>JBAJHW010000005.1:15000-1215000 GCA_037013535.1 Intellagama lesueurii | reverse complement strand
TTATGTAGTGGAACAGTGAGGCCGGGGATCGGAGATAGTTACGGGGATCACTCGAGGCGCCTGGTGATCATAGGTCAGAAGCGACTAAACTCCAGGTAGGCAATTCCCAGCCAATCCCTGCTTTCCTCCCGTGTCACACCTGGAGCAAGATGCCGAAAAGGCCAGTGACACAAATAGATACCCTTGCACAAGAGGGCAAGAGGCATGTCATACGGATCAGGCCCCTTCTGCACACTGCCCGTACTGCTGGGAGTGAAGCGGTGCCTTTACCCAGAGGAGAGGGAAAGATCCTCTCTCGGTGGAGGAGGGGCATCTGTGCTCCCGTGAAAGGAGCTGTGCTGCTTTCTTCCTGTGAGTGAGAAAAAGAGAACCTTCTCTGGAGAAGATGCTTTCCTCTGCCATCCTATATGTGTGCGCGCACGCAAGTGTAGGCTGTGTTTGAAGAGCGTAGCCGGCTACCCAGCCAGGCGAAGCCGAGCTGCCATGTTCCTCCCTGCAGCTCGGTGTAAAAAAAACCAAAAACCCTCCTCCCAGGAAGCTCCTTTTGCCTGTTGGCGCTGCAAGGGAGGGAATGGCATAAGAGCAAAGGGGCCCCGCTGCTATGGGGCAGGGGCTGAACCTGGGGGCTGAAGGGGGGGAAGTCTGGGTGTCCAGAAGGGCAGCCTCCCCCTCTCTGTCTAACCAAGGAGAACGTGAGCCCTGCCACCGGTTCCGATCAAAGGCCCGTCTCATCCCTGAGACCCTGCTTGAGAAGAAAGGCTGGCTAGGAAAGACATGAAATCAGCCACAGTTCAGACATGCTGTTTCCCACAAGGGAGGATCTGGTGCCGCACGGGGGACCCTACAAGCCAGATCCCAGCACAGCAGCGCCTTCTCCCTTGCATTCATCCCCTGTGACTAGTTCTCAGGGCTCTGCTGGTTCTGAGCCTGAAGCTCTACAATAGTAGCCCTTGATAGCTATCTGGCTTGGTTGCCATTGTTCCATCTTGTGGCATTGAGTTCCACAGATGCACTGTGCGCTGGAATTCACCCAACACCATGGTTAATGGTCCACGCCTCTCTCATGGCTCCCCTCGGTCGCCTCTTTTTTAAGAGAAGGTGAAAAAAACACGGTACTTTTTGCAGTCCTCTCACCCATGGGAATGGCTCCAGTCTTTTTTGTCCTTTAGCTGGCCCTTTTCTGCCAGCTTTACAATACCTGTTGGAGTCACGTTGACCAAAACTGCGCTCAGCCTTCCAGTTTTCAGTCATTTAAAAAAAAGAAAAGAAAAAAAAGTGGAGCATTTGAACAAGTACAGCATGTTTTCCCTGCACCAGTACAATAACTATAGCCAAGCTGCATCCAGACACACGGTAGAAGAGGTGGGGGCTTGCAAATCCACCCTGCATGTCTTGCATGTTTCCTGCCAGAAATGATCCATTGCTGCTTTACTATTTCGCTTCTCCTTCCTGCATCTCTCTTTCAATTTCTTTTGACCTTCAGTGATCAGCAGTAACAATATGTACTTCTTGTTTTTCCATTAGTATGTGATCAAAGCATTCTATAGTTTTCTGAAGTGCATATGTTTTCTGGTTTCTTGGTCTTTATTCATTCGCTTTAGTACTTCTTTGTTGCTCATCCTCTCATTTCATGAAAAGCAGAGGTGGCGCACCATGAAGGAAATGCTTTTTCTCTTTTTGTGCCCACCCACACATGAAGGTTAAGGTAACTAAACAACAAAAGAGACAGCGCTGCTGCCTTGGGTGGCACCACCTGTGGCAGGTCTGCTGAGAGGAGAGCTCCGGGGGGGGGGGGGGGGGGGAGGGCACGATCAGCCTTAAAGGGCCACCGTCTTGTTTTATTTTTAGATCTCTCATCCATTCATGTACGACAGTTCAAGCGTGAGCCATCCCTCAAAGCAGTTTCCAGTAATATTAAATCAAAACATCAACTTGAAGTTAATATCAGAAAGAGAACCTGAGCAGCAGCCAAAACTTCTGCGAAAGTGGCATCAGGTTTTTGTTATGACGTTTCTGAAAAGCCAGGCTGAAGAGAGAGGTCTTATTCCCCTGCGGCTCTGAGGATCCCCGGATCTCAGGATCAGGAGAGCCTCCCTGGAAGGGAAGCCCCTGAGGTTCAGGGATGGGGGGGGGGTAACAGAAAAGGTCCCCTCTCTCCTCTCTCCCACCACATCGAGCAGAAGGATCCGCAGAGGCGCCGAGTGTGAGGAGAGCAGGGTTTGGACAAACGACGGAGATGAGAGCACCCCAAGTCCTTCCGGAGGAGGTTTCCTGGGGAGTAAGGCTAGGTCTCGTCAGCCATGGCACGGTCCATGTGCCAGGAGTGCTGCCTTCTTCTCAACCCGGGCTTATCTATCGCCTTGGCCAGATCCCCTCCTGCCCTCCCTCGGCCTTCAAGCAGGGGAAACCATGAAGGGAAGAGAGGAAGCCTTCTCCTCTTGGGGGCTGTGCTTTGGGCTGGGTCTGCAACAGGGAGGAGGAGGAGGAGGAGGAGAGCCCAGGCAGGGGTGGGATGGCTGATGCCTTGGAGGAGACCCCCGGCTGCGTGTCCAACCTGGGTGTTCCAAGCGGGGCGTCTCACATGCTGTCTAGCCCAAGGGGCTGACTGAAGCAATCCGAGGATTTGGGGGCTGCAAAAGAGGGCTGGGACGACCAGCAGGGAAGGAATCTTCTTCCCCCTCCTCTTCGCCTTGATTATGGGTTGTTCGTATAGGGATAAACGGGGGGGGGGGGGGGGGGGAGGGTGTCAGAGAGCCATGGGTGATCTCTACGGTACCCCACTTTTAGACAGATCCGAGGGCCCAGTGCTGCAGGAGCGCCAAAGCGGCTTGACCTTGCCTTCCCCTTTCCAAGGTGGGAAGTGCCCCTGGTGGTTGAGATGCGGCTCTTCCATCTTTGCAGAAGGAAAGGGACGCGGAGAATACGGTCACCTGCGCCATGTGTGCCTTTCCTGGGAAGCCGAGGCACAGTTGGAGCCAGATCGGGGCTGTCTCTGTGGCCACCGAGTGGGCTGGCTAGTGTGAGAGAGGGAGGAGGAGAGAGAGAGAAGGCAGAACAGGGAACCCCAAGGAAGGAGGAGTCCAGGGGCTCTGTTTTTGCAAATAGAAGAGGCCCAGTTGGCCAAGTATGGCCTGATGGTCTGGTAGGGAAAAAGCAAACCACGTGGTTCTGTGCTCGAGGAGGCCGGCGGCTGGAGTTCTGCACACGGAAAGGATGGCCGGGTGCCAGGATGAAAGGAGAGAGGCCAAGAGGAGCCTGGAGCAAGAAGGCCTTCAGCAGGGAGGGAGGGCTGGTGCATTATTCAGCACGGCAAGCTTAGCACTTGCTTCCTACAAAGAACGCGGGTGGTGGAGGCCTGTGAAAGAGCTCGGGCGAAGACAGAGTGACGGACTCCAGCGCTATCCAAGGGACCTCCTGAGCCCCCTGGATCTCACTCTGACCCTCTCCTTCCAAGCTGGTGTCCGTCAGAAGTTGGTGTCCCTCTGCAGACCCCCTAAGGCCAGAG
Organism: Intellagama lesueurii; assembly: GCA_037013535.1. Classification (NCBI taxonomy): domain Eukaryota; kingdom Metazoa; phylum Chordata; class Lepidosauria; order Squamata; family Agamidae; genus Intellagama; species Intellagama lesueurii. The sequence goes on along the minus strand of JBAJHW010000005.1, from coordinate 1,211,495 downwards.
CGGGAGTCTGGGGGCGGGCACCCCGGCATGCCACCTTGCTTTTCTGTGCCCCAAAGGAGAAAGGCAGGCCTGTGGATGTCCCTGATGTGGGAGGGACGGTGGCTGTTCCCCTGACCAAAACTTTTGGGGGTGCAGATATGTGCCTCCAGGCAAATGGGGTGGGGGAGAGTCCCGGCAGGAGACCTGCAGGTCGGGAGGTACCAGACCCGCCCTTGGCAAGGAAGTGGGGGGGGGGGAAGATCTTCTGTCTTGAGATGTGCTCTTTCAAAACACACCCCTTCACTACGCCTCTAAAGGGGTGAAAAGCTGAAATCCAGACTTGTATTTCGGAGGGTGAATCGCTTCAAGTTGCTAAGCCTCCTCCTAACCCAGCAATGGCGAACCTATGGCACGTGTGCCACAGCTGGCACGCAGCGCCCTCTCTGTGGGCACACAAGCCATAAGTCGCCATCGAGAAATACTGACCCATCCTCCGATCCTGGATTTCCAGAAGAACTCTTGGGAAGGGAGGGAGAGCCAAGACGGCAATGGCCACCGCCGCCACAAACACACACACACACACACCCAGACGCCAGGCATGGAAACACCCGGCTCCTGCCGCCTGTGCCTTTAAGAATTGCAGCTGGAGACGGAGCAGGGAGGGTCCCGGGCAGGTGCTGGAGGTGGTGCGGGCCGGAGGAGTAGGAGTCTTTGGGATGGTCATGGTTGGTGTTGTGTTGCAGTTTGGGCACTTGGGCTCAAAAAGGTTTGCCGTCACTGTCCCAACCTGTCTCCAGAGCGTAAGAATCAGGCCCAGGAACTCTGAGAAGAGAAGGCTCCATATGGCAACCTTAGCATCCTGAGTTGATGCTTGTGACACCAGGTTCACGGGGAGGAATGAGCCCAGCCCCACTTGGGTGGGGGCGAGGCTGTGGGGTCAGCATTAGCCGGTCCCATTGAAAGGGGTGGGGAAGGCAACCGGCGGCTTTTCCTAAGAGCACCGCCTTGGCAAGCGCCACCACGATCCGCAATGGGAACCGACGGCAGGCAGAGCCCGGTGGAACGCCAGCACCGCAGCACTCCTTCCTTGCTCCTTCCTTGCCTGCCTGCAAATTGAGTCGGAGTTCATTGGCTGTCCTGGGCACTCTCCATCTGAGAGGAGATAATGTCAGGGGAAAAGCTTCAGAACTTGCAGGAATGCAGAACGCTTTCCGTGAGGAAGAAAGGCGGAGGCACTTACAGGGTGCCTGGGAAGTGTGGGCAAGAAGGAGGGCCGTTTTGCTGAAAGCAGGAGGGAAGGCAACCCTCTCCGTCCTTTTGTGCATTGGGTGAAGGCGTTGGTGGTTCGGGGCTGAGCTGGGGCGGGGGGGGCATCCCACACATCCCCCTTTTACCCGGAGGCTTCCTTCCTTCCTCTTGGCCGGCCATCCCCACGGAGCGAACGGGAGTCTGAGAATATTTTCCTCCTGTCTTTCCTACGTGGTCGCACAGACCGAACCACACTTTTAAAGCCACCCCAAAGTACGGCTGGGGAAGGAGGCCCAACATACTGCAGACTTAGACAGAGCTCTCCCTGACCCACCCCCCACCCCCCAAAAGCCCACCTTTTGGCTGGGGGCTGCAGAGCGGGAGAAACGCAGGCCCTCCAAAAGCACCTGCTTTACCCTGTGTGTGTCTGCTCTCCCGAGCGGGCCTTTCTGTGTGGTCTGTCTGTGCCCACCTTCTCTGGCCCCCTGCCTGCTGAGGTGGGCACTGGGCAGGGGGAGCGGGGATGGCATAGCCCCCTTCTGAGAACAGCCAGACCTCTGTGGGGCAGGGGAGTGAGCAGCCTCAGGGCGCCAGGGCTCCCTCCCTCCCTCCCGGTGGTTTATCTTTGAACCGGACCTCAGCTGGACAGCTCTTCAAATGGAGGAGGCCACCTTCAAAACGAGAACTGTCCCCTGCCAAAGACACGGCTGCTCTCACCACTCTGGCTTCCTCTGCTGGCCACCCAGGCCCTCGGCACCCGGGGAGGGAGGGTTGGATTTGCTGGTGGACCAGAGCAAAGGCAGGCTCCAGAAGGAGTGCCCTCCGCGTCCCGTGAGTGGTCACCCGCTGCAACTGGTCTACCTAGGCTGCCTCCCTTAAGGTCAGAGGCCTCAGGCCTTTGCATCCCACTGGCCAGGCAGCGCTTGTGGAAGATCCTGGTCCTGCCCCTGCCATCCTGCCTGCGGGCATCCCCCCGGGGCACCTGGTTGGCCAGGGTGCAGACAGAAGCCTGGTCGGGAGACCTTGATTTCCTCTTGTTTCGATCCAGCCTCTCGGCTCAGGCAACGCCTCTGTCGCTTGAGGATTTGGTAAAAGCGACCTGCTTTGGTCTCTGTGGGTTTTGCACCACCAGCTCCCCACGTCTGGTTTCTTTTGACTTCTGGCACCATCGGTATCAGTGCCCTCAGGTCTTGGTCAGGGTTCGGGTTCGGGTTTTGAACTGAGTGTGCATGGGAGGGGCGAAAACGTTGTCTCTCTCTCCCCCCCTAAACACAGCTGGAGCAGGATGTGCTCCAGGATGCTCCGCAGCTCACAGCCTTGTGATGGCAAACACAAGGGAACAGCAGGAGAAATGGAAGAGGCAGAGTACCTTGGTGTAGTAGATGCTGGCGGTCAAACAGATGTTGGTTTGCTGGGCTGTTGTTTCCAGGCCCACACCTTCCAGAGGTGTGTCCTGGCTCCTCCCTCGTTCTAGCAGTGTGGCATTACACAGAGAGGCTCTGTTTTCTAGGAAAGCCTGGCCGGGGTGTGGCACAGTCGGTTAAGCCACTGTTGGCCAGCACTGAAGCTGTACGATCTTTCGGATGGAGAGGGTGATCTTGCCCTCCCCCGCGGTCCTCCCCTCTCCCTTCTCCTTTGACTAGAGGAGGGTCAGGCCTGATTAGTCCTTGGACAGGAGACCCCCCACGGAGGACCCGGGATCTCCAGCTGGGTGCTAGGAAGAAATCCTGCCTGTAAAACCCTGGAGAACCATGGCTGCTACCAGTCAGAGCTGGAAAAACTGGAGGGAGGGAGGGAGACAGAATAAGGCAGCTTGCACTGTTCCTACCTGCATAGGAGGGAGGGAGGAAGGGAGGGAGGGAGGGAGGCGGGCGGGTGGCGTTGCATGCATCAACCTGCCACATTAAACAGCTCCCTCCCGATCTTCCTCGTGCAAACGCCCCTCGCAGCCCTGGTGATTGGGACGAATGAGGCCCCTTGTGTACCGGCCGGATGCTTTATGATACCCTCTTTAATTTCATGATGACAGCCCATTTTTCCGCTGCAGCCCCCCTGCCTCATTCAGAGCCGAAGATGGATGGCAGGGAGCAAACGAGGCAGCTGTTCAGCATTTCCTTGTGTCTCCCTAATTCGCTGAGCAGCCGGCCTGATGCTTCGTCGGCTGGGTGCTGGCCAAATGTGGCAGCAAAGAAGCGCAGGCGGAGGCTGCTTTTTGGCGGCCTTTGCCCGGAGAAGATGATCAGGGTGGCTGTTTCCATGGGCCCCCTCCAGGCAGGTAGGCAGGCAGGCCCCCTCTCCTTGCAAGCGCTGCGCCTCTCGGGGCCGTCTCCGAATGCCATCAGGGTGGCTTTCTTCTGCTGCATCTTTGCACCCAGAAGCAGAGCAGGGAATGTGTCACCTCCTTGCAGAGAAAAGGATGGTGGAGGGTGGCTTGCAGTTTTGAGAGAGGCCATGCAAGGTGGGTCTGCCTTAGCTGGGCTGTGGCTCGCAATATCCAGTGCCCCTCGTCTCGTCTCACCTGAGTTCCTGATCGTTTGAGTTATATGAATTATTTTCTTTTTTCAAAACGATTTCTCTTACTCCTGGAGACAGAAGGGATGATGACACAGAGGCAGGGATTCTGCCTGTACACTCCGTAAGGCCCGTGCGCTGCCCTGAACTTGAAAAATATTCCTTTTCTGGATGGCGTCCTCCCAGCGGCCACGGCTCGCTTGGCCACTGGCCGGGCTCCAGCCTGCCAGCCTTCTTCCAGCTGCGGAAGGCAGAGGCACCAGGGGAAGTGGCAAGCACTAGGACGCTCTCCACCCCACTCGGAAGCATTTGATCATTTCAATAAGGGCTGTGACCCAGTTAAAAGCATCTTTTGTTCTGAATTACAGAGACATTCGAGAACAACCAGAGTCCTGACAAGGGAAAGTGCCTCTTATCCATCCACTTGTGTAGGAGCGAACAGGCCGAGTGCCACTGCGAAATTGTTGCCCCCCCTGCCCACCACCGTTTAAAAAAGAAACTGTGCAAGAGAAGACGGCCCAAACCCAAATGGCTGTTCAGCCAGAGGATGCCCAGAGGCTTCTTTGGGGCCCCACGGAAGGCCCCAAGGGACCTTTTCCCTCCATGGGAAGCCCACACGGGTTGCCCATGGTGGCAAGGGTCCTCTTCTGCCTCGGGTGCCCACAGGCCCTCTTTTGCAGAGGGCAGTCCTCCGCCTCTTTGGCAAGGTGTCTTTTTATGGGAAGGCCCGGCCAGTCCTGTCCGAAAGATCAACATCCAAGAGAAGGTGGGAGACCAGACGCCCTGAACTGGCTCCTCCATGGGTAGCAGCACCTGGGCAGCAGGTTCAGCCACGGGCCCAGAGGTCACCCATTCGCAATGATCCCCATTTTGATGAGACGCACCGTAATTTGGGTTGAGTTATAAAAATCATTTGCAGTTTTCCGTCAGTACGTACAAAGTGGCACGTATAATTGTATGGAAATTAGTCTTCTCTTTTCTCCTCTTTCCTGGGGGTGAATCCCCCACTCCCCGCGCTCCTGCCTATGTCCCATCGCAGCTTGTACTCAAAGCTCACATCCTCAGATTTGAGCTGTGAAGCTGTACTTAAACCACCGCCCCCCCTCTTATGTGAGACAACAGGAACCTTCTGAGGCCCCTTCCATCCATCGGGCACTGGCTGGTAAGGAAGAAAGGGCCACCTGTTCACCTCCTCATTCTCCCCTACTACTCAGGTGCCCGGCACCTCTCCAGAGAGCCTTGCCTTAAGGTTGCAGAACGAACCTGTTCCATAGGGAGTGAGTGGAATAGAAGAGGTTACTGGTGGGGCCCAGGGTTGTAGCAACCCCAAAAAAGTATGTAGGGCCGGCTTCCCCTTCCGCCACCTGTGGAAGAACCTGTGCCGTTCTCTTAAAACCCCCACCAACCTTTATGCAGGTCCTTCTCTGCAAACCAACAGCTACCCTCATCCATGGTCAACCTCAAAGTTCAAAAGCTGGGGAGCAGGAAACCTCCTTCAGAGCAGAGGCTGCCCCAGCAGTGAGGCAGGTAACGGCTCCGCTGCAGCTGGAAGGAAGACAAGGACACAGATCCCCCCTTGTCCTAGTTATGTGTCATCAATTTGCCTCTGACTTATGGTGAGTGACCCTTTGAATGAGCAATCTCAAAAATGTCCTTTCCTCAACAACCCTGCTCTGTTCTTGTAAGCTCAAGCCTGTGGGAGTCAATCCATCTCGTATTTGCCCTTCCTCTTTTCCTGCTGCCTTCCACCTTTCCCGGCATTATTGTCTTTTCCAGAGAATCCTGCCTTCTCATGAGATGGCCAAAGTCAGACAGCCACCCGTTGCATCATTCTTGCCTCCAGAGATATTCAGGCTTGATTTGATCCGGGACCCACTTGTTCATCTTTCTGGCAGTCCAGGGCATCCGCTAAGCTCTCCTCCGGCACCACCTTTCAAATGAAGGGATCTGGTTCGCTGTCCGCTTTCTTTCCTGTCCAGCTTTCACACCCATCCACGGTGATCGGAAATACAAAATCATGGATGACCTTGGTCTTGGTCTCCAGGGACACATCCTTACACTTGATGATCTTTTCTCGTTCCTTCAGGGCTGTCCTTCCTAAGCTCAGTGTTCTTCTGATTTCTTGATTGCAGTCTCCCTTTGGATGGAGGATTGAACCGAGGTATATTAAAAAAAAACACCTCCATTTCAATTTCTTCATTGTCAATGCTGAAGTTGTGTAGTTCTTCTGTAGTCATTATTTTTTTTCTTCCTAATGTTCAGAGGCCATCATTTCTGGCTTTAGTTTGCAAAGTGTGGTTAAGTTGCTCTTCAAAATTGAAGTCACCTGTATGCTCCCTTTGGGGGGGCCATGAGAGTTTAAGGAGAGCCTTGAAGACCGAGTGAGGCCAGGTCATCCATGGCCAAGATGTCATCCCTGGGAAAGCTGGAACCAGGACACCCTTCAGGTCTAGGGCAGACCATTCCTGCGCCTTCCTCTCTTGGCTCTTGAAGGACCCCACAGTTGGCTAGCTTTAGATCTCAGGTTCGTTGGGTCTTCCCTTCCAATGAGGGAAGGAACTGGCCCCGTGGAAAGGATGGCCCTTCTCCCTGGAGCGTCATCCTTCTGCTTCCTCTTTGTGTGTTTGCACACACTCACACACCTTCTGAGACCCTGAAGCTTTGGCGCATGTGAGAGAAAAGAGACAGAAAGGATGAGAGTCTCATAATTGTGTGGCCTTCCTTCCTCCCCCCCCCCCCCCCCAATGCTGGTTGTGCCTGGAGGACAGAGAGTGTAATTGAACAATTACTCAGAGTTACTGGAGAAAGCCTGGGCCATAATGTGAAGAGCGGCTCGGCGGTTCTGTGTTACAGCCCTCTCCAGGGGAGATTATTTTTATTAAAATCTCGGTTGATGGCAAACGCTGAGATTAACGTCTGTCTGAATGGATGGTTCCCCGCGGATCCTTGCAGATGGAGGTTGCCCAAAGCCAGCTCCATGGACTGGCGGAGCGGCTGGAGTTTGCCTGCCTGGTGTGTCAGACACCCTGGAGATGCCCACGAGCAACCGATCCTCCCAAACGAACGAGCGGGCTGTTTGCTGAAGAGAAAGGCCTCCCACCCCCACCACTGCCCCCCCCCCCGGGTCGGCTGAGAGCAGCGGAGAGGAGGGCTGTGCCTGGAAGCGGACGAGAGCTTCGCTTGGCGCTCCCTTCCCACTGAACGCTTCGCCCCATCGGTGGTCCATTCCCTGGGCAGAGCAGGCGGAAGGAGAGACCAGGAAGGCTGCTCCTTTGGCCGGGAGGACTTTCGGATCGGTGGCTGCCGGAGGGGGAGGACGTGGAACCAGGGGGGAGCGCTCTGTTCTTTGCCCGGGAGAACCCGAGACAGTCCGGGTGGGCCAGGATGATGGCTCTTGGGATGCTAAGAGGCATTTTTCTCGGGTTGGCAATAGGTAAGGATACAGACAAGAGGGCCACGGTTGTGGTTCCACGGGGCCCACAAAGGTAGGAGAGGCTGCAAACGTTTTACAGGATGGGGCCCTAGCTCTGGTTTCTTTTTGCTCAACCCGAGAGCTGTGAACTAAATATCCTACCTTGTTTCAGTCCAGGGAAACTCTGACTTGGGGCTAGAGGGGTGTCAAGAACCCTGATGCACACAACAAAGCCGTGGCTGCTTGATTGGGGGTGTTGAGTGATTGTGTTGGGGTTCGAGGGCTTCACCAATGGAACATGGAAGAGGGAAGAAGCCCCGGTTAAGAGAAGGTGCACACTTGGGGGGGAGACACCGGGCACAGCGGCATCCAGGGAGAGGCTGTGGGGCCTCTGGCCTTCGGCATGGAGAGACCCTCTTCTGGCCCTCAGTGGGGTCCCAGCGGTGGAATGGTCCTGCACCAAGTTTGAACCCTTTGGAAGAACCTCTGTCCTGCTGGATGGCCCAGTCTGGGATGCAGACGAAGGGTTTAAAGCGGGAAAGGCGGTCACCTGCCCCACAGCCCTGTTTGGGAATGGTTCCCTCTGCAGCCCCATGGCCCTTTCCCACTAATTTTTAGAAGGCCATCGGAAGGATCGAATCACCCCCTATGAGCCTTCTCGGCTTTTAAGAGCTCCCGGTTCCACCCCCTTCCCAAGCTCACCTGGTGAGGATATGAGGGGAGGGCCTTTTCGGTGGCGGCTCCCAGGCTTTGGAACGCCTTGCCCTGAGAAGCCTGGTCGGCCCCTTCCCTCTTGCCCTTCCTCTTGTCCCCAGGCAAAGGCCTTCTACGCCAGCAGGCTTTTGAGCAGCAACTTGTCCCACAAATGCTGTTTTTTAATTTACAGGTATTAAAAACATTTTTACACTTGATTTTTAAAAATCTTAATATACGTTTGATTGTTCAATGGGATATTTATATACTGTTTTTTAAATCGGTTGCTTATCTGTTGTAAGCCACCTTGGGTCCCCTAAGGCAGGGGTGGGCAATTAATTTCTATAGGGGGCCACATGAAAAATCTGAACTGTGTTCGGGGGCCGAACCAACTTTACTTAAAAATAAAATGAAACAGTGATGTTATGATTGTTTTTATTTTAAACTTGTTAATCTTCACAAATACTAAAGAGGTTTTTTGCGGTATGTTAAAGATAAGCAACTGATCAACTTTAGACAAAAAGCTATAAATGGTTTTGATGTCCAGCGGGCCGGACAGGAGCGGCTCGCGGGCCGTATGTGGCCCTCGGGCTGCACTTTGCCCAGGTCTGCCCTAGGGGGAGAAAGGCGGCGTATGCAGAATGTATTTCTGCGCAGATTTATTTCCCTGGGAGGGAGTGCCGCCATCGCCCTATCCAGCTCTCTTTTCCCTTGTGTTGAGAAGAATAGGACTGTGATGTCAATCAGGTTAATGTGTGTGTGGGGGGGGGGGGGGCAGACGTACCAGTTTGGCTTAATTTGGTGGCCAAGCAGAGTTCAGAGCGAGCAAGATGCCTTTAACAAAATGCGGTTAGCAATGGATTGAAGAGAGGCAGCTTTGCTGCTCCCCGGTCTTAAGAAGGAGGGGAAGGTGGCTGCTTGGGTCCCCCCCCCCCGCCCCACGCTTTAGTTTGGACCCCCTTTGCTATTCTGCCCCATCAACGCACAGAGATTACAGTGAGGATTTGGTACTCTAGTGCTCCCTTGCTTACATGGATTAGGAGGTGATCTTCCCCCTGCATCTATCCAGGTTCTTACAACTTCCATGTCTCTCTCTCGGCAGGCCTCTCCAGAGCCCCTGATTTCTCAGCCATTGGCCCCACCCCATTGCATGGCTACCCCTGGACTCCCTGTTCAGGGGTAGAGAGTACACTCTCGGCTTGCAGAAGATGTTCAGTCCGGTTCCTGCGGTCTCCTGTTCAGAGAGCCTAGCCTGGTTTCAGGGCACCTGAATGTCTCAGGAGGTGCCCCTGCTTCCCTGGGTCCCCGGGGGGGGGGGGGGACAAAACTCAGGATGAGCAACACTGAGGTGGGGGCGGTAGATCTTTGTCTGCAGGATGCTTTGTCCCGGGCATGGGCGCTGCTCACCTTCACTGCTTCCAGCAGGCATCAACCTCCATCTCGCTCCATGAGAGATGCAGGTCCCCCTGAAGTTAGGGTTATCCACAATTTCTGGTTTGCTGTATAGCCAGGTTAGAGGGATTTCACCCAGAATCTGGGCCACCTTCTCCTTGATTCCTTGAGTTTTCATGGCCAGCTGGCCCAGGGACCCCTCCCAGCTGCTTTTCACGGTGGGCCGTTTATTTATTTTACTTGCATGTTCTGAGGTGGTCTGCCTGGATGCGGCTTTATGGTTTGTTTTTTGGTAACATCAAGTTCAAAATGGTTTTAGCAGCATTTATAATCTCTACTGGAGTGGCAGGGTTATAACTGCCCTTTCAGACAGTAATTTCTGGAAGTATTTTTGTTTTCCTTTTACAAGGCGAAGATGCACTGTCCTGTTGTTATGTAAATCATTGACTTATTAATGTATGCACTTTCCAGTGATCATGATGATGACATTCCAGTTGTTTAGGCATTTTTCCCGTGGGTGGGGGTGGGGTGGGAGCCTTTAAACGGTGAGGGGAAAGGGCGCTTAAGAGGCAGGTACCGTAGGCTTTGCCAACTTGCTCGGGTCCATAGCAGCAGGGTGGGGAGAGTTAAAGCCATCCTTATTCTTTCCTGATCTCTGGAATTGTAGAAAAGCAATGATTTTGCATTCCAGAATCTTGATTACTTGGGAAATGTTTCACTTTGGGCAATTTTTGGCCCTTCGGTGTGTCAGAAAGTTCTGATGAGATGTTCCCCTCCCTCCCTCCTCAGATGTTTCCCACCAGCCCTGATCATGATTCTGGCTTTTTCCATTCCCCCATCCCCACTCTGCGCTGTGTTCTGTGCACGAAAAAAAATCCCCAGCCCCATTCAGTGATAAGAAACATCTTGAGTGGAAAGTCACAAACAGATTGACACAAAACCAAACAAAAATCCAACAGAGAGGAACATTTTCTGAAGAGTGTTCACACCGTTTGTTCAAAGGGTTGGTGTGAAAGACAGCTGGTTTCTAAAAGGAGGTTGCGCGCGTGTGTGGTGAGGGGTGGTGGTGATTGTCTGCTGTCAAGGGCTGAGATGGGATGTTCACACAAACCGTCCCCCTCAAAAACGGAACCAAGCACCACCCGGCAGAGAGAGAATTGGTTTTGACAGGTTGTTCCCAGCCAAGGGCTGGTGTGAAAGGCAGAGACGATTTCTGAAAGGAGATCAGAGATGGTGGAGTCATCCTCCCCGGACACGGGCTTGAGATGGAAAGCTCTCCGCCAAGCAAGAACATTCCTACGACAGACAAGCCCAGACAAACATGCTGTCAAACCGCTGGGAAACCCTACAAGATTTCCCTTCAGGTTTCTCTCCAAAGAGTTAGTTCTGGCCCAGGGGGAAATCTCAGGGTCAAAAGTGGTTTTTTCTTTCTTTCTTTCTTCCTCCTCCCCAGAGGGAAGGAGGAGCTTCTGAGCTTCTCGTCCCTTTTCTAAAGTACATGGGGCTAGAATCCACAGCCTCTTCCAGAGCATAGCAGCATATTTAGATTGATAAAAGAATGCCAGGGGGGAAAAAAAAACACCTAAAAAAGAGAGGCCTCTCAAAATACTTTCAATGCTCTTTAAAAATAACTACTCATTATTCCAAAACAGTAACCTTTGAACCACTTGGCATATTATTTTTGAAATGTGATTTGAAACTTACATTTACTTTAAGTCGCCTTAAAAGAATGTGTTTGCACCTTTGATGCCTCCAAAGGAACGTTATTTATTTATTCAATATATTTTTACCTTGCCTTTCTCCTTAAAAAGGACCCAAAGTGGCCGACATCATTAAAAGACAGCATTTAAAGCTCAAAACAGGAAGTATACAAATACTAAAAAGGATCAAACAAATACCACTCTAAGAAACAGTAAAAAAAAGCAGCCATGCATAGCAATCGATCTAAACATCACACACAGGTCGCTGGTTAACTGAGGGAAAGGCTTGCCTGAAGAGAAAGGTCTTGGCCTGCTTGCGGAAGGACAGCCCAGAGGGGGCCCAGCCTGGCCTCCAGTGGCAGGGAGTCCCAAAGTCTCTGGGAGCAGCCACGGAGAAGTCCCTCCCCCGGGTCCCCCACCAAACACACCTGTGAAGGTGGAGGGATGGAGAGAAAGGCCTCCCCTGGTGATCTTAACACCCGAGCAGGCTCATAAAGGGAGACGCGGTCCTTGAGACAGCTGTGACCTAAACTGTTTATGGCTTTAGAGGTTAAAAACAGCACTTTGAATTGTGCCTGGAAATGGATCGGCAGCCGGTGGAGCTGCTGTAAAAAGGGGGTTATGTGATCGCTGTAAACAGACCCAGCTAACAATCTGTAGAGTGTTTTATAGTAGTCCAGCTGAGATCTAACATGTTTCACTGTGGCCAGATCGAATTTCTCCAGGAATGAACGCAACTGGCACACTGGTTTTAACTGTGCAAAGGCACTCCTGGCCGCTGCCCAAACCTGGGCATCCAGGCTCAGAGATGAATCCAGGAGCACCCCCAAGCTGCCCGCCTGTGTTTTCAGAGGGAGTGTAACCCCATCCAGCACAGGCTGCCTGCCTCCCTATTCCTTAATCTGCCTTTCAAGTGACCAGAAGCACCTCTGTCTTGTCTGGATTAGCTTTTTAGTCACCTCATCCAGTCTGTTGCTGACACCAGACATTGATCTAGGGTTGAAACAGTTTCCTCGGCTTTAAATGGAAAGGAGAGAGAGAGAGTTGGGTGTTGCTCGCCTACTGACAACACCGAACCCCAAAACTTCAGACAAGCTCTCCCTTGTTACAAGTAGCTATGTTCCTTCTAACAGGTTACTCCCAGGCTCTGCCTCAGCCCCTCTCCCTGCCCAAGGTGGCTTGCTTGGAGCGAATTGCAGTGTGAAAAGCAGCCCAGCAGTATCTGAACAGGCAATGTCAATCTGAATTAAAAGAATTCATATGTGACCAATGCACGCCCCGCCCTCCCACCAAGACCTGTGGGGAGGGAGGGAGGTTTACTAGGGGGAGGCAGCTCACAACTATATTTGAGGGTTTCCTGCTCAGTACTTGGGGTGGGATTAAAAGAGTACTCTTGGGTCTGTGACGAGATAGAAGACAGTGTGATCAGGGAGCAGAGTCCCCTAAATCCATAAGGGACCTGGTCATTTTTGTGACTTTGTCCCCCAGAGGCAACATTTCAGTAAATAACTGGTAAAAAAAATATTCATTCATTCGTTCGTTCGTTCGTTCCGGCTCCCAGAACTGCCCAGGCACCATGGTCACAGGTGATGCTACATAGAGTATTCTGGGAGTTGTAGTCTGAAAAAGAAGAAAAGGAACGATGGATGCTGTGGTCCAGACTTTGCCAAGAAGGTGTGGGAGGCCATTCAGGGCTCTTCCTAGGAGGCACTGGCGTTCCACTGATGGTGCTCCTTCCTAAAGCTCTTCCCTCCCCTTGCCTGGCCCGGGTGCTTCTGTGACCCAGCTGCAGATCTTTGGGGTGGAGTTGGATTCCTGAGCCTGAGACAAAAGTGGCTGCAGAGGAAGCCTCCCTCGGGCAGGCGGCCAGCCGGCCTTGGGAGCCCCAAGGGGACCCACCAAAGAGCCCCTCTCTCTTCCTTCCGGCTGCTGTCTCAACAAACAGATGGAATGAGGCGGCTGTTGATCTGGAAAGAGGCAGAGGACAGGAGGAGAGGCCGGTCCCAGGAGTGGCGGTGCTTCTGGAGGTTTTCTGCAGGAGGCAGCAAGCTGCCCCTCCCGCAGCCAAAGCTGGGAGGCTGTGCAGCAGCTGAGCCCTGCACGGTGGTGCGCTCTGCTGCTTCCTTTTGCGCTCTGCTTGCTTCTCTTCAGTGGTTGGAAGCGTGGAAGGGGGGAGTCGAGGCAACTCCAGAAAAATTAAAATCCCGATCAGTCTAGGGTCTTGCTGTTAGCATCTTAAATTCCCTCTTAGAGTTGGTACCAGAAACTATGCCACCTCCTAAGTCTGATTGGCGCGGTGTCTGCTTTTTACGAGAAGAGGAAAAAGAGGATGTAACGCCGTGCCTCGCTCGGCTAATCTGGCCTTGTGTTAGTGGCTTAGCGCTCATCAGTGCTTGTCTCTTTTCTTTGTGATCCAGCCCTCTGTGGATGAGCTTGGTGTCTGGCTGTTGGAAAACCCGACCCCAAACCTGGGTCCACAGGCTTCCTTCTCCCCCTACGCTGAGCGCTTCTCTGCTGCTGGACTGGGCGAAGGATCCACTGAGTCCAGCGCAGGGCTTCCCGCCGTGGCTCACCAGAGGATCCACGGCAGAGGGTGCTGCTTCTAGACCACCCTGTAGCGCTTAAAACTCTCTAGGAGGTGTAACCATTTAATTCTGCAGGGTACGCATTGCCCACTCCCTCCTCCCTGTCAGCTGGGCACTCAGTTTACCCACCTCAGAAGGATAGAAGGCTGAGTCAGTCACAAGGCAGCGCGACCTGAGCCCGCTGGGACTGAACTCAGGTCGTGAGCAGGGTCTTGACTGCAGTACTGCAGTTTAACTCCTGCTCCCTCTCCTTGTTCCCTGTCCTGGCTGCCATTCAAAGATGCCTCTGAACATGGAGGGTCTGTTGTCTGCTCTTCTGCCTAGGAGCCACGAGAGGATCTGTCTGCCGAGGTTGCTAAGTGTCGTTTAAAATCCTATTTGGCTAGGTATTTTAGCTATGAACCACTGGAGTCTGTTTTGTTCATCCTAAACCGGTTATTGCTGCCAGTTAACTGCATTTCCTGTCCCCAAGTTCAAGAGTTAAGAGGTAGGGAGAATACAGCCTTTTTGCACCAGTAAACATTCAGCAATCCCTTTGTATTCTCAAAGGCTTTCACAGCTGGGATCTGATGGTGGTTGTGGGTTTTCCGGGCTCTTTGGCCGTGTTCTGAAGGTTGTTCTTCCTAACGTTTCGCCAGTCTCTGTGGCCAGCATCTTCAGAGGACAGGAGTTAGAACTCTGTCTGTGCTCTGGTGCAGTTTGTGAGATAGTTGAGTTGATAGTTGATAGTTGTGGGATACTCAACGTATGCCATGGTTGGCTGGAGACCCTTCCTGCTGGCAGTGACAGAGCAGGACTGTTTTGGGTTGAGAATCCAGGCAGGACTGTGCCTTGGGGTAACTCTTTCCTCTTAAAAACAAGGCCCTAAGTTTACTTCCAGCTCCTCTTCAGGATTATTGGTTTGTGGCCACCTAGAAGTACATGCCTGGTTGCTTCTAACTTTGGCCACCGTGGGGGTTAACAGGTGATCCTCCGGGAAGCTCAGGCTGTATTGTTAAGAAGGCAGCCTCTCCGTTTCCCCAAAACCTGTACAGCCTTCGGTCCGATTTCCTTTGCTTCCTTAGCTTTGGTGCCTGTCCAGTGACTTGGGAGCTTTCTTGGGCTGGGCGGAGGCGCCAGCTCAGCCCAGAAATTCTCCCAGCTATGGAAGACATCTCTTGCTTGCCTTCAGCCCACCTCAGCCTGTCCTGACCGGCTGGGTCTCTGGATTGCTTCTGCTTTCCACGGTCTCTCTCTCTCTCTCTCAACTCCACTGCCTCCGTCTGCGGTCTGGAGGCTGGAGAGCCAGTGAGAGGCGCAAGTGGAAGCATGCAGGTTGGGGGCGGGAAAAAACCAACCCTGGTCTCCTTCAACCCGTACAGCTTTTGTTCTGAAGAGAGAAAAGCAGGAGAGTCGCTGAGAAAAAGCCCCTTTTCCTTTTGGGCAGCTGTTGGAAGAGCCCACAGCAGCTCCTCAAGCTGCAGGATGGGAGCGCTCGAGAATAGACTTCCCCAGGCTTTGGTTTTTGGAGAGTGGGTGCACTACGTCTCTCAGCCGCCCCCCTGCCCGCCCCCCAAAACCAGTAGGGCTAGAGGCGATATTTATGTTGCACTTCATTCTTTGCTTATCTTGGAAACCGCTTCTTCATAAAAAAAAGAAAGGTTGTTGTAGGTTTTTTGGGCTGTTTGGCCGTGTTCTGAAGGTTTTTCTTCCTAACAGTCTCTGACTGGTGAAACATTAGGAAGAAAAACCTTTCAGAACACGGCCAAACAGCCCAAAAAACCTACAACAACCATCGGATCCTGGCCATGAAAGCCTTCGAGAATACAAAAAAGAAAGGATTTCACATCAAGACGCATTTTCAAAAAACCTTATGAAATCCACACAATGTTAGAACCATGTTAAACAAGGCAAACCTTTCGAGAGGAATAAACCCAGCGCACCAAACGACGGCATAGCCATTTAAAATGCCTGGGCAAAAAATGGGCAGGCGTTTTGAAAGAGATCCATAAGCTGGCCGGTGCCCAGAGAAGGGCAGCCGACATGGTAATTGAGTTGGAGACCAGGGAGGCCAGAAGCCTTGAGGGAACTGGTGTGTGTTTTGCCTGGGGAGGAAAAGAAGGAGAGCGGCTAGAGAACCTTCTTCAGAAATTAGAGGGTGGAACAAGCTTCCCTTATGTGTGGCCCCATGGATCTGTCCTGGGACCGGTGCTTTTCAGCCTGTTCATCAATGACCTGGAGACAGGGATAAGCGGTGAGGTGGCCAAGTTTGCAGAGGGCACAAAACTTTGCCAGGGGGTGAAGGCCAGAAGGGATGGTGAAGAGCTCCAGAAGGATCTCTCCAAACTGGGAGAATGGGTGGCAAAATGGCAAATGCGTTTCAATCTAAGAAAATGTAAAGTAATGCACATTGGGGCAAAAAAAAAATCAAAACTTTAGTTATCAGCTGATGGTTATCTGAGCTGTCCATGACGGATCAGGAAAGACATCTTGGTGTCCTGGTGGACAGCTCGATGAAAGGGTCAACCCAGTGTGCGGCAGCAGTGAAGAAGGCCAGTTCCATGCTAGGTATCATGAAAAAGGGATTGAAAATAAAACAGCCAACATTATAATGCCATTGTACAAAACGCTGGTAAGGCCGCATCTGGAGTATTGCGTACAGTTCTGGTCGCCGCACCTCAAAAAAGACATCGTGGAACTGGAAAAGGTGCAGAAGAGAGCGACTCAGATGAGGACTGGGCCGGGGCACATTCCCTTATGAGGAAAGGCTACAGCGTTTGAGGCTTTTGAGTCTTGAGAAAAGGCGCCTGACGGGGGCAAATGATTGAGACGTCTAAAATTATGCAGGGGATGGATATAAAGTGGAGAGAGGGAAGCTCTTTTCCCTCTCATGCAATCCCAGAACCAGGGGACATCCACTCCAGCTGAGTGTTGGGAGAGTGAGAACAGGCCAAAGAAAATATTTCTTTACCCAAGGTGTTGTTAGTCTGTGGAACTCCTTGCCACAGGATGTGGTGATGGCATCTGGCCTAGCTGCCTTTAAAAGGGGATTGGACAGATTGCTGGAGGAAAAGTCCATCGCAGGTTACAAGCCATGACGGGGATGTACAATCTCCAGGGTTAGAAGGAAGGGACCTCCAAAGGCCAGATGCAGGGCAGGGGGATCAGGAGACAGGTCTCTCGTTGTGTCGTGTGCTCCCTGAGGCATCGGGTGGGGCCACTGGGAGATACAGGGAGCTGGACTCGAGGGGCCCTTGGCCTGATCCAGCACAGGGCTCTGCTTATGTTCTTCTGATGCTCCAGACGGCAGGGTCCAAAGGAGTGGGATTCAGATTACGAGAAAGGAGATTTTGCTTCAACATTAGAATGAACGTCTTGACAGTAAGAGCTGCTCAACAGCAGGATGGACTTAACTCAGAGAGCAGCGGGCTCTCAATTGAAAGAGAGAGAGAGAAAAAGCAATCCTTGGATACCCTTGGAAAGCAAGGGTGGGCAAGACCTTTATTAGACCAATTAAAAAAAAAAATCCCAAATGTAAACTAGCATTTGGCTCCCTCCAGGTCTTCTACAGGGTGGTGCAAGAAAAACAGAAGAGTTTCAAAAATCATGGCCCCATGTGTGTGACAGGCGCTTCTTTCCTGGACGGGTTTAAAGGGAGGTTGAACGGCTGCCGGTCAGCGATGCCTGAGCTGCAGGACATCCCTTCTGGGGTCCCTTCTGGTTCTACAGCTCTGTGATTCCATGACGTCTCACCGAAACGATACGGTGTCACCCCCTTGGGGTGTCACCACCGGGAAGGACCTGCTGTTTATACACAGACAGATACTGTACGTAGAGTCTGCAGAACAGCTTGACCATCAGGAAGAGGTGCTGCTTCAGGGAGGCAGGCCTCAAGCCATGTAGGGCTCTAAGGCTGAGCACCAGCACCTTGGATTGGGCTCAGCAGAGAATAGATTTTTTTTTTTAATTGAGCTAGTATGAGTCTTTCTCCCCTTCTGTTCTGTGCCTCATGTTTAGAATAAAAGCCCGTATATTTAGTTATTTTTGGAACATGCACCACACCAAACATGGCTCACAAGAGCCCACTGGGTAGCTTAAAACACAGAAAATATCAATAAAACATCCACATCAATAAAATATTATCTCATAAAATCAGAGGAGCAAGATAAAAGCTGCAACTTTAAAAAAAAAAAATCCACAGCTGAAGCTGCAGAAAAACCAGGGTAAAACTTTTGAGAAAATCTAGAGATGGGGAGTGGGTGGGGGGTGTCCTCTATGCCAGCAAAACAGACTTTTACTGACTTCTTGAGTGCCAGCTTTGAGTGGTTTTGCTGCTTCTTTCTGGGGTTGGGAACTTGGGAACATTAGCTTTTTAGGACTCCAGATCCCTGAGCATATGCTGTACTGGCTGGAGGGGAGCCTGGGAGTTGTAATCCAAACAGGTAACCTTGCTCAGTTCGGTGCATCACCACCACCAGCACCACCACTGTGGACGAGTGCCCACCTAGCAAGCACAATACCCGCACAGTTGGAGCTTGGTAGCCCACCTGGAGGCTGCTGCAGATGTTGCCAGATTTCCATGCAGCACGGTTTTCCCAAGGATGCTGCCGTGATTCCGGTCTGGTAATCCAGCCATCTCTGGATTCCTCAGCCCTTGATTAATGCATCCAAATCAAGATGACTAATGGGCTCCTTCACACCTCCTGGTCCTTGCCTCATTCTGTAGTCTGCTGGCATCTCGGGAAGGCTGAAGCTTTGGGGGCTTTTTTGGTGCAGGAGAAAGGCAGAGGGAGGCCAGCGTGAGTGAGATGTCCAAAATTATGCATGGCATGGAGAAACTGGGGAGCTGCCCCCCCCCCGGCACCACACACACACATACCATTTCTCATAATACCAGAGCCTGGCATTGCAGAATGAAAGAGACTGGCAAGCAATTCAGAGCAGAGACAAACAGGAGGCACTGCCAGGTTTGAGTGTGCCCCTCCCCCACTAAATGGGCCACCTGGTTTTCATTCCTTTTCTTCATTTCCTCCCCTGCCCCACCTGGTGGTGAGCTCTGCTCCCTTCCTGGAGGGGCTGGACTGGACCGGGTAGAGACCCTTCCCCCTTGGTTGCAGGGGTGGGCATCTCCCCCCCTCTCTCTGTGCCCTTGGCTGGCAAGCAGGGAAGGGGGCTCAGCCTGCTGCTTGCCTGCTGGAGGGGAATGTCGTAGCAGCAGCCGGCCATGCACCACCCTCTTCGTTTGCACTGAAACCTTCTTGGTCCCCCCCAGCAGGGGGCTGGCCGTACTTCCTTGGTGGGTGAGTGGATTCCAATGGAATGGGTGCACACTTTCAGAGCCCGGTTCCCCCCTGCCATCCCTCTACTGTTGTCCAAACGGCTCCGGGCTACAGGATCCTGTATCTTCACCCAGTAGTCCATAGCTGAGGGTGTTGCTTTGTCCCACAGACACACTTAATTCATGGTGTGGTGGTGGCGGCCACTGAGTTTAATCACTTTAGAAGGGGTTTGTGTGTGTGTGTGTTTGGATGCCTTCACATGAGGTGGACCTGTTGTTGGCTTCTACTCTCGGAGGGCTGCCGGCCACCTCCGGGTGGAGAGGCAGGGAGCCTCTGATAGCCAGGAGCTACGGCCAGGGAGCCGAGGCGCGCTAGTGCTGGACGGCTTCCTGGGAAGCGCCCGCCTGGTGGCCACAGTGCAAAGAGGGGCCGGGGGGGGGGGAGAGAAATCCTCTTCTCCAGCCCCAGGGACCTCCTCATGTTCTCACATGGGGTGCCCATTGGGAAAAGGCCCTCGCTCAGGGGTAGAGCCCCCCCTTTTTTTTGCACACAGTAGGTTGGGGGTGCAAGCAAGTGTTGTCATCTCTCCCCCCCCCCCCGTGCAGTATTTCATTTCTTGGGGAATGAAGAGGTGGGATCAAATGGGTCTTGCGAAAGAAAGAAAGAAAGAAAGAAAGAAAGAAAGAAAGAAAGAAAGAAAGAAAGAAAGAAAGAGTCCATCCATGATGGTTCACTAGGAAGCCGGCCTGGAAGTCGGTCTTCTTCGTCCTGTGCAAGTGTCTCTGCTCAGCCTCCATCATCAGGGCATGGAAGAAAGAGCAGAGGCACCCTTGAGTGGGAGAAGCGGGAAGCGGGGGGTGGTTTGGGTGGACACCAACACTCTGCGCCCCCCCACTCCCCCCCCCCGCATCTCTCTCTCTCTCTTTAACAAAATGGTCTTGGGTGAGAGTCGACAGGCTCTCCGGATTCGAAATTGGTTTTCTTCATGAGATGCCATTTAACATCAGTTTGCGCTGCGGTAAGAAATGGCGAGCGGCGCATAGTTCTTATAAAATGTGAATACATCATCTGGCTTTATCGAGAAAAAGAAGCTGTTATAGGAAAGGGCTCTCTTTTTTTCTGTAATGGGATGCATTTGGTGTGCGATGCTGAACGGCTCCCTTCTCCCTGCTGCTGATACAGACAAGAAGCCAGGGAGAGGAGCCCATCCCCCTGTGACCATGTCATTCGTTAGAGGAAGAGGACAGCCGGAGGGCAGTGAGATGGCAGAGGTCTTAGGGTCCCACAGTGGCAGAGAAGGGAGAACCCTAGCCCTTGCATGTTGCACAGTTGCTACTTCTGCATTGTTGGGGCCTCCTCTTTGTAACCTTGGCATGGTGAACTGTGTGGCCTTGTCGTGGCAGTGCTAGGAGAGTCAGCAGGGGTTATTATCACTTTGGGTCAAAATGGAATTAAATTATACTTCCTGGTTTTTTCTTTTTCTTGTTTTTTTTAAAAGGAAACTGCCCCAGGGCTTCCTGGGATGCTTAGGTCTTTGGGAGGGGCCTTCTATAGAGCCTCAAGGGCAGTGAGCCTACACTGGTTCTGGTCCCAGATCAAGGCCTCCCACAAATCCTCAGAGCAGTTTATTTTTTTCAGGACAGGAGGCAAGGCCCGAGTCAGGCTTCCTGAGTCAGGCGAATGAGCTACAAAGATTTTGTGGGTCTTTGTAGGCATGCACCTGTCTGTGGGCTAGAACTCCCAGATATCTGCCTGGGGAATTCTAGGAGAATTCTGGGGGTAGGTGTCTGCCTACGGAGGCTGGGACTGCCTGCCTCTGAAGAGTACAGCCTGGTAAAAAAACACCGTGTATGAAAGCACATTCGTTTCTGTGTTGAACAATATTATGTTAACTGAACCGCAAGCAAGCGTCTGCCAAATGAAACTCGTCATGTTTTGTTGGTTCAGCTGCCACATCCTCGCGTGACAACCCTAACCCCTGGAAATCTCCGTCCTGGTGGAGACCTAAGGAGGTTCTTCATGGCCGCCCGGAAAGGCCGCGTGGCAACTCTCTGGTGCTCTCTGGCTGGCTCCCTTCTCTGGAGACTGCCAGAAGCCACGTTTTCTTCAGGCAGTGTTGGCTGGTAGGGACCTGGCCCCTTTTTTGGTTATTGTTTAGAACATAATTAATGACACAATTTAATTTTCCTTTCCTTGGGGTGCCTCAGGTGGGGTGGGGGCTCGCTCTGTGCTGGGGTCCGCCCTCCTTGGTGGTCTGGCTTCTGCCAGGTGATATTTATGGCATGATGGGCGATGAAGGATGCCGATGCCGGCCGTCTTCGGCTTCAAAAACAGAAGCATTGTGTTCAGAATATGAGCAGCCCCGGGTCTTTGCTACACAGTATTCCAGTGCTCTAGAAGTCATTTTTAGAAGTTACTGTTACACTGCAAGACAAGTGAGATTATCCCTCAAAGTTAATTTGCGCTAATGAGAAAAGCAGAGAAGTCCATGAAGAGGCAAAGCAGTTCCCATCCGAGACCACAGGAATGCTTCTGGGGGCCTGTCCAGAGTGATGATGATGATGACACCTTTGCGCCCCACAAACGGGAACTGGCTTCTTTCCTGCATCTCCTCCTCCCCCTTTCATGTCCCTCCTGTAGTTTGACTCCGTGAGTCTATAAAGCCTCTGGAGTCTTCCTTGTAGCTGTGTTACATCTGAGTTAATTTGAATTAATTTCATAAGGAGGATGCTGTGAGTCAGTGCGGGCACATTATTAAAAATCCAGATGGGCAGCTGTTGCTCCCTTTCTCTCTTCCCATCCGTGACTTTGCAGTTCCATCCAAGGAGGGGGTGGAAGGAAATAACCAAATTGGCTGGCACAATTAGGTTCTTCCCTTTCATACCCCCCCCCAACAGCTGCTGAATGTATGCAGCCCTGTTTTGCTTCTGATCAATGGCTGCGCTCTGGAGAAGGTGGGCATGCAGGTGGCTGGGGGGGGGGGGGGGGACAGCCCAGTTCGGAAGCATCCCATACAACGCCTCTCCTGGCATCGCACTCAAGACTGGATCGATCCACGTGTGAAATGAAAGGCAGAGAGAAAGGCTTCCCGGGGCCCTTGCTGGCCTGCTTCCTTTGGCTCCTTTTGTGGGCCAGACTGGCTTCATCATGTCCAGCAGCATCAGCCCATTGGAGGCAGTTTGGACTCGTCCTTTTGGGGTCCTGTCGCATGGGCGCTTTCTGTTTTGGGAGACAGCCATTGGGGGGGTGCAGTGTTCTGGCTGGACACCTCATTCCAGCGGCATGCTGGGAAACCAGGAGCGTTGCCAGCGAGCGTGGCTTTGTGGCTGTGTGTTGCTTCCAAGTATCCAGATGGAGCCGTTTTGAATTCCAGGGAGACCGAAGTGCCGGTTTAATTGCTTTGCAGAAGTGGGCCTTAATTTAAACTCTGTTTTGCCAGGGATCCTTAATCGCCCAAACCTTTCCCTTTTTCGTTAGCTTGTTAAAGAGGCTGCCTTAAATATGCCGTTCAGCAACCGGCTTTCTTCTGATTCAGCATTCATTCCACCTCCCTCCTCATGTTTTAATGATCCTAATTCTCTCTCTCTCCCCCAGAATATATTAGCAAATATACTCCGTGTTTCTCTTAACACCCTTGGATGCTGGAATTTCCATTTTCTTCCCATCCCCTGCAGTCTTTTCCTTTCCCCTGCAGCGCAGCCGAGTTAATTGTAGGGTCAAAATTGAGTAAGCATTGCCTTTGTTAGTTAGTTAGTTAGAATCCACCTCCAGCCCTGGGGTTACACATCTTTGCATCGGGAGCAGAAGGAATTGGCAAGGGTCCATGTCTTGGTTAATAGCCGGCTTCTCACTTTCTCTCTCTCTGTGCTGTCATGCAGAGAAAGAGCCTCAACAAAGATTTTGGGTGCCCCATCCCCACAAGCTGAAAGCAGACATTGGGGGTGGAGAGAAGGGGAACAGTCCATCTCTTCCCCCTTCCCAAAGGTAGCTCTGAAGTTCTAGAGGTCAAGATGGTCCATCTTTCACTTTTCTTACATCTTTTCATTCCTGTCCTGCTGGACGTTGGACCTCATTGTGGCTGTTCTGATCTTAGAGCCTGCGTTTCTAAGCAAGGGTGGTGTGTTGCATCTAAACCAGCCTCTACGGCTTTTCAGCCAACCAGTTGTTCTCCTTCCTGTACGCTTCCCGCCCCGTATTTCCCTTTGAATGATCATCAGGAACAACTTGTAGTTCTTGTTTCTCATTAAGTTGCTGGGCCTATTCTAGCTTATGGCATGTCACCATGTTGTATGATTTCGTGGTCTTTATGCCTAAGCCTAAGTGCTTCTTCATTCTCCAAGTGCTCTCAACCCAAGAGATTATTAAGAGTGTGCAATAAATTCGCATTTCACATGCTTCCATCTCTTTGATACTAGTGGGTGTGAAAAAAAGTCAACGATCCCATGCCATACACTGGAACTGGGACTCTTCAGCCCCACAGATAGCAGTATGCAGTGTGCTCTCTCTGTGCTGCTTTCAGCATTGATTCCCTCCCTGAAGTGGCGTCTATTTTACCTCTTACTGCGGCCGTTCAGGGCCCCTTGGATGAAGGGCGAATGAGCTGCCCCTTCTTCTCCAGATGTTATGGGACAGAAGTGAATGGATCCGGCATTCCTCACCCAGGCAGCAGGCAGCATCCTGGTATCGGCCCCCTCGGAACCCCCTCGGTTGGGCTGAGGCCCCCAGGGCCCCTCACGGCCACTCCTCCACGCTTAACCCCCCCCCCCCCGTGCAAAAGCTGCGTAGCTTCGACCAATGGGTTCTGAGCCTGGGATGCTCAGAGCCTGCCCTGACCTCTCTTCCCTTTTATTTATTTATTTATTTATTTATTTATTTATTTATTAGACTTTTTATCCCGCCCCCCTAGACACAGTCTACTCGGTGATTCTCCTGTTCTTCTCCTGATCCTTTGATAGCCCCTGCACTTGGCCTTCTCCTAGAATGCGACGAATAGCAATGCCTTTTGCCTAAAAGTGTTCTAATGCCATTCTTATGAAAGATAAAGAAGAAAAAATGGGAGGGGGATTTGAAGCAGAAAAGTGGGTGGGTGGGTGGGGGGGCGACGCATGTGTGTCTCTGCGCCATATTGCTTCTTCCCCTAGGGGTTCGGAAATGAGGGTGCAGAATCTTGGAAGGGGAGAGACAGTATTTTGAGGAGAAATTTGTAGTGAAGATCTTGCTGGGAGATAGATGCTGAAGGGGTTTCTCTCCCCTTTTCAGTGTGACTTAAAACAGTCAGTCCCGTGAGTTCATCATTAGAAGTGGAACTAGCTTAAGAGTTTAATGTTGTTTTTTCCCTTTATCCTACCCAGGTTTTTCCTCTTTGGAAGCTGAAAAACCAGCTTGCTTTTGTTAGAAGGCTGGTCACTGTGGGCTAAGCACGGGCTTCTTTGGTTCTACAAACATGGCAGTTTTGAAGGATTGTGTCTCTGGAGGGAAGACACTTTATCACTTTCTAATTGCAAAGCTAGCTTCTGCTCTACTTTGCCCCTTGTTGCCTCCATTTCCCCAAAGTGGTTGCATTTTTATAAGAAATAAGAGTTTGTTGAGGGTCAGGTTTAGTCTGTGGACGCCCGGCTGGCTGCAGAGGAGTGTGTGTGTGAGAGAAGGGGGCAGAGGGAGGCCGTTCTAGGAGGTGAACGCTGGCCACGGGTGGGCGTGGTGCCCTCAGCCCGCCATGGCGTTCCATTTCTTTCTTCCTGAGGTCCACATCCTGGCCATGGGGTGGGGGGTGGGGGGGGGGGAGAGGCAGCAAGCCTTTTCTCCAGAGCTTGGCTCCAGGAGGCCAGATTTGCTGAGGTTTCCGGAAGGCTTTTGTCTGCTTCTGTTGTCTTGGCAAAAGGGAGATGATGGGCCAGAGGGAGGGGAGAGCCAGAGCCCCGCTGCCGCCTGAGCCAGGGTCATGTCCCTGCTGCTCCCTTGGAGGCACAGAAAAGCTCCCTGCACCGCCCCCAAAAGAGAACGGCTGCCAGCCAGGGTCAGCTGTGCTGACCTTGACTGTCCTGACCCAGCATAAGGAGGCTTCCTCTTCCTATGAGCTGGTGTGACTTTGTAGCCCCCCCCCCCGAGAGGGGAGGGACCCTGCGGCTCATCTTCGTGAGACCACCAGGTGACGGTCGGTGAGCCCCCGTGCTGAATGCCGGGGTGGCAGGTGATGCATCTTCAACCAGGGTCCCCTGAAGTGCAAGACGATCGGAGTTCATTGGGGTTGGGGCACAAGGCACAGAGACATCCGAGCCACCTTCCCTTCTCCATCCCGGGGGGCTGAGTTGTCATCACTCGCCCTCTCCCCATGGGAAGGTCCCTCCAACGTGACCCTGTTGCCACCGGGGTGGTTCGGTCTCCACTAGAGAGAGTCTCTGGGGCTTCCAACGGTCCCCAGTCAACCAAGGCCCCGTTGGGATGGCTCGGGAACCCTGCAACTGGGAAACCGCTGGGACTGCTGGGTGCCCCCCCCCCCGCCCCCGGAGGCTGCCACCCCTTTCGGCCTTTGCCCCTCTAGCGCAGCGACCGGACGAGGGTGGGGGCGGAGAGGCCCGTTGGACTTTGGGGAGATGAGGAGGAGATGCGGGGGGTGGGTGGGGGGAGGCTGAACCTGGGACCCCACCCCTGCAAGAAGGCCTGTCCAAGGGTTCTCCTCGTCGCCAGACTCCAACTCCCCCCATGGCACGGAAGACGGGGCCCAGGTCGTGCTGTCCATGGCTTGGCTCCCCCTTCTCTGTCTGGGGGAACCCCCTCTTCCGTCTTTCGCCCCAGGGGTTGCCGGCTTCCCTCCGGTGCTGGCCTCCTGGCCCAGCCTTGCCTCTTTCCCTGTCCTTCTGCCGCCGTCACGGCCAGGGTCTGCCGCCCGTGCTCTGCCCCTGCCTGAGACCCAGGCTCCCCAGTGCCTGCCGGGGCTTCCGGGGGGGGGGGGCACAGAGCAAGGGCAGATGGCCCACCCAGGGTGCTGGCGAGGGAGGGGGAGAGAGAAAAAATAAACCCCCCCCCCCACACTGTCATATTTCTCTGTAGCGGGTGGGGATCCAGATAGTGGTCAAAGCGCCTTCAGTTCCTTAGGAACCGAATAGGGCTGCCAGGCTGTGAATGAGGTCCATTATCTTCAAGGTAACCGTATTTTGTTTTTGCATTTAAAATCTCTGTACCCCACCTTTCCCCTCAAGAGGATCCAAGGTGGCTTACAGGGAATTAAAACAAACAGTGTGCAAAGCGACAGAACAGTAACACACTAGGCTAGAGCGTTCTTTCAGAACGGTGGGGAATCCCTGGAGGGTTTTGCCCTTGGAAATGGCGTAAGAGCTTCAGTTCTTCTCATGTGGACCTTGGGGTGGGCGGGTGTCGGGTCTGCTCACTTCCTTAAGACCATTTTCACACATCCTGCTAACTTGGGGTTCAGCGGTGGAGTAAAGTTCTCTTCTGCTTTTTTGTCTGTCCTGCTTGCATGGAGCAAGGCGGCCGTTGCTTTTAAAACGACAGCTTGGATGATGTGGTAGATCAGAGGTGACAAACTCAATTTCACCTTGGGCCGCATCGGCATTATGTTTGCCCTCAAAGGGCCAGTTGGATCTGTAAGACCAGGGGTCTCCAAACCTTTCACTGTGAGGGCCACATCATATACTTCCCACATTTTTGAGGGCCAAAGGAACATGCGTGCACGCACTCCCACTCGCGCATGCACACGCATTGGCTGGATAAAAAGGTAAGGCAGGCCAGATATGGCCCGCGGGCCGTAGTTTGGAGACCCCTGTGTAAGACTATATACAGTAAATGTAAGAACAGGAGTGGGCCATAGCGAGGACTACATTTCCCAAGGTGCTGTACGCGGCCCAAGCTGCTTGGATGATGTCGTAGGTCTTGGATTTCAGCAAAAGACTTTGGAGAGCGTCCACCCACTAAGACGTTCTGGTAGCCGGGCGGGTGGAAGGCGGTCTGTGCCATGCTCCTCTTGGGGGGGTTTGTAGCTGGATTTGTAGGCCGCAACCAAAAAGCCCTCGCCAATTGTTCCCCTTGCTTTGTTTTACGGTATATATATATATACCATAAAACAAAGCTTCTTTTTTATATATATCAGTTTCATATATATATTCTTCCTTTTATGGCCCCTTCCTCCCTGGCTTCTCCCATCCCTCCTCTGGGGGTTGATCTGGTACCTTTCCTTTTCCTTCTCCCCTTACAATCCAGCCCCCCCCCCCAGATTGCCAATGGTTTCTCCCAGTCCAGGGTTGCAGCCAAAGCAGGATGGGACAACCTGCGTTATATATATATATAACGCAGGTTGTCCCATCCTGCTTTGGCTGCAACCCTGGCAATCTGGGGGGGGGGGGCTGGATTGTAAGGGGAGAAGGAAAAGGAAAGGTACCAGATCAACCCCCAGAGGAGGGATGGGAGAAGCCAGGGAGGAAGGGGCCATAAAAGGAAGAAAAGGCGGGAAAAGGGACCAAGGAGCCATAAAAGGAAGAAAAGGCGGGAAAAGGGGACGTTGGAGGCTTGGAAGGAGGGAAGGGACTTGAAGGGATTCTGAGGGAGAGGGAAGGGAAGGTGAGGGAGTTAAAATGGCGGAGGAAAGAGGGGAGGGCGCTGTTGAGGGAGACGACACCCCCTGGGCAGGGGAACCAGCGGCTTTCTAACTCCCTGAGGCAGAAGCAGAGTGAATAAACCCCACCCTCAAGGAAACCGTCCTCTTGAGAAGGAGGGACCGGAGGGGAAGGCGCCATTGCCCCCACCCGGCGCCTGAACAAGGAGTTAGCTGAAAGTGGGGGCGGGGGGGGGGGGCCCTAGGCTCCAGGTGTTCTCCCCCTTGTCCAGAGCCCAAGAGAAGGGAGCTCCAACTGGACCCCATGGAGAGTGGCTCCCCACCTTGGGTCACCCAGGTGTGCTTGGACGACCCCTCCCAGAATCCCCCCCCCCGACCAGCACAGCTGGTGGGGAAAGGCTTCTGGGGGGGTCGTCCAAGCCCACCTGGGTGACCCAAGGTGGGGAGCCACGGATCTAGGAGGAGAAAAGAGCGAGGAGGGAGACACCCTGGGCCCGGGGGGGGGGGGTTTGTGCCCCCCCCTTGCAGGGCAAGGAGAGGCCATGAGGGAGGAGGCGCTGGCTGAGGGGGAAAGAAGCACACCACCAAAAAAGGGGTTCAAAAGGCCACCCGAGAGTCCCTAGGAAGAACATTTTGTGGCATTCTTTCAATGGTTGGAAATGTGGACCTTAAAAAGAGTTGGGAGTGTCAATTGAAAGTCGGAGTTCTTCGGCAACAACGGGTCTCTGCCCACTAAAAATGGCATGGTGAGAATGGAGCCAATATCTACGCCTGTTTAGGAGGAAGCCTTAAAAAGGTCCCCAGGTCAAGATGTGCCTCAAGGTGGCCTTTGGGAACTGTTAGCCCACAACTGTGGTGGACTTTGGGTCTTGTTCATCTTCACATCACCTCCCCTACACACCCCATAAAAAAAGGGGGGGAAATCACCTGCAGACAGGGTTTGATATAAAATATGGTTTAATTTTTTTAAAAAATGATTTTTAAAAATTTAAATCATTTTTATTTTAAAGAAATCATTGATTTTTATCCACCCTGCCTGCAGATGAAAGTGAGAAGTGGGAGGAATAACTTATGGAGATGGAAATGCCCAGCCTCCCCACCAATCATGGCCACTGGCCATGACAGCTGATTCATTCTGGGAGTTCTCATCCCAGAAATGAGAATGGCCATTTTGCCCATCTGTGCTCTGTTCAAAGGCCCAGAACAGCCAGTTTCTGGGGTTCTCCCGGGCTTTTTCTTCGTGACCCTGTGAAAGGGACGTGTGGTGCAGGTACAAGAGTTTGTTTCATTCTCCTGCCCCACATCGTTATCCCTGGATGCTACAACGAGCCTCTGGGGCAGAGGATAGACAAAGATGCCTTTCACTGACTCAGAGCTTTGGCCCATTGAGCCCAGTTTTGCCTGCTCTGACTGGCAGCAGTAGCTCCCAGGTTTTTCAGGCAGAGTTTTTTTCCCTTTCCCCCCCTCCCCACCAGTCCTAGCTGGAGATCTCTGGAATTGGTTTCCTGTCCAAGTACCAGCCAAGTATGACCCTGCTTAGTTTCAGAAATCAGACAAGAGGAGCTGCTCAGGTTCGTATGGTGGTAGTTAGAGTAGTTCCCATTTCAGCACTGGCTGAAAGGATGGGCTGATTGTTCAGAGAGCAGCAAACAACCCATCCGATGCCTCTAATCTTTGAAAAGTCTACGAAACAGGCACTGCAGTTTTGCACAATCTGCACAAAAAGCATTCTTCACAGTGAGAAAGCTTGAGACCACTGGCAAAATAGGCTGCCCTCTTGTGGCCAAGGAGGATACATATTGTGGGTCCTTGTCTCTTTGCACGAGGATGATATTTACTTCCCTGAGCGGAAGTGGCTGGGCTTTTGTTTCACTTCTCCAGATGTGTCCTGCTCTCCAGAGTCACCTCCGTTCCATTCCTGCAACACCACGAGATCACACCACCTTTTTCTGCAGAGACGTGGCATGGAACTCTTTGTTGTTCGTAGCATGTCACACTGATCTCTGTGTGGGGTGCGTTTTACCCAGAAAGGTGGCCTAAAACGAATGATGAATAATTGTGTATACATATTTGTAAAAAAAGAGTTTTTCTGTATAATGGTAGGAGCCTTGCATAGTGGGTTTCATGTTTCTGAAATCTTGACCTTCTGAGCCAGAAGAAACCTCTTTGGGATCAAGGATATAAGTGAGCAGTCCGGTCCACATGTCAGAATGCATCTGCTTTGTCCCCTGCCCCATTGCTCACCTGCCTCTTCCTGTGTGTCTCTCAACAGAAGTGTCTGCGGCTGAACCCGGATGTCCCTGTCTGGGTCTCCAAGCAGCGGATTCTCTGCACCTTGAACCACAGCCTGAAAGATGTCCTCAATTATGGCCTCTTCCAGCCAGCCTTCAATGGTCGGGCAGGGAAGTTCCTGGATGAAGAGCGGCTGCTGAGGGAGTACCCCCTGAACCCAGACACCCCAGTCCCTTACCTGGAGGTACCCCCCTGATGGCTTCTCTCATTTTCTATAACTGCTTCTGTCTGTCTGTCTGTCTGTCTGTGGGCATAAGGAACATGTGGTTAAGCTCCCAAATGCAGACTATGACTCCTGTGGCAGACTTCCATTGGAGAACTGCCTCTCTGGTGGCCACAGAAAGGCCTGGGTCTTGAGTTTTAGAAGGCCATGCTGTGGGCAGAACCACAGCGTCTGAGTTGGAGGTAGTTTTCTTCAGGATTAGGGCCTCAGAAAAGAAGAAGGTGAGCTTCTATTCCAAAGTGGAAGACACAGACTTTTGCCACTCTTGAGCTATGAATAGCAGGAGGGTCCCACAAGGTGAGGGGGCATGTCAGAATCTCCTTGGTCGACTCTCCAAAGTGTGCTGCATTGCCACAGGGAACCTGGCTAAGATAGAAGCCACATGGCAACATTTATTCATTTCCACGTGTGGTTTCCTTTCATGGAAACTGGAGCTGGCATGTTTCTAAGCTTAAAGGTAAAGGTAAAGGTTCCCCTTGACATTTAGTCCAGTCGTGTCCGACTCTAGGGGGCGGTGCTCATCCCCGTTTCCAAGCCGTAGAGCCAGCGTTTGTCCAAAGACAGTTTCCGTGGTCACGTGGCCAGCGCGACTAGACACGGAACGCCGTTACCTTCCCACCGAGGTGGTCCCTATTTATCTACTCGCATTTACATGCTTTCGAACTGCTAGGTGGGCAGGAGCTGGGACAAGCGACGGGAGCTCACTCCGTCGCGTGGATTCGATCTTACGACGGCTGGTCTTCCGACCCTGCAGCACAGAGGCTTCTGTGGTTTAACCCGCAGCGCCACCACGTCCCTAGTATATCTCCAAATATAGGTGGTTGAGTGACAAGGCCTGGCTCCTTCTGCCAAGAAAAGGATTGGCAGTTCCCTCATGCTGAGGCAGGACCTCTTGGAAGAAGTGTCTTTCTGCTGGCACCCTTCTGAACAGGTGTTTGGTTGTAATAAATGGAAATAAGTCAGTTGTCTCTTCTGTGGGGCTCTCAAAAATCTCTTAAAAGCCCTTTACGAAAAACCAGCATAATGTTAAATTCTGGCATTTGCTTTCTAACAGAGAATCTTAGATTCATCCTTAAGGTTCTTACCTGTCTCAAGATCTTGGAAATAACACCTCAGATTTAACACATGAACATTAAGGGTGTTATATTTGCATTAAACAAAAGGGATGCATCCGATCTTAGAAAAATAAGAATTTAAGGGCAGTGGTAAAATATTTAAATAGTACCTTTGAAAAATTTTTTTGTTAGGTATATTGTTGGCTTGTTCACCCGTTTAACACAAAAGTAATAAGTTTCATGT
Organism: Intellagama lesueurii; assembly: GCA_037013535.1. Classification (NCBI taxonomy): domain Eukaryota; kingdom Metazoa; phylum Chordata; class Lepidosauria; order Squamata; family Agamidae; genus Intellagama; species Intellagama lesueurii. The sequence continues at coordinate 1,180,334 of JBAJHW010000005.1, read as the reverse complement.
TAACACGTTAAAATCAAACACATCCTTTCCCAGCTCTGACCTATCTGTTGGAGTCCCTTGCCCACCCACTGGCTTGCAGTGCATTTCCAAAAACTAAATGTTGCTTTAGGTACCTAAGAGAGTTCTGTTAAAAAGACTTCCTTTCTAACATTAGTGAACATTAGGAATGAGATACATATTTGAGCCGGAAGACTGGTGATCTCACATCCCTAACAACTGAGGAGTCCCCTAAGAAATCCTTGCTGAATGCCAAGCAGCCCAGGTGCCCTGTGCCTTTTAAATTTGTCAATTAGTTCTAAAATATCGTCCTTTCTCTCTTCTGCTTGTCATCGTTCCCCCAGTGCAGTTACAAAGCAGTGATTCACAGCTGAGCTAAATTTAGGAAGGTGCATGCAGAAGAAGAGGAGCTGGATTTTTTTGTGTGTGTGCCCGAAGGGTGGGGGTGAGAGTGAGGTTAGGAGAAACAGATGCCATCTCTTTAGGTCCAGCTTGGTTTCAGCCATGTTTTGGGGTAGTTTACGCTCTTAGTGCCTCACATCAAGAGACAGTGGGGGGGGGGGAATCCTTGAAGCAAGAGGATGTGTGTGTGTGTGTGTGTGTGTGTGTGTGAGAGAGAGAGAGAGAGCGAGAGAGAGAGAAATGAAAATTGTGTTATCTGACCCCTCCTTCCAAGAGGCAGGATGGTTACATAATTTAAGGTTCATCACCCCTTTAAGTTCTTGTTGGACACTGTCATCAAGGTGGTCTCTTTCTTCTTGGCACACATGAGGACCAGCAGCTTGTTTTGGTGTGCAGGCTGAGTGTATGGGAAGCTAAATTCTGCAGTGTTGCATAGGCTTCCTTGCTCAAAAAAGGAGAGAGCATATTATTTATATCTTTATTTGTTGATTTTTATACCACCCATCTGGCCAAATTCAGATGAATTAATATTGTTACTCTGTGCATCTTTTTTGTCTTAGCTGGTGGCGGCAGTAAGTTGAAACATGGACTCCTAGTTTGTCAGCTGCTCCCAGGACAAACTGGAGATTTTTTTCTCCTATCATCCACAGTAAACAAAAGTAGTCATTTAGTAACCAAGCACAGAAAGGTTACAGTACAGTGCTCTCTCCTTGATGGGTACAGGATCTGGACCCATTTCCCATGGCCAAGGTTTCTGACCTATAAATCTTCTAACAACTTGTGCCCTACACACCTAAGAGATTGCCTCCCTCCTCTGTCTCCAACCACACAACCACCCCTTCTACTAGGAGTACCACCAGTATGGGTCACATTTGTTCTGCTAGTGTGCAAACAATATCAGAGAGGAAAAAAGATGGTGGTCAAGTGGTGGCTGTCAGATTTCTCTGGGCCATTCATCACAACCTCAGGACTTCCTGGAAGAGCCGTTAGCTCCTTAGCAGTGTTGTTGACAGAGGAGGCCTAAAACAACTTCTGTGTTTTAGCAGATAATCTGCATTTATATCCATGTTGCTCCAAGTGCTGTCCAGTCACCTTTGACTTACCTACAGCAACCCCATGAATAAGTAGTCTCCAGAATACCCTGTTGTTAACAGCCCAGCTCAGCTCTTGTAAACCTGAGATTGAGTGAAACCAGTGCATATCTATTCTTCTTTTACCCATTGCCTTTCCCTAGCATTATTGTATATATCTGTATCTCTCTCTCTCTGTGCTAAGTTTTTACATGGAGTGTTTCTAGCCAGTCAGCTTTATGTCACTGTGCTTTGGAACTTCTATTCTTTTCCTCCTCCAGGCTGAGTGAAGAGTCTTTGAGAAGTAAATTAGGCTGAAGGTGGATGGGTTGGCAGGAGGGGGAAGGCAGCACTTAGCATGGAACAGGGCCTGTGAGTGATGCTTCTTTCTTGCTTTTGCCTCCAGTTCCGGTACAAGAGGCGAGTGTACACGCAGAGCCTGCTGGATGACAAGCAGTTTGCCAAGTTGCACACAAAGGTAAGCAAAGCCGTTGCCCTTCTCTGTGTCCAGTCGGGTGCTAGCCATGGTCTGTCCAGATGGAAGTTGTGAAGACCTTTGCACTTGGTAACTCCGAATAGGGGTGATCTGATCCCACAAGAGAGCCCCCTCACATCTTTGTTCCCAGTGGGAATTCCTGACAGGGAGGTAGCAAAGGCCCGTGTTCTTGTAGGTAGTTCTGACCTTCCAGCTGGGCTGAAACTGAGGAAATGCCTTCTGGGATTGCCAAATTTCACGACATTGGCAGACAGTTTAGACAGTTGCTCTGCTTCTCCAGATCTCCAGGCAGGGAGACAAATTCCAAGGTGAGCGGTTGTAGAGGAGGAGAAAGCTGATGTTATGGTGGTCGGTGGCTTTAAAGCCCAGATGTCCCTTCTCCTCCTTTCTCCCAGGAGGTGCCCAGGTTTTCTCTTTGGCACAGGCTAGACAGCTTCCAGAGTTGTAAAGGGGCACATGTCCAGCCCTGTACTTTGGAGGGCTGTATCTGCATCGCACCTGCACCCAAAATATTTGGGTTTTTAAAAAAGCCTTTTCATTACCCAAAAACTCCCTCATACCCTCTCGTGGCCTCTTAAAAAAAAATCAAAAGTGAGCTGGGGTGTCAGGGCAAAGGTACAGGCCTCCCCCAAATATGGCATAATTCCTTTTAATGCCCCATAAAATGGTTATTTCAAGCAGTATTTTTGGGCAATGGCCTAATTAAAAAAAATCAAGAGGTTTGAGGAGGCAGGCCGGGGTTTAGGAGAAACCCACATTGGCTGGAGTGCTGATAATTTATATAAGTATGTATGTGTATGCAGTGGTGAATTGCTGCTAGTTAACAAGATGCTAGTCATATTCTTGGTTAGATGCCCATCATGTGGCTGACTGGGTAACCAGAAACGTGACCAGTACCTTGTTAATTTGCAGATCACGCCCTGTGACCCTCATGGGCACCCTCTCGCATCGCCTGAGGTTCTGCCCTGAAATCTCTGGGAATGGGAAGTGGCCCCCAACCCCACATCAGCCACAGTTCATCCTTGAGGATCATGACAGGTGCAACTCAGTACTGCAGCCCTGGATGGATAGGAGATTATGAGTGCATCCTCACCCCCCAGCTCATTACTTAGTCGGCTGTTTTGTGTGAGCAGTGGGGCACTGGTCAGTTTCATAGTTATTATAAGAATGTTATGATTTCTTCCATTCATATGCCGCCTTCCCTCTAGGAACTCCCTAATTTATCCTCAGAATAGCCCTGTGAGGTTGGTTAGACTGAGAGTGTAGGACTGGTTCAGGACACTTGATGACATTCATGGCCAGAAGAGTCTTTGAATCCATATCTTCCATCTCCAGCCCTTTAATTGGTACACCATAATAGTTCTCCAAAATAAGAAATAATGGAAGCTGGCTGGCAACCATGCCTATGGTAGCTGTTAGGCAAGGCTCTTTCCTAGCCCAACTGGGAGACCATTGGTGTAGGAAGTGCAGGTGCTCATCACGGTCATCCAAAGAGCCGGCCACTCTTTCCCTCGCAATAAGGAGAGTCCAAAATATGCTGGCAGCTGAGTCAGTCCATATCACTAAACAGAGAGCAGGTCTTTTGTAAAGATAATGGCTCTTAATGTCCACTCAACGGAAAGCCATCCTCAGATGCTTTTCATGACAACGGGGATGACTTCTAGCATCATATGGGTCCTTGGGAAACACATTTCCCTCTCAGACGCTGTGAGGAGTGCAGTTAAGCTCCAAGGCAATAGGGGAGCCTTAGGGGGCCTGAGGATAATGGTATAGTTAGTCACTGCTACTCAAGAGAGTCCCTGGCTCTGACATTGCCAACTCTGGACCCATTACAACACTTCTGGAGACAATGCCAGATTTGGAACACAGTACCTTCTGCATGTCACTGAGCTTGCTTTCTCAAGTACCCGAGCCCATGTTTTGCTGATTGTTTGCCATGTTGCCAGTAGCGAATGCTTGTGGCTGCTTCCTGGAAAACTCCTCAGTTTCTGAGCCTGTGCATGGCTTGCTGCTCCCTGCATCAGAGTTACGTTGCCCACCTTGGTAAGGTGTGGGCCCTTTGCCTTGGTCAGGAGGTGGCTTGGGCTGCAAGCCACCCCCTTTCACTCTGTGAGTGGTGAAGTGGAAGGGGTTCAGAGGAATCCCTGTTCCTCTTTGTTTGAAGCAATGCAGATCAGCCTGGCCTGTTGTTCCAGGGATTCCCCCAGCCAGACTTCTGGACCTTTTGGGCAAAGCTGGAGTGTTGAGGATCTTTCCTACTGGTTTTGCTGCTAATGTTTTTCTTTTGTACTGGTGAAAGAGAGTGTGTGAGAGAGCCAGTGAAGTTCTGAGCAGGGAAGAAAAGACAGCAGATGCAAAGCTGAGAGAGCAGGAGTGGAGAAACACTCTCCCTGTTGGGCTTGTTTGTCCAGATGGATCCCTCCCTCTGCCAGGCCAGCAGGCAAGAAGGACCTCTTCGTGGCTTTTGCCATCGGTGACCTGTCTCTGTGGCAGAAACTGCCTGGCGCTTGGATATTTATTTGTTTTCATTCCTTTATGACACATCTTGATCTCATTTTAGAAGCACATGAGATGAATCATTTTGGATTTAAGCAAAGTGGGTCCATCTAGTTATGCATTCTGCCTCTAGTAGTGACTGGATGATAAACTGCTTCTGATGGGAAACCTTGCAAGAATTCAGGTTGTCACCACCCACTGTTGCCCCCACCCTCTGGTTGGCTTTTCTACCATATAGAAAACCAAAAAAGTCAGGGCAGAGGGACAGGAGATAGCTGGGGGCCTCCTTCCAGGGTGCCTCTTGGGTAGTCCAGAATTTGAGCCTGGGCCTCTGGCACAGGCATGCCCCAAACTTGTAACAGTTAAATTGTAGAGACTGGCCATGACGTCTGAGGGATTCTCAAAGTAACTTTTTCAAGTTCTGGATGGGGCGTTCTATCCCTGTGAGCAAGATTGGTGTGGGAATACTGTCTTTTCCCAAGGTGGGGTGGGGGCAAAAGGACACTGGTAGCCACACTCCTAGCATTCTTCCCCTTCATTTGCTTTCCTGTCTGCCGGGCGCCAAGAAATATTGCTGTGCCACCGACATGCTCCCTAGGTCCAGTTCGGGTTGCTGGACTCTGATGTGGAGCCAGCAAAGGAGACCGCTAGCCCATATCCAGTCCTGGACCTGATACCCCAGAGCCACTGTGACCAGATACCCCACATCTGGCAAGACAACACGACCACCAGAATAGCACTGGTACCTCCTGGGTATGACACTGGTGCTGTGCAAATATGGCAGATTTGAAATAACTCCTCTCTGGAGGAATATTAGTGAAGCTGCTGGCCTCTCTAGTTTGGCCATTAGAGAGAGTGTTCTTGCAACCACAGGTGTGAGTTAGAGTGACCTCCTAGGACCCTTCCTGATCCATTTCTGTACAGTATTGTAGACAGGCTTAAATTTCCATTTCCAATTGTCAGGCGCTGGCTTTGTTTTGCGATGGTGGTGTGGCTTTCTTTTGTTTCTTGCTCAGAGTGGGTTAAAACATCCAATCCGTAAAAATTTCAAGGTCCTCTGTCAACAAATGTCAAATCAGCCTCCCATTTCCCATTGGCAAATGCGAAGTTGATTTGATAAGCAACCGCAAAACCTCTAGTGGTCCAAGGAAGGCAATGTAAAAGCAGTGCCTTTATGCAACAAAGCTCAAATACAGAACAAGAATGTCATTTCAGAATATTCAGAGCTGTGCTTAATGGGTGCTTCTTTCCCCTTTGTGTGTTTGTGGATACAAATCTTAAATACTTCTGGTTTCTAGGGATTCTTCTGAACCTATTTGTAAGAGCATTCCTTTAATTTATACCAAAATGTATTTTAGGCAGTTTTGAGTGGAGAGATGGAGCTTCATTGCATAAAGGCACTTCTTTTGCATTGACCAAAGTTGCAGAAATGACCAGAAGAATCAGTGTCATTAAAAGTGCCCCCTGAAATGTCATTTATTAGGCAATTGTCACAAGGCAATTCCAGGACTCCAAACTGTCTTGGGGTGTGTGTGTGCCGTGTGTATAGCATCCCCTGCCACTGTAAAGCAAAGGATGAAATACAGGATTTTCCATACTGATTTTCTCTCCCGTTTTGAAATGGTTCTTCACAATGGCATTGCGTGATTAAAGTGAGCCCTGTGTAGACCAGGTATTTCCAAGAGCTTGTGATCCATTCTTTAAGGAAAGCCTTTATGAGATTAGACTTTCAGAGAAGCACACCTGCCGTGTCCCACAAAACCAGCACTAATGTTGGTGTGGCCAAAGCACGACTGAGCCCAGAGGGGCTCCTGTCTGACCTTGGCCGCTGTACGAAACCTGTGTCTTCGCTGGGCGCTGCAGCAGCAGTCTCCCAGGCACCACGGAGACTCGAAAGTTCTGCTGCTTGACATTTGATTGGGCCACGTCTGTCACCCACAGGACAGGGCTGCTGTCAAGAAAATTGTACTGAGACCTCATTCGAGAGAGCAAGGTTCTAAACAGAACTTCTCTCCACGCTCTTGACATTCAAGAAGTGGGACAAGACCCATTTCTTTAACTTGACTTCTAAAATTATTTTTTTCTCTTTGCATTTTGTTGTTCTTCTCTTACTATGCTGTTTTGTGATTATCGTTTTTTATACAATACCTTGGTAACTTTCAGAAAGGTAGCACAGGGATGTGTGTGTTATGTGCTATCAGGTTGCATCCAAATTATGGAATTCATAATAGGAGTTTCAAGTTATTTGAGATATTTAAGGAATGGTTTACCAATGCTACCTCCCATTGAGTTTCCATGGTTGAGAAGGGATTCGAACTCAAGTCTCTGGAGTCCTAGTCCTTCACTCTGTGCACTGTACCACATTGGCATGGAGATACCATACATTAAATAAATGCACAGACAAATAAAAAATTGATTGCCAGTGGTCTGTTGGGTCTTGCTGGGGGTCAGAGTGTGGGGCCTCTACTGGTGACCTCAATGCTCAGACAGACTCATATAGGTGCAGATGGTTTTGTTAGGTAATGGTAATGTGGACCCAAACTATTTGAGCCTTTGGAGGCCAAAACCAGCACAGTCATGAAAAGAAACAGGAAGCTAGTGTGATTGAAAGGGGGCAGACATCTCTCACAGCCTTCTAGATACTATGTTCTGTATCAGTTGCTCTTTCTGAATAGTCTTCAAGGGCAGCACCAGGTAGAACAGGTGGCAATAATCTAACCACAAGGTAACCAGGGCATATATCCATGTGTCTCGCTTAGCTGTATCTGAGTAGGGACACAGCTGCTCAGCCAGGCTGTGCTGATAGAAGACAGTTCTGACAACCTGACCCTTCATAGACTTCAGTCCACAGAGGGAGTCCGGCGTTGTGTTCAGCTGCTGGCCGGGGTGTTCTAGGTGTCTATGAGAAGCAGGGCCTTCTCAGTGGTGGCTCTGGTACCTTGGAATGTCCTCCCTGGGGAAACCCATCTAGCTCCACATTCTGTACATTCTCTCGGCTGGTTCAAAGCTTCAGGCGGTCTCTTGGAAAGGTGCCTGTGTGAGTCGTCATTCGATGGTTGACCCAAGTTGAAATCCCAACTGAGGCACAAAGCTTACGGGGTGACTGGAAGAGTCCTGTTCTTTTCAGCCTAGCCTACCTGGCAGGTTTTGTTGTGATGGCAAAATGGCGAGAAAAATAGTTATACTCCCCAGAGTTCCTTGAAGTAAAGGTGGAATATAAGTGTAAGAAAGAAATACTGTACGTTTTTGTTTGCGGTAGGTGGGTGTCACAGGTCTGCACCTTTTGTTCTTGAGCTGGGCAGGTCAGGTGGCAGGACGGCTGGGGCGGCGGGCGGGCAGCAGGATGTTCGGGACATGGTTTTTTGCTGCTGAGGCTGGGTGGGCAGGGGGTGGCCTCCTGTTTGAGCACCTTACTTCCCTTGGTTTATGCACCCTTTTGGTAGCCACTTTGTGCTTCTGAAGGAAAGAAAAGCAGGGCAAGGTTTCTCAAGAGATAGGAGTCCATGGAAGGAGTAGTCTAGTCGTCGGGGTGGGGTGGGGAGGCTCCAGTGTCATCCTCGTCTGGCTGGGCTCCGGAGCACCAGAGCAGGTGCTTGGCTTCAGCCCTCCTTCACCACAGGGAGGAGAGACTGGTCCAGTGGGCAAGCTCTCTTTTTCTGCTGGAGGGGGAGAGGCAGAAGTGGGGTGGATGGGTTTCAGGACAAGCAGCCGAGAGGAGAGGAGAGAAAAGCAGAGGCAGAGTTTGTGGGGTGGGGAGTGAGAAAGAACTTCACGCCACCAGCTGCTGGGCGAGGCGGCTGGGCCGAGAGAAGCTGATCGGCAGAGCTGGCTTTGGAGGAGCAGGTCCCCTCAGCGGCAAGGCCTGTTGCTGTTGTACTTGGAGAGAGAGTGTGTGTGTGTCTCTCTGCGTGTGTGTGTGTGTCCGTGTCCGTCCATCGAGGCATGAGTGCTACACCCTGTCCGGAGGCCAGAGTTGTTGAGATGAACTGGAGAGAGAGGGAGAGCAGCACCACAAAGAGGCAATGTGAGGAGGAGGATGGGGGCCTTTCTGGGAAGAAAATGGGAACCCCAGGGAGACTGGAAGCTGAAGCCAAGGCCTGTCCAGTCCAGAGCGACAAGCAAGGTACTTTTGCCCCTCCCTGCCCACCTGGATCCTGTCCCCACTCCCGCCTTAGACACCTGCCTTCCTGATGGGATGTGAAGCAGAGAGCGGGGCAAGAATTGGTTCCTTTCCTCTGACGGAGTGATGCCGCCCTCCAGCCCTTGACACCTGGCTTGAATCCTGTCTGCGGTGGATTTCAATGGGAGAAAACTGAGATGAACTGGGGGGGGGGGGGCAGTGACTGATGCTACTTAAGCAGCATGCCCTGCCTCCAGATGCAGTTGTCGCGGGGTGTGTGTGTGTGTTAATCCACTTAAAAGGTCATGGTACACTCCTGAGCAGCTCCTGCTTGTTCCTGTCGAGCTTGTCCAAGAAAGTGCATGAATGCACTGTGACACCCAGGTCACTCTTAGTGACTATCTGTGCATTGGATGGGGAGGGGGAACCTTTTTGTATTTTCTGCAGTTGTTGATCCAGCAGCGCCTCTGTGTAGGGTTGCCATCCAGGTGGTTACTGTTTGTTTGGTAGTGTTGCGTGTTCCACATAGAGGAATGCAGGATGTTTGGAGTGTGTGTGTGTGTGTGGTGGCAGAGAGCTGGGGAGGTGGTAATCTGCATCTACTAATGGCATGCAGGCTGAATTAGGTTTCACCTGAGAGTCTGGCAAGGCTGCTTCTACTGGAATAGGAGGTGCATTCAGTGCCTGTGGAATGAAGCCCCCTTTCCCATGGCATAGTTTGGGCAGCCTGTCCAGGGAGGGTCTCTCTCTCTCACACACACAATCTCTCATTCTCTCTCCCCTCCCCCCTGAATCTTTCTGTTTTGGTTCTTGCTGCTAAGGGGGCAGCTAAAGAACTCTCTGTTTTTGTGCCTCCCGAAATTGATTATGTGACAGCTTGTGGTGGGAAATCGATGCGGTGCCTGTTCACTGGCTGTTTAACCTCGCCTGCCTGTGTTCACGCCTCCTTCATGGGAGGGGGGCTCCAGCTTGGCAGAAAGACAGATCTTGGTGCAAGGCTCATCAAGTCCTGAATGCCTAGCCCTGCTGGAAACTGACTCCCCCCCCCCCCCGCTTCCCCCAGCTCAGTTCAGGGGACAGAAGGACAGGGGCTTGGCAAAGGGTGTGTGTGACCTTAGTACCGGTGGGTGGGGTCTGCTCAAGAGGATCCTCCTCTTTTTCTTTGGCATGGAGCCCCAGTCCTTTCCCCCGCCCAGCCTTGTCCTTGTAGGCTGGTGATGAATAATGAGTGACAGTCCCTGTCTTTTCCCTCTATGAAGAATAGCTCCTTTTCCTCTTTCATTACAGTTTGAGAGACAAAGAGCAGCCTACTGTTGCCCTGCACCATAATCCCCCCCCCCCGCGCTTCTTCCTGCAGTTTCTCACTAGTGGGGGGTCATGGGCAAAAGCAATACACAAGGGCTGGCCAGCCAACCAGCTGTGCACTAAACGCCCTTGCGCTCCCTTCCCTCCAGTCCCCTTCTTTCTCCACTAGCTTGCTTCTTCTTGACTCTTCACTGCATCCCAGCTTTGGCAAAGCACATGCCTCAGAATACGCTGCTGCTGCTGCTGCTGCCTAGAGTGATCTGCTGACATGAAGCCTTTTAGGTAATGAGATGTAAATTGGACCAGGGCAACCAGAATGCGACCTTTACAGTCACCTAGAGAAGGTCTAAGATGTTTCCTGTGGAGCACAGGATCTGCATCCAGGACTGAAAGAGTTGACCTTGCTGACAGATTATTATCTTTGAAGCCCTCAGTGTTCGGAGCCTGTTGCAGCAGTTCACCCATTTTAATTTCAGGCAGAAAGTAGAGTTTCCAACAGGAAACAGTGGGCATTTCCTGGAAGATTCTTAATTACTTCTTAATATCTCCACTGTGGAATCAGTGCTAGTTCCCCTTGTCTTGCAACTGTTCTTATGTGCTGTGCAACCCATCTGATGTGATGATCGTACTGGGGGCAAGCCAGGCCATTTGGGAGGATGGATTACACCCTCAGAATCATGTGGGTTACTCCAGCCAATCAGGCTGGAGGTTGCCTTCCCTCTTGTGTAGGCAAACACTTGAAACATGGCTTCAGAAACGACTGTGAAGGAAATATCTCTCTTTTTATGTCTGCCCTGCCACCCAACTGAGGGAGCTCTGAGCCTTTCAACCATCTACTGGGGAAGTGTGGGAGCATAGCAGTTCTTGGAAGCCCCATGCACTTGTACTAGTAGTGCTGGCCTCTACGGTGAGGGTGCTGGAATTGCTCACACATATCATTTTTAGAGACTCCCTGCTCTAGTCTGTAAGAGTCAGGCTTAGAACTGACCCACTATATCCTATTGCATTCCTGGATGGTTGGCCACCAGGAATACCAGAGGAACTGCGTGGAACTGCCATGGCTGCCAGTCAGATCCAGCACTCTTGAATGAGATGGGCCCAGGATCTGAATCTTATGAAACAAGGTTCCTCTGTTTCAAAATGTGTCACTGGCCCAGAAGGCATCTTGGCTGACTATGTGCTTGGCCCAGATTGAGACCCTAGTTTCCAAGGGAACGGTAGGTGTCTACTCAGCGTAACTGCAAAAATGAAACATAGGGCAGTGAAACTGTCACGTGATGATTCCTCCCCCCACCCCAGCTTCTCACCAGTGCAGCTGTGGCCGCTCACAGTTCATTTCTCCAGCATGTAGCTGAGCTGTTCATAACGTCCTCAAAGCCTGCAGAGAAATCCCAGACTGCAAGAGGAATGATCAGTAATTTTAGTTTGGTGCCTTTGGCATTCAAGAATTCATGAAGGCCTCCATGCTTGGGAAAGAACAAGGAGGGGATGGCTAGTGGACGAGGTTCCCCTAGTTCTCTTAGCATTTGGGATGCCATCTTCTCTCTTCTCACCTTGGCTCCTCCGGCTGCCCCATTTCAATCAGCCACTGTTCCAAAGGTGTCCAGTGTCTGGTCTCTAGTGTGCACAAGTTACCATGTTTCCCAAGGTTCCCAACCTTGGGTCCCCATATGTTCTCAGACTACAACTCCCAGAAATCCTGGCCAGGGTGCTGAACTCTATTTTAGCTAGTGGAGGAGGCTTCTGGGAATTTTAGTCCATGAGCATCTGAGGATTCAAAGTTGAAAACCACTACTCTAGACCCTCAGACACAGCTGTCCTTCATAGAAGGCACCTTCTGTTTTGGTTCTGCTTATGTGCCTTGTGGTGCAGTGGTTAAACTGCAATACTGCAGTCAAGACCCTGATCACGACCTGAGTTCGAGCCCAACAGGCTCAGGTAGCTGGCTCAAGGTTGACTCATTCTTCCATCCTTCCATGGTTGGTAAACTGAGTACCCAGCTCATGGTGGGATGGAGGGGAGCAATGTGCAGCCTGCATAATTAAATTGTGAGTTGCCTAGAGAGTGCTTTAAGCACTGTGGGATGGTATATAGGCATCAAACTTAGCTTTTTCTTCAGCGAACCTGCTTGGTAGAACAGAGCTAAGATTTTTCTACCACAAGACAGATGGGTTCTTCCTAATGCATATTAAAGTGGGGAAGATGGCAGCTCACTCAGTAGGCAGAAGCAACAAAGAGTTTTGCAGCACCATAAAAACTAACAAGATTGATTGATTGATTGATTGGTTGATTGGTTGGTTGGTTGATTGATTGATTGCATTTTATGACCTTTCTCTGTGGCATAAATAGTAGTCTACTGCAGTCTGTTCAGATGCAAAGACTGAAGCCTCAATAGACAGATTTTGACACACAGTATGTGTGGGGAGGGTGGTTGGGAGTTGGTGGTGAGAGTGTGAAATGTAATAGAGTCAGTTCATCTCTTATTTCTCCTCCTCCTCCTTCTCCTTCTTCCTCTTCTTCTACTACTACTACTTCCTTCTTCTCCTTCTCCGTCTCCTTCCTTCCTTCTTCTTCTCCTCCTTCTCCTCCTTCTGTTGTCTTCAGCTTTTCCCACCATTACTATCTTGTCCCAAAGTACTAATAGCGCCAGTTAAGTTGACACTTGTTTTAGTCTGGAACCCACTTGTTTGTATTCCTGGTGGTCCATGGTATCCTCAAAGCTCCCCTCCAACACCACATTTCAGTCGTTTTCCCCCATCAGCTTTTTTCCACTGTCAAACTTTTGTATCTATACATAGTAATTGAGAACACTGTCGTCTAGATCAGCGGTCCCCAACCTTTTTCGGATCGCGGACCGTTTGGGGGGCTCTGTGCGCGGGGGGGCATGTCGCGCTTGCGGAGGGGTGTGTTGCGCTCGTGGGTGGGCAACATGCCCACCTGCGAGCGTGACATGTCCCTCCGTGAGCACGACACGCCCACCCACGAGCACGACATGCCCCTCCGCAAGCGCGACACGCCCCTCTGCAAGCGCGACACGCCCACCGGGCGGGCGGGCGGGGGGCGGAGATCCATCTCTGTGGCCCAGTTCCAGGAAGCCCACGGACTGGCACCGGGCCGCAGACCGGGGGTTGGGGACCCCTGGCCTAGATGAGGGGTCTCCAAACTTTTCAGAGTGAGGGCCACAAAATATATGTTCCAGATTTTCGAGGGCCAAAGGAAGATGCATGAGTGCACGCCCGTCTGCACTCACGCCCGTCTGCCCACACTCCCTCACTCACAGGAGCAGCAGCTAAAGAAAGCAAACGCCAGGCCGGATAAAAAAAAGGCAAGGAGGGCCGGATGTGGCCTGAGGGCCATAGTTTGGAGACCCCTGGTCTAGATTATCTTCACCTTCGTTTCCAGTGACATTTCCTTGCACTTGACGATCATGCCTCCATCCTATAAGCCATTGCTCTGTGTTATACTCAGAGTTGGTTCACATGTCAAAGGGATGGTCCCCAGCCTGTACCAGGTGCAGCCTGTGGCTCCCATGCCAAAAGAGTAATTCCATCCTCCAACAGAGACAGGCCACATTTTGCAGTTCTCACTTGCACCCAGGGCCGTTTTGGCCACTGCTCACATTTGAGGAGTTTTCAGAAACAAGAGGCTGAAGGGCTGCACAGGAACCGCAGCGTATACCACCAGGCAGGGAGGAGGAGAGGAGGTCCTTAGAATTGTGTGGATGGGATTTGTAGTAGCAGGATTCAAAAACACTGGGAGGGCTCTTTGCCCATGCTGGTTTATGATTCTGGGGGCTTAGTTTCTGCCATGCACCCTTTCGGCAGACCTCCTCTCCTCCTTCCTGCCTGGCGGTGTATGCCACCGTTTCCTGTGCTGCCCTTTCAGGGTAAATGGCACGTCTTGCTCATTCTGCTACTTGTCAGTTTCTGAGGCAAAGAACCCTGCCTTGTGAGGAGCAGTGCCGTGTTTATTCTGGCTGTTTGGAGCGTGAATGCCTTGCTTCCACCGGGAATGCTTTAATCATGTTCTGTGCACACTGACTTTCCTGCAGACTCGTTTGACTGTGCAGATGAGAGTGTGCTGCTGTGCAGTTGACTGGATGCATCAAAGAGAATTGCCCGAATGGGACGTTGGAGATGCATGGCAGCTGATTTCAGGAAGACAAAAACTGCCAAAGCTGAGGAAGCCAGAGGCTCCCGGTCCTTTGCCTTCAGATGCTGCTGGGGAGGAGCAGGCATTAAATCCTGACTTGTTGAAAAATAGGCTGCAATTAGCAGAATGTAATTTGAATCGAGGGGCGTCTGCCGGGGGTGTGTGTTTGGTGCTTTGAGCTGCCACTTCTCAGTGCTTCTGATCAGGCGTGTACGTTTTGTCAGGCATGCTTGCAGATCTCCCCCCCCCCCCCCCCCCGTTTCATACACCCATACTACATTCTCCCTTTCCTGCCTCAACATGCTGGGAGATATTAGAAAAGCTCTGACTGCATTAAGTACACCTGGAGTAGAATCCCTGAAACGCCCACACCCAGCGTGGCCATTAACTTTCCCAGGCCGTGGAGTGGCAACTGGGGGGGGGGGGAGTTGCCTTTGTGGGGTTCCAGGCTCTTGGTTTTATGTTCCTTCCTTAAATGATGTCTTTGTGAGCTGGGAGTTGCCTTTTTTTTTTTTTTTAACTGGAGAGGCTTGCTTTTGGCAAAAAGACCAGATTTTATCTTCATTTCCACTTGGGGAAAAAAATTTATCTGTTATGAATTGTGATGTAAAAAAAAGCAGGATCTCTGATCTGGGAGTCATCTCCTTGTCCAAGTAAATGCTGACTTTTGCTAGCAAGCGGGGGTGAAAAACAGGGCATTTAATGGAACCTGTTCAGTCGGCCATGAGATCAGCTGGGAAGTATCAGCACCTCTGACATTTCCCACTGGCCTCCTAAAAGTCTTGAAAATTGCCAGGAAGCATAAACATACCCCAAGTGTTTGACATTTACATAGGCACATGGTTGCCTGGTTGAAGATTCTGAAGGAGGCACAGGATATAGATGGGATGAATGTCATCAGTCATAAGCAGCCTTCGTCCCATCTGTAATCTTTCATCCTGGCTCCACAGTTACTATTTTGTTTGTTTTTACTCCTGTTACAAACTTAAAATTACACATTCAGATCTTTTCTTCCAGGCAGGCATCTGCTGAGAGTTGGTGCTTTGAGCATTATTCTCTTCCAGAATAATGTTAATTTCTGAGCTGATTCCCTTGTCTGCTTACTCCCAGTTGTGGGGGGAAGGACCTAGCAAATGAGCATCTTGTCCCATGGTGTACTGACTGGGCATCTCCCATAAGTTGGCATCAGTACCAAGGCAAGGTGGGTTCCCTTTATTCACCCAGTCTCCCAGGCTTCCTCCTTTTTGTTGACGGGAACTCAGGAATGCCCTTTTTTGCTCTCTCCACCACCTCCTCCTTGTCTTCCTCCCTCTCCAAGAAGACAGAGCTGGCAGGTCTCTTTTTCAAATTTGTAATCTTGGGCTCACTAAAACGGAGGCCAAGAGGAGTGTGTGTATACACATGCATTTTCAGGAGAAGTATCCACCCCACCCAGTCTTCTAACGTAGCCCTGCTTAACATCTGGCAGCCTCTGAGAACCCACAGGTTTTTAGTTGGCCAGTGGAAACCAACTAGGGAGTGGTAATTGTCATTTTGACATATGAAACAAAGGGGTTGACAAATGAAATGAGAAAGTCAGAGCAATCCCTGCACCGGGACAATATTAGAATCCCAAAGGAATTTGGGGACTGATGGAATCCAATGATAGCTTTCAAAGGCACTACATTGTAAGTGACAGCAGAGCAAGACACCACGGGATTCAAATGGGGAAAGGATCACTAAATAATGTGTAGTAACAGCAGAGACATGTTCCCTGGCCTTCTGCAGCCCTAGGCCTTCCAGATGTTTGGGGCAGTAACTCCAAGGCTTCCTGACAATTAGCTGTGCTGGTTGAGCCAGATGGAGCTCATGGCCTCCAAAATATATGGTGGCCGGGAGAGGCTGCATTTGGCAGTTCAGGTGAAGGAGAAAATGAAGAGAGAAGTGTGAAACTTCAAAGTGAGGAGAAGAAGTAGGAGGAGTTGTTTTGAACAAGGTTGTCAATACATTGATTAAGTGAGAAAAGCTACAGTAGCCTCCTATTGGGGCATGCTGGCTGGGGATGATGGGAGTTGTATTCTTCTCAAGCATCTGCAATCTCCTTGGTAGGAGAAGGTGAACTAGAAGAATTAGGACATCTATGCAGACATGAAGAGAAGGGGAGATTAGTAATTGAAATACCACTTAATTGAAAAATAGGAAAACTGTATGAGGCTTCCTACCCCAGGATGAAGCTACCAAAGGAAGACCAAAACTGTTTCTAGCATCAAGTTCCCTGCCTCTCCTTCCCCCAGCTTCTGTTTTGTGACATCATGTTGTTGGATCAAGAAACATTAATTATCAAGTCAAGGTAAATGAACAACCCACTAAAAATGCCAGACAAGTAACGCTGCGCCCTGAGGTTTTTTTCCCAGTGGCCCCATCCGGCACTTGACTAGGGTACTATAGCTGAGGAGCAGCCACTGAGAAGGCCCTTTTTTGCACCCCACCAGATGTACCTGTGAGAGGGCAGGACAGAGAGTGAGAGAGGCCTCCCTGAAGATCTCATAGTGTGGGGAAAATATGTCACCTTATTCAAAATTATGCAGGTGTGAGAAAAAGAGGTTTTTGGTGGAGAAAGAGAAGAACAAGGTGTGGTTTCCATGAGAGTCATGGCATAACGGACGTGGTACCCTCCATGCTGCTGGATAAGGGGCCTAGCAAACATGCCATCAGGGACTACCAAGGCTTTCCATGGCCCAGAGATCAGGTGGAGCCAGACAAGGAGGAGGGTGGGGGCTTCAGAAGGAGGAGCAGCAGTGACGAGGGAGCTGGCATCCCTCCCACTTGCCTCAACCAAGGGTGGCCCACCATGGGCACAGGACAAAGGACAAAGGTGAGGAGGGCATCCTAGGGAGAGGTGGCTGCCGAGCTGAGACTGTGCCCACACTGACAGCAGTGGACATAAGATCAAGGCTCTCTTGCCATGCTGAGGACATCTGTGCCCTCTCCATGAGGTTTCTGGATGTAGCCACATTAGCCTGCTACAGCAGAATAGCGAAGAATTTTGTGGCATCTTGAAGCCTAATGGATTTGTAATAGTGTCGTGTGTCGTGGATGGAATTGAAGTGGCGGTCAGCTCCACAGACTGGCGTTCAGGCTATGAAAAGATACTGGGTTATATGTACCCAGTGTACGCGGCCCAACGTGATGACCAGTGGCAGATAGTATACAAATATTGACCTTAGGTAGCTCCAAGTATACAAATATTGACCTTAGCTAGCTCCAAGGGCCATTGGGAGCATTTGATCGTTTCCCCCTCCCCTTCCCTCAGCCAGGCATTCTGGTTCCTTGGAAGCATGCAGAAATCTTACAGAGACTTCATGAGCAGCTTGCTGTCAGCTTCAGTGGAATGGAATGTGCCCGTTCAGTTCCAGCGCATCTGGAGCTGCCATATGCAGTCGCACAAGAAAGGATTCCGCACGACTGCCTTGTTTGTTTTTGCTGCTTTCCCAGAGTTTTGTTTTTGGCCTGAGATTTGGTTTACTTCCGACACAGCTTCAGTAACATGTGACCAGCAGGATGCTGGACAGGTCAAGAGAGACAGAGCTCGTAAGGTTATGTCCAAACAGGAACTTCATTTGGGAAACATCTGCGGGGGGAAGTCGCTCAGGCCTCTCAGGCTCAGAGGTGCAGCGATTCTCTGGGTGTGCCCCTGGAGCATCATTTTGGTGCCATGGAGATGAAACAAAGAAAATGAAGGCCTGTCTTTGAAGCCTTGCCCACTTAACGAGGAAGAGCACCTGAAATTAAAGCTTGTGTCTGGTGCTGCCAGCTCTAAAGGCCTCTTATTTTGCATGTGCAGGACGTTTTTCCAGTTGAGAAAAGAGCATTTTGTAAAAGTTGTACAGTGAAGCCCTGTTTCTTCTTTGTGGTCTCTGTGAATGCACACTAATGGGTTTAGTCTGCGTTTGCGCAGAGGTTTCCAGAATCTTCTAGAGCTTAAACATTGTTCGCTAGGACCGCCCCTGCAGTACACGTGGTCCGCCCATCCTGGCAAGTGCCTCAGTTCCTTTTTGCCGCCTCTGAGGTTCCTTCTCTCCGACGAGCTCTGTTCGCTAGCGTGTTCAAAAGAGACTTCTGTGAGATTTTTCCTGTTCTACCTCCCTTGCCGCCCCCTCCCTCCCTAGTCCCCCTTTTTATCCCTTTTTCTTGTTTTTTGCTAGTTTATGGCCTCCTCTGTACCGTTTAAATGGTGCACTTTGTGCCTTAGTAAAATCCCCTTTACTGACGGCCATGACACTTGTCTCTTTTGCCTTGGCGAATCCCATCAGCCACCTCTTGCTCCATTTGCAAAATATTTACTAAACAAGCTCTTAAATTGAGACAGCAGCGTCTACGATCTTATTTGTGGGAAAGATCTCTTTGCCCTACTTCGGCTATGGAGCCCACACAGCCGCCTCCAGCTCAACTACCGTCTCTGGATGCTTCAGTGGCCTCCTCGGTTAAGTCTAAATCTAAAGCGAAACTGCCTTCCAAACCTAGGGCGGGTGGCTCAACCCCTAAGTCGACCAGCAGTCGAAACTAAAGAAGCCTAAGAAGTCGTCGTCTACTTTACAATCAACATCAAAAGGATAAAGTGCCCTCTTCGGTCCCTATTCAGGACCAACAGACCATTTGTGTTGACTCGGTCTCCATCGAGGGTGACGACTATCTTCCCCCGCCTTCTGGACAACCACCATCTCCCTTACTGGCACAGTCCCCTTCGTGGGCTAATACCTCGGCTGAGGTTACTGTACTTCCTCGATATGACCACTTGAGCCCTTTGGGTTGCTCCGTCTCCGTGTGTCAGTCAGATTCAGAGTCGAACTTGCCTGATCCGCATCCTCCGTGTAAGCGGACCAGGAAGACACATCATACATCGGAGACTGGTCTTTCAGATGTTGAAGCCTCGCGTCCTCAGGAGTCCATGGGTTTGCTTGCATCCCATGATTCCCTTACACGGTACCATCATCCCAAGAGGGTTACTCTGTACGAGCCACCCACATATTATCGGATGTCACCACACCGGTATCGACATCGCTGGTACTGTTATAAGCATCCGGATATGGATTTTTATATGGAACCGAAACGACCTCGGTACTCTTACTACTATTCCGACTCGGATTCTGAACCTCTTCAGTACCATTCTCGGTACCAACAATCCTCTTCCACAGAAGACTCTCCACCCCCATCCCTCGTACCGAAGCACAAAAAATAATCTCGCAAGAGGAAACACATTCCTTCACAGCCTATTACTCAGCCACCGGTACCGAAGCGATCTAAGTCATCTCCAAAGGTTTGGACCAACAAAACAGACACTGCCTTGCATACTCAAGCATCCGCTCCGTCAGTCCAGGCTACTACCACCTATGCTGGCCCTCCACCTACCTCGCTTCATATCGCTCATCCGCATAGCTCTAAATGTCCAAAGACTTGCCAATCTACGCCTCATTCCTCCGTTCTCAAAACAGACACCACCAAATCCAAATCTCTACAAGCTGCACCACTAGAGGAGGAGACCTCTC
The DNA here is from genome assembly GCA_037013535.1 of Intellagama lesueurii. Taxonomy (NCBI): domain Eukaryota; kingdom Metazoa; phylum Chordata; class Lepidosauria; order Squamata; family Agamidae; genus Intellagama; species Intellagama lesueurii. The sequence continues at coordinate 1,160,771 of JBAJHW010000005.1, read as the reverse complement.
TATCCCAACATTCTTCCTCACGATCCTCCGATGCTGATACTTCTGACTCTTCTGTACCCCCTGAGTCACCACCTAATCTCCCAACACCGGACTCTGATGTGGCAGATGTGAACCCACTCCGTCTACCGTGACATCCCTCCTCCGAGCAGGTAAGCTTGTTAATCACCCATTAGTGTGCATTTACAGAGACCATGAAGAAGAAAGAGAGGTTACTTACTGTAACTCTGGTTCTTTGAGTGGTCATCTGTGAATTCACACTTCCCGCCCATCCTCCCCTCTGTCCGTCATGTTGCACAATTTTTACACAGTGGTGGACTTTGTGGGAACTGAGGCACTTGCCAGGATGGGCGGACCACGTGTACTGCGGGGGCGGTCCTAGCGAACAACGTTTAAGCTCTAGAAGATTCCGGAAACCTCTGCGCAAGCGCAGACTAAACCCATTAGTGTGAATTCACAGATGACCACTTGAAGAACCAGAGTTACGGTAAATAACCTCTCTTTTTTAAGGCTGGGAAGCTTGCAGGGTGAAATCGTCTTCTGCGGCTCCATGAGCACAAATGGGGGTGATGTCATCAGCATTGGAAAACAGCTGCTCATGAAACGTGATTTGGGGGTGCATTCCTACACAATATGACAAAGTTGTGTGTATTCTGAAATCACCAAAGGAAGCCTTTAATTATCTGCGATTTGCTGCTGCTGCTGACACCATCCTTATTGCTCACGTGGAGCTACACAACAGGATTTCAGCCACTGACTAAGTTCCTTGTCCTCCTTGATATAGGCTGTCTCACTTGACCAAACATCTCAAGGATTTTCAGTGCTTATGGGATTTTTGGCCTCTAGCTGAGAGTAAGATCTTGTTGCTGCTGTTCTTGGGAAGGGTTTTTTTAATTTGCACCAAATACACAAAGAGCAGAGTGGCTTGTAAGAAAGCAGCAACCAACCCACCAAAGGCTTAGAATCAGTCAGAGGAGCAGTCACCCTAGTTTTGTGCTACTTTTGTGCTAGTTTTGCATTAAAAAGTGATGTAGTTACATGAAGAGAGTCAAAACCTGGAGGAAATCTCATGCGGTTGTTGCAGGCAAAGAGGAGAAGGTTGGAATTCCATCTGCACGCCTTTGAGGGCAGGAAAAGAAAGGCGTTCCTTCACTGGTACCTGTGCCTGTTTCAGGTGTTGCCTGAAGAGGAAGGGCCCTCCCTGCAGCCAATTCCTTAAAGTGACACTTGGAACAGCACTGCAGTCCAGTGGAGCAGCTTTCCTTCTTGCTGAGCCAGCTTAGCATCCCTGTGCATCTCTAACCATTTTGCTAAATAAACATTATTTATGGGCTTTGCTAACAAGCAGTAATATCTCCATCACAAATCTTCTCCAAATCTGGGACAGGATCACCTTCATTAGAATGCAGAGTTTCTCTCTTGAGGAGTGGTGGCTGCTTTCAACATGGGTAAAGTTACACTGGCAGTCTGCCTTTCCTGGGGATGCATCCATCTGATATCTTTAGGAATCAGTCTCTGTTGCTTTCCAACTGAGATGTCTTAAATAAGACTTCTCTGTCCAACTTTCTAACATAAGCTTTCATATCACATATGCAGTCCACTGAGTCATTAACAGTGCAATCCAGTGGATGTTTACTCAGAAGTAAGTTGGAGTCATAAATGAAGCAAGACAGCAGTTCACAGAATTCTGTGTAGCCAACAATTGGTTTATCACAAATAAATGCTTTAGGCAATCAAAATTACTGTAGGTGTTGATGTCACCAGATAGCTAATACAGAAATCAAATACATTGCACGGTGAGAAGCAAATGCTGCATTCTTTGCAAAACAAAAGATCAAGATTGAACTATGATATGGACCATGAGTTTTTCATATCAAAAATTAGAGAGAAGCTGAAGTACACTAAAACAATCATCATGCCAAAATATAATCTAAATAACATTAGACTGGACCATATGAAGATCAGTTTGCATTGATAGATTCAGTTCTCCATGAACTATAAAAACTGGACTGAAACCGGAGCTATTATTACAGATGAATGCAAAAATACTGTTTGTGCAGTACAAAGGAAAGAAAAACGTCCAAGGATGCCTGATGAAATGTAGATTTTTTTAAAGGACAGGCAACAAGCGAAGGTAGAAGGCCGACAAAAATAGGGTCAGAATTTTCAATACAACTTTTCAGTGACTTACATGTAGGGAAAAAAAACACCAAAGTTGTAATAATCATTGCAAAGGAATAGAAGAGAACAGTAAAAAAAGGGAAAACAAGAGATATTTTCAAAGATAAATGTAAACCAAGTTAGGAATGTTAAACGTTCAACAAGGGAGGATCTTATCAGATATGGATAGAATAAAGAGGAGAGGGATGTAATATACTGAAGAACTCTACGGAAGAGATACAAGGATAACAGATTCCTTTGAAGAAAAATCCAGTAATGAAGAAACTGTAAGTAGAGAACGCGATGGGGTAGCTCCTATCAAGGTAACTGAAGGAATAAATCACCAATAAAAGGTAGAAAAACAGCTGTGACATCGCAAATTACAGAGACTAGCCAGAACCCTCTAGTGCAGCTGTAGAACTTTTGGAGACAAATTTCCCCAAGTTAAAAAATCACTGTGTGAGAAATGCTCACCCCTTGGCTCCAATTGTGAGAAATGCTCACACCCTTGTTACTTAAATGCAGTAACCACACAACCACGAATACAAGCAGCTCTCCTTTATTAAAAAGCACTTTTGCAAAAGCGGGTGTCCTAACTGGGTAGGCACACACATCAATACGGATAACTCAGTATTTATCCCCTATTCCCGGCCGCAGGGTCCCTCCCTTGTTTCCCCATTGGTCAGGTACTCCAAGGTGTACAGGCTATCAGGTGTGCCTAAACTGATCACAGGAAGTCCTGCCTCTGTTTACATCTCCCACTCTTCTCTTTACCTAGACCCCAGACTCTTATTTATTTCTATCCTTATTTGGTATATGTTCCCTTTTCCTAACCTCCCTGCGGTCATTCTAACTGACCCATTAAGTTCCTTCCTTCTTACCTAGGCCTACTCGCTCAATGTTCTTGTCAGTACAATAGGATACCTCCCTTATTTGTACTTTCGTCTTATAATTTCTCATGACTTCTTTAAATTCCTTGTGTTGGCTAAATAATTAACAAAGAGTATGTACTGATTATTTTTCCATGACCATTTACTCAATCATCCTGTCCTTACAGGGACTTGCAAAAGCAGCACTGATTCCTCTATTTCTCTCAACTGTAGTCATGGTCAGCTGCAGGCCGAATCATACAACTCTGTATGCAACTGACAATGTTGATGGTGATTTCTTTATTTGGAGCAATTTGTCTCCAAAAGTTATGCTATATGTGCTGCGCCAGCATAACCATTCAAGAGGATTTGGGCCAATGAACCTCTTGAAATTCTAAAAAAATTGGCAACAAAAATAGTCCACAACTGGAAGTATTCAATATACATTCTGATCCCAAAGAAAGGAGACAGTAAAGAGTGCAGTAACTGTAGGACCATTTGTTCAAGATGCATTCAGAAAAGGAAGATACACTGGTGATCATATTGCAAAAATATTATAGTATACCAAAGAATTTCAGAAGACAGTCTGTGCATTACAGGTTACAGTGAAGCCTTTGACTGACAACAGCTATGGACCATTCCAAAACAAACAGGGGTGCCTCAATATTTGTTGATCCTGATGCATCAGCTATACTCTAGACGAGAAACTACTCTTAGGACAGAAAATAGAGAAACAGAATGGTTTCCTGTAAGCAGATGGGTCAGATAAGAGTGTGTTTTATCTCCCTTTCTATTCAGTTTGTGTGCAGAATATATCATACAGAAAGTTAGGTTAAATGCAATGATTTACGATATGCAGATGGAACCAGAGGGAGGCCTGGAAAGAGAGAACAAGAAAACAGGCCTTCTCTGTGGTCACACCCTGCCTTTGGAATGATATACCACGTGAAATCTGCCTTGCCCACTCCCTGACATCCTTTAAAAAGCTCTTCAAAACATTATTGTTTGACCAGGCCTTTTAGAATGCACCAAATTAAGACCTGAGTGCATTAGCCTTTTATCTAATTACTGCCTTTTTAATTTTCTTAGTAATGTTTTACAGGATCAAAATGTCTTTAATTGTTTTATTATTTAATTTAACTTGTTATTTATTTTATGTTGCCACTGACTAGGTTATGTTTTTGTTATGTTCTTATTATTCATGTTAACCACCCAGAGTAACCAATGGGTTAGATGGGCGGTATAAAAATCGAATATATACTGGCAGAAAGCAGCAATGTCTTGAAGCAACTTCTGATGAAGGTGAAAGAAAAAACTGTAAAATCAGAATTATAGTCAAACACTAAAAAGGCAAAAATCATGGCTATGGAAAAATTCTGTCACTTTAATCTTGACAATGAAAGAAATGAAATAAATATTTTTAATACTTTGGTTCAGTCCTTAATCCAAATGGATGCTGCCATATATTATTAGAAGAATATCAGAAGATATTAGAAGAACACTGAGACTTAGAAGGGCAGTGATGAAAGAACTAGAAAAGATACTCAAGAGTAAGGAGCCAAAGGTCAAGATCATCCATACAATTGTATTCTCCATTACTATGCATAGATGTGAGGAAAGCTAACAGAAGAAAACTGACTCATTCAAAATGCTGTGTGTTGGAGGAGAACTTTACTGATAACCGTGTACTGCCAGGAAGACAAATAAATAGGTGCTGTACCATGTTAAGCTTGAACTTTTTCTTGAAGTAATAAATAACTCAACTGAGGCTCTTGGTTTTGGATGCATAATGAGAAGCCAAGATTTGCTGGGAAAGACCAGAATGGTGGAAAAAGTAGAAGGCAACAAGAAAAGAGGAAGACTGAACATGAGATGGAGTGACTCAAGAAAGGAGGTCACAGCAAGAATTGATAAGCCCTGACAATAACAGGATCTTTTGGAGGTCTGTAATTAATTCTTGTAGGCATCCTTCAGTCCCGAGAGACTATGGTAACGTGCTCTGAATAGAGGACTTGGAACAGCGTCTAGTGTGGCTGAGAAGGCCAATTCGAGAGTGACCATCCCTTCCACACTGAAGACAAATACAATCTGTCCCCTGTCCAGCTCCCTGGTTTTGCTGGTTTTGGGACTGCCTCTTGGCCTCGGCCTGCTGGACAACGGTCTCTTCAAATTGGGAGAGGCCATGCTGCACCGCCTGCCTCCAGGCTGAATGCTCAGAGGTCAAGGTTTCCCATCTGTTGAGGTCCATTCCTAAGGCCTTCAGATCCCGCTTGCAGATATCCTTGTATCACAGCTGTGGTCTCCCTCTCGGGCGCTTTCCCTCGACTAATTCTCCATACAGGAGATCTTTTGGAATCCGACCATCAGCCATTCTCACGACATGCCCGAGCCAACGTAGATGTCGCTGTTTCAGTAATGTATACACGCTAAAAATTCCAGCTCGATCTAGGACTACTCTATTTGGAACGTTGTCCTGCCAGGTGATACCAAAAATGCGTCGGAGACAACGCATATCAAACGTGTTCAGCTTCCTCTCCAGCCGTGCACAAAGGGCCCAGGACTCACTGCAGTGCAGGAGTGTACTCAGGACACAGGCTCTATAGACCTGGATCTTGGTAGTATATGCCGTCAGCTTCTTATTAAGCCATACTCTCTTGGTGAGTCTAGAGAACATGGTATCTGCTTTGCCAATGCGTTTATCCAGCTCGACATCTAGAGAGATGGTGTCAGAGATCGTTGAGCCAAGGTACACAAAATCATGAACAACCTCCAATTCTTGTGTAGAGATGGTAATAGAGTGACTTCATCTTGTGGAAGTAATTCCACAGTTTAAATATGCGGTGTGTAGAGAAGAACTTCCTTATATCCATCTTGGATTCTGAGACTGGCATCAGCATATTACAATGAATTAAGGTATCAGTTAATTGGTACTGATGTAATTCAGCAATTTAATTAGAATTTAACTTATCCTGAGGTTTTGTATCAATGTTTCTATAATGGTAAGTTAATCAGATACAAGATTTGGGATGGAAAGAAAGCTGTTGCCAGGTGGCAGGATCATCAGCCACAACACAAGAATCTTATTTCTCTCCCAACTCTTAAGAACTGCATTGCCTAGCCTGATGAAGGGTCTGAAGTAAACTAAATAAAGGGTGAGGGTAAGAAGATGAGAAGGGAGAAAGGGCATGGAAGGAGAAAGGACAAAGAAGAAAAGGGATTTGGGTGCAGAAGAAGTGCTGTCTTCCTAACAAAGGTCAAAGCAGATCAAACAGAACAGAAGAACTATGCTTGTGATTTTTCACCTTCATTCTGTTAAAGTTTTTGGTGTCATAATGCAATGTTAAGTTTGAATGCCAGTTGAAATATCCTCTTTTCAATGCAAATGTAATTTAACTGTTTTTTTTAGCTTATTAACTATTAACTTGGCATGTGACCATTCTTCATTAACTTCCCAATCTCTGCATGAATCTCTCACAATTTTGTTTGAGTGGATGACCTCTTTGTGTTCTAGTACTACAGTATTAGAAGTTTTTTTTAAAACACCCTTCCCTCTCTCCACCTGTTGAGGACTAGACCTTTAGGAGATCATTCATAGGGGCTCATTCATAGGGTCACCATGAGTTGAAGGTGACTTGATGGCACATAACAATAGCAACTCTCCACTTGATCCATACCATGCCTAGATGTAGGCACTTCTGTCGGGCTCATCTTCTTAATTTTTCTCCTTTGGCAAACAGCCCTCAAATAGTGTAACTCTTCCTCATGGAGGAGTTCTACTGTCCAGTTTGTCATTTTGCTCACCCTCTTTTGCCTCTTTTCTGTTTCTTCAGGATCCTTTTTTTTTTTTTAAGCACAGGGATCTGTAATGTACATGGCACCTGAAGTGTGGCCTCACCAGGAAGGATCTGTGTTTGTGGGGGGGGGGGGGGGAGAGGGAGAGAGAGAATGATGGAGTAAGTGGGAAAGCAAGAGAGCAAGCAAATGTCATTCTCTCAGATTCAGAGGTCTCATCACTTGTCAAATGCCATTTCTGAAAGTCTCCATTCAGAAGGAGTCCATTGGGCAGACTCTACTTGCTAGTGGGGTTGGGCCAGAAACTGTTCATGGTGGATTGCAAGGTAACGCATCACAGCCTTTATAGACTACTTGCTGTTTCTGATCCAACATATCTGCTCTTGTAACCCTTGTTCTCCAGGTTAGTGATTTGTCCAAAGCAATCATACTGCAGGTTCATGGCTTAGTGGTGAGAACATTACTTTGAGACTGGCCAAGGGGATTGTGCTGTGTCTGGCTCCTTCCCATCTTGCAGGTGAAGAGTCTTGGCTTTGTGTTGAATGTTGGTGAGAAGTCGGATTTTGATCCCTCTGACTTACGAGTTATCTGTGCTAACTGGCAGCTTATATCCAGCTTTCCTGAATGGGGGCCTTCTTTGCCAGCCCAGATGCAGGGATGCTGGAATTTGAACTTGAGGCCTTTCTTCTGCCAAACAAGGGCTCTGCCAGGGACCAGTGGCCCTTTCTATAATCTTCCATGTAGTCCCACCTCTCCTTTTAGCTCTTGCTGAACTTTGTCTTATTCTCATAGTAGGGCAGGATGGCAAATGCTTTTGCCAGGGCATCACAACACTTCTTTTCTTTGAGGAAGGTTTGAAGGGGGCTTCAATTTGAGGGGGTGGGGTCCAAAATTGGAGATGGAAGACATGCACATGATCAGACACATACCTATCTTTCCTTGCTTCCATTGCAGTGAGTCCAAGATAGTGTACGTGACTCTCCTCGCCATTTTACCCACAGAACAAGTCTGTGAGCCAGGTCAGAATAAGGGAGGGAGAGTGTGTGGCTGGTCCAAGGTCACCCAGTGACTTATCATGGGGCCCAGAACATGGATCCCTCAAGGCCCAGGCCGTCATGCTAACGTCTATCCATGCTGTAGTGGAATTCCATGGTCTCATTGCAGCAACAGGCAACGTAGACAACAGAACACATATCTGAGCGAATCTCCTGTGTCTTGCCCGTCTGTGGATCCAACATGTCTTGTACTCGGCATCCTCTCTGGTTCCCACTTTTGTTCCCAGGAAGGTTGCGGCTTCTTTTACTTGCACAAGGTCCTTTTGCAGCAGAACCAAATCACCATGTGCTGTTGTACCACTAGCATTTCAGCTTTTCTGCCAGTTAGCCATGTGAGTCTGTTGTAGCAAAAGAGAACCCAAGTCTTACATGACTTTTAGCTTTCCTTCTGTGGTGTGGACTTTTGTCAGCTGGCAAGATGTAGGAAGGAAGAAAATCTCAATCAATTCTTTTGTTAATGGAGTCTAGGCTTGATGGAGTGGTGGTAGCTCTTTCCCTGCAGGGCTCAGGTGGAGGTGGTCATACAGTAGCTCTCATGGCACATCTGTGCCAGGAGAAGCTCTTTTAAGTACTGCTTGAAGATCCGTGGGCTCTAGTGAGATCTGTTTTTTTTCTGGACAAGAGACAGAAGCTGAACTTGCATTTAACTCCCAGGGTTTTAAAATGCAAGAGCCACTGCTGTGTATTTCCTGGGGAGGGGAAGATAGTTTAAAAGAGGGGCAGCTGCTCATGGGATGTAAATATAGCCCCTTTTGCTTCTGATGTATACAGTAGGTTTGTCTGCCTTTCCAGCTGTTTCAAAAACTTGCATCTGCTTGATTAGAGCCAGATATGGGCTGGAAGAAAACAGGCAGTGATGGGAAAAACAGCTTTGATTGATTGATTGATTGATTGATTGATTGATTGATTGATTGGATTTCTATCCCGCCCATCTAGACCAAAGGTTTACTCTGGGCGGTTTTGTAGGATACAGCTTCCAGAATCCCACTTCTGGCATGAGAGCTATCATGTTATGTTATTATATGTTACTGTATGTTACAATATGTTATGTTATGTGAAGTCACATCCAACATATAGCGACCCTAATACGACTTTCAAAACATGTGAGATATTTAAGGAGTCATAAATCAAGGGTCAGCCAAAGACACTTGAGGAAGCTTTTTTCTGATGGTCAAATGGGCATTATTGATAGCCTGCCATTATAAAAAGGGTTTCCTCGAGGGCTGAAGGACATCTGATTCTCATAGCAGAAGCTTTACCCACCTCCCAGAATTTTCAGAGGAGCTCACTTAGGTTGGTGATTGGCCATCAGGAGGTGAACACAGGTTTGAATTGCAAGTTTCGTGGCTTGACTGGGAAGATGTACCTGAATACCACCCACCACCCACCCCCAGAATACAAAGAGATTTCTGTATGTATTAACAATAATGTGTAATTGGACCCCTTGAGGTATGTTCCAGGGTTCACAAACAGAGGAGAGTAAGAGGATATGCAACGAGATGGGATGAGGCTAAGAGGGTGAGCAACATGGGGCCCTTGGAGGAATTTTGGAGCCCTTCCTGAGCACTATTAGGCTCTCCATAGCATCTCCCCACATTTCAAAACTTGTTTTGGAAAGATGTTTTAGCTCAAAAAGTCTTCAGAATTTTATAAAGCGGTTGCTCTGCAAGCAACCGCTTTATAAACAATTCAAGCTAGAAAACAATTCAGGAATAACTATAAGCCAACATGGATTTGTCAAGAACAAACCCTGCAAGACTAATCTTATCTCATATTTTGATTGGGTAACCTCCCTGGTAGATGGTGGGAATGCTGTAGACATAATATATCCCAAAGCAAAGCCTTTGACAAAGTGTCCCGTTATATTCTGATTAGCAAGTTAACTAGGTTTGGGCTGGATAGAATGTCAGGTAGATACATAGTTGATTAGAGAATCGTACTCAGAGAGTGCTTATCAATGGCTACTTCTCAAAATGGGAGGAAGTAATAAGTGGGGTACCACAAGGCTCAGTCCTGAACCTGGTGCTCTTCAGCATTTTTATTAATGATATGAATGAGGGGCTGCAGGGAATACTTATCAGATTTGGAGATGACACAAAATTGGATGGAATAGCTAATACTTTGGAAGACAGAAACAACATTCAAAAGGATTCTGATAGGCTTGAGCACAGGGCTAAAAACAACAGAATGAAATTTAACAGGGATAAGTGCAAAGTTCTACACCTGGGGGGGCAAAGGAACAGTTACAAGATTGGGGTCCTTTGCTCAGTAATACTATGAGCAAGAAGGATCTTGGAATTGTTGTAAATCACAAGCTGAATGTGAGGCAACAGTGTGATGTGGCTGCAAAAAAGACCAATGCTATTTTAGGCTGCATTAGCAGATGTAAATTCTCCAAATCCTGAGAAGTACTAGTTAGTCTCCTTCTATTTGGCACTGGTGAGGCCTTCTCTCAAGTACTAGTGTTCAATTTTGGACACACCCCACTTAACAAGGATGCCGACAAACTGGAAAAAGTTCAGAGGAGAGCAACAAGGATGATCAGGGGAAAAGGAGACATAGGGGAGATAGGAGAGCACTCTTCCAATACTTAAAAGGTTGTCATGTAGAGAAGGGGCGGGATCTGTTCTCGATCATCCCAGTGCAGGACACATAATAATTGTCTCAAGCCACAGCAATCCAATTTCAGCTGAATATCAGGAAAAATCTCCTAAGTGTTAGAACAGTACAACAATGGAACCAATTACCTCTGGAAGTGGTGAGAGCGCCAACATTGGAGGCATTCAAGAGAAAATTGAACAACCATACTTTGATTTGGATTCCTCCACTAAGCAGAGGGTTGGACTCTATGGCCTTATAGACCCCTCCCAACTCAATTATTCTAGGATTTCACCACAGCGACTCCAACTCTGTACATACACTCTCCACCATTGGCTGATTCCCCACCACTGCTCCCAAGAAGCTGGTCCAGGTGAGTCAGAATTCCAGGGTGACAGCACTAGTCCTGGGCTTCTGCTTTCACACACCCATTCCCATTCTACTTTAAATTCCTCCAAACTCACACCATGATTCTAGGAGAACCTCTAAATCACAGCCCTCCCCCCCCCCCCGTCCCATGACTCTCCCCACCCATGGACATTGTCATGTCTTGCCAATACCTGGCCCACCTATCATATTTCTTAAGTCCTTGGAGCAGGGACCCTTCTGCACCACTGGCACTCCAGAAGCAAACCCTGCTCAAAGCTCTTTGCCATCATGAGCAACTATGCCATCTAATCTTCCAGACACACCACACGGTCCCTTCTAAGACCAGAGAGGACACAGGGGTGCAAAAGTAAGATTATGTGTAGCAGCCTCTGTAACCCCAGATCTCCAAGTGCCCCTCTCCAATCACCTCCAGTTTCAGCAAAGTCCCCAGTCACCCACAAAGCCATTCCTCTGTATAAACAGTTTACAGAAGTGGCATTAGCATCTTTTCCTTGGCACATTTTCTGTGGCACAGGTGAAACCCAGCAGCATTTATTTCCCTTCTTCTCTTGGCTCCTAACTGGGGTGGCCACTATCCTCATGCAGGTTGGAACTCAAATTTGTCCTCTTGCACTCTAGGCTCTGCTGTGCCCTGTGCAGTCTTCTTACCCGCTTGCTGCCATCTCTGGCACTGCCTTTTGTCCTTGCTTTCTGAAGTATACAATACCTACTGTTCACCCAGAATAGATGATTCCTGCCCAGTAAGCCAGACACTTGGTGCATCTGATGGAGGTGTCTCAAGCCCACCAAATCTGCTGCCTCAATGAGCTGTCTTGCCTTCTTGTCTGTATTGATTGCTGGGGGCCCTTCCTGATCACAGGTCTGCAAAGTGTTCCTAAGAGGTCTGCAGTCCCCTGAGAGAAAGCCTGAAGTGACAGGTATGAAAAGCCGACTACTTTTCTCACGAATCCAGACTAACATTAGCTTATCTTCCCGGCTGCACACACAAAGCCCTGGATCAATCTAGCATCATGTGTGTGCATGTGCGAGCACATACATATACGCAAGCACTTGCACACTAGTTCACAAGGATCAGTCTCCTCCCCCATCAAGATGGCACTGCCTCCCACCACCACCCCATCCACTTTGGGCATAAAATCCAATCAGTCAATAAAAGCTGTGTCTCTGAAGTCATTCGCATCTGCTTGGGATCCTGCCCTGAACTGATATACCGCTGGAACCCACTTTGGCTTTGGATGTTAAGCAGAACCCAAGACCTGAGGTTGGGTGCACTTCTCTTCACCTACAGTGTGCAGCCTGAAGTACTGTCAGGTATTTGGCTCGAGATTTTGTCTTTCTGACAAATGCTGTGTCCCAGGAAAAAGAGAAAAAGAGCTGCCAAAGAAGTTTGGACAGGAGGGGAGGGGAGGTGGCAGAACAGAAGTAACCTCATCAACAAATCAAAAATGCCTCGGTGTTAAAAATTCACAGGAAGAAAGCAAACCAAAGAAAACAACATCCAAAATTCAGAGAGCAGGCAAGCGCTGCAGGCAGAGCTCCTTGACGGGGGAAAAATCCCATCCATGTTCATGTGTGTACTGAGAAAAACACAAGGGGGAAGCCACAGGGCCATAAGTCGGTGGGGCACCTCCTGCTGCAGCAGCCCCTGTGGAGGGCCACAGCCAAGGGAACATCCTCCTCTGATGTTGGGGGGGGGGGGAATCTAGAAGACCCTCCTTGATTTAGTCCATTCAGGGGACAGGCAAACAGGCAGAATTCTTTACTGGTCCAAGCAGGTTACTAAGATGGGTGCTTACATGTCCTATCAACACAAGGTTTTGCTTCCTTGCTTGCTTGCTTGCTTTGTTTGTAGAGGTGCTCTGCTGGACACCCTCCTGTTAGATCATAATTGGGCTAAAGGCTATCTTTCAAATTTGACAGCAGTAGGAGGACATGGCCAAAGAGACTAATTATCTCATCTTATCTCATCTTATCTATTTATTTTGCAGTGGTTATATACCCCGAAGGTTGCCACTGTGGGTTTTTGTTAATTTTTCCTGGGATTGATGTCGGGGTGATCGGTCTGTAATTCTGCTTTTTGCTGTCTTTGAAGAAAGGGACAATCTTAGTCCTCCTCCAGTCATCTGGTACTTCATTTATCCTCCATGATTTCAGGAAAATAATAGTGGCTCTGAAAGTTCTTCAGTCAGTTCCTTCAATATCATTGGATGGAGTTCATCCAGCCTTGAAGATTTGAACTCATTAAAAGTAATAAGATATTCCTTGACTATTTGTTTATCAGACTCAAGCTGCAGTCCTGTCCCCTCCCTTTGCACTTCACATTTACTTGGAGGGTCATAAACTGTCTTTTAGGAAAAGACAGAGCTGAAGTAGGAATTGAGCACTTCTGCCTTTCTTTGTCATCTGTTATCATTTCCCCATCCCCATTGAGTAGCTGAGCCACTATTTCTTTTCTCTGTCTTTTGTTACCAGTTATGTTAATCCAGTTGTTCTCGATGGGACAAACAAGCTCATTCTCCTGTATTTCTATGCAGGAACATGTGTTTTTGACATATATTTCGACTCCACCTGTTTTTCTATTCTTTCTGTTCATTTTGAACAATTTATATCCTTCAATTGCTGTATTCCAGTCATGAGAATCATCCTACCAAGTTCCAGTTATTCTTATCAAGTCATATTTACTCTACTGTGCTAAGATTTCCAGTTCTTCCTGTTTGTGTCCTGTACTCCTGGCATTTGTATATAGACACCAGAGATTGTGCGATTTGCATCCTGTTTTATTTCCTACATTATTCTGAAGATTATTGTTGGGTCTCATTAGAGGTGTTGTACATAAGCCTTCATCTGTATTGGTGGGAAGAACCCACCAAGATCTAAAGGAACTAAGGTTCTAGTGGAAGAGGAAGACAGGAAGATCCTACCCTGCCACGTGCTGCCACCTGGTGGAATGGATGGATTCTATCAGCAAGAATCACATCCTCATAGGACAAGGGAGCGGAATCCATCCATCCTGGGAGCACTTTTGGGCTCCTGAGAAAACAGTCCCACAGGCACACAGAGAGAGGCTGTAAGTGGCAATGAGTAAATAAGAAGCAAGCATGGTTCTGCACAGTGCCTGCTTGTTGCACAGGGCTTCTCCCATCAGTCAGTCGCTTGGTGTGTGCCCTGCGGCCTTCCTGCTTTGGCACTCTTGCTGGGCATACAGCTCAGCTCAGAGATTGGTGTGTGTGTGTGTGTGTGTGTGTGTGTGTGTGTGTGTGAGAGAGAGAGAGAGAGAGAGAGAGAGAGAGAGAGAGAGAGAGAGAGAGAGAAGATCAAGCCAGTTGCCATGGCTGGTGTGGGGGTTGAACACCCTTCTCTGGGCTTCGGCTCTGGTGACAGTGTGTGTGCAAGAAAATAAAAGGAAGGCAAAGGATTCTCGAAATTGCCTTGCCTGAGAGTGGGTGGGGGAGGAGCGTTGCTGAGTTGTAGGTGGAAAGCTCACAGGTGTTTGCCACTTAAAAAACAAAAGGCGGCTAGTCGAGGGCTCCTGTGCTGGAATTATGCAGCAGCAGGGTATTCATCCTCTCCAGCCTTTTCTGGAAAAGATAACAAATAGAAGGCTGAGGCAGGGCTAAACACAGTGTGGGCTTGAAGGGAGGGCGTTGTGTGTTTTGGAGCCCCTCATGTCACAGGCAAGGGGCCAAGAGATCCAATGGTGAGTCATGACCTCAGTTCCAAATGGGCTTTCCATACCTCCAACTTCCCCTTCCTCCCACCTCCCTCCGGCAGGGATCATTCCTGGTAGAGGGAGGAGAAGGGCCAGTAGACTCTCCTCACGTGAAGAATTTGTGGCTCTTCCTTATATAGTCTTGAGCACTTGGGACTGCCTGTTTAAGGAGACTCATTTTCAGTCTCTCAGGAAAGGGAGACCATTGTCCCCTAAATGGATTTCTGAAATGTTCCTGGCTTTGAGCATCCCTTACCTTTGTCACTCAAGGATATTCAAGCAGTGTGGGATTAAAGTGGTGGTAGGGTTTGTATATAAGTTTAAAAATGAAATTTCCCAGGCATGCCACATGCTGCTTGTATGCGATCCTTCTCCAGACACAAGGTGTGTAGTTACAGAGATGGCATGCAAGTTGTTGCATCTACCTGAGGATAGGTGTTGCCTACCTCTTGTACTCACATCTACTCAGCAGCAGTTGGTCCATTGACAGCTGCCCGGGTAGTCCAAGCACAGGCCAGGCCATCCGAGCACTGTGGTGCCACTGACCACTTGGATTCCTGTTTCAGCAAGGGTAAGATTTACAGCTGTACCCTCGCATGACTCTTGGGAGTGCAAAGATGTGCAGCCGCAGCCAGCACTGCAGACAGGCCAGATGGTCACTTGATGGCCTCCAGGTCTAAGAGATTTGTTGCCAGCTCCCAGAATCTGAAGGGCTCCTCCCATTCCTGTTCCAGTTAGGAGAAGCTTTTGGTCGTCTGTAGAGGAACCCAGAGTTCCACAAACATGGCCTTCCCCTCACCCCCCCCCCCCCCGCCAAATCTCAGTTTCCATTACAGATGAAGGTGAGATCGTGGAAGCGGATGGGATGCTACTTTTATATGCTCAGTTTCCAGGGTGGCCTGCAGTTGCCCTTCTCTTTGCAGAAATGGCAGGTTACAGATTAGCTCATTTGCTATGAGTTTTTGTAGGTGGAATTTCCATCTCATATGCATTGTAGCAAATTTGGCTCTCTCTCTCTCTCTCTCTCTCTCTCTCTCTGTGTGTGTGTGTGTGTGTGTGTGTGTGTGTAAGATCTGGAGAACAAGACTGGACCATACAATGCCCTAATAATATTTTTAAGCTGGATTCCAAAAAAGGAGGCATCTGGGGTCAGATTGGAACCCCGCCCTGCAGAAGCACCTGTAGTGTGCTGCAACAGATGTTTGTGTTTCTCCTTGTACAGTGTACAGCGGGAAGCATGGTCAGCCTTGTCCCAGAGACGCACATGACACCTGGAGGACAAAAAGGTGGCAAAATGATTTCCAGTTCCTTGAAAGGCACACCTTAATATTTCTGGTTTCACTCCATAGTTTTTCTGGTTACAGTCAAGTTAGTAATGCAAATCTGTTCTTTATGTGGACTTCAACTTCATGAAGAACGTTGTTTAGATTATACAGTATTTTGGCACTACAATACTTTTAGCGTTCTTTTTCAGCTTTACTGTAATGTTGGATATTAACAATTCATGAGCAGTATCACAGTCTGCTCCTGGTTTTGTTTTGGCTGAGAGAATACAGCTTCTCCATCTCATGCTTCCAATTACACAGTCTATTTGATGTCTATATTGACTATTTGGTAATGTCCAAATGAACATCCATCTGTTCAGTTTGAAGTATATGCAATAAACATGTATTGTTGGCTTCACAGAATTCTATGACTTGTTTTCCTGCTTCATTGCTGTCCCCTAGCCTAGGCCATGTTTTTCAACAACATTCCTCTTAGAGGCAAAAAAAAGTATTGTTTGTTTTTGTCTTTTGGCTCTTTGTATTTCCAAAGTGCAATGTCAGAGATGGTCACTAGAGGAAACCAGATTGGTATTCCTTTTTTATTTTATTTTTCGTCCTGTTGGAAAGAATAACACTACACTACACATTAATAACATGCAGTGTACCAGCTTATTTTCCGAACTGAAACAACAATAGCAATAATCTGGCTGCTGAGATAGAATGAGTAACACAACAAATTCCTTTTAAAAATGTAACTTCTGAAGCTATGGCTTTGGCAGCTGTTGTTAGACTTCTAAAGGGAGACAGGGATTCTGGGACTCATAATAATAACTGCGTGCCATCAAGTCAATTCTGACTTATGACGAACCTTTTCAGGTTTTTCCTAGATAGAGAACACTCAGAAGTGGTTTACCATTCCCTTTTCTTCCTGGGGAGCCCTGGGACTGGGCAGCTTGCCCAAGGCCACACAGGAGTCACAGTGGGGAATTGAACTCCCAACCTCTGACTCCACAGCCAGATACCTAATTCACTGAGTTATCCAACCAGCTTCTCTGGGGCTTTTAATTCAATTATAAAAATGGAAGTTTGGTAACCACAAGTTTAATGTGTGAGGTGCAGACCAGCACCACTCGGCCTCCTGCCACTTGTCCAGAGAAGAGCTTTTGGGTGGCAAGCTGGGGCATTAAGAAAGATTTAAAGGGCCTGCGGTCTGGCTGCAGTAGGAAGTGGTTAATGCTGTGTGTTTTCCTTCTGGGGTTTTGTGGCTGCAGGCAAACTTGAAGAAGTTCATGGAATATGTCCAGATACTGAATGTGGAGAAGGTCAGCAGGCTGCTAGAGAAGGGACTGGACCCCAACTTCCATGATCCGGACAGTGGAGGTGAGTGGAGCCCTTCTCCAAGGAAAGGATTCTGAGAGGGGGAGGAAGGCCAGGAACTAGCCAGGAGAGATAACAGGAAGGGAGGGTGTTAGAAGGGTTCTTGGGAAAGCAAAGGAACGGAGGAACACGGTGGGAACAGGGGCTTTCTTTAGTTCTTGGAGCTGCTGCTGAATTTTAAGAGAAGAGTAAATCTAGAATTCCAAGGCATTCCTTTCCCATTTCATTTCCATGGAAGGCAGTTGTGTGGAAGGAGCTGCATGAGCATGGATCCAGAGGAGAGTCTTCAAGCTCTTGTTTGCATGTTCCACTGAGTCCTTCTTTTCACTGCAGTGGGAAAAGAGTCTCACCCACGGGTATCTGAGAATCTCTGGCGAGGCTGTCCTTGACAGTTGAGATGAGGAGGAAGACCAACCTGGTGCCCTCTGAGTGTGCTCACCTGGTAAATAGTCCCGCTTCTGCCAGGCTGGTTGGGGATGATGGGAGCTGTAATGCAATACATCTGCAGGGCTCTGGGGAGGGGAAGATTGCTGTGAAGTATCTTCAGAGGATGAATTCACCCAAAGGTTTTCTGAAATGATTCTAGAGATGCAACCCCAGGCTTAGAAACCTAGAACCTCTGGTGGTGTCTGTTTGCACTCATGAAGGATCCCAGTGTGGAAAAGAAACACTTTTGGATTTAAAATTTCTAAGCTGCATTTTTGATCTGTTGAGTTTAAAAAGCGGGAAAGAGAAGAAATGGTTAAGTTGGTTGATAGGCAGTGTAGGCACCCTAGTTTCATTGGTGCAGCTTTGCCAGAAGTGTATTGGTGGGATCAAGGGCCAGAAGCTGCAGTTATAGTGCAGTCAACTTGTCAGAGAGTAAGTCAAGGCCACTGGGATGGTGCAGTGAATGTCAGAATGGAGGAACCTGGGTCTAGGCTCAGACAGGCTGAGCGAGCCAAGTTTGAGTTTAATAACTCAAGGTTGTGTGTTTCCTTACCTGGTTATTTATTAAAATATTTAAACCCTGTATTCCCAGTTGCTCAAACCTGTTTACAAGCCACACAACTGAGGTACAACAAAAACCAAGTAATCAGTTGGTAAAAAAAGCAAGCAAGCAAACAAACAAACATGCCAGTATTTCTTTGGGCTCCATGGTGGACCATCACATGTAAAAGAGACAATTGGAGTGGAAAAAGAGGGAGCAGCATGGAAATACAGTTAGGAACAGAAGAAGCTGTTTTGCACCAGACCAGTCCCTTGTTTCTTCTTAGTCCTCTCTTGCCAGCTCTGATTGACAGCAATGACCCTTTCAGGTTTCAGGCAGGAACCATTTCCTAGCCTTCCCCGGAGATTCCTGGTGTTCCGTGGCAGACTGCCGTGCAAGCCCCAACCAGCCTGACCCTGCTTAGCTTCCCCAATCAGACAAGACTGAGTGTTGAGGGTGCTCCAGTGAGATGGTTCAGAGTGTCTCATTACATCAGAGTGGAGGAAAGTCCTTTTTCAGACTTTGACTTCCAAAAGATCCCAGTGGGCACAGCCAGTGGCTGTGCTCGCCTGGGAATCCTGGGAGCTGTAGTGCAGAGAAAGTAGCTTGTGTCTCTGGACTGCATGCACTCGGAGCTTGTTTCACTTGAGGGGAGGACTGAGGGGCTAAGCCAACAGCTAGCTGCGCACAGAAGATGGGCCTTAGGAGGGATGTGATGGAAGAGGGAGGGGAGGATAGCGAGACAGTGCCAGGCCTAGTGAGTAGCATTGAAGACTAGGCAGTCATTCAAGGGAGTTGGGGGGCCTTGATGGTTTTGTGGGTTCCCAAACAAGGGGGGAAGGTGTTGCTTGTGCAGGTGCTGTGCAGTGAGGAGAAAAAGCAGACAGGGAGCTTGGGCTGAAGACGGAAGTGCAGGGAAGCCCTGGAAAGGAGGTTGTGCAGAGGTATAATCATGGACTGAGCCATGGGCGGGGAGCCTCTCCTCCCATCATTTTGGGTGAGCCTAATCTCCCTCCCTCCCTCCCTCCCTCGCTTTCCAGCTTGGTCCACGAGCTTCCACAGGGCTTAAGAAGCAATTATGCCTTGCTTATTAAACTTAAGTTGGTGCTTTTAAGAACATGAAACACATTCCGTATCATTTCCATGAGCGGCTTGCTCATCTAATAGCAGCTCCTGATATATTTATGAAGTCAGACGGTATAGATTCTTTGCTTTTATTCAAACACCAATTAATCACAAAGCTACAAGGCACTGGAAACAGAGCTGCTCACGCTGCATCCTAAGGCAACGTTTGTCACTCTTCTTGCCAGCTGGCAAACCGGAGAATAAGAAACAGAAAAAGCTGGAAATAGAAAACATCAATATTTTCTCATTTGTGCTTGGAAAGAGATGGGGCCAAGCCTCCACCTTAGGCAGCCATGGAAGAAGGCGGCATTTTAAGGCCATCTTTCTCCAGTGCAGCACCTTCTAGGAGTGTCACGGGAGTACAGTCCCTGTTGTACCAGTCCGGCTGGGGATGGTGGGAATTACAGTTCAGTTGCAGGATAAGGGTACGAGGTCGGAGAAGGCTGCGTAAGAGAAACTAGCTCAAGAAGGAGCACCCCCCAGGATGCCATGCGAAATATGCTTTGGATTACGCTTTGGAAAAAGTTGAGATTTTGTCAGAAACAGTTGATAGTTCTTCTTGTCGTATTCCGGGACAAATGCTATGTTGAATTAATGTGGTGAAAGCCAGAACTGGGGTGCTGGGGTTTATCTCCTAGTCCTCCAATAGGACCCCAGCAGCCACTGGCAAGGAGCAGGCCAGTGGGATTCACTTTAGATATTTTGCTGTCCTGAAGCAGAGTCCAGATGGTGACCACCTAGATAGGACTATTTAGAAAAAATGAGCTATACTCTGCAGGCACCAGCTCTTGGCTTTGTCCCCATGTTTCTGTACAACATCCTCAAATGACTGGCCAAAAATGCCTGCTTTTTGTCGTGAAAGATATCCTGTCCCTGCATTTATTCATCCAAAGGATAACCGGATTGCTGGGCCATTAAAAGCTGAATGGTGTCTTTGGGCTGCAGAGAGATTTCTGTGCTTTCCAGAGACTTTGGAGGGCCCTGGGTTGCCCACCAAGGTTTGGGGACAGATCAGGTTTTTGTGGGCAGAGGAGCAACTGCCAGCAAAGATGCTGGTGGCCAAATGTAGAGGCCTGTCTGACATGTGGAGAGGCTTCCTCAAGACCTGGTGCTGTGAGCCCATAAATGTTTATAGGCTGGAAATAATCCAACTAGCAGCGCTTTATGCACCTAATGCTTCATGTGGGTAAGCACAGACTTGTCAAAAGAGGCATTGAAAAGAGGCAGCTGAGACTCCTTAGCCCTCTCCTCTGTCTAGTTGCTTTGGAGAGAGGGGGGGGGGGGGAGAGAGGTTTGGGGTGTATGCGAACGTGAGAGTGGTTAATAACTTCCCCTTCCAGGTATATTTCCAAGGAGAACCTTTCCTGGTGGGAAGGAAAGCATGTGAGTATGTGCAAGTGAGTGTGGATGTGTATTAGAGAAGGAGGGGAAATGGCCTGAGAGTTGAGCATCCTCCCACTCTTAGTGGTGACCTAGTCCTTTTAGGGTGTGTGTTTCAGACTGCGTTATGCGTGTGGAGGCAGAGAAGGGGTTCCTGATTCATGAGCTCAGGGGAAGGAAATAAGACCAGCCTGTTAAGCTGGCAGCCCTGCCCTGAGAGCATCTCATGGAGGCCTTCTGATTTCTCCAGGAAGCCACTGCATGTAATTCTGTTCTGAGAAATGACCCTTGCAAACAGACCATGGCTTCAGTTCTAAAATGCTGGGAAACCTCTCCTGGGGTAGCCAGAAGGATATGGGCACCCATATTGTTCCTCCCCACTCACCACCATGTGGACTTATTTTCTGCTCTTCTTTGTAAAGTTCAAAGAAACATCTGTAACCTCTGTCCTGAGATTGACACTCAATGGCACCAAGTGTTTCCAGAACACAGGGCACTCTTAGGGTGAATTTTACAGTACTAGGAGGTGTGGGCAGAGTTAAGAACAATGACAGAGCTGAATGAGCAAGGCTCAGCCCTCCAGAAGGATTTGGTGGCAAGGGGGATGCCAACCTGGCTCTCTTCTTCTGCTATTTTCCCCCCTCTTCCTTTTACATGTCTTTTTCCATAGACTGAATGATTGATTGAGTGAGTGAGTGAGTTATCCATCCATTCATCCATCCATCCATCCATCCATCCATCCTTTCTCCTTAAAAAGAACCCAAGGTGGCTTACATGTTAAAAAGACAATATTTGAAAGCTAAAAACAGTAGGTATACAAATGTTAAAAAAGAATTAAGCAAGTATTATATTAAAACTGGAAATGAAATCAATACTAAAACACATTTGAAATAACAGAGCACAAATCCATTCAAAAACCCTCTCAGACTATGAGTTATTAAGGGAAAGCCTGCCTGAAGAGAAAGGTCTTTTCCTGCTTGAGGAAGGACAGCAAAGATAGGGCTAGTCTGTCCTGTAAGAGAGAGTTCCAGGTGTCTGGGTGGGAGTAAATACTTTTTAATGCACAAGTGGTAGGAACCATAGCCTGAATCTCGAAGCAGGGCATGCTAGGTGGGGAGGGGACTGGTACTGTGTGGGTTGGCCATGAGACCCACGGTGAGGGCTTGTCCTTCACTCCCATGGAGAGGGGTGCAGGGCAACGTCAAGAGACCTGATTTCTGAACATGATCCTGAGGTCTGTGCCTTCTCTTTCCCATGGGTGTGGTGGGGCTACGCTGCAGAATGCCCTCTGACCATGGCTGCTCAGCTAGAGTACTCGGCCGACATGATTAAAGCCCTGAGGAATGGCGGCGCCCATCTGGATTTCCGGACGCGGGAAGGGATGACGGCTCTCCACAAAGCAGTTCGGTGTCGGAATCACACTGCCCTGATGGTAAGGCTCTTGGAGCTGGGGGTGGGGAAGGCAGAGGGACTCCTTTTTCGGAAGGTAGGGGCCCTTCGCCCTCCTTCCTATCCCTCCTCCCATCCAGCAGGGGCTGTGTTACAAGGGGTCTAGAGGTTGCCCGTGCATGAGGAAAAGGAGGTTGAGCCATAAGGTCTCCACATTAGGGCTCTCTTCGTGGTCTAGCTCCTTCTGTGCAGAAAAGAATTCCAGGCCACTTGGCCTCAAAGGCATCCTAGGAATTTTTCTAGCTGGAGCAAAGCTGTATAGAGCCGTGGGTACCATCAAAATGGACTATCAACATGAATTGGAGAGGGAATTTTAAAAATGTGGGAGCACAGAGAAAAGACACCCATATTTTAAACTTCTGAATTTGCTAATACATTTCACTTTGGAGTAGACACACTTCTGCCAAATCACAACTACACTATTATCTTATTAATTAATTTTGATGGAGGATCAATCGCTTTCTATTAGGGAAGACTGACAGCAAAACAACAACAACAAAAAGAGACTTTCAGATGAAACTGGAAACTGGAAGCTCCTCTCAAGAATCTCCTCTCAGTTCTGGCTGCAGATTAATTGATTGGGTAGAGACGTGGAATGGCAGAGGAGTGGCTGTACCTTTGGCTTTGGGTCTCAGGTTCTACAAGGCTGGAGGCTTGCAGGGGGGTGGAGTGGACCCTGGCCATTTCCTGGGGGTTTCCTTGTGTGTATGTGTTTTGCTTTGGTTTTGGTAAAGAAAGGGTATTTTAAGCCTGAAACAAGTACCACACAGGTTGAATTTCTGTTTAAATGGAAAATTGTGCTTCTTGTCTTTTGTTTTTCTGTTTGTTTTTATTTATTTTTTTTAGTTCTGATTTTGCACTGGTAATTCCTTTCTGATTTAGAGAGGGGGCTTCAGCCAAGCTGCACTTGGGCCACTTCTCTGCTGGACTCTAGGAAATACTTCCCTAGGGATGGGATTGCCTGGCAGTGGGTCAAACTGGGAGCCTCTGGCACCTGGTTCTTTGTCCTGAGCTGCAGCCTCATAACCTTCAGCATCAGGACCAGGGGTGCATCAGGCCCAGGGGTGCAAACAGGCACCTCGTTTCAGTCGAGGGTATGCCAGCCTTTGAAGCTTTTTTGAAAACCTGGGGTTTGAGGAAAAGTAGTTCTGGGGCGCCTGAGGATGATCTGACGGAAGGCAGCTGAGCATAATTGCTTTCTTTCAGATTCAGGTACCACATTCCAGGTGTTCAAAGTCTTCTGCTGCTCCGGCATTCTGTGTACCAGCCCTGCATGCCAGGTCATTCCTACACTCCTTCACGGCTTTGAAAAGTTACTTTCTGGACTATCACTCTTGGAATGCCTCAGCCAGACCAATTCTGGCCAGTTTCTGAGCTTTGCTGAGCCTGTATTGCAGACAGGGGGTTGAGATGGGCCTGAGGGCATTAGGTGGGTTCCCTGAGAAATTAGAATGGAGGGCTCAGCTTCTCAACTGCTTTGGGAAGCATTTTTGGCTATTTATTATTTATTTAGTTAGTTAAAATATTTTTACCCTACCTTTCTCCTTTAAAAGGACCCAAGGACCCTTTTTACATCATTGAAAACCATATTTAAAGCTGAAAACAATGAGTATACAATGATGGTTTACATCATTAAAAGACAATATTAAAGCTAAAAACAGTAAATATGCAAATATTAAAAAGGAACAAACAAATACCAGTATGAGAAATGGTAAACACAAGTAGTACTAAAAACCCAGTTAATAATGCGTAACAACCCATCTAAAAATCAAAATCAGGTAGCCAGTCACTGGGGGAAAGCTTGCCTGAAGAGAAAGGTCTTTGTCTGCTTGCGGAAGGACAGCAAAGATGGGGCCAGGCTGGCCTCCTGTGGAAGGAAGTTCCAAAGTCTGGGAGCAGCATCAGATAAGGCCTCTCCCTTGTCTCCACCAAGCACACCTGTGAAGGTGGAGGGACTGAGAGAAAGGCCTCTCCTAATGATCTTAACTCATTTAATGATCTGCACTCATTTCACACGCTAGCAAGGTGATGCTCAAAATCCTACAAGGTAGGCTTCAGCAGTATGTGGACCGAGAACTCCCAGAAGTACAAGCTGGATTTCGAAGGGGCAGAGGAACTAGAGACCAAATTGCTAACATGCGCTGGATTATGGAGAAAGCCAGAGAGTTCCAGAAAAACATCTACTTCTGCTTCATTGACTACGCAAAAGCCTTTGACTGTGTGGACCACAGCAAACTATGGCAAGTTCTTAAAGAAATGGGAGTGCCTGACCACCTTATCTATCTCCTGAGAAATCTATATGTGGGACAGGAAGCAACTGGATATGGAACAACTGATTGGTTCAAAATTGGGAAAGGAGTACGACAAGGCTGTATATTGTCTCCCTGCTTATTTAACTTCTATGCAGAATACATCATGCGAAAGGCTGGACTGGAGGAATCCCAAACCGGAATGAAGATTGCCGGAAGAAATATCAACAACCTCAGATATGCAGATGATACCACTCTGATGGCAGAAAGTGAGGAGGAATTAAAGAACCTCTTAATGAGAGTGAAAGAGGAGAGCGCCAAAAATGGTCTGAAGCTCAACATCAAAACAACTAAGATCCTGGCCACTGGTCCCATCACCTCCTGGCAAATAGAAGGGGAAGATATGGAGGCAGTGACAGATTTTACTTTCTTGGGCTCCATGATCACTGCAGATGGGGACAGCAGCCACGAAATTAAAAGACGCCTGCTTCTTGGGAGGAAAGTGATGACAAATCTAGACAGCATCTTAAAAAGCAGAGACATCACCTTGCCGACAAAGGTCCGCATAGTCAAAGCTATGGTTTTTCCAGTAGTGATGTATGGAAGTGAGAGCTGGACCATAAAGAAGGCTGACCGCTGAAGAATTGATGCTTTTGAATTGTGGTGCTGGAGGAGACTCTTGAGAGTCCCCTGGACAGCAAGGAAATCAAACCTATCCATTCTGAAGGAAATCAACCCTGAGTGCTCACTGGAAGGACAGATCCTGAAGCTGAGGCTTCAATACTTTGGCCATCTCATGAGAAGAGAAGAATCCCTGGAAAAGACCCTGATGTTGGGAAAGTGTGAGGGCAAGAGGAGAAGGAGACGACAGAGGACGAGATGGATGGACAGTGTCATCGAAGCGACCAACATGAATTTGACCCAACTCCGGGAGGCAGTGGAAGACAGGAGGGCCTGGCGTGCTCTGGTCCATGGGGTCACGAAGAGTCGGACACGACTTAACGACTAAACAACAACAAAAATGATCTTAACACCTGAGCCAGCTCATAATGGGAGGTGTGGTCTTTGAGATAGCTTGTACCCAGGCCATATAGGGCTTTATAGGTTAAAACCAGCACTTTGAATTGTGCCCGGAAATGGATCGGCAGCCAGTGGAGCTGTTGTAACAAGGGGATTATGTGATCACTGTAACCAGCCCAAGTCAGCCATCTGGCTGCTGCATTTTGGACTCAGTGAAGTTTCCTGACACTTTCCATGGGCAGCCCCACATACAGCGTGTTACATTAATCCAGCCAGGATGTAACTAGAGCATGCGTCACAGTGGCCAGATCACATCTCAGAAGAAATGGACGTTGTCGGCGCACTAGTTTTAACTGTGCAAAGGCACTCCTGGCCGCTGCCCAAACCTGGGCATCCAGGCTCAGAGATGAATCCAGGAGCACCCCCAAGCTGCCCACCTGTGTTTTCAGAGGGAGCGTAACCCCATCCAGCACAGCCTGCATCCCTGTTACCTTGATCTGCCTTTTGACTGACCAGGAGCACCTCTGTCTGGTCTGGATTAAGTTTCAGTTTATTCACCCTCATCCAGTCCATTACTGATACCAAACATTGATCTGGAACCGAAACAGCTTCCTTGGATTTAGGTGGCAAGGAGAGAGAGAGCTATGACATTCTCTTCTGCACAGAACAATCCCCTCCCTTCACCGTTGCTCATGAAGGTGACTCAGATTCTCAGAAGGCCTTGTGGCATTTCATGCACCTGGCTGCCCTGCTTCCCCCTTTGTGCTGGGTTGTCCCGGAAACACTGACCGACTCCCCCGACCTTGCCTGTGATTGTGTTTGCACAGACGCTGCTGGATCTGGGGGCCTCTACTGATTACAAGGACAGCCGTGGACTGACGCCTCTGTACCACAGTGCCATGGTGGGCGGGGACCCCTACTGCTGTGAGCTGCTCTTGCACGACTATGCCAAGGTCGGCTGTGTGGACGAGAATGGCTGGCAAGAAATCCACCAGGTGGGTGAGGGCTGGAGGGGTGATTGTCGGGGTGGTGTAGGTGGGGCGTGGGGGAGATCTTCAGAGTTTGTCCCCATGCTTGGCATATGGGTGGTGGCAGAGGCGCAAAAGCAAAGCAAAATGTGTTGCTTATATACCGCCCCATAGCACTTAGAGCACTTTCTGGGTGGTTTACAATTTAATTATTCAGGCCACACATTCCCGCCCTGCCCCCCCATGAGCTGGGTGTTCAGTTTACCAACCTTGGAGGGTTGAGTCAACCTTGAGCCAGCTGCCCTGAGTCCGGGATTGAGTTCAGCTTGGGAGCAGAGTCTTGACTGCAGTGCTATAGTTTAACCATTGCGCTTACGCTGGCGTTATCCCAGAAGATGAGCAGCCAAGGCCCATGCTAGAAGCCAAGAGCCTGCAGGTTTGCTTATGCAAGGAGAAATTTTCTTGCCCTTCTGGTTTCCTCCAGAATTGGGGATGATCCTGCATGAAAGATAGTTCCTGGGGTGGAGGCACCTCTAGAGGCAAGAGAGGAGAGCTCAGGGCATTATTTATTTATTTAAAAATTTTATGTGCTGCCTTTCTCCTAAAGGATGCAAGGTGGCTTACAATATTAAAAGAAACAAAGCTAAAAGCCAAAAAATAAATCATTACAATATTTAAAAAAAATTTAAACAAATACATTAAAACTCAAAATAAGAGTGATATTAAAAACACAAGTAAAACAAAACGTTTTCTTTGACATTGTCAAAGAACAGAGTGGTCTGGACTTCAAGCAAGCATCTTTATATCCACCCATCCCCTTGCCCAGGCCCCCAGGCCATTGAGGCATTGATGCTATCCAGGATTTGGAAGAGTGACTCTTTGGACTACATCTTCCAGCATCCTCACCAGTACAGGCAGAAGCCAGGCTGGTTGGAGGAAGCTGGGTGTTGCAATCACCAAAATGGCCTCGGATAGCCCATTGGCGTTGCAAAACATTTTGTGTGGAAGAATGAGGGGCGGGGGTGGGTGGCCCCCTCCAGCACCTGCCTTGAGTTCCATGGGGGAATGGTCACAGGGAGGGGCAGGCTCTGAGAGTTGGCTGTTGCACCCAGAGCTCATCTGTTGCCCCCCTCCCCTTGTTCTCTCTGTTTCTCTTCCTCCCGCCCCTCTTTGCCCTTCCTGCCCGGAGCAGGCCTGTCGATATGGACACGTCCAGCACTTGGAGCACCTTCTCTTCTATGGGGCCGACATGACCGCACAGAACGCCTCCGGGAACACAGCCCTCCATGTCTGTGCTCTCTACAACCAGGTGAGACACCTCTGGTTCCCTCATCTCCCCTGCTTTCAAGGTGTCAATGGCAGTGAGAGTGGAGCTGCCCCTCAGCTGATGTTTTGTTACTGCATTTTGTTGTGTCTTTATTCACTGATTTGGTTTCCATCTCATTTTCTTCCTCTTAGAGGGATCTGAGGCAAGTCTGTTGCCCTGCATTCCTGTACTGGATTTGTTTACCACCACCATCACCCCCCATTGCAGGAGCAGGGCTCCAGGCATCCAGGCCCCTTTTGTACTTCCAGCCTGCATGAAGGAAGGGGGCAGGTCTGGAGGGCCCAGCTGACAGCTTGACTCTTTGGCTTCCTGGGGTTCACCAGACACCCCATACATCTGTAAAATAAATCCTCTACAAGGGGTAGGGCCTTCCTCATGGTGGCTCAAACTTTATGGAACCAGCTTCCGGAGATGCTCTGCCTGCCTAGCCCCCTCCCTGTTGATATTTAGGAAGCAATTAAAGACATTCAAGCCTTCGAGAATACATTAAATTAAAGACATTGCTTTTCAGGGAGGCTTTCCACACCGACCCCAGCTGATCACCTTCCCCCTCACTTTTTCTTTCCCCTCCTCTTCTTCCCTCCCTTCTTTTCCTCCATCTGCTCTGGATGTGCTGTCTGGGTTTTTTTTTTTAGGATTATTGTTGCTGGTTTTAATGTTTCTGGTTTTATTTTTGTTTTCTATTAGATGTGTTGTAACCTGCCCAGAGTAGTGCTGTGACACTAATGGGAGTGAGATACAAACTGAATAAATAAATAATAAAATCCTTAGATGAATTTGAAATAATCAGAGGAGCCTCCATGATGAGGAGTGCCTTGCTTCTTTTTCCAGGAAGCCAGAGGCAAACACTACTAGGACATGACTGCTGCCTTGTGTGCCCCATATGGGTCACCTCCGGGGCAGCTGCCTGACCAATTGTAGGGAGCAGCAGGGTGAGATCAAGGGATGCTTGTTCTGCTCCCAGATGTTTGGCACAGTCCAACTCCCAGCCCCAGCATCTCCTCTTAAAGCAGGAGTAGGGAACCTGTGGCCAAATCCAGCTGTCTTGGGGTGCCAGCCTGCTCTTTGGGCTTCCCAGATGGCCACGGCCTCTTTCTCAGATCCCTGTTAGGTGGCTTCCAAGATTTTGTCCAGGGTGTTTCCCTTTTCTTACAGCTCAGAATCCCTCTCTCCTAAGGCTCAGCAACTAGCAGGAAAAGCTTAAAGCTGCTATAGGGTGGTATTTTCGTTATGACCCCTTTTGCCTTTTACCCCATTCATTACTTGAACCAGGATCCCCACAACTTTCCTGCAGGTGAATCTTACCTTTCGGCTGGCACGGTGCCCCCCAGCTTAATGTCCTTTCCAGGTGAATCTTGCACAGGAAACATGTCATTCTATGCAAGAATTGTCATAATCCTGTTTTTGTGCTAGCAGGTCTTACGGAAAACATATGAAGTAGTGACCTCCAGAAGGTTCTCTCATTAACAGCTCTGCCCAGATCCTACAAACTCAAGGCTGTGGCTTCCATTGTTGAATTGTTCCCTCTCATATTTGGTCTTCCTCTTTTCCTACTGCCATCAAATCTTCCCAGCATTGCTGTCATTATCCATGAATTTCGTGAATCCTGTACAGTTGGCATTTCTCCAGAAAAAGTTGAAACAACATTTCTGAGAAATTTTTGAAGGGAGAAAAAAAAACTTTCACACAGGAAAATCACCTCCCTGTTCTAAAGCTAATGTGACCTCTCTTTTTTCTCCACCAGGAGAGCTGTGCTCGGGTTCTTCTCTTCCGTGGTGCAAGTAAAGAGATCCGGAACTACAACAGTCAGACGGCATTCCAGGTAGGAAAGCCAAGGCTCCCCCCAGCCCATCCCAGAACAGGGAGCTCTTCAGTTAGTGCCTCCTGCTCCCTTTCTCAGGCACTCACGTCTTTCTCAAGAAGGAAAGGCAAAGGATGTCAAAGGCTCTCCCTCAGGCCAGCGTCCATCCATGCCATCATCCTATTCCATCTACAAAGAGAGCAAAAAATGGCTGACGTTTCTCTCTTTTTAAGTTAGAGTCCTCTTTTGCAAAGTCCTGGGCAGAATAGGGCTAATTATGCAGAGAGGAGACACAAAGGAAAGGTGTTCCTTGGCAGGGAAGGTGACGTGGTGGTGTCATAAACAGACTGGCCATTAAGAAAGGGAAAAAACAACAACACATTGCCTTTCTCATTAGTCTGATGCTGCCAGGTTATTGTTGTGATTGCTCTGTTTTTGAAAGCAGTTCACAGTTTTCAAACACCACAATGGTTGCATGCTGTGATCATGTTCTGTTACTACCAGCATACCAGGAAAAAAATGGGGATATACTCTCTGGTTCCCTCTAGTAGCCAATTCTGATATTGCACCTTGACAATACGACAATAGAAAAGACAAAATGAAACAATGCTTCTCTTGCCACGAAGGATTAGTAAGAGAATAGCATAAAGCTTAGGGGAAAAGAGCTGTCATAATGTGTCTAAAAATGCTCTAAGTCGAGGCCCTTGAATTGTAACTTTTGAAAGTAAAGTACTATGCATCACACTGCTTCTTATGTTGCTTTTGGAATGTGTCTTAGTTACACCCTTCTTTCGGAACTGTCACTAGTTAACGTGCAACAGTTGTATGCAGTTAGTTACTTCTAAGCTCTGGTTATGCGAAAACTCCCTCTGGGAATAAGGGACTTGAGCAGCTGGCGCCCACACTGGTCCAGCCAGCTTTGGCCTGTGCCTGCCCTGGGCTGACCTGAGAGGAAGGGTTGACCTGAGAGCCTTGGGTTCCAGCTGTTGCCTTGTGCTCAGAGCGCAGCGTGAATTAATGCTCTCTCCTGGACTTCGGACACTCAGCTGTGCATCCTTAGGCCATGCTTGGGTTCGTCTCTTGCATCAGGTTTGTTTCCTGAAAGCATTCTCTTGCTTTCCAAACCTTTCCTTTCCTTTTTTGGTCTCCTTTCACTTCCCATTTATAGGTTTGTTCATTTGTTTTGGGGGTGGCCAAACAGAGTCCATACTACAGGTTTTCCCCCAAAGCTGCGTTTGCATTCCTAGCAATCCGCCAGCAAAAGGAGGAGAATTGCATCTCTGGAAGCCTCCAGAAATTAAATACCTCTCAGGACTCCCCTGCATCATTTAACATAAAAAATTACCAGTTTTTTAAATTAGATTTCTAGCTATTTAGAGTTTTAGTCTAGTTTCACTCAGCCTTTTTGGCAGTCTGTGTGACTCCCGGGTTTTTGTGTGTATGTGTGACTCTGGGGCAGAAAATTGGCTGCAGACTTCCCAAAGGTGCCTGTGCTTGGTTTATATTAGCATCAATACACTGTTTTCTTCCATCCAGAAACTTCTAGGAAGGGAGCTGTGCTTTTCTGTTGCAGCAGAAATGATGAAGGTTCCTGTTGGGCCTGAAAGACTCACCAGTTTTATTTATTTCTCCAGATGCATGAAGATGTCAGCTGGACACCAGGAAAGCTGATGCCAAATAAAACTGGTTAGCCTTTAAGGGACCACAAGTCTCTTTGCTGACTTTCCCCCCTCTTCAAAGTGGCTTTGAGAACAAAAAAGATATAAGAAATAAAGGGTGCTGAGAGATTGAAGGGATCCAAGATACCCCTTTTGCATGATTAGGGAAGGAGAGTTTAAATTATGGAACCCATGATTTGCACTTCCAGAAGAGCTGTTTCACAGGCAGGAGCTTTGAGTTCTCTGGGCCTTTTTTCACACATTGGTCCCATCAACAGTTTGATTGTGATCAAGACTATAGTTCTGGGAAAAGACAAAGCCTAACAGATTAGATGTTGCTATGAGGAGGGCAGGAAGTGCTAAGGGAAGGGAAATAAAACTCGGTGATTTCTCAGCCTTGGGAAGAATGCAGCCCACCTCCCTTTCTTGAGTTGCTGGAGGAGGCAGTGGCAAAATCTGCTGGGCTGCTGGGCTCCCCCTCAGTGCCCAGAGCATAGGACTGATATGCCCAAGGAAGCTTCTGGGGGTCTCAAGCCCTAGGTGTAGCACAAAACTGCTCCCTCACATTGCTAAGGATCTGTGCTTTTTTTTGTCCGGACATCTGTCCCTCTTCGGGTGCTGGGAACCCTTTTCACCATTCTAGTGTCATGTCTTCAAAATGTGAATAGGGAACCAGAGTTTCCAAGACAGATCCAGAGGGCACTTGGGCCAGAACAAGCTACATATGGGCACAGAAAACATTTGTGCCATAAGCCACATGAGATCCCTAAGGATGTTTCAGTGACCTCTTGGAAATACACACTCTGCACTGTCTCTTTAAGTGAAAACATGTGAATTAGTACCTTTGGGAAACACCACAAGTGACAGGCCACCTTGAAAACTAGCTGAAGGGCCCTTGTATCTTTCTGATTTCTTCAAAGCCCTTTTTCCAAAGTAGAATTCGAGCCCTCCTCCTGTGGTTTTTCCCATGAGGAGGGTCAGTGACTCCTGGAGGAGAGAGATCAATCCCTCAAGCTTCCCAATGCCAACTTTACTGCAAGGAGGGGGCCAGGGTGTGTCCCCCCCCCCCTACCACCAGGCAGTTTTGTAAGTATGATGCTGAGGAGCAGTCTCTGGATGTGTGTATGTGTCTCACTGATGTGGGAGGGACTGCTCTTGAGAGACTATCCCTCAGCACCACTTCTGTGTTGGCATGTGGACAGGGTGAGTGACACGTGCAGGGCTATTTCTGTCACAGCCCTTTGTCAGCAAGACTCCTGTGGGAAGGAGAGAGGTGACTGTTCTTTGCCAAGCAGGGAGCTTTATGACTCCAGAGAGAGAAGCCCAGCCCAGCCCCCTGTTTCCCACCCCACAGGACCCAGAGAATGGGCTGTACAGCAAAGCAGACATAGGCTGGAGGTGCCTTCCTAGCTGAGACCTGGGCAGTGAGCGAAGGTGCATTTACATTTGCGGGGGGCGGGGTGGGAGGGGGGACAGAAATTGGCACGTCTGGGTTGGGGAGGCACCTTCTCACCTGCTTTCATAACACAAGTCAATCCTGGGAATTCTGAAGAATCATAAAACAAACATTAACCTGCAAGCTGCCGTCCAACTAAAAGGTCTCAGGGCATGTGAAGAGTGACTCATTCCTCTCTCACAGCCAGACTGTGTGGGTCAGAGGATGCGATCTGCAAATAAACTAGTGCCATAAAACCCTCAGTTTTAAACGTTTGCAGAAAAAGAGGCTGGCAAGAAGTAGTGAATAAATTTGAACATCCCCATGGACCTGGCGCTTTGCAGGGGATAAATGGTGCTGAATTCCTGGCTCTGTATAACACTGCTCAGTTGGTCCGGCTTTAGGCCAAAGGGTTTGCTCCTTTCTCTGGAAATGATTTTTTTTAAAAAATCTGTGAAATAGGAGAGGGGTAATGGATCATTTATGTTTTGTCTACAGATGATTTTCTGAACCCTTTCTCTGTTTTTTGAAGGCTTCATTAGTTCTGGGGACATGAAAAGTACTGGGTAAATTTGTTGTTCTCATCAGTAAAGAGCTCTTGACAAGACACATTGTCAAGGAAGCTGAAGATTCTTTATGCCCAGTATGTCACCATTACTACAACAAAAGTCCTTGGCTTTTTAAGAAGCAAAGAACAAACAAAACCAAACCCCAACCCAACCCACATATAGAGCAAGATCAAAAAGCAAAGCAAAAGCAAAAGCGTGCTGCTTATATACCACCCCATAGCACTTACAGCACTCTCTGGGCAGTTTACAAGTTAATTACGCAGGCTACATATTGCCCCCTCAGCAAGCTGCGTACTAATTTTACTGACCTCGGAAGGACAGAAGGCTGAGTCAACCTTGAGCAGCTACCTGGGATTGAGCCTTCGGTCGTGATCGGAGTTTTGGCTGCAGTACAGCAGTCTAACCACTGCACCACGAGGCTTCTACAAAAGGACTGAGTGGTTCTTCAAAAAGATGCAACCAACCCATCAAATGCTTCTGATCCTTAAAAGTCATGAAGCAGAGCAGCCGCTTTTGTAGTTTTGTGCAACTAAGGAACTTGCACACGCACAAAATCGTTTTGCCAATGCATCTGTGTCCCCCAGAAGATAGCTTGTTGTGCTCCACAGTGTGGAGCAGAACGTTGTGGCTCCGCATGCTCATGCGAGAGTGTGAGACAAGTGAGAACGTGCATCCTTAATTGGGTTATGTGGGGGGAGGGGCATCCTTCTGTTTTAATCATTTAATGTATCTGTACATTGGCATGGAAGTATGAGGTTCTGAGGGGGTCTTCTGACCAGCACACTGGGCGCTGCCTGGGGATGGACCAGTTACTCACCAAGTTCATCAAGTTCCCCCTACTCCACTGTACATCAGGGGTGGGCAAACTGATTCTGCGATCCTCTGTCCCCAGGCCTATGAGGTCACCCTTTCCTCCACAAAGACATTATTTTCCTTGAGAAAAAATGGGAGCTTCTGGGAAGGGTCACCTTTCTAAAGTTTAGTACTCCAGAACAGAGGTCCCCAACCCCCCGGTCCGCAGCCCGGTGCCGGTCCGTGGCCTGAGCCGGACCGGGCTGCAGGGACAGACCTCCCGCCCACCCCCCGCACGCACTCACCCCCGCAAAGCTGATCTGCGCATGCACGCTCGCTCCAGCGTGCCCGTGCGAGCTCCGTGCCACCGTTTGCG
This sequence comes from Intellagama lesueurii, assembly GCA_037013535.1. Taxonomy (NCBI): domain Eukaryota; kingdom Metazoa; phylum Chordata; class Lepidosauria; order Squamata; family Agamidae; genus Intellagama; species Intellagama lesueurii. The sequence goes on along the minus strand of JBAJHW010000005.1, from coordinate 1,126,440 downwards.
CATGCGCACAAGTGCAAGCTTGGCCACACAAGCGCCGCGCCACCGTTTGCACATGCGCGCACTCATTCATACGAGAGAGAGAGAGAGAGCAGTCTTTCGCGCATGCGCATGAGCGCGGGGGAGTGCCTCACCTTCCCCAGCCGGTCCGCGGGGTGAAAAAGGTTGGGGGCCCCTGCTCCAGAAGACTCATTTTTCAAAACTAAAACCAGACTTCTCTCCTCTTCTGGGTTCATTTTCTTGATTTCTTGATTCCACCACTATCTGGACCAGAATTCTCAGAAGCAGAGAGCAATTGCACTCCGTTAATTGTGCTGGTGGAGCAAATTGTTTTGGATTTGACAAGGAAAGGAGCCAAGTCTTGCTTAGGAAAGAAACCTCTCCTTTTTTTAGCCCTATTGACTTGAAAGATAAATCCTAAATGTACAACTGAATGTGAGCATATCATCTGGCTTATGCATCTCTGGAGCTGCTGGCCCCTGATGCTTTCTGTTCAATTTCCCAATGTTCTTTCTTGGTAATTTAATGTGTTCTCGTTGGTGAGTTCAGTGGCTTGCCTCCTCCCCTGCCTCCCCTGTTTCCCCGAAAATAAGACCTAACCTGAAAATAAGCCCTAGTAGGATTTTTCAGGATGCTCGTCATATAAGCCCTACCCCCAAAATAAGCCCCAGTGAAGTGAAACCCTGCCCTCCACCCTTGTGCAGCAACCAGAAGATGACGTGACTGTATTTGAATAAATGTAGATTGTTGTACATGAAAAAAAAATAAAACATCCCCTGAAAATAAGCCCTACTGCGTTTTTTGGAGCAAAAATTAATATAAGACCCTGTCTTATTTTCAGGGAAACACGGTATAATGGCTGTTTCTGGATCTGTCCATTTCTGCTAATGCAGGATATGCTATCCTGTGAATTTGCATCAGTGACAGCAGCATTTCACGGGCTTCTGCCTCAATTTCATACTTGAGATCAGGTTGGAGCATCTCAGATCTGTTACAGTTCCATATTATCACAAGTAATTATTAACATCTCATTGGTTGTCCCTCCTCTCCACCTATGGAGAAACCTTCAGGTCTGCAGAGAAAAGAAAGAGCTGAATATAGTCTCATTTCCCAGCTATCAACTCCACGGTCTAGAGGAGCTGTTTTGTGTAGATATGGCCACACCGGGGTGAGATGGTAGTCAGAAGACACACATGCGGTGTTGTGTTGGAGCTTTGGCGGGGGGATCAGAAGGAATGTTTGTGGTCCAACAAGCCTGTGGAAGCGGAGGTGGGGAGATGACCTCTGCTCCAGTGTCAAGTGCTGAGTTTCTCCCTCATGTAGGTGTCAGGTCAGAAAGCCTGACACCTGGATAAGTTCCTAAGAGCCCTATAGATCTGTATAGACTTCTAGGGGAAAATCAGAAGCCTGTGTTCATCACAGCTGGCATTTATGCCATTTAGGGTTAACCCCAGAATGAAGCTGGATAACCATTCCCAATCATATCAAAATTCATCTGAATACAAGGTATATGTTTTTTCATTGTTGCAATAATTCCAGGCAATACCAGATTGTCTATTTCTGCAACCTTTATTCATCTAAATTGCTTCTATGCACAAAAACTTCAGAGTTCTCGAAAACATGTAACGTGGAAGATAAAGGCATGTTTCAGTTAGACAGAAATCATTCTTATAGCTATGAAAAAACTGTAGGCACAGTATCTGTGTGGTTGATATCCAGTATGTGTGTGGTGTGGTGTACTGTGTGTATGTGTTTCTTGTCTCCCTGCATTTATATTTCTCTCGGTTATTTACATTTCCCTTCAACTGTAAGCAACTGACTTTTGCTCGTGCAGTAAGTTGCTGATCCCTAGAAATGGTCAAATTTTTTTCAATGGAAATCTCTAGTGCTTTTCTATGGGTGGCAGAATATGACTCCCATAATGTACGGAGCTGTCAAGTTGCCCCTATAGCGGGTAACATCCATTGTTTTGACTAACTGGATCCTTGCACCTGTGGGAATAAAAAGCTGCTTGGGTACCATTTTACCAGTAGGCAAAATGCCGTGGGCATAAAGTGCTGGTACACCAAGTTGGTTAGCTACCAATTTGCTCTCTCTGCACTTTAGGACTCTATTTATTTATTTATTATTTATTTATTTATACCCCGCCCATCTAGTCAATGACTACTCTGGGCGGCTTCCAACATGTATAATAAAACATTATAAAATTAACAACGTCATAAACATCGATAATAAAATTATTCAAGATGGAAAAAATAAGAAGAAATAAATCAGGAGGGTTTTTTCCTTCTCCATTGTTTTGCATTTCTTCTCTTTTTTTTTTACACATTTGACTATCAGCTATGAAAGAAGTTATTTTGCAAGGCAATGTTATGTATGGTGTATAGTATTGTTTGTAGTGCTTTGCAGTAATCGGGCAGTCTAAAAGTTAAACAAACAAGCAAACAAACAAACAAACAAATAAATAAATATGTGTACTTTGCTTCCAGGCTCAACTGGGGAGCTGCTGATTGTTTGTAGTGGCTTTTAGTAAACTGCGTTCCGTGTCTAGTTGCGCTAGCCACGTGACCACGGAAACTGTCTTCGGACAAACGCTGATTCTATGGCTTGGAAACGGGGGTGAGCACCACCCCCCTAGAGTCGGACACGACTGGACTAAATGTCAAGGGGAACCTTTACCTTTACCTTAGTAAACTGCAGTTTAAAGCACAATGCATGTTTTCACGGTTGTGTTTTTCCACACACCCCTTAATTATTTTTAGCACTCTATATATACCCACAAAATTTCACATGTTGGCATGGGGATTTGAAGCCGAATGATCCTGACCCAAGCCCGTCACTTGGTCCAAAGTGGCAGGCTCTCCTTCATGGCAGCTCTGGCCTAGATGGGCCCATCGAGAGCTCACAGGAGAACACGCTCTTTGTTTGGTGGAAGACTTTGCTTCACTCTTGAAGTTTGTCTGCACCTTTCCTCTTGCCCGTACCTGTGGTGGCTGTCTGGTGTGCCTGTAATACCCCCTAATGTATTATTTTTTGCTCAGTGTTCAGGTGGCACCAGAGGCTTGGGAAAAGTGGTGCTACTCCTCCAGCCACGTCTCTTAGTGCTGTTACAGGAACTAATATTCCAAGAGGTTTTCTTTCCCGCTTCTCCTTCAGTCACAAGGGAGAGAGGCTTTATAAAAATGCATTGTTCTCTGTGGACGTATCTGCCTGCTCTCTCATCTTCAGAAAACAGTTTCTTCTTTGCAGGTCTGTTCCTTTCCCCTCAAATGCATGTTTGTCTGCTGGATAGTAATTTACAGAGAAATCTTTTCAAGCCCTTCTCTGTACTCATGCAGAAGGAGGTTCAGCTTTGGCTGTATGCAGAGTAATTTGGCATTTTAAAACCAAATCCTGACTCAGCTTTCCTGTCACTTAAGAACAGAGTAGCTCAGAAACCATGATGGAAACAAATGGGTAGGGACTTAGTGAGGGGGTAATGTGCAAAATTCATGAAGGGATGAAGGAGAGGGGAAAGTTACTTGATCCTTCCTTCTTGCACTGAGTTAAAATCTTCTCTCAATTGTATGTTCATAGGGCAGGTGGGCCTTGCTTGAGGCCTGCAAAATAAATAATAATCATGTGCTGTCAAGTCAATTCTGACTTACTCAGAAGTGGTTTCCCATTCCCTTCTTCTTCTGGGGGTGTCCTGGGACTGTGCAGCTCGCCACCCAGGCTGGCTCGTCCCCCTAAGCGGGTACAGTGGGGGGAATCGAATTCCCAACCTCTGGCTCCACAGCCAGAGACCTCAACCCCTGAGCTCTCCAGCTAGCTGAGGCTTGTAAAAGGGCAGTGAGAAATAAACTCAGAAAGAGAAGTGAGGTCTCTGCAATCCCTCTCAGACTTTTGTCTTCTCTCTTCCTCTTCCAGGTGGCCATCATTGCGGGGAATTTTGAACTGGCCGAAATCATCAAAACTCACAAAGAATCCGATGTTGGTGAGTGAGAGCCTGTGGTGATACTTCTCTCCTGGTGTAACTGAGGGGAACTTGACAGTATGGGGAAGGAGGTGGTGGGGAGGGCCAAGGAGCAATGAGCTTTTGAGAGGCTGGAGCAGGGGGGTCTGAGTTTCCATTAGTAACACCCTCTTCTAAGAAAACCTTCGGTTTCAAAATTTGTGGTGCCTCCACATTGGAACGACATATGTCATTCTGAGAACCACACCCCTTTAGCAGCACTGTGGTCAGCCTGGCAGATTCCTCCCCCGAGGATGATGTGCTTCACAGATGAAGGGCTGTGGAGATGAGCATGAGGCTCCATCTGGCACCCGACCCCAGACCAGCACAGGCAGATCTTGGCACATCCAGAGAAGACTGGTTCCTCCCAGATAGAAACGAATCCTCAGAGGAAGGACACCCCCCACCCCAAGAATGGCAGCAGGTCGAAACACAGCTGAGGTAGCGTAACCATCTTCAGCCAACACATTCCTCCTGCTGCCACGAATAGCTAAGTAACATCAGGTGATGTAAGGGAGGCATCTACACTGCAGAGAGATAAAAACAGAGCCCTAACTAACATCCATGCCGTGCTGTGAAACAATATCCTGTCCTAGCTGGCTCGAAAACTTTGCTCTGAAATCTAAGTGTTCCTTCCTAGTGCTTGCTAGACCTCCAGCCAGCCTGAGCGGGATGGCTTCTTGGCTATTCCTCTGCCTGTTCCCTGGCTATAGCATTGATTTGGTAAGGCCTAAATTTATGAAAGGACTCTGGCTGACATTCTGACAATTCTTCTTCTTGGTCTTTGGATTCTAGTTATTGGGCCCCCAAGGTCTTGGTCTGGCTCGGCTTTGGAGTTCCCTTCTGCATCTTACAGGGACTAACTCTTCTCTGAGAAGTACTTGTGGCTTGAAAGCAGGACAAGAGTGAGGAGACAGTAAAGGAGCCTTTTGTAGGTATAAGGCAGAGCTTTTTAGCTCCAACAGGAGAAAACAATGGCAGGAGATAGGACTGGGTTTTCTAAATCATTAGTGAAAGTTTCACATAAATTTGTGTAGTCGTCCTTAGTTTGAAAAACCACATCTTTAAGCCATGATAAAAGCCAGGGAGGACTGTAAGTGCTGTATCTGCCTGAGCTGAGAGAAGAAGCTGCAACCTCTAGCTTCCTTTGCTGTACCATGCGTCAGGATGGGTGTGTCCTACCTACTGTAGCCCCATGAGGGCTCTGTGCTTCAAACTGAACCAACTCCCCACCTATACACTGGTTTGGAAAACCTGCCACCCAGACACTGGCACTGGTACATGGGAGCTTCTCACACGGAGGGATACGTTTAAATTAGTTAAAATTGACTACTATGCTTTCACAGGCCCAAATTATTCTGAAGGACAGAGCCGTTGGCTACATCCAGGCATGCCTGGGTCTGAGTCTCTGAGTTTCATTGTTTTAGAGCAGTGCCTCTGATGGACAGGCATAGATAAAAAGGCATGCATGCAGTCCCGTTGATGACCGTGGATGGAGAGGGGAAAACTCCAGGAGTTCACAGGGCCCAGTCATTCTACTCCCATTGTAGGCTAGACGAGAAAAAAAAGGGGGGACAGGAAAAGTAGACATTGGAAGTGTCTGGAGGTCCACTTCTGACTTCGTTAAAACCCCTTTTTTAGGGTGAAGGGCTGGGAGGTAAGCAGAAGCCGAGGTATAAGGGGAGGGCCACCTCCTCTCCTTTCTAAAGAGAAAGAATCACCACTCCAGGAGGATACAAGGAAAACAAATATTGATTTGTGGGCCCATAGAGATCTTTTTATATATTTGAAGATGAGGACAGCTGGTGGGATCCAGATGGGGCTGGGAGACAGATAAAAACTGATGTTGGGGACTGCATGTGGCCCACAAGCCATATTGGGGGGGGGGGGAAGGAACGGGCAGTGAACAGTCCAGTCTCTGTCAGGGTAGCAGAATATTGCTTGTGCAGAAGAAAGAGGCTCTTGCTGACTTATAGAGAGAAAAACTGACAGCTTCCCGCATGGTTATCAGGCACTGAATCAGAAACTGGGGGCAGGATGAGAGAGAGAGAGAGAGGCCCATTAACAAATGAAAGGGAGATTACATTAATAAGAATTGTCAAATGGCTCTACTACCAAAAGGACCTTATTTAATTTTGTTTCGATATGAGGATTGTGGGGGCGGAAGGGAAGGGAAAGGGAAGGGAAGGAAAAGCCTTCTGGAGGCTTAAGTTCCATTATAGGCAGAAATGCTGGCCATGTGGAACATGGCCACTGAGCCAAGTAGGTCAGATAACTCTGGGGAAAGAAAGTGGAGACCAGATGGCTGACCCCAGTAAGCCAAGGGCATTGGTGAAGGGACAACCCAAGGAGTCTCTGGAAAGGGCCTCCAAAATGCCTGCAGAGAACTGGGATTAGTCGCTGAAGAACAGAAGCATTGCTGAGATGCTCCAGGTGGCTGGGCCTCATCCAGCCTGAGGCTGGACATCCTATTCCAGGTCCTTGGAAGGTGGATGCAACTCGCAGAATCCCCATGGACCATACTGGCTGAAGAATGTTTAGGTTTCAGCTGAATGCTAAAAGAACGTAAATCACATTTAATTACATCAACAATAAAGAAACTGACATGGTTAAAAATATTCTATACCTTGGTTCAGCCATCAATCCAAATGGAGATTGCAACCAGGAAACCAGAAGACTGAGACTTAGAAGGGCAGCAATGAAGGAATTAGAAAATATCGCCAAATATAAGGATGCATCACTGGGGACCAAGACCAAGATCATCAACACTCTTGTATTTCCGATCACCATGTACAAGTGTGAAAGCTGGACAGTAAAGAAAGCTGACAGGAAAAAAGATTTGAAATGTTGTGCTGGAGGAAAGCTTTATGGATACGACACCCTAAAACACTAGAGAGATGAACAAATGGGTCTTACATTAAATCTAGCCTGAACTCTCTCTCCTAGAAGCAAAAATGATGAATCTGAGGCTGTCATGTTTTGGATATATCATGAGAAAGCAAGAATCCCTGGAAAGGACAAAAATACTTGGAAAAGTTGAAAATAGGAGAAAAAGGAAAGGACCAAAATGTCAGATGGATTGACGCAAAGGAAGCTTTGAATTCACAAGACTTGAGCAGGGCTGTTAGTGAGCAGACCTTTTGGAAGTCACTGATTCATAGGGTCTCCATAACTTGGAAGTGACTTGATGGAATGTAAGAACAAGTCGAACAACAAAAGCAGAGTCTTGAGGAACAGCCACTAGAAAAGAAACTAAAATAGCCAGAGACTCTGGGTGTTACTGCTCAGCAGCAGCATGCAGTAAGTCTTCAACAGCCATGATGACAGAGGTCATCTAGAGAGTTTTAGGCTCCCACAGAAGCATCATCACCAACTCTGAACAGGTAGCCTCCCCTCCCCAAACTTTTAGAGCAAAAACCAAACTGGTTCACAGCAGATTGTTCTGTTTTAGTGGGAGAAGCAGAATCAGTGTGAGATATAGCATGTAAGAATTGGGAAGAGTCCAGAAGCCATCCCAAATGGTGTCTTTTACCATTTCTAAGAGTTAGAGGCTTTTTTGGAGGTTTGGTTGGCTATCGGTGCCTCTTGCCCATTTCACTTATCCAGCCAGTAAGAAGAACCTCCATCTTCCAGAGCAATCTAGCTCTGATTTCTAAGTGCTAGTGACAGAATGTATGAGCGAGTGGCCAGTCTCATCATGCTTGGCTTATGAGCCTCCAGAGGCAGCTGACTGGTTGCTATTGGTACCATAATGCTTCACGAAACCGTCTTGAGTCTGCTTTTTCACGCTCAAAAATGCCTTCTTCTCCATGTTTGTTTTACAAGCAACCTCCCTCACCTTTGTGTGTCTGTGTGGGTTTTTCTGAGTGTAAATAAGCCAGCTATCCGGTCTGATTTCTTCTTGCATGTGACATTTGACCATTTTGATTCTTGCACCCAGGCCAATTAGTCGTGCTTGATCTTTTCACGCCTTTAGACCTGCCCCAGCTGCAGTGGCAGAAGGCTTCTTGTGTTCCATGATGGGCAACTCTAATTGCTGCTTTCGGCTGCCAGAGAGGCGCCTTATTCCTCACATGACCTCTGTTCTCTTCGTCTTCCATGAGCTGGATCTGAGCACTGCCGTTGCCTGCCAAACTGCTTTGGAAACACACGCATACATCCATACAAATGAAATCCCCAAACTGACCTCTCACTTGAGTGGTGCCTTTTCTTTTCATCGGTAATTAGAAGCTCGGTTCCAGCTGCCATTTAACCTGCTTGTGGATGATGCGACTGCTCTGGTGTCTGCATAACAGAGATACTGCAGGCCAAGAGCGTTGGCTTCCTTGCTGTCTTCCAAAATCTTCTAGGAATCCACTCTTGCTCCCCACTCCACCTTGCACTGCCCAGCTTGTGGATGGTTGGACTACTTCCCAGTCTGCCCCATCTGGAGGATGCTGGACTAGGGAAGGCTATTCTCGGCCCTGGGAACGGCTTCCTCTCTGTAACGTTTTTCATCTAGAGAATTCCAGCGAAGTCGAAGAACATGGGCTGGCATCTCCAAGTGCACTTTCTTTTTTCTTTTTCTGCTTTGGGAGGAAAGCTACGCCCCTGCTTCTGCTCCACTGCTCATTCTTGCTTCTGCAACACAGATGCCTGGAGGCTGGGGGTCTGTCGTGCAGGATTTCCCCAAAGCCCCCCCAAGAGGGGGAGGACACAAGACAGAGGAGAGCTTTGGCAGTCTCAGATTATTGATACAAAGAAAAGGCATTGCTCCGGGGGGGGGGGGGGGGGAGACAGTTTGAGACTTTGTGTGTCCATGTGTGTGTGTGTTTCTCTCTCTCTCTCCCTCTGTGTGTGTGTGTGTGTGTGAGAGAGAGAGAGAGAGAGAGAGAGAGAAAGAGAGAGAGAGAAGGTCAGTGCTGACAGGAGTATTCACAGAGTTCTTGGTAGCAAGGGCCCGCAGTTGCCCGCTGGTGCTGCCACTGGGCTTTATTTATTTATTTTATTTATTCATTGTATTTGTATTCCATGCATTTAGTGACCAAGCATTACTCTGGGCAGCTAGCGGCAACTAAAAGTACAACGACTCAACGACTCTGGCTTCTGTCAGCCTCATCACGTCTGGCCTCACGCCGCCTTGGGCTCTCCTTCTCCTGACCCACTGACGGCAGCCCCTGCATTCACCACTTAGAGATACCCCCAAGCACTTGAGTGACTCCCTTGAGCCAGTCTGAGGGATCGTCTTCCCCCCAGAGGTCCCATTCCTTCTTAGAAGGGGACTTGAAGGCTGCATTCTGGCAGTGACGGGACGAGGCTCAGTGGGATGGGACAAGGCCAGAGACAGGGAGCAGCTCTGAGGCTGATGGGATGCTCCTCAGGGTGCACACAAAGCACAGCTCAGATCTAGGCCTATGCAGAGGTAAGCCCCACTGCAACAGCTTTTGGGCAGGCAAAGCACGGCTCTGTTTAGTGAAGGCACCTCAGAAGCCGAACGCCTTCCACGAGTTGCACCTACGAGTGGAGTCCAGGGCCATCATATCACCCAATTCCTGTTCGTGTCCCAGGGAATCCAGTACCCTTCTTTTTTTTTTAATCTTCCAGAGAGGGAGACCCCCCAAGTGCTTCTTCAGCCAAGAGGAGCTGAGGGTCCATGAGTTCAAGGCCTTCTACAAAGGCACATTGAAGGTTGAGTTTCCTCATGGAAATCCATACACTTTGTTGGGGTGGAGGCACAGATTCACCTTTTCCCATCAGATTCCATCTGCTTCCATTTGGCACATTCCACTTCACATGATCTATGCACCGACTGTTGTTTCATCTGGATGCCTTCTTCCGGTTTAATTGGGTTGGGACCCAACATTTCTAAGTCTCACTCTCAATCCCAGTCTTAGTCGTAGTCTAGTCATATCTATTAAATGTGTTTATCACTTTTCTGCCACTCAGGGCTCTCAGAATCGTCAATAAAAACAGACATACGAAAGAAAAAAAAACAGTTTTACAGATAAAAATCCATAGTGAATAGAAGAGTTTTGGTTGAGCACCAGAAACTCAACAGGAAGCAGCCTGGTTTCCTGTGGGAGGGAGTTCCATAGTCAAGATGCTGCTCTAGAGAAAGCCCCGACTCTCTTCCCTGCCCAGGGAAGGGAAGGCACCTGGCTCCAATCTTTTCTCTTCCTGGGATCTCAGGGCCAGTGGCAGTGCTGAAAGTCAGATTGAGGAGCAGAGTGCCCTTTTGGTAGTCCAAAGTGGCCCTTCCATCTGGCCCCCTCAGAAAGAGGAGGAAGCGAGTCCTCCAACCGAGACTCTAATGCCTGAATGCCAGTAGAGATGAGTGTGCCTTGTGCGGTCTGTGGCCAGCTCTGGATTGCAAAAGCCAGGGCACACAGTATAGCCCATAGAACTCCTATTGCAGCGAGACTGAGTTTGGAATACAAGACCCAGTCCTAGCAGAACATTCAAGGCAGAAATCACGGCCGTGCAAATGGGCCCAGCCCAGCCCAGCCTCCCCTGCCTTATTATGGATGTGGAAATGTTGCCCCCAAGGCCCCGTGGAGGTGCAAACTGATGGTAGTGGTAGTTTTCAGAGAGATGTGAACTGGACAGGCGAGCACATGGACATGCCTCAGTGAGCCCTGTTGTCATGGCAACCTCTGTGATTCATTTTGCTGCAAAAGTTTTTTTTTAAACTTTATTCTAACATTTATTCCTAGCAGTTAACAGGCTGCCAGCTGCATTTTGGGTCAGTTTTTTTGAACATTCTTCCAGGTCTCCAGGGTGTGGGGTCTCAGTTTCTAAACCCAGTTTTAAAGCAATTCTTGTCCAGGAGGGGCGGGCTGGTGGTGTGGCTGGACAAGGCCCTGAAGAGAGCTGAACTTCCTGCAGCAGGGTTGGTTCAAGCCAGGCCCCACATTGTGAGCTTGATTCTAGGCAGGGAGGGTGACAGGCCAAGCATATTAACCTGGATCCAGGGTGGGGGGTTGCATAGTCAGCAGGCTGCCTGCAGCCCACAGTGCTGTCTTCATGGCTCCTGGGGTCCTCGGAGCCTCCACCCTTAGCAAAAAAAAAAATTACATATATGGCACCTCCTGAAGCCTCCAGTGTCATAGCTCTCTAAAACCAGGTGCCTCTCTCACATATTATTTAACACACATACACATGCACACATCCATTTTTAGAAATGGAATTGACCTTCTGTCTCTTTTGATTACACCGAAAGGGGCTGATAGCTGTTCAGTGGGTGCAGGTGGTGGTCGTGGACATGGTCACTCCTGGTTGCCCCACCTTGATGGGCTGGAAAAGCCTTGAGGAACTGATTGAGGTGACATGAGATGGACGTCAGATTCACTCTCTTCAGCTGGGGAAGGGCTTCAGGACTCACCTGTGCAAAACCCCAGATCCACAGACCATCCCCATTTCTACTGACTGGGTAGAAGAGGGTGAAGCTGAGAAGGGCGCTGCCCCTCCCCAAGACCCTCTGTGTCTTTGAAACAAGGTTCCTCCCTCCCTTCAGTCATCCATCAAGGGTCTCCCTGTCCCCTTGCAGGTTGGATCTCTAGCTTATCTCTCCTTGCCTTGGCTGATGCTTTACCTTCTTGGCTCTCTCTGTCCCTGAAATATTTGTCGTCAGGTGGTGTGGGTGTAGGCGAGGAATGAAGTGGAATGAATGATGGTAAGCTGCCGCAGCCCCACCTCCTACCTACTCCAAAGCCAGCCTCTCTGGTGCTGTGCAGGTTGGACTCAACCAGCAAGGCCATGGTGGCAATGAGGGGCCTGGCCAGGTATCTTGGAGCTGACCATGGGGAGGGGGAAGGGCCGAAGCTGAGCTGCCTCCCTCCCTAACTATGACTGAATACCCACCCACCAGGCCCAGTCTAAGGGATTTCTGAGCTCATCCACAGCCATAAATCTGGCATTCTATGAAAACTCTCCTTCCTGTCTGTGTTTGGCCCCAGACATCCTTTTAATGCTTTCCCAGGATTTCCTGCTTAGGGCAAGTGGGGCCAGTGGAAGGGAAGCCCAGACTTGACAGCTGATGGTCAATACCTTCAGCTTCCATCCCTTTGCTCTTCCATGCAATGACAGCTCCTTAATGTTGAACATCTAACTGAGCTGAAAATGGTCTCATGTGTTGCTTTAGGAGGCTTCTATGCCATCACACATGATTCTCTGCTCTCTCTCTCTCTCTCTCTCTCTCTCTCTCTCTCTCTCTCTCTCTCTCTCTCTCTCTCTCTCTCTCTGTGACTGTGTGTTGTGTGTGTAGCTCCTTGCCACCTGCCGGTGGTGCTGCCCCCACCTGTTTGCCTCCAAGGAAGCTGGTCCTAATTAGACTGCGGCAAGAGGGACTTAACAGCTCATTTCCCGGCTCGTTTTGAATAAGCTCATGTGCGTTGCTTAAGGCTAACTGAAGAGGAGCCTCCCACGCTCCAGCAATGAGGGTGGCAGCCACAGAAGCTGGCTGGGGGATCAGTTCCTCAAACAGACCTATTTGCTTGGGAAATGTGGGATGTTAGTGGCACCTAGGAAATAGCGCTGTGGAGACAATGCCTGTAGCTCCCCACACCGCTGGCACCAAAATGCCTTCCTCTCCCCCTCGGGCTCCTTTTGTTCCTGCCTCCAGGTCCCTGTCACAAAGTGAATAATAGCTAAGATGAGGCTGGAGGCATGATGGATCCTGGTGCATGTGTCGATGAGGTTGGGGGCTGGGACAGAGCCCTGGCACCTCTTCGTTCAGCTGTATTGTCATCTCTAGGGAGGCGCTGAGGAGGTCAGCTCTGTGACCAGGATGATTCAGGTCAGAACTGCCATAACCTGCAATCTCTCTCTCTCTCGTCCCTTTGTTTTGGCCCCCACCCAGCAGGGCTGCCCCCTGTCCTGAAAGAGCTTCTCTTAGCCTTTCGCCTGGTGTTCCTACTTCCTTCGTTGCCTCTCTGTGCAAAACACCTTTAGAAGTTGATGACCTGGCCTTTTTCACTGCCAAATCCTGCTCCTCGTGGCTTGCTTTTGCATCCGAAAGGTGCTCCGGAGCAGAGGCTGGCAGGGCATCCAAGTTGGCAGCAGTATCTGACCAGTGAGGCAGGAAACATGCCAGACCACCAGGTCCTGCTGTCTCCGGCGGAGATGTTGAACCAGGGGCTTTTTCACCCTCAAAGCAATAAACATTGCAGCCCAAATAGGACAAACACAGCAACAGCATTTGCCTATCTTATCCTAGCTCGTGCTGCTGTCAAAGTCCCCGTTTTATGGGGATTTTTAATCCGTTTCAAAATGGTGATCTCATGTTATCCTCAGAACAGCCTTGTAAGGTAGGTCAGGGTGGGAGGCAGCAGCCTGCTGAATCCCTTGCAGGTGGTTTGAGTGTGGATTTCCTGTATCAAGCCCCAGGGTTCTAGTTGAAGGTGGAGGTGGGAAAGAGGAAGAAGGCAGAAGGGAGGACCTCTGAGCCTGACTGGGAGGGGTTGCAGTGAGCCATCCTGTGGCAGAGGGGAGGGTGCCATGCCCCATGCATGGTGAGGGGAGCAGAAGACCGTTTTCTCTGAATCCTACCTGTGACCTGCCTTTTCACATAATACCTGGAGATAATGGGGGATGTAATCCCGCACTTCCAGAAAGCACCAAGTCAAGGAAGGGTGGTTTTGAGCACCCATGAAATTGAAGAGGTATGAATATGTGCACGGAACGCTCTTGGCCTGGGAAGTGCCCTCTCTGCACTCCACACCCAACAGGCAAGGAGAATGATGTTGTCAGTAGCAGCTGGTGCGAGGCCCCTGACCCAATTCTGTGCCAGCGTTGGCCATGCCCGTTTCCATCAGCGTCTCAGGTGAGACCAAAAGAAGCTTGGGCATTAAAATCTTCATCCAGGGGATGCCCCTGCATGTCATGTTAGTTGGTGCATTCTGGGAGTTGTAGTCCAAAAATGTAACTTCCTGAAGCCCCGAGGTGCTCTCCGCAACCCCTTTTTTTAAGGGCCACCACTTGCCAAGGACACCTCTAGCTGCTATTGTCTTGAAGCAGTTCCAGCTGCTCAGCTCCAATGGACTCAAAATGTGGCTGGCAGGAGACCCTTTGGTTGCCAGAAGCAGACGTGACACCTCGACAAACAAACAACGATGGATCCGACAGGCCCTTAAGCATTTCCCCAAAGCGGGTGACGAGGTGGTTGCCTTTCAGCATGAGATCCCCACATGAGGCAGGAGCCCCTTTCTTTCCCTACTGGGGGCTCTAGGAGGTGATACTGAAGTGCCGGCCGCCTCTCCAGGGAGATGGATGCGCTTCAGATGACACCCTTCCTCTTGTCACAGGTATTCACTTCTGTGAGCTTAGTTCTTTGGGGGCGGCCATGGTTTCCCCCTTCTTTATCAGATGATGATGATGATGTCAACAATGTGTTCTTCATCAGGAGCTCCAGCCTCTTCCCAGAGGGAAGCGGTCCTTCCTTTCTGGAACCAAGTTGGTGGAGGCTGGCTAGAGTTACTCAGTGGAAGGGGGAAGCACTCTGCCTATGCTCCAAGGCAGTCTTTCTCCATTCTTTGCATGCCCCCCTCATGGAATTCAGCTGAAGCATTTGACCAAGGGCTTTGGGAGTGGGGAGCTAAGTAATTTAGACCCGTCCAAGGTCTGGTTTATACCTCGGAAGGGTCTCCCCTCCCCTCAAGCAAATGTGAAACCGGCATGTATGTAGACAAATGCTGCTTAAAATGTCTGCTCTAAACTGGAGCATGTGAGCGATAACTGGATCAGGCCAGCCTGCAGAGCTCCAGAGCAGGAAAACACAGATGCCTGAGAAGCCATCCTGCCCTATTTGGTTTTATATCGAAGCTGAACACCTTCTGGCCTGAACTGCTGCTCAAGATCAAAGTCCTTGCTAGCATTTAAAGCAATTCAGCATATCTGGTTTGTGAAAAAACCATCACGTGGTACTTGATGGTTCTACTGCAAAAGTGCCTTTGCAATGAATAGGAAGTCAGTGAGAAACTAGCTCTCATTTTTTCACTCAGGCTTGTGCAGAAGACCGCTCCTCCTCCTCTTCCTCTTCTATGAACAGGTTTCATCTCCAAGTTAGACATAAGGAGACCTGGGAAACGTTTCTGCACAGGAACTCCAAGCAGAGCTGGGCAGCCAGGGGCGGGGGCGGGCAGGGGCCCTACTGGGAGTTACGGTGCAAACAAAGCAAGAACTTTTCTGACCTAGAGATTTTGTTTGGCCAAATCTAGCTCTACATGCGGTTACTAATTTGTTGTACCTGCCCTCCTTGGGAAAGCTAAGACTGGATAGAGAACCTTCTTTACAGCCTCTCATAATGCTATAAGTTTTTGGGAGGGGGCAGCAGGGTGGTTGCCCAAAGATATTGATCTGCAGGAGGGACAGGACAGGGCATGGCATGTTCTTCACAAAGCACATGGATGGAACATGCTGTCTCAAGAGGTGGTGACAGTCCCTCTCCCTCCCTCCCTCCCTCCCTCCCTCCCTCCCTGGCACCAGCTATGGGTACATATACTCACATAAAGAATTGAACCCCATCTTGCCTGGGATCATGCTCAAAGATGTCTTTAAAAGGGGATCAGTTATCTCTGCGGAGGCTTCTTCTTCAATATCCTTTTGCCCATCAGTTGCCATGGGACAAACAAAGGACAGGTGAGGGCAGTAGCCCATTTCATGTCCTTCTTGACTTCTCAGGGCACCTGAGGGATGGAAGGGATAGGTTGCTTGCTTCAAGGTCTGATCCAGGTTGGCCAGAACCAGCCTCAGGCCAGTCTGTAAGGGCTGGGGGAGGGAGCCTCGGTCCTTGGGAGGGGGCACAGAGGCCTTGAAATAAACTCCAAGAATCACATCGCCATTCATCTGACAGCAGAACAGATGTGCCAGGTTTCCATGACTACGGGGAGGCTCACAAGCCCTTGTAATCTGTGTATCTGTAAGACAAAAGTTGCAGATGGGAGAAGAAAAATGAAGAGTGGAGCCTGGAACTGGATCTGTGCCAAGCCGGGGTGGGGTGGGGGCTGGGAGCCTTCATCCTCATCCGAATGGGTACAAAGCTGCCCCTTTCCCTGTTTTCCGTCCATCACTGCTACCTGCAGCTTTCGCCATATCACTGGCTGGGGTTTTGAGGCCACCTGCACCCTCACCTGGCAGTAGGTGCCCCAGAGCCCAGTGGGATTCATGGGAGAGAACATGTTCCCATGCACTTTAATGGACCTTTCTCTTTCTGAGGAGAAACAGAAGGTAGTAGAGAGTTGGGAGCAATTTATGATTCACACTTCCTTGGACAGGACCATCTGGGGGCCACACCTCATCGGTCCGTGGAGAAGGCTTTGCCTGACTTTGCACCTCAGGTGTTGGGGAAAAAAAAACCTGAAGCAAACACACATGGTTCCTCACATTTAAGCAGGTGGAGTGTCAAGCAGAATGGCTTTCAGCTGTGCTTTCTTCCTGGCCTACTGATTTATTGGGTGTGGGATGACTCTGGGTCTAGAACTGTTCAGACATTCAATCTCCCCCTGAAATCTGATTTGCTCTTGAGAGGACAGTGGTGTCCCCCTATTGATGGAATGGAGAGATTGATCCCACCCATGGCAATAGTACAGCAGGAGGGTGAGGCTGGGATGGAGCAGGGGGAGCCACCGTTGTTGCTTCCAAATTTGCAGGATGTCTTATCAGCGTTGTGTAGGTGAGAGTGTGGACTTCTTTAGAGGTGTCACATTCTCTACCACTGGGCTCCACTGTAGGCAGAAAATCGCATTATCTATAGACGCTTCCATGTTCCCTCAAATCTGTGGGCACTTGGGGAGGAGGGGGTGGTTGCTGTATGCAATTCGGCTTTCCAAATCTTGGGGGCAGTAGCTCCCATCGTCTTGGCCAGCTGGATGAGGGATTCTGGGTCTTGTGCTTGAAAGGTGCAACTTCAGTACTACAAACAAGAAGGATCTTGGAATCGTCATAGATCACAAGCTGACTATGAGCCAGCAGTCTGATGCAGCTACAAAAAAGGCAAATGCTATTTAAGGATGCATTAACAGAAATATAGTCTCCAAATCCTGCAAGGTACTAGTTCCTCTCTATTCGGCACTGATTAGGCCCCATCTTGAGTACTATGCCCAGTTCTGGACACCACACTTCAAGAAGGATGCTAACAAATTGGAACCAGTTCAGGGGAGGACAACAAGGATGATCAGGGGGCTGGAAACCAAGCCCTTTGAGGAGGAAAGACTGAAAGAACTGGGTAGATTTAGCTTTGAGAAAAGAAGACCGAGGGGAGATAGGGTAGCACTTTTCAAATACTTGGAGGGTAGTCCTAGAGACCCTTCACAGATTGCTGCCTTGTCGTGGCGAAGGGGCTTGAGTAATTCAGAGAAGCTATGGGCTATGCCGTGCAGGGACACCCAAGACGGACAGGTCATCGTGGAGAGTTCTGACTCAACGCGATCCACCTGGAGCAGGAACGGGCAAGCCACTCCAGTATCTTTGCCAAGAAAACTCCATGGACAGAAACAAAAGGCTAAAAGATATCACGCGGGAAGAGGAGCCCCTCAGGTCGGAAGGCATCCAACATGCTACTGAGGAAGAGCGGAGGACAAGTACAAGTAGCTCCAGAGCTAATGAAGTGGTTGGGCCAAAGCCGAAAGGATGCTCAGCTGCGGACGCGCCTGGAAGTGAAAGGAAAGTCCGATGCTGCAAAGAAAAATACTACATAGGAACCTGGAATGTAAGATCTATGAACCTTGGTAAGCTGGATGTGGTCAAACAGGAGATGGCAAGAATAAACATTGACATCCTGGGCGTCAGTGAACTAAAATGGACGGGAATGGGCGAATTCAATTCAGATGATTATCATATCTACTATTGTGGGCAAGAATCCCATAGAAGAAATGGAGTAGCCCTCATAGTCAACAAAAGAGTGGGAAAAGCTGTACTGGGATACAATCTCAAAAATGATAGAATGATTTCAATACGATTCCAAGGCAGACCTTTCAACATCACAGTAATCCACGTTTATGCACCAACCACCAATGCTGAAGAGGCTGAAATTGACCAATTCTGTGAAGACTTACAACACCTTCTAGAACTGACACCAAAGAAAGATGTTCTTCTCATTCTAGAGGACTGGAATGCTAAAGTAGGGAGTCAAGAGATAAAAGGAACAACAGGTAAGTTTGGCCTTGGAGTTCAAAACGAAGCAGGGCAAAGGCTAATAGAGTTTTGTCAAGAGAACAAGCTGGTCATGACAAACACTCTTTTCCAACAACACAAGAGGCGACTCTACACATGGACATCACCAGATGGGCAATACCGAAATCAGATTAATTATATTCTCTGCAGCCAAAGATGGAGAAGCTCTATACAGTCAGCAAAAACAAGACCTGGAGCTGATTGTGGCTCTGATCATCAGCTTCTTATAGCAAAACTCAAGCTTCAACTGAAGAAAGTAGGAAAAACCACTGGGCTAGTCAGGTATAATCTAAACCAAATCCCTTATGAATACACAGTGGAAGTGAAGCACAGATTTAAGAAACTAGATTTGGTGGACAGAGTGCCTGAAGAACTATGGATGGAGGCTCGTAACATTGTACAGGAGGCAGCAACAAAAACCATCCCAAAGAAAAGGAAATGCAAGAAAGCAAACTGGCTGTCCAACGAGGCCTTACAAATAGCAGAGAAGAGAAGGGAAACAAAATGCAAGGGAGATAGGGAAAGTTACAGAAAATTGAATGCGGACTTCCAAAGAATAGCAAGGAGAGACAAGAGGGCCTTCTTAAATGAACAATGCAAAGATATAGAGGAAAACAATAGAAAAGGAAAAACCAGAGATCTGTTCAAGAAAATTGGAGCCATTAAAGGAACATTTTGTGCAAAGATGGACATGATAAAGGACAAAAATGGTAGGGACCTTACAGAAGCAGAAGACATCAAGAAGAGGTGGCAAGAATACACAGAGGAATTATACCAGAAAGATCTGGAGGTCCCGGACAACCCAGATAGTGTGGTTGCTGACCTTGAGCCAGACATCCTGGAGAGTGAAGTGGGCCTTAGAAAGCATGGCTAACAACAAGGCCAGTGGAGGTGATAGCAGTCCAGTTGAACTATTTAATATCTTAAAAGATGATGCTGTTAAGGTGCTACACTCAATATCCCAGCAAGTTTGGAAAACTCAGCAGTGGCCAGAGGATTGGAAAAGATCAGTTTACATCCCAATCCCAAAGAAGGGCAGTGCCAAAGAATGCTCCAACTACCGTACAATTGCACTCATTTCACACGCTAGCAAGGTTATGCTCAAAATCCTACAAGGTAGGCTTCAGCAGTATGTGGACCGAGAACTCCCAGAAGTACAAGCTGGATTTCGAAGGGGCAGAGGAACTAGAGACCAAATTGCTAACATGCGCTGGATTATGGAGAAAGCCAGAGAATTCCAGAAAAAACATCTACTTCTGCTTCATTGACTATGCAAAAGCCTTGGACTGTGTCGACCACAGCAAACTATGGCAAGTCCTTAAAGAAATGGGAGTGCCTGACCACCTTATCTATCTCCTGAGAAATCTATATGTGGGACAGGAAGCAACAGTTGGAACTGGATCTGGAACAACTGTTTGGTTCAAAATTGGGAAAGGAGTACGACAAGGCTGTATATTGTCCCCCTGCTTATTTAACTTCTATGCAGAATACATCATGCGAAAGGCTGGACTGGAGGAATCCCAAACCGGAATGAAGATTGCCGGAAGAAATATCAACAACCTCAGATATGTAGATGATACCACTCTGATGGCAGAAAGTGAGGAGGAATTAAAGAACCTCTTAATGAGGGTGAAAGAGGAGAGCGCCAAAAATGGTCTGAAGCTCAACATCAAAAAAACTAAGATCATGGCCACTGGTCCCATCACCTCCTGGCAAATAGAAGGGGAAGATATGGAGGCAGTGACAGAGTTTACTTTCTTGGGCTCCATGATCACTGCAGATGGTGACAGCAGCCACCAAATTAAAAGACGCCTGCTTCTTGGGAGGAAAGCGATGACAAACCTAGACAGCATCTTAAAAAGCAGAGACATCACCTTGCCGACAAAGGTCCGCATAGTCAAAGCTATGGTTTTTCCAGTAGTGATGTATGGAAGTGAGAGCTGGACCGTAAAGAAGGCTGACCGCCGAAGAATTGATGCTTTTGAATTGTGGTGCTGGAGGAGGCTCTTGAGAGTCCCCTGGACTGCAAAGAGAACAAACCTATCCATTTTGAAGGAAATCAACCCTGAGTGCTCGCTGGAAGCTGAGGCTCCAATACTTTGGCCATCTCATGAGAAGAGAAGACTCCCTGGAAAAGACCCTGATGTTGGGAAAGTGTGAAGGCAAGAGGAGAAGGGGCCGACAGAGGACAAGATGGTTGGACAGTGTCATCGAAGCGACCAACATGAATTTGACCCAACTCCGGGAGGCAGTGGAAGACAGGAGGGCCTGGCGTGCTCTGGTCCATGGGGTCACGAAGAGTCGGACACGACTTAACGACTAAACAACAAAAGTCCTAGAGAGGAGAGGCAGGATCTGTTCTCCATCATCCCAGAGTGCAGGACACACAACAATAGTCTCAAGTGACAGGAAGCTGGATTTAGGCTCAATATGAGGAAAAACTTGTTAACTGTTAGAGCAGTACGACAGTGGAACCAGTAACCTTGGGAGGTAGTGAGTGCTCCAACACCGGAGGCATTGAAGAGAAATTTAGTCAACTACCTGGTTCTGTATTTCTCCCAGCTATGATTTTAACTGGTGATGAGAGAGGGGCTGTAGTGGTTGTTTTCATCCTGGATGCGCATCACTCAGAGGCAGGAAATAAGTAGCAGCCCAAAAGGAATACTTTTAAGGGCAACAGCATTCCTCTGCCAGCCCTTCCAGATTTAACAGTCACATTCCTGCTAATGTTTTAAATTACTGCAGTTGCTTCTCTGGAGTTATACATATTCAGAGCAGGTTGCTTGAAAGGCACAAGAATCAAAGTGTGATTTTTTTTTGTACATCGCTTGAAGAAGCCTCCTTGCCTTTTCACAGTGAAAGTATATATAAATGTATTTAAAATGGAAACAAGGAGGGCTTCAAGATGTGAAGAAATTCAGGCCTCACCATCTGAGCACCTGCCAAAGCAGGTGGTGTCTTCTTTTCCGGCACAGCCGGATCTTGATTTCTCGGCACAGAAGTGGACAGCACTGTGCCTTCTGCTTTAAGTTGTGGCCTGGGGAAATTTGAATGCTACTAGACAAATCAGAATTTCGGAATGCAGCACAGAAACTGCCTGGCCGTGTGAGTGGATTGACTTATTCACGTGGGCATGAGGGCAGTGTTCTTTAAAATGGTGCCTAGATCCATAACAGAAGGAATGTTCTGCTCTGTTGCACTTGGCTGTATATTATGTACATTATGCCACACCCATCTCTGTTACCTGTAGCCTTGCAGGCAGGCTCCCCGCCTCTTTTTCCCAAGTCCTGAAAGCCAGCTTCCATCTTGGGAAAGCGTCTGGCTCTGCTCCCCTGTGGAAAGGAGGTCCTTGGACAGAGTTTGCTTGCTCTTGTTATCCCAGTTCTCTGTGTTCAAGTGGCACAGAAGTTAGTGACTATTGCTCTAGGAACAGAATCAGTGTCAGCACCTCTGTTGTTAAGAATGTTTCCAGAGCCATTTACACCATAGGAACCCACCAGCAGTCTACCCAGTGGTCCACTTGAGTATTTCAGTCAAAGTCCATTAGACCTAACTTAGCAGCCCTAAAGTCAACTGAAGTGCATTGGTTCTTCTGCGTTATTAACTATTAATAGCCACTAAGTTGCCCCTATGTTTTCTCTTTTTCTCTCTGTTTTAGTGCCTTTTAGAGAAACTCCTAGCTACTACAAAGAGGAGACGGATCATCAGTGTGGGGTGGCCTCTCCTCCCCCCACCTGCTGCAGCGGTCGCCAGCGACAACAACTTGAAGTCCGAGAGCCGCCCGTCCTACTCGCCAGTGCCCTCGCTCCGCAGCCTGCCCCAACAGCTGCTGGCCCAGATGCAGGAAGCAGCTGTCAGGGTGGGGGACAGCAGCCTGGTGAGCACGGGCAGCACTCGGAGTGCCCACAGTCGCTCCCCATCGCTGCAGCGTGTGCAGGAGGAGAAGGAGGCGGATGCCCACACGCTCAGGAGAATCAGCCGTGGCAAGACCAGGTAAGAGGAACTCCCCCCAAAAATGGTGGAGGAGGGGAAAGGGCCACCTTGGTCTCACCCAGCAGCACCCAGCACTTCTCAGTTGAATTAGCTGCTTCTTGGGGGCAGCCGAGGAAGTGCCTGTGGCTTCTGGGTCTCTCTGTGGCCCCCTGGCTGGGTAAGCCAGTTGCTTGGTGCTGAGGGGAGGGGCCCTGGATGGAGGGAGCTTTGCCAAGGGCATGTTTCATGGAGGATTTGGTCTGCCAGCGACCCACGGCCAGGTCGGACAGCTCCCTGGCATCTCAGAGGCTCTGCATCTCTTATCTCTCACTGGCCCTTTTGAGAAACAGAGAGCTGTCCAGGTCCTGAAGAGATGCTGCCCTGCGCCTCCATCTCCTCTGTGGGAGGAGTGCCTTTGGACTGCTTCTGCCACCTTCCTCCCCCCCCCTCCCCGCCGGCTGATCTTCTCCTTTGTCAGTGTACACTTTGGGTTCTGCAGTAGCGTCTCACATGGGCTTGGCAACAGTGCATCCCTTGAAAGCTATTTCCTGGGAGGTGGCACATGGGAGGCAGTTGACTAGCCTCTGGCATAGCCAGCTGGATCCTTTCTGGCCTCGTTTGTCTTGCGGGTGGATGTGAATTTCTCAGGGTGTTAATGGGCTGGGGGTAAAAGTGCATTGGAGTTGTGGAGATCCTAGCTGGTGTGTTTTTGTGTGTGGTGGCATGCGGGAAGACCACAGATCTTTTGTGGCTCACAATCTCTTTCTCCTCCTTATGTGCATCCCTATGATGGAGCAGCCACAGCACTGCTCTCCCAGGGACTGTGTCTTAAGGTCAGCTGTAAGGCAAATAGGTGTAGTCTAATGTAAAGTGTGAAAAATCCCTTTTTGAACTGTGGGGTCCAGTGTCTTCAGCTAGGATGGCCAGAGACCCTCCTCACTGGGGGATTTTGGAAACAGTCATCGAAAAAAGCACCTTTTTCAAAGCTGTGCATCAAAGGCACACTCTTCCATTCTGTTGTGTTTGTCAGCGTCTGTATATTGGGGTACAGGTTGATTTGTACTGCCCTGTCTCCCCATGGTGTGCCTAGCTGAGCACCAGATGAGGTTATTTGCTCTTGGAGGAAAGAGGATGCTGTTTTCCCTCCTTTGTGCTTCTAAATATTTGTCCTTCAGGAAGTGCCGAAGCACCCAACTGGTCGTCTCTATGAAGGAGACTGGCTTTTGGAAGATGGATTGCTCACAGATCTCTTCGGGATGGTTTCTTGGAAGTAACAAGAGCAAATAAATAACCAGCTGAGATGTGTCAGGACCTGGCAGCATTAACAACAGCCTAAAGGGATCTGGCTCTTTTTAGGTTATTAGTTCCCACAGAGAAGGTGCAAGCTGTTCAGCACTGAGCAAGTGCAGAGGGATGTGTCTCCAGGGGCCTTGTAGAGGCAGAAAGCCTTTGCTGCTTTCATGCTCTTCGTAGGAGCATTAAAGCAGGAAACCGCTCTTGTTTACAGAAAAGGGAGAACAGATCTCTCCTGTTCCCCTAAATTCCTTGTTCATCATATATGGTTGTCATAGTTCCTCTCTCATCAGCTTCTCTGTTTCTTGTCGTTGTTGTCATCAGAAGTTAATCCATCAATGGATCTGGTTTTTTATTATTTTTATTAAAGACTGTTAATTACTGCACGCACTTAACCTTGGCTTGGGTGTGACCTTGGCCACCAGCCTTCTGCTCTGGCAGTCTCTATCAGCAATTAAATGCAGGAGTTCTGGGGAATTATGACAAATCCCTTAGCCTCTTATTTTGTGGTTTGGCAGTGAAGGAGAGGGAGGGAAGGTGGTTAGCTTTTTTGAGAAAAGGCAAATGTATACATCTCCAAGATGATGGCTTGGCTGGGCCTGAGAATATGAGTATTGAGTCCTGGCAGAGAATGAAATGTATTGGGGTTGTTCTCCTGCTCCCCTAACCCCAACCCCAACCTGCTGTTCTGTAGGGCGCTGGTGACTCTCCACTTGTCTGCCTCCCCTGGAGTCTTCCTGGGGCCACCCCCACCCTGGGCTCAGTTTAGAAAGGACTCTTTGTGATGTTCCTAACGAGGAAAGAAGGGTCGAGATAGGAGGGGAGGCAGAGAAACAGCTGCAAGGGGAAACAGTAGGGTGATTACTTTTTCAATATCCAGACCATCTGCATGCAGGCCCTGTATCTCTCTGGTGGCAACTTCCCAGTTAGACAAAAGGCCACATATGCTGCTGCCCACCTCTGTCCTTTTCCTTAGGTCACAGCTCCAGGATGGGACGTGTTTCTCCCAAAGATGGACACAATCCTGTCTTGAAGAATAGCCTATTTTGAAGAATAACCTCTTGTGACATAAATCATTTTCCTTTTTAAATCACCGCTTTTTAGCTCAGTGTCCTCCTGTTTTCTTTCTCTTCTGCCTTTCCTCTGCATCTTCTGTCCGATAACTCAGAGTGCGAGCCTGCGGAGCAGCGACGCCTCCTAAGAGCTCTAAAAAACAAAAATAATTCCCATTAGAAATGCTGCTATCATTATTAAAGCAACAACAAATCGTGATAGCATTAAGTCCTAATCACATAATGAGATTGAACTCCTCCATTTTATAGCAGTTTCAGACAAGGACTGGGTGAGCTCCTGGCACTTGACTTGCAAAACAAACACGCATTCACACATGATGCCATTTTCACTCCTGGGACAATAAACCAAAGTGAGATCCTCCAACCCCACCACACTCCTGAACGAAGCATCTCCAATCATCTGCATAGAATCATAGAGCGGAAAGGGGGCCTACGAGGCCATCGAGTCCAACCCCCTGCTCAAGACAGTAATCCAAGTTGAAGGATATCTGCCAGGTGGTTGTCTAAATTTCTCTTGAATGTCTCCAGTGCTGGAGCACTCACCATCTCTTGAGATCATGGGCTCCATTGTCGTACTGCTCTAACAGTTAGGACATTTTTCCTGACATTCAGCCAAAATCTGGTTTCCTGTAACTTGAGCCCGTTGTTGCATGTCCTGCACTCTGCATTGATCGATAACAGATACTGCCCCTCCTCTGTAGGACTACAAGTATTTGAAAAGTGCTATCCTATCTCTCCACAGTTTTCTTTTCTCCAGGCTGAGCAGGCCCAGTTCTTTCCATCTTTCCTCCTAGGGCTTGGCTTCCAGCCCCCTGATCCTCCTTGTTGCCCTCCTCTGAACTGGCTCCAGTTTGTTGGCATCCTTCTTAAAGTGTGTGTCCAGAACTGGACTCAGGACTCAAGGTGAGGCCTAACCATTGTCAAATAGAGGGGAAGTAGCACTTCATGGGATTTGGAGACATCTTGCCACATGTAATGTCATGGAACAAGTTAGTTAATGGGGTGGTGGTGGGAGAACCTTGTTGCAGGGAGGACCTACTTGCCTTGGGAGGTGAGATTTCAGAGCAGGGAATCTGAGAATGCAAAATTTCTGGCCGTCAATCAATTCTGTAGCAAAGAGATCACTGAAACAGAAGAGGTGATGTGTGCAACAAGATGGGGGAAATCCTTCTATCACTCAAGGGTGCTCTGCTCAAAAGCAGCCTTGACCAGGAGCATCACAAACTCTTTTTTCACACTTTTGGGCATTCCTTCCTGAGGAGGTCTCTCCTAACTGGCATCCTCCTGGTGTGCTGCACCACAGCTTCTGTCACCTCCATCTGGCACACAAAAGACTGGTTTAATACGATGACAGAGCACATTCCAACCAACCCCCCAGAGAACCCTCTTAGGTTGTGG
This sequence comes from Intellagama lesueurii, assembly GCA_037013535.1. Classification (NCBI taxonomy): domain Eukaryota; kingdom Metazoa; phylum Chordata; class Lepidosauria; order Squamata; family Agamidae; genus Intellagama; species Intellagama lesueurii. Next base: position 1,100,568 of record JBAJHW010000005.1, on the reverse strand, counting down.
GTGGCCTCCCAGAGGTGAGGGGAAAGGGGGCTGGCTGACACATCAAGGATGCTTCTGATATCTCCCATCAGAGGGTCCATCTCTCCTCGTGTGCTTTGGGTAGCTTACCTAAGAATCTACCACAACATATTGCTAGAGTGAGAGCATTTTCCCTAAGGAGAATTTGACTGAGGCTAAGAAGTTACCTGTGTAAACATCTGTAGGAACTGGAGCGTCAGTCAACTCCTGCTTCCTCAGCCCAGCTGTATGAGTCCTGATTGATCATCTGCAGTGAAAGTAAGAGGCCTGCTCCATGAGTTCAGTATTACTCTCTGCTTTGTTTTTCCTTTACATGTTCCATAGCTAAGGCCCTGCTGGCATCCAAGATCCATCTCACAGCTCTTGTGGTCTTGGGCTACAATTTAGGGTCTATCAGGTGCAACCTGGACACGTGCAAGGTGTGGCCTGGGGCGAATTTTTTTGGGTGTTGTTGCATGAAGGAGTCACCAGGTGAAAGACAGCTTGAGGAAAGATGCAGGGAAATCCCAGTGAGGATAGAAGAACTCTGCTGGCCACCCGCTCTCTCCCTCCCTGCAGAGGGCAACCTGTCCCCAGGGAACAGTCCACATTCCCTGAATCATTACCCCATGCATCTGTGCCATCTTTCAGGGGTGTTGTGTTTGGTGCACTTATATAACAAGCCAGAGTTATTACTGGCAGTGTTGTTGCAGATGCTGTTGTGAAATTGTTTTTGTGCATTTGGGTGTCACTCTCCAGATGTTCTTAGACTGCAGTTCTCAGCATCCCTCACCACTGGCTATGCTGGCCGGTGCTGATGGAAGCTGCACTCCAACAGATTCCACGGGGACCATTAGCTGCCCCGTTCTTGTTGCACTAGTGCCAGTGGTAATGATAGTGGTGGTGGTGGTGATATGGTGAAACTCTTGTAGCACTGTCAAGATGCTAAAACGTATAGGAACACTGAAATCTATCCTGATACTGAGTGAGACTGTAGCCCACCATCACCAACTCTGACTGGCAGCAGCAATGACTCCTGAGGCACTTACATCTCAGAGGACCTCTCATGGACTATAAATGCCAACATGCTAGTGAAGAAGGCACAGAAGAGGCTGTATTTCCTGAGAAGTTCGGGAAGTTAAAGTTATCTCAGCATTTACTTCTGTCCTACTATTGTAGCACCATTGAGAGTGTCCTAACCTATGGCATTCTGGCATGGTTTGGGAGTAGCTCTGTAGCGGACAAAAAAGCTCTACAGAGAACCATTAAAATCGCCCAGAATATCATTGGGCTCCAGCTACCAACCCTGGACGACATCTTCACATCCCGCTGTCTGAGGAAGTCACACAACATCCTGAGAGACTCTTCCCATCCTGCTTACAACTTTTTTGAACTGTTGCCGTCTGGCAGAAGATATAGAACAATTAAGACTCGGACCACATGTTTTCTGAATAGTTTTTATCCCAGAGCTATAATTGCACTTAATAATGAGCTTAAAGACCACCAGTAGTGAATAGTTAGTTGGACAGTGTTACTTAGCCTGCAGTGTAGATGTTTGTACTTTTAGTGGGGGATTTTTAGTGGGTGGGGAGTGTTTGGGGGATTTTTATGTGTGTGCATGTGGGTCTGGTCTCTGGGTGCCTGTGTGAATTTCGTTGTATGGGTATACCATGTATATACTTACAATGACTCCTTTCTTGAAGAAGAAGCTGAGGGAGGAAGTGAGGTATGTTTTTGGGCAGATATTCTCTTTGGTGTGATGTTTTTTCAGGCTGACCTTTGCTCTTTCTAACCGCATGGGCTGAGGGGGCGGGGTTTCAGCTTTAAAGGGTTTTGCAGACACTCCTAAGCTCCTTTCTTGAAGAAGAAGCTGAGGAGGAAGTGAGGTATGTTTTTGGGCAGATATTTTCTTTGGTGTGATGTCTTTTCAGGCTGACCTTTGCTCTTTCTAACCGCATGGGCTGAGGGGGCGGGGTTTCAGCTTTAAAAGGGTTTTGCAGACACTCCTAAGCTCCTTTCTTGAAGAAGAAGCTGAGGGAGGAAGTGAGGTATGTTTTTGGGCAGATATTTTCTTTGGTGTGATGTTTTTTCAGGCTGACCTTTGCTCTTTCTAACCGTATGGGCTGAGGGGGCGGGGTTTCAGCTTTAAAAGGTTTTGCAGACACTCCTAAGCTCCTTTCTTGAAGAAGAAGCTGAGGGAGGAAGTGAGGTATGTTTTTGGGCAGATATTTTCTTTGGTGTGATGTTTTTTCAGGCTGACCTTTGCTCTTTCTAACCGCATGGGCTGAGGGGGTGGGGTTTCAGCTTTAAAAGGGTTTTGCAGACACTCCTAAGCTCCTTTCTTGAAGAAGAAGCTGAGGGAGGAAGTGAGGTATGTTTTGGGCAGATATTTTCTTTGGTGTGATGTTTTTTCAGGCTGACCTTTGCTCTTTCTAACCGCATGGGCTGAGGGGGCGGGGTTTCAGCTTTAAAAGGGTTTTGCAGACACTCCTAAGCTCCTTTCTTGAAGAAGAAGCTGAGGGAGGAAGTGAGGTATGTTTTTGGGCAGATATTTTCTTTGGTGTGATGTTTTTTCAGGCTGACCTTTGCTCTTTCTAACCGTATGGGCTGAGGGGGCGGGGTTTCAGCTTTAAAAGGGTTTTGCAGACACTCCTAAGCTCCTTTCTTGAAGAAGAAGCTGAGGGAGGAAGTGAGGTATGTTTTTGGGCAGATATTTTCTTTGGTGTGATGTTTTTTCAGGCTGACCTTTGCTCTTTCTAACCGCATGGGCTGAGGGGGTGGGGTTTCAGCTTTAAAAGGGTTTTGCAGACACTCCTAAGCTCCTTTCTTGAAGAAGAAGCTGAGGGAGGAAGTGAGGTATGTTTTGGGCAGATATTTTCTTTGGTGTGATGTTTTTTCAGGCTGACCTTTGCTCTTTCTAACCGCATGGGCTGAGGGGGCGGGGTTTCAGCTTTAAAAGGGTTTTGCAGATACTCCTAAGCTCCTTTCTTGAAGAAGAAGCTGAGGGAGGAAGTGAGGTATGTTTTTGGGCAGATATTTTCTTTGGTGTGATGTTTTTTCAGGCTGACCTTTGCTCTTTCTAACCGCATGGGCTGAGGGGGCGGGGTTTCAGCTTTAAAAGGGTTTTGCAGACACTCCTAAGCTCCTTTCTTGAAGAAGAAGCTGAGGGAGGAAGTGAGGTATGTTTTTGGGTAGATATTTTCTTTGGTGTGATGTTTTTTCAGGCTGACCTTTGCTCTTTCTAACCGCATGGGCTGAGGGGGCGGGGTTTCAGCTTTAAAAGGGTTTTGCAGATACTCCTAAGCTCCTTTCTTGAAGAAGAAGCTGAGGGAGGAAGTGAGGTATGTTTTTGGGCAGATATTTTCTTTGGTGTGATGTTTTTTCAGGCTGACCTTTGCTCTTTCTAACCGCATGGGCTGAGGGGGCGGGGTTTCAGCTTTAAAAGGGTTTTGCAGACACTCCTAAGCTCCTTTCTTGAAGAAGAAGCTGAGGGAGGAAGTGAGGTATGTTTTTGGGTAGATATTTTCTTTGGTGTGATGTTTTTTCAGGCTGACCTTTGCTCTTTCTAACCGCATGGGCTGAGGGGGCGGGGTTTCAGCTTTAAAAGGGTTTTGCAGATACTCCTAAGCTCCTTTCTTGAAGAAGAAGCTGAGGGAGGAAGTGAGGTATGTTTTTGGGCAGATATTTTCTTTGGTGTGATGTTTTTTCAGGCTGACCTTTGCTCTTTCTAACCGCATGGGCTGAGGGGGCGGGGTTTCAGCTTTAAAAGGGTTTTGCAGACACTCCTAAGCTCCTTTCTTGAAGAAGAAGCTGAGGGAGGAAGTGAGGTATGTTTTTGGGTAGATATTTTCTTTGGTGTGATGTTTTTTCAGGCTGACCTTTGCTCTTTCTAACCGCATGGGCTGAGGGGGCGGGGTTTCAGCTTTAAAAGGGTTTTGCAGATACTCCTAAACTCCTTTCTTGAAGAAGAAGCTGAGGGAGGAAGTGAGGTATGTTTTTGGGCAGATATTTTCTTTGGTGTGATGTTTTTTCAGGCTGACCTTTGCTCTATCTAACCGCATGGGCTGAGGGGGCGGGGTTTCAGCTTTAAAAGGGTTTTGCAGACACTCCTAAGCTCCTTTCTTGAAGAAAAAGCTGAGGGAGGAAGTGAGGTATGTTTTTGGGCAGATATTTTCTTTGGTGTGATGTTTTTTCAGGCTGACCTTTGCTCTTTCTAACCGCATGGGCTGAGGGGGCGGGGTTTCAGTTTTAAAAGGGTTTTGCAGACACTCCTAAGCTCCTTTCTTGAAGAAGAAGCTGAGGGAGGAAGTGAGGTATGTTTTTGGGCAGATATTTTCTTTGGTGTGATGTTTTTTCAGGCTGACCTTTGCTCTTTCTAACCGCATGGGCTGAGGGGGCGGGGTTTCAGCTTTAAAAGGGTTTTGCAGAAGCGCGCGCCTCACGGCGCGCAAAATTCTCGAACTCTATCTTTCACCCTAATCTTTTTCAGATTAATTTGGGTAAATAGGAAAAGGTAAATAGGAAAATTACTAATTTGGGTAAATAGGAAAGCCAATTAGCATTACATACACCTGGGGGTAGGAACCTTTTAAGGGTCAGATCATACTTCTGCACTATTAGAGAGCAGGCCGGGTAGGTGGGGCTCATCAGCCCTGGAAGGCAGCCCATCTAGGAGAAGGAAAACTCTGATCTCAAACCTCCACTGCCTTGTGGCTATATCCACTGATGGAAAAGGCTTCAGGAGTTAACCTCGAGGCAAAACCCGGAGCCGGAGTCCCGGAGGCAGTTCGTGTCGTTCTGGCAACTCCTGCGACGTCGCTGGAACCAGTTGTATTGGCTCTTGCCTTTCCACTGGACTATCTCAGTGACGTGGAGAGGGGGGATTTGCTGCTTGGGTAACAGCCTATCCTCCATATTATTTTACCCAGGCTTCGTGCTCTGGAGAGGACACTCCAGCTTCGCATACAGCGTCGAAACAACACGGGAAGTAGCAGTTACCGGTTATAAGTCTTTGCTCAATTGGCGTAGAGCATGACGCCAGGGGCTACTTCTGACGGTGGGAGAGGTCATTGCACCTCACTAGGTAGATACCGCCCGCCTTAAGCTGGGCAGCCCCCAGCCAGTAAGGTGCTACCTCGCCACGGTCTGTTAACCTCACGGGGTGCGTGGGGTTTAGGGTAAAAGCCGACAAGCAGATCGATAACCCTGCACCATGCAACAATCATAAGAAAACTTCTGCCCTAAAGCTGGGCACCTGGAATGTACGGACAATGACCCCTGGCTTTTCTGACCACGGCTTTTCTGACGACCTGCAGGAAATAGACGATGTGCGCAAGACAGCTGTCATCGACATGGAACTGAGTAGACTGCAGATGGACATTGTTGCCCTGCAAGAGACGAGATTGCCAGACTCGGGATCTGTCAAAGAAAAAAACTTCTCATTCTTCTGGCAGGGAAAACCATTGAATGAGACCAGGGAATATGGTGTTGGCTTTGCAGTCAGAAATACTCTTCTGAGATCCATTGTTCCACCTACTGTGGGGAGTGAAAGAATCCTGTCTCTGCAGCTCCACTCATCAGCGGGACCGGTCACCCTCATTAGTGCATACGCACCAACACTGTCATCCACTACAGAAGTGAAAGATAAATTCTACGACGATCTGGCAGCTACTATCAAAAAAGTCCCTGAAAGAGAGGCACTGTTCATTCTCGGAGACTTTAACGCTAGAGTTGGTGCTGATCACAATTCTTGGCCCACTTGTCTAGGCCGTTTTGGCATTGGAAAGATGAACGAAAATGGCCAACGCTTGCTGGAGTTTTGCTGTTATTATGGTCTTTGCGTCAGCAACACATTCTTTAATACGAAGCCTCAACACAGAGTTTCCTGGAGACATCCAAGATCCAAGCATTGGCATCAGCTCGATTTGATCCTCACTAGACGTTCTAGCCTTCCTAGTATTACGATCACACGCAGCTACCAGAGTGCTGATTGCGATACTGATCACTCCCTGGTGTGTAGTAGAGTAAAACTGCGAACAAAGAGATTATATCACACGAAAAAGGAAGGAAGACCACGTATTGACATCAGGAAGACTTGCGATCAAAGAAAAGTGGAGGAATTTGCCCAAGCGCTTGAGGAAACCCTTCCAGGCCCGGCTGATGCAAATGCACCTGAACGATGGGAACATTTTAAGAACGCTGTGTATAACACCGCCTTGTCCACATTTGGCAAGAAGACCAAAAAGACGGCCGACTGGTTTGAAGCCCATTCGGAGGAGTTGATGCCAGCCATCGAGGATAAGAGGAGAGCTCTAGCAGCATACAAAGCCTGTCCTAGCAAGTACAACTTGCAAGCTCTTCGAGCTGCTCGTAGCCAAGTCCAACAGGCTGCCAGGAGATGTTCCAACGATTATTGGCTTCAGCTCTGCTCTCAGATACAGATAGCAGCGGACACAGGTAACATCAAAGGAATGTATGACTGTATCAGGCAGGCTTTAGGTCCAATACAGAAGAAATCTGCTCCTTTGAAGTCTGCTACAGGCGTGATCATCCAGGACCGAGCACAGCAGATGGACCGCTGGGTGCAACACTACTCTGAGCTGTATTCCAGAGAGAATGTAGTAACCGAAGAAGCATTAAATAACATTGAGTGCCTGCCTGTCTTGGAAGAGTTGGACAGCGAACCAACCTTAGCAGAAATAAAAGCGGCCTTGGATTCCCTCGCCTCTGGCAAGGCACCTGGAAAGGATAACATCCCTGTTGAAGTGCTGAAGTGCTGTAAAGAGACCATCACTACCGAGCTGTATGAAATCTTTTGTCTTTGCTGGAGGGAAGGTGGAGTACCACAGGACATGAAGGATGCAAACATCGTCACATTGTACAAGAACAAAGGAGACGGGCGACTGCAATAACTACCGTGGCATCTCTCTTCTCAGCGTTGTAGGGAAGCTGCTTGCCCGTGTTGTGCTGAAGAGGCTGCAGGTGCTCGCAGACAGAGTCTATCCAGAATCACAGTGTGGATTTCGAGCTAATAGATCCACCACTGACATGGTATTCTCCCTCAGACAGTTGCAGGAGAAATGCAGGGAACAACAACAGCCACTCTTTGTCGCCTTCATAGATCTCACAAAGGCCTTTGATTTGGTTAGCAGGGATGGCCTTTTTAAAATCCTTCCCAAGATTGGATGTCCACCTCGACTCCTTAAAATCATCAGGTCCTTCCATGAGGGAATGAAAGGCACTGTAGTTTTTGATGGTTCAACATCAGATCCCTTTGACATCCGAAGCGGAGTGAAACAGGGCTGTGTCCTCGCACCAACCCTTTTTGGGATCTTTTTTGCTGTCATGCTGAAGCACGCCTTTGGAACTGCAACAGAAGGTGTCTATCTCCGGACTAGATCAGACGGAAAGCTCTTTAATCTCTCTAGATTGAGAGCGAAGACCAAAGTCCAGCTGAAATGCATGCGGGATTTCCTCTTCGCTGATGATGCAGCCATTGTTGCCCACTCTGCTCAAGACCTCCAACAACTCATGAATTGTTTTAGCAAGGCCTGCCAAGACTTTGGACTAACAATCAGCCTGAAGAAAACACAAGTCATGGGCCAGGGCGTGGACTCACCTCCCTCTATTACCATCTCCACACAAGAATTGGAGGTTGTTCATGACTTTGTGTACCTTGGCTCAACGATCTCTGACACTCTCTCTCTAGATGTCGAGCTGGATAAACGCATTGGCAAAGCAGCTACCATGTTCTCTAGACTCACGAAGAGAGTATGGCTCAATAAGAAGCTGACGACATATACCAAGATCCAGGTATATAGAGCCTGCGTCCTGAGCACACTCCTGTACTGCAGTGAGTCCTGGACCCTTTGTGCACGGCAGGAGAGGAAGCTGAACACCTTCCATATGCGTTGCCTCCGACGCATTTTTGGTATCACCTGGCAGGACAAAGTTCCAAATAGAGTAGTCCTAGAACGAGCTGGAATCTTTAGCATGTATACATTACTGAAACAGTGACGTCTACGTTGGCTTGGGCATGTCGTGAGAATGGCTGATGGTCGGATTCCAAAAGATCTCCTGTATGGAGAATTAGTGCAGGGAAATCGCCCCAGAGGGAGACCACAGCTGCGATACAAGGACATCTGCAAGCGGGATCTGAAGGCCTTAGGAATGGACCTCAACAGATGGGAAACCCTGACATCTGAGCGTTCAGCCTGGAGGCAGGCGTTGCATCATGGCCTCTCCCATTTTGAAGAGACCCTTGTCCAGCAGACCGAGGCAAAGAGGCAGTCACGGAAGCAGCAAAATCAGGGAGCTGGACAGGGGACAGATTGTATTTGTCTTCAGTGTGGAAGGGATTGTCACTCTCGAATTGGCCTTCTCAGCCACACTAGACGCTGTTCCAAGTCCTCCATACAGAGCACGTTACCATAGTCTTTCGAGACTGAAGGATGCCTAATACTACTTACAATGACAATAAATAAATTATTATTATTATTTATTATTATGAGGGTTCCCGGCCAGGGTTCTTTCCTGGTCCTCTCTGGAGATCCCTTCTGTGCCTGTCTGATCTCCATCCCAGTTATTAACCAGGCCTGACTCTCCTTATTAGTTTCCAAAATCACATGAGAGTTGCATCTTCAAGGCGCTATGGTGATTTGCAAGGTATGCCACCAGTAACTGAGAAAGCGGGTCCCTGCCCCAAAGGGTTTATAGGAAAGACAGGAGGGGAGGGAGAAGACGGAAGCCAGTGGAGGGGAGCAGAGGAAGAACCTGAGCTCAATGCAGATGCCCTTTGGCAGGCTTCATTCCTGAAGCACAGGGGTTCCCAACCTTGGGTCACCCAGTTATTCTTGCACTGCAACTCCCAAAAACTCTGGGCAGCACAGCTGGTGGTGAAGGCTTCTGGGAACTGCAGTCCAAAAACACCTGGGTTACCTAAGGTTGGGGGACCAGTGCAATGAGTGCCTGCAAAAAGATTGACATAAAGGGTTGTCTTTGAAGAGAGGTGAAAGGGGGAGTCAGGGGAGGGAGGCAGCAGGAGCAAGAAACTCTGGCTGAGTGATAGTTCCTGGCATAAAGGGCAGCAAAGATGGTTCAGCCACTCATCACCTAATTACATCTGTTCCCCTTTGCACCTTCTCCCTCCGGTGTCCTCATCCCCACTGAACATGCCCTCTTCTTCTTCCACCTCTCCTGGCCATCCTTCTCAATGGCTGCTGACTCCTCTGCTTCCTCCCTTCCCTCACTGCATTCCATGCTTCTACACTTCTTGCTTTTTAAGCCCTTCTTCCCCCTCTTATATCAGAGCATCTCCTCTGCCAGAGCTGTCTGAAGGTCCTCCCAGCTGCTCCATCCACAAACCTTCTCAGGCATCAGGCTTATGTTGCCTTCTTGCGTTTCCCTAGCGTTGTGCAGACAGCCACGTGACGCCTTGCCTGTGTGGGTTGCAAGATGTTCATCACAACTGAGCCTGCTACAGTCTAGCTATTCCCAGGATATTTGTGTCTGTCTGTGTGTGATTGTGTGTGTGTGATGTGTGTGTGAGAGAGAGAGAGAGAGAAGGAAGGAAGGAAGGAAGGAAGGAAGGAAGGAAGGAAGGAAGGAAGGAAGGAAGGAAGGAAGGAAGGAAGGAAGGAAGGAAGGAAGGAAGGAAGGAAGGAAAAAAGAAGAAAGAAAGAGATGGTTGTTCTATTGACAAGTGGGCAGGTAGAGACAGGGACCATCCCCAAAAGAGGACCTTGAGCATCAGTGGTGTCCCTGATTAGATCTGAAATGGTCTGGATGATTAGTTATTTCTTATATTTATATACTGCCTCATTAGTGCCATGCACTATTCTGGGTGGTTTACAGAAGTTAAAACATATAATAATAGAATATTAAATGAGCAGTTCAAAGACCACAAAACTTCAAGAGGCATAAATTGTAAAATTGGGCTTGGAACTGCCAGATTGTTCACCTTCAGATTGGCCTGCTGGCGTGGGACATTTTCTTGTCCTCAAAAAAAGAAATAAATTAGTAGCTGGATATCCGTGGGATTCTGGAGAACTTCTTATGAAATCTCATGCACACGGCTAAGATGGAAAGGACTCAATGGAGGGCAGAGCTGAGTGGTATCATAAAAGAGGGTTAATTAATTATCCAGTTAGATTCTTTTGATTGTGTTATTCCTGTTAGGAAAGTGGGGCGGGGAGGCTGTGGGACTTCTCTGCCTGTGGTGCCAAAGAGAGGATGTCTCCCATGGGGTGGAAATTATAGGAGGGACTGTAGTTTGTTTTTATGGCAGAATGGCTTCTTCTCCCTTTGATTGGGAAGGGAGCTGGGACGTTCCTCCCACCTGTTGAAAAAGGCCAAGGAGAAACGTCAGCTGCCAGAGCCCGTGGGGGTTTTCCTTGCAGATCCACCACTTGCCTGTCATATCCAAGCCCTGTGTTGAAAATATAGGATACTCCTCCTTTCTTGCTCTCAGTTTTATTTCGGGGGAACCAATATGGTGGCTAAGAATCGCTTACAGATCTTAGCAACTGTGCCACTTCCACAGAGTATGAAGCAGAGCTCTTTGGCAGTGAGGGAGCCCAAAAATGGGTTGTCATTGAGCAGGCCTGTTGTCATGTTATACAGATTTCTTCTGGCAGTTTATGGAAGAGTTCTGTACAACCTGAAAAGACCAGTCCTCTTTTCTTTCAAGTCACCACTTTGCGTGTGGGAAGTTCCAGGTTCCATCCGAGGTTCCAACTTCTCCAAGCATGGGGCTCTCAGGCAAAAAGGTCAGGGAACATTCATTCATTCATTCATTCATTCATTCATTCATTCATTCATTCATTCATTTAAAATATTTTAACTCGGCTCCTTGAAAAGGACCCGAGGTGGCTTACAGCAATGAAAGACTAAGCCAAAGAGATTGGGAGGGGCACTCGGAGAACTGGATGAGTGAAAGGAACAAGGGTCTAGGAAATCAGCAGACAAAAATGCTGTGGATTCTTGCTTGGCAACAGGCAACATAAACTTGTTTCTCATGTACTCTTTTCCTTCCTGCATGGAAGGACCGAGGTGGTCCTAATCCAGGTATTTTTTGTGTGGGTTCTCTTTAAAAGAAACAAAAACAAACGAATTCTGAGAAACAACAAAATCATTTCTCTCTGATGAAGTGCATCTGAAGAAGTGGACTAAAGTCCGTGGAAGGATAAGCCAAATACTGTAAAATTTGCCAGCTTTTAAAGAGCCAGAAGCCCTTAGATTACTTTTACTGAAACCCTATTCCCTGCCCAGTATGGGCACAGTCCATGCTAAAAGGAGAATTCTAGAAGTTGTCAAAACCACAACAAAACAAAACAAAACAGAATTTTTCTATGATGTAGCGAAGATGGTCTAGATTTGGGGTTCTTCCTTCTCCCCCTCCCACCTCTGCGCAGACCTTTGGAAGTCAGGGAAGAGGCAGCTGTGTGGGAAAAGTGGCTTTAAAAGATGAGAAGGAAGGAGTAGGGTTGAAGTCCCCTGCCTCAACTGCACCCTTGACTTGGCTTTACTCCCATGGTCCCCAAGGCTCAGCGCAGGAGGCCTCATGCCAAAGAAAGGCGAGAAGAGGCACGGCACTGGCTTGCTTGCTTGCACTGCAGTAGCACAACGTTTGGACAAAGACCCAGAATCTGCTGCTGTTGGAGGAGGAGGAGAGAAGAAGCCAGGCAGATGGCAAGCCGCGGCAGGCTGCTAGGCCTCGGATGGGCTCAGGTCAAGGAAAGTGGACGCTGTCTTCTGAACCCCAAGAAATGTGCTGAACTCCTGCAAACTGGCAGCTCATGCCCGGAGGTCTTCCCTCCACCCTGCCTTTCTCTCCCATGTCTGCATTTTTTCGGCCAGTCAGTGGCTTCCCTCTTTCTCCCTTCATCCCTCCCCCATTCCCCCCCCCCATCACATCTCAGGCTAGTACTTTATTACAAAGTGGCTGTCAAAACCCAGGGGATTTCATTTTTAATATTCTCTGGCCCATCCCTAGAGGCTGTACAATAATCAATTGCCTGTCTCTAGCTGTTTGCGCCTGCGTTGTTAGACCTGTGAATTAATTGGCTCCCATCCCTCAGCCCGAGATCCATTTATTGACTTTCAGAATTCAGAAGCGCTGTGCAAAGAAGGCTGGGTGCTTTGCCAGCTTTGGGGGGAAGGGGTGTTGATTGGTGAGCAGAGTCCGAATGGTCTTCCTTTTGGCCGGGCAGAGGGGCTGACCCCAGCTTCCTGCAGCCTAAGGTGAACCTTCTAGGTGATGGAACTGCCTCCCGCTAATTGCAGTGGGGCCCAACCCTCCAGGAAGATCCTTCTTGCCCATGGAAGTCCCAATGAAGCATGAGGTGAAGTGAAAAGGCGGAACAAGACGGACAGGATGCTTGGGACCGCCCCCGGTCTTCGGCTAGCCAGGAGGAAAGCCTTGTTGTGTGTTGTCAGACTGAAAGACGCTCCTGGATGCTTTAGAGATGCATCGTTGTAACTGAGCTTCCTTCCCATAAAAGCACCTGTGATGAGGATCTCATTTAGAATTCACTTTTGTAATCAGGAGGGAACAAACTAATTGCTTAGCAGCACTAATTGCTTAGCTGATACCCTTTTCATGCCCTGGGCAGCAGTACTTAATTCCTTGCGGTAAAGTGGTGCCTCCAACCCTTAAGTGGAAGGGATGGCTTGTTTTCATCTGGGTGTATGTGTGTGTTTCACTAAAGATTTAAATTCTGCCATATTGCAGTGGGCCTACTCAGCCTAATTTTAGGAATTAATTTTAGGTGTAGCAATATAGACAACAACATCTGTGGCTGGCATTGGGTTGGGGCGGGGTGTGCTTTGGGAGTCCCAGAACGCTCTGAAGTGTCTAGCATCCCTTGAGGAGAGCTCGCCTGCTCTCAGGAGCAGCTGGGGTTGGGGGGGGGAGGGTACTGTGTGTGGCATGCTCCCATTGCCCCCTCCGAAAGATTCTGTATCACCACGGGAGTATGAAAACACCTGTTGATTGCACATAGGGGATTTCCAGCACCTGTATGACATTTGTAAGATAAAAAGTAATCAAGAGCCCAATGGCAACTTAATAACCAGTTTGTTTTGTTGGATGCATTTTAAAAAGCAGGGCTTGAAAATGTTGGGTGGTGTGCTGTTGTTATTTGTTGTCCAAAAAAGCAAGTTTTCCAGATGCTGAAAAATACCCTGTTCTTCATCGTGGCCTCTGTGAATGCACACAATAGGGTTCTGACAGCGCCTGCGCTGGTCTTCTCGGAATCTTCTAGAGCTTTTTGTAGAAAAGTAACAAAGTTTAGAGTTACCCCTATCGCGCATGCTCCACCCGCCTCAGCCTCAGTTCCATTTTACCGCCTTGGTGACTGGATCTTCTCGCTAGCTAGAGCATTCTGTAATTACTTCTATATCCTTTTCGGCTTGACACGGACTGTTTTTGGATATTGCGTCTTTCGGTTGCCCCTGATCACGGACTGTTCGACTATTCTCTTCTTATCGTTTGAATTTGGCGCTTTTGGATTGTATCGTCTTCCCGCCTTTTTTCTGTCGCGCCGGGACAGACATCGCTTCTAACTGTCGTCCCGCTCAAATTTCGAGGAGTGAATTGGACTATTTCTTACTTGTGAGTGGCTTTTTCCCCTATTTACCACCTTATGTCCCACTCCGGACCCTTTAGTAGGTGCCTCTCGTGCTCCCGTAAGCTCCCTTTCTCAGACGGACACGATCGCTGCTTGTTCTGCCTGGGGGATTCTCATCAACCTCAGTCCTGCAGACATTGTAAGAAATTTACAAAGGCAGCGTTGAAAGCTCGTCAGCAACGGTTGAAGCTGTACTTGTGGGACAAGACCCTCTCGGCGTCTAAACCATCTGAGATGGAAACTCCCCCTCCTTCAACGACTCCACGTTCCGAAGTCCGAATCGCCTCCCCGCCACCTTCTTCGGCGTCCAAATCGGCCGACAAGTCGTCAAAAAAGTCATCCACGTCGACCGCCACCAAACCTCCCCCCTCGACGTCGAGACCGGCACCAGACTTGTCAAAAAAGGACCATCTGAAAGGGAAGAAATCGACGTCTAAGGAGAAGAGGGACAAGTCCAAAGGCCACAGGAAACAGATTCCTCCAGTTTCGGCATCGTTGCCTTCTCCGATTCTAGAGGACTCTTCCCGGGATCGGGAATCCCTTTCGGAGGCCGCAGTGTCCCTACCGCCACGGCAGCTTGAAGCGTCGCCGGTCGGTACTATTCGCTCTCCGAGCCCTAGCCAGCTAGCGCGTACTGTCTCTAGCTCGGCTTCTGCCCATCATAGCCCTGCTTCGGCCGGGTGGGCATCACCGGCACCTTCGTCCCCATCGATGCCGTCGGGGTCACCGTCTCCACCTCGAAAGCGATCAGCAAAGACAAAGCACCTCTCCCCGGATCGGCACCGGACTTCTCGACGCCAAGTGGTAGTTTTACCTCGATCCTACCGGCGTCGACATAAGTCTCGGTACGACGACCCCGTCTACATCGAGGTCGATCGGAGGTCCCGTCGTCGACGTCGACAGGACGACTCCGATTCCGAATTCTCATCGAGCGACGAGATCTATCCTGAGAAGAGGAGAGTTAAGTACGTTTATGCCTCCACTTCCTCCTCTTCATCTTCGCCGCCGCCCCGGCGTCGACGTCGACATCACCTCGAGGTCGAGGTCGATACTCGTCGACCCTCCAAGGGTCATGTTACGACTCAAAATACCCACTCAGGTCAAGACTACTTCGACATCGAGGACTGCAAAGACGGCGTCGACACGCATTCGCTCATCTGAACTTAGCAAAAAGAAAAGGAAAGCACAGAAACCTCCACCTCCAGTCTCCATGTCTGAACAAGAAGACCTATCTTCACATGGCTCAGGCCAGGAGGAGGACTTTCTGTCAGAGTCTTCTGAGGATTCACCTGTTGGAGGCGATCCAGTGGATTCAGATGCTGGTGACCCGCACCCGTCTTCGCCTTCGGAGGATTTTTCCTCGTATGTGCAGATGATATCCAGGATGGCCAAAACACTTAAGATGCAGACTGAGCAGCCGCCTGCTCCGGCTGAGGATCTCATTTTTGGGGACATCAATCAGGAACGGACTCCCCCTCTTAGTCTGGCGGTCATCCCAGCATTAATGGATCTCATCAAGGAGTCATGGAACCAGCCATCTACCTCGACTCAGGTGTCACGTAGGACGGAAAACTTATACCGCGTCCACGGTGATGACTCTAATTTTTTGACTAAACATCCGGTTCCTAACTCCATTATTGTCCAGTCGAGTTCATCAAAATCCTCGGGGAAGTCCCACGTCACTCCCACTAACAAAGAGGGCCGGAAGTTGGATGTCCTTGGGAGAAAGATATATTCTTTCACCACTTTCCTTCTTCGGGTGACTACCTATCAAGCAGCCATGGGGGCATACCAGCGACAACTCTGGTCCAGGATCCTCCCAGCTCTTCAACAAGCCCCGGATGACACTAGACAGGACTATCTGAATACATATGCAGAAGCCCTCACTGTATCAAAACATCAAAGATTGGCGTCCCGCCATACAGCTGATGTGGCCTCAAAGACTCTTACATCAGCCATCACCCTCAGGCGACATGCATGGCTTAGGTCATCAGGTTTTATGGATGACGTCAAATCACGCATTGAAGACCTGCCCTTTGACTCAAAGGGACTATTCAATGAGAAGACTGATGACAATCTTGAAAACTTGCATAAAATTAAAAAGACGGCTAAGTCCTACACTTTCCAACAACAACCCAGATACAACAAGTTTCAATGGCGTAAACAGTACTCACAGCAACAATCACAACAACCAGCTTCTCAGTCCTTCCGCCCCTACAGGAATCAGCCAGCACGATCCTCTCAAACTTCTTCTTCCTTCTCCACCTTTCGGCCACAAGCCTCCACACAACGCCGGCAACCTTATAGGCCTCCTGCTAAAAAATCTAAGCAGTTCCTTTGACTCCAGTATACAACTACCAGACTCCGACCAATCAACTCGTCTCGCACCATTTTTTCACAATTGGACACTCATTACAAAAGACTCTTGGGTCTTAAGTATTATTCAATTCGGTTACCGTCTAGAATTTACAGAATTTCCTCCTCTAGGACAAATCAAGCACACATCCTTCGATCCTGTTCTAGAAGAAGAGATTCTCACTCTCCTAAGCAAACAAGCCATTCAGCAAGTCCCCATAAGGGACATAGCAAACGGTTTCTATTCCCGTTACTTTGCCGTGCCAAAAAAGGACGGCGGAGTCAGACCCATTATGGACTTACGAATCCTAAACACTTACCTTCACCCTCGCCGTTTCCGAATGGTGACGCTGGAATCCATCCTTCACCTGTTGAGACAAGAGGACTGGTTTGTTGTAGTGGATCTCAAGGATGCTTATTTCCATGTAACAATTCACCCACGTCACATGCATTACCTTCGGTTCATATTCCAAAACAAAATTTATCAATTCCGTGCTCTTCCGTTCGGACTGTCCACAGCACCTCGAACGTTCACGAAGTGCATGGCTCCTGTCGCGGCCTACCTTCGAGTACACAACATTCAAGTCTACCCTTATATAGACGACTGGCTGGTCGTATCCCCGTCCAGGCGAAGGTCACTCCAGGACACCGAGTTTGTTCTCCAAACCCTCAGAGACCTCGGCCTCACCGTCAACCTCGAGAAATCTCACCTCGTTCCATCCCAAGTGGTCGATTATATAGGAGCCAGACTGGACTCTGTCAAAGCTCGAATTTTCCTCCCACCAGACCGCATAAGAAAGATCAACAGGGCTGTGCACAAGTTTCGACCACATTCTACAGTCTCAGCGAGGCATGCACAACATCTACTAGGCCTCATTGCTTCCACAACATCTGCAGTGACTCACGCTCGCCTCAAGATGCGCTCCCTTCAGGCATGGTTCCTGGCTCTCTTCGATCCCCTTCAGGACAGTCCAAGGAAGCGGTTACGTGTCACACCAGAACTGGCCAAGCAGTTGCGGTGGTGGACATTTCTACCACATCTCCTAATCGGCCGGCCGTTCCGCCCATTACAACTTACAGTTCAGATAACAACGGATGCGAGCCCTACAGGGTGGGGAGCACACTGTGGACCTCACCGGATACATGCCCTCTGGTCACGTCACGACAAGAGCTTACACATCAACCATTTGGAGATGCTGGCGGTCATAAAAGCTTTCCGAGCGTTTCTCCCCCTGCTACAAGGTCGTGGTGTACAGGTGATCACAGACAACACCACGACCATGTACTATATCAACAAGCAGGGAGGGACACGTTCAATGTCCCTTCTTTTCCTTTCGGTGCATCTTTGGGAGTGGTGCTACCTCCACCAGATCTTCCCAGTGGCCCTACACATCTCGACAACGGACAATCAACTAGCGGACAAGTTGAGCCGTCTTACGGGGCAAACCCACGAGTGGGAACTAGACGAAGGGATCTTTCTCCTGCTCTGCAACCGATGGGGATCCCCTGTCACGGACATGTTTGCGACCCAAACCAACAGAAAGTGTACCAGATATGCCTCTCGTGCAGGAAGGGGAGAGGACTCACTAGGGGATGCCTTCATGATCCCTTGGGGACTCGGCCTTCTCTACCTTTTTCCGCCGATCCCGCTCATTCAAAAAACCCTAGTCAGGACTCGTCAGTTGAAGTCAGATGCCATCTTCATTGCACCGTGGTGGCCCCGCCAGCCCTGGTTCTCCACCCTCAAAATGATGGCAGTGGACATGCTCAAGTTACCACGGATTCCTCACCTGCTCACGCAGGACTCCGGCAACATCCTTCACCCAGACCTAGACTCGTTGAGTCTGACGGCTTGGAGGATCTCCCATTGATCAAGGAGGTTCTTGATAGAGCTAGGAAGCCATCTACTAACCTTCTATACAAATACAAATGGAGAAATTTCCTCAGGTTTGCTCAGTCTAAGCATTTACAAACTTCCCCAGTTTCACTGTCTACTCTGCTTCAATATTTGCGGTTTCTATTTGACTCCGGATTGGCATTATCCACACTTAAAGTCTACATCTCGGCTATTGTCTCTTTCCAACCTCGTGATTCGGATTCCGCACGTTTTTTCTCACACCCTACCCTCAAATCCTTCTTGAAAGGGCTTTCGAATCTTCGACCACCCGTTAAACCTCCTATACCACAATGGTCCCTTCAGGTTGTTTTGCGCGCACTTACGCGCCACCCGTTTGAGCCTATGGCTTCTTGTGACATCCGTTTATTGTCTTTTAAGACTTTGTTTTTAGTTGCAATTACATCTGCAAGAAGAGCAAGCGAATTGGCAGCTCTCAGATCTGATGCTCCCTATCTCCAATTCTTCAAGGACAAGGTTACGTTGTATCCTGACATCTCCTTCCTGCCTAAAGTTGTCTCGGCCTTTCACCTTAATCAACCCCTTATATTGCCTACTTTATTTCCTGAACCTATGTCGGACATTGAGCGCATGCTTCACTCACTGGACGTTAGGAGAGCCTTGGCGTATTATGTTTCCCGTACTAAGGACTTTCGTGCTGCGCCAAGGTTGTTCCTGTGTTTCCACGGTCAACATAGAGGTTCTCCTGCTACCTCTTCCACTGTTTCCAGATGGCTTGTCTCCACTATTTCTCTGGCCTACGAGCTGCAAGGAAAAACTCCTCCTGAAGGTCTTAAGGCTCATTCCACTAGAGCCGTTGCGACCTCTACGGCCTTGCTACGTGGTGTCGACGTTCCAGACATCTGTAGAGCAGCTACTTGGTCTAACGCCTCAACCTTTGTGACACACTACAGGCTAGACCTTCGGGCCAAAAAGGAGACAAGTTTTGGAAGAGCAGTGTTGACCTCTGTCCTGCAGTGACGGCCCTCCTTCCGGTAAGTGAGCTTGCTAGTCACCCTATTGTGTGCATTCACAGAGGCCACGATGAAGAAAGATGGGTTACTTACCTGTAACCATGGTTCTTCAAGTGGACCTCTGTGAATTCACACATCCCGCCCGGCCTCCCCACTGTCCGTCACTAACTAGGTCTAGACTAGCTCAGGCTACTGTGGCGGATAAATGGAACTGAGGCTGAGGCGGGTGGAGCATGCGCGATAGGGGTAACTCTAAACTTTGTTACTTTTCTACAAAAAGCTCTAGAAGATTCCGAGAAGACCAGCGCAGGCGCTGTCAGAACCCTATTGTGTGAATTCACAGAGGTCCACTTGAAGAACCATGGTTACAGGTAAGTAACCCATCTATTCCTCCCTGGCCAGATAATTCATTGATTTACAAACTGCCACATTGCAGTGGAGGGTTGATTTTTCTGGACAATTGTCCCTAGTGGAAAGTGGCTCCACCACCTAGAAAGCAACCGTTCTGAGCTCTGAGCAGTCCTTCATGAAAGAAAAGGGAGAAATCAGTCCTTGTGCCAGCGTCTCCTGATGTTCCATCAGACGAGACAGAGAGGAAGGGAGGCCATGTGGGCATAGGCGGAAGAGCTGGTCCCTGGCATTGCAAGACCTGAGCCTGGCAGGGAGAGGGGGCCGTGCTGTTGGCACAGAATTGCCTGGAAGCAGGAGGCAATGCTCTCTTCCCACTGGGTGTTGGAGAGAGTGGCTATTCTTTGCACTTCTCCTTTGCCCATCTGTCTTTCTCCCTGTTTGGCATGGATTTGACAGATACCGCCTTCCACTAAAATTAGGGTCACAGGGGAATGTTGTGTGTCCTGCTGTTGCTGCCACGGGGAGCGACACAAGTGAGCCAGCTGGGTGGAATAGACTCACAATCAAACCTCCTCTCTGCTGGTTGAACTCAACAGCAAAATGGGTCATTTCAAAATAAGAAGGTTTGCATAGGTGTCTCTCTCTCACACACACCCACACCTTGGTCCAAAGGGCTCTTTATAGAGAAGGTTTTGTGGTTTCCCCCCCCCCCCCCTCTAGGTTTGCTCTCTGGTTAAAAAGGAGGAATATTTTTCAAATGGGTTTCTTTTTCAAAATATTATTTGCACTTCAGTTATGAATTATTGGTATCTGTTTATCGCATAGAGAAATAGGGCTGCTACGCCACCAAGTGCAACATGCCTTATCTCTGTTGTTTCTTGCTGGTTGCCAGTGTATGAGCAAAGAGGATCAATCCTTTCCAGCAATCCACTTGCTCTTTGCTTGTAAAAACAATGAGGTCTAACCATACATTCTGACTGACTAGCACATTTCATCTGGTCTTTGCTTTTGTCAGCTGCAGCCCACTTGCATTAGAGGCACTTTGTTAGATAGAAACACATCTAAGGAAATAAAGATGCCATTCACCTTACGCTAAATGCAAAGGTCTTTCAGGCCTTCTCAGCCACACTAAGCCACACTTTTTCTTCCTGGCCTCTGTGAATCACACCCTGGGTAATCCGCGCATGCGCAGAGCCTTATCGGAAATTCTAGAGCTTCTGCGATAGCAAAAAGATACATTAGTGCAGACCCCCTTGGTACATGTACCTTGGCGCCAAGGCTCTTCCTTCAGTTTCTTTCAACCACCATGTTGAGAGCCTCTATCGTTCCTTCTGCGAGAAACTGAAAGCGAAAGAAAAGTTTATCAAATCTTTACATTCATTCCTTAATTTAAACAATTATTATTTAATTATATATTTGCTGAACTAGAAGAAATACGCTCCGGCCATAAGGCCGAAGCGATTCCTCCCCCCCCCCCCCCCCAACTCCTTAGACCGTTCTTCGGTTCATGGCCTCTTCTGGTCCGTTTAAACGCTGCGTGGCCTGCAACAATAAGATTCCATTCTCTGATGGCCACGCAAAATGCCTTTTGAGACTCATCAAACCTAATTGTGTCTTCATTGTAAGAACTTTAAACATGGAGTCCTCCGCAGCCACCTTTCTCGGCTTAAATTGCGGCTCTGGAAGCAATCTCTCCAGCTGACTAATCCCATGGCACAACCTCCCTGTAAGTCCATATCCCACGCTAAGGCCATGGACAAGGCAGTCTCCGAGGTGGCGAAACACCGCCAGGCGCCTACTCCTTCCTGCTCCGATTCCGTACCTTCCACCTCTACGGTCCCACAAGTTCACAAAACTAAACAGTCAAAGCCGAAGTCCTCGACATCGAAGGCTGCACCCAAGAAGAAACCGTCCATGAACGCTTTGTTGGCGCCTGAACCCTCGCCTCCAAAGAAGGCTAAGTCCTTGAAATTGAAGCCTCTTCCAGCCATCTCCCTGACTCTGCAGCCACCAGAGTCCAGAGATCTCATCTGTGTCGCTTCCATTTCAGACGAGGAACCACTTCCACCTCATCAACAGTCTCCCTCGCAGTCTCCCGAATGGGAACAGCAGGTCGACCAGCTGACAGCCTCTCCCGACAGCCCGCATCAATCTTCGGGCTCTTTGAGCGCGTCCTCACCAGTTGCCCTACCAGACGCTGAAGCTCAACCAGACACTGTGCCCTACTCTGCACCTGTAGCCTACCACCTCGGCCTCCGGCACATCAGCAAAGGCATCAAGCCTCTAAGAGCGTCCGCTTGTCCTCACGTGCGGAAATGGAGTACGCTCAGCACCATCATCGGAATGCTCTTTGCTCCAATCGGTGCCCGACGGAAAAGCCCGCTAAACATCATCGACCAGCTGTTTTTCCTGGTCTTGGAGCGTGGCCACAACATGCTGCCCCTCCTACGGAGGCTTGGGTTGAAGCGATCCTATCGTCATGATTGTTCTGAGATGCTTGGCACTGCGTATCCACCGGCACCGAAAAGGTCCAAGCAAGCCGGCCAATATTCCTTGGCTCCTAGCATGTTTTCAGCTCCAGCAAGTTACTACTTCCTGGCTCATTAGGTAGACCGCAAGTGGTCATCCCACTCAGCGTCTCCGGTGTTTGTCTATTCCACTATGATACAGTGTGGTCCATCGATGCCTTTCCATCTCGACAGTGGTCTCGATACCGACAACAACCTCCATCCCGACACACTGATTCCTTTGATGTCGACGACCCTCGACATCTAATAGTGTTCATGGACACACCCACGGTCTCCGCGGCAACCGAAGACCCTCGATATCAGCCCTTGTCCACGGGCGTACCTTCGATGTCGATGCCAGTCAAAGACCCTTGATATTGACAGTTGTCCACGGACGCACCTTTGACATCAGCATCTCGAAGTCGATACCGATACTTCGAGGATCAGCCCCTCGATGTTGACGTCGATCGACAGTCAGTAGACTCACGGCACGATCCCAAACCGTCTGAACATGGCTCTAGACCTCAAACGCCATCCGTGTTACTAACATCTCCAGACTCAGATCTGGCAGATACAGATCCTCCAATCTCCAGCTGAGGATTTTCAAACGTACTCCCAGCTCATGGTCTGTATGGCTAAGTCCCTCAACCTCCAAATTCATAGACTCACAACCAAACCAGCGGATCACCTCTATGACCCCATCTCTAAGTACACGACAACACCGGTCCATATTTCCATGCTACCATCCCTTCTCAGCACAGCACGCTGCTCCTGGACCAAGCCAGCGTCCTCCCACTCGGTGTCAAAACGCATCGACAACCTCTATCGGGTGCACAACCCAGGCACTATTTTCTTACAAAAACAACCGGCGCCTAACTCTATATTTGTCGAAGAGTTACAATCTCGCTCTCAACACAGGCAAATACTGATACCACCCAATAAAGTTAGCAGGCGTATTGACTCTATCGGCAGACGGCTGTACTCCTCTGCCGCATTTACCATGAGTGTTGCCAATTATCAAGGAGCTATGGGTGCCTATCAACGTTTTCTATGGGACAATATGTCTACCTTAATTGATGCCCTCCCAGAGGACAAGAAAGTACTTGCTCAAACCTTTCAACTAGAAGGCCTTTTGGTGGCAAAACAGCAGATGTTATCATCCAGACACACGGTCAATGCCACATCTAAATCGATGGCCATCTCTGTAGCGTTTCTCTGTATTTCTTGGCTTAGAACCGCTGGCCTTGCGGAAGATGCACACGCATGCATCGAAGACCTTCCATTCAGTGGTGTAGGCCTCTTTAATGCAGAGATGGACAATATTCTCGAAAACGTCCAAAAGAAAAGGACAGCAGCCAGACACTCGGGCGTTTATCCTACTTACCAACAGCGCCCTTAGCGTACCCAATGGCACTGCCCTTACAATTCATACCAGAAATTCCAACAAGAACCCCAAAGGCAGACATCCTTCATGCCTTATTACAAACAGCAACCCTATCGAGCCAAACCACGTCAACAGATGGCAACCAGGTGCAATGACCGCAAATATAAACAGCACGTTTGACATCCAGCCGGCCGAGACTCCGGTACCACCTCAAAGCAACCTCCCTCCCGCCCTCTGGAAGCACTTACCTATGTGGGAAGACATCACCACAGACTCTTGGGTCCTCTCCATCGTAAAGAGTGGGTACTGCATAGAGTTCCACCAGCTTCCTCCTCCATCCTACATCACCATGCCTCCCTCCCAAACTCTGCAAGAAGAAATTCAGCCGTTATTACTCAAGGACGCAATAGAACCAATACCGTCACATCAAGCAAGCAAGGGTTTTCTCTCTCGCTATTTCGTCGTCCCTAAAAAGGACGGAGGTCTCAGACCCATTCTTGACCTCAGGGAGCTCAATCAGTACATCACTACCACCAAGTTCCATATGGTCACTCTCGAGTCCGTCCTCCCTCTGCTATGCAGAAAGGATTGGTTCGCAGTAATAGATCTCAGAGACGCATATTTCCATGTCTCCATCCACCCTTCTCACAGGCCTTACCTCCGCTTCCAACTAGGAGTTCATGCTTTCCAATTCAAAAGACTTCCATTCGGGCTTGCAACAGCCCCCCGTGCCTTTACCAAATGCATGGCACCTGTGGCAGCATACCTCAGACTTCACAAGATCCACATCTTTCCGTACATCGACGACTGGCTCCTTGTGGCTCGCTCACGTCGCAAAGCGCAACGCGACATCTCCTTCACCCTGTCCCTCCTCAGGGATCTCGGCCGGGCAGTAAACCTGCAAAAATCCAAATTACAGCCCGCAAGGCTAGCTCACTACATAGGAGCAGTTCTGGATTCAAGACATGCTCGGGCTTTCCTTCCAACAGACAAGCGTACCAACTTACTGAACTTACTCAGTGCCTTTACTTCCCACACACTTGTATCTGCACTGACAGTCCAA
Organism: Intellagama lesueurii; assembly: GCA_037013535.1. Lineage (NCBI taxonomy): Eukaryota > Metazoa > Chordata > Lepidosauria > Squamata > Agamidae > Intellagama > Intellagama lesueurii. The sequence continues at coordinate 1,076,415 of JBAJHW010000005.1, read as the reverse complement.
CATGTCCTGGGCACTATGGCGTCCATGACCTCAGTAGGCCAACATGTTCGCCTCAAAATTAGGTCACTTCAAGTATGGTTCTTGGCTTCATTCAACCCCATGATAGACCCACCACATATGTTGTTGCGAGTCACTCCAGAACTCGCTTTCCAGCTGACTTGGTGGCACTCTGCCCAAAATCTAATGATGGGACAGCCTTTTCAACAGCCACGGCCACAAATCCAAGTTACCACAGATGCCAGCCTCACCGGCTGGGGTGCTCACTGCCAATCCTTACGGATTCATGCACAATGGTCACAAAGAGAAAAATTGCTCCATATCAACGAGCTGAGAGTTTACAGTAGTAAAAGCTTGCAAAGCCTTCAAAAACCACCTTAGTGGCAAAATGGTTCAGATAGCCACGGACAATACGACTACAATGTACTATATTCTAAAACAAGGAGGTACCCATTCTCCAAGCCTACTCTATCTAGCTGTGGACCTCTGGGAGTGGTGCCTAGCCCACCACATATGCTTCATGGCAATACATATAGCAGGTCAGGACAACAACCTCACGGACTTGCTCAGTTGCAAGGAGTCCCAAGCCCACGAGTGGGAACTCAACCAATCAGTCTTTCTCTCGCTGTGCGTTGGGGCATACTCACAATAGACCTCTTTGCCTCCAGGAACAACCGGAAGTGCAAACATTATCATTCCCGCACAGGAGTAGGAAAAAACTCCCGCGGAGATGCATTTGTAGGCCATTGGCCCAAGTCACTCACTTACCTGTTTCCACCGTTCCTGCTCCTACACAAAGTGGTGGTCCGTCTTTAGCAGGACAAGCCCAACACTATCCCCATAGCCCCATGGTGGCCACGGCAGCCATGGTTCCCGGTCCTTCATCACCTGTCGTCCGACATATATCACCTGCCCCGTCTGCTGCACCTGCTAACACAAAACAACAATCAAATACTTCACCCAGATCTCCCCACCCTTCACCTGGCAGCGTGGAGGATTCTGCCTCCCTAATGAATGTCATTCAGCAGGCAAAGAAACCTGCAACAAGAAAGGCATATATGTATAAATGGAAAAAGTTTCAATCATTTACTGCTACAGCCTCAGTTCCGTCCATCAATTCTTTTTTTTTGTTTTGTTGCTACAGTCCTTCGTTTTCTCTTACAGCTGAAAACCGAAGGTCTCTCTCTTTCATCTCTCCAGGTTTATCTTTCAGTGATTGTTGCTCATCAGCCACCAGCTTCCCCTGCAGCTGGATTCTTCAGACATCCTACTCTAAAGCATTTCCTTAAAGGACTGTCACATATATATCCAGATGTGCGTCCACCACCACCTCAGTGGTCGCTAACGCTGGTCCTGCAACAATGTACAAAGGCTCTGTTTGAGCCCCTTGCAACGATCGACCTCAGGCTCCTTACTTTCAAAACAGCATTCCTCGTGGCTATTACTTCAGCATGACGTGCTAGCGAATTGGCAGCCTTGAGGTCTGACTACCCTTATCTCCAGTTCTATCCAGATAAGGTCAGACTATTTGTAGATATTTCCTTTCTACCCAAGGTTGTCTTCCAGTTCCACCTCTCCCAACCGTTGGTTCTTCCATTCTTTTTTCCATCTCTGTCTACTTCACAAGAAAAGATCCTCCACACCTTGGATGTGAGAAGGGCTCTTGCTTTTTATATAGCCCGTACTCAACCTTTCAGGCACTGAGCTCGACTCCTTGTCAGCTATCAGCTTCCTGCTAAAGGCCTGCAGGTTACCTCACAAAGGATATCCAAATGGGTTACTTCCACCATTCAGCTGGATTATCAGCTTGCTGGAGTTCCAGTGCCACAGAGTATCCACCCTCATTCTACCAGGACGTTGGCGACTTCTACGGTGTTTCTTAGAGGCGTTTCCCTACAGGACGTCTGCACCTCTGCCACCTGGTCACAGCCGTCCACGTCCATCAACCACTACAGATTGGACGTTCGGCAAAAGTCTGCTGCTGCTTTTGGACGCACTTTGTCATCTACCTTGGCGTGACACTCTCCTCCAGGTAAGACAGCTTGTTAGTCACCCAGGGTGTGATTCACAGAGACCACGAAGAAGAAGGACAGGTTACCTACCTGTAATTGTAGTTCTTCGAGTGGACCTCTGTGATTCACACATCCCGACCCGGCCTCCCCTCTGTCACGCCCTGTTCCTTGTATGCGGCGGTTGACATAACTGAAGGGAGAGCCTTGGCGCCAAGGTACATATACCAAGGGGGAGGGGTCTGCACTAATGTATCTTTTTGCTATCGCAGAAGCTCTAGAATTTCCGATTAGGCTCCGCGCATGCGAGGATTACCCAGGGTGTGATTCACAGAGGTCCACTCAAAGAACTACAATTACAGGTAGGTCACCTGTCGTTCTAAGCCTTCTCAGCCACACTAGATGCTATTCCAAGACCTCTATTCAGAGCACGTTACCATAGTCTCTCGAGACTGAAGGATGCCTACACTAAGTCTTTCAGGACCCCTAAGACCTTCTCTTTTTGCTGCGACAGAGTGGTTGTGGTGTTTGTGGATGGAGCAGAAAAGGCTAGGTCTTCCTGTGTTTATCGTGTCAAATTTTTACCCCGGAATCCCAAATATCTGGCATTGGGGAGGGAGATGGCCTACTTTAGTGTCGGAATCTGAGTACTGATCTTCAGCTTCTTGCATCAGAACCCCCTTGAGCACCTGGCAGCATCAAAGGCCCCTTCCTTTCCTTTGACCCTGCAGTCTCGGCTCAAGCCGTGTGGGTGGATGAGTGGAAGGAAGCCTCTACTTTAACAAGTGTACCTACCAGTTGGTCTTCAAGGTGCCGTGGTCGCCTTTGTTACTTTTTCTTTTAGTCTTATTGCTGTTCTATGTGTCAGCGCTATTGCTGCTTTCTGAGATTTATCTTAATTGGCTGCAAAGTTTTAAGAAGGCTTAGGCTAATCCAGAAATCGAAAAAGCAACAGGACGGGTGGAAAGAATTGACAGTAGTTTCTGTAGCTGAACCGTGCAGAAGCACCCATCCCACCTTCCTTCCTGATAAAAACCAGTTGTGCTCAAAGCAGAAGAAAAGCATCATTACAACAGACCCGAAACAAATTAAAAACAGGTGAAACACAGATTAGAGCAGGTCTGTTAATGATAGGATATTTTAGAGGTTACTCACTCATTCATATGGTCACCATTAAGTCAAAGGCTGCTTGATGACACATAACAGCCACAAAAACAAGTTGAACAATAAAACCTTTAAAATAGCAATAATCAATTAAGAGCATCGCAGTAGTAATAAACCACTTTAAAAGGCCAGTTTGAAGAGATGTGTCTTCACATCCATCCTAAAAGCAACAAGAGTGGGAATTGATTGCCAGTTTAAGAGGAGAATACTTCATAGTTTAAATGCTACACAACAGAAGGCTGTTTTCTGCGTGCCTGTCAAGTGAGCCCTTCCTGAAGATCTTAAGTTCTAGACAGATTCATAATGAGACGAGTGATACCTGAGATAGCCAGTCCCCAAGCCGTGTAGGGCTCTAAAGGTCAACCAACTCTTTGAATTGGGTCCTGTAAAGTGTAAACAACCGTCTACTGGGGTAGGGCTTTCCATATTGGGGTGACATGACCTAAAAATCAGGCACTACCCAGTTGCCATATGTTTTGAGAGTGCTTTTGGCCTGGTGGCCTCAGAAATGTGGTGGTGAATGTAGAGGGGGTTCAGGTTTCTTTTTAAAATCTGATTCACACATTCATGCCATGGTTCCTTTGCACACAGTCATGGGAAGGCAGCCCATGCTTGAACTAAGGCAGGAAAGGGGCAGGGGGGGAATCAATAAGCATTGCCTTAGGGAGGCACCTTAAATTACCTCCAGCTCTTCATTGGCCATGTTGGGAGAGGGGAGAACTTGGCACAGGTCTTCCTGATTCCTTAGCAGGAGGGGCCAGAGGAGGGTAGTGATGCAGGGGCACCTGATGTGTATACCCTCTTCCCCCCCCCCCCCCGCCGTGAAGAAGATATGATGCAAATTGAATTTTCCTGGAGTAAAATTGGAGGATTCTTAATGTGGAATGTTTTCTAGTTCAGTCTGGGGAGGGAGAGAAAAGGAATTAAAAAGCAGAACGGCTTTTATTGTGACTGGCCCAGGTACTTCTCTGCCATGTGAAAGAATCTCTGCCAAATGTCAATGTGTTATTTTAATACCAAAGCACTCCTTTATGAGTGATGCACTTTCAGCTAATTTTGTCTATCTCTGAAGAGGTAAACCTTATTCAAAAACTGCATGTTGAGGGGGAAATGGGACAAAGTGTGCATATTTTAATCTGTTTAGTTTGCTTGGCATGGAAATTGGGCTGCCTTGGTGTGCTCTCTGGGGATTTGAGCAGGGAGGGAGGGAGAGCTGCATGTGTCCCATAATCCACTTACAACCTCTGGTCTTTTTCAGTCTGATGCCCACAGCTAATTAGCCCACATGTTATCTTTGTGCAAAGCTTCCCTTCCCACCCCACTCCTAAATCCTTCTCCGTCTCGCCTTCATTGAATTTCTGTGTCTTATTATTAACCCGGTTCTTCTTTTATCAAGATCTTTGGCAAGTTAGATTGTGTCCCCCGGAGCATTTGGAGTCCTGACAGATCCCTTGCCGATAGTTTAATATTCTCCACTGGGGTTCCCCACCCTACTCCCCCAGCCACTTTTTCAAAGGTTGTTTGCTTTATTTTATACGCTTCGCCCACTGCTATCTCAGGAGGAGGATGCAGGATTTCCCTCTTGCTTTCCTATATGCCCACTGAGCGCCTTCAGCATTTCTGTGATGGTGATGGAGGCTCCTTCCTTTGTTTGGGAAGGTGGCCCTAATCCCTCTTGTGGAGGCATCTAGATCACTTCATGTTGCCAACAGGGCTCAAAGAGGAATGAGGTATTTAGGCTGCAGTGAGGTCCAAACTGGACATTCTAGGTAGCCTATGATTAGAAGAGGGCTTCTTCTTTGTGGTCTCCGTGAATGCACACCGATAGGTGTGTTTTGTGATTGCCTAGCAGGAGCCCTTTGCAAGTCTCATTGCTAAGGCACAGCCTGAATCATGTCCCTGGAACACTAACAGATTTCAGCCTCTGGCGACATTCTGTCTGAAATGAGGGCCATATCTTGTTCCCTTCCATGCCATTTAGACAGGTTCTCGCTGTTTTTGATTTTATCAACCTTCATATGCTGCCTTTAAGAGGTTTTGGCTGGGAGGGACCTTTCTAGGCCAAGGTGATGGTCAATCAATCCAACAGGAACCAATTGTTCCCTCTCTGCCTCAGATTTTGAAGAGAGCCATACTTCGCTACGTAAGAATCTTTCCCCCACACTTATTCAGTCAGTATTCAGTTAGTGTTTAGAGTCAGTCATTTAGTCAGTAGTGCATTTGTATACGCAGTTATTGCAGTTAGAATAAGTCAGTTACATACTGTTCGTGTAATCCAATCATTTTTAATATATGTTTTTAAAAATTTGTTCAGAACTGCGAGTAAATGGGACCTTTTTATTCTTTCTTTTACCAATGTCTCAGAATGAGTAATCAAGACTGTAAGTGCCAGCTGATGAGAACCAAAAAGGGGTGGTCTGCTTTGCGGAGACTTGAAGCTGATTCTGCCCTGTAGGTCTCTGCACTTTCTGCTGCATACCTAGAGGGTTTTTTTTTTTAGCAAAAATTCTGTACTCTGCCAACCGTTTTGATGAAATTCCATTCTGGTGCTTTGCCTCCAGGATGGTCGGCAAAACCATTTGACAGCACTGGATTTAAACTTTAAATCACACAATGGTTTGGGCCTCTCTTCCCTGAAAGACCATTTAGTGCCTTACGGTCTCACATGAACCTTAAGATCATCTTCTTTAGAGATCTGCTTGGAATGCCTCTGCTAACTGAAGTGATGTGATGATGATTAGGTACAGGTCTTTTTTAGTAATGGCATTCCAGAGGAATTTTCATTTATCTCAATCTTCTAAATAATGCATTTTAGCTTAAAGTGTTCTTATTTATAATTTTAATGGGTTTTTAAATTGTTATTTTATAGTGTCTGCTAATATTGTATCTGTGTTGCTTCAAATATAATGTTAAAAATAATATTTTTTTCCTCTTGGGAAACTAGTCTCACATAGGGTCTGCTTGGCCACCACGTTCAGGCTGGAGAAGAAACTCTATCTTCATTCAACTCCCACCCACCCCCACCTGCCTCTGGCCAAACTGGCTAGAGATCCGAAAGGCAGAACTAATATTTCAGGTGGGGGCATCTGAAAGGACCAACTCTTGTTATCATGCCAGACATTTCTTTACCCACTAGCTGCTTCATCAGATGCATGAAGGGTTACCTTCACTGGCAGATTTACCTATGTAAACTTGGAAGAGTAGCTTTCCTAGCCAACAACTTTCTGAGTCCCCCAACTAGAATATCTATTAACTGGTTTATTCTGGGATGTGCAATCCAAAAATAACATTTTCAAGCTCTGTGCATGACAGCGTGGGTGGGTTACTCATGGTAGGTTCAGAGAAAACTGAAATGCAAATGTTGGGGAACAAAGAGAAGCTAGACAACCACTGACTGATCAGCTTGACATCACCACCAGGAAAGGTAGTAGAGCAGATCATGAAGCAGTTGGTCTGTGGCCACTTAGAAAATAACTCTATGATTTCTAAGACTCAGCATGGGTTTTTCAGAGACACGTGATCCCAGATTAATCTTACACACACTCTCTCTTTTTTTGATAGAGTCACAAGCTTGGTAGATGAAGAGAATGCTTTGGATGTAGCGTATCTTGATTTCAGCAAAACCTTTTGACAAGGTCTGTCATGATATTCTTGTGGCAAAGCATGATCCCAGCGTGCTTAAAAGAGGCAGTAGTAAGACCATTGTTGAAAAAAAACTTTCCTTGGATCCTACGGTATTGGATAATTATGAGCCAGTCTCTGATGTTCCATTTTGGGGCAGGTTGCTACAGCGGTTATGGCTTCTCAGCTCCAGGGGTTCCTGGATGAGACAGATTATATAGATACATTCCAGTCTGGCTTCAGGCCTGGTTATGGGATGGAGATTGCTTTGGTCACCTTGGTGGACAACCTACTCTGGGAACTGGACAAGGGAAGTGTGTCCCTGTTGCTTGTGCTGGACCTCTGATTGGTTTTTGATGCCCTCAACCATGGTATCCTTCTGTCCTGTCTCTCTTTGATGGGACTTCGGGGCAATGTTTTACAGTGGCTCCAGTCCTTCCTGGAGGAGAGAACTCAGAGGGTGGTGCTGGGGGGACTCCTGTCTGACACCCTGATCGTTGACTTGTGGTGTCCCTCAGGGTTCTGTTTTTCCCCCTTTGCTATTTAACATCTACATGGAACCACTAAGAGAGATTGCCTGGAGTTTTGGGGTTCAGTGTCACCAGTATGCAGATGACACGCAACTCTGTCTCTCCTTTCCAACTAAATCTGATGAAGCTGCTTTGGTTCTAGATCAGTGTTTGGTATCAGTAATGGACTGGATGAGGGTGAATAAACTGAAACTTAATCCAGACAAGACAGAGGTGCTCCTGGTCAGTCGAAAGGCAGATCAAACCATAGGCATGCAGCTTGAGGGTGCCCTTGGATTCATCTCTGAGCCTGAATGCCCATATTTTGGCAGTGCCTTTGTACAGTTACAACCAGTGCACCAGCTGTGCCTATTCCTTGAGAGGTGTGATCTAAGCCTTAACCTTACCAAATATCTAAGTATGATATGTGTGGTTTCACCCTTCAGTTAGCACTGCTGTCTACAAACTGAATAAAAGCAATCCAAGTATTTATAAACTTGTTGGTGTATGTTGGGTTCCTACCTACTCTTACTACATGGGTTACTTTTTCAGCAGTGGCTGGCCTCCATGCTCTCTCATACCAAACATGATAATGTGGCATTAGCCTTCCATCTTTTGGCTATTTCCGTTGCTTTTTTAATATGGTAATAATTTAGTATTTAGCTTTTAACTTTGTCCCTTTTAATACTGTAAGCCAGCGGTCCCCAACCTTTTTGGGACTGCGGACTGGCTGAGCCTCTGAGGAAGGCGGGGCACCCCCCGCGCTTGTGCAAGTGTGCGCGGGTGAGTGCTCTTGGGTGCATGCGTGCGCTCTCTCGGGCGCATGCACGAAGCGGTGGGGGAGTGCGCACCCGCCCGCCAGCACCGGCGCGAGTGCTCCCCCACCCCTATGCGCAGGAGCGCCTGCACGCATGCCCCCCACCCCTTCGTGCAGGCGCTCGGGCGCATGCGTGAAGGGGTGGGAGAGCGCTCACGCTGGCGCTGGCACGTGCGCGCATACGCAAAGCAGCTGTGGGGAGGGGAGTGCGTGCGGGGATGGGTGGGAGGTCTGTCAGGCTATATCCAAAAAGTGGTTGCTGATGATTTTTGTCATCCTGGAGAGAAGGGACAAGCGAGGTGCTGTAGGTTCTTCTCTTGGGCCTCAATTATGTCCCTTATTCTTAGATTTGAGGGACAGGGGTGCTCATCAGATCTGTAGTTTACACAAATTTTGAAGGTATGGCTAATACTTCAGGAGACAGAATCAGAATTCAAAAGGACCTTGGCGGATTGGAGAAGGGGGCAAAAGAAACAAAGTAAGTTTTAAAATGTAAAGTCCTGCACTTAGGTGGGAAGAACGAGATGTATAAATATAGCATGAGAGACAGCTGGTGTTGCAGTATTCTGTTTCCCCGAAAGTAAGACCTAACCTGAAAATAAGCCGTAGTATGATTTTTCAGGATGCTCATAATATAAGCCCTACCCCAAAACTAAGCCCCAGTGAAGTGAAACCCCGCCCTCCACCCTTGTGCAGCAACCAGAAGAACATGACATGACTGTATTGAATAAATGTAATTGTTGTACATGGAAAAAATAAAACATTCCCTGAAAAATAAGCCCTAATGCGTTTTTTGGAGCAAAAATTAATATAAGACCCTGTCTTATTTTCGGGGAAACACGGTAGTACTTGTGAAAAGGATCTAGGGTTCCTCGTCAACCACAAGCTAAATATGAGTCAACAGTGTGAGTCAGCAGCATAGAAAAGCCAGTACTATACTAGGTTTCATCCACAGAAGTCTAGTTCCCAGACAGTACTGCTCTGCTCTGTTCTGCTCTGCTTGGGTGAGACCTCACCTGGAATCTCATGTCTAGTTCTGGGCACCACAGTTTAAGAAGGGCACTGAGAAGCTGGACTGCATCCAGAGGGAGGACAACAGGGTGGTAAAACATCTGGAAACTAAGCCCTATGAGGGAATTGGACATGTTTAGTCTGGAGAAGAGAAGGCTGAGAGACGGCATAATGACCGTCTTCAAATATTTGAAGGGCTGTCATGGGGAAGATGGAGCACACTTGTCTTGTTTGGCTCTGATGAAGAGGGCTGCAGTCCATGAAGGCTTGTGTCAAAGTTTGTTGTTCGTAAAAGAGTGAAACAGCCCTGCACTTTTCTAACTGCAGCAAAGTAACAGGCCTATTCTCTCTCCCCACCCCCACCCCAGAAGCAAAGTTGATATTCTTACGATGGCTGAAAGAGCAAAATCCCACCTCTTCAGCCCGTCCGTGAGAGCTTCTGCCACACTGCTCCTCTTTAAGGTTCCGAAAGGGTTTTGGTGGTTTTTGCCAAGGGCCCCCTTCTTCACAAAGATGTCTTGTAGCTGGTCTGTCTGGTGGAGCCTCCTAGTGAGGGATGGGAGGTCAAAAGGGCACAGAGGCACAGAAGGAAGGAGGAGGAGGAGGTGCCAGGGAGAAAGCCCCTTGGAAGGCCGGCCAGGTGGGCAGGCAGCAGGTCAGCAGCAGAGAGGCAGGGTCACCTTGGGAAGACCCATGGCTAAGCAGGGTTGGAAAATAATGGAAGCAGGCAAGAACACTGAGGAGGAGCAGTGATGCTCAAGCGGTCTGCCCAGGGAACAGGAGGCCCAGTTGAAGCTGTGGGCTTAACAACGAGTCAGGAGCAGTCAAGCTTTTGGCAGACTTTTTACAGAGCTATTTCCATGTAGACCAAGGAGTGCATTCCTCACATGGCACATCAGCCGTGACTAGCAGCTGACACCCCCACTCAGCAGCATGCACCTGCATCAAAATAGATTATTGGATGGAGGTCACTCTGTACCGTTTCCCAAACAAAGTTCTTTTTTTTTTTTTTTTTTTTTTTGGTCAGAAACGCATAGCTCTTCAAGGCACCTCAGAGGGACAATGACAGGTCGGTGCCCCAGGGCGCCAGTGTGTGAGGGCAGAGAGAAGATCCTGGCCTGGGACTGTGGCAGATGGGCAGAGAGGCAGGTGGTACCAGCTGGGTCTCTGCTCTGCCCCACAGGGATGGTGGGGGAGGGAGAAGAGAAGTGAGCCTGTTTGTGGCTGCCTTCTGTCAGTTTGTGATTTGCAGAGCTGGAGGGAGAGAGTTTGGCTCAAGAGAGTGCCACGTGAAAGCTCAGCAGAGACACAGAGTAAGGGAACGGGTTTTGGGTGACGCTCCAGAGCACATCCCCATGGGCATGCTGAACTCGTCTATTCCATTGCTGAACAGCATTAGCATCCGTAAATGATTTCTAAAGTTTACTCAGAATCTCTTTTCTTGTACATTGGAACCCATTATTTGGAGTCCTGCTGTCCAAAGCCACAGAAGACAACCTTGCTCCATCCTCCAGGAAACAGCTGTGTAGAATTTCCTTCTTTCCTCTACCCCCCCCCCCCCCACATCCCTACCCCAGCATTACAACTGTAAATGCTCCTGCGAGGATAGAGGTAGTCCCACAGTTAAAAAGCCAGTCCCCAAAGGATGAAAGCCAATCCACCTTAAAAGATCTGGCAGCAGTTTGGGGGAAATGCAGGTTTAGTGTTTAGAGAGTCTCCCCTAGAAAGGTTCATCCTGGGGGAGGGCGGGGGGGGGGGAGTAGCAGCCACAAACCACTTCTCTCTGTCTCTCTACAAGCTCCTTGCCTAAAGTGGATGCAGAGACAGAACAGTTACCAGAGGGTTTCTAGTGGAGTTGAGAGTTTTCATTGTTACACAAGAGGAAGCCCATCAGTTTTTGAGGATCATGGCAATCAAAACTAGCTGATTTATTTATTTGTATCTTTTTCCCCAGAATTGGAATCCAACATGGCTTACAATGCAGTTAAAGAGTAGAAAAGTAAAATACAATGAAACTGCAAACATTTCATTTTAATTATATTCATTGTGCATTTTTAAAATTATTTCTATAACCCTAACCCTTAATTGACAACAACCTGACTGAATAAGATAGATAAAACTTTATTACGGTCAAAATTACCAGCCACAACTGAATAAAAACTCTTTGCCTGCTCCGAGAATGACAATGGAGGTGGAGGTGGGGTAAATCTGATGTCTCTGGGCAAGGTGCTCCAGGGCCAGGCTGGCTGCAGAGAAGGCCCCCACCTGAGTCCACACCAAACTGGTTTCTGAAAGTGGTGGGAACAGAAGAATGGCCTCTTCAGCAGATCTCAAAACCTTGATGGACTTGTATGGAAGAATACGGTGTTTCAGATTGCTTGGACCCAAGCCTTTTGGAGCTTTGTAGGATAAAAACACCACTCTGTGCCCAGAAATGAGCTAGTAGCCAGTGAAGCTGTAGTAGAAAGGGAATTACATGCTCCCTGTAACTGGCCCCAGACTGTAGTGCAGCAGTCTGGCTGCACTATTTTGGACCAACTCATGTTTTCAAACAGTTGTCCAAGGCAGCCCCACACAGAGCACATTACAGGAATCCAGTCAGGATGCAACTAAGATGTTGCATGTCACTGTAGCCAAGTCAGACGTTTCCAGGAATGGGTGCAGCTGACACACTGACTTTAACTGTTAGACTCTAAATGCTCTCCTGACCACTGACAAGACCCAGGCATTCAGGCTGAGGAATGAATCTAAAAGCATACCAAAGATGTGATCCTGAGTTGTCAGAGGTACTGTAACCCATCTAGCACAGGTTGGACCTTCATTCACTGATCTACCTTTCAAATGACTAGGAGCACCTCTGCCTTGTCTGGATTCAGCTTCTGAAATCAGCCTCCAGGAAGGACTGGAACCCCCCTAAGACAGTGCCACTGAGTCCCATCCTACCTAGGCTGCCCGAAAGGATGCCCTGAGTGATGGTATTGAAAGCTGCTGAGTGGTCCAGTAGAACTAACAGTGGCACACTTTCCCTCTCCAGTTCCCAATGTAGGTCATCTACCAAAGCAACTGAAGCTGCCTCTGTCTCAAAGCCACATTAAAATAGATCTAGATAATCAGTTTCATTTGAGAATCTCTAGAACTGGGAAGCCGCCACCTGCTCAACCAACTTGCTTGGGGATGGGAGAATAGAGGTTCAGGAAGGACTTTCTCAACACTGGTCTTATCACTCCCTCTTTTAGGCAACTTGGGATCCTGCCATTTTGGTGAAGGCCTTCCCTTCTTCCTTGACCCTCTTGGCCAGATGTCACAGTGGTGCCCTTCACCTCTCCAAGAATCTATGCCTTGACTTGGGCCTGAAGAAGAGGCAGGCGCTGGTGGAGCGCTTGGGGAACGGCTCCAGGGCCCTCAAAGTGCCCTCAAAGTAATCAACCCCTAGCAGAGGGGGGGGCATGCCACCCTATATCTTAATTTCATGCACCAAGTGGTCATCCAAGCCAAATGTTTTCGTATGTATAGAATGCTGTATGGGACAGCGTAGAGTTCTTGCTAGTCCTCCTCCATGGAAAATGATAGTTCGGTCTGAACACTGTTGTGTCATGTTTGATTCCCAAAACTATAATGCTGCAGTTCTGGCAACTTAGAATCATAACCCTATAAATTCAGCATCTCATTTTCTGGCAACCATTTTTGGAATGTGGCTTCCTTCTTATGAATTTACTTAAGAGTGTAAATCTTAACTGCCTTTGTCCTGAGAGGCCAGAACAATCATTTCCGGTCAGCCCTGCAAGAGGGCAAGTTGCTAAGAATGAATGAGGAACTGGGCGAGGATTCTGAAGTCAAAATCTTAGTTTGTTCCTCTCGCAGGACTGCCTTTTGAAATATAGGGTTTGGTTTATTGAAAAGGATAGAGACTCTGCAGAGCAGAGATGAAAAGGGGTCGCTGCCCAGATCAATTAATGTCAATAAGATAAAAATATGAGCATGCCTTTATAGGGATTTCATCCCATAACAAGCTGAGATCATTAGACTGAGTGTCTCAGTCACTTGAACAAACTGTTCAAGAGCAACCTTGATAGTCTGGCTGCAGCCTTGTGATGAATTGTGACATATTCATATAAACACCAGAAGAGTACTGATTACATGGATACATGGATACAATGTAAAGTGTTTTGTATTTTGAAAACAAAGAGAACAAAGAGTTAAGTTTCAGTAAGCGCTTCTATCCGTTATCTCCCCAAGCAAAAATGTCAGTTTGCCCGTTACAGCTCTAAGCTTCCTGCTGTTGGACTTTTCCCCTTATCTCTTTCCTCTGCATCTCCTTGGCTCTCCAGCCAGGAGAAGAGAAGGAGATATGTCCTTGTATTGTTTTCAAACAGTTTGTGGGAAACTTGCTGAGGCGCTTATCTCTGTATTGAAGAGAATTTCTGAATGGACTTCTTTATACTAGCCCATAGTGACATAGAGTATTGGATACATATTGAATACGTATTGAAAGGAAAAATAGGTAAAAATAATTTTAGATCAGCTTGTGTGTGTGTTCTCTGCTGTCAAGTCAGACTTACAGTGATCCTAATAGGGCTTTCAAGGTAAGTGAGATATTTTAAGGATTAGTTTTACCAGTTCCACACACACCCCAGTGAGTTTCTATGGCCAAGTGGGGATTCGAACCCTAGTCCATCATTCTATCCACTAACCACACTAGGAGTCCCATGGTTAGCTTTCTTCCTCACCCCCCCCCCCCAAAAAAAGGCTCATTTTCTCAGCATGAATTTAATCCTTTTATACAGGACCTATTCCTTTTTCATCAGGAAACCATGCTTGCTGGCAGTTTGCAGGACTCGTGTGGACATTGTGTTCAGGTGGCAGAACTGAATGGCACAGTTTGGGCCAACTTTTGAAAACCAGCCAGAGCCCTTAGCTAAGGGAGGCTGTAAACAAAACAGGAGGGTAAATGGAAATACTTGATATCTGAATGGGTCAGGCCCGTTCTCCATTAATCCCTTCTTCCTGGTTCCTTGCCTGCCTCAGCTCAGGTCCAGACAGGAGGCCAGTAGAACTGAAGAGAGAACTGGGACAGAAGGTGGGTGTGAGGCCTTTGCCAAGATCTGAGTCAGAGAGGAGCAAAGGGAGCAACAGGCTGCCGTATCGAATTCCCTGGCCTCCAAGCAAGGTTGGTGCCACCTTCTGAGGAGACAGGCAGGGCCAAAATAAACCAACCAACCATAGGAGTGTTTCCTGTTTGGTTCATGCCGGCTGGGGGATTCTGGAAGCTGCAGTTGGACGGAGTGACTTTTCCAAGCTCTGTTTACTACCGACGGGTGCCCAAGCTCTTGGTGATGCAATTGTGATCGCTGGCAGGGAGGCTGCTGCTGCTGATCCGATAAAGATCTGGGTTGTTTTTTAAAGCTGAGCATTCAAAATTAAGAAGTTAGCATTTTTAGAGGAAAGGATATCAAAAGCTTTCTAGATATACTCTTTCCTTCTGCTGCTATTATGCTGCTTCTTTGGTTTGTTGAAATGCTAAGCAGTCAAGTAAACTGAGGATAATTAATTTCATCATGAGAAGGTAAGCCTCACTGGAAAGGGCAGAAATGCTGTGAAAGTTGAAGGCAGTAGGAAAAGAGGAAGACCAAACATGAGATGGACTGAGTCAATAAAGGAAGCCCCAGCCTTGACATTACAAGAGCTGAGCAGGGCCATTGAGGATAGAACCCTATGGAAGCTATTAATTCATAGGGTTACAAGTCAGGAGCAATTTGATGGCACAGAATAAGAGTAACAATGTCATAAACAAAACAAAAAAATGCAAAGTCCATGCTAGGGATTATATTTAAAAAAAAAAAAAAGGATCAAGGGAGGAAAAATACCCTGCCCTTGACCTGTAATGCCTTTGTACGAATTTGTGGTGATGTTGCACTTCGAATATTGTGTACATCTGAAAAAAGGATATTGGAATGCTGGCGAGATAGCTCAGTGAGTTAGATATCTGGCTGTGGAGCCAAGGCTTGGGAGTTCAGTTCCCCACTGGGCCTCCTGTGAAGTACAGCCAGCCTGGGTGTGTGAGGGTTCGATTTTCGGCTCCTTCCTTTGTGCAAGGAAATCAGGAGATTTTTGTAGTTTAGAAACAGGTGTGATGTTTATTGGGGTATTCAACAAACAACCGGTATCAACAAAACGGTTCCAACGTTGCTCTCCTTCTGACAACGGGTCAGCAAGGGGCTTCCATTCGTCATCCAGGAACGGGTTCCTTTCACTAGAGTTCCATGGACCCGGCCAGTCCGTTGACAAGTTCGGGTTCACTGTCTGTCCTGCTTCAGCTTCCAGCAAGGGCACGGTGTCGTTGTCCCGGCCATCCACCCCCCATGGGACATCCAAGGGGTGCGGGGTTTTTCCAGAGTTCTCCCTGTATCTCTTCCTCCTCATTTCGTTCACCCTCCATTCCAGCCTCTCCCTTCTTTCTCTCTCCACTCTCTCCTTTTCTTCTCTCAGCTTTCTCCTCCACTCTTTAGCTTCTGCCTCTCCCCAATAAGATGGTCTCGGGGGGATCTCCCTTCTTTTCCTATAGTCTGCCTCCTCCTTAGGCACTCTCAGCCTCTCCCATGCTCCAGTCCAGGGATCCTCCATCCAGACCCACTTCCCACCTGGCGGCAACAGTTCCTCTCCCCACTTTATATCCGCTGTCCCCGCCTCTATCTCCACCCTCTTCTTCCGTTCTATTCCCGCCGTTTTTCCCTGAGTCCCTTCAACGGTTAGCTTTTGTATTCTTCCTTCTATTTCCTTCCTTTCTATCCCTCGCTGCTCTGTTCTCTTAGGGGATGAGGCAGGCAGAGTTTGTACCTCCTTCTGTGCTGTACGGAGGAGGGACGGCACTCCGGTGAGAGGGATACCACTCTCGCCCCCTGTCTCACAGGGTAGCCTTGGGCAAGCTGCACAGTCAGTCCCAAGGCACCCCCAGAAGAAGGGAATGGGAAACCACTTCTGAGTAATCTCTAATTAGAAAAACCTGGAAAGGGTCACCATAAGTCAGAATCAACTTGGTAGCACACTATTATTATTTTTATTTTATTTATTTATGTCTCTTATTTATAGTCTGCCTTTCTTCCAGTAGGAGCTGGGGAAAGGCATAAGTCTAATATAAAACAGAAATTATTTGCTGGCCATCTAGCTTCATGAGTGATGGGCAGAACGTCCAGCCTACTTTTAAATCCATTCCTTCACTCTACTTTTTTTTTCCTGATAAAAAGTTCTGGAGAACATAATACCTCGTCTTATTTGTAATTCTTGGCAATCCAATGAAGTTGTTCCTCACCCTTGAGCTGTGCAGCATAACTGGATTATTCTGGTTCCCAGCAGGAAAGAATGCTCAGGGGCTTCCAGAGAGCCTTGCCCCACACAAGAGCAAGGCTCCTGCATTCTTCTCCAGCTGAGACAAAAATCCAGGCCAGATAACAACTGTTGTTGTTGTTGTTGTTCTAATTTAGGGTCATTTCCCAGAGATGGGAAGCATTTGTGCCTTTGGGCAACGGCCAGTGGCTGGACTGAAAGCTAATCAGGACCCCATGCAGGTTAGTTATGGGTTTAGGATCCCTTCCAACTTTCTGTTTCTACTTCTGAAAAAAAATCTTTCCCCTTTTCTTATTTTCCTCACTGTTTACCAGTCCAGAACTAATCCCAGGGTATATGCTCATGAATTACGCTTCCCATCCTAGGTTTGCCAAGTGGCTGCAAAGCCCCTGAAAACTCCTGCCAGGTGGGCGCTTGTGCTTTTTAACGAGTGTGATGCACAGCAATTAGCAGGCAAAACTTTTCATGGCAGGAAGCTAGTCAGCACTGCCTACTAATTGTTGTGCATCATATTTCTGTTAAAAATACAGCTGTAAGGAGTTCTTGGAAAGCTGGTGCCCCTCCTCATTGGAGCAGAGTGTTTAAAATCAGCCTCCTCCCTTTGACCCTTTGCAGTTGGGCCCCCTCGTCCTATTTCTTGCAGCCTCAACATTTCCCCTTGCATGCTCCTGACGGTAAGAGCTGGGTGCAGCAGACAGTGCTCTTGGCCCTTTTTCTCCATGACCAGCCAGACAAATATGGGAGCCTTTGCAATGTCCTGGAAGATGCTGTGGCACCAGATTTCATCCTTGCCCACCCCCCAACAGCTTAGGTTGTGCATGCCATCAGGTTTCCTTCTCTGGATGCTGATGAATGGGAGCACACAAACTTTGTGGCCCTCCAAGGAGAGCAGTGGCATCCAGGAGCCAAGATGATGGAGGCCTCTGTCTGTCTCTCTCTCCCTCTCTGCTTCCTGCCTCCTCCAATGGTTGAGTGTGACACTTGGCACTAATTAGCTCTAATTAGCAGAGGCCTGTGCTGTTGTTCTCCATTGCTATGCAAGGAAGGGATCTGAGACTGAAAGTTTCCAAACAGACTGTGAACATTAAAGGCAATTTAGAGTCTGGCAGGAACAGAGATGATAAAAGCAATTAATGGGGAGGGGAATGTTGGCAGATGCCAGGGTTGACATGTGCCTTCCGCTCAACATGTGCCTCAGAAAAGTCCATTGCTGGGGGCTCCCGTGTGTTAGCAACTTTAACCATGGTTAGCAACTTTAACCAGGGTTTCTGGATATGTGAGATATCCAAATAATGGCTTCCCATTGCCACCACCAGGGAGTTTTTATGACCCCATGGAGATTTCAACCCACATTTCCTGAGGCTTAGTTTGACACTCTGTCCATTACATTATACCACCTTCTCACTAAAAAATCATTCTCCAGGCTTTCTTGTGGCTGGGAGGAGCACTGATGCTTGAAGACTATACCTTCCAAAATTTCGTACCTAAACCTCACACTCTTCTTCTCTCTTGGGGTCCTCTTATGCATTTGCTCGCTTCATCAATTTACGTATATGCTTCTTCTTTTTTAGTCTGTTCACACTAGCATGTGGATGTGATCTATAGATCACTGAGGGCACAGTTTAGCTCAAACAAACAAACAAACTAACTAAAAAGAGTCAGTGTCTGCTTGTGTTTCTGCTTAGAATGATCCATCTTTCCCCTTTTAGAGATGTTGTGCATCTTTCTGGCTCAGTGGTAGGGCATGCATTCTTTTTGGCTTGCTCTGCTTAGCTGGGAAAAAGCACCCTCCAGCAACCTCAGTATTGTGGCTGCAGATTCCAAGTGAGAGTTTGGGGAGAAGAAGGGCAAGGGAGAGGGAAATAGAGAAAACGGTACTGATGGGACAGAGAGAGGGGAACAGGTAAAAAGTACTTTCACTTTCCCTAATCCTCTGCAAACAATCGGGTAAAGTACTTAATTGATAACTGATCAAGCTACAAGGGGTTGTTTGCTGTTGGGATGTGAGGAGTGCACCAAATGGCACATTGCTCCCCACAACCACCTCAAGAGACCCTTTGTGGCATGATCCACTCTGAACTCAAAATGACCAGTCTGGATAGGACTTTAGTCTGTGTGTCATTTGGATTAACATGCCATAAAGTAGTCCTAAGCTGGAGGATAATCAATAAACACATGGCAAGAAAACAACACATGCAGCCCACAGGGTTCTTCTTCGTGGTCTCTGTGAATGCACACAAATGGGTTTTAGTGCGCCTGTGCAGAGACTCTCGGAAACTTCTAGAGCTTTAACACGTGTTAGGACCTCCCTCCCATCGCGCTTGCCCCGCCCATGGCATAGAGTGCCTCAGCTCCTTTTTTGTCGCCGCTGCAGCAGCACCTCTGTTCGTTCTGTGAGAATAAAAATATATTTTAACCTCTTCAGGACCTTCCTCCGATTCACTCTTCATGAGTTAAAAAGAAGAAGAAGAGAGGGAGAAAACAGGATAGGAGACGAAACTCCTTTTCCCGCCCTTTTCCACCCAGGCCCTCTGCTCTTTTATGGCCTCTTCAGGCCCCTTCAAGCGGTGTGAGTCTTGCCCGAATAAAATAACCCTTTCCGACAGGCATTCTCAGTGCCTCTTCTGCTTAGGTGAGGCCCACCAAACTTCATCGTGTCAGGCCTTTAAGAACTTAACTAAGCTAGCGCTCAAGCTTCGTCTTCTGCGCTTACGATCTTTCCTTTGGGAAAAATCTTTACAGCCACCTCAGCGCTCCACCATGGATCCCAATCAAGCCCAAATTGCAGAGTCCTCTCCCACCTCTCGAAATTGATCACCGACCTCGAGACCACCTCAAGCTGATAAGAAGGCCAAACCAACGCCTAAGCCAAAGCCCTTGGCGTCGATGTCGAAACCCGCTTCAACTCATTCCACTGTGTCGACACCGAAATCGACCTCAGTATCAACGACACTCTTAGAAAGAAAAAGAAATCGGTCTCTCACAAGTCCAAAACCTCTGCGGATAAGCCAACTCCGCCTTCTCTGCCTACGGAAGAGCCTCAACAGGAGACAGTGTGCCTTGATGTATTATCTGGCGATGAGGATGCTCCTCTCTCTTTGTCTGGTACCATGCCCTCCCTGCAATTCAGTCCCTCTCAGGACTGGGGGAATACCTCGGCTGAGGTCACTGCAGTTATGCATTTGGTGCAGGCAAACCCCCAATCTCAGGTTGGCTCCATCTCAAACCATACATCGGTGTCAGTCGGCTCTCTGCCCTTTGTTTTGACCCACTTTTTCTGCAGTTCCATCCTGACAAGGCCACACTTTATCCTGACCAAAGGCGGACTTTCACTTTTACATACGACAGCCTGTCGTTTTACCTACATTCTTCCCTTCACCTACTACTGACCTAGAAGGATCCGTACATTCCCTGGATGTCAGACGTGCCTTAGTGTTTAACGTTACCCGTTCTGCTTCCTTTTGAAAGTACAAAAGACTCTTCATCAGCTGTCACAGTCATTCTAGAGGTTCCTCAGTCACCTCTCAAACAATTTCCAAATGGACTGTATCCACAATTCGTCTGGCGTATGATCTTGCCCAAACGCCCTTGCCATGCTCTGTAAGAGCACACTTTACAAGAGCCGTAGTGACATCCACAGCATTTCTAAGAGGGGTTGACCTGACTGATGTTTGCAAAGCAGCCACTTGAGCTGCGCCCCTCACACTACCGATTGTGGGCTAGATGTCTGTGCCAAGGCTGACGCATCATTTGGTTGCGCTGTTCTTGCCTCTGCTTTATTGTGACGTCCCACCTGGTAAGTCAGTTTGCTAGTCACCCATTTGTGTGC
This sequence comes from Intellagama lesueurii, assembly GCA_037013535.1. Classification (NCBI taxonomy): domain Eukaryota; kingdom Metazoa; phylum Chordata; class Lepidosauria; order Squamata; family Agamidae; genus Intellagama; species Intellagama lesueurii. The sequence continues at coordinate 1,056,117 of JBAJHW010000005.1, read as the reverse complement.
ATTCACAGAGACCACGAAGAAGAAAGAGAGGTTACTTACCTGTAACTCTGGTTCTTCGAGTGGTCATCTGTGAATTCACACTTCCCGCCCATTGTCCCCACTGTCCGTCACGTATGCTTACTGCATGCTGGGCAGCGGCGGACTGTTCTACGGAACTGAGTCACTCCGTGCCATGGGCGGGGCAGGCACGACGGGAGGGAGGTCCTAACAACACATGTTAAAGCTCTAGAAGTTTCCGAGAGTCTCTGCGCAGGCGCACTAAAACCCATTTGTGTGAATTCACAGATGGCCACTTGAAGAACAGGAGTTACAGGTAAGTAACCTCTCTTTTCAGAGCTCAGCCTCCGATCAGACCCCTAAAAATGCCTCTGGGCTGGAATTGACGCTTCCTAGCCCTTGGTTACTGCCAGGCGACCACCTCCATTCTGGGATACAGGCCATGGAAGGACAGAGGAGATGGTTGTTTCTTATGCTCTGGTTTCTTTCCTTTTCATGGGCTGGATCTAGTCATTGCTTAGTTTGTCTTGTCTTGTCTTCTTGTCTTTTTCTTTTTTTTGAAAGTTGACTGCATGCCGCCCAGAGAATTCCTAGTTACTGAGCAGTGCAAAAGCCCAATAAAATAATGATGATGATGAATGATCATGGCCATCTCTGACATGGAAGAGCAATCCCTTTGGCAGCCCACTATCATTCCTGCATGAACACAGTAACATTACCTTTTTGAAAATTGGGGAAATTATAGAAGATCATTGTTGTATGTTCCACATTAGTTGATTTTTTAACTGGACTCGCATAAATCAAGTGAGCCAAGTTAGTTCCATTTACGTCTAAGGGGCAAAATGGTCTCTAAGCTGCTTGCAATGCAAATGTTGCTTTGGGGTTGAATGGGACATCATTCAGTGTTTCAGTGAACCCATTGCTCTGAACACATTGATCTTCATCTGATTTTGAAGCTGAGCAGGATCAGGCCTGGTTCATAGGTGGATGGGAGGCCACCCAGGAATGCTCCAGAACCTAAGAGAGGGCTGGGAAAAACACCTGCCTGAGTGAAACCCGGAAGAGCCAGTCCTGCCACTTACGGTTGGCAATACTGGGCTCAGATGGACCAAAAGACTCCGTCTCAGAATGTGACTGCCTGTTGTAGGCCTGCCTCCCTTCTGTTCCCGTGCTTGGTTAAGGCATTTTCCCACTGCCCAGATTTCCAGCCTGCCCCAACATGGCACCTCTAACGGTGCTGACTTACCCTTCTCAGCATCCCCAGTGGCGTAGGGGGTTGTGGATGGGAGATGTCACCCAGCAAGCTTGTGCCTGCCGTGAGGAGAGAGCCCTGCCCAGTAGGTTGGCTGCTTTTGCCTTCAAGGGGTCACCAGAGGAGGGCTTCCTCTCACCCCTGCTTGCCTTCTCCGGGTGTTTTCAACCCTACCTTCTCCTCAGACTCAACTCAAGCTGTGAGATTAGTGGAGTCTGAGATCCTTCTAATGATCTTTTTTAGAGCGGTATTTCTCAGCCTTTGGTCCTTCAGATATTTTGGACTCCATCTCGTGGAGTCCTTGGCCACTGGTCATGCTGGCTGAGGATTCTGAGAGGTGCATTTTGCTAGTGCCCTGCATGAGCGCTGAGGCATGGCGTGACATACGTGACACAGATTATTATGCACTGGCCTGGAGTGGACCTGGCCTGGGGGTGGTCACAGGTGTGAACTCAAAGGCAGAAAGAGCAGCAATGAGCAATTATTTTGGCCATGGCCATTAACAAGCAGCAGTTGGCTTTGAGGAGACATGTCAGAGGTTGGGTGTCCGGCTTTAGCTCCCTGAGGAGCTGATTCACACCTTAATGGGGGTAAAAAGCCTTTGTCTTAGTTCAAGCTACAGGAGACAGAGTGGAATCTCTTGGTGAATTCTTTTTCAGCTTTATCAGTTTAGACTTTTCTTTTCTTTTCTTTTCTTTGATTCAAGGATTGAACCTTGAGGTCAGGAGTAGAATGAGAGGACGAAGTGTCCTCCCACAGGTCTTTTTTAATAATGTTATTTCTTATTCCAGATTTGTTTCCATTTCTTATTTTATACAGGCTCAGAAGTGTTTTTGGAGGTGCCTCTGAAATAATGGAGCCCTTTTGGCCCATGCTCTCAGGCAAACATTAATGATGCTAGAAGGAAATGTGAAATCTCCCAGAGCAATCCAGGGGAGCACCTTAATGGTGGCCAGTGGGGCCTTCATATCTCTTGGTGCAAAAGTGAAATCCTGCAAGAGCTGAGATGACCGCGAGGAGAACCAAGCATCTCAAGTTTTGACTGGGGGAGTAAAGCAGGTTCAGCAATGCAGCCACCCCAAAAATAGGCCTAGTGGCCATGCCAAACCATTGGGCTTTGAGCATCTTGCAGCTTGAATACAAACTGACCTGAACTGTCTGGGGGAAGTCTGAATCTGTTCCACATATAGCTCACAGCAGGGTATCTGGGGTGATGGTGGGTCATTCCTTGTCAGAGACAAGTGTGTCGTTCTTCTTGCAAAACAACTGGAACCCCCGTGCTTGGGCATTTGTCCACATTTGTCTAATTGCTTTGTGGAGAGGGGACATTGTGCTAAGGACAGGGGGAACCACTTCTTTTCCTCCCTCCCCCCTCACTCATTTATTCTATCAGAATATGAGACATCCCATGTGCAGACATTAAGACATGCCTTTAAGGTGTGCCCAGAGATTTCAGATCTCCTTCTATTTTTATTTATTTATTTATTTATTTGGCTTTTATACCGCCCATCTAGATGAATCTACTCTGGGCGGTTTACAGTCCAAAAAAGCAATAAAATTAAAAACATCAATAAAAAAACCTAAAACAAGCAAACATAATCCAAGATGGAAAAACCAGGGGAAGAAATTAAGTAATGTCAGGAGGGAAGGCCTGCCTGAAGAGCAAGGTCTTCAGTTGATTCTTTAAAACTCCCAGCGAGGGAGCCAGGCGGATCTCAGGGTGGAGGATGTTCCAAAGATGAGGGGCCACCACCGAGAAGGCCCGGTTTCTAGTTTTTCCTTCCGGACCTCTCTCGCAGTTAAGCCCCTCAGCCGCCCAGCTTGGCTAGAATGAGTGACACGGGTAGAAATAGGTGGAAGAAGGCGCTCTGACAGGTATTGAGGTCCTAAACCGGTTAGGGCTTTATATGTAATCATTAGCACCTTGAAATTGATGCAGAATCTAATGGGTAACCAGTGTAAGGCGGCCAGAGTGGGGGAAATATGTTGATATTTTTTCATCCCAGTTAGTAATCTGGCCGCCGGGTTCTGGACCATTTGAAGTTTCCGCATCAATCTCAAGGGAAGCCCCACGTAGAGTGCATTACAGTAGTTTAATCTCGAGACTACGAGCGCATGGACAAGTGTGGTGAGCGCCTCAACATCAAGATAGGAGCGCAGCTGGGCAATCTGCCAAAGATGTAAATGGGCGGTGCGGACCACAGACGTTACCTGGGATTCCATGGTGAGCACCGGGTCAAGATGGACCCCCAAGCTGCGGACCACACTCTTTGTGGTGAGAGTTGCTCCCCCAAAAGAGAGGGAGCTTCCCAACCCACTGATGACAGGGACGCCCACCCTCAGGACCTCCGTCTTGTCCGGGTTCAGCCTCCTGCATCCATTGCAGAACAGCCCCCAGGCAGCACTCAAGGGACGTAACGGCATCCACTGCTGATGGAAAAAAGGAGATTTAGAGGCACAACCCACCCGGATAAAGCCCCCCAGCGGCCTCATGTAGATATTAAACAGCATTGGAGAGATTATCGAACCCTGCAGGACCCCACAATTGAGGAGCCACGGGACCAATACATTCTCCCCAAGCTGGACTCTCTGAGAACAGTCCTCCAAGAAGGACCGGAGCCAGGCAAGAGCCAGACCACCGATCCCCAACTCGGAGAGCCTCCCCAGGAGGATACCATGGTTGACGGTATCAAAGGCGGCTGAGAGGTCGAGGAGAACCAACAAGTACATTTTGCCCCTGTCAGCCTCCCTCAATAGGTCATCCAGCAGGGTGACCAATGCCGTTTCTGTACTGTGGTGTGGCCTGAAGCCCGACTGGAATGGATCCAGGGCGTTGGTTTCATCCAAAAGGGCCTGAAGCTGATCGGCCACCACCCTCTCTACTACCTTGCTAAGGAAAGAAACATTGGTGACGGGCCTATAATTGCCAATGTTGTCCACTGCCAAGCTCGTTTTCTTCCTAATGGGTCTAATGAGCGTCTCCTTGAGGGCAAGGTCCCCCTGGAGAGACCCATTATTGCAGGGCCCATTCAGTTGTCACAGCCTAGTTGCTTTGATTAGCCAGGCTGGGCAAGGGTCAACGGAGGAGGTGGTGGCACGACAGCGATCAAGTACTTTGTCCACCTCTACTGACGTCACCAGCTGAAACTGAGTAATTCTCATCGGACAAGACGGTGCGCTGGATGTCTCAGCTCGATATACTGTTTTCAAATAGGGGTTTAGGTCCCGGCGAATGGCCTCCACTTTAGATTTAAAGAATGCTGCGGATTGGTCAGGTGAGATGTTAAGGGGAGGCCAGTCATTATGACCAGTTCCGGATAGGTCACGTACTATACAGAAGAGTTCTGCCTGCTGATTGGAAACTTCGCTTATCTGGACAGTGAAGTAAGCTTTCCTAGCAGCCTTCACCTTGGCAAGGTAAAGGTTAGACGCAATCCTGGCAGCTTTTAGATTATTTTCCTTCGGGTTCTGCCTCCAAATGCTCTCCAGCCTTCTCCTGTTCTGCTTCATAGCTCACAGCTGTTGGTCAAACCAAGGTGCTGGTCGAGCTCCGCACCGGAATGGGCGTTAAGGAGCGATCGTGTCCACAGCCTTGGTGGCGACGGCGAACCGGCCGTCAACCAGAGCCTCGACAGGAGTGCCAGCCAGATCAATCGGAATCCCTTGCATGGAATTCTGGAATCCTATAGGATCCAGTAGCCTACAAGGGTGGACCATTAAAATTGGTCCCTGCTCCCCGCAGAGAGGGAGAGCCAGTGTGAGGTTGCCTTTTATTAGGTGGTGGTCCGACCATGACAAGGGGGCTGACGCAAGGTTAGTCACCATCGGGCCACACTCACTCTGCTCAGTGGAGAACACCAAGTCTAGCATGTGACATGTTGGGACACGTCCAAGGAAGCCATGGTTTCCAAGAACTCAAGAGCCGGTCCAGAAACCTCCGACTCCACATGGATGTTGAAATCATCCAAGACCAATAGCCTCGGGGATCCCAACAGAGCTGTGGAGACGAAGTCTGCCAGCTCCAGTAAGGAAATGGCCCCAATCGACACGTGAAGGGCCTCCAAACCCAGCGTCACCACAGCAGAGAGCCTAACAACCTCAGGAGTATTTCTATAAACAATGGCCACACACCCCCACCCCTCCGGTCTACCCTGATGTTGGACAGCATAAACCGGGAGGACAGGCAAGAGACAGAGGAACGCCCCCATCACTGCCCATCCAAGTTTCAGTTATGCAAGCCAGATCTGCATCTTCCTCCAGAATAAGATCTTGGATCAGCTGGGACTTATTGGATACAGATCTGGCATTCAACAACACCAGTTTTAGAGTGGAGGGGCGACTGAGCTGGCTACCTCGAGCCTGACAGGTGGTCACAGAGCCAGAACACTGGACAGCCTTCAAACATCTGTCCACCGTTCTTCTGGAATGAGCGGCAACTGTGCCAATGCCATATCTCCCTCTACCCATAATCACCCGAATATTTAGATGTCCCCCGCTGGGGGGGCAAGCCTCCCACTCCAGTCCAAAAGAAAAAGAGAACAGGAAGAAGAAAGGAAAAAAACCTCATGACTAAGCAAAATTACAAATAAACAATACAATTATAAAAAATAAACAAAATTAATCAAAAAACATCAATAAACAATTTAAGTTAACAATTAAATAATTAAGCAAATTAAATTAATATAGAATAGGAGGAAGAGAAGATAAATTAGAGATAGAGGAATAAAAAAAAACAGAGTTTCCCCCAGCCCAGGATCAGGATGACCCCAGTGAAATTAACTGGCAGCAGATTCAGGATTTTGTTGTTGTTTAGTCGTTAAGTCGTGTCTGACTCTTCGTGACCCCATGGACCAGAGCACGCCAGGCCCTCCTGTCTTCAGGATAGGGAAGAACAAATACTCTTCCCACAACATGTAAATGACATTTGGAACTCATTGCCACAGGATGTAAGTGATGCCCGCTGAGGTGGATGGCTTCAGCAAACAGCTGATGCCTGCATTCAGAGAACATGAGCCCTGGAAGGGGAGCAAACATCAGAGGAAAGATATTTGTTCTGTTGATGCTTTGGGGGAATTTTCTTGTGGCTTTCCCAGAGGCGTCAAAAGGGTTGTAAGCTTCACAATGTGGGCTACATTAGAATCTTGCTTAAAAGGAGAATCTTTGCTCGCTCGCTCTCCGTATTGGCTATTGCTTTAGTTAAGAATCTGAAATTCTAAATGGTTGCTGACTTTCTTCCTAGTAATTATCCCATCCAAAGAGAGATCTTTGTTTCTTGTCTGAATGCAAGGAATCATGTGGAGCTTTAACATTCCCCCCAAAGAGGCACTTTTTGAGATAGGCTGAATCGAGAAGAACAAGGAATTTAGCAAACATTCATTTCTGCCATTCACCTTTTCTGGCTGAATTAATCTTCCTGGCACAGGGAAGGCTGTCTAAGGGTCCCAGGAGGAGCCTGTGGGCTGCAGAAACAGGCAGAACCCCACTTTGCATCCTGGGGGACACAATAGTCCAGTGGCCAGGGTGTCAAACAGGATTCCCCCAACACCATCTTCTGAATTCATCCACCCAGGAGGGATTGGAACCACTGTGAGACAGTACCTCCCAGACCCATCCCAGAAAGGCAGTTCAGAAGGATATCATGGTCCGTGGTATCAAAAGCCCCTGAGAGATCCAGCAGAACCAACGGGGACACACAGACCCTGTCTGGTTCCTGCCATAAATAATCCACCAAGGCAACCAAAGCAGTCTCCATCCCATAACTAGGCCTGAAGCCACACTGAAATGAACTTAAATGGACCTAAATGATCTCCGGGAACCTCAGGAGCTGAGACGCCACAACACATTCCAGGACCTTGCCCAAAAAAGAAATATCGGAGATTGGCCGATAACTATCAAAATACAGTAGGATTCAAGGAGGGATGGGGGGGGGGGGCACACACACACAAAGATCTTACTGCTGCCTCCTCTAGGCATTATGGTACCTTGCGTTGCAGCAAGGAGGCATTCACCAGCCCCCCTAGTTCACTCAGCCGGTCCCCCTCTGGCTGCTTCTTTTATAAGGACAAGGGACAAGGGTCCAACACACATGTAGTAGCCTTCAGTTCTCCAAAGGTCCTGTCCACATCCTCAGGCTGCACCAACTGAAACGTCTCCATTATAACAGGACAAGCAGGGGCCCAAGTCAGTTCAACCTTTATTTCAGTATTTTATCTTTTTTTTTATTCCTTTAATTGAGTAATATCCTAGGAGCTTATGCTATACAACAGCCAACAAATTATGCAAACAAACAAAGTCCTTTCCTTTCTGCGATATCTGAGCTCTCTCCCCTTCCCTGGCTTCTTCTAGGGTAGATACTGTCTATGCTGTCATTCCTGCCTCTCGGTCCCCAAATCATTGGACACAGGCCAGGGAGAAGAAGCACTGGACACCCACTTGGCTTTCCTCTCCTGCTAACCCTCCTTCCCCTTGTTGGGCTGATGGTCACTCCCTCTGAGGTACCATACTTGCTTCCTTGATTACATCCCAGGATATCTCTGCCAGCCAGGGATGCATGCATCATCCTCCCTCCCTCTTCCTCTGTGTGGCCCTTCTTGATTTGGAAGGTGATTAATCAGCTGCTTAGGCAAGTACATGGGTCTCGGGTGGCTCGCCTTTCATTTCCTCTGGGTTCCAATAGGCTGCCATTATGTCTCGGCTGTTGTCCCTTTGCCTTTCTTTCAGGCCCAGGTCCTTTCATGAAACCCAGAAGGGCTTCAAAAGCCACATTCTCCTTCTCTTGCTTGTGTTTTTGGCTGCTTTCTGAACTCCATTCTCCTGACTGTGCCATCCATAGCCCTCCTCTGTCTTGGAACTTGTTCAGACAGCTGCCCTTATGCAAGGCCCACTGTGCTGCTTTAGTATAGTTCCCTTCCCCTGCAATAGGTGGATCTGTGTTTCCCCAAATAAAGCGGTTCATCCAAGGTCACACCATTCCCAGAGTAATGGGTCTATTATTATTTTATTTATTTATTTATTTTATTTATTTAACTTATATGCCGCCCACACTACCCAAAGGTCTCTGGGTGGCTTACAACAATTAAAATACAATAAAAAGATAAGACAATTAAAATACAATTAAAATATATTATGTTACAGAGGCCCCTTTAGTTAAGGATGCAAAGTGGAGTTGGCTTTGTTCTTGTGTGTGATCATAACCTACTTTGTTCATCTAGATCAGTGGTTCCCAACCTTGGGTCTCCAGATGGACTACAACTCCCAGAAATCCTGGCCAGCACAGCTAGTGGTGAAGGCTTCTGGGGAACCAAGGCTGATTTTAGAAGACCATTGTGCGTGTTAAATGTGTCTCACAAGCACCAGGGTAGTGACAAAAAGACCATCTAGTACCTTTTATTGGGGAACTGCTAGGGATGGGGTGATTGGCGGGTGATGCAAAAGAGGCACCTTCTCTTGGTTTCAGAGTGCTTTGTGCATTTACGATAGATAGCCTCTGAAATACGAAAGTGTCAGGATCCTGAAAAGGAGGGTAACAAATTTATCAGAACTACAGCATTTCTTTTGTATTTCCTCGTTCAGTGTCCCTCCATTTGACCCTGTATGCAAAATTGTCTCATTGATATTCCAGCACGTAGCCCCCTCAGGCTCACAAGGAGGGCTGTCAGCTGCCAATTACGATTCAGAGAACATTCTGGAAGGTGTGCGTGTGTAAGGGGGAGACGTTGAATCTTTAAAAGTGCCTGGAAAACTGGAGTGGCTGATTTTTCTTGCTTGATGACTTCACTTGTTCGCTGCTGCTGCTGCTGCTGCTGCTGCTGCGAAACCTCCATTTTGGATTGAATGTCATGCTCACCACCCTACTGTTGCTATTGCTGCTTACATTTTTTGTACTTTTTTTTTGCAGATCACATTTTTAATCTTGTTGTTCCTCCATTGTTGGATAAATTTCTGAATTACTTGGATTCACTGTTTTTTAAGCCATTTTATTTTATTGATTTTTTGAAGGATTTCAACACCCCACTGCACCCCCATTTCATTTATTGTCAGCTGGAGTGGCTGCTTGCCTGCCCTTCAGCTGTAGACTGCCGCCTGCACTGCTGGACAGAAGCCATTGTAGTGGTGGGAGAAGAGCTGTCTTTCCAACACCCCATATTCTATCTTTGAGTTTTGAGGGGGGGATTGATTACCCTTAGTGAGTGTGCGTGGTTTTTATTTTGTTTATGACCATGATGACGAATGATTTCTCTTTCTAGCTGATGAACTGAAGAAGATAAAGAGGATGGTGATGTGAGGATAAATATGAACTTTAAAGTACTGTTAGTGCCTGCATAGGTCTGCGGAGGGCTGGTTTTTCTGTCTCGTGTACTCTTCCCGTTGCCTGCTTTTGGGGTAGATGATTGTTGCTTTGTCCCTGCTTTTTTGTTTGTTTGTTTGTTTAAAATAATTGTGAGGGTTCTGTAGGGCTTAATCTGTTTACCTCCAGAAACCTGAATGGGAAAATGGAAATGAAAGAGCTGGAAAGTTTTGGCCCTTCCAGGTTTACTGAAAGGACCTGTACCTGAAAGAAAATGACAACAAAAGGGGAGCCTCTCCATCACCACCAAATAAAGAACCCAAAACAAAGGCAGTAGGGAAGTTCTCCCCCACCCCGCTCACCCGTAGGAAGGAAGCCCATGCCAAGGCAGTTCTGGCCTTTTCCTCAGAACAAGTTCTTAAAGATGTGGGGAAAGTTTTGGTTTAGGGTTTCCTGTAGAGGGGCTGTGTGTGTCAGCTGGTGAACTTGTTCTGTCTTGAAGGGCCTGTTAGATGTCTCATGCCAGAGGGGTCTGTGGCTAAATGATGTGTTCTGTTGCATGCAGTCAAACATAATCTGTCAATTAATCTCCTGAACTGGGCAAATGGCAGACTGGGCTCGACAGGTTTACACCTCTCTCCTTGAAATGACCATCCCCCATTGTTGTTGTCTTCCTGGGAGAGGGGAGCCTCAGACCTTGGAAAACCTTGAACGCTAGAAGTAGAGATCACAGCGCATGGAAAAACAAAGAGTGTGGGCCTGGCCCCCTCCCAATGCACACCTAGTAATTTAGCAGTACCCTTAGCAGAGCTGCATTTTTCCTCTGTAACCATGAGAGTCAGGGGCAGTGTTTTGAATGCAATTAACCCTGCAGTTCTCAAGATACACCAAGGTCCCTGGGCTTCCATCATGGCCTTATTTGGGTGAATCACTCTACCAACCCTGAAAGAAGAGAATGACCCTGAATTGGTGTGATGGGAAAATAGCATCCTTTGGTTAAAACATTCTGCAAGCAGGAACAGCTTGCCAAAGAGAGATGCTGGAACTGGAGGAAGGGGACCCCGTGCCGCTCTCTACTTCTGGGCTTCAGTGCCTGGAAAGAGAAAGAGGGCAGCTCCTGGCATGGAGCCCCCTGGCAAGGGGGCTGCCTTATTCTTCCTAATGGCAGAGCTGGGCTGCAAGCCTTCTGCAGCAGAGACACCACATATATTCTGCATCATAAGAGAGTAGCAGTGCTGTTCCATCTTCAGAAGTAACATACATAGCACCAGCTCCCCAATCAGGCAGGGTTAAAAGGACACACATGGCTACCCTCTGACCAAGGCAGGAAAGAACAGCAACTAATGCTCAGTGCTGAAGTAAGAGTCAGGTGTCAGCCAAACCGGTGTCTGGAATTCGGAAGTGGGAGAGTGTGCCGGCAAGATTAAACAGTGCCTTTCTCTGAGTCAAATCCCCGTCTAGGGCTCTCCGGGGATTTCAGGCAGGATTCTTTCCTATTCCTCTCTGGAGGGAGGGAACCTTCCACCTTCTGAATGCAAAGCTTGTGATTTAGGCCTGAGCCATGGGCTTTCTCCCACCATGTCTTGGGCTCAAGTAGCCAGATGTCTTGGGCTAGTCCTGGTGGGAAACGTGGCCCTCGGTAAGAATGTAGCTCTGTTTCCACTTCCATCCAGAATCTTTGCTGGCAAAGGAGACAAATCAAAAGATGACAGTCTAGTAATTTCAAAACAGGAAAGGCATCTTTAGAGGCAAAAATACTCCACTGGCCCTTGTGGCACACCAGGTGGAACACCTGTCATTGGAAAGGATGGAAAGAGGGGTCAGGACCCAAATATTGCAGGGACCCAAGGAAAAGAGGAAGAGAGAGGAGGGGGGGAAAGAGAGAAACACTTTATGCCTTTGTATGACAGAAGATGGCAGGATTAGGCTTAGTAGAAGCGAAGAAAGAAGACAGCTTCTCTTTGCTATTCTCCCCACCATGCATCAGAAGGAGAGATCCGAAATGCTAATTTAGTTGAACTACAACTCTTAGGTCCTCCACCGGCCATACCACCTGGGCTATTATCTGTTAAACCACCCAGAATAGTGCTTTTGCACTAATAGTGTGGTAGATTAAACAAACAAACAAACAAACATACATATGTTGGGAAGGGAGCTATATCCTTCTTAAAACATTTTTTTTCAGCTATGGAGATTTTAACGATCCCGTCTCCCTAAAGAGACAATGATCGCAATCAGAGAGACCCTCTGGGCGCAAAACTACCACCTTTATTTCCTGAGGTAGGTCCTTTAGGCCTCAGAGGTGTGTAGTCAGCCCCAGAGACAAGCCTGAACCTTAAAAGTAACCTTGATTGCTTCCAAAGCAATCAAACATAGGCTATGTGTTTCCTTAGAATACACACCAGCCTTGTAAAGTAGGACAGTAGGACCTCTATTTACAGTAGCCACTATTATCCTTCTTTCATCCACGCTGGATTTAGTTATAGTCCTGCTGTATCAAGAGACTATAAGGGCAAATAATAAATTATGACCTAGTTCCTAAGCAGACCCTTTGAAGGGGTGGCACTTTTACTCAGTGTGCAAGGAGGCAGTTTTTCCGGATGGTAGCAGGGGTGGGGGGAGAGGCAGGGATGAGATGAGATGAGATAAGATGAGATGGGCTCTCCCGGTGGCACCAGCCGGCTCAGCAGGAGAAGAGTCTCTGGAGAGCCTGAATGCCACCTGGCTCTGTTTTGCTTGCAAATCTCACTCACAGATGCATGGCTATGTGAAAATGGCTCAGATGGCGGGGAGTGGGGCTGGGGGTGGGGGGTGTTTAGCGGCACTGGAAGAGGCATGTGCAAAGCGCTCCAAGCTCTCTGCTTCAGCCTCTCTCTGGAGCCGGTGCTTCACTTTAATGGCTGCGGCGACTCCTTGGCAGCCTTCCCGTCCTCGCTGGTGCCCTGAGTCATTGTGATTTAGCATTTCTGCCCCCCACGCCAGTGCATGTTTACTCAGAAGTAAGTCCCACTGAGTGCAGTGGGATGTGCTCCCAACGAAGGGTGCTTTGTTATTACTGCTGCGTCCTCTCCAATCCCTTTTGATTCAGTCAGACCCTAATAGAGGGTTTTTCGGGGGAGCGGGGAGAGGCATTCAAGGAGTAGTTGGCCCCAAATGTGGTTCTGCAGCCAAGCGGGTATTTGAAGCCAGGCTTGTCGAGTCCTCGTCCAACCCCCACAACCTGTGCACCAGGCTAACTCTCTGCCAATATTTAGCACTGTACAAAGTGCTCCCGTGAGGTGGGTTGCTCATTTCTCAGCCGAGGCAGGCAGGCAGGCAGCAGACAGCGCTGCAATGGGATGTGTGTGTGTGCTTTCGCAGCTCCTCCTCTAAGAGGTACCACAAAGGCATCCTAAAATGGCTCTTACTAAGGAACAGAGGCGTGCTTCCCCCTGGATGAAGGAGCATTCTTCAAAATGTGTTGGGAGCACGACCAGCCTCTGCATGCTCAGAGTGATTTTCTCACTGTTCTAGTATTGGATCGGGTGTTGCTGAGTGTGTGTCTGAGCCTGCTCCCGGATCCATTTGCAGGGATATTTAATGTGCTATAATACATACCGGGGGGGGGGGGGGACTTCTGTCTGGGCCCAGGAATGGAGAGGGAGCACTTAAAGTTCGTGTGGGCTTCTGCCTCAGAAAGAAGGGGTGGGCGAGAAGAACTTGGCAGTTCTGGGCACGGGATGCCATCGTTTTGCTCCTTCGGCTTTGTCCCAGGATGCTTTGAGGGCAGTGGGTTTTTTTGTCGTAACGCTTAGGATAATATCCTGCATTCTTCCAGCCCAAGAGAGCTTCACATCTGAGCCCTAAACGGCTGGCTTGGAGCCCTGGTTGCTTCTTAACCACAGCAGGAGCAATCCTGGGGAATGGATCAAGAGAGCCCTCTTCTTGCAGACTTGATCCCTATTTTGGGGTGCCCAGCGGCTTCTCCTCCTTTTCCTTCTTCTTTTTGCATGAACTGTTCTTTTTCCTCATTCCAGCTTCAGAGGCCTCACAAGGTAGCCCAGCCTCCCTGTACCCACAGGTGCCCTTTCCTGCAGGCAAAGGAGGGCTTTCATCAGCCTGGCTGTGGCTTGTGTTTCTCTACAGTTGAACAGCTTCCCAGACTTCTCCTTTTGATCTGTTGCCTTGCCACATACCTCCTGTGGAGAGTCACTCGATATTTAGATATCGTCCTCTCACTTGTTGGTCCACCTGACTGCCTGAGATGGTGGGGAGCAGGGAGAGAAAGAGATTCTGGTTCAGAAAGGGAGTACTTGTGCTGCAAGCAAACAGTCCCAGAATAGGTCCTTTTGGTGTCTTCAGTTTAAAAAGGATCACAGAGCAGGCAATGGCTGAGTCACTCTTTGCTCAAGACCCCGAAGGGCCACTGCTGCTAGTCAAAGCAGACGAAGGAGGGCTGGATGGAGAAAGAGGCTGAGCTGGGTCAGGGCAAACTCCAGTGTTCCCGTGGAATTCAGAGGCTTAGTTGAGCCAGGAATTCTTTATCAGGAAGGCGCATGGTTCCTGTGATCAGCAGAATGGAGAGGGGAAAAACAAACTTTGTGGAAAAAACCATGGTGTCTGGGGAATTCTGGGAGAGGTAGTCCATGAAGGAACATTCCTACAGTGCTAGTGATGAGGTAGTTCATGCACAGTCCTTGAAATCGCAAATAGTTTCTCTGACTGTTTAGCTTCACTTGGTGCTGAGATGATCTTTGGTTTCAGACTTCACTATATGTGTATAAGAGGGAAAGCTGGACTGCTGTCATGCAGATCAGTCAAACTTTTGGCTTAGAGGCCAGCTTCATTATGCACGTGAAGATATTTTCCCTAACCTGCTTTGAAAAACAAGTGAGTGGTAGCAATATTTTCATCAAGTGATGTTTGCTCCAGTTTTCCTCCTTTTCCTGAACATCCTTCCGTGTTACCTCATCCATAGACTCACAGAATCATAGAACTGTAACACTGGAAGAAGGTACCCCAAAGACCATCTTGTCCATCCTGAGACTAATGCAGGAAATCCACAGCTCAGGCATTGCTGAAAGGTGGCTGGCCAAGCTCTGGTTTAAACATTTCCTTGAAAGAGAGAGTCCACCACTTTCTGAGATGGGGCAGTCAATGCTTACTATCAGGATGTTCCTCCTGATAGTTCAGTCAGTATGTCTCTTCTGCTCACTTGCGTCTGTCGGTTCAGGTCCTTCCCTTCGGATCAAGCGAGAAAGATGAAGAAGTCATGGTGAGCTATCTGTGATGCCTCTCCTTGAGGCCAACTCATAGAGCACCCAATGAGTGTGCAGAGACCCTGAAAGGGGGGGGGGAGAGGATGAGCAGCTGTTGCAGAAGGAGATGGGCCAAGGGTGAGGAGGGGGGGTGCCCTCATAGCATGTAGTAGCCTTCGCTGACTTGTGCTGGATGGGGGGTTGTGGGAGCTGTAGTGTAACCCAGACTGTGGGAAAAGGCTCCTTTGAGTATCCTTGGTTCCCACTGGTGTTTTGTACAATGAGGAGCATTTGGCAACTGTTGTATCAGAGAATTCCAGTCACTCTCAGACACAGATTCCTGCCTGGCCTTCTGGAGTCCCTTCATGTGAATCACCTTTGCCCTCTGATCCTTGCCAGACAGATGCGGCTTCCCTTGGAGATGAGGAGGCTCTGGCCTCACGGCCGTTAGGAGCACCCACATGTGTACCCAGGTGTGACACTGACACACACACACCAACTTTTCTTGTTTGTTGGGTGCTTTGCTGACCTTCCTGCTGTCCCAGAGCTCCAAGTAGCTGCTGGCACTTGTGGACAGGTGGTCTGTAGCGGAGGGGAAGGGGCGGAAGGGCTGGCCCTGCTTCCTTTGTGTATCGAGCTTCTGCTCTGTGTGACCATCTGCTTTCTTTCCAAAAGAGCGTCTCCTGTGCCAGTGTGACCTACTGACTGCTTTGGCCATGCCTGGCTCCCCTGTGTCCTGGCAGGAAGTGATGATTAGTTAATTATCAAAGTGGTAGCCATGTTAGTCTGTGCAAGCATATCAAGAAGAAACACAAAACAATATATATATATATATATTTAAAAAGACTGAGATGTTGTAGCCCCTTAAAGACTAACTGCTGTATTTTAATGTGAAGTTTCACTGAACATGTCTTCAGGCATAAGAGTGAGAATTCTTTAGTTATCCCTATTCCAGCTAGCACACCAAATGCATATTGGATTTAATGTGTAGCCGAGATTCCAGTGCAGTCTATAAATCTCGCTGTAACTCTGTTGGCCTCCTCCAGGAAGCCAGTGTGCTTCTTGAACACTGCTTGGCAATAGCTCATTGCTTGGGTTGCATGCACACTTACCTTTTACTGCCGGTGACACCCCAATTTCTGACATGAGATGGAAGTGAAAAGTACCCTTGGTTTATGTGAAGCCCACATTCCCATGCCCTGTTTTCTTGGCAAGGAATCTAGAAGGTGGGGGAGTGCTTTACTTACTGCTCAGGGAGCACAGAATGGACAGGCTTTTCTCACAGTGAGTTGTTCATGGAAATCATTGGAAAGGCATTAAGCCACAACGAAACTGTGCATATAATTTCCCAGTGCAATTAGCACTGAAGTGCTTGCATAAATTAGTAGAGTCAGAACAGGTGTGCAAAACAGGCCCCTTGCAGCATCTGTAGGTAGACCAGGAGGCTATAAACTCATGGATTTCAATTGGATTCTTCTTTTAGCCTCTGTCCTATGATTGTATATTTTATTATCAGCATGTTACAGTAGCCCAATCTTGTGGCTGTTTACTGGAAGGCAAGTCTCCCCAGGTACAGGGGCAGTTCCTCTGATGCAAGCGTGCACAGGATCACAGCCTTGGTCTCTGATATGCCATGGAGCTGGAAAAGGGGGCCTTTTTCAGGCTAGTCTTCTGCCCGAAGGCAAGTTCCCAAGGAGAGCTACCCTACACAGTTCTATCAGTATGGCACTCATTTAGTGGCCACAGCTCCACCTGAGAGAATTCTGGGATGTCCAATCTGGTGGAGTCCTCGACATGCTCTGCTCCCATTCGGGAGGGTCAGCAATCTCTTTAGCACAGAATGCTAGGTCTTCCCCCAAATTGCCAACCCCAGGGTTCTGTTGAGTGGAGGCAACCCAGTTTAAGTCATATCAAGTTGTTACCGCCGTGTCATGAAGTTCCACTCACCACATCTGCAAAGCACAGTGCGTACTGTTAGCTGCGTCTTTGGCCCTGAGCAGAATTCTCCAAGCTGGCACTGACCGTTGCCATTCCTAAAGGGCTTGGGACCCACAGGAATGTTCCTTCCTCTACAAGAGGTGGGAGACTCCAGTTCCCATGACTCTTGACCATTGCTGGTTCATGCTCATGGAGACTGAAATAAAGCAACATCAGGAAGGCAGCAGGTTGCCCACCCTGTCCTATACCAACCTGGCTGTGTCTTGAGATCTTCGGGAAAACCTCCTTGGGTGGGAAACAGAGGAGGCTCCTCCTTGCTTGCAAGATCCTCCCGCTGGATTCCAAAGGCCTCCCTCACAGATCCTGGACCCATTCTGATGCTGTTGCCCTTTCAGCACTCAGTTTGAACTCAGATGCTTGGGCAGTTGAAAGCATTGCACCGGTTTGTTTAGTTTACTCAGCTGCTTTTATGCCATTTGATTTCACTATATTGCAGTGTTGTTCTATGATTTTATCCTACTACAGCCAGTGTTCTCCTGCAGAGGTCTGTCTGTGCAGTAGCAGTGATGTCACGGGCAGTGGCAATGTGCTGCTGATCAGAATTCCTTTTCCAGTTTTGGGCTGCATGTGATTCACATGCAACGAGACAAACTTGTGCATACCACAAAATTGAAAAAGGAACTGTTGAATTAGCAGCAATCTTCCATTGCTGGTGGTATCATTACAACTGCATGGGCTGAGCTCCAGAAAATGCTAATGGCCTAAATCGTGGTGTCTTCCTTTCTTTATCCATCTTGTATGCATACTGACGTGTCTCCCAGATTCATAGTCCAGTAGCAGCCATGCAGAAGTAAACATTACCCCATAGTAAGGATGTAATAAATGTTAACAATGTTCTTGTCCTCAGTGTAAAACAGTTGAGTTGTTATACTTATTGAGACACCCTTTCAAAAACATTGCCACCTGCTGCAATTTTTTTTCTTCTGGGTGGGAGTGAAAGATCAGCACTTTTCTTGGAGAATCAGGGACGATGTTTCTTGGGACGACTGGGGAAGTATTGCACCCCCGGCTGTGTTTTCTTGGCACAGGCTCAGAGCAGCTTCATGGGTAACTTTTTGGGAATGGCTGGAGGGGACACTTCCCCTTGTGTGTGGGTCAAGAGCCAACTGTGGCCTCTGGGTTCATGATTTTGTAGCTAATGTACAGATGTGGTGGGAAACCGCCATCTCTCACAAGCCCACATCACTGTTCAAGGCATTTGAGGTAAACTATGACTTGGAGCCACTCCTAAGTGGGTGATTCTTTTGCTTGGCGGTCAGGCCAATCACCGTATTTAGAAGCAGGGAGAAACCCAGCCCCCCGCCCCCACTGCCACCGCTGTCCAAAAGCAGAATGGCTACGAACTTTTGGAGCCTGTTTGTGAACTCTTCTGTTGTCACCCTGCTGCTCCGAAATGCATGACTCTGCCACAGTACAGGAAGGCCACCAGGGGAAAAGAAGAACATTTTATGGCTGCATCTCTGTGCTGAGATTTGTCTGAACCCCGAACTGTGGCTGCTCTGAACAATGGCAAGTGAAAACAAGACATAGTCTGGAGTTGGTTTGTTTCCACTGATCAACATGTTGGAATAAATCACCATTTGCTAGATCTGGATGATAATGCAAACTGTGGCTGGTCAAAAAATGGAACCAAGACAAAACCTTCCCAGCTCTTCCTTGTAGCTGTACAGGAGGAGGAGGAGGCTGAGGGAGCATGAGAGCTCAAGGCCACGGTTCTCCTTTGTCCGATGGTTGTACCAACGCTCCCATCCCCTGGCCAGTGCTGGTTTACGGGAGGCAGGCGTCAGTTCCAGATGTGCTGTGGCCTAGGACCTCATGGCTGCCAGGTCCTCCACTGTGCTGCACTTCTTCTGCCCAGGGTCCGTCTATAATATGGAAGGAAAGAAAGGGATCGTGTGAAACACTCATAATTTAATAGTAATGGAGCTCCAGGACTTCCCTCTTCCACTTGGTTTGCTCAGCTCTTTAAAATGAGACCCTAATCAATCCACGAGGAATAGACAGGTTCTGATTTGTGTCCATTCTTAAGTCTGTTGCATTCCATTTCTGCATCAATTAGTGAAGTTGAAAAAAAATTACACACATAAAATTTGCATTAATTTTCAGTGTATTTTTTCCCCACAAGAGGTACAATTTTCTATGCTTTTTAATCCTAAAATACGCATTTGCCATGCATTTCGTTTTAAATTGGAACGTTACATGCATTTTGGTACAGCTTTTTGAGCTGGGAACTGTGTTGCAAAATTCTGAGAAGCATGAAAACCAAAGGATAACGTGTTTTGAATCCACTTATTAGTGTGGGAGGCACAAATCCATCTGATTTGCTTCAGATGTAGAGTGAGCAAAAACCTGAGCTTTCTTCCAGTGCTTCACAGAATTGCTTCTCCACACGGGTAGCCAAACCACTGCCCCTTCTCCTTGATGAGCTAGATTTCCAGAGTGCAGGAGGATTTGGTGGGTGCCTGTGCTTGTGTGTCTCGGGGCATTCACCCAGACGAGCTGACACCAGCATCTGCAAGGAAGCAGAGGTGAAGGGCGGCCTCTCTGATGGAGAGGGAGGTGACCGTGGGTCAGAGGCCTGGGCCTAGCCTGCTTTGAAATACCCAGAGATGGGACAAGTTTACTGTTCTGGACTACAACTCCCAGAATACCTCATTCTGATGGGGGGGGAGCTTGGGGTGCTGTAGCCCAGAATAATTGCCTTTCCTGCCTTGGAGGATCACACCCTCCTGTCTTGGACTCTCTGCCAGGAGACGGTGACCCATCCAGAGGTTAGGGGTGGAAAGGAGACGGCATGAAGGCGCCAGGGCGGAGATGGGGTTATCTTGGGGGTGGCTGCACGAGGAGGGGGCAACCGCTAGCTGAGGGGTGTATAACAGGGAGTGCAAACGGGCAGGCGCTTTGCCTCTGGGGTGTCTGTTATGTGTGCCGTGTGTGTTGGCGGCGGCGGCGGGGGCCACCCCACCGGGCCCCCACCGGGCTTTCTGTTGGGAGAGGGTTACTTCAGTATTGGGGAATTAAAATCAGGACCTCAGTCCTGGCCACCAGAAGCGAGGGGAGGGCACCCCCGTGCATGCGTGTGGGTCCCTGCTCCCACGCCCTGGTCACCCACCAGTCGTTCCCTTACCATTTCCACCGGGAGGGGACTGGGCAGGGAAGGTGGGAGGGGGCCATTAAGGATCTACAGGGAGGGGCGCAAAAGCAGGGCGGGGGGGGGGGAAGGACGGAGACAACCATGCCAAGCACCCGCTGGAGGGCAAGGAACTGGAGGCCTGGGGTGGGGCAGGGAGTCGTCCCCCCCCCCCCCCGGACCTTCTGCTACCTTGCGGGTCTTGCCCTCCAGCGCGAGCCACCGGGCGTGGAGACTCCGCTGCGCGTGGCTGCTCCATAGAGGGGCAGAAACACTCCGCACGTGCTCTTGTCTCCCTTTGCCCGCTTTTCTGCCAGGCCAAGGTCCCGAAGAGGCATCGGGCAGGGAGGGCGCCAAATTGGGGGAGACTGGAGGTTCTCTCGCAGGGGGGCTGGTGGGGAAGCGAGGGGGGGGACTGGGATGGGCCTGGAGGACGAAGGAAGAGGGGCCGCCGCCGCGGAGCTGTCGCCCCCTCGCCCTTGCCTTCTGGTCGGGCCCGACGCCTGGAAGCGCGGCAGCAAGCCCAACAGGTGTCAGCTCGCCACCTGTTGAATGCCTGCCTGCCTGCCTGCTGCGCTGTGGGGCAAAGCCCAAGAGCCCTCCTGCTTGCCTCCCTCCCTCCCTCTTTTTGTGCACCGGGGTCCGGAGGGAGAGGAGGGGCCGGCCGAGCAGACTTCCACGCGCCGGAGAAGGAGGAGGAGGAGGAGGAGGAGGGTAGCGGCAGGCGGACCTTGCAAGCAGACCAGGCGAGGCGAGGGAGCAAGGAAGGAAGGAAGGAAGGAGGGCCGGGATCTGGCCCGAAGGTGGGGGCGTGGGCGGCGGGGGGGGGGGGATCGCTTCCCGCAGGCAGGCGCGCGCCGGGGGTGGGGCGCCCACCTCTCGCCGGAGGACGGCCGGGCGGAGGGCGAGGAGGCGGGAGGGAGGGAGGGAAGGAAGGAAGGAAGGGGAGGAGCCCGCCGGCCGTCGCCGCAGCCGCGGGAGCCGGCGAGACTCGCGGGCCGCCCGGCTGGGGAGTCGCCCGCCTGCCCTGCCCTGCCCTGCCCTCCCCTCGTCGCCATGTGCCAGGACCGGCGGCGGCGAGAAGGAGCAGCGGCAGCGCTGCCAAGGGAGGCGGTCGCGGTCGCGGTCGCTGCCGCGTCGCCCCCAGCACCGGCCCGGAGGCAGCCGCCGCGGCAGAAAGAGGAGCAGGAGCAGCGGCGGCCCCGGCCGGAGTGACAGGCGAGCGGAGCCGGCGGCCGAGCGACCGGGAGCAGGAGTCGCAGACGAGCCATGGCGCTGCCCGCAGAGGCGGCGGCGGCGGCGGCGGGGGGACTCGGAGGCGGCACTACCGGCACCGGCGGCGCCTCCCGACCGGAGCCTCCCAGCCCCCGGTGCTGGCCCGGCGGAGCCCCGGCCGGAGAGCGACCACCACGAGGAGGCGAGGCGGTGGCGGCGGCGGCGGCGGCGGGCGCCGTCTCCGGGCGGTCCGAATGCTGGCGGCGGCTGCGGCGGCTCCTGCTCCTCCGGCCCCTGCCCGGGATGCGCTGAGCCTCGCCCGCCGAGGAGGGGAGACCAGGCCGGCGGGCAGGCGAGCGGGGCGCCCCGGTAGTAGCTGCTGCTGCTGCTGCTGCCGCCGCCGCCTTCGCCGCCGCCTTTCCCGCCCCCCTCCCTTGAGCGTGTGCCGGGCGCGCGGAGTCTGCCCCGTCCCACCCGCCCGTCCAGTTCTCCGTGTGACCCCCGGCGGCCCCGATCCGGGGGAGGAAGGCCCCCATGGAGCTCCTGCAGCAGGCGCCGCCCCCGCCGCCGGCGCCCGGCATCAGCACCGTAACGTATGTTTTCGTTTACAGCCCCGGCGGGAGCGGGCCCGGGCCCGGGGGTGCGCCGGGCACCGGGCCGGGCGTGGAGCACACCCCGCACGCCGCGCCGGCCCCGCTGCGAGGCCCCAAGAGGAAGCTGTACAGCGCCGTGCCCGGCCGCAAGTTCATCGCCGTCAAGAGCTACACGCCGCAGGGCGAGGGCGAGATCCAGCTCAACCGCGGAGAAGCCGTCAAGGGTGAGTGAGGGGGGGCGCGGCGGCGGTGGTGGGGAGGGGCGCCGCTTTTGGGACCCTCGGAGGGAGGGTCGGACCGGCCCCCGCAGGCGAGGTTTGAGCCGGGCGGCGGCGGCGGGAGGGGGCTTCAGGAGGTGAGAGAAGCAAGGGGGGGGGGGTGGGGAAGCCTGAGGGCCGGATGCTGGACAGAAGAAGGTTCTTCCAGCCTCAGGCTGACTTTTCCCGGGACAGACCCAGGTCTGTGCCAGAGCACCTCAGGGGAAAATCCACCAGCCCAGCAGGAAGGCCAGGAAAGGGGTCCCCCTCACTTTTCCCCAAAGTGTTGGGAATTGTGTCAGGGAGCTGGAGCGTGTATCTTTGTGTATTGGAGACATTTCCCCCCTGGCACATTCCTTGGGTGTTGACCAGGGAGACCTTTGGGAGGTCCCGAATTCATAGGGATGCCAATGCCAGAGGCGGCTGGAGAGCAGGTAGCCGCCACCCCTCTGCTTGCAGGGTTCAGCCAGAGTCAGGTTCCGCACCTGAGAAGGAGCTCCCGTTTGGACTTCTGCCCTTCCTGGTGCCAAAGGGGTCCCTGCACTCGACTGGGGTGGGATACTTCCCCACGACCCATTGAGATTGACCTGGTCTGTTGCTTCTTGAGAGCGGGGTGGCTTTAAAACAGAGGCTCTCTTCAAGATGGGTGATGGGAGAGCCCCGGACTCCTCTCCTGTCAGCTTAAGGGATTCCGGGGTTCCTTTTAGGGAAGTGATTTCCCCACCAGTACGTCAGAAACTTAAATCCAGGTTTCCTGGGTGTGCTGTATGCCTGGGCAACTGTGTGTTCAAGCAAGGGACCTCTGTGTGTGTGTGTATGTGTGGGTGCGTGTGTGGGTGCGTGTGCATGTACGTGTGCAACAGTTGGCAGAAAAAGAGCAGCACAGTCTGGCAGCCGGTCTGCACGTCAGCGTATTGGGCAGAATGCCTGAGGCTTGGAAAAGTTTCTTTTTTCAGATGGCTGCTTGCAGAATCTCCCAATCCGGGAGGATGCTGGGCATTTTATCCGCAAGCAGTCAGTTGTTCAGCTACGGAACTCTTGGGCCTTTGTTGGGGGGATTATCTTAGATAAAGCTTCCTGGCCAGAGAAGTCTCTGCTGTGGTTAAGGCCGTCATTGGTTGTCTGTGCTCGGAGGAGGTGGCGGTGGTGGTGGTGATTGTGGTGCACAGACCCTCTCAGAGTCCACTGCTCCTCCTGACCTGCCAGGTGCCTTCCTGGCATGGGAACCGTCTGCACAGCTTAGTTTGGGTGTTCATGCCAGAGGGTGGTTTCGCTGCTGAAGCCCCCTCCCCTGAGGTGACTGGGATTGACGGAGCATAGAACTGCTGTCAGCTTGCGCAGACTTGTCAGATGTGGGGGGATGAGGATGTGTGTGTTTCACACCCAGAAACCTGCTGTTCAGGCAGGTCTCTGGGTACACAGAAGTGATCACTGTGGAGGGTGTGTGTGAAGCTGATCACCTTTGAAGGATGCAGACCTTTGTTCCGGGCTAGCTCAGCCTCTAAGCCTTAGCAGGTAGGGGGGCTTCAAAGGGATGAGCAGGCACATGTGTTGCTACCCACCCCCCCAAAAAAAACACCAGTTTTAAGGGACACCTTGTTGATTCTGAGTGAGCTTAAAAGCATTTCCCTCCCCCCATTCCCCCCCCCCCCCCCGGGAGAACTTGGACATATTTTATTTTCCTACATCCCACAGAATCCCCAGCCAGGATTCCAGGAAATGTTGTCCCAGAAAATAACCTTTCAAAGCTTAATCATCCCTAGAGCTCTTATGCATTGGCTAAAATCCAATAGTAAGACACAACTAGAGTAGGTCCATTGAATCAGTGGAGCTTACACAGACGTTGACTCACCCATTCTCCACTGATTCAATGGGCCTCCTCCAGTTGTGACTTCTGTTTTTTCAGCCATTCTCGTTTTCTTTGGAAACCTACAGGAAGGAAAGTTGGTTGTTGTGAGTTCATGACACAAAGCCTTAGCTGTTGTGAGTGGCAGTACAGGAACACTTCGCAGTGGAAACCGTAACACACAGCACAGCTTTCATGGGCTGGAAGAGACTCAACAAGTGGTCTCTTAGATGAAGGCAGAGCCAGAACGCCCTGTGCATGTGAAGCACTTCTGACAGATGGTGGTGCCTTGGAAACCCCCAAGGAAAGGATCCTGCAGCCTTCCTCCCTCCCTCGCACGGCGGTGTTGCTTGGCATTGCTGAGCTGCAATGCAAACCCATTTGGCGTTAACTCTCAAGGCTCCAAGCCACCGCTGCGTTGGGACCATGGTTCTCTGCCGGTCCCTTTAGGGCAGCTTTCTCCAGCCTGATGTCCACCAAGTGTGTGTGGGCCGTACAATTCCCAGACTCCCCTTGCCGGTCCCCAGAATCCTTCATTCAGCTGTGTAGACTGGCGCGGTCACTTAGGACCGAAGACTGACCCAAAGTTTCTCACCCAAGGGAGTTCCTTCCCCCTGCAACAGGACAGCTCCGGGGTTCTTCCAAAGCAGCATTGAAAACCATCATGCAATGGTTGGAATCCTGTTGCTTGTTGTGGTAAGTTGTGACTAGAGGAGGCCCATTGAATCAACGGGGGATTTGTTGAGTCAACTCCTTCGTAGGTTCCACTGATTCAGTGCGGTGACTGTGTTTGGGACTTACTACATTCAGCAGCAGAATTTCAGCCCTGGTATGAACACGCTTCTCTGTGAGGTAGCGATAAAGCCTTCTACTAGTCCCCTCCCCACCCTGAAATGTAGCAATTATCTGCAATGTTGTTACTTAGAAAATGGCACCAGGGCGTGGTTCCCCCATGCTAGCAGTCCGACCCTAAAAACCATCAGGGGAAGCCAGTCTGGCCCCTGAACCACAGGCTGGGGCCAAAGCCAGCATGGCAGGGAGGGCAACTACAGACTGAGATCATGGGTACTGGGACTTGAACCCTTTCCCACCATGGTGCCTGTCAGAACAGGAAGACACAGACAGCCAATCTGCCGTTCACATAAGCTTCCTTTGTTAATAGCAGGCATTGAGAGGGGGCCAATTCTGATGGGGTCCTCAGCCACAGCAAAGGGTGAAATTCCCTCCCCCTCCCCCCATGCTTTTAGGCGTGGGTTCTGACTGCTTCCTTCTTCCCCCAACCCAAATCCAGGCAAGAAAAAGCTGCTTGTCCCATATCACCTCTGGCTTAGGTCGTGAGTACCCACCTCCTGGCCAGCCGGTCTTGTGACGCTTCTTGTCCTTTGCCTGATCGTGCCTGGTTCCATAAATAAGGGCGGCAATGCTGATCATTGTGAGTGGCAGCAAAAAGTGGAGATAGTGAAGGTTAAGAGTAATTTGGTTTTTATGGTCCCAGAGCGCAGCAGTCTTCTGCTGAGCTGGTGGCTATTAAGCTGAGAGGAATAACCACTCCAGAAACTTGTAGTCAGTAAAAATAGAAAATGTACAGTTGCAGCTTCAGGAAATCCATCCAGAGATAGTGTAGGTGGAGAAAAAAAAAACACACACACACACACACACACACAGCACCACTACTCTTGGTCGCCCAAACCTCCAGCGCTAGCTCCATGCACGCAGGAGTGCTGATGGCCATTATGGAGGAAACCTGCTGTACTTCCTTTGTCCAAAGGAGACTTTGGACACACTGACTTTGGAGAAGAAGGAAGCGAGGACTCGGGCTAGTGGTCTGTATGTTGATGAGTGGGTGTTTGGGGGAAAAAGAAGAGGGGGTCAGGATGCCTGGCCCCTGTGCCCATCTGTCAGTCAGTCAGTCTGTCGCTGCCACTCCCAGCTGGTTCAGGCACTGGTGCCTTTCAGTGCCAACAGAGCCTTGTTGGGCATGGTTGAGCCACAGCTTTCTCTTTGGGAAACCCTGCATTTGAGAGGGCAGGACCTTTGGAAGTGACTGCATGGTCAGGCGGTCAGACTAGATGGCTGTTCTTAGGGTGCCTTCCAGCCCTTCTTAAGCTAGGAATTCAGGACTGGCCCTTGGGGCACAACCCCTCCCCAGGGGTTGCCCTACACGGTTCAAGGCAGAAAAGCAGTTGTCCTCCCAGGTATGTGACAGGAGGTCACCACCTGGATACAAGGGGAAATGGGGCACTTGGATCATGCTCTGTTTAGACTGAGTGTGAAGTTGAAATGCTTAGGAGAAACCAACAATTCCTGAGAAAGAGCGTGATTGCCACAGTCACAGAAAAGCTCTCTGACCCCACGAGAATAGTCGAAGGGAACTTGCATGGACACTACTTCTCAGCTCACCGCCTGCTCCTGTCAAGTTACTTGGAAAGCTGTGAGAGACAGAGATGAGTGGCTAAGCATTTGAACTACCAAGTGTTTGAAGGGTAAACAGAAAATTTGCTGAATTGTTATTTCTTTAAACAAAAGATAGGAAAGTTGTGTGGGTTGTTTAGCCACTAGCTGGAAGCCATTCTTAGCTTTCCATGGACCAGGCATTCGTGTTGGTGAAACAGGACCATTCAGCCAGAACTATGGTTTTGTGATGGGGAGTCAAAGCTGTTTGGCTAGGACTTGTTCCATGTGTAGAGGGTCTGAAGCAGATACCAAAGTGTGGTCAGCATCACATCGAAACCAGACGTTTTGTACTCTACTCACTGGTACGATTTGATGTTCTGTGTCACTTACAAAGTACCATCAGAATTGTACTTGTAGAACGGGTGGTCGTGTTAGTCTGTGCAAGCATGAAATAGAAAGCAAAATAGAAATGAAGAGTACAAAAAGACAAAAAAAATGTGGTGGCACTTTAGAAACTAACTTTTATATTTTTTAAGGTGAGCTTTCACAGACAGGTCCACTTCATCAGACATAAGAGAAAGAGGTTTTATTTCTAATTTGCTTTTACCAATAATGTACCATCAGTGTGTGCCAGGCTTTTCTCTCACCTACCCCCTGTCCCCAGATATGTCAGAGTATGTCTCCCAGTGGCCGTCCTGGGTAGGGATTATAAGACTTCTTGTGAGCTGACTCATAATAAAACCATAGGATTGCAGAGCTGGAAGTAACACTGATTGTTTAGATTTCACTAAATCTTTCAGCAAGGGCCCTCATGATATTCCTGAATCCAGGTTGGTAAACTGTGGGCTAGACACTCTTGCTGTTGGGTGGATTTGTAGATAGTTGGTGGATCATACCCAAAGAGTACTCACCACTGGCTCTTCGTCATCCTGGGGGGAGTGACACAAGGCATGCCACAACAAAGGTGTTTCCTGTGTTGTTCCAACATCTTTATCAATCATTCAGATCTTTGGAAATGACTTGGATGAAGAGTGTGCATTAGACCAGCAGATATGTCAAACGAGAAGGGGTAGGTGATGCCTCTGAAGATGGAGTCAGGATTCAAGATGGGTTTAGCAAGATACAGAAGTGGTTCAAAGCATAGAATCATGAATTTGGAAGGGGCCCCTAAGGCCATTGAATCCAATCCCCTGCTCAGTGCAGGAATCTAGATTGAAGGATATCTGCCAGGTGGTTGTCTAAGTTTCTCTGGAATGCCTCCATTGTTGAAGCGCTCACCACCTCCCCCTGAGGTCATGGGTTCCACTGTCGTACTGCTCTAACAGTTAGGAAGTTAGAGCAAACAAAAATGACATGATTGCAGACAGAAGTAGGGTAGAACATGCTGAGCTTTATGGCTTATGGCAGGCCTTCATTCTTAGACAGGATGTATATAATTTATTTTTATTTATATTTATTTATTTGATTTATATACCGCCCATCTGGCACCCAGGGCCACTCTGGGCGGTTTAATAACTGAAGGCCTTCATTTCTGTGTGTAGCTTCTTTTCTGGGATTGTTCCTTTGAAACATTCACACAGATCCTAAACCCCTGGGGACAGTGCGGGCGATTTCCACAAAAAGAGGAAATCAGAAGCCCCTGGTGGCTCGGCCCACCCCAAGGAGCTGCTCTGGAGGCCCATTGCCTGCTGTTTGCCAATCCGTAAAGGCAAGGAAAAGAAGGCAAGGAAACAAGAGCCCACAAAGGCCGCCAAGGGGAGGAGGCAGGCAGGAAACCGAGCTGGGCAGGAGACCAGGGGGAGCAGCTGAGGGAGCCTTAGAGGGGCTTCAAGCAGCAGCTGAGGCAGCGGGGTCACCGCAGGAGGAGGAGGAGGAGAGGATGGGAAGAGAACAGATGGGATTTCTTTGCTTGAGCAGAGAAAAGGACCCTTCCCCCTCTTGTCTGGGGCAGCCTTGCACAACCGAGCACTGGTAAAAGTTCTGGTCGGAGAAATTTCTTAATTTTCCTAATTGAGGAGAGATTTTTTTCCCCATTTGCATGTAGCCAAAGAAACTGGGGAATGAGGTGGTGAGTGATATCCACTGTGAACATTTTATAATCTGCTGTTCAGACAAAAGTTTCTCAAAGCAGAGAACAATAAACTGCAATTAAAAAACAGCACTAATAAAACAATTATCTAATCACAATGAGATCGAGAAATGAGGGGGGGAAAGCAGGAGGAGAAAGTAAAATAGCACCACAGAGAACAAATCCTACTCCTACCCAGGTTAGAAGCCTGCCTGCAAAACAAACAGCCTTAACTGCTGCACACTTCAAGGCACCAAGCTCTGGAGTCTGGTGACTCTTGGGAGGAGATGCTTGTGAATCTCTCCCATCCTGATGCCTTCCCAGATTTCATGAGTTCAGATTATACAGTCTGCTCTCTATAGGGCTGGGGAACGAGGAATTCCTGTCATTCCATAGTGGACCTTTAGGCTGTCAGCCGTCTGTGGGAGCAATGTTTGCTGATACTGGCAGAAACGGCCAGATCCAGCAGAAGGACACTGTTGAATCGTGTCTATTGCGTGTCTGCAGCCAATATGCATCTCTTTCGACACACACACACCCTGCAGCATTGTTGGGGTTCACCAGCACTGTGCAGAACAGGACAACTGCAGGGCAAAAATGAATTCCTTCCTGCTCATCAGGCCATGTGCCTTAGCACACATTAGTGAGCTGCAAGGAAGAGAGGCACACGGTGAAAACTGTGGCAGGTTCCACATGAGCCAGCTTGACAGCTAATTCTGGGCATCAGTTCCACTGAAACTGGGAGGCAGATAGGGGCAGGGCAGACACATGGAGCCAAAAAAGGGGGCAAAAAGGGGCTCTGCTCAGCTCTGCGGTAGGAGACGAGTCTCTTGCTAGCAGCCGACCATGGGTTTTGTTTGGGATGCTGTGTTTTCCTCTCCCTCAGTTTCCTTTGAAACAACCCAACAGACCTTGTTGTTCTTCGGGAGCTGACTGGTTTCCATATTTAGTTTCGTGATTGTGCCCCTGCTGCCCCCACCCCCACCCGCCAGATAGATATCATTAGAGACTCCCAGGTGTGGTTTTGCCTTTCTCTGGAGAACCCATGTGGCTTTTCTCTTGAGTTGTGTTGGGGGCTTCTTTTCCTACAGCTTCCTTTCCAAAGGCTAGGTGTGCTGGGCGGTGCGAGTTGATCTGTGGGAACACTGGTGGGCGGGTAGTCCTCCTTTGGGCCCGGAAGGCCCCCTTCCCGTAGAGAAGAGAGCCTGGGCAGGCTCTCAGTGAAGAGGGAGTGGGACAGAAACCAGGGAAGAGCGAGGCCGCTGTCGGAGTTGGACCCCTTGAAGCAAAGAAGCGGGTTCAGGGGCTGACTGAGGGAAGCCAAGCTGGGGCCTGAAATGCCCGGCCTGTCAGGCGGCGGCTGTGGTGTCATCTCTTGGTGAATTCAATATGTGGATCAGACTTAGGTGTTGTTGTGAAGGACTTTGGTTGCATACTGCCATGGTTACGAGGAAAGCTCTGTGCAGCTCCATGTGTGACGCGTGCTGTAGCCTGCCAGAGAATGGAAGGGAAAGAGAAAACCACAGACTACATGGATCAAGGCGGATTTTAATCAGATCTCTCTAGAAGGCTCTGGAGTGTGCCTCAGAAAAGATCAGGGAGGGTGGAGTAGTCCAAAAGACAACTATTGTCTCCGAAGATGGAAACCTAAATTGCAGCCCCATCCAGAAATCTTGATGGGTCTAATCATTTCACTCCCCATTTTCACTATTGTAGTGGCATCATGATCACTACTTCAGCAAGCTGCAGAGCAGAGAGTAAGCATCTTTTTTGCCTCTGTGAAGTGGTCTCGTGAAGGCCTCCCCCCTTGCATGTCCCCTCCCCTGCCACAAGCTTTCATCTGGCATTGTGGTTTTCCCAGTGGCTGCTCAAATGTGGCGTTTGCGGTCCTTGTCACATTCACAAAACCACTTCACCAGACCTAAGTTTCCAAGAAAAACAAGTTGGTGGGGCAGTATAGAATTCACCCTATGTATAAAACATGGTTGGCCGCTGTTTAAATCGAGAACGCTCTGGAGAGCTGCCATTCGTGGAATGAGCCTGCAGTCCTCGGTGTGCGATGGAACCACTCCTAACTGTAGCTGAATTGGAGGGACCATATACGGTGTTACACCTAGTTTGAGGTGTGGGGAGGTTGTCCCTGAGGGTTCCAGTGAGTGTTTGTTCCATTCTGAAGGGTCTGATTTTCTCCACTGAAGGTTAAAACGTAATAACCAGGAGAATAGCTCATCCCCTCTGCCCATCATTGGTGGAGAACAGCAGAGAGTCCTTTGCCGTTGTGTGAGGCCGTTCATTTCGTCCATCCAAAGGATGTCTTGTGTCTGTGTGTGCAAATGTGTGCGTAGGCAGATGCTCTGCCCTCTTAGGCTGCAAGCAGGTACCCCACTGCTTTGGCTTGGCGTCTGAGCCTTTTCTGTGGCCCTCCTTAGCATGGCTTTAAAAGTGCAAACAGACCCCATGAGTGCGCTCGGAGGCCACCCTTCCTCTGCTCCTCACAGTGCAGAGACGAAGGAGTGCCTTTGGTTTCCTGTGCATTTGGTCCTTCTCTGGCTGACTCTGCTGCCAGAAGTCGGGATGGAAGCATGTCTTGT
Source organism: Intellagama lesueurii (assembly GCA_037013535.1). NCBI lineage: Eukaryota > Metazoa > Chordata > Lepidosauria > Squamata > Agamidae > Intellagama > Intellagama lesueurii. Next base: position 1,025,252 of record JBAJHW010000005.1, on the reverse strand, counting down.
TTTCTCTGGGGAAGGAAGCTGTGTGTTTAATTCTGACAGCATGGGCTGCTGGCCTGGTTTCATTTTTTTAACTAGCTTCCAAGAATCCACACATGGTTGGCAGTGTGCTGTCAGGGTCAGAAGGGAGCTACTTCCTAGGCCCCCCTCTCCTTTCCTCTCTCTGTTTTTGTTGTGAAATAAGCCAGTCTTTCACGGGAAACAGCTTTACTCTGAAGCAGCTTCCTTGTCCAGCTCGCCCAGGATTATCTGCTGTGCCTAGAGACCGTGCTCTCCTGTAGGGTCTCTGCTTGAGAAAGAGGGGGGGAAACATGTGGAGAGGGTGGGTGAGCTTCACCTTGTAAAAATAATGGGGACAGGGAGGAGAAGCTCCTGCTCCCAGCCCAGAGAGACCTCAGAGTCTTAGGAGAGGAACTGCCTTGCCTGCTTGGGTGTAGGGGTGGGAGCAGGAGGGATGGAGAAGCTGTGGGCATTCTCAGACTTTAGGGATGAAGACATCAGTTGGGTGCGAGGGGGAAGGCTCTAGCACACACACCCCCAAAAAAAACACGCAATGCAGCAATGGGCTAAGTTGTGTGGGAAGGCTGGAATAGCTCATCTGGTTATTTTGACAGAGTTGTTCCTCAAGATCCTTGGAAGTATGGGTGGCCCTCTAAGTCCCCTCCATGAGATCCCATTTTTGCAGGTATCTTGGTATCATAAGAACACAAGATCCTGCTGGCTTGAGATGAAAGGAGGCCCTTCTGGTCCAGTGTTTTCTTCCCACCCAGGGTGGCTCCCTCAATTAGAAGCTCCAAAGAAGCCCACCAGCAGGGCGTAATGAGGGGGGGCGGGGGCCTCTGGTCATGCTACCCCGCAGCTTACAATGGTGCCCTGTATGCCCTGCTGATGTGTCTTTCTTAGGGCATGAGGGCTGCCTGTGGGATTTTCTACCTTTTTCCTTCTCCCTACTTCAGAATTCCTAGGAGAGTACAAAAGAAGCTGCAGGATTGTGTATCAGCATCTGTTGTCAATTTCAGGCTCAGGTGAAACTGACCAGTGTAAGAACCTGGTGGGACAATCATGTGGAGGATAGTACCCAAGGCACAAGCAGCGTCAAGACTATCAAAGTTAACTTTGCACAGGAAATTAGCCAAGTGTGTGTGTGTGTGTGTAGACACACACAGAGACGCAGACACACACGCACAACTGCTCAGCATTTTTCACTGCTGCTACTCTGGGAAATCTCTCCATCTCCATGGGGGTCCTGCATGTCAGAAAATGCCAAGATGTCGAAAACAGCAGGGTCCAGCCAGCATGCTTTGAATGGATGCAGAGATGGTGGATGGGGGGCGGGGCGGGGGGTATGAGAAGGTTAGAGGGGGGCAGGGGAAATTTTCTTGCCTACCTACCTTTAAAAATTCACAGGGAGTTGAGGAAGGCTGGGGAACGTGCCCCTGTGCCCTATGAAGGTGATGGGGAGGGGGCGGGGCGGTCTCCAAGTTCTTGCAGGAGGAGCTGGGCTGGGCAAGCACTGGCTTTGTTTTCTGACTGTTTCTGTCTCTGACCATCTGCTTTGTTACCAGCTGGACTCTCTGTACCATCTCTCGCTCTTCTCTCTCATTCTCATCCATGCTCCACTCTAGACGACTCGCCTCATCAGCTGGGTAACTATGAGTATCCATCACCCTCGCTGCTCCTCACTCATCCCCCATTATTCCTCATCCTGTCTCTGTCCCTCGTGGGGTGGTGGGGTGGGTGTGAATTGGACAGCCCCCCCCCTCCTCTCCTCTTTCTCTTTCCCTCGATGATCCCTTGTGCTCCTAGCAAATGCCGGGGGGGGGGGATCACTATATAGAAGCATGCATGTCTGTGTTCTAGGGTGGTCTCAGGTAAGTGTGTGTGTGTGTCGGGGGAGCATTGTTCTGTGTTGCTTTGCTGTGCATAATTTGGTTCAGCAGCTGGGAGGCCTGGCTGTTCTGCACCAACAAATACCCTTGGGGTATCTCCTTGGGGAGGTGCCCCCCTTCGTCCCCCAGGAAATCAATTTCTGTGTTTTAACCACCAGTTTCTGCAAGCCATCGTCTGGACTGGCTGGATAGGGTCTTTCCCCAGGTAGAAGCTATTATTTATTAATTAAGAGCATTTACTAATTGCTTTTCTACCCACTAAGGCTTCCAGAGTAATCTATAATACAGCAGAAAAGGACCTCTGTTTTGAGCTTTGATGGGGACAGGGATTTTAGGGGGCTTGTGACCCCTCCATGCAAAACTCACCACCCCTAAAAACTTCCAGGAACAGAGGGCAGAACTTGTAGGGAAGAACCAGTTGGGGGGCATGGAGAAATTTAAACAGCCACACTTTGCTGAGCCCTTCTTTCCTAGGAAGTGCCCGGTGGTGTCATTGACACCTTTGAGGACAGGGGCTGCCCTGAGTTCCAGCCCTGCAGGTTGCTCCCCTGAAGTGCTGCACCCCCCTGTCCCTTGCCCCCCCCCCCCCGTTTCTCCCCTTGTGTCCACCTGAATCTTCCGCTGCCTTCAGGATGCCGTGCTCTCTGACTCCTCTGCTCAGCGTTCGATGCATTTTAATCCCTTGGCTTCGATCTTCAATCTGTCCAAGACTTTGTGTGGGTGACAGCAATTAGAAACATGTCATCTCATTCGAGAGGGCTTTGAGAAAATTTCAAGGCACGCGGGGACCTTCTTCCTGGCAAAGGGGGAGAGATTGTATGGGGAGAAGGTCTTGCTTGGGGTGTGTGGCTGCACTCCGGAGCCCTAGCTGTTTGAGAAGCCTTCCACTGCCTTGGTCCCATAAAACGAGATCCTGGGATTTGTCGTTCAGTAAGCAACTTGGAATTCTCGACTGCAGTCCTTCCTCTGCTCCTTTTTCAGCTTGGCCAGATTTTGGGACCTTCCTCAGAGGCCTTTCGCCTTCTGTGCCACGAGGCAGGCCCTTCTCAGTGGTGGTGCCAGCGCTTGAGGGTCATTTGCTGGGTTTTCCTTGGTTGCCTTTTAGACAAGCCTGGACATTTGGTGCATGTAGTTCTGCCCCCAGATTTCTAATGGGTGGCTTCACACCCCCGGTTTCATTATTGCCCCCTTTCACAGTTTTCTGTTTTAAGAAACTAGGGAGCTGAACTGACCAGGTCTGAGGTCATTTGTACATCTGGCCCAGGACTATCTACACTGACTGGTTGCAGCGATGGCTCTCTGGGGTCTTGGGCAGATAGAAAAGGTGACAGAGAAGAGCTTCCCCTGGCAAACAGGGGCTTCAGCACTGGGTTGTGGGTCTTCCCCAAACATATTTAATAATTTCAAAAGTAGAGCATTGCGCAGAGTTCATTTCTGGCTGAGGGTCCCTCCTCCTGCCTTGGACTCCTTCCCTCCCGGATGTTGTCTCTGCCAGTCTATCCTGTGTTATCATGTTGCAAAAATTAATAGTTTGAACACCCTGGTAGGCCAATTCTGGTTATGTGTAAGGTGGGAGAAAAAGAGAACACCCACTACAAAAGGACTTATTTAATTATTTATTCTGCAGAATAAAGGAGTATCCATGCGTTAATACCTGAACAATGTTTACAGATGTGCGCTAGCATTTATGTACCTTACTAGTCACATATCACTGACCTTATCTGCATTCCTAATCTGGCTAGTATAGTAGCTGACTTCTGTCTGTCTCTTTCTCTCTTTTTTTAATGTTTAGGCTCCTCTCTTTGCTGTCTCATCTGTAACCCAATGTCACCCCATTCTTGTTTTCCTTAATTCTTTTAAGAACACATTCAACACATTCTTTTCCTTATGTTAGTAAAGGTCAGGGCTTGATACTTATAAGTTTCTGAATATTTAACATGGTGAGCTAATACAAAATAGTACTACTTATACTAAGTATGGCTAGGCCATAACCATGATTGAAAATAAATTTCTTAACAATCAGAGAAATGCAGCCAGTGCCTTCTCAGAGATGCTCTCCTCCTGCTTGATGCCATGAAAAGGTAGATCCCAAAGCTCTGGTGAGCGTCACATAGGTTCTTTGAGGGCAGGTGAGACCTGCTCTCTGCCTTAGGCCTGAAGTCCCCAGGAGCTGCGGCTGTCCCAGGAACAGAAATGTGAAGAGGTGTATCCTGGAGCAGTGAATGCTTCTGAGATGCTGATGCTGCTTTTTTGTGGTCTCTGTGAATGCACACAAATGGGTTAATCTGCGCCTGCGCAGGACTCCTCAAAACTTTCTAGAGCTTAAAAACACGTGATTAGTGGGACGTTCCCCCATGGAGCGCATGCTCCGCCCATCTAGAGGTCCCTCAGTTCCTTTTAGCTGCCACTTAGGTCAGACCTTCTCAATGACTAGAGCAACGTCTTTCAGATTGCGATCTCCAATCTCTATCATTCTGCCTGTTAGGCATCCCTAATACTTTTCATCTTCGACTTTCTTCCCCGTGAGTTTCTCCGTTTTCTCTTTCGCTACCTTTGTCTCCCTCGATTCCCGCCCTTTTTCTGGCCCCTCCAGGCCCGTTTAAGCGTTGCGTGTCGTGTGCCAACAAGATCCCTTTGTCTGACAGCCACGATCGCTGCCTTTTTTGTTTGGGGAAACAAAACAAAACTCCTTCCTGCCCAGAGTGCAAGAGGCTGACCAAACCAGCCCTCGAACGGCGCCTCCAGCGTCTTCGGTCTTTCCTGTGGGAGAAGTCCCTCAAACCGCCTACTTCTACAGTTATGGAACCTACCTCAACGCCCGTTCCAAGACCAGAACCGGCAGACCTGGTGTTGACCCCGACCACACCCACATTGAAGCAGACGTCGACCTACAAATCATCCTCGAAGTCGAAATCGGCGTCAGTCTCGAAACCATCTTTGACACGGGCTCGAGAATCCTCTCCTAAACGGAAGAAGGATCACGTTAAACAGAAGAAGGCTAAACGCCCATCTAAGTCTACTCAACCGCTGGAGCCTCCTTCTCATAAACTAAATCTTCCATCTCTGATCTTGGAAGAATCTTCTAAGGAGGTACCTGACTCTTTGTCAGAAGGGGATGATCCCCTCCCCCTACCTCCGGGCCAGGCTCCTACCTCCATTCCGAGCCTCTCGCCCAGTCTTGGCCTTTCGGTGGCTGATGTTGTTTCCAGCCTCAGCCCATACAAGCCCTGCATCTACAGGGCGGGCAACAGTCATCCAGCTCTCCAACTCTGACTCCTCCTTGCGACAGTTACCTCCTCGCAAGCATTTGGCAAAGTGACACCATCTCTCGCCTTCATACCGAGACCCTCTGCATTGAGAGATCTATTACATACATAAGCCCTCTCGACACCAACCACCTCCGAACTATCGAGAGTCTTATCGTGGAGAGTTCGATCGACGTTGACACAGAGAAGACGACATCGACCCACACTACAAGGTGTACTAGTATGAGGAACCAAAGAGGGTACGCTATGCATATGCCTACCCTTCCGAATCTGCCCTATCACCATCACCGCCTCAGTGTTGACATTGTAATCACCCTCTAAGACCCCAGCCTGTACCGGTGGTATCAATGCCTACTAAGTCGTCCTTAAAGCGTCACTTGTCTCAACCATCCGACCTACAATTACTGAAACGCTCCTGTACATGTACCGTTCCGACTTCTACCTCGGTCTCTCAACCAAGTATGACACTTTCTCAAGTAAGATTCTCATCTCTCCATGTTACTACCACCTATAGAGGACCTCCACTGGCCCCAGCAGACCCCGACTTGTCTACACACCGCTCCACGATCATGGCTCGAGCCTCCACATCAAAGTCTCGGCATCGGTCACCTTCTTTACCGGGCTCATACGCAAGAGGATACTCTGATACTGCAGTCTCCGACATTCTTGATCCACCGAAAGCTCCGAAGCTTTCCCAGAATCTCCATCGAATCTGCCCACCCCTGATTCTGATGTAGCGGACAATCACCCGCCTTCACCATCCAAAGACTTCACCTCATATTCACAACTGGTTCTCCGTATAGCTAGGTCCCTCGAGCTCGAGCTCAAGCAGCCACCTCAACTGAAGCAAGACCTCGTCTTCGATGATATTAACCAGGACAAATCTCCACCTCTCAGCCTAGCTTTCATCCCTGCCATGCTAGATCTTATAAAAGAATCTTGGGACAAGCCACCCTCTTCCCTTCAGATTTCGAGACGAGTAGAGACCCATGGTTCCGACACTTCATTTCTGGCTAAACACCCACCACCCAACTTGATCATTGTTGAGTCAAACCAGTCTCAGGCTTGAAATCGGTCATCGGTAGCCCCTATTAACAGAGAGGGCAGGAAGCTGGATATCCTTGGACGTCGTCTTTATTCTTTAGCATCCTTTGTCATGCAAGTCGCGAATTACCAAGCAGCCATGGGGGCCTACCATAGGCAACTTTGGAACAAGGTGCTTCCCATTTTACAAGCCTCTTCAGAAGACACCAGGGCTACAGCACTCAATGTCCATCTTGAGGCTTCCACCCTCGCGAAGCAACAGCGTATAGAGGCACGTCACACCGCCAATGCTGCTTCAAAGTCTATGGCAACAGCTGTTGCGCTTCGCCGACATGTCTGGCTTCGTTCAGCCAGCATTATTGATGATGCCAGATCTTGCATAGAAGACCTCCCCTTTGATGAAGTGGGTCTTTTCAACGATAAAATGGATGAGGTTATGGACAACCTCCATAAGATCAAGAAAACAGCTAAGTCTTATTCCACACAACAACCATACAGGTACCAGCGCACCCACTGGCGCCGTCCTTCCAATTTCCAACAGCTGTATCACCAACAGTCATATCTTCAGTACAAACCTCCTACTACCGACAGGTCGTTTCCCGGACTGTCTTCCTCTGAACATTCCACTTTCCGGTCCCAAGCCCCGACTCAGCGCTGACAACTATTTCACCACCCTGCAAAGAAGAGAAAACAATATCTTTGACTCTCTCCAGCCCGAGATCCGCCAAGATAAACTTTTTCATCCGCGCCTGGCCCCTTTCTTTCACAAATGGTCCCTCATTACCAACGACCACCGGGTACTATCCATCATTTGCTACGGATACCTCCTAGAATTCATAGCATTTCCAGCTACAGGCCACCTAAGGCATACTCCATACTCACCTGCTCTCCGAGTAGAGGTATCACTCCTCCTTCAAAAACAGGCCATCCAAAGAGTTCCACTACACGACCTCCACACCGGCTTCTATTCCTGGTACTTCACTGTCCCCAAACAAGATGGAGGCCTCTGCCCTATTCTGAATCTGAGATGTCTCAACACATACATTCAACCCAGGCGTTTCCGGATGGTCACTCTCGACTCCTTCATTCCCCTCCTCTCCCCCGGCGACTGGTTCATCATGATAGATCTCCAAGATGCATATTTCCACATCTCCATTCATTCACGCCATCACAGGTATCTCCGCTTCCTCTTCATGAATTCCGCTTACCAGTTCTGCTCCCTCCCTTTCGGCCTCTCCACTGCTCCAAGAACTTTCACAAAATGCCTCGCTCCAGTAGCTGCACACCTTCGTCTACACGGCATAACAGTATTCCCTTACATCGACGATTGGCTAATCGTTGTGGATTCTTACCACAAGGCTCAAAGAGACACTCATTTTACTCTTCACAGTTTGGCGGACCTCGGGCTCAAGGTCAATTTCGACAAATCCTGTCTCGAACCCTCCCAAACTATAGACTATATCGGAGCCCACCTCGACGCGACTACAGCCAGGGCTTTCCTTCCCCGCGAGAGAATAATCAAACTAAGGACCACAATACAGTGGACCCTCGACTTACGGAATTAATCCGTATTGGAACGGTGGCTGCAGGTTGAAAAGTCTGTAGGTCGAGGCTCCATTGACCTACAATGCATTGAAAACCGATTAATCCATAACCGGCCGTTTTTGGTCCATTTTGTTTGATTTTCCGGTCTGTAGGTCGATTCTCCGGCCGCAAGTCGAACCTAAATTTTGCGGCCAGAGAAGTCTGTAACTCGAAAAGTCTGCAGGTCGAGCCGTCTGTAAGTCGAGGCTCCACTGTACATCCTTTTCGACCTTTCACCGGTCCTGGCTCATCAGACCCAGCACCTCCTCGGCCTCACGGCCTCGATCACGGCAGTGGTTCAACACGCCAGGCTCAAAATGAGATCTCTCCAGTCCTGGTATCTCTCTCTGTTCGACCCAATTACCGACCACCCTTCAAAACCACTTTTGGTGACTCTAGAACTGGCAAACCAACTTACCTGGTGGACCTTCGTTCCACATCTCACTGTCAGCTGTCCCTTTTCTCCTCTTCAGCTCACCGTCCAGGTCACTACCGACACTAGTCCCACAGGCTGGGACGCCCACTGCCACGGTCTCAAAATCCATGCTCTGTGGTCAAGGAAAGAACAGATGTTACACATCAACCATCTAGAACTGCTCGCCATCATCAAGGCATTCCGTGCCTTCCAATCTCTCATAGTAGGTCAAGCTGTCCAGCTTGCCACGGACAATATGACTGCCCTCTATTATGTAAACAAACAAGGGGGCACTCACTCTCTCTCTCCCCTCTATCTTGCAGTTCAACTCTGGGAGTGGTGCTATTCTCACCACGTTTTTCTCGTCACCGTCCATGTTGCTGCCCAAGACAACATCGTAGCAGACGAACTAAGCCGTCTTACCACTCGTACCCACGAGTGGGTCCTAGACGATGCTGTGTTCTCCCAACTTTGCCACCACTGGGAAACTCCCACTCTGGATGTTTTCGCCATGGAACAAAATGCCAAATGCGACAGCTACTGCTCCCGAGCAGGAGAGGGCATGAACTCTCTCGGGGATGCCTTCGTGGTAGAATGGGGAACAGGCCTTCTATACCTCTTCCCTCCCATCCCCCTCGTCCAAAGGACAGTAATCCGACTTTGCCAATTCCAGTACAATGCCATTCTCATAGCCCCATGGTGGCCTCGCCAACCCTGGTTCACTCCGCTGAGGGCCATGTCATTCAACTTCCTTCGACTTCCTCTCCGTCTGCACATGTTGACACAGGACAGGGGCAGAGTTTATCATCCAGACTTGGAATCACTCCACCTCACGGCATGGAGGATTCACCCTCCATAGCTATGGTTTTGGACAAGGCCAGGAAGCCCTCCACTAAGCTCTTGTATTTCTACAAGTGGAGGACCTTTTCGACCTTTGCTTCTTCCAAAGGACTATCTACAGTACTGGTTTTGCTGGATACTCTTACCTTCCTTCTACACTTGTTCCACTTGGGACTCTCTCACTCCACCCTCAGAGTATATATTTCTGCCATTGTAACTCACCAACCACCTGGGTCAGAAGCCTCGCATCTCTTTTCTCACCCAACCTTAAAGAGATTTCTCAGGGGCCTGCAGAACATTTGTCCCCCTCAAAGACCACACACTCAGCACTGACTCTCTCATCATCACTTTGGCCTGCTGAGGCTGCAGCAGTAGGATCGATGCTGGCCCATTGCCATGCTTTTGCAACCACAGTTTGTGAAGTCTCCCCTCTCCTCTGGCATCCTTCAGTGAGTTGGCCCCTTCCTCTTTGTCTTGGCTGGGCACTCTTTGCTCCCTGCTTTCCTCCTCTCTCCACACTGGCTTCTGTAGGCTGCGGGGCACCTGATAATCACCAACACAGCCTTTCTTCTCATCTGCTCACATCCCTCCTTCATTGGCACACACGTATTTCTGTCTTGGTGAAATTGGATTCTAGGTTGACGAAGCCAAACCTTTGGGAAGGCAGTGGCCGCTCTCCAGCTCCAGCAGGCAGCTTGGTATAACCAGAGTCTGGAGCCTTCCTCTACTATACTTCTAGGGTAGGAGCTGCAGGGTGTCTGTGTGAGGGCTCAAGCAAGCATATGCACAGAAAGGCTACTCCTTCCCTCTACGTCTGACAGGTCTGGAAGCATGATTGCCCCTGCAGGATTGGGGCCCAGGGCCTTTGTAGAGGCTCTGCAGTCTGATTTGGCCACAACTCCTTCCTTGGAAAAGCTGTTTTGTCCTAACACCCTGCCCCCTCCATCCCCATCTTCTGCACTGAAACAGGGTGCAAGTTGAATCTCCCCGTCCATCACTTGGTTTTTATCCCCACTCCCTGTGTACTTTCCCCTTTGAATGGGTGAGATGGGTGAATGCTGATGCAGTTTCTCTGTCGAAGAAAAAGCAGCAGTCCCAGAACTGATGGAGAGCTGATGTGGCATAGCAATTTGAGTAGTGGCTTTGGTCCTGTGACATATGGATTCAGGTCCCCACTGAGCAGTAGTACTCGCTGACTTCTTAGCTGTTGGGAATTCACCATGAACATTATGCTGGTGGCTATAAGTAGCAGGATTATGGCTGTAGAATTGTAAAGCTGAAAGGGACCTCAAGAAGGGTCATCATGTCCAACTCCTGACAAAGCAGGCAATCCACAACTCAGACATCATTGGCAGGTGGCTCTCCAACCTCTGTATTAAAAATCTCTCCAGTGGAGGAGAGCCCACCACCCTCCAAGGCAGCCTGGCCCACTGCCAAGCAGATCTCAACTCTCAAGAAGTTCCTCCTCAGGATGAGGTGAAATCTTCTTTCTTGTCATTGAGATCCATTCGTTTGGTCTCTCTGTCTGGAACTGCAGGAGAACAAGCTCGCTCCTTCTTCCACGCAAGAGCCCTTCAGATAGTTGAAGATGGCTGTCGCATCGCTTCTCGGTCTTCTTGTCTCCAGGTGAAACATAACCATCTCCTTCAACCATCCCTCGAAGGGCTTGCTTCCCAGACCTTCTGCTCTCTTATTCACCCTTTTCCAGTTGACATTGTCCTTCTTTAAACTGTGGTGCTCAGAACTGGACCTGGTGCTCAAGTGAGGCCCGGCCAAAGGAGAATCGAGGGGGACAAGGACTTTCCTTGGTCTAGACATGGTACCACTTGGGAAGCAGCCTCATGTTCCCTTTGCTCTTGTTGGCACCACATTGCACTCTTACCTTGTCCTTCACTCGTGGTCTCCTAGGGCTCCTTGGCATTTTTCATACTTCCTATTGTCAAAATATTGCTCCTCCAGGGAAAGGGAGCGTGCAGGCTTCTGAGGTTGTACGTTCCACTGTTGATCAGCTTTCACTGTCAGGAGGTTCCTCCTAATGTTTAATTGAAACCTTGAAATGTGAATCCATTCCTCTGTACCCTCCCTCTGGAGTTGAGGAAACAAGCTTGCCCTGCCTTCCCCGTGACAGCCCTTCAGATGTTTAAAATGGGCTGTCATTTCTGCTTTCTCTTTTCCAGGCTAAACATACCCATCACCCTCAGCTGTTCGTTGTAGGGCTTGGCTTCCAAGCACTTTACTGTCTTTATTGCCGTCCATCAGACCCATTTTGGCCTGTCAGTATCCTCCTTAAACTGAACTTAATTTAATCTGAATGCACGCATTCAGATCTGCCCCTCTGGAGCTGTGGAAAGCACGCTTGCTCCTTCTTCCATGTGGCAACCCTTCTGAAGATGGCTATTCTATTACCTTTTAATCCTCTATTCTCCAGGCTAAACGTACCCAGCTCCTTGAAGAGTAAAGGATGCAGGTGGCACAATAGGGCTTCGTTTAGAATTGCTTTCAGAAAATGTTCCACCTTGCTGCTGCTGTGGAGACTGGCATTGTTAAGAAAGCGGCTGTGCCTGTCGCATGGCTCTGCCACAGCACTGAGCATCCTGACTTAAGGGAGAACAGAAGCATACTGCCCCTGCCAGCCTTGGCTTTTCCAAAGTGGTCAGTTAAATCCACCCCCCTCTGAGAGGTCCAGGGCTGTCTGTGGTCATGCAGGTAAGAAATCGTTTTTCTTCTTGTGAAGCAGTTGTTTGAGCAAATCTGCTGCCTTCTTCCAAAATCCTGTGGAAAAGTCTCTTGATTAAAGTTTTGCACATAGTAGATCCCAGTGTCTTAGGAACAACCAAATTTTAGGAGCAGATGTAAACATTTGGTGCACCAGCACCAGGCAGAGAGTCTGGGCTGGGCATGAAAGACCTTTGTTTGCCAGCTCTCTATTTACACGTGCCTGGACAACAGTGCATCCAGGATCTTTCCAATGCTGTTTTAATTTAGATTAATATATTCAGTTAATTAATCTGTTCAGCTCAGACTGTGAGGTGTCTAGAAATACCTTTTTCAATGATTGGCCATGATTTGCATAAGTGCTTCCACCATCATGGAGCCCAGGAGGTTTATTTTATTTATTTATTTATTATTTATTTATTAAAAATATTTTTATCCCGCCTTGCTCCTTAAAAAGAACCCAAGGTGGTTTACATCATTAAAAAGACAGGTAACCTCAGGCTTTGCCTCCATCCCGTTGGCCCACCCTGCAGATGGCATCCAGCAATCCGTGGTGGAGGTGGTGCTGGTACTGGAGCTCCTCGCAGTCACCTCCCTGCCCAGGGAATGAACAAGCATGGGTTGGCACGTGTGGCAAGGCTGTGGCCACAGATCTGAGGCCACCATGCCAGGCTTTGTGAGTGTGCACCCTCACCTGCCTTCATTCTCTTCTCACTGACCACTGAAGATTTGGAAATAAGATGGACAGAGCAATTGAAATGGATGTCATGTCATGGGAGCATCATGGAGCAGCAGCAGTAACATTGGCAGTGGTCATGGCATCTCTTGTAGGGAAAAGGAGGCCTCCTGGGAAAGCACAGGAGGAGCTTAGGGTGGCTCTGGCGGCAGCGTCTCTCTAGCTTGGCCCTACGTTGGCCAAGGGGTTTGGTCGGTGCTGCAAAAGGCCTGCAGGAGTGGCTGGTGGAGGCCTCCGGGTGCAGCTCTGCCAGAACGGGTGCAGCAGCAGTAGAAAGGGGGCGTGATGCCAAGAAGAGAGCTTGCTTGGTCTTCCCCCTCCAAAGTGCCTTCTTTAGCCAGGCAATTTTGTGGGCATTTTGTAGCCTCCCTTGCAAGGTTGGTGTGGGCAATGTTCCTGAGATTCTTAGGGACCCATTGCAGCCTCCATCTTGCCTCAGAAGATCCCCACAAAAGAACTTTTAGGTCAAACTATGGATTACAGGCGGTGTGGGTGTCAGAAGGAGAGTTCCTTACGTGCCAAAGGATTTCCCATCGTGACTGCAGGAGCTGCCCTATCTATTGTGTTTTGAAAAGCTGTATTTTCTGATTGGTCGCTGGGAGATAAACATGGACTTCATTTGCAAGTGTGATTCGTCCACCCAGAAGCTCTCTGGAGCAAATCGATACGTTTCACCTTCTAACCCAGTGTGGCCGGGAGTTGCCTCCTTCTCCAGTTCTGATGTTTCTCAGCCCAATTGTGCCCCGCCCTTTCTGGGTTGCCTTTTAAGTCAAAAACAAAATATCGTCTAGTATGGGTCGGTGGGATCCTGATGTCATGCCAACATTAATCTGTCCTTGGGTCTAACAGAGATGGGTATTTCTGGCTGGGAACAAAATCTGCCCTTTTTTAAAGACAAGGACACCCATAATGTGAAGAGATAACCGGTGTGGTGTAGTAGATAGAGTGATGGACTAGGACTCTGGAGAGCAGGCTTCGAATCTTCATTTGGCCATGGAAAGTCACTGTGGGAGTGGAACTAGTAAAACCACTCCTTAACTATCTCCCTTCCCTTAAAATCCCTGTTGGGGTCGCTAAAAGTTGGTTGCGACTTGAGGGCACAGAACAACAACAATGACAAGGATATGAAAAACCGCCCAGCGAGGTGGCACGTGGACAGAGAAGATGCTGAACTCGAGCCCCCATAAAGTGGGATGCTAGAGTGGGTGCTTTGCCAGGCAGAAGCTTACACCAACTCCTTCGGGGAGTTTGCATCCTGCAGCAGGCGCGGCGTCTGTATGGGGGATCAGAGGGGTCCTCTAATGGGTTTTGCCCATTAGAATGAGCTCCAGGCTGAGAAGGGAGGGGGGTCTTCCTGTGATTGATGATGGGATGGGAAGAAAAAGCACCTCTGTAGCCTCCACTGCTGGGACAGAGCGGGAGTGCCCAGAGGGGTCCTTTCCTCGTCCCACGACATTGTCCCCTTTCAGCGGATGTTAAATTATTCCAATGAACAAGGAGGCGGTTGCCGCTGTCCCCACCCGTCTCTTTTGGGGCCACTTCTTTTCATGAGCACAGATAACAATCATCACTTCTGCATTATTGATTGGCCGGGGGAATAATTTTACACTGTGCATCTTCATGGGTCTGCTGACAGGCAGCAGCAGCAGCAGCAGCACAACCATGGCGCAGGATTGTCCAGTGCTGTCAGTGGGGCTGTCATTTGATGGCTAAGCCCCGTGATGGATCGATCGTGGCTGGTTATGCAACTTGAGGCTGAATGGGAAAAGTGACCTTGCTGTGTCTCCGGTGGCTGGAACCGCAACACAGGTTCTCTGGGACCCGTGTGGGCTTCCTGGGCAGAGGCTCTGGGCCTGCTGCTGGCCATGTGCCCCCGCAGGAGGAGCATGGCTCTCTTTGCATTGCACAGTGGGTGCCAAAGAGGAAAGGCCTCCACCTGGTCTGTCCCCTGCCCCCCATCTGCAGTAAGCTCCTCTCTCGACCCCTGAGGCCTGGCTTGCCTGCTGGTGTCACAAAGTGTGCGGTTGCGCTGAGGGATCCTGCTCAGTCCTGGGACGGAGTGCTCGGATGACCAGAGAGGACAGTGACTGGGTTGAGGCACGACTTTGTCCTGGCCTAAAGTCTAATATTTAAGGGACCCCCAGCAGCATGCCCGCTCATCCACCAGGTTGCGCTCCACGACCTTTTGTGTTGCTAAATCTTTTTAGCTCCACAGAGAGGCAGGAAGGCAGCGTGAGGGCAAGGATGGAGAAAACGTGTGTGTGTGGGGGGGGGGGGGAGGCGCACGGCGGTTGCCTTGTCACGTCACTCTCTTCCTGGCCGCCTGGCCCCCTGACGGCCCCGGCACGCTCAAAGCTGCAACCCTGACCCTGCATTTAAAATCAGCTTGTTCATTCTTTGGGACTAATGAATTGTTAACGCTGAAAAGTGCTCATTAACTTTGGGGAGAATAAATTAATTCCCCTCTAGCTCGGTTTGCTTTGATTGGCACCTCTTGTATACATAAATGTTTAATTAAAATACATAATGAGTGTGAAATGATCAAGCGCCCGAGCAGCTGGAGACTCGGATGGGAGCGGCCCTCTGGCTGAACAGCCCCCGCCCCGCCCCTCCCCTCGGCTGGCCCCTCCGAGGCCCTGTCTTGGTGCCACGCGCCTCTTCCTGCGTGGGACCCGCGAGCGTCTGCTGCAGAAAAGAAGAAAAAGAACCAGGCTCAGTGGTTGTCAGGGTTATGAGATGCTGTGCATCTGGGGGAAGATAGTGCCGCTGGAAATGGATTCCTGTCCAGTTGAGGAATCAGAGGGGAAAATGAGAGAGGTTAGGCGCTCTCTGTTTTATTAAGAACTTAAATGACAGGGAATCTCACGTATCATCACACTTTAGAGGCAGGTTAGGAAGGTCTAGGTTGCCATACTTAAACCAAACTGCCCAGAGCATAGGAAAACAGCCTGCTGCTGCTTTTTGTTTGGCACCTCCTCTTCGTCTCCTTCCCGCCAGTGCTGGAGGCCCTTTGGATGGCAGAGTGCCCGCGTGCCCTGCCACGTGACTTTCCTCCCCTGTGAAAAGGCAAACACAAGGCTGAGTGGCGGCTTGAAAGCAGTGCTCCCTGGGCCCCCAGATGTTCTTGGACTACAACTCCCAGAAATCCTGGCCAGCTCAACTAGAGGGGAAGGATTCTGGGAACCCCTGTTTTGGAGCAACCCCTCAGCCTGAAGAGTTGTGCCTGCCCTTGCACATGGAAGGAAAGCTATGGGACAAGGCACTTTTCACTAGTGGGATATTCTTTAAAATTCTCCAGGTAACAATACCTGAGTCTTGAGGTCACTGTGGATTCTATGAGAAACCATGACTCCAGGGGCCCAAAATGCCATGTCGCATGGTGGATTTATGTTAGATCTGAACATTAATCAGCAAATAATTAGATTAACTGCAAGAAAAATAACAACCAAAAGCACTTTAAAAGAATGAAGTTTAAGCTTCTGGAGAGACTTCAAACAAGTCCTTTTACATGGAAGCTGCCAGCTTGTAATCTGTGGGAGAGGGTACTGTCTGACCTTTGGAGGACATCTTGAACTGAGAAACCTGCTGTATAGTTGGTTGGACGCTTGGCCCATCTTCTCTGGTGTCGTCTCACCCGGGATTTATGTGTTCTCTGGCAGAGAGAGGTCTTCCCTCGTCCGGCCACCTTGGCTCTCTTAACGTTGGTGTGTAGGAAAGGGCAGCCCCGGCATGTATGCACTTGGTTCCAGAGACCCGTGTGCCGTGCCTGAGATCCTCTCGGGGCCACAGAAATCACCCCAAATGCCTGATCTCAGAAGAACGAAACTGGAAGAGGTGGGAAGTCCATTTCTGGTTTTGAACATTTGCTTATCTTGCGCCTGGCTCACCAGAATTCCCTGCCCCAAAAATGCCCCAATAAAAACCAATGCATTATTCTTCTGGAAGCCTCTGGGAGGTGCAGTAGATTGGCCAACGGCCTCCCACCAAAAGCCCAGAAACTGGCTTCCCACCATTCCCAGTTCCATTTTTCTGGGGCTTAGTGGTTTGTGTGGCCCTGAAGGATCCCCAGTGTGGAGCATTGTCCCCAGGGCCCACCCAAGTTTTCCAGCCCTTCTTTAACTGGACACCCCGCTGGAGGTACTGTGTGTGTGTTTGTGTAGGGGTGGGTATTTTGGGGAGAAGCAGCCAAAACGCGTGTTTACCCCCAGCCTCTGTTCCACGCCTGGCCTCATCTCTGGGAAGCCTGGCATTGTCAGTGAGCAGTGACTTTTGCCAACTTTTGTTGGGCACCACCTGCTTGTTGTCCTGCTTGCTCTCCCCTGCGAACCACAGGGATCTTTTGTGTGCAGAACTCGAGCTCTGAGGAGTGAGATGCAGACACTGGTATCTGAGCACAGTGTCCTCCTCTTCTCCCTGGATGATGTGAAGCAACCATATAGGAGAGTATGTTAGAGCATGTGCAGAGGGCCTTTCCTTTGTCCAGGCAAGGAACAGCTGGGCTTGGAGGAGGAGGAGGAGGGAGCCCTCCAGGGAGGAAGTTGTTGGCCTCTTTCATGTAGGTCTCAGTTTCCAGCATGTCTTGCTGGTCTAGAAATGAATGAGGACTAGAGAATGAGGGGAGGCTGTTCTTTTGGGGTGTCGGAAGCAGAGGGGCACCCACAGAAGGGGTGGGGTGGAGAGTGGAAAGAGACAAGTCAGGCGATGGCTCCTGAGCTTGTACTGCAGGAGGGCAAGGGGAGCATATATCAAAGGGGGTGGTCTATCAAAGAGGAGTGGGAAATGCCACGGCGGAATGACAGACGAGGACTTGCGGGGTGGGGAAGAGAGAGTCTTTGCTTTCACCAGCAAAAGAAATGACATTTTCCTTCTCCCCCACACACTTTTGTGTGCGTACGTGTGTGTCTGTCTGTCTTTTTAATGTGTATCTTGTCTTCTGCCGGCAAGGCCCTTGAAAGAGCTCTTAAGAAGACAATAGTCAACTGCATCATATTGGTTGCGTGGGAACCCCGTAGGGAGATGCTTGCCAATGAGAATTTTGCCCCCACATTTCTGAGTGTGGTTCCTGCAGTTTCTTACTCTGAAGGGGCTTCCCTGGCGATGCAGCTCTGAGCAACGAACCATATTGTGTGTGTAATGTTAAAATTACGGTTGCTGATAAATTGACTGTGGCATGATTTGGGGGAGGGGATAATTCATGCATGCATGTGATGCTTAATTATTTTAATAATCTTGAAAGCGGGACTCTACTGAAGCCTCAGCTGCCATTGATCTGTTTGTTTTAATTAGTTATATATCATTTATATTAATTTCAAATTAAGAGGGGAGCACAATTAACGTATACTATTAAAACATAATTTCAAACTCTAATTTTTTAAAAAAAACACCATGCTGTATATGGGTATTGGATCAAAGCAGGGAGATGATGTCCTGGAGGCTCCATATCCACCCCATCCAGCTGGTGCCCCTGTTTCTGCTGCTGTGGGAGTCAGTCCATGGGCAGAGGTAACATTTCCTTGCCCTGAAGCCTTTTCTTGGCTCAGTTCCTGACACAGTGGTGGTCAGACAGGGTCATGAAAGAACTCAGTTCTCCCCATTTTAAGCCCAGCTTTGTGGGGTTTAGCTGAGTTATCCCTGTCCAACCACCATCTGAATCAGGTGGGGTTGGATTGGATGACCCTTGGGATCCCTTCCAGCTCTACAGTTCTATGATCAGATTGTCATTACCTCCCTATGCACAGTTTACACTATACCTCATGCTTTGCCTTCTAGTTGTAGTCAAGCCAAAAAAAATGCTAAGAACCGCCCTCTGGTTCCTCCTAGTGGCCAATTCTAATGCTGCAGCTGGCAAATATTTCCAAAACGACAAAACTAGAGATGGGCACAAACCTGAAAAATGGCGGGTGGTTCATGGTTGGCCATGAACCACCACGAACCAACCAGAAAGCCGAACTGTGAACCAGTTTGGGGTTTGGTTTGTGCCCGGTTGGGGGAGGCTACCTTCTCCTGCCGCACCATGGCAGCAGTGGCGTGGCAGTGCAGCCTTCCAGGAGCCCAGGTGCTGCCTGTGTGCACGTGTGCCCAACTGATCGCCCTGATCAGCAGATAGGCAGGCCACGTGCACAGAGACCGCCGCCGGTCTGGCTCCTGGAAGGGAAACCAGGTGGTGGGAAGAAGAAGAGGCGGCGGCAGGACCAGGTAGAGAGGCGGCAGGTACAACGGGCAGGAGGTGGGGGCATCTGTTTTGCTGAAGCGAAATGAAGTGCTGGGCAGAAAAAAGTTCAGCCCTTTGTTTTGTTTTGGCAAAATGGGTTGCATGAACCAAACCACAAACCAGTCCCGTTTGTGTTTTCTTCCAGTTCGTAGTTTGGTTCGTACCCATCTCTACACAATGGAAAGAACATTTCTCTTACCACTTGGGAATGGCAGGAGAGTGGGACGGAGCCTGGTAAATTCCTGCCTTTAAAAGGAACTTATCAAGGTCAGCAAGGTTACTTTATTGTGACTTCTAACTTTTAGTTACAGTGTTCCTTGTTCCAAACAGAACTAATTAGAGGGGACGATGTTGCTTATAACTAATGTCTTCCAAGCTGTTGCTGTCATTCTGCCACTCCGTCTGTCAGTCTGCCTGTTAGCTACATTTTGATGCCACCCAGAAGCTGGATGCCTGTAAGCAGTTCACAAAAGCTCAGAAAAAACAAATAAAACCAGCGCCAGTGCAAGATCTAAAGTGGAGAGGTTTTTGGAAATAAAAAGAATCGACAGCTAAAAAGCTTGGGCAAAATTTATGTTTTAGATCCATGGCTCACCATTGTCATCTTCACCACCACCATCACAGTAACAACAACCCTGTGGAGTAGTAGGTCAGGCTAAGAGTGTGTCTTATGGGGATTTGAATCCTGCCGACAATCCAGCCCCTCTGCCTTACGAGCTTCCTCTGGTGAGAGAGAGAGAGAGAGAGAGAGAGAGAGAGAGAGAGAGAGAGCAGGGTGCCCTGGGTGCCGGGCGGGTCTCTCTTGCTCTCAGCCTTTGGCCTGCCCAGGGAGGCTTCCCTGAGAAAACCTGCCCGGTGACTCTCATTCCTCACGGCACCATCAGAAGGGAGTTGGACCAATGCATAGCGAAAAAGTCTGTCCGGGGTTTGGGTGCTGAGAACTCAGCCGTGAGCCTGGAGGCTCTTTGTCTGCCTCTCGGGAGCACCTGCTTGGGCTGGTGGGTGGTGGGTGGGTGGGATATGGGTTGCCCAGGCACCGTTGCTGCAGACCCACACTCTCTGGCTGAGCAGAGCAGGGCAGGATTGGTCCTTGACTGGACAGGCCAGGGTGATTTACCTTGCGCACTGCGAAGGCTGATTTTCTGCTCTAGAAGCGTCTTGATTGCTATGGGGGCTGCGGGGGAAAAACCCTCCTCTAAGAGCAAAATAGACAAAATGGGGGAGTCAAGGAGTCCCTTTCCAAGTGTAAAACAAAAATAACCCCCCCCCCCGCCACCCCAGAGTATCTGTTGTGTGGTACGGTGGTGGCGTTTATGAGCTGTTTCAGAGGTGAATGGCTACTCCAGATTGGCTGCCGTTTATCTTTCTTTGCTGGAAAAAGAGCAGGCCGGCAGCTGGGGGAGAAGGACCGCATGCCTTCCGCAGGGACAGAGCCAGCTCGGTCCAGTCCAGCAAGTTCCCTTTGTAAGGAAGGGCAAAACACACAAAACGCAAGAGGACAGAGGCTAAAAAGCAGGAGATTCGGGACTGCAGGCAGATCCCGAGAAAGCATCAGCCAGCAGCTACCTCGCAGCCCTTCTCAGGCAGGTGTGGGTGGGCAGAAGGGGCCAAGGACCAGCCCCTTTTGCCATGGCTTGGCAGACCTGCCCTAGTGTAACCCCTCGTGTCCTAGGTTTGGGGGGGGAGCTACGTTAATTCCATTAGGATCTGTTCCCCACCTCAAGACGTCTAAAATGATGTAGGGGATGGATCAAGTGGATAGAGGGGAGCTCTTTTCCCTCTCACACAATACGAGAACCAGTGGACCTCCACTCCAATGGAGTGTTGGGAGAGTGAGAAGAGACAAAAGAAAATATTTCTTGACCCAGCATGTGGTCAGTCTGTGGAACTCCTTGCCACAGGATGTGGTGATGGCATCTGGCCTAGAGGCCTTTAAAAGGGGATTGGACAGATTTCTGGAGGAAAAGTCAATCGCAGCTGACAAGTCATGATGGGGATGTATCATCTCAAGGCTTCGTTGGAAGGGACCTCCAAAGGCCAGATGCAAGGGAAGGGGTATCAGGAGACAGGGATCTCGTCAGATAAAAGATATTACACAAGAAATTATTCAACAAAAATTAGCCTTTAAACTAGAAATGTTTCTGCTAAACATAATGTTGATTTAAAAAATTAAATATATGTTCTGGCACATATTTACAGCTGCAAGTCTGATTTGGGCCCAAAAATGGAATAATCAGTAAAACCCGAAGGTGGAGGAACTGATTAAAAAATTATTGGATAGTGCAGAAATTGATAGCCTGTCAGAGACACCACGTGAGAATCCAAGAACATGTGTTAAAGAAAGCTGGAAAATGTTTTATGATTGGGCCCAGAAACAAACATGAGTAGAGAATATAGCACATGTTATGGATTTTAGTATTGTAACACAGCCATGGAGCCAAGACTATACTATATATTGTATTATTGTAACCATTTCCCCTTGTTTTCCTGGTCCCCCCCCCCCCGTATTTGTATTCCTGTGAGTGTTGTTTGTTTGTTTGTTATATGATGAAAATTTTATATATATATATATTTACAAAACCAAAAAAAAAAAGGAGACAGGGATCTTGTTGTCTCGTGTACTCCCAGAGGCATCTGGTGGGACCACTATGAGATACAGGAAGCTGGACTAGAGGGGCCCTTGGCCTGATCCAGCAGGACTCCTCTTATGTTCTTATGTAAATGCTTCCGTTTTCTGCTGCTGTGGGTAGCCCTGGGCTGGTTTCTTTCTTTTTCAATCTTCTGATCCCCTGCCCTTCCCACTGGCATTCCCTTTGCTTGCACTTGTCTGTGTTGAAATCAGGCAGCCCCCCCACACACACACACACACGCAAGCCAGAAACGCCGCTTGTAGCCTCTTTATTAGATTAACTGGGCATTTACAAAAGCGCTCCTGTGATTACATTTTAAATTGCTAACAAACTTGTAGGGCAGAGGCAGGGAGGGAGGTTTGAGCGAGTGAGTTTGTCAACCAGCTGCTACCAACTCAAGGGCCAGGCTGCTGGTCTGACGGGCAGGCATTGGAGATGGCCACAGGGTTGAGTCTGTGCCCACTTGCGTGCATCTATCTGCTGAACGTAGCCGTGGCCCCCTGGAAGTCTTGGTGGGGGGGAGAGGCTCCTGATGCATTTCCTAGGTACAGTTGGTCAATGCTGTGGTCTCGAGTTCAGAATATTGGACATGGAAGATGGGACTGTCTCAGCTCCCCAGGGGTGCCGTGAAGATTAAGAGGAAGGTTAGGAGAGGAGAGCCACGGGCAGGCCTGCCCCCTCCCAGACCGCCTCTGAGCCTGTGGGGTGCTCCTGGGCCTCCTCACCCCAAAGCCGGCTCCTAAGCGCCTTGGGCAGGGCAGCCCTTCCGGTCCCACCATGACCTGTCCATGGTGCTGAAGCGGCTGTTCCAGGGCCTGTTCCAGGCAGTCCCGTGGTGGAGCCAAGCTTGCAAGGTTGAGGCACCAAGACTTCCTGGGCAGCAGGCTTTTTCCCCTGCCTCCCAGGCAAGCCTTTCCTGCTCCCTCAGAATCAACTAAAATCCTCCCAGTACTCAGGAGACAAATGGATCTTCCACAGAGCAGCATATTTTCCTCAACGATCCCTGGGGCAATGCAAGGCATTCGAGGGCAGTTTGGGCTTGACTTCACAATTAAGTGCGTTTAGCTTTCCTGACACCCAACTCTCCTTGTGTGTGTGTGGGGGGGACTGACCACAGGGACTGCTGTGATGACAAGCTGCCCTTTTAAATAAACCACTACGGCCGAGTGTGTGGGATGGCCGTGGGGAAGGGTCAGCCTCAGTTTCCAGAGGACATTTGCTTGGAGACAGCTTGTCCGTCCTGCTGGGTGGAAAAAGCAACTTGGAGCGGCAGGCAGGGAGGGGGAGAGGTGCAGGGTGAAATCCCAGAAGCCGAGTGGGCACGCGTGCTCCTCCTGCCGTCCGTGGCTTGGCTTCCCTTCCTTCCCTCTTGCTGCCAGCCTCCTTCTTTACTCTCCCCGTGGGCCAACAGCTAGGGCACGTTTAGCCTTCCTGAGGCTTTGTGGAGGAGCCACCGGAGTCTCTGCAGAGCCTATGACGGCCCTGGTGTTTGCTGGCCTTGGGCCTCTGGTTTTCCTCCCCCACCCCGTCTCACAAGCTCTGTTTTAGACAATGAAGACCCATTTGTAGGTCTCTTCTCGGCCATGGGGGGGTTTAGACTAGGAAGCATGAGCACAGCCATTTACTCTGCCCCCCACCCCACCCCTTGCTCCAGAGCTGCAATGGAGCACGTAGCATCCATAGCATTTCCCCTGTAGAGGCTCTGCCTCTCAGGCATAGCCCTCTTATTGTGCATGACATGCACAAGGGCTGAACGAGACACAACACACGGGCTGTGAAAAGTGCTTTCCCACTGATACAGTTGTGAAGGGGAGGGCAAGGCAGGGGAGGGGACAGGAGGGGGTACGCCCCAGACTGGGGATGTTCCCTCACCCAGAAGCCCCCAGCCTCTTGTGGCTTTCCCAAGCTCCTCTTGTTTGATTGCAACTTTGGTGGTGGGTCAGGGTCTGTAGGCTTAACCCTTTCTCCTCCCTCGTTTTTTGTCTGTGAAAAGCCACTTCCCCCTCCAGCTGCTTTTTCCAGCCATCAGGACGAGATGCTGGACATACCAGTCTTTGCTTCCCTTGTGTGGGGAGTGAGCCAGGAGTGCGTGGTTTTGATCAGCTACGTGGCCGCTATGTGGCCTGTAAGGAAATGGTTAATCAGCCCCTCCCCTCCGCCCTCCAGTTCCCTCCCTCCCCAAAACCCTGGCTGCATTCAAGTCAAGGTGCAAGCCGTCAGGAGATGCACCCTCTCCCCTTGACTTTGTCTGTGAGAAATGCTGCAGACAATCCTGGCCTTGGTGTGCAGGGCGTTCATTACCTTATGCGGTGCCATTGCCAGTGTTCTGCAGAGAAGCCTTCCTCCGTCCCTCGAGCGGCACCCGCCAGATGCATTGAACTACAACTCCCATCAGAACCAATTACCACACAGGGTGGGGTGGGGACATGTTAGATATTGTGGTCCAATGCATGGGGAGGACACAAAAATTTATGGAAGGCTGCTGTACGCAGTAGGATGGAAACCCGAAGGCACGTCCAGGCGCTCCAAAGACATCCACACTCACGCCTGCGCCTCCCTGTACTGAGGCGTTGTTCTCCTGAGGGAGCAGGACTCGGGGGGGGGGGTTCTTTGGCCAAAGAGAGAGATGGAAAGAGGGGGAGGCCTCGTCCCGTAGGGCTTCTGGGAGGGAATGCCAAGGGAACAGGGGTCCCGTCCCTCCTCCTGCCGCTCCCTGGAAGCCTTGCGCAAGGCCTGACTCCTCCTGGGCAGAAGCAGGAAGGGGGAGAGATCTCTGGACGCTGTGGGCACTTCACATCCCCCCTGAAGCTGCCAGATGCCATTGGAAGCATCCAGTGTTTTAACCAGCCTCCTCACCAGTCTCCGCTCACCATTTTCTACCAGAGCACTCCTCTCCTTGCCGTGGAGGCAGCCATTACTGCAGGCCGATTTATGGCGGAATAAAGCTTTTCCGGTTGGAATGGCTCCGTCTTCCCCCTTTCCCTCCCCCCCCCACTCCTCCTTCCCCACCTCGGGATGGTCAGTATGATAATTGTGTGCATTTATTCCGGCTTGTCTGAGGCGGCAGTACTTTCAGGGCCTGGTTAGGCATATCTTTTGGTGTAGTCAGGTGGAATGATACAGTACAGTTAATTGGAAGGAGCCAGAAATGATGGCTCGCTGGCGATGCCCGGTTCTTTCTGCTTTTCTGTGAGTGGAAAGAGTAAATTGGGCATCTCTAAATCAAGTGATTCTCTACCAACTGGGGTGCATTGATGTGCAAATGAACACGCAAAGGGAAAGAGCATGCAGAGCCCTACACACACACACACACACACAGCCTCCCTCCTCAGAAATGGGTGGGAACTCCGGCTTGCGCAGCATCTGTGTGCTGTCCGTGGGTCTAAAAAATGTTCTTACTGTGCCCTCCTCCAGACTCTGCAACCTGCTTGCCCTCTTGCCGGAGGGATTTTGCCTTCTCTGCTGCTCTGGTGGTGCGGCGTTGTTCAAAAAAGGGCTGGTGGAGTGGGGGGGGGGGAATTGGGATGGGCCGGTGGGCACCTCAGCCCCCTTTGCCAAGAGAGCACCGGCTGTGCACCAGCCTTCTCTGCAGAGGCTTCAAAGCACTGATTCTCTTCAACTGCCATGCCCAGTAGCCTCACGCAGCATGGGGGATTTTGGGAGCTGTGAGCCACAACAAAAAATAGTCCAAAAAAAGAGAAAGAAAACGCTTTCTCTGAGCTCTGCTAAGCACCTGTGGGGCCACTGACCACGCACCTCTCTCAATAGGTCCCCTCTTGAGTGCTGGGCCGAGCCACATTTGTCCAGCCCTGCTGCCTTCAGCAGGCTGTGGACCTCTATGACTCCCGAAGGGAAACCCCTGCTACTCAAGATCCATTTTCCTGGAGACACAGAAATGGGAGTGGACAGGTGGGACCGCTCTGTGGGGTTTCATCCAGGGCCTTCTGAGGTTGGGTTGCCAGTGAGTCCTAGAGCACTGGGATTTTAAATGGAAAATATGAGACTAGCCAGCAGTTATTTAACACCCAGTGAAGTCTGGAGACAATTGGGGGGGGGGGGGGGAGACAGGGGGAGTCTCAAAAGAGCCAGCTCAAAGCTGTATGGAACAGCACTTCCCTCTAAGGAGGATTTTGCCATTCAGAGTTCAGAAGGGAAGGGAAGGGTCCCACTAGCCAGGAGCTGACGTTCCACTTCCGGGGATCATGTCCTAACCCTAAGTAACCCTCAGGCTGCATCAGGAGACCCCTGAGCAAGGAGTGAGGTCGATGAATTTACCTCTTGTGGCAGAAAAGGGTTGGAGGTTCCTGTCTCCACCTTGGAGGCACTTTGGGAATCACACGGCAGAGCTGCTGTCAAGGAGCCTCAGGGGGGCAAATCCACCCTCTCCACGACCTTCCAGAAAGTCCCACGAGAACCCAGAGAAATTCTACCAAGTTGCAGGAGCCCCAGCGTATACTAGCCGTCGAGCCCCCTTGCTCTGGGCAGCAAAAGTCCAGGAACTCTGTCCCTTCAAGAAGAACGCCCGCCCCGCAAGACCCAACGGCAAAAGGGTCCAGATCGATAGCCCAGGCAGTTCTGGCCCTCAGCAAAGTGGATTTGACACCAAGAGACTGGGTAGGACCTTTGCCCTTCTGGTCCAGTCCTCAAGATCATTTACCCAGGACGCTTGGCACTTCAGGTTTCTTTAACCACCACGCTGTGCTCTCCCTGAAGTAGAAAAGGAGTGGATTTTCCAATCTTTCCGCCTGTGTGTATTGCTAGATCAGAGAGAAAGGAGATGATGATGATGATGATGATGATCTATTTATTATTTTTAAAGCACCTCAGACTAGACTATACAATGATGGAGCTGGGGGCAGGGCAGGGTTGGGAATCTGCCTCGGCTGGCAATCCACTGGAGACCGTCTTCTGGAAAAGAGGAGGGGAAAAGGACAGCTTGTGGGTCAAAGGCTCTGCAGCACGTTCCGTTGCAAGGGGGAGACCTGTGGAAGTTAGAAGGGGGCGGGGGCTTCCAGTGGAAGAGGCTGCAATGGCGAGCCTGTGTTACTGACTCTGCGTAGAGAGTTGAGTGACCGTTGTCCTCTGAGTCGGGGCAGTCGCCATCGGGGTGGGGGTGGGGGGGAGGTCTTGAGAATGGCCACCAGAGCGGTTTGTTGGGGTTGCCACACTCCTTGATGTTTTGGGTGGTGCCATCAACGTGAATCCCGTTGGAGCTCACTTGGCGTTTCCTCTCTTCCCCCTTTCCCTCTCTCTCTTCCCCCATAGTGCTCAGTATTGGAGAAGGAGGATTTTGGGAAGGAACCGTGAAAGGACGGACTGGCTGGTTCCCCGCAGAATGTGTCGAGGAGGTGCAGATGCGGCAGTACGACTCCCGGCAAGGTAGGTTCCTGTTGCAGGAGGCCACCAAGGGGAAGGCCAGGGAGAAGTTCAGACACAGACACACACTCCCAAGTGCCGCCGGCTCTTTTCCTCAGAGGGTCGTCCGGGTTTCGTGTGCAGAGCCGTGGGGTGGAATGAAGGTTTGCTCTCAGGGTTGTCAGCCCCTGGGCTTCTCGGTGGCGGGGAGTCTCGTTTGGAGATGGTGCCCTTGGCTGCAAGGATCACTCTGCAGGTTGGACCTCCTGATTCAGCCAGCCTTTCACGGCAGGAGAGCTGCTCAAGTAAGGTGTGGTGGAAAAAGCAAAGCCCCCTTATCTCCAACCCTTTTCAAAGAGGTGATCCCAACTCACAGGCCCCCAAACCTCTCCCACTGTTCTCTTCTGAACATCTTGTCTCCAAACAGTCTTCCCGACAACAAGACAATATTTTGGAGTCAGACACAGAGTGAGTTCTCAGGAGCTCAACAGACTTTGCCAATGAATGCCATCTGCACGGGCCTTGTTTTCTTTGAGACTGGACTATTTCCCTTCTTTGAACACCTGTGGAAACCTGGCACAGCTTTGTGCTCTGGTGTGGGTGTGTCTGGGCGTTGCCTCTGCATACCCCTGTGAGTTAATTCATCATCCTTAGCAAAAAGATAACAAAAAGTTTGCCATTTGGAGGGACAAAATATTGAAGTCAATCACACAGCTTACTGAGTGCCCGGGTGGTGAAGCATCTTTGAGGTTTTTTCCTGAGATCTCACTGAGGATTAGACACTTGAT
The DNA here is from genome assembly GCA_037013535.1 of Intellagama lesueurii. Lineage (NCBI taxonomy): Eukaryota > Metazoa > Chordata > Lepidosauria > Squamata > Agamidae > Intellagama > Intellagama lesueurii. The sequence goes on along the minus strand of JBAJHW010000005.1, from coordinate 997,782 downwards.
CTTCAGTCTGTTTCTTCATCAGATCCTTAGTGGGCCATCAGAAGGCTTCCCTATGTTGTCAAGAGGAAGCATGGCCAACAGGTTGGACCTGTAGAGTCTCTACCAGGATGTCTTAATCTATGGGCACATAGCTTGTTTCCTTCTTGTTTTAATACTACAAATGAGAAAGATCTTGGAATCACTGTAGATCACAAGCTGAATATGAGCCAACAGTGTGATGTGGCTACAAAAAAGGCAAATGCTATTTTAGGCTGCAACAACAGAAGTAGAGTCTCCAGATCCTGTGAGGTACTAGCTCCCCTCTATTCGGCACTGGTTGGGCCTCATATTGAGTCCTGTGTCCAGTTCAGGACACCACACTTTAAGAAGGTTGCCAACAAACTGGAACCAGTTCAGAGGAGGGCAACAAAGATGATCAGGGGGCTGGAAACCAGAGAAAGTTTAGCCTTGAGCAGGTTTAGCCTTGAGAAGAGAAGACTGAGGGGAGATATGATAGCACTTTCCAAAGACTTGAAAGGCTGTCATACAGAGAAGAGGCAGGATCTGTTCTCCATCATCCCAGATTGCAGGACACACAACAATGGGCTCAAGTGAGAGGAAGCCAGATTTCGGTTGAATATCAGGAAAAACATCTTAACTGTTAGAGGAGTACGGAAATGGAGCCCATGACCTTGGGAGGCAGTGAATGCTCCAACACTGGAGGCATTCAAGAGAAATTTAGTCAACCACCTGGCAGATATCCTTTGATTTGTATTCCTGCCTTGACCAGGGGGTTGGACTCGATGGCCTTATAGGGGCCTTCCAACTTCATTATTCTATGATTCTAATCTCATTCTCCTTACACAGGGAAACATAAAGTGAAACCCACCCATTTTTAATGCGGATGGGCACTGCAAAAGTTAAATGCCCCCCCCCACACCCAGTGCCCAGGACAACCTGCGATGGGGTAGGGACTGGTTCTCCCAACTTTCTGCTTTCAATTAATGAGGTTGGTTCAGTCCAGGGAAGGTCTTTTTGCTAGTTGCGCTGCACAAGGGTTGTGCATGAATTAAATTATGTAATAACCATCATCGCCATCATCTTAGAACTGCAAAGCTGGAAGGGACCCTATGGATCATGGAGTCCAGCCCTTGTCTAAGAGGCCCAGTGGGGGGGGGGGGGATCAATCTCCCAACCTCTGGCTCTGCATCCAGAGACCTCAACTACTGAGCTATCCAGCCTGCTTCCATGGCTACATGAAGGGCAGGCAAGTAGCATCTATTGCATCCGTTCCCAATGAGAGTTGATCAGCACTAAGACCACAACGCATGTAGAGGCACAGCAGCATCCTCAGGAGTTCCTTCGTTACCGCAGAACTGATGTGGATGATCAGATAGAAGGGGTTGCACCATGTAGCAGTCGTAGAGTCAGGCGGTGGGAGCTTGTGGCGGGAAACTCACCATATGACTTTGTGGCAGTCTTTAAAGTGGCCTGACTGCTACACTCCATGCCTCCACGGAAGTGGGCTGCAGCCACAAAAGCTCTCCCTGAAATAAGTCTGCTAGTCTTCAAGGTGCCACACGGCTTTTGCCTTTATTGCTGCTGCCTCTTGAAAAACCCTATGAGATGGGGCATTTTTGTCCCTTCTCTGCAGGTGGCTGCCTTCGCCCTTGAGCCTGTCCCCAGGGTGGGTGGCGAAGCTGTGACTCAAACCCAAGCCAGCTCTCCGAGAGGGAAGGGGGGGCGCTTGTGGGTGTGGGTGTGCATGCAGATGGCCACACGCTCTTGGTTATGGATTGCTTTTGCCTTCGAAATCGGGAGAAGCCTTTGTCGCCCATGAGGGAGGTGGCCGTGCTGTCTGTTACTGGAGGCTAAATCCGGAACCATCAAAATGCCACAGAGACATGCAAGCTCTCAAGTCCTTCCGAAGTTTTGATCACAGCAGGTGGTGTGGGAAACTCATGGGTAGGTGTGTGGTGGGTGTTGGTGTGGGTGTGTTGCTGGATGAAACAGGAAAAGCCAAAAACCAAGCCATGTATTGTGCTCTGGAGGCCTGCGGTTGGACCCAGCCTCTGCGTTTAGATGGAACGACTCCCTGGTAGGTGTGCAGGTTGCATCTCACGGGCTAAATTATTACTGGAGGCACCGGGTGCAGGACGGAACTCCCTGGAGGCCCCCCTTTGCTTTCTGTCTGACTTACCCACGCTGTCAGTCACCAACATATGTTGGCTTGGGACTGGATCAGAACCAGTCTGGGAAAGAGGTGGAGTGGTGCCAAGCCCTGAGCGGTACCAGAGGAAGCGAGCAAGATTGGACCAAAGGCACAGGCAATTTGTCAGGGAAAGTCTGGTTGTGGGTTTCCTGCACCAGCCCCAGGGAGTTGGACTGCTGACCCCCGGACCCCGTCCCACTCCATCATTCTGCAACTCTGTGCTTCCATGCAAGAGAGCTGGTCCAGGTCTCCAGCAGTGAAGAGCAGGGGGCCTCAGCTGGAGTGTGGAGAAACAGGTTGGTAGGACCTGATCCCCAGACCTCCTGAGTGCCAGCCCTACTTCTGTGGGACAGGCTCCTTGCTTGTGGGTGGCTGACCCAGGGAGTGTATGCCTGGCCTAGAAAGCAGGGTTTGTGGGGCTCAGGAAGGCCTGCTTGGGAGTCCTGCCAGGCACCCTGTTCCTGAACATGAAGTGCTTGGGGAGGGGCACTCTTCACATGTTTAGAGGCTCTTGTATGGGCCGCATGGCATTGGCTCGTTTTCTTATGAAAGCACAGGCTAAAAATGCCAAGGCGTGGTGCTCTGTAGGCAGGCAGTCAAAGCCCCCCAGTAGGACAGGAGTGTATGTTGCCCCCCCCCCGGCCACGATGTAGGTGTCTGACCACCCGAGTCTCTTTTATGAGTAGAATGAGGAAGCTTGGCTTAACTGGAGGAAGATGCTTCCAGGCTGTACTTTATGGAGAGCTTTCTCACATCTCTGCTGAGACTCTTTATTCCCCTCCAGCTCAAGGCTGGCACAGATGCCATGGAGATTCTGGGACTTGTAGTCCGAAAACTACTTTGCTTAAGCTCTGGATGCCTCATGCCACAGTAGTCGGTAAAAAGTGGAAGACCATGGGGTGGAGGTGGGGGCGCAAGCTCTGCAGGCTTGGTGGCCAAATCAGAGCTCCCAGCCCCCCACTGTGGGCCACATCAGCCTGAAAATGGCTGGAATGGCCATTTTAAAAAATCAAAATGGGAAGTGCCTAGATGGGGCACTTCTGGGTTTTGGGGGGCTAGGGGGAATCTTGGGGCATTCCCCTCCTCAAAAGAACTGAGACAGGATTTTTTGGCCTTTAAAAAAAAAACCTGAATGTGGCAGGGAGGCTCTGGTCTGGCCATAGAAAGGTTTCTGGGGTCCACCAGTGACTCACAGTCTGCGCTTTGCCTGCCCCTGGCCTAGCAGGTGAGAAGTCAAGCCTGTGATGCCTTCCCAGGACTGGCAGTTTCCATCAAGAGGTTCCCAGTGTCTCTCTCTTTCCTATCCTCCTGGTGTGTGTGAGAACGTGCATGCACGCATATACTCACATATGTCCTTTAACCCAGCAGTCTTGAAGATGTACTATTGTCTACATAGGGCTACCCTTGAAGCTGGTTTGGAAGCTGCAGCAAGTGCAAAATGCTGTGGCCCGGCTTTTATCAGAGGCATCTAAGGATGACTGTGCCTCCTCTGCCTTGCCCCATTCTCAGTGGCTGTCGGTAGGCTCCCTGGCACCCTCTAATGCCCCAGAGTTCACAGTCTTTGGAACGTCTTTTTGCAACCAGCTCCCCAGGAAAATGTCTTTTAAGTGTGAAGCTGAGCAGAGATCCTTGGGACGCTGGATCTTGCCCTTGGTGCTGTGTGATTGTGCTGGGCAGCTTTCAGCTCGGTGGGGTTTGGGTTGGGGGAGGACTGACTTAATTTTGGAAAATTGGCACATGCCTCCACTTTAAAATTAGCAAACAGATGGTGAAGATGGACTGCAGCAAAGGCTGAATAATAAGAGTGGGAAGGGATGAGCACCTGGAGAGGGCTGAGCACAAACACAGGGAACCAGGGACCAAGCAAGAAATGTGCAAGGCCTGCCGATGGGGACGCGCTTGGCATGACTGACCAGCAAAGAGCAGCCTAGGCTCCCTAACCGAGAGGGAGGGAGAGGAGGGAGGGAGGGAGCCTTGACGCTGGAAGCGGGTCAGCATTAGCCGAAAGAAGAGCAGAGGCTTTGGTTGGGGGCAGGGAGCTCTCCAAGTGCCCTCGGCATCTGGCTGGTGGTGGCATGAAGAGGAGCCCCAGGACCTGAACTGATTCACACACACACATACACATACACACACACACACACACCCCAGCCAGTTTGATGGGACTTTCAAAGTCAGAGCGACCGCTTGCAGGGGAGACAAAGCAGTCGCCTTGTGTGTCAGATTTTTGGTCAGCGTCGGCGCCAGCTGTCCCGCCACCTAAGATGGGAAGGGAGCCACTGCCAGCTGCTGCTGCCACTGCTCTTTTTTGCACCCGCTCCTCCACCTGCCTCCTTTGGCCCTGCCCACATAGCCATGTGAATAACTCCAGGGCCCCTCCAGGGAGCTGAGGCCACCTGAGGAGAGGTGGCCGAAGAGGTTACCTGCGGCTGGCTGCCTCGGTTGAGCTCATGGCCAGCCCTGCCCGCCGTCGTGGCTGGCAGCCGTGGCTCTCCAGGGTTTTAGGTGGATTCCTTCCTTGCTTTGTCTGCAGACGGCCAGGATTATTGAGCCTGGGATGTTCTCCTTGCAAAGGAGGCGATTGAAAAGTGAGCTGCAATCCTCCACAAAGAGAAGTCATAGCCGCTGCCTCTGTACGTCTGGCTTCGGCCGAGTTGGACGCTTGCCCGTCTAGCCTAGCACGGCCAGCTCCGACTGGCCGCCGTCGCCCTCCAGGGCCTTTTGTGTTCTGCCCGGGAATTCTGGGTCTCGAACAGGTGGGCTGTCCGACTGAACTGCGGCCCTTCCAGACCCCAGAGATTTGAGTCCTGCCTTTGGTGCTTGAGGGTCAGAGTTGTCCTGCTGTCTGTGAACACCGACAGAGCTTCCCCCACAGCCATCTCAGGGCTGCCAGCTGTCTTCATCTTGAACCCTCGAACAGCATGTCAGTGAGATCTTCCTTTTAGAAGAGGAGGGCTTCCAGGGGGCAGCTGGACTCGGTGCGCCTTCTCCCTCAGCGGCTTAGAAATCCATGGAGGGCCTGGTTCCACGAGAGGGCGATCCCAGGGATCCATCTTTCGGGAAAGCTGCAGGCGGATAGCTGTTGTTCTTGGCTGCAGGGGCCGCTGGTGTGGCACCTGACGCCCTGCTGGTATGTAGAGAGCAGGGGGGGGGGGAGTTCCAGGGGGAAACATCCAAGCAGAGAACGGCACTTTCCCTACGGCTGCTGGCCCTGCTCAGAGCTCAGAAAAGGCTCCTTTTTGGACTCCAGCTCCCAGAATCCCCTGTGCAGCCTGGGAACTTGTGGAGTGGTAGCGCCAACTTCCCTAGCAGCGCTGCTCCTTCTGTTGAAGGCTTAGCAACCCCACCCCACCCTCTCCAGCAGCCCCGGGATCTGCCCTCCTTCCCCGGCAGCTGCAAAACATGGAGCCTCTGCCTTGCCCCAGGGCCGCCGCACGTCCAGATTTCCAACTGGGGGAAGTGGTAGCTAGGAAGCCACGGCAGTGGCCCTGTGAGGCTCTGGCGGGGTGGGTCCCCCCCCCCCCGCCTCCCCTGAACTATTTCCTGCCTGCCACGTGCTCCCCATGGGACCTGCTGTGCGCCGGTGCCCTTGCACGAAGGGCACTTGAGTCGAACGGCATTAGCAGGGGAGCAGACAAAGGCCACCGGCTGATGGATGAGGAGACCAGACTGACCTGATTTTCCATCTCTCCCTCAGCTGGTGTCATTATTATCAATTACGGGCGGCTGAAAGGGGTGCCTCTTGGATGAAGCAGCAGCCCACCCTGCCTGTGGTCTTGGAGGGGGGGAGCGGATTCAAAAGGAAACACACACACACACACCAAGGCCATCTGCAGAATGGGGCCCCCGGCTGCCAGCTGGCGCTGAGGCCCTGCCCCGTGCCCTAGCCTGGCACCCTCTCCTGGTCTGTGGTAGGGACGTGCCTTGTTCTCTCCCACGAGGGGGCAAGCCACCGCAACATTCCTCCCCTGGCCTCTTGAATGGGAGCGAACCATTTTGGGACATCCTTGAGGAGGGAACAGGAGGGATCGTTGTTGGGGGACATGTAAAATCCAGCAAAATTACACAGATCGTGTTTTGTAGAATCCTAGAATGGTGAAGCTGGAAAGGACCCCAGGGATCACAGACGGCAACCCCAGGCAAAACAGGAAGCCCGCAAGAAGGGCATCGCGGCCAGACAGCCACCCTGCATCTGTTCAAAATCTCCAGTGGAGTGGGAGAGCCTCCCGCCTTCCAAGGCAGCCTGTTTCGCGGGTGAAGAGCTCGTGCCGTGAGGAGATTTTTTCCTAATATTTAACACACATCTCCCTTTTTGTAATTTGAGTCCATTGATTTTGCTTCCACCTTCTGGAGCACCAGAAAACAAGCTCGCTCCATCTTCCTCATGACTGCGCTTCAAATATCTGAAGACAGCTCTCATATCGCCCTTCTTAATCTTCTTTTCTCCAGGCAAAGCATACCCTCAACCATTCCCGGTAGGGCTTGGTTTCCAGAATTTTTACAGTCCTAGCTGCCCTCCTCTGGGCACGTTCCAGCTTGTTGACACTGTAGCATCCGGGGGAAAGGTGTTCTGGAAATGCACCCCATCCCTGCAAATGCCCTCTCTCTCTCTGGCAGTTGCCCACCTGGTGGGGTACCTGGCAGAGGGCCTGAGGTGATCACCTTCAGGTAGGGGGAAGTTAAGCATTGGCCCATAGGCCCACATGGCAGGACGTTAAGCAGAAAGGACCATAAGCCCACATGGCATCTGGACCAGTCTTCTGCCCTACGGCCAGATCTTTGAGATCTGGAGCAACTATGGAGAATCCTGGTCCAGCCTTTCCCATTAGAACTGTCCTGCTGAATCAGTGTCATCCTTCCAACCGGACCGCTCATGGATGGGGCAGAAAGGAAGACTTCCTCTCCTGCTGCTCCCCTACAGTTGGTCTCCTTCAGGGACATTCATTCATTCATTCATTCATTCATATTATTTACATGTTTGCCTCTGAATCTGGATGATGTCTAGCCACTGGCTTTTGTTCCACTGTATGCCTTTCCTTGATTCCGTCCCCTGACAGGTTCACCTGTCCTTATGGTTGCAAAATCTGGACATGAATGAGTTCTAGTGGATTTTTAGAGAAAGTGTTTATCTGCTGTAGATCACATGGGGAGCCCTGGTGGACCCAAAAGGTGAGCAATAGCTATTTTTAGCAGGCAGGCAGGCAGGCAGGCAGGCAGGCAGAGATAGATAGATAGATAGATAGATAGATAGATAGATAGATAGATAGATAGATAGATAGATAGATAGATAGATAGATAGATAGATAGATAGATAGATAGATAGATAAAAAAGCCTCCCGCTCCTCCTCTGGTGTTGGTATCATTTCCTCTTGAGACAGTTGCTGCTGCCCTCAATCGATTTCCTCGCTTGCCTCCTTCTTTATCTTTTAGAGTCTTAAAATGTTATTCCGTCAGAGTCGGAGCAACCAGTATCTCAGCTGGCTTTGTGCTGTGGATGTGCAGAAAGGCCACTGTGTTCTTTGCTCCAGTCCTGCTGTCCCCCAACGTGGATTTTTCCATTTTCCCAGTGGCTGCTGGTCGCTGGGTCAGTGGTTCCAGATCGCTAACAGAGGTTCAATCCTTTCCTTTTCAAAACCTGCGAAGGAGGTGACACCGTCACGTCTCTTGGGAGCCTCCCTCTCTGGCGCTGACATTTTCTCCTGAGTGCTTTTCTTTCTGAAGCTTGACTTTATTTTATTTATTTATTTATTATTTGACTTTTACCCCGCCCCTCTAGACAAAGTCTACTTGGGGCGGCTTACAATCATGCCTTTGTGTGCAGGTCCTGCTCTCAGGGGTTCAGCAGGGCAACCGTTGTCCACCTTCTTTGGGGCAATCTTTTTTGAACACTGGAAAATGGCCAGCGTTTTTGAACATTGAGAAAAAGCCGCCACTTGTCCTTCAATGCTTCCTCACTTACCAATATGCTCCTCTGTTAATGACGCTTAGGCTCAGGATGTTGCCCAAAGCCTGGCTGGGGCTGAGCCAGAGCAGCTCAGACAATCAACCACTTGGTTTGGCCAAACTCAAAATGGCCCATGCGGTCCTCAGCTCAGCCAAAGGTACCTTCCTCCTCCTCTCCCCTCTTCCCCCAGGGCCACTCATGGTGTCCCCACCCTGATTCCTGCCCAGCTTCCCATCTGTCCGGGGGTGGTGGTGGTGGTGATGGTGGTGGTGGTGGTGCTGCCGCCTCCACCAGCTGGCCATTTTTGCCTCGCCCCAGGGTTACACCAGGGCATCTAGTGGTCATTATTCTCTTTTGTCTGCACTCTGGGCCCCTTCCTGCAACCGTGCCCCCTCTTACCTTCCCCTGTCCTGTGTCTGAGATGGTTGGGTGAGAATCAGAGAAGAGCTTGGGAAAGTTACTTTTTGTAACCTGTGCTCTGGCTACTGCTGATTGCAGGGATTTGGCACATTGTTTTACACACACACACACACACACACACACACACACACACACACACACACACAAATATTAAGTATGGGTTGGAGCTCTGAGCCAAGCAGAGAGGTCTGCTGGACATTCAGTGGTGCTTGGTCAGCTTCTCAGGCCTTCCCGGGTGGGAGGATTACGAAGGGCAAAAGCTCAGGGTGGTGCTGTGCCACCTATCCAACCTATTTCTATCACAACCCTTTTCTGTGCCCGCTGGGCGCCAAGGGGCTGACTCTTGGGCTGTGGATGTGGCCAACATCATGCTTCACGGATGCACCAGAGCAGCCGCGCGAGAAGGAAGGACCTGGCCTGGTGCAGAGTGAGCTTGCTGCGTGAGCAGACGCAGGTACCTCGAGCTCCCTTCCCTGCTGACTCCTTCTCCCCTTCCCCCTTTGACTGGCTTATACCATTGGTGGGTCTTTTTCTAGTCCACCTTGTCTCAAAAGGGTTGGGAACGTGAATCCAGCCCACCCTCTATTTTCTCTCAGCCCTTGGTTGGAGGCCAACGGCACCCTGTCGTGGCTGCTTCAGCCATCCTCCTCCCGTGCAAATGCACCCAGTCAGAGTCAAAGCCACTACCCAGTATTTTTTGTTACCGAGAGCAAAGCCCTGTTAAGTAAAAACTGCCACGGAGGCCATTTTATGACACTCGCGCTTGTGATTCATTTCCAGGGAGCAGAGCAGCCCTCTGGCCAGGGGGAAATGAGACGTAGCAACCCCTGGCTTCTCTAGACCCCTCTGCTAACTGGAAGAAGAAGAATTGATGCTCAGAGGAGTGAACGGGCTTTGTCAGGCAGGTGGAGGAGCTGAAGAGATGCATGCGCAGGTCTCTTCTCCTCTCCTCTTGGACCACAGTTTCATTTCACACTCCAGAGCGTCTGACAGGGGACGTCTGAAAGGAGTGGGAAGAGAAACAGGGTCAGACCAGAAGAGTAGGAGATGGGAAGGCAGCGGGAAGGCCAGCAGGTCATGTTGGCGACACAATATGGCCTGTCAGAGGCCTCTTTCCTGGCGCGTTGAGGGTATTTAAATTCCTTTAAGGATATGGAGGCCTGCAATCAGCCTTTTCATGGCTGAGGGTTTCTGGGACTGGAGTCTAAAGATAACTTTCCCCATCTCTGGTTTCCAGCCACAAGTTTTTCTCCCCAGTCCCACATGACTGACAACATCATAGAACTGCAGAGCATGGAAAGACCCCAAAGGTCATTGAGTCCAATGCAGAAAAGCCGCAGCTAAAACACCCCTGAAAGGTGGCCCTCCAACCTCTGTTCACAAATCTCCAGCCAGGCCAATTTCAATCTATGGAGGAAAATCCATGTTTGGATCTGGTGTGTTTGGCGTGGCATTGTTGTTGCCTTCTCATGTTGATGAGCTGTGTGTGTCATTGTGTGATTCTGCTTCCCTATATTTATATTTCTCTCAGATGTCCACACCTCCCTCCTATCTGTCAACAATCTCTTCTGCTGGGCCTTGAAGTCCAATGTGCTGATGCACCAACATTTTTGTTTAATTTGGAATCTCTATTGTCCCTGTGCTTCCTGTATCTAGCAGGCTGCCACCACCACGACAACGTAACTGTTTTGACTAAAATTTTACACATCCTGGAGAAATAAAGACCTGTTAAAATAAAGGCTCTGGCACAGCAAGATGCTGTAACACCAGGGTACTGTCATTACAGAGCGTGCAAGTTATAGGACCTGCAAACACCACCTCCAGTCATATTAACACATTGCAATAGAAATACGTTCAACTGTCAGCCATGGAGAAAAAATTATTTTACAAGGTGAGCAATAGCTGGAGAGCTGGCCAGTTGTTTTGCAATGGCTTTAGTAAACTGTTGTTCAAGCCTCGTTTTTAAAAGAAGTTTCATTTTCAGGGCTATTTTTTCTATAACCCCCCCCCCCCAATTATTTTAACAATCTATACACCCAAAATTTCACATCTTGACATCTGTCCTTCTGGGGTTTGGCCAGCCACAGGGAGAGGGTAAGACTGAAGGCTGGAGAAGGGGCTGGGTCGCTCTGCTTATCAGCAAGGCCATCGTGTCAGACTGGAAACCTCAAAAGGGACAGCTGCCCCCCCCCCATCCCGAAGTTGCCTGGCTGACAACGCCAGGCCCAAATAGGGGCTTCGTTCTGGAGACAACCTTTCAGCCCCTGAATGCCAGTGGTGAGCTGAAGGCACCCAAAGGGGGGTGGGGGGATGCTGCTGTTGAATCACCCCCATGTAGCCTGGATATAATTCATGGTCACATCAGAACCCTGAGGTATCGGTTCTGGATTCTCTAAACCACTGTGGCTTGAAGAGCTGGTCCCAGAACCGTCTGGAGGAGAGGTTGCCCCCGGCTGAGATGTTGTGCCCTGTCTTATTGACAAACTGAGAACAAGCAAAGTGCCCGGTCCTCGTGCCCCCCCCCCCCCCGGCCCATCCAAGAGTTCTTCAAGATCTTCAGGCGGAACCTTCTGATCTTCTTGTAAAAGAGAGAAAAAAGGAAGCTGTCACGAAGCAGATTGGAAAGCAGAAGTTTTAATAGCAGTTTTTTAACAGGATGGGGTCAAGACAGGACCCAAGACATTACAGCCCAGTTTGCTTCATGTCTGCTCTAGGTAAACTAGCAGAGAAATTATGAGACAGAAAAATGTTAAGCCGATAGAGAGACGAGTCTCACAGAAAAAGAATCAACATGAAAGGCTTCCGTTAAAAGTGGAGGTTGTTTAACTAACCTTTCCAAGCTTTATTGGAGGCATCTGCAAGTATATGCGTGGGGGCGAGGGGGAAAGGGTAGCTATTTATTGTTCCTGTGGGCTTCCTAAGAACTTCGGGCAAATTCCCACGGGACATCTGCTTCCTTGGAAGTGGGGCGGGGAGTAGGTTCGGGGATGCTCGTGGCGAGTGCCCCCTCAACAGCATCTGGGCTCTTTGAAGATGTGCTTTGCCGGCTGAGAAAGCAGACCCCTGGCATCCCACTTCCCCCAGAACGAAGTAGACCTGCTTCCCTCGGGCATGGATTGTTTCATTTCCCTGCCTGTTGAGGTAGACTCCCCAGGGGTTTCTCGTCCCAAAGGATAGTGGCTGCAAGGAACACATGCCTCTCTCTCTCTCTCTCTCTCCCCCTCTTTTTCCAAATCATTGTCGGGTGTGTTTGGAGCTGTGTGGGAAGTCGGGGTGGCGCAGCCCCCTCTGAGAGAGAGGACCAAGCCCCTTGGTGAGATGGAGAAGGAGGAGAGACCAGGGCCCTAAAGAGAAGGGGGAGAGGTTGAGCCAGGCCCCGGTGGAGGGCCAAGGGGAAGGGGTGGGAAGATCTGAGGAAAAGATGTTCTGCCCAGCCATGAGGCCCCGAGGAAGGAGAAGAAGAGCAGGGCAGAAGAGCAGGAGGGAGGGCTCCTGGCCCTTTGGGTGGGGTAGAAGGATAGTTGGGGACATGCTGGGCTTTTACAAAGGAAGCTAAGAAACCCAGCCACTGCCCCCCAAGGAGGGGAAGGCAGGTGGGCAGGCGGTTGAAGCCCTAGGAGAAGAAGGGCAGAGGGGCCCGGCGGGCTGAGAAGGTCCCGCGCGGTGGGCCGCCGAAACGGGAAGGCAGAGGAACCAGTGCTTGGGGTGCCTGGCCAGGGGGCAGAAGTGGTGAGTGCCCTGGACCACAGAACTTCCTTTGTGGGCATGAGAGAGAGAGAGAGAGAAGGCAACATTTTTTGGCCTTTCCTGTTCAGGAACTGAGTAAAAGGCGGCTGCAACAATCAAAGGGAAATTTCACTGATGAGCCCTTCTAGTAAAAAAAGGCTGGAGCCCGGTGCTGACTCTCTCTTCCCTCCCCCCCCCCCCCCCGCTCCTCTGGTTTTATTTCAGCTTTTTGGTAGACATGTATTTTTGAGCAAATTGCAGCCCCCGTCTCTCTCTCTCTCTCTTCCCCCTCCCCAATCAGGAAGATTTAATTGCTACAGGCTTCATGTGCAATTGTGGATTTCAGTCATCTAGCTAATTACTCTTAAGCGTCTCTTGATTATCATTAACATTTTCATGTTTAAATGTTACAATCAGGTTTGCTCACAGTCATGGTGACTTAAGGGCCATTTTTGGCCCGGGGCTGTCTGGCGTGGTGGCTGCGGATTGTCTGTCGGCACTGAACGAATGGCATTCTCATGTGCATGTTTCTCACGAGGAGACTCGGCCTGACCACTTCCCAGCAGCTCTGCTTGCTCCGTTCTCCTTGGGCACTTCCTGTTTTTCGTTTGGAGGCCAAAGGAAGCCCTGGGGGGGTGGGGGGGTTGTTTTATTGGTCCCAGAGCAGTTCCAGTCCCTGGATCTTGCTCTGAGCCAAATGGAAGTTTTGCAGGAAGGGACTCGAAAGGCCAAAGCGAGAGGATGTGAGCCTGTTCAAGAGCTGTGAGGAAAGGAGGTGCCTTTCCCTCCCAGGGGAGAGACGGGTGCCTCTGCTGTGGGCCTGGCAGAGCCAGCTGAGGTGAATGGCAGAGCCAGGCTGCGGCTGCAGGGAGCCAGCCGCCAGCCGATCCCGCCGTGGCGTTGCGTCTTCTCCGTCATCTGGATCAGGGCACCCCCATTGGGAGGGGAATCTGTCACCTGGAACACATTCAGAGTGACCAGGATGGTCAAAGGGCCGGAAATCAAAGCCTTTGAGGGAACGATAAAAGAGGATGGACCTTCCTCCACGGGAGGTTTTTAAGCAGAGGTTGACTGGCCACCTGTCAGGGAGGCCTGAACGGTGGATTCCCTGCTCCTGCAGATGACCCGTGGCATCCTTTGCAGCTCTGCTGTCCTTCTATGATTTGGCTGCTGCCTCTCTTAAATCTTCTTCTGGAAGGGGATCTGGAGTGGGTGGCCGTAAGCTGGAAGTGAGTTAACAGCACATCGCAGACACGTCACTCCCTGTGGCAGCTTCCCTCGCACGGCTTCTTTTTTGCCCTTTTCTGCTGCTTGTCTGAAGGCTTAATGTTGGCCTTTGGAAAGGAAGATGGTTTATAGAAGAGCTGGGAACCCACAACAAAAGGGTGTGTGTTATTTGCTGTTTGTGCAGAGTATGAGTACATTGCTCTTATGGGTTACAGATCCCAGTTAAACCAGTGGCTGTACTGGCTGGGTGACTGTGGGAGGCAGGCTTCAAAATCATAGCGTTTCCAGGGTGTGCGGAATGTGGATGTGCTTTGCCCCCGGGGTCTCTCCCTGCTCCGGTGGCCTCTGGGGCTCGGCTTGGGCCAACTGCGTGCCTGCCATCCTGATTCCAAGACATCCCAGTTTGCCCCTGCCTCAGGCGGCAAGACTGCTTAGGCACCAGCGTCCCTCTCGCCTTCCCTTGTCTTCCTGGCACCGGCAGGTTCCACTTGCGGCCACCCACAGACAGCGCTCTCTCTTTTCTGGCTACCCAAGAGGCAGCCTTCAGGCCAGCCGGAGCACGCGGAAGAGGAGCGGTGCTTTGACAGCATCCCACCTCAAGAGCCTTGGCGGGCCTGCCTGCCTCAGGGCTGCTTCTGCCCTGTCAGCAAGGCTGCCTGAAGCCACCCAGCAAGTAGGCACGTGGAGTGGGGCAGGGAGGAGAGCGCAGCTTTCTTTCCGGCTGCCCCCAAGCCCTCTTGTTTAACCATGAAATCCGCAATGTTCTCCTCCCCTGGATTTGCATGAAATCAAAGGAGATGACAGAGCTTGCTGAGCAAAGATTGGCTCTTTTTAGAAAGCAATTGGTTTTAAAGAGAGGCTTAAGTATTTTTCCTCGTTAATTGTTTGTATTAAGCGCTCTTTATGTGCAAAAATGTTTTTTATCTATGTCATTGTCGGCAGGAGGTCTTATAACATCCATTCCCACCCACCCCCAGGAAGGAAGGGAAGCAGAGAGGAAGGGGTCCTTTGCACACCAAGATCCAAAGGCCTTTGTCCATCTTATTTTTTTTACCCTGTCCCAACCACTAAAGACCTAGGATGTCTAATTCAAAATTTAAATTTAAAAAAGGCTGCAGGTGAAGGTGTGGCCCATCCTGGCCTTCCTGGGGGAAGTGGCAAATAAAATAAAACCAGCCTGGGAATTCTCTGCCACAAGAGGAAGTACCGTAATGACCATCTACCTGGGAAACTTTAGAAAGGGGAGTTTGGGTTTCTTTTAGCAGTGGTCCCCAACCTTTTCTGACCCGCGGACCGGTTGGGGGAGGAGGGTCCGTGCACGGGTGGGCGGGGCACCCCCATGTGCATGCGCAGGTGGGTGGGGGTGTGCTCACGGGTGGGCGGGGTGTGCACACGGGTGGGCAGGGGCACCCATGTGCACATGCGCCAGTGGGCAGGGTGCACGTGGATGGGCGGGGCACCCGTGTGTGCATGTGCAGATGGGAGAGGCACCCATGAGCGTGCAGGTGGGCAGGGTACCTGTGCGTGCGGGTGGGGCCCCCGTGCGTGAGTGCATGCCTGGGGGGCGTACGTGCCGGGCTCGGGAGATCTGTCTCTGCGGCCCGGTCCTGCCACGGCCACGGCCCGGTACCGGGCTGCAGACTAGGGATTGGGGACCCTGGTTTTAGAGAGGCTCTGTGGAGGACACTGGGAACAGTGGCTGCTTGTTAAGATGGCTGTAGACCCAGAGGCAAGGTCTTTGTGGGTATCGGTTCCTAGGGAAGGTGGATTCCTGTAGTGGGGTGGGGGGAGGAGGACCTGGGACGCTGGGGAGGAATGTCTCTGGAGCCTGTGGAGATGGGCTTAGCCGGTAGAGCCCTCCCTGCGAGGTAGTACCCTTGGACTGTGCTCCTGCTGGGTCTGCTGCCTGGAAGCCTTCCCAGGGAGATTCTGCTGGAGCCTGCATGGCCTCTGGTGTGCAAAGATGGTGGTCCTCCACTTCGCTGAGCAGGGTCCTCTCTCTCTGGGGCCTCCTTCTCCATACTGACAAGGCCACTGGATTGTGCTACCTGCATGACTGCGCTTGGAAGCAGGCAAATGGTGCCTGCCTTGTGCGCATTCAGCCTCGGAGAAGGCAAACAAGCATGCATTCATTCATTGCATTCATTCACTTATTTATTTGTTTATTTATTTAATCCATTAGCAAGAGTTGCCCTGAAGAATGGTGTGGTTTGAATTTGACACACAGATCCCCATTTCACGGCATGCTCATCTTGTAATTCTCCATTAAGTAGGCTGAATGAAAACTTAGCTGTCTGTGGAAAAAAAACCGAGGGGTGCAGAATACATCCTTGGCTTTCAAGGTCCAGCGTTATGAATACAATGTGTTAGGCTTGTTTGATTCTGTCCACCCAGCTGTGTGGGCACCTCAAATGGGCAGCTCGGCAGCTCTCCGTCAATGTCGCCCCCCTCTTCTGGATCCTTCTGGGCACCTTGCTCTTCGCTCCAGCGCAATTAAAGCTGACTCAGATTGTGACTTTTCTCTTCCAGGGAGTAATTTTGCTTGGCCTTCCTTCTCTGTGACCCCGGGGCCAAACAGAAGCCACTTCTCCTTGCCTGCCAAGCAGAGGGCAGTTTGCAGCAATCCAGACCTTTCGGGACCCCTTTTCCCACGGCCCTTCCCCTTCTACTAGGCATGCTGCCCAGGCCTGGTACGGGTTCACAACCGAACAACCTCTGGGGGGCCAGACAGGGACCGCCCTTGCCCGTGTCTCTCTCAGGCTGGGGTGGGGGGCCTTTGGCCTCCTCGATGTTTTGGAGTTCCGCCCCTGGAACTGTCAGGGAGGGCCAGCCAGTGGTCAGAGCATGTAGTCCAAAATGTGGGACGGAGGGGCAGAGTTCTCCACCCCCTTCTCAGGCAAAGCAGGGGCATTTTGCAAGGCGGACCCAGATGCAGGAGTCGAGCTTTGAGAGGAGGCTGCTGGTCTGCGTGAGGGCTCCATTCGCTTGCAGGCGAAAGGAAGGAAGGGAGGAGCTCATGATGAATGGAAGGAAGGAAGGAAGGAAAAGAAAGAAAGAAAGAAAGAAAGAAAGAAAAAGGCTGGATTTGAACCCCCCACCTCACCCTTCTAAATTGTCTTTCTCTCTTTTTCATGCTTCAAATCACTGTATAAACTTGAGATTTCAACTGTCTCAATTAAAATCACGCCACCTCCACCTGGTGCCCCTTTGGACTGGCCGAAGGGCCCCAATGCCTCCTGCAACACCTTGCACTCCTCTTCCTCCTCTGTCCTCTCCATCCATCCATCACTTCACCACCACTCCATCTGCACCCCTGTTCCTCCTTGACAGCTCCATTTAGTATCTGCTCAGCAGTGGCTATATTTAGAAGAGAAGAGGGGAAGGAGCCTTCTGGCTGCGGACAGACCATAAATCCTGCTCCCATCACCAAACCAAGCAGCGTCTCTTCTCTTACTGGGAAGGGTTGTTCTCAAATGGGGGACAAGGAGCCAAATCGTGGAGTGGGGAGCAGGACTAAGGATGGGTGGGAAAGACTCAAGGCATTGCTACCTGCGAATGCCCCCTGCCCTTCCTGCACCACCGCAGACTTTCTGGTCTAATGCTGGATGATTCCAGTCTGTCGACTCACCCTCCTCCTGCTCTCCAGATATCCCAGAGTCCATCTTGGACTTTGGGGTCAGGTGGACATGATCTCTCCCCGCCCCCTGCCCCCCGTCCTTCCCATTGTGTGAGTCCTAGGGTCGTGAGCCTTAATAAAAAGAAAGTCTGTCCCCTTGCCTCCTGCGAGTGCCTCAGTTGTGAAAGTCGTCCTACCATAGAACTAAATGGTGAGAGAAGGAGAGACTCACACAGCCCCTACACCTACCCACTCGCCCTTCCATCAAGGAAAAGGGAAAGGATCCCTAAGGAAGAGGCAGGGAGTTCAAATCCCCCTTGTGGCTCCAGGGAGAAGAGCCGGCCTGGGTGGCCTTGGGCAAGCTGCACCGTGGTCCCAGAGCGCCCCCAGAAGGAAGGAATGGGAAAACACTTCTGCATACTCTCTCCCTGGGAAACCCTGCAGACTGGGGTTGACTTGATGGCCCACGTTTCTTAAGGAAGGCCCAAGTGCATGGCCCCAAGCACTCCTGCCATGAGCCTTGGCCAGGAGGGGAAATGGGCAGGCCTGAAGGCGCACCAGGCCCAGAAAGGCTGGAAGATTCAGAAGGAGTGCCAGAGCCCCCTTCCACCCCCCTCCCGCCAGCACCACAGCCAGACGTGGCCTGACACCCCCTTTCCAGGTTTTTGTGTGGAGGGGGGGGGTTCAAGGGTTTGGCTAGGGCGAGGGTTGAGCTTCCAGTGGCCTCCAGGAGCAGGAACTTGGTGGTTGTTAAGAAAAAGAGAGGGCAGGTTTCCTTTTATGGAGAGGAGGATGCGGGGGGGGGGGGGCACAGAGGCTGGAAAAACAGCCTCGCAGCCCCCCACCCCCACCCTCAGCGGCTCTGCCTTGGTGAGAACAGCAGAGGAGGGGTTCTGCATGTGCAGCAGGTGTGCCTGTGACCCAGAGCTGGGAGGAGGGCCCGTCCAGGTGGGGAAGAGGCGCAGGGAGTGGAGAGCAACCACCGAGAGAGGGGGTGTGCGAAGGGGCCGGTTGGGACCGCGTCACTGTGTGTGGTGCAAAGTGGTGGGCAGAGAGAAAGACAGGTGATGTTCTGCTCTGAAATGGAAACACGCCTCTCTGAAATCTTCCAGGTTGCAACCCATAAAGAACAGGCCTATGGGTTTCTGAAGGCCTCCCTGTTCTCTCTCTCTCTCTCACGCGCATTTTGGACCTTTGTGTGCATAAACGTGCATGTGGACATGCCCCCCCCCCCCCCAGAGGCTGTTTTTACACTGTATGGATGAGGAAGGTAAACAATGAGGAAAGCCCACAGAGGAAAAGATGGATCCGTTTGAAATGAGGTGTCAGAGCAGAACTTTGCAGATGCAACGGACCACAAGAAAGACAAATGTCTGTAAGGAAAAACAATGAAACGGAGGCTGTCTTACTTTGGGCCCGTCATGAGAAGACAAGAGTCGCTGGAAAAGGCAAGCATGCTGGGCAAGGGGGAAGGCAGGAGGAAAGGGGGAAGACCAAGGGCGAGATGGATCGACTCCCTAAAGGAAGTCACACGCTTGAGTCTGCAAGTGCGAAGGAGGGCAGTTGAGGACGGCAGGGCCTTTTGGGGATCGCTCACTCATGCGGTCGTCGTGAGTCAGAGGGGCCTTGGTGGCACATCACCAGAAGAACCACTGAGTAGAGGCCATTGAGCCTTGAGCTCAAGCCTAGCTGACTGTGGCTTCTTTTTGAAAATGTAGCTTTTAAGGATCCATTCCTGAAGTCACCAGTTTCTGTCTTTGGGCCCATTTTTGCTGTTGGGCAAGCTGCTGTGCCATTAGAGACATTAGGCGTTGGCTTCTTCATCCCAGTGGATGCTCATGGTGGACCCGGTGGCCCTTCAGAAGTCGTATGTGGGTGGGGAGGGGGGTGGAGTGGCTCCAAGGCTGCCTCCTTGTCTTAAGATTCCTGCCGCTCCAACCTCCCCATCCACACCTCCTTTGTGGTGGTTTCTTTTTAGCTGCACCAAATATGTAGGGAGAAGCTAGGCTAGGATCCATACTCACGAACATCTCCGGCATGATGCTTTAAAGGGAGGGGGGAAGCCCAAATAAATCAAACGTTCTGATCTGGGTGATTGGGAAGAAAGGAACACTGAAAAGCGGTCCTCCACGGGAGGCCAGGAAGTGTGCGGTCTTGCCCCTTTGGTGACACCGTCCATGGTCAATTGCCCCAACCTGGCCACTTTTCATTCAAGGCTCAGGGTTTGCTTTCATCCAGCCACCCCCACCCCCATGCAAAATGTTCCTTGCACAAAATGTCCCAAGTAAATGAACAGGCTGAAAATAAGGCCTGTGCAGGGTCTCTCTGTACATGCTGACCATTCCCTGGAAATCAGACTGAGGCAAAGGACAAGCAGGCTGAAGGCATAGCCTTGAGCTCGGCCAGCTACCCAGGAGCTTTGCAGGATGGTGCTGCAGGCATGCACGTCTGCCCCATGGGGTCGAGGAGCAAGAAGCTGCATGTACCCCCCTGGGGCCTGATCCTGGCACCTCCTGCCATTTTCCACCGATGTCCGTCCTTGTCTGCCCGACTCGCTTCTCCTGCTCTTCCTTCCCACCCTCCCTCTGGTTCTGCTGATAAATGAGGCGCTCACCTGGCATGGCATTGCTCTGTTCTAGCTGCAGCTGAGCACCAGCGTGACCGTCTGTCTTAACAGCCTTTGAGCTCCTCCTGCTGGCTTCCTTTTTTCCTTTCTTCAGGACAGCAGGGTTGGCAGGCCTTTCTATACCCTCTTTAGGGCTTGCTGGGCTGTGCCTGATGTCTCTCTACGCCCCCCAGGGAAAGGGCGTTCTCCCCCTGGGGGAGGTATGACGATTCTTCACCTCACGTTTCAGTGGCAGCTTTCCAGATTCCACACTTTTCGATCCTGGGCATGAACCAGAACACATGGAGACATTCAGTTCCCTACATTTGTGATGTCTGCGGTGGAATCTCGCCATCCACCCACCCAATAAACATGCAAAAAATAAATAAATAAAATCCACATACATACAAAAAACAATAAAATCCACATACATACAAAAAACAATTGAAAAACCACATATAGAAACACATGCAATCAAAAAAATGCGAGCAAAAAGTGTTTCTTTTGGGAAAAAGTTCTGCAAAATGCTTTCTTAAACATAGAAATCACTTGAAGACACTGTGTTGCAAGTCCTAGCATTTCACATGGGACAGCCCACCCACCCCCACCCACTCCCCCAGCTCTGTTCTGCAGGGGCTTGAGGCTCGTGGGAAGTGCCAGTGGGGGAAAATGTCACAGCAAACTTCCATCAGTAGAAATTTGTTATGTAGAGCCTCAATGAGCAAAGTGGGATCAGGTGAAGTCACAACAGGTACTGTTATATCAGGGAAAAACCCTAGAAAGTAAAGTCACACAAAAGAAGGTCCATTTCGTGAAACAGTAGCTCATTCTAGGACACGCTGTGAAAAAAATCTCTGTTCTAATTTCATTGCTTTTCTCTGAATCGTACCTGCAGGTCCTTCTTATCCTGGTTCTGTATTGAGATTGCTTAGGATAAACCCAAAGCCAAAGTCTCTGCGACCTTCAGTTGGGAGGAAAAAAAAAAACCGTTTTAACCCTAAGGCAGGCCTGTCCCCACCCTACGTCCAAATTTGTTTAAACGGGCACTTTGTTGGCTGATATGGAAAGTGGAGGGGTTAACAGCATGGGCGGGAGAACCCCTGCGTCTCACTTCCATTGTGTTCTCTGTGGCCTGATAGGACCCTTCCAGCTCCATGACTCTATGGTTCTGCTTCTCTTCCTGTCCTTGTTTCAAATGAGGTGGTGAGGCTTTGTGAGGTTTTCCCCTGCGTGGAAATCTTGACTCACTCTACCCAGCGTACATGTTTCTTCCCATTGACTTCTCTCTCTCTCTCTCTCTCTCTCTCTCTCTCTCTCTCTCTCTCTCTCTCTCTCTCTGTGTGTGTGTGTGTGTGTGTTTATTTCTAAAACCAACCATATTTTTAGTGATTCCCATTTTAAAATCTGCATGTTTTTTCATGCATCCTTCATTTCTACAAAACACCTTATGTTCATCACAGATGTGCAGGTTTTCCATGTGAGTTCATTTCTTCTGGTAAGGCGTCTTGGGATGTGTCAAAACGCTGTTCTCCTCCAGATTCTCTGGTTTCCTCATTACCATTTGGTCAAGGACCACCTCAGGACCCAGTGAGGTCACACCCTTGCCTGCGAAAGGCTTCCTTCCGTTGCTGTGGTAGCCCAGAGGGCGATGCTGCGGCAGGAGCAGCAGCAGCAGGCGGAAAGAGCAGGTGTCTGGTGAAGGTAGCCAGACCTGTTTTGTGCTAGCCCACTCCCCCACCTCGTGAGAGAACGCGCTGGGTTCATCTGGGAGCCTTCCCCTGGTCTGGCCTCTGTTGGCTGCTGGGAGGCTGTGGGAGGCTTCAGGTTTTGGAGCAATGAGGCTGAGCTACGTCCTAGTTGTCAGGTGGGGCTGGACAGCTCATTGAATGTGGGGAAGTGAAGCCCTGGCACAGGAGAGGGACTGAGAAGCAAGGGGTCTTCTCAATGACCATCCTGTTTCTTCTTGGTTCCTCTCCCCCCCCCCTCCCCCCGGAGGCACAGGAGGTCCATGAGGAGGTTGAGGGGCATGCTGCTTCCCCAGCAGAAGGCTCGTTCTTGGCTTCTTCCCCTGGCTCTTGTGACTTGCTAGGGTGGGTGGAATCCCACGGTTTTTGTTTGTGATGTTTGGAGCTGATTTGTAGGTCTGTTCCGTTGGCGCGTTTGCCCAGCCACCACCGGCAGGCAAAAATTTCTCTCTGGAGGACAGCCTTTCACCGAGGCACCAGGAGCCTGGGGGTGGGCGGTGGTTGTCCTAGAGGAGGCATGAGTTCAGTGCCTCATGGATGCTCTGGGGATGATGTGAAAGTGTGCACGTGCACACACATACACACACATTGGGCTCTTTCATGTCCCCCTTTTTTCTTGCTTCCCTGGGCAAAATCCCTGGATCAGAGATGTCTGTAGAGTCGGAGGTTTGGTCCACCACCAAGCCAGCATGGCCTGCCTACATTGGCTAGCCACAGGACAGTCCGGAGTCCCGGCAAGGAAGGCACTTTCCCACCACTTCGTGCCTGATCCTTTTGACCCAAAGGGCCAGGGTTGGACCAGATGATTTTCCTGCAGGGAGGATGCTCTGCCCCTGATCTCAGGTTGTTCTGCTTGGACACCAATTCCCAGAATCTCCCAGCCAGCATCTTGGAGTCATTGTCCCGAAAGCAACTTTTCCTGAGCTCTGGCTTTGCCCCATCCCCACCCAGTCTCTTCCTGAAGTTAACCGATGAGGAGAAACCTCCCTCTGTGACGTGCTTCTAAAATAACTGTCTGTACATCCTCATTGGCAAATTTTAACACATACATTGATTTTCCTCTCAATTTTGGCTCAGTGCCTTTATCTGTTAAAAGGTTTTTTAAAAAGTCAGGGTCTGGTTTTATTTTGCTTTTAATTTGGTTATTGAAATTAATACTGCTGGATGATGTTACCAACAGTGGGAGATTTTCCACAATGAGTCTGAGCCTCATAGCACAGTGTTTAAGCTGCAGTAGTGTAGCCAACACTCTGCTCAAGACCTGAGTTTGATCCTGACAGAGTCAGTTCAAGATTGACTCAGACCTCCATCCTTCCTGGGGCAGTAAATTGAGTACCAGCTCGCTGGATGTGTGTGTAACGTGTATAATTATGTTGCAAACTGCCCAGGGAGGGTTTTAAGCACTATGGGGAGGTAGATAAGCAACACGCTTTGCTTTGCTTTTGATCTTATGCAAGTCAGACAATCGGACAGAAGCAGGAAGGCTCTCAGAAGCAAAAACCAACCCCTGATGGTGACATCATCACCCTGATGCAAGCATAATTTACGGAACAGAAAATGTCCCACAAATACGCCATTCCTTCAGTATATGAAGGGGGACATATCTCTCTTCCCGTGTGGGTATTTGTGTGTGTGCATGTGCGTGGACACACATGTGTTGGCCAGTCTGCCTGTCTGTGGGCATACTTCTGCGTTGCATCATAAAGGCTGTGTATGGAAAAATGGGTCTACAGCAGACATCTGAAATGCGTGCGAGGGTAGAAAGCGGGGTCGTTTTTTCCCAACTGTGTTTGCCCTGGTGCCTGTGATACCTCTTGCAGTGGAAATTAAAACACACACAAGCCTGTGTTGTGGCTCTCGGTGTCAGCGCTGTTAGGCAATCGGATACACCCCATAGTCCATACGTATGCAGCCCTCCTGCAGCCCCGTCTAGCAGCTTTTCGCCGAAACCATTCTGCGGAAGAATCTCTCCCTGGTCAAATGGAAAGCCACCCCTTGCCGATGCCTTTGTCCCCGATTCCTTGACTCCCAGGGCCAGTCTCCTCCGGGGCTGCCGCAGGGAGGCCTGGCCAACTGACAGCCAAGCACCGAAGCAAGAGGACTCTCCCGGACGCCTTGAGCCCGGCCGTCTCTCTGCTCCCCGCCAGGAAGTCCTTCTTGGGAGTAGGTAAACAGCCTCCTCTTTGGGTAACAGAACTCTGGCCCCAAAAGAGGCAGAGCAGCATGCTCAAGGCACCCTTCACAGCACATGCAATGGCAGCACACACCAGAGCACGCTGTCCCGGGGCGGTTGAGCGCATTCTTCCCTTCCCACTGTCTCACATTAGATTGCTCGTTTACTGCCTGGTGATAGGAAACAGACACGGCGGGATAGGGCTCACGGCCTTGGCCATCGTTGCACAGCATAGTGCTGTTCCCCATGCATTGGAGATCCCCGAGGGGCCTGCCCCCTTACACCCATCTCTGCCCCTCTTGCCCCCCACCCCCATCTCCCCACAGCCCTCTTGTGCAATGCTTGGTTTCCTTCTGTCTTTGTTCATGAGCACACAGGCAACAGACCTCCTGGGTTTCAAAAAGGGAGGCTGGGGCAGCTGTTTCGCTCCTGCCTGTGAACACATCTGGAGAGAGGGAGGAGGAGAAAGGGGGGGGGCTGCCTGGCCCCCTGGTTCCTGGAAGGGATTTGCGCTCTCAGGAGCAGAAATGTTTCAGCTCCCCCCCCCCCGCCCCGCCACGTGTTTCTGCAAAATGAATAAATAAATAAAAAGCCACGGAAGCAACTGCTTTTGCTTGTTCAAGTTTCCTTCCACTGCAATCAAACAGTCTACCCTCCTGCTAGTTACTCTGCAGTTCTGAGGAGCCAGTGGGAGACTAGATTTAATCCTTGTTTGATTGCTGCGGAAGTAAACCTTCTCTCCAGGAGCAGGGAGGTGCAAATACCCGCCGTGCGAACTAGCTTAAATGCTAGTCCTGATGGAGTCGTGCTTTGTTGACGGCTGGGTCTGGAAAAAACGCTTTGTGGAAGGATCAGGCCTCAGTAGCCAGCACTGGCCTGCCTTTGCAGATGGTTTTCCTGAGCCAACTGAAGGCTGACCCTGCTACCCTCCCAGACTGGGCTGCTGTTGGCCTTCTTTAATAGAACATCTGTGCTCCAAAGTGCTTCTGATGATCAGAGATGTGGAGATGAAAGCTTGGAGGGTCAGTGGGTTAAATGCTTTTTAAGCTGAGCTGCAGCTGTTTCTCCCGTGCCCCGGGGCGGGGGTAGGCATGCCTCACCTGCCAGTCCTGAGGAGCCATAGCATCCGTGTGCTTGGACCAGGCCGCTTCCTCCTCCACACCCCTCTTTGACCCCCTTCTTGAATGGTGTGTGCATTGACGTGCTAGCCTGCAGGATAGTTCTTCAGATCTTCCTCCCTGGCCCTGTGGACACACCACCTCTGCTGTTTTCCAGCTGTCAGTCTGTGCCTCCAGAAGGAGAGCTCGGATTCCCCCAAGATGCTCCAGTGCTTCCCTGTGATGCATGTGCCAAGCAGTGGAGCCCTATGGGGCCTCTCTGGCCATGCCGCCTGGCATGAATTGAGTAGCCACGCAGGTCGGGGGCACTTGTTTGAATGGGAAGTGGCTGCTTCCCGCGTTGCAGGCTGGTTTAGTGTGCCTTGACCGGTACTGGCAAAATGAGAAGAACCAGAGCAAAGAGAAGCCCCCTTCCTGCCATTCCTTGGTCAGCGGCTTCCTTTCCAGATGGCCTGCGAGAGGGTCTCCTGTGTTCTCAGGCAGCTCCTCCTCCTCTCCCACGAGCAGCAAGAGGGGGCCCCTCCCATTGACCCTGTGAGGTGGGGAAGGCTCTCCCAAGGCACGCTGCAAGCTGCCCAGAACTCCTCCTCTGCGCCCTCAACCCTAACCCTAACCCCTTCCTGCCTTTTCGTGACAGCCGGAGCTGCCCCTGGGGAGGGAGATCTAAGAGGCTGTTCTCACCTGTCCTTGATCCATGTGAATCCCCTGTGAAGCCCCTGGTGAAGGCGGAGGAGCAAAAGGCAGCAGGGAGGGGGAGCCTCTTCCTGTTAGCCTGTCCCCTTCCTTTGAAAGCCTCCGGCTACATTCAAGCAGGGGCCAGGGCCTTTGTTGGGGCTTCCCTTCCCTTCGCCTGCAGAGGAGCTCCCCGTTTGTCGGCCAAAGCATTTAGGAGTGCTGGTGCCTTCCTGAGCAGCAGTGCTTCACACAAGGCTCCTGTGGTTGGTGGCTGCATGTGCGCACGCACACACACGCACACACCCTGCACGCCTCCTACTGCCCTTGTGGTCAGCCACGGAAACAGACTGGTGGGCCCTCGTCTGGCAGCAGCACCCGCAGGATATCGGAGCAGTAGCCCTCTAGCCTGCCCTAGAGCCACCGGTGGTCCACTTTGTGCTGGCCTCCTTCCCTTTTGACCCTCGCCCCCCCACCCCGTTGCTCCCCTGGCACCAGTGTGGTAGCGGTTGTGGGGCGATTCTCAGGGCCAGTCTTCTGCAAGGCGATGGAAGTGTGGGTGCTCTCTGGGGGATTTGGTGTGCTGCGGGGTGAGCAGAATTGGCCACAGAGCTAGTTCACAGCCCTTCACTGCACCAGTGCTCACCTCACCTCACCTCCAGGAGCTCTGGAGCCACGTGGTCTTGCACGCCCAAGGCGTAGGGTGTTGGGTGCATGATGAGACAGACAGACACATGTGCCCTTTGCTCCAAGTGGTTGTATGATCAAGGGAGGGGGCCCAGCAAAGAGGGGTCCTGTTAGGGACACGACGGGACTCATAGAAGGGGAGGAGTGTCACCGGGGTGGGCAGGGATGCCCAGGAATCTGTGCACAGAGAAGAGGGCTTGGCAGTGGGACCCATCTTACTCCCCACCCCCAGGTCTCTGAGAAATGTCTGCTCTTTCTTTCCAGAAACCAGAGAAGACCGGACCAAGAGGCTCTTCCGACACTACACGGTGGGCTCCTACGACACCTTCACGTCTCACAGGTGAGCTCTGAGGCAGGCGCCTTCTGGACTCTCCACGCAGGCTTCTTGGACTCCCACCTGAGGGAAAGGAGCTTCCGGGAGGCAGAAAAGGTGCCCCTCGTCAAATGGGGCCAGGCTTTGATCAAGGCTTGCAAGACTGGAGGTTGGAACTGGGGTCCTGACACTGCGTGCTGAAGATGGCAAAAGCGATTGAGAGCGGATGGGGTGGGGCAGAGTTTGGAGAGGGCTGTGTCTTGGCCAGGGAAAGGGGTGCTTTTTAGGTTCCAGAAAGAAAGTACAGCATGAGACTCACAGTGGCATCTCCGCCATGCCAAAATTCTCTGAAAAGCAGTTGACATAAGCTGGAAAAGGCATGGCTGAAAAATGCAGAAGCCTTGAACGTGTGTTAGCGGAAAGGGTGTTCTCGTGGGGAAGGAAAGGCGAGGAGAGGGCTGGAGAGGTGAGCGGGCATGGAAGGTTAGCTGGGTTCATGGGATGCCATCTGGAAGGTACCTGGTGGCTGGACGGCTCAGAGAGCTTGTAGACCTTCAGCTTAGCCTGCTGTTTGCGTCATGCAGGTGTGCGTTGACTGTAACACGGTGCACAAGCGTATCTTCCTGGAGGAAGGGGCAGACAGGCCCCGATGAGCAGACAGGTTGGGGCAGAAGCTGTGCCTCTTTCGGTCCTAAATTTGGACGTGGGGGAGAGGAGGGGGTGAAGGACCACCGCTTCGCAAAGAGTCCTCACGGGTCATTAACATCCTGCCACAAACATCTTTCTTGAGCCCGTGGCAGAACCACACTGAGGTTCAATGGAGAGAAAGCCTATTTCTCCCTCCCCTTTTTCTCTCCCAGGGCAGATCAGAGTGCTCTTGCAGGTGCTGGGTGTGTCTGGAGGCTGTGGGGTGGCCGGGAGCGGGGGCCGTGGGGCTGCCCCCACAGTGGGGGGAAAAAACGGCCTGTTGGAACTGGGGGTGAGCAGAGGCACTTGGCCTGAGTTGCATCCCTCTAACTCAGCCCCTCTGGTGAAGCGGAAGGTGCCACGAAGCAGGTGGAAGTTATGGGGCGGAGCCTGTTCCCCCCTACCCGCTCTCACTCAGTGGAGACTGCCCAGCTCGGAGGATGAGCCCCAGAGGGGCAAGGCTTGAGGGGAGGCTTGGAGGGGCTTCAGAGCATCGGACACTTCTGAGCAACCCTCGGGGGCTCAACGGGAGAACAGCAGCTCCGCTGCCAAAGTGCAGCCCAGGGCGATCCTGGCTTCACGGTGTCTCCTGTTTCTGCTCTCCAGATGTGTCTCAGAAGGTCTCCCTGAGACCCTACTTTGGTCACATGGGCAGGGCAAAGGTCTCTGTCTCTTAGATCCTGATAAAGGTGGGATGGACTGTGGGCTGCATGCTGACTTCATATGTCCATCCGGGCATTCCAGGGTGGGTTTTTGAGGAGAACACAGCATGGCTATCCTTTCTGTCTGCTAAAGAACCCGAGACCAGCTCTCCTGGCTCAGACCAACCGCCCATCTCCATCCGGCCACTCTGAGGAAGCCCTGCCTCCTGGAGGGCCCCAGGTCCTGGGACACAGGAATGTTCTGCTTCTGGTCCCAGAGCATCAATATGTCGTGTGGGTGGCCCTACTGTTTGGGCAGGTGGCGCACCAGCCTCCTAAGTCCATCTGTTCCTCCCAGTCTGCAGAGGTGGTGATGGGGGTGGGTGGGTCCAGGACGTCCTTCGTCCATCTAAGAAAGGAGGTGGGAAATCCAGCTAGGAGTTGCCTGCGCCTCTGGGTGGCCCAGCCATTCTGCCCCACCAGCCCTTGCGGCCATAAGCTGCCCCTGGTACATAGTAGCCATTGTGGTAGTTGCTAGCAATTGGTAGCCCCTTCCCTTTATCTGGCCCCCTTCAGCTTCAGTTGAGGGACCCCACTGGGCTCTGACGTTCCAGAGAGCACGAGAAAACCTCCACCCACCGGGGATCCTTCTCCATGGAAGTGGCCTGAGCTCTCCAGTGGCTCAGGGCTCAGCCAGGTGGTTCCATGTGCCCATCAAGGGACGCTCTCATCCCGCAGCCCACCCAGCTCAGTTTTTCCCGCCCTGAGTCGCAGCTGCTGTCCAGCATTTGATGCAGGAGTCTTTTGCGCTCACTGCGGGCTGGCCTGGGGCCTTTGGGCCTGCTAGCTGGGCTCTGGCCACTGAGCGCTGCTCTATGTTGGTTAAGTAGGGTGGCCTCTGCATCTTCAGCTCCATGAAATTTCATGCACACACACACAGAGAGAGAGACACACACAAAAGGCTCTGGTGGGCGAAGGGTGGAAGGGAGTGATCCGAGGGCAGCCCCAGAAAAGAAGGAACCTGGGAAAACTGCAATGATGATGATTTAGAAGTTGTTTTGATTCAGTCAGGGGATTAGCTTTCCAGGAGGAGAGATTAAAAGAGCGCCTGTTCTCAGGCCATCTGGATGGCGCTGTCCTGGGGAGGGAGTGACCGGGCCCTTGGGTCCTTGCCGCAAATGAGCAGGCCATCTGCTTGCTTACACCTTTACACCTGTGGATGCCCAGAGGCGATCCTAGGGTGGGCAAATTGGTCCCATCGGAGGGAGGGCCCCGCTCCTCCTCTTACGCCGCAGAATGCTATGCTCGGTTTGGTTTACCTTTCATGTGGGTTCCTCAGAGGCCCAGTGGTTCTGGAGGGTCCCTTTGCATGTGGCAGAGTCAACTCAGCTGGCCTTGGGCATTCTCAGAGGAGGCCCAGGATATGAAAACAAGGCTGGAAGGTTTTACTGAAGTCACGGCTGAAGCAATTTGCAACATGTGGGTCAGGGTAGGGGTAGGGAGGAAATGCCCTGGGAACATGTTAGTCATGTGCTGTTCTCAATTACGTAGTTTTTAAGACACCCAGAACAGGAAAAGGCCACACGTCTCCCAAAATATCCCTGAAAATGGCATTTTAAAATAAGGTTTTGGGGAAATGTTACTCATTATTCCAAAGCCCATAGTAGCACATTATTAGGAGTATTAAAATGCAAAAAAAAGAGAGGGCCTTACTATTCCCACATTACCACGAAAGACAATTCGGTACCACTAATAGGACAGGTCTTAAGGGCTGGTGATCTTGGAAGATTCAGGGTGGATCTTCCCCTAACCGTGTGTGGGGTGGCGGGAGGAGTTTTCCAGCACCTAAAGGTAATGCTTGTTTCAAGTCAATCAGGCCCACTCAGTGGCTGGGCTCGAGGTTGCGTTGGGCAGAGGGTGTCTGCTCTTTGCCAACAGAGGTTCTCATGAAAAACAGGATGAAAGGAGAATCCTGAATGGGTAGGTTGGCTTTCGCTGTATTTTTTCCAGGCCTTTATTGTTCTCAGAAATGCATTTTGCTTTCTGGTCTGTGCTGTGACTTAAGGGACAAATAGAAAGGTGTGAAGCTCTTGCAGAAAGAGGCTCTGATCATCACTGGGGTAGGCATGCAAATGTGTTTGTTTTAGCTTCTTGGTTCTTGTTGGATTGTCTGATTCATTTGTTTTTAGTTTGGTTGCCAGCGTGCCTGTCATAGGCATGGATTTCATAGGGTTACTAAGTTTTACGGGGTTTTTTCCACCCTGGAGAAAGCAAGCCAAATTTCACTGGCATACGGGCATTGCCAGTAGGTTCCAGCCGTGAAGACCTTAGGCGCAAAACGACTGTCCAGGTGGAAATACGGTTTCAGCTTTCATCCCAAAATTAAACAGAATTAACCAAATAAAAATGGTTGACCTCCTGAAGAAAGAAGTTATACTCATCATCTCTGAATTTTAATCCGATCAGGATGACGTTTGCAACCCGTATTACACCGTAGTGGTGAGCCAGTAGTTCAAAAAAGCAGAGACCCCAGTCTTGACCTGGGAAGGCCCTTTCGCTCCACGCAGGTCTCCCGGGCCACCCTGGTGATCCCGTTGCTTCTCGGAGACCTTTTTGAGAAGCCCTGCCACCCGTGGTTTTCCAGTGCCACTGGGATCTGGGCTCACAGGTGAAGGAAAAAGGGGTACCCCAGAGACCCTTTCGAGTGGGCTGGAGCAGGGACGTGATGGTCCAGGTTGGTTTCTCTG
Source organism: Intellagama lesueurii (assembly GCA_037013535.1). NCBI lineage: Eukaryota > Metazoa > Chordata > Lepidosauria > Squamata > Agamidae > Intellagama > Intellagama lesueurii. Next base: position 967,273 of record JBAJHW010000005.1, on the reverse strand, counting down.
GGCAGGAGGAGTCAGGGCCCTGGGCAGTCCTCTGGGGGTCAAGCGGGCTGAGCTGGGGAGAAACCTCCCAACCCGGAGCGGAGGCCTTCGGAAGGGCTGACTCGACCGGAAGCGCCTGTGCTGCGCCCAGCCCTGCCTGAGCTGGGAAGGAGCAGGTGATGCGCCAGGCAATGACCTCTAAGTAATCCCCCCCCCTTTTGTTGTAGTAGGAGTAGGAGGAGTAAAAGGGGAATGGGGTTACATTTGACAAGTTGATATAACAAGTAGCAACAATGTTCATTTACTGGTTCAGTGGGCAACATTTTCTATTTACTTTCAAAAGTTATCTTTAAAAGGCATTTACATTATTTTAGATGCATTCTTGGCTGGAATTGTGCATGATCTTTATCATTCTCTTATCAGTCTGTGTTTTATTTTTTTCCTTCCCAAAAAGCTGTGGAAAACAGTAACAGGCTGTGCAGAAAGTAATGCAGCAAGTTACTTGTCGCAGCGCCTTAAGGAATCGTGACAGTAGGTGAATTAATTTTTGGAAAGCAACTCTCTGGGGGCCCCCAGGCCTTGCCTCCTGGTAGGAGTTGGCTGAGATGCCTTCGAGGGCCCTTGTTAGGTGACAAGATGGGGCCGTTATTGGGTGCTCATCTTCTGAGTCTGGAGAAGGCGGAGGGGCCAGATCCTTGGAGGGGCCGCAAGGGCAGGTGGAAGCTCCTCCCTCGACGCGGGCAGCCAGGATCCCTCCCCAGGTGAGGCTTCTTCGGGAGGACCTGATGGAGGCCGCAGGCCGGACGAGAGCATTCTCTCACCCACCCACCCACCCACCCTGCCATTCGCAGGCACAGCTGGGGCCTTGGTTCGTCCCTTTCCGTCTGTAGCTTCAATTGTGAAATAACACGGTTGGGCGGCTTGTTCAGACCTTCCACCCGTCGGGACATTGGGTGGCTGCCACCGCCTGTGTGGGAGCCGGGTTGGGGGGAAGCAGTCCAAAACAGAATTTGTTTGGGCTGCTTTGCTTTTGCCCGTAAGCTGCCTTGAAGGCCCTGTTGTGCTGGAGAAGCAGCGGGTTGTTAGAGTCTAGAATAACAGGAGGCAATCAAAGAAGCAGCACGACCTGAGCAGGTGCAAAGGCAGAGGTGGGGCAGGTTGACTTTTCCAACTACAACTCTCCAGACCAAACAGGACCCAACCCACCGGGGGGGGGGGGGATCTGACTAGTGGCTCCCGAGCATGGCTGTGCCGGCCAGGGGATTCTGGGAGTTGGAGTACAAGAGGTTACAGGTCCCAAGAGGCATCTGTCCTGCCTTGCCTCAGGCCAGCTGTTTCACTTCTGGTGAAGTAGAGCTGAGTCCACATTCCCGCCCCACTTCCTGCCCTCCAGGCTCCCTGCCTTTCCTGGTTTATTCCTATTTCAAATGTGTTCATTTACATCCCAGGAGGTGGTTTGAGAGGGAAGCAGTCCAAAAAGACAATTTGCATGTTTGATTTGCTCCCTTGAATCCCCCGGGGGGGTGTGTGCTGCTAAATCATGTGCCAGCCTTCAGCATTATCTTTATTTTCAAATATGGGCCTCTGAGATGTTCATAGGAAACAAGGATCAGCCGCAGCCCCAGTGCTTCAAAGTGGAAAAGAGAAAAGGAACCCGGAGCTGGTGCCAGGAGCCTGGTGGAGGTCTGGAGAGGCTGGAGGGAGGGGAGAAGAAAAGACAGTTCACCGTGGGGAGCCAGCGCCATTGCTAGAAGAGGCAGGAACCTTGTTTTCTAAGCCAACGGGGAGAGAAGAGTCCCCTGGGGGCTGCTGGCAGATCTCCAGGTGATCTGCAGTGTGTCAGGCTGGATCCCCCCAGCAGGGCCGGGTTCCTCAGCCAGCCTCCTGCCATTCCTGGAGGTTTTGCAGCCAAAGGCTGACAGCTAGAGCATGGAGCCCCGCCCACTCCGACCGGAATCTCCGACCAAACGTGAGACTGGGTTTCTGTGTCTGTTTTGCCCCAGATTGGGGGGGGGGGGGGGCGGGGGGGGGGAAGCAGGGGAGGCAGATGCTGGATTTTGCTTGGGTCTGTTGGTTTTGTTGCTGGGCATGCTACGCCCATGTTTGTGTACTCGTTTTGTGTGTGTGTGTGTGTATGCTTCTGGTGTGACGTTCTCCAAGCATCACTGCTTTTTCTTCCCCTTCCGTGCTTTGTGGAGGCGAGTGTAGGATTTGGGATCCGGGCTCAGACCATCCCGTGGCCTTCTCCTCTGTGCTGGTTCAGCTCTTTGTCTGGTAGCATCGGATGGCCCAATGTGTAAGAGGCGCTGGAAGAGAAAACCCCAGTGACGCCAAGGAGTTGTTTTGCATTTTCCGGCCCCAGACCCCACCTCAGCTTTTTATTCGGATTCTTGGGGAAGTTGCTCTTGGTATCACCTCACCCGTAGGTTTCATGCAGGTTATTGGGCCGTGACTGGCCACAGTCCCCATGGCAGCCAGCTTTGGGAGGCAGTGACGACACTCTCCTAACCTTCCAGAGGTGGCCCAAGAGGCCCAGGAGACTTTGCACCTCCTCAAGTGGATCTGGCCCTTAGGCATGCTGACCCTCACCGTGCCCCTAAGACCAGCAGGCAGCTCTCTGCTATTCTGATTCAAACGGATGTGTAGACGTGTTACTTTGGGGCACTACAAATCCCATGTTGAGCTTGGGGATTCTGGGAGATATAGTACAAAATGTACCTCTGCAAACTCTGGTTTAGAAGTGGTTCAAGGAAGTAGACCTGGGAGGGATCCCAAAGATCATCTAGTCCAGCCCTCTGGTCTGGCAGGAAACCCACAGCGAAAGCCTTCCCGAGAGATGCCTCTCCATCCTCTGTTTGGAAACGTTCAGTGAAGGACAGGCCATGCACTCCCGGGGAGGCGATTCCAGTCTCCCACGGGCCTCAGCGCCGGGAGCTTATCCCTGACCAGAAAAGGTGACAGTTCGTGTGCGACATAAGCCAGAAATAGTCTTGGCCATCAAGATCAGGTGAACCCAGGGTTATTCCTGAGCTGTGCTATTCCTCAGCTCCTGGACTTCAGATGTCCTGACCCCTCATTTTGCCAAGGGTCACTTTGGTTTAATGCCACTCATCCTGCTGAAAATAGCTGGAAGGGATCCCCCCAAACTCTGAGCAGGCCGTGCCCTGGAGGGCCCCCCAGATAAAGCCACATCTGCCTTGCCCAGAGCCAGGCGGCTGCCAGGGAGCTTCTCCGACAGAGGCTGGGGAAACCCCTCAGGGCAGCGGGTGGAGGAGTCCGTCTGTTCCCCATCTGCCCAAACTCAGTCACCACCAGGAACCACGCTGTGAAGGACACCTCCAAGATGCCATGGAGGACGGAAAACAAGCCCCCACCCCCCACCTTCTGGCCCCTATTCACCGCCATATAATGAGCAGGACAATGTGCGCTTCCTTGCGTTTGGGGGCTGGCATTGACTTTGGGGCTTCCGCTGGCCGCCATGGTTGCTCCTTCATGGTTAGTCTTCTGTAAACTGGGAGCATGAGAGGGCCTGCAGCTCCAGAGAAGGTCCCTGGAAGCGATGGCTGTGCACCCTGTCATTTCTTCGGCTGGCGTATCCAAGCCCAGGTACTGCGCCTTTCCCCATCTGAGACCCATCCCCAGTGGAGAGACCTAGATCTTCCCTAACTCTTGACTTCCACTTAGGTGTGTATGTCAGCAGCAAGGCAGTAGGAAGAGGCAGAGCACAAAGTGCAAGCCTGACCCTTACCCCAAGGATAGAAATGGCTCTTGGAGTGGAAAATGCAAAATAGGAGTACAGCTTAGCCTTCGAGCGCTGTGCCCACTGTAAGGAGCAGCCTCACAAACCCTAGAGGCCGTGTACAGAGATCTGCAGGCAGCAACTGGGAGATGAATCTGATAATCAGGTCCCTCTGTGGCCGGAGCGAGCGCTTCGCCAAGACCCGCCTGCTCCTCCCCACTCCCCCTTCCCAGGCACTGATCTCTCACTAAAGGACCTCACCTCGTTCTCCAGTGGGCTGCCATCGCTCACCAAGGGTTTGGGGGACAGTCTGCAAAACCCTAACCCACCCACTTCCACTCTGCCCCTGCTGATAGCTTGTTACGCAGGGAACCGTGACCAAGCCCCCCATTGCTCCTCGCATCACCGAAGGTTCCCCAGTGTGAGGACCAAAGAGAAAGCCCTTTGGGGTCACCCCACCGGGAGTTGATGTGCCCCCTCGGGCTGGGCTGTTCTCCTCTCTGCCCTGGGAGATATGAATGCCATGGACCTAGGGAGCCAGTTGGCCTTGAGTGGCTTGTGAAACTCTCAGAGGCTCCAAGGAGTGGAATAAGCCGTGGAAGCAGCGGTGGCAGCTCCTTGGGAGGAGGGGAACCAGCTGTGCTTTCACGGGATCTGACCCCTGCAGAGTTGGAACCTGTCCAGAAAGGTCTTCCAGCCCAACCTCCTGCCAGTGCTATGGCTAGTCTGCTGCCATAAAAGAAGTCCCTGCAGCCTTCATCGGCTACAAAGCTGTTTCGGAATCCCCAGGCAACACATTCTAATTACAAGGTTTTAAAAACAAGTGTCGTGTCAGGCAGATGGGTGTGTGGCAGCAGCTCTACCTGTGGACAGGGCGTGACATCCTGCCAGTCTCACAAACAGCAGGTGGGGGAGATACCTGCTAAGAGGTGTTCGTAGATCCTGGAAGTGTAGTTTCCCCCCTTTAGGACTCTTCTTATTGCTATGCAAATATATGCAAAATTTGTTACAATCAGCGAATTGACCCGTGTTTGGCAAACTGGAACTCAGACAGTTGATCAACCATGTCTTTAACTGGGTGAGAACATTACTAGAGAATGTCGCCCAGTTAAAGAGATTTCGGACCGTGTTGATGATGCTACTGCTGATGGCTGCATCATTTCAACCTTAGTGACTGACTGAGTGGTACTTGTGGTTTCAGGTGCCTTCACAGCTAGTGGCCAGGGACAGGCTTGCTTCTCCGGCTTTGCCAAGCGCCTTTGGTCGGCTGTCAGAATTGATGGCCATCTTCACCCCTACACCAGCTGTCCTGTATGGGCAGCAGGTCAGAATGAGGAACCCCGGGTGTTGGATGTGTACAGGATGCCTATGTCTCACTTCCAGAATCAGAGAGAGAAGGAGTGTGTGTGTGTTTGTGTGTGTGTGTGTGTGTGAGAGAGAGAGAGAGAGAGAGGGAGGGAGGGAGGGAGAGAGAGCATGGCTTTCAGTCCCACTGTATTTTGTGCCCCGGGTGGTCATCAGATGGCTTCCTCCCACGATGGGCACAAGTCATCGTAGGTAACCGTTCCACCACAACTGGTGTAGGATTTGGTCCTGTATATCTTGGGCTTTTGAGCATGAGCTACATCTGCCCAAAAGGGGGGAGACCAGCAGTTCCTTTGCTCTGGTGGCCTGGGTATAATTTAAAGTGGGGTTCAGAGCAAGGAACTGAGGCCATCAAAGGAGAACAAGCAGCAGCATCTCCCTGGGTTGTGCTCTGCTCTTGACAGAGTTGTCCTCTTCTTCCTCCTCAAGGAGCCACCCTTCCTTCCTTCCTTCCTTCCTTCCTTCCTTCCTTCCTTCCTTCCTTCCTTCCTTCCTTCCTTCCTTCCTTCCTTCCTTCCTCCCTCCTTCCTTCCTTCCTTCCTTCCTTCCTTCCTTCCTTCCTTCCTCCCTCCCTCCCTCCCTCCCTCCTTCCTTCCTTCCTTCCTCCCTCCCTCCTTCCTTCCTTCCTCCCTCCCTCCCTCCTTCCTCCCTCCCTCCCTCCCTCCCTCCTTCCTTCCTTCCTCCCTCCCTCCCTCCCTCCCTCCTTCCTTCCTTCCTCTCTCCCTCCCTCCCTCCATGGGTGCCACCTTTGACAATTTCATCCTTTTGGCTCTCTGCTCGTTGAAGGGCTCCAGCGCAGTTTCCATGGAAACCGTAATGTCAATGCAGACTCCTCTTTCTCAAAGCTGCTTTAAAGGGAACCGAGGGTGGAATTGGTGGCAGGTACTTAAGGCAATAGCTGGAAAGCATAAACCAAGCATCATCTTCCATTAGATTAGGCTGGCAGACCATTTCCCCCAACTTCTTCAATTTGGTCTTTAGTGGCCACCACTCTCGCTCTTTTGGCCAAGCACTGGGGCAGGTGGAGGAAGGGAAAGCGCATGAGAAAAGAAAGGTGGAAATAACAGTGGAAACACTGGCTTTAGGGCCCAAAGGATGGAGCCATATCTGATGGTGAACAGGCAGGTACTGGAAATAACCACATTTCCTGCCCTGTTCCTATTTCATAACAACATCAGAAGAGCCCTGCTGGATCAGGCCAAGGGCCCCTCTAGTCCAGCTCCCTGTATCTCACCGTGGCCCCCACCAGATGCCTCCAGGAGCACCCGAGAGACAACTGGATACCTGTCTCCTGATCCCCCTGCCCTGCATCTGGCCTTTGGAGGTTCCTTCCTTTTAAGCCTGGAGATTGTACATCCCCATCATGGCTTGTAACCTGTGATGGACTTTTCCTCCAGAAATCTGTCCAATCCTCTTTTAAAGGCATCTAGGCCAGATGCCATCACCACATCCTGTGGCAAGGAGTTCCACAGACTAACAACACGCTGGGTCAAGAAAGATTTTCTTTGGTCTGTTCTCACTCTCCCAACACTCAATTGGAGTGGAGGTCCCCTGGTTCTAGTACTGCGTGATAGGAAAAAGAGCTTCCCTCTCTCTCCACTTTATCCTTCCCCTGCATCATTTTAGATGTCTCAGTCATGTCCCCCCTCAGGCACCTTTTCCCTTCTGAAAACGGCAACCCATGCACACGGATCTAGAGCTTCAAACTCTCTGTACTGTTTCTTCTTGAGGCCCTGCCTTGACTTCAGGCAGGGAGGTTCCAGCAGTCAGGTCAGCCAGTCCAAAGTCAAGTCAGTAGATTTTTATTATTATTATTACGCCTTTGGACGCAAAATCTGTAATTGGAAAACAGATTGTGTGGTTCAAAACTGATAAATGTAAGGATGGAGAAAGAGTTAGGTATTTCTGTTTGTTGAGAACTTAGAAGTCAGTGTCTTGTAATATCATTTCTGAAGGCATAATTTTGTGTCTCATTGCATGCTAAAAACAAAACAAAACCCTGTGGTCAGGAACATCCACTGTTGAGCTACAGAACAAAAGCCAAGGTCAGAATAGGCAGTGTCCTACTGGGCGCTTCAGCCAGCCATGTCTGGGGGAGCCCGTCAAAGTTCCAAATAGTGTGGCACCTAACAGACGAACAGTTTTGTTTCAGGGTGAGTTTTCGTAGGTCAGGCAGGGTCCCCTTGTGTGCCTCTTTAGGCAGTGCCACCTTCAGGGTATAGCTCAGCCTTGGATTCTGGCGCACAGCCTGCCTCAGCCGCCCCCTATTCTGGAGGCGGCCTGGCTTGCTCATAGCTCCGAGTCTTCACCTGGAGAAGACCACCACCACCCACGCTGGGAGGTGTGCGTGCGTCTGTGCGGGGGTGGGGGCGCGAGATCTGTCTCTGTGGCCCGGTCCTGCCAAGGCCACAGACCAGTACCGGGCCACGGACCGGGGGTTGGAGACCCCTGATCTAGAAGGCTTACCCCCAGGCATGTTCTGGAAGGGAACACCAGGGCTTTCTGTGAGCATGGCCGGTGCCTTGCGAGTAAGACGCCCGTGTTGTGTGATGCTAGTTGGCTCTTCAGAAGCTCTGCCTTAGGAAGCCTATGCATTGCGTGAGCAAGACTTGGCCAGGTGTGGATTTTTAAAAAACTTTTGCTGCTCTCTGATCATCCTTTGTATGGAAAAAAAATCAAAAGGTGGTGTTTTAGGAGAGCTTTAAGTATACTCTGGAGTGACAGAAAGACCATGGAAATAGGTTCTGTATTGACTTAAATGGCAACTCGGGAGCCACAGGGTGGTTGTTTTGGACTTCAGCTTCCAGAATCCTCAGCCCGAGACCTTGGGAGTCATCGTCCCAAACATCTGGAGGGCCAAAGCTTTGCCACCTCTGGAACAGAGTGTCAAACTGCAACTCAGGAGACCTGGGTTCAAATGCCTGGTCAGCCACGGAAACTCACTGGGAGTGAGGAGGGCGGCCCACAGACACCCCACATACCTTGGAAACTCTTCTTGGGTCGCCGTCTGTTGGAAGTGATGGGAAGGCCTAGAGCAGGCACACAGATCAAATCAAGCCTGAACTCTCCTGAGAAGCAAAAATGGTTAGACCAAGGCTGTCCTGTTTGTGACTTATCCCAATTCACTGGAAAAGACATGGTTTCCGTGGTCTCAGAAACGGAAGCCCAGAGGAAAAGGGGAAGAGCAACAGGGAGGTCGGCCGACTGATGGCTCTGCCTTTCCAAGACCTGAGCAGGGCTTTTAACGAAAGGACCCTTTGAGAGGTGACTGGACAGCACGCAGCAATCACAGCAACACTAACAGCAAGGCCCAGCATTTCTGTGGGGATTCTCCCACCACCACCACCACCACCCCGTTCTAAAGGGCCAAAATGTCAGGGAGGGCTTCACACTGGAGTAGCCTCATATCGTTGGTCCTCCTCTTTGCCCCTGAAAATGTCTTCGAAATGGAATTTCCCCCTGGGGCTGAAAAGGGTGACCCTCTCTTGCCTTCTGGCAAACACTGGAAGCCTCTGCTCTTGGGCCTGTTCTCAGCAATGTTCCAGTCGATGGGCACCAAAAACGGGTTCTGCCCAGTGCTGGCAGGAGACTTCTGCCAATTTCCTCTCTGGGGGATTCCAAAATTCTCCATCAACACCCCTAATCCTTTTTTAAAAAACTGCTCTAATTTAGCTGCTTATTTGTTGCTGAATTTGCTGTTAGTCTATTGCTGGTTTTAATGCTCTTTTTTCTTCTGAACAAGAGATTAAAGTGTGTGTGTGTGTACAAACACACACACACACAATATAATATAATATAATATAATATAATATAATATAATATAATATAATATAATACAATAGGAAGATGTGCAATAACTAACAAGTATACATACATACATACATACTGTAGATACATACATACATACAGCTTTAACATGAGAGTATTCCCATCCAGATTGGGGGAAGGGTTTAAGAAGTACAGCTCTTGAATATGTAGCCCCCTCTTTTTCAAGGGACCAAAGGTAATTGGACAGTTGACCCAAAACCTGGTTCATGGACAGGTGTGGGTTATTCCTTTGTTATTTCATCATCAGTTAAGCAGGTAAAAGGTCTGGAGTTGATTCCAGGTGTGGGCATTCACCTTTGGAAGCTGTTGCTGTGAACCCACAACATGCGTTCAAAGGAGCTCTCAGTGCAAGTGAAACAGGCCATCCTAAGGCTGCCAAAAAAAAGAAAAGGAAAGGGGAAAAAAATCCATCAGAGAGTTAGCAGGAACACTAGGAGTGGCCAAATCAACATTTTGGTACATTCTGAGAAAAAAAGAACGCAACGGTGAGCTCTGCAACACAAAAAGGTCTGGATGTCCATGGAGGACAACAGTGGTGGTGGGTGATCGTAGGATTCCTTTCCATGGTAAAGAAGAAGGAAAAAAACCCTTCACAAACATCCAGCCAAGGGAAGAACAACTCTCCAGATGGCAGGCATATCATTATCCAGGTCTACCACAAAGAGAAGACTTCACGAGAGCAAATACAGAGAGAGGGTTCACCACAAAGTGCAAACCTTTCGTGAGCCTCAAGGATAGAAAGGCCAGATTAGACTTTGCCAAAAAAATATCTTTTTAAGCCAGCCCTGTTCTGGAACAGCCTTCTTTGGACAGATGAAACTAAGATTCACCTGTATCAGAATGATGGGAAGAAAAAAGTATGAAGAAGGCTTGGAATGGTTCATGATCTGAAGCAGATCACATCATCTGTAAAACATGGTGGAGGCAGAATGATGGCATGGGCACGCATGGCTTCCAGTGGCACTGGGTCACTAGTGTTTATGGATGATGTGACAAAGGACAGAAGCATCCGGACAAATTCTGAAGTGTATAGGGATATACTGTCTGCTCAAATTCAGCAAAGTTGATTGGATAGCGCATCACTCTACAGATGCTACAAAGCACACTGTGAAAGCAACCCAGGAGTTTTTTTAAGGCAAAGAAGTAGAATATTCTGCAATGGCTAAGCCCATCACCTGACCTCAACCCAATCGAGCATGTATTTCCCTGTTGAAGACAAAACTTAAGGCAGAAAGACCCATGAACTAATAACTGAAGACAGCTGCAGAAAAGGCCTAACAAAGCATTTTAAAGGAGAAAACTCCACGTTTCATGATGTCAGTGCCTTCTAGACTTCAAGCAGTCATTGCCTGCAAAGGATTCTTGACAAAATATTAAAAATAACATTTTATTTATGATTGTGTTAATTTGCCAGTTACATTTGAGCCCCTGAAATAACGGGACTGTGTATGAAAATGGTTGCAATTCTTAAATGTTTCATATGATATTTTTGTTCAGCCCCTCGAATTAAAGATAAAAGTCTGAACTTCAATTGCATTTTGGTTGTTTCATTCCAAATCCATTGTTGTGGCGTACAGAGCCAGAAGTATGAAAATTGTGCCAGTGTCCAGTAATATCTAGAGATAGATAGATAGATAGATAGATAGATAGATAGATAGATAGATAGATAGATAGATAGATAGATAGATAGATAGATAGATAGAATATAATTGGAAGATGTGCAATACCTAGTAGAGAGTAAGTATTGCTTACTAATCAGCCTAAATTTACTCTACTGATTTAAAAATTCATGATATGTAACTGGCATATAATATGAAATTTACAGAGCAGTCCTCTGTGTGTTTATTTAGAGGTAAGGGCCTTCATTTAGAGAAGCCTGCTTCCAAGCAGGCACACATAGTGTTGCAGCCTCAAAAATGTGAAAGTCTTAGTTTCATACTGGCAAAGTCATGATGTGTTACGTAAGTGCACGTGTCTTGGGTTTTTGAGAGAAGAACAGGAAAAGGTACTTGCTACGAAAAGGAAAAACAAAATAGTGTGTTTTTCAGCAAACAAAAGAGTGTGTATTATTTAGACAGGGAAGGTCAGCGGCAGTTTTTCAAGAACCATGTCCCTGTGTGCTCCTTCCAGGAAGGCAGCGCTCCCCTTTATTCTCTCCATCTGCCCTCCTGGCTTCTTCTCAAGGGCCGGCCTGCCCCTTCCAAGGCAGAAAAAAATAATGCCTCCAACCTGCAGCGGATCAGAGCTAAAAGCGCTTTGCCAGCTCAGTGCTGAACGGGGTTCCTTTGCTCACGCTGAGCAGGAGAAAGCTGATCACATCTGGCTGGAGCAGCTGTTTAGAGATCAGGTGGTCTCTCTCTGCAGGAAAAGGCAGGCACCAAGAGCTCCTATGCCAATCTTCAGCGGATAAGAGATAAGAGCTTTTGCCAGCTCAGCATTCCATTTCTGAGCACTGAACAGGGAAAAGGTCCCTTCCATCTGCACTGATCCGCTGCAGAAGCAAGCTGTGGGGAACCGGGGTCCGTGTCTGTGACTAATGTGGATGGTGTGTTTCTTGAGTGAACAGTGTGTGAGAGAATGGCCCGTGTGGGCTCAGGCTGCAGCTGTTGCTGGCATCCAGTCCCCAGGGAGGTAACCTGGGTGGCCATCTGGCCCTTGGGTTGCAAAAGAGTCTGTGCTTCTGGTTGTGATGCAGAGATAGGTCTGGGAGGGGAGAGAGGGGAAGGTCTGCTGAAGAGGCACCAAGGGCCCGTCCCTCAGGCTGCAAACCTCAGGCTGCAAACCAGCTGTAAACCCAACACGATGGCGCCCTGCCCTCCAGGTTGTTCGAACTACACTTCTCTGGGGATTACGTAGCCCTCTTGTTTGGGGCCAATAGGAAGTTGTGCTTCAAGCAACTGGAAGAGGCTTTGAAAGGAGTTTTATAGGTTGTCTCACAGGTCAAAACAAAAGCAAGAAACATTTCCTCTGTTTCAAGAGAGATGCCCCTTCCCTGACTTCTTTCTGTCTCTGTTCTTAATGTTTATCTCTTTGAGACATTAACTGTTTGTATCACTGTTTCTCTTAGCTTGTTTTAATCTGTCTGTTGCCAGTCCTTTTGAGATTTCTGGTGGGCAGAAAAGTGACAGATACTCAACATCTAGGTAAACAGAAATAAGCTTCTGTCAGTTTCTCTGCCTGTTAGTCGTTACTGCACACGAAAACAGATGGGCAGATGATCACCAAATTTAAATGGTAGATTTGGGATGTTCAGGGATGAAATGTTGTTTAGTCGTTTAGTCGTGTCCGACTCTTCGTGACCCCATGGACCAGAGCACGCCAGGCCCTCCTGTCTTCCACTGCCTCCCGAAGTTGGGTCAAATTCATGTTGGTTGAATTTAAGGCGTCTTTTAATTTCGTGGCTGCTGTCACCATCTGCAGTGATCGTGGAGCCCAGGAAGGTAAACTCTGTCACTGCCTCCATATCTTCCCCTTCTATTTGCCAGGAGGTGATGGGGCCCGTGGCCATGATCTTAGTTTTTTTGATGTTGAGCTTCAGACCATTTTTTGCGCTCTCCTCTTTCACTCTCATTAAGAGGTTCTTTAATTCCTCCTCACTTTCTGCCATCAGAGTGGTATCATCTGCATATCTGAGGTTGTTGATATTTCTTCCGGCAATCTTAATTCCGGCTTGGGATTCGTCCAGTCCAGCCTTTCGCATGATGTATTCTGCATATAAGTTAAATAAGCAGGGAGACAATATACAGCCTTGTCGTACTCCTTTCCCAATTTTGAACCAATCCGTTCCATATCCAGTTCTAACTGTTGCTTCCTGTCCCACATATAGATTTCTCAGGAGATGGATAAGGTGGTCAGGCACTCCCATTTCTTTAAGAACTTGCCATAGTTTGCTGTGGTCCACACAGTCAAAGGCTTTTGCGTAGTCAATGAAGCAGAAGTAGATGTGTTTCTGGAACTCTCAGGGATGAGATACACAAGTAATACTGTATGTGAAAGTCATTCTGGTGGCAGTTAGTTGTTTTCCCTTACATTTTGTTGGACTGATCTTCACCAAATTTATTTATTTATTTATTTATTTATTGCATTTATACCCCGCCCATCTAGTCAATTGATGGGATCCAATTTGGATGGGATCTTTGGGATGCTGTGAGTCAAAAATAGGTTATGTACAGTAGCATACACAGAAATCACTTGGGAGAGTCTTGGGGGTATTTCAGGTGGTTGTTGTTGTTTACAGTGTTGTTTGACACTTAAGTTTAAAGATTTCAATCAGCTGAGTTTGAAAATGTGCATGGTTTGAATTATGTCATACTTTTTCGTAGTTATTAATCAGGAGCTATGCTGGTTGGGCAATACTTGAGAAAGGTGTAGAGCTTGAGTGAGCTCGAGGGGGCTACCATCCCACAACCCGCACATGGCTTTCACCCTGATGCCAGCCTGGTGCAAGTGTCTTCCACAAAGAACCCCACCCTGGGTGAAGAGTTTCTGAAAGGCTGAGATTTAGGCTTGGGTGCCATGAAATTTTGGGTGCAAAATGCCAGCTTTCTCATGATCTCCCCAGGACAACCGATGGGAAAGGTTACAGAAGGAAGTGGGGGAAAGGAGCACAAGTGGAAAACGCTATCTTCTGACCCAGAGAACATCTGTCAAAAGAGACAGGTTAATCAAAGCAAAAGCAAAGCAAAGCGTGCTGCTTATATACCGCCCCATAGCGCTTCAAGCACCCTCTGGGCGGTTTACAAGTTAATTATGCAGGCTACACATTGCCCCCCCCAGCGAGCTGAGTACTCATTTTACCGACCTCGGAAGGATAGAAGGCTGAGTCAACCTTGAGCCATCTACCTGGGATTGAACCCCGGGTCGTGAGCACAGTTTTGGCTGCAGTACAGCAGTTTAACCACTGCGCCATGAGGCTCACCACACAAAACCCCTGCCTTAAATCCAGTTAATCGTTCCTGCAGAGTAGATGCGTTGAATCAGCTGTGGAATCGTGAGTCAACACATCTGGAATCCAGATGATTCAATGGGTCTACTCTATTTGGAGACACAACTGGATTCAGGCTGTAGCCTGGCCCCCCTCCCCCCGGCCAGCCTGTCTTTCAAGTTTGCTGTGCATGTAAGAAGAGACAAATTATTTTAAGGCTGCCTTTATTCCCTGAAGTTGTGAGAATGGCTGATGGTTGGATTCTAAAAGATCTCCTGTATGGAGAATTAGTGCAGGGAAATCACCCCAGAGGGAGACCACAGTTGTGATACAAGGATATCTGCAAGCGGGATCTGAAGGGCTTAGGAATGGACCTCATCATGGCCCCTCCCAATTTGAAGAGTCCCTTGTCCAGCAGGCCGAGGCCAAGAGGCAGTCCCGAAACCAGCCAAACCAGGGAGCTGGACAGGGGACAGATGGTATTGGTCTTCAGTGTGGAAGGGATGGTCACTCTCGAATTGGCCTTCTCAGCCACACTAGACGCTGTTCCAAGACCTCCATACAGAGCACGTTACCATAGTCTCTCGAGACTGAAGGATGCCTACTAGAAATTCCCTGACATGAGATAGAAAGGATGCCCCAGGATGGGGCTCTCCTCAATGACTTCCCCATGACCGCAAACTTGGTACCTCCTTAAATTTTTGTTTCATTTTATTCCCCACTCAGCAAATGTCAGTTCCCTGGGTAAATATTGCCTTGTGAAAGAGACCAGATGTGTTGATGGATCCTGTGAGGTCCCCAGAGACATGCTCAGCTGGCAGGTGTTTCTCTGTATGCAGCCCTGCTAGCCAGGGTCAAGGCTCCCTGCTGAGTGCAGGCCACCTTTTCCTCTCCAGAAACTAGCCGCCTGCCCTGCGCCCTTCCCTCCCAGAGTGTCTGGTCCTAAAGAGGCGCTCTGCGGGTGAAGGTGACACCCTGTCACCTTGCCCTGGGCGCCAGCCAGGCTGAGGAGCCAGGAGGATTCCTGGTGCATTTGTAACCCCCCCCCCTCGAAGACTGCGGTTGGAACCTGTGGGGTTCCCCCTTCTTCTTTTTTTCTCAAAAGGAAACGCTCCCTGTCCCTCTCACAATCATCCTCCCTCTGTGCTGTACCGTGGAGATCTAAAAGGTGAACTCCTTGGCAGATGGATCTCTCTCTCTCTCTCCATCTCTCTCTCTGTGGCACCGCCCTGCAAACTGCTATGTGCCTTGCTAATATAATCTCGGGCGCAAACGGGGGGGGGGGGAAGCAGAGAGGCCCCTTCCGTCACCGCATCCCAGTTAAGTGGTCCTTAGGAGGCCCCTTGATAGACAGGCGCAGGGCGGGCAGGGCAGGCTGCCCTTGGCTACCCAAGGCAAGAAGAGGGAGGGCCCTGCCAGCTTGGGTCAGGGTGCCTCGGAGGTCCGGAAGCGGGCACGCAAGGGCCACTTGGTGCCTTGCTGGCCTTCTCACTCTGGTAAGGTCCGGATGTGGGCACACGGCTTTTCTGACCCAGAGAAGCTCCCCCCCCACCCCGGGGTTCTGCCCTCAAGGGGGTGGCAGCGCCCCCCTCCCTCCCTGCCTGCCTGTCTCCCTCCTCCCCTCCGCCCCCCCCCCCCGGGCGGGGGTCCTGCCAGCCGGAGGGTGCCCGGCGCGGCGGTGGCTGCAAAGCGCCCTGGACCGGGGCGGGAGGGCGCCGCGCACAGGCCGAGGCCGAGGGATCCGGGGACATCGGGCGGCCCCTTTCAAGGGAGCGGCCCTCTGGGTCGCTGCCGCGCGCCGGAGGCAGAGCTGCGCGGGTGCCCGCGTGGGCGCGTGCGATGGAGAGAAAGAGCGCGCGGCGCGGGGTGTGGCGGGCCGCCGGGGGTGTGTCTCTGCGGCAGTGTGCGTGCGGGAGCCCGGCACGTGCCAGCGTGTGTGAGCGCGTCCCTGTGTGTGTGTGTGTGTGAGAGAGGGAGGGAGAAAGGACGATCCCCTCCCCTCCCCCGCCGTGCGCTCTTGGGGCGCTGGCGCGCAGCTGGCTGCCCTTGCTTGCCCGCGGAGGCTGCGCTCGGGAGGGGAAGAGGGGGGCGCGGTGCGGTGCAAGAGGGAGAAGCGCTTCCCCACGAGCGGCTCCCCACGTGCACGTCTCCCCCCCCCCCGCCCCCCAGCGTGAGGCTGCATCCCCGAGGCCCGGCGCCCCAGGCAGGCAGGCAGGGGCGGGCGGGCAGGATCGCTCCCTCGCCTCCTCTCCCTCCCGCTCCCCCCCCCCGCGCGCGGCCGCGGCCGTCCCCCAAATGTGTAGTAAAGGCGGCTTCGGCCTCGGGGGGGGGGCGCGCACGGGCGCGCGCCTTCCCCGCCGGTTCCGCCTTCCATTGAGAAAGCGGAGCGGGCGCCGCTTGGGGCCAATGGGACCCGGGCGCCGGGGGCTGCCTTTCCCGCCCGCCCCCGCGACCCCCGCCCTCCTCCTCCTCCCCCCTCCTCTCTTTGAAGTGACAGACAGTTCCTTAGCAACCGAACGCGGGGGGAGGGAATCTTCAAGGGAAGAGCTGATTGACAGGAGGAAGAGGGAAAACTCCACTCGCTAGCCTTCCCGGGAAACTTCCTCGCCCGCCCGCCCGCCCGCCCGCCTCGCCTCGCCTCGCCTCGCGTCTTCCGCCGCCTCGCCTTGCTTGCCCCCGACCCGAAGCGAGGGAGCCCCGCGGCCACGGGCTGGCGGGGGGGGGGGCGGCGGCGGCCGGGGGGCTCTTGCCCCGAAGACTCTTCCCTCCCTCCGTCCCTCCCTCCCTCCGCCGGTTGAGGCGGCCCCCTTGCAAGGGAAGCCCCGTCTGGGATCAGTAGGCGCGCTGCATTCCCATGCAGGTGACCGGAGGGGGAGGGGTGGGTGGGGTGGGGGTGGGGAGCAGCGGGGGGTGGGAGGGAGGGAGACCCAACGCCCCCCCCCCGCGCTCCAACCCAGGGCGGGCAAGGAAGGGAAGGGAAGGGAAGGCGCCGCTGCCTGGGTGGTGGTCGCGGTGGTGGTGGTGCCCGGGGGAGGTGTGCCCGGCTCCCTGCCTGCCTGGATGAAAGAGGCAGGCTGGCTGGCTGGCTGGACGGACGGACGGACGGACGGACGGCGCGGCCCCCCCGCCCCCTCCCCGCCCCGGCCCCCCCTCCCCAGCCCACCCGGAGCCGGAGCGGGAGACCATGGTGCTGACGCCTCCCCCCAGCTTCCTTCTCCTCTGCTCTTTCCTGCCCAGCGACTACATCATCGAGGAGAAGGCGGCCGTCCTGCAGAAACGGGAGCATGAAGGCTTCGGCTTCGTCCTGCGAGGGGCCAAAGGTAAGCAAGCCTCTTGGGGGCAGAGGTGGGCGGGGGGGGGGCGCGGGCAGGACGCGGGACCCCGCGGACTCCCCTGCCTGCTGGCGGAGCTCTTCCCTGCCGCCGCCGCCGCCGCCCGGGCATTGCCAGGACCGGGGCGAGGAGGTGTCGGGGCGGGTGGGGGTGGGTGGGGGTTGTGCGAGAGGGCTCTCCTGGGTCCTCTATGGGTGCCAGGAAGGCACCAGGGGGGGTGGGTATCGCGCAGGGGGGCGCCCCTCCTGCCGGGCATGCTGCTTCCCTCCTCCTCCTCCTCCTCCTCCTCCTCCTGCACAAACTCTCCCCAAAGGGCCCCCCTGGCAAAACAGGGAGCTCCCCGGGACCCTTTATCCCGCGCCTCCTCTCCCCCCCCCCCCAAGTTGGGAGCCGGAGGCTAGAAGAAGGGGGCTGGGGCGTCTCTGCTCCTTCTCGGCGGGAGGGAGCTCGGCGTCCTCGGTCGGACCTCTCTTGACCAAGGGCCGCTGAAGAGAACCCGAGAGCCTGAACCTTTGCGCCCGGGGTGGGTGGACTCGGCCCTCCGGAGGGCTTGGTGGCTGGGAGGGGGCTTTGGAGGAGGGGGTCTGCAGAGGCCACTGAGGATTGCAAAGGCTGGGGTGGGAACAGTGACCCAGAGAGAGGAAAGTATCTCTTAATGGTGTGGATTGATCCAGCCGCCGCCCCCCCCCCCCCCAAATCTGGCTGTAAATGGTTGCCCTCCAGCTGTAAAGAAATGAGGCAGGCAGGGTGGGGGTGGGGGTGGGTTGCTCTTTGGGAGTTTGCAGCCATCACCCCACCACCACGGCCAGTCACTCCCTTCAGTTCCCATCCTTGGGAGCCAAGGGTCTTCCTTCCATCGGCGTCCCCCCCCCCCCCGCACACGCACATGCACACCCACCCACCCTCCAGCCTCCCCTCCTCTGTGCTGGCTCTCCGGCCCCACCCCCTGACCCTGCTGCCCTGGGCCCTCGCATGAGATGGGCGGCTGGGGGGGGGGGGGAGGAGGGAGGGAGGGAGGGAAAGGCCCCCTCCCAGCCCGAGCTCCAGAGGCAGAAGGGAAGGGAAACTCCCCTGGCTCCCAGAGCCTGGCTGCTGCCATCATGTGTGGGGACTCATCTAGGGTGAGCCAAGTCCCAGGGGGTCCTGCCGGCCTCTCGCAAAGCGCCCCCCCCCCCCCCCCGTCCAGGCCAAGAGGCCAGTCCTTCCTCCTCCTGTTCTCAGCTGGCCCGGCCCCTCCTGGTGAACCTGCCCGCTCTCTTCTCCCTCCACCCAAGGCGGGAGGTGCTCAGCAGCCCAGAGGCCTGGCGGATGGTCCCCAGGGTGTGCTCGGCCGCGTGCACCTTTGGGTGGGGCAGACCTCCGGGAGGGGGGGGGCTGTTGCGGAGAAGAGGGAGCGAGCTGGTTCTAAGCCGTGCCTTCAGATTCCGGGCAGGGAGATTTTGCCTCCGCCTGAGGACGGCCTTCTCGGCCGCAAGGAGAAGCTGTCCGACAGCGGACTGGGCGGTTCTGGACGGTGGTGGTGGGGTGCGCGCGCCTTCCTTGGAGGTTTTCAAGCCAAGGTTGGAGGGCGGCCACCTGTCAGGGTTGCTTTAGCTGCAGGGTCCGTGCTGGGTCAGGCGGGGACTCGATGGCCTTCCGGCTCTACAATGCTGTGGCCCTGAGGCTTTGCAAAGGGCAGGAGGACTTTCCTGTCGGCTTGCGCGGGGTGGGAGGGATGGAGGAGAAGGAGGCGTTCTGGGGAGGGTGGGGTTGTTGCAGGAGGCTGGCATGCAGCGGTGGGTTGCCATTGCAAAGGGTCTGGCTTGCACAGAATCTGGAGCACAGCTAAACAGCCCCCTGAGGCTCCGCGCGTGCCTTTCCCCAAATGGAAAGGAGGCGTGCGTCTCCTCTGCCTGCAGACGGGGGGGGGGGGGGGGCTGGGGACACACACGAGGGAAAGCGGAAGCCCCGGCTGCTGCTCCCCTCTGCCAGAGGTGTCACCCTGGGTGGACGCGCCATTGAAAGGATTGCAGAGCGTGGTCCCCCTCCCAAAGAGGGAGACCACGCCTCTGAAATCAATGGTGCCGAGGGTGGTAGCTCCTAAGGCTCCCCCCACCCACTGCCTCCTCCTGCGCCTCCTCTTCTGGGGTCACTGGTTTTGTTGAAACCATGGGATGTTCGGGGGGGGGGGTGTGTGTGTGCAAAGGTGGTTTTGGCTTTCAACCTCAAATTCATGGATTCAGACATGATGGGCAGAGCCTCGCCTCCCCCCCCCCCTCCCGGGGGGCTCTCCAGAAAGAAGGCTGAGGAAAATAAAGCCATTCACACCCCACGGCTTCTAAATGTGGGGTGGCACGTGGCACTCTTAGCAGTCCTGTCATTAGATGCCCTGTCCTGAGCAGTGGTGGAAAGACGGCAGGACAGACCAGGAGGGGTGGGTGGGGCCGGTCTGTATCCGTTGAGCTCCTCCCTGCTGCCCAAATGTGCCTTGTTGGAAACCCAGTGGAACCACAGGAGAAAGACGGGAGGAAAAGAAACCAGATCCACGCACCCGGGTTTTGTGTAGTATTTGTCACAGCAACAGAGACAAGGCAGGGAGGCTCAGGCCAAAGATGCGTTAAAGTGGCCTGCTTTGTGTTTTCGGTTCTTGGTCCTCACCCAGTGTTGCTAAAGCTCGGTGAGAGGGTGGCTTTCCTGTAATTTGATCCTTCTCCCCAAGAATCCTGGAATAGGTGACTCCTGTGCTCTGAAAACTCAGAGAGAGGGTGCCTCTGTTTTGGCCAAGAGGCAGCCCCCCCCCCCCCCCCGGTTCAAACCTTACCTCTCCTGTGGATTCATGAAGGGGCTTTAGGTGAGGCCCCTCCCCACGTGTCTCAGAGTTCCTGGGTAGAACTATGAGAACGGTAGTAGTAGCCTCACGGGCAGGGGTGTGGCAGAATTTTAGAAGGAAAGTATCTGGAGCGGTGGAAGCATGATGCAGATGCCAACAGCAAAGGCCGTTGAATGTTGCCTGGAAGTCAACTTTGGTTGGTTGGTTGGTTGGTTGGTTGGTTGGTTGGTTGGTTGGTTGGTTGGTTGGTTGGTTGGTTGGTTGGTTGGTTGGTTGGTTGGTTGGTTGGTTGGTTGGTTGATTTAAAATTATGCAGGGGATGGATAAAGTGGATAGAGGGGAGCTCTTTTCCCTCTCACACAATACAAGAACCAGGGGAAATCCACTCAAATTGAGTGTTGGGAGAGTGAGAACAGACCAAAGAAAATATTTCTTTACCCAGCATGTGGTCAGTCTGTGGAACTCCTTGCCACAGGATGTGGTGATGGCCTCTGGCCTAGATGCCTTTAAAAGGGGATTGGACAGGTTTCTGGAGGAAAAGTCCATCGCAGGTTCCAAGCCATGATGGGGGCGTACAATCTCCAGGCTTAGAAGGAAAGGGACCTCCAAAGGCCAGATGCAGGGGAGGGGGATCAGGAGACAGGTCTCTCGTGGGCTCCCCGAGGCATCTGGTGGGGCCACCATGAGATACAGGAAGCTGGACTAGATGGGCCCTTGGCCTGATCCAGCACAGGGCTCTTCTTAGGTTCTTATTCAAGAGAAAATGGGACCACCCTCGGTCAGGTCTGCTTTGCTTTGGATTCCTGCCTCGAGCAGGGGGACTCGATGGCTTTTGAGGCCCCTTTCCAACTCCACAAGTCTAGGATTCTGTGATTCTAAGCCTTCCAGGGCCATCGTTCTCCATGTTTCTGGAGCGCTTCTTTCTGCCTCACATGAATGAACACAGTCTTCCCAGCTGAACATTGCTACCCTTCAGAGGTTGAAAGCCTTTCTGAGTCACTCGCCAGCTGTAGCTCTCAGAGCAAGGTCCAGAAGGGCTGCCTGCAAATACACTCAAAGCATAAGAAAGGAAACACTGCAGATCAGGCAGCTGGAAACCCATCTGGAAACAAACCATCCAGGTTCTCGCCTGGCACGGAGAAGGAAGTGGAGAGAGAGACCCCGGCATCTGCCACCGCCCCAGAATGGCAGGAAATCTGGAAACTGAGTCTTGTGCTGAATCGTTGACTGAGGAGGTAGAAGAAAAGGAGGTTCGGTGGTTCCTTCCTGAATGGGCGAGCCTAGTCTGAACCAGGGTTGGACCTGATGGCCTCTAGAGTCCCTTCTGACTGTTAGGCTCCATTGGCTCTTCAACGCTCCAGGCAGGCAACAATCCCGCAGGGCTTTCAAGATGTTGCTCCACCTGCCTTTGCACCCTGGAGTTTTTGTACCTCTGACTTTTCAACATCATGGGCACTCTTTCTTTGGCAATGGCTGCCTCCGTAAAGGGCAATTCAGTGGGGCCGTCACTGTGGGCAAGTCCACCTCCATCCTCACCGATGTTGCCTTCCTGAAAGGCAGTGCACGGGTGGTTCACTTGGCCCATTTAGATTCCTGGTACTTGCATCTTTTGGCCTTAGCAGTAGCTGCTGGGGCTGGTGATGATGACAACGATGACAATAATACTTTTGAGCCTCTTAAGTCTGCCCAGACCACCTGAAAATATCAGAGCAAGACCATTCCTCAGTTTACTGGAATAGATTCCTTACCCCGGCAGACGACCTCGTGTTCCAGCCAACAATCCCTCTCTTCTCTTTCCGTCCCCTTCTCGCTTGGTTTTCTAAAGGCAGGGCATTTCTCTGCACCCTGGAGAAAGCCCCACACTCCTTTCTGGACAAGAGGAACTCCTAGCCACCCCATCTTTCCACCAATGCTCCACAGAAAAGAAGGGCTGGCTGCGCCCTGGCTCCAGCGGTGACGTTATCTCGTCACTGCTGAGGAGGCCCCCAGTCAAAGGGCAAATGGATGGCAGGGGGCAAAAACGGGCATAAAATTGACAATGTGTTTTTTGCAGCAGCTGATTTTTGTTCAGCATAAGGTCCGTTGGATGTGAAAATGTGGCTATGAGCATCTGCGGCCCTCCAGATGTTGCTGGCCTGCTGTTCCCAGGATCCCTTGCCCATTGTCCATCCAGCACTAATCTGGATGTACGGCGTACCTATAGGTAACCAAGACTGGTCCATATCGCCACATAAACAGAATTTGGCTTTGTTTAAACCTCCCCATCCCAGCACCAGATGTTGCAGTTCCCTACAGGCTTGGGTGGAGAACCAGACCTACCGAGCAGGCATTCTAGGACAGTTGACTCCTCAAGAGTTGAAACCCAGCCCTGAAGTTTAACTACTGGCTGAGTGTAGCCCCCTGGTTTTCAGTGAGAACATCTGGAGAAAATCATCCCAAGAAACCCATTTTTAAAATACAGTCAGGATTCTTTTTTTTATCCCAGCCACTGCAACATAATGGAACAAAGAATGCCCGTAACATCATGGATAATGTATTCTTGAAGGCTTTCACGGCCGGGATCCTATGGTTGCTGTAGGTTTTTCGGGCTGTTTGGCCGTGTTCTGAAGGTTTTTCTTCCTAACGTTTCTCCAGTCTCTGTGGCTGGCATCTTCAGAGCACAGGAGTTAGAACTCTGTCTGTGTTCTGGTGTAGTGTGTTGGATAGTTGAGTATTTGTAGCTGACGTTAAAGTCTAGCTAACAACACCCATCAACCACAGTGACAGATCATCTTCCCCCCCTTATCACAACAATACACCCATAACAAAAAACATCCTGATCACCATAATCACCCAGTCTCCTGAAAAGGACAAAAAGCTGATCCCACAGCTACAAATACTCAACTATCCCACACACTACACCAGAACAGAGTTCTAACTCCTGTCCTCTGAAGATGCCGGCCACAGAGACTGGAGAAACGTTAGGAAGAAAAACCTTCAGAACACAGCCAAACAGCCCAAAAAACCTACAACAACCATCATGGATAATCTTTTTTGATTAACCATGATGCTGTGAAGCAGAAGTGATGTCCTCTGGTTTACCCCATATAATGAAGACACTGGATTTCTCATGAGTTCTGGAAGTACATGGAATGTGCATGAAGCCTCAACTACACGCTAACTCTAATCCTCACCTTGAATACATGGGAAATCTCATTCAAGTCAGAAGGCAGCCCACAATTCGTGTAGCGCAATTTATGTTTTTATTCCGATGCTTGATTCCTAACATCTTCTTTAAGATGTGTTCTTAAGAGGTTGTATGCTGATTATGAGCTGATAGTTTGGACCCAAAGTAATAGAAATCTGTAAAAGAGTAAATCAAAGTCTTGTGGTCACATTGTTTGCTGACACAATCATACTCAAGAAGAGGCTACAATTATTGCATTAGAAGCTGTGAAGTCGGGTGAAAAGCAGTTTGAGCTACAAGCAAAAGCTGGAGCTACGAAACAAGGAAGGAATGTGGGCTGCTGGGCTACTGATGTGGTTCACACACCTTGCCAGGTCCTAAATACTGAAGCTAACATCAGTTGAACAACAACTTCCACCGCTCCACCCACATGTTTCTGGAGCTCTAAGCTAAGCTAACATATGAGGGAGTTTCGTACTGAAATGGTAAAACCTATATGAGCTGAAGTATAAAAATAAATGTTCGTCATAAAGACTTTTTTTAAAAAAGATTAACTAAAATTAGCTTTCTAAGCTCAGGATCAAACTAGACATATCACGAGAAGCAGTGGTGGTAAAAGGGGTCTCGTTGTCAAGGCAAGGGTGTTTTCCTTTCTCACCTCCATGTCTTGCACTGAAGTGGGGATTGTGTTGTGATTGGTTCCTGAATGGTAAAGAGAGAGTTAATTTATTCAGGTATTTATACCTGAGGAAAACGTATTGTGGGAAGAAAAACAAGCTAAATGTTGCATATCTCTTACTGTCTGGCTTGACAGTAAGAGTTAACTGACAAGGCTGTCTTGTGCCATCAAATCATTTCCAACTTAACTGTGATTCTATGAATCAGTGATGTCCAAAAGGTCCCCTCACTAACAGCTCTGTTCACATCTTGCAAATTCAAGCCATGGCTTTCTTTATTGAGTCAATCCATCTCATATTTGGGTTTTGTTATTCTTACTGCTTTCCACCTTTCTCAGCACTGTTGTCTCTTTCATGCAAGTTTTCGCTTTCTCTTGATGCGTCCAGACACAATAGTCTCAGTTTAGTGATTTTTAGCTTCTAATGAAAGTTCAGGTTTGATTTAATCTAGCACCCACTTGTGTGCCTTTTTGGCAGCCCACGGTATCTGTAGAGTTCTACTCTAACAGCACATTTCAAACTATTCATTTTTTTGCTTATCCGTTTTCTTCACTGTCCAGATTTCACATCTGCACATAGTAACTGGAAATACTATAGACTGATTTTGGCTTTGACATCCTGTGACACATCCTCACTTGCATAAGAGAGTAAACGGGCATAAAACAGAAGAACACTTCCCCTTCCTGGACACTCTTTCTCTGATCTCAGAATTGTCATCCATGAACAAAAAACCATCAAGGACAGGGAAGCTGCTGAGCAGGGATATAGTAGGAGGTTCAGCACACACCCTCTAGGCTTAAACAAAGACAATGGTTTCTTGTTTCATTATTTATCTGCTCCATCCAGAGACACAATCACTCCCATTTGTCTAAAGAAGTACCTTTGGACTCATGAAAGCTTATTAAAAATAAAAACTGGTTAGCTTTATAGGGACTGCATGACTGCTTCTGGTTTCTTCACTTCTTTGGATAGAAGATTATCTGAGTCTCAGTTTTCTCCCCGTTTCTTGGCTTCAGTCTTCGTTTGGATTGCTAAAAGAAAATGTTAAAACAGTTTCACTTTCTTCATTGCCAATAGTGAAGCTGTATAATTCTTCTGTAGTCGTGATTATTTTCTTCCTAATGTCCAACTGTAATGCTGCACCACAGCTAAGTCCCTAATGGTTGAAAATGGGTTCTCCAGTCAGAGGTGGCCAGCTGGGCAGGGAACCTGGTCAAAGAGCTTGGTTAACCGCCTTTCCTGGAAACATCTGTAATCAGTGAGTTGGTTCGTCCTGCCAGGAAGGGTGGGCTTGGCCCAGGAAGCGGTTCCCCATCCTGCCGAGCAGTCGGAGCAAGCTGTGTGCTAGCCAGGACGGGGCCATGAATCGTTGAACCCTAGCCCTGTAGAGCTGGAAGGGACTCCCAAGTCCAGCTGCCTGATGAAGAAGGGAACCCACAGCTCAAGCATCCCTGACTGGAACCCTTTAAGCTCCTGAGTCTGTCCAGTCCACTGCTGAGCAGCTGGTACTGTCCAGAAATTCTTCCTAAATTTTGCTGAAATCTCCTTTCTCATCATCAGAATCCATTGCTTCAGATCTTGCCAGATCCTGCCAATCAGCAGGAAACAAGCTTTAATTTTTATTTATTTATTTATTTATTAGATTTCTATACTGCCCATCTAGAATGTGTCTACTCTGGTGTCTGATGGTGGCTCTCATGTGGCCTCTCAGTCTTCTCTTCTCCAGGCTGAACATGCCCGCTTCCTTCAACTGTTCCACACAGGGCTTGGTTTTCAGATCTTTGACCATCCTGATCACCTTCCTCTGGACAAATTCCGGTCTGTTGATATCCTTCTTAGACTGACCGCAGGATTCCAGCTGAGATCTGACCAAAGCAAAACAGAGTGGTCAAATAGAGTTCAGAACGAAGAAAGCACTCGTGGCCAGCAAAGCCAGGCTCAGCAAGCTGTCTTCCACTTGGTTCTGGCTCCCAACATGTCAGGAATGGAGCAATGTTTATAAAAAGTGTGCTGGTGATGGGAGGAGGAGAGGGATGATTGTGTCTCTCAAGATAATGAGCAGAGGAGAGGCACAAGACTGGAGTCTAAAACCAGCAGGATCTCGGGTCACCTGGGTGAACTGCTGCCTCCTTACATCTGTTGGGTGACAGCTTGCACCAACCTCAGCGTTCGCATCAGGGCAAAGGGAGCTGTAGCTGAGCTCATCTAGAAGGCACCAGCCCGGAGAAGCTGGCCTGTAGCTGGGAGCCTGGAGGTGAGCAACAGCCTGTCGAATTCCCCAGCCACTGGGTGGCCGTGGCGTCTGAGGAAGTGGGGCAGCCTTAGCCCCCCAAAAGCACATTTCCAGGGTTTGCCATAGATTGCAAGCTCTCTCAGTTCCATGCAGGAGGAATCTGGTGACTGGAAAGCAGCGTGTTTAGGTTCAAGGGGGTAACTCACCACAGAAAATAGCAGAGGGTGTTCTGGTGTACCAGTCGTGTTACGAGGCGTGTGTCTGAACACAGTTTGCCTTTTCACACATGTAGATCACCCATGGGATTGTGGACTCTGTTTCTTGCCATGTTGCTCGCTTTGGCTTTGGGAGGGGGGGGGTGTCCTTCAGTGGGCGGAAGGCGTCAAGGTGCCCAGCTGCCACATTTGCCTTTGGCTTGTTGTGGACGGGGGGGGGGGGACATCTCATCCTGTCCCTCTGTGTGGGTTTGGGATGTTTTGGGTTCCCTTCCCTCGTCTGTTTGAGTTCCACTTTAATTCCCTCTGACATTTTAACCCCCTGGCTATTTCATCTCCCTGACCCACCTCTGCACAGTTTGCCATCTTTAGACTCATGAACCTCTTGCCATGGTTCTCAGAGGGCAAGGTTGCCTGGGCATCTGGTTGGCTCACCAGCAAGGCTGCCATCTCTGGGGGGGGGGGATGTCATGAAGGAGAGAGGTGGCCAGCTGGAGGAGAGATCCATGGGCAACAACAAGCGGTCGACATGAGAGC
Source organism: Intellagama lesueurii (assembly GCA_037013535.1). Classification (NCBI taxonomy): domain Eukaryota; kingdom Metazoa; phylum Chordata; class Lepidosauria; order Squamata; family Agamidae; genus Intellagama; species Intellagama lesueurii. Next base: position 940,469 of record JBAJHW010000005.1, on the reverse strand, counting down.
TTCCTTTTGCTGGCCTTTTGAAAGTGCAGAAATCATAATGTATCTCTGCAGAGCCCCATTTCATTGGCAAGCAGAGGCAGGCCTCCGCTAGGTGGCCTCGACCTGGCCTGGCCCCACATGAGGACAGCTGCAGTGTGAAAGAAGGCCGGCTTCGTCCACCCTTGGCCAGGTTGTGCTGCAGCCCCTGGGGAGTGGGGAGGGAATCCTCCCATAGCCTTTTGCCAAGGCTCTCTGGTTCTCCAAAGCCGAGCGCCCCGAAAGGCATGCCTTGCAAATACAACAGTCTTCCTTCCACATTGTGCCCTTTCAGGTGCGTTTGTCCATATGGTACAAACAAAGAACACAAATCGCTGCGTTGTCTTAGCCTCAGCATCCTTTATAGAGTAACCAGCGATCTCAGAAAGCAGATATCGCATAGAAGGGGAAAGGAGACCCGGGTTCAAATCCTGTGTTAGCCACAAAATGTGTGTGGTCGCTTTGGACCAGTAGTTCAAATGGAGTCAAATGTACCTAACAGGGTTGTTTGGGGCATTACGTAAGAAGCGGGGAGCCACGCAAAGCTGCCATATACATTCCTGGTATGTATAAATAAATAAATAGTGGCATTTTGCCACGTGCTTTGGCTCACAGTAGTATTCTTATGAGATGGCTGTTGTTCTTTTACCATCAGTTTTTCCTGATGGCAGAATCTCCCTACAGAGCCATGAGAATGCCACAGGAAATCCCCAGGACTGACACACTGACGTGTGATTTGTAGGAAGAAACTGCAGGGGAAAGTGAGGGCAAAGTGCAGAAATCTAAGTGACATTTCCTTCAGAGGCACACACCAGAATCCAGTTGGGAAATGCAGGGCAAAAGGGCTGCCGAGACAGAGCCCTTCGCATTTCACTGGGTGATGTATAGCTCGCAGTTGTGCAAAGTGGAGATAGACCTGGTGAAAACGACAAGGATGGGAGTTTCTGCTTTCCCAGGGTGGGGGTGGGGAGTGGATTCCCCCTTCTACAAGCAGTGGAGGTCAGGGGGAAGAACTGTATGAGGAATGCAGCATTTTGCATACAGTTCATAAGCAACAGGATACAGGTGACAGACTGAATGATTTGCTATAACTGAAAATATCCTAACTTAACTTTCTTTGCCATATTTGACTTCACACGCATGTGTGCTTGCATGTATATGTGTATGTACATGCACACTCACACACACACATGTAAGTAAGTGCCCATCTAATTTGGCACTGTCCAGAATCTCTTAGCCAAAATAATTACCTACACTCACCAAATCCCTGTTGATTCAATAGGCCTACACTAGTGCAATTTATTATGCTAAGCAACAGGATTTGGGTCATTGTCTCTTGTAAAACAATGGTCAAGCAGTAACTTAATGTTTTGCTCGCTCACTCTCTCTAAGGATGAGAACCTTTTTTTTAAAAAAAAGGTGTAGAATCTAGGTCAGCTGATGGGTTAAATAGATGCTGGATGGCCTGTCTAAATATTGGGTAAAACCTAGCCAACTGGCTATTTTGGCAACCCTGTTTATGCCCACTTCCCTGAAAGTGAGCTGCAGTTGTGTTTTATACATCTCCTTTAATGAGACTGTTTTGGAGTCTAGGAGGTGGACTTTTCCAACTGTGAATATTTTTTGTGAAGCAGTATTTCACAAAGAACATCCTCAGGGATGTTACTGCGGTAGCATGCACTTGGAGCCGGCATTTAGAAGCTTCTTCCAGCTCTGCAGCCTCTGAGGCCACCCCACGCAGGACTGACCAGAATAGAAAAGAAATGTTTTTGGTTGTTTTGAATTGTGCTCTAATTCTCAGAGAAAAAGCATTGACGAGGTGTGCAGTGAAAACATTGTATTCAACCATGTTTTTTGCTACCTACGGCCCCAAAGAGAGAGAGAACAAAGCATTTCTTCCCCTGGATTTCAAGGCTATAGATCATACAAGCAGCCTTGGTTCTCACCAACGTTCCCTCTAAGGTCCGCGCAGGGCTCCATTGGTGCCACGTAGCAACAGCCAGGGGCAATGCCTGTTTACTTCCGGGTTTTGGATGAACCCCCTCCCCCCGTGCACGCGCGCAGACAGCCAAGACATCTGCTCAGCAGGGATGACCATTAGAGGGAACGTCGGTTCTCACTGTCCCTGGGATCGGTGGCCCTGATCATTATGGCGTTTCGTCCCACCTGCCCACCATCCCTTCCTCCTGATGGTGCCAAAGGAACTATGGAACTGGCAGTTCTTGAAGGCAACTTTGAAACTACGTGTCTCTTCCTTTAATTCTCAGCTCCAGAAAAGTGTTTCAGTGAGGAACTCCTCATTCAGAGCCCTGGCTGGTTGGTTTGTTTAAAATATTCAGCAGTTAAAATAGTATTTAAAAGCTAAAAACAGTAAGTATACAAATATTAAAACAAGTATTATATTAAGAGCAGTAAATAAAATCTATATTAAAACTCATTTAGAACAGCAGAGCACAGCAATCCATTTTAAACCCCTCTCAGACCACCAGTCATTAAGGAAAAGCCTGCCCGAAGAGGAAGGTCTTTGCCTGATGGTTCTCTTTCATCCCTACCTTCTAGCCAATCTTCATAAGATGTTTATGATAGATAAACAGGGAAGTACATGATTTTATAAGTGTTTTCGATCCAGTGTAGCTTCATTTTGCCCCTTCCGGTAATAGGGTTGCTGTTTTCATCCCTGGATCTCTTGCGTCCTGGCAAAATCTAACTTCCTCATGATTGGGCCTTGGGTGTACAGATTCAGCTTCCTGGTGCTCAGGTTTCCAAATCTCCTGGCTCCCGTTGCTGCTGTGGGCCCTGGAGTCACTTCCAACTTCATGCAACCCTATAAATTAGTGACCTTCAGAAAGTCACATCGTTAACAAACTTGCTTGGGTCTTGCAAACTCCACACTGGCTTCCTTTACTGAATTAATCCATCCCGTGTTAAGTTTTCCTGTGTTTCTGCCCCCAGTTCCTGGAATCCTGGGGGGTGGAGGGAAGCTGATGTTTTTACAGTCAATTGATACACTTTTGCTCGAAGATCAACCATTTTCGCTGGTAACTTGGCAGCTAGTCTGGAATGCCATTCTTAGCACTTTCCAGATCCTGCAACAGGGTGGTGGTTTTTATATTGATCATAATTGTGTGCCATTAGATCAGTTCTGACTCGTGGTGACCGTTTCCAGGGTTTTCTAGGCATGAAGTGCTCAGAGGTGGCTTGCCCGAGACTACGCAGGCTGGCCTTGGAGGCACAATGGGAGAATCGAACTACCAACCCTTGGCTCTGCAGCCAAGTAACCAGCTCACGGAGCTGAGACTTTTATCCCACAGACACCCTGCTTCCACTCCAGGGATCAAAACAATATCGGCTTCCGTTGGCAACCCTCCCACCTCCTCCCACCATTTCTCCCATCTTTGTCTTACTAGGAGAAAACCTGTTAAAGGATAACAGAGATGCACAGAACGACACGACCATCAGCCTAGAAGTCCTCTGTCTGGGAACACCCATAGCTGTTTTTAACATATAGTGTCCAAGGGTTCGGTCATGAGGATCACTCCGATATCTTTCGCAGTCAAGACTGCACAAGAAAAATTAGCTGAGCTTCCCTGCGTTATCCCTCTATACTCTTCATTACAGCCATGCGGTCTAACAATGCCATATTGCATCTCTAACCATGGCCCTGCTTCTCCTGCATTTAAGTGTTATTTCTGAAGAGGCATTTTCTGCTTGCTCTCCTTCCTTTCCTGCCATCCACTGCTGTTTCTTTTGCTACTTGTTCCCTGCTCCTTTTTGTTCCCAACGGGGCAAGGCGCTCCCTTTTTTTGCAAAGAAGCCACCTTGACTTTTCTGGCTCCTGGGACTGCTCAGGGGTCACGCTGCCACTTCCTTGGGCTCCCAGGTCCACCCTTTCTCCTGCCTATTGCATTTTGTCCAACTGCATGCTAGTACGACCTTTAAAAGCCTGTTGAAGAGAGAACTTTTCATTGCAGAAAACTTGCTGATTCTTGAGAAACTAGACATGATCTTTGATCTGATGTAGAACTTGGCTGATTCAAGTTGATTGAATTGTCCCCGGATCTTTTCTTTGTTTTTAATGTTCTTGCGTGACCACCCTGTGGGCTTCCTGGGAAGGAGAATGGTTTTAGCACTACCTTATTTTTACATGTATAAGACGACCCAATGTATAAGATGACCCCCACTTTTCCAACCCCAAATAAGAAAATTTGATCATTGCTTTCCCCCTCCACTTCCTAAGCCCCGCGAAAGCAGGATGAAAGGGCTGCGGAAGTGGAGGGGGAAACCAGCGATCTTAGGAAGTGGAGGGGGAAAGCAGCGATGAAAGGGCTGCAGGATCGCAGCCCTTTGATCCTGCAGCCCTTTCAGGGTTGCTTTCCCCCTGCACTTCGTAAGCCCCGCGGGCAAGAAATTGGAAAAATGATAACCAAATTAATTTAGAGGAATAGTATAGAGAATTATGGGATATGGCAATTAATGATAAACTGACATGTGATATGAAAATAAGAAGAGGTTTATCAAAAAAATTAATGATTTTAAGAAAACATGGAATGTATTTCTGGAATATGTATTTCGGAGAGGGAAGGGGTATACCCTGAGGGAAGAAACTATGAATTTTTGGAGAGAAAATGGATTGAATGAAATTTGAAAATATTATTAATACTAGCCCTGAGGGTGAAGGTGGCATTGGTGTATTATGTAATTGTATATTATTGTCGTGGTAAGTTTATGTTGTCTATGTTTGATGTTCTTTTAATAAAATAAAATTTAATTTTTTTAAAAAAGGAGAAGGGCCACCAAGACTAACAACTTTAAGTCTTTCAGACATGAAACAAAACAAAACACACACACAATTTTTTAAAAAAGAAAGAAAGAAAAAAAGTCTCAAAAATTAAAGAGTAACTTATATTTTAAAGTGGTCTTTAAAGTTAGTCTTTAAGGGGCTGCAGCTTTCTCTTTTTCAAATATATTTTTTGTATGTTTTGTTTTCTTTCTTGTCTGATATGCTTGCACAGACTAACATGGCTACCACTTCAAAAACTTTTTACCGTTTCAGACTGAAACGGTAAAGAAACCAAGGTAGCCTACATTTTTCTCTACTGGGGTCACAGTGGGTATAAAGTTGTCCCAGCCACCTTGAGTCCTTTTTAAGGAGAAAGGTGGGATAGAAAACCTTATGGATGGATGGATGGATGGATGGATGGATGGATGGATGGATGGATGGATGGATGGATGGATGGATGGATGGATGGATGGATGGATGGATGGGTTAGTCGATGGATGGATGGATGGATGGATGGATGGATGGATGAGAAAAGAGCAGAGCATGGAAACATTATTCTAGAGGTCTGCCTGTCCCATCACTCCCGACCTGCCTGGGGGATTCTTGGAGAGGGGAGCCAAAGCTGTGCCCTTTCCAAGGTCTGGAAAAGGAGAGCCTTGAAGGGTTCTCTTGCGGCTGGAGGAAGCCCTCCTCTGTGGTGTGCAGGCGGGTGTGTTCTTGGCGGAAAACATCTTCCCATGGAAAAGTGTCTCCTTCCCCATCCTAACCCAGAGCCATCTTTGTTTCAGCGGAGACTCCGATTGAGGAGTTCACCCCGACGCCCGCTTTCCCGGCACTCCAGTACCTGGAATCCGTGGATGTGGAGGGTGTGGCGTGGCGAGCGGGACTGCGCACAGGAGACTTCCTGATCGAGGTGAGTGAGTCCGTCCTCCAGCCTCACAGCTGGGCAAAGAGGGGCTTGGGTTCTGCCGAGCCCGGGAGCTGCCCTGTTCTCGGCAGCGGGGACTTGGTCGCAGCAGCAGCTGAGGCAGCTCCGTCTCATCTCGCCCGGAGCGCTGTCTGTGGGCCAGAGATGTCTATGGTTGGCAGACCCTCCTGCCAGCCGTGCCGCACCTGAGGGCTCCTCGTGTCCCTTCTAAAGGTCAAGTGCCCGGGTGGCAGAGGCTGGGCATCTGCTCACTTCAAGTGTGTGTCCCACTTCTACCCGCTTCTTCCTGGGCAGAAGGAAACATACAATGAGCCGGCTCCATCCAGAATTAATATGGCTGGCATGGACCCAGGCCCACAAAGAGCAAACTCATATGTCCCAGACTTAACCGATAAGGCAGTGATGGACCGGGCACCAAAATCAGTCAGTGAATGCTCCGGACGTTGCCCAGAAGGAATCGTACTTCTGAGCCCTCGCTTTACAGTTCTGGGTGTCAGGCAAGAATTTATTTTTTTTTATTTTTTTTTGTTAAAGAAAAGAAAAAGAAAAGAAATTTCCAGTAAGGTCGCTGAGTTAGCCCATGGCAAGGCTCTAGTCTGTGAAAGCCTGTCCTGGAATAAACCACCTTCAGGCATCTACTGGACTCTTTCTGATGTTTATGAAGTCTTCCAGTGTTGGAATCTTCCTGCGTCGATATACTGGCATTTTAAAAAACATTTACTTTTCCCTTGTTGTGTGCCATCAAGTCACTTCTGACGTAATGGTCACCCTGTAAATTAGTGGCTCCAGAGGATGCTCTCCTTTACATCGCTGCTCTGGTCTTGCAAACTCAGGGCTGTGGCCTCCTTTATTTAGCCAGTCCGTCTTGTGTTTGGTCATCTTCTTTTTATGCTGCCTTCAACATTCTCAGCATTATTTTGTTCTCAAAATCCAGTTCCTTCTAGTAGTTCATTGCACATACGTTTATTTCTAAAAAAAGGTCATGTGTGAGTGTTTAACTACCACAGGAGTAGCATTGTTAGAGGAGGTGACACTCGTAGCTGTCATTCTAAACCTCTTTCACAGGTGCAGGAAAAAGCCAGGGGTGTTTGGCGGTGGCTAAATGGATCTGCTCCTCTGATGCCTTCTGCTGGTGCCAGTCCCACCACAGGCTGCCTCTGTCGGATTATGGGAAGGGGCTAGCGATGTCATTTGCCAAAGAAATGACAAGGAGCCTTAGGGTGTGTTGGCGTCTGCTGTGCCTCTGCTCATAAAGCAGATGTTGGGCAGAAAAAGGAAAGACAAGATTTGGGGCTGGCTGGCTGGCTATTGTTCTGCTGGTTGGAAACAAGGTGGCCAATATCCAATGTGGAGCATAAAGCTCATGGCATGTTCGGTTGCTCCTTTTTGCACAACCCATCTCAAAAGCAGCATGAGACGAAAGCAACAGAATGAAATTCAGCAGGGATAAGTGCAAAGTCCTGCACCTCGGAAAAAGAAACCAATCGCACAGTTACAAGATGGGGGATACCTGGCTCAGCAAAACTACGAGCGAGAAGGACCTTGGAATTGTCGTAGATCACAAGCTAAATATGAGACAACAGTGTGATGTGGCTACAAAAAAGGCCAATGCTATTTTAGAATGCATTAACAGAAGTACAGTCTCCAAATCCCCGTAGGGTGCTTGTTCCCCTCTATTCAGCACTAGGAAGGTCTCATCTAGAGTCCTATATCCAGTTCTGGACACGGCACTTTAAGAAAGATGCTGACAAACTGAAGCAAGTTCAGAGGAGGGCAACAAGGATGATCAGTGGGCTGGAAACCAAGCCTTATGAGGAAAGGCTGAAAGAATTGGGCATGTTTAGCCTTGAGAAAAGAAGACTGAGGGGTGATATGATAGCACTTTTCAAATATTTGAAAGGCTATCATACAGAGGAGGGGCAAGATCTGTTCTTGATCATCCCAGAGTGCAGGACATGCAACCATGGGCTCAAGTTAAAGGAAGCCAGATTTCGGTTGAATATCAGGAAAAACTTCCTAACTGTTAGAGCAGTACGACAGTGGAACCAGTGACCTTGGGAGTTGGTGAGTGCTCCAACATTGGAGGCATTCAAGAAAAACTTGGATAATCACCTGGCAGATCTGCTTTCATTTGTATTCCTGCCTTGGGCAGGGGATTGGACTGGATGGCCTTGTAGGCCCCTTCCAACGTCACTTTTCTATGATTCTTTGCAAAGAGGAGCCCACGGCAGCAGGGGCAAGGCATCCATGGTTACTTTACCGTGATCATGGAATGGAATGGACGTCTGGCCCATGTCTTTGAGAGCAGGCCTCCAAGGCAGCTGGCGGTGGGCGCCGGGACCCTCACGAGAGGCCCAGATGTGGGAGGCTGGTGCAGGCCCATGAGCTGGGCAAGATGTGTAAGCACCACCAGTAGAAGTGCACTTCACGCAGCTTTCCCCGGAGCCATGGTCTCACCGGCTGGGGGGAAACTGGTGCTTCTCAGCTACTGCATCTCACGGCGCAAGTGCTTCCTTCAGGGAAGGCGTTGGTGAATCCTGGGCTGCAGGAGACGGGCTGCACATTCCCCTGCATGGAAAAATAGCCCATCCGTGTGCCTTTTCCGCTGCCTGAGAGGCGTGGGGTCTTCCGCCATCCACAACCCCTTTGTGCAGAGAAGACCTTGGGCTCAGTCGTGGCATTCCCCAAAGTCAGTCTTGGAAAAACTCCCACCTGAAACCCTGGAGAGCCACTGGTGGCCAATTTAGCCGGTCTGTGGCAGGTCCATGATGGGGAAGGGATGGCTGCTTGGTGGTGGAGCTCATGCTTTACCTCCAGAAGGACCTGGCTTCAAGCTCCAGTGACATCTCAGGGCAGGACTGGGAAACAGAGCCCCCCCCCCCAGTCTGAGACCCCAAAGAGCTGCTGCTTGCCTGTGCAGGTGAAACTGAGGTAGGGGCAGCAACAGAGCTGGCTTCCTAAAATATAGGTGGTGTCCAGATTTCCTTTCTTCTATATTATTATTATTATTGTTGTTGTTGTTGTTTCCTCCTCTCTGCACATGTCTGCTTGGTGGAACAAGGTTGTCATTCATTTATGCTTCAGCTTCACCTTCTTGGCCTTTAACCAATTGCCCCACATCTAGAGGACAAGAAAAGTTCTAAGCACCGTGAGCCCCAGCTTCTCCCCCTGGACAGGGCTTTCCCTTTCACATGGAGGGGGGTCTGTCTGTCTGCACCAAAGCCCCTTCTGCTGAAACATACATTTATTGCTCCATTAAATTAACTCAGAGGTAGTGCAGTAATAGCAAGAGGAAGAAGACATGCTGGAGTTCGATTCCCCACTGGGCCTCCTTGATAGGGGCTGGACTCAATGAAGAGGGTCCCTTTTAGCCTTGAAGTTCTATGATGATGATGATGATGATGATGATGATCCTTAGTGAACTACTGGATAGCTCAGTGGTTTAGATCTCTGGCTGCAGAGCCAGAGGTTGGGAGTTCAATTCCCCACCACTATGCCTCCCTAACAGGAGCTGGATTGGATGAACCAGAGAGTCATTATCTAAGTTCAAAGAAGAGGAGGAGGAGATCCTAACTGTAGGCCAGGATAGAGACGGGCACGAAGCACCAACAATGGCAGCTTGTCTTGGTTCATGGTTTGTGGAAGTCCACGAACCACAAATTTACTATTTTTTCCCCCAGATGAACTACAAATCAGGTCATTGGGTTGTTGTTTTTTTAAGACAGCCCAGTGGCTGCCCGTTGCCTCCTGATCTTTTCCTGCCACTGCCGCCTCCGTCTCTGCTGCTTTCGCCGCCATCTTAATTATCTCTCTATCTACAGACCTATAGGCAGCCGGCCTGTCTGCCAGCAGGGTGACCTCTGCACATGCACGCGCCTCTCAGTAGAGAGGCAGGCGCGCACACAGGCGTAGAGACAGCAGGCCTGGCTCCGGAAGGGAAGCTTGGCCTCCGTCTCGCTAGATGGAGGGAGCGGTAAGAGAAGAGGGGGGGGGTAACAGGGGCAGCGGGAAAGGGACAGCGGGCAGCCTAGTCGTTTAATCAGGAAAAAGTTTGTTGATTCAGGAAAGTTTGGGTTCTCTGGTTCAGAACCAACCCGAATCAACAAACTAGCGAATTTTTTATGAACTTCCTGGTTTGTTTTTGTATTCTTGCCCATCTCTAGTCCAGGAGCATCAAGGGCTGACGTCCCTTGTGTGATTTCCTCCCTTACTTAGAGGAACCTAAGGAACTGGTGTGCAGGAAGGAGGAAGAAGAAAAGAAGTTTGCTTATCCGCTGAAATTTACTTAGGAGAATGAAGAGAGGATAAGACCCCCCGACCCCACCCACCCCCATCAGTCGGTCGGTCGGTCGGTCGGTCTGTCCTCAACCCCCCACCTCAAGTTCATATTCCTTACTCCACTCATGGGTGGTTTTTAGCTCCAGCAAAAGGAAGGCCTGGGCTGCCAGAGGGGAATTTTTCCTTTCGCAATAGGGAGCAGACACTGAATTTCCTTGATGCTGCTACGATGCATTACACGAGGGTCCACTCTCCGTCGCGGGTTTCTGTCAGTCAGAGAAGTGGGAGAGCTGGCAAGTAGCACAGCACCACCTCAAAGGCACAGCTGAACAAAGGGAACCTGGTTGGTCTTGCCACTACCAAAATCACAGGGGTTTGGCTAATGAGAGCTAATCCTGCGTGTCTTCCAGTACCATTAAAGCCCAAGCAGCGCTAATGAATCATGCCATGAAGGTCTCGTCTCCAACCTGCAACGGAACTCAGATGGTGGCAGATTATCGCATCAGTGACATTGCCTCAAAAGGATTCTGGAAAGAACTGTCAGACCGGCTGTGCCTTGTCCCCGTGAACAGAGATTCAACATGGGTTTAATGCCGCACAGACACCCATCCTTGGGCTCCATGGATAAATAAACCTTTGTTTCACCATTGTACTTATGGGAAGTGCATTTGCCAAATCCTGTTTTGTGCGCAAACAGGAACATCCGCACACTGCCAGGAGTGACCTTTGGACTTCAGGGGTGGCCAAGGATTTGCAAAAAAAATAAAAATAAATCCCCCCCAAAAAAAAAATTATGCTGCCATTGTTAAGGGTCATCAGTTCGGTCCCAACTTTATGGCAAGCCTATGAATGAGTGACCTCCTGTCTTTAGCAGCCCCGCTCAAGTCTCGCATATGCAAGGCTGTGGTTTCCTTGATCTCACGTCTAGCCTTCCTTTTTTCCTGCTGTTTTCAACTTTTCCCATCATTATTGTCGTTTCTGGTCAGGATTGTCTTTTCAGGATTGCCTCAGTATTGTCATTTTTGCCTCCAGGGAGAATCCAGGCTTGATTTGATCTAGGGCTGATTGTCTTTCTAGAAGTTTCAGGGCATCTATTAAATTAGGCGTAAAAGCATGGAAGGAGCGATTAAGAGGCAGAGACCAAGAAACAATCCAATGTATACTGAGTGTGCTGATGTCTGTTTATGGGGGAAAAAAGGGAAACCAGGGTGGAGAATTGAGGTGAGGTGGAGTACCCTGGACTGGGGCCGAGCTGGCTGGGTGGCTGCCTAGAATCTGGAACAGGAACACTGCAGCCTTAAGTTTAAGGGCCTCGTGAAATAGTGGCCGTAGAACAGAAAAATCTCTCCACATAAATAGGATCACAGTTTCCTGCTGAAGCAGACCACTCCCAAATAGAAATTCAGACCTATTTTGGAGTTGGCATCAATTCTAGGTCAAGACCGTTACCCGCACTTCAGCTATCTGTCCTTTGATTCCTGTTGGTTAGGGACAGGGCAGCTGCCATCAGCAATTTTGGCTTCAGGCCACATGTGATGGGCACGGATGGCAAAGAGAGAGCGGCATGGGTCTGAGCATGGGACAGTCTTCCCGGCTCTGTGTGACGCACGCCCTGCCTTCCCAGAAGGGGCAGCTGGTCAGATGAGGTAGGAAGACTGAGTACCTGATGCCTAGAAAACCCTTGGAGGCTCAGCATCAGTCAGAAACACCTTGCAGGCACATTCATTCATTCTTTTTCTTCTTCTTCTTCTTCTTGGTGGTGGTTTGCAGCCTGCTTGAATGGATGCATTTGTGCCGCTAAAGAGAAGTGGCCAGCCGTTGACCGGAGCTGATGCCACATAAACTCCGTTAGTCTTTGAGGTGCCCTACGACTCAGCTGCTTTTTGTGTCATCTAGCACAGCTGTCCCTCTCCCAGACTCACAGAAATTCCCTCAATGGTTGTGATAAATGGGTCAAGGAATCTTCCTTCCCCCACACCCCACTCGGCTGCCACCACCTAATCAGGTCAGTCTCCCGCTGGGTTAGGGAAACAGGCTCCTTTTTAACAGACCATCAAGTATTTTGAGTCTTCTGGTACCTGAAAAATGGACAGGGCTATCCTGGCTGTGAGCAACAGTGGCCCGAACCCACAGGAACAGCTTTGTTCGTTTAAAAACAACAACATTTGTCCTTGTGGTTATCGTTGTGCCATTTTTGCACCCTGCACAATACAGCCAGCAGTTTTATCTATTAAGAATATCCTTCCAGTCAGCACCACAGAGCCGAGGGATGAGCTGCCAATGCTGTCCTAGGCAGGAGAAGAGGCAACGTGAGCCGCTCTTCGGCCACTCCTACATCAACACAGTCACTTCCAGATGTTGCAAATGCTTAAGAATGAGAGATGTTGGTTGGTTGGAGGCAGGGAGGAATTTTTTCAAGCAGGCCGCAATCTACAAGGAAGAAAGGGAGCAGCGAGCAGCCGACAAGTGGGTCATGAAAGCGCCAGGCCTTCTACGTGGTGGCCGTGTGCAAGCACGCACCAGAAAGACTAGCATGTGTGCACATGCATGCGCTCACACAGAGAGAGTGAGAGCATGGAGGCGCCATTGAGCTTCTGCGGGGAGACGTATCCTCCATTCATTTGTCTGGTTGCCACTGCCGGCCAGCCAGCCTGCCTCTGCCCTCAGTCCCCCACCGATTCCTCCTTTTGGCGGGTGCTGGGAGGGAATTCCAGGGTTAGGAGAGAGGCGAGCCGTGACAGAGCCTGGATTCTCAGCCAGGATCAGCCGGGCTGGGATGCTTAGATCATGGAGAGGAAAAAGAGAGGCAGGCCATGCAGAGGACTCCGGCCAAGCAGCCTCCCAGCTCCAGGAGGTGACAAAGGACACCCAAGGTCACCGTGATGCAGGCAAAATGTTTCCCTTGGATGTGCCTTGGGGGACTGAGGCCAAGCAGCCAGTTTGCCCACGGGGCAGGGGGAGGAAGAGTGCCTGGGCCCCTCCAGGCTGCCCTCCCCCTTGCCAGAGACGCCCCGGCAATTCTGAAGGGCAGAATTTGGCCTGTTCCTCTGCTTGGCATGGGGGGGGAGGATGGGTGCAGAGTGAGCTTGGAGAAAGGTCCGGGTCTCTCCTTTGCTCCCTCCTTGGCCACCACCGATCAAAGTCAACCGGCCAAGGGACGCTCCTGATTCAGGACAGGGGGGGATCGGGGGATGCCATGTTGGGGCCTCCCAGCCCCCAGGCATGCCAAAAAAGGCACCCAGAGTGGCTAAAAACCTTGACCCCCCTTGTCGGGAGAAAGGCAGCCTATCCATCAATCATTCCAGTTTGGTAAAACAGGCCTTTGGAGCTGTGTCGTGGTGCCGGGGCGGCGGGGGGTCGGTCTGTGACTCCTTTCCAAAGCAAATCTCCATTCCTTGAGTTTTGGGGGGCTGCAGTTCACCTTTTGCCCCTCCCATGGACCAAAGAGGGGGGTGGGGGTGGGCTGCAGACAGCTCCAGGGGTCCCTCTGCCCCCAATCTGGACCGGTCCTGGTGGAAACAGGGGAGAGCTGAGCTTTTCAATGAGGCCTTTGGTAACCTCCTCCCCCTTTGATCCTTTTTGCCGCCCCAAATGTTTTTAATTTGATTTTTGTCGGCCATCACCTCTGGAGTCTTTTCCATTGGCTTTTATTAAGAGGGTATTTGCATTTGGTGGGTGGCTTATTATAATTTTTAATGATGTTATCCACCCAGAGGAGTACTTGGCCTTGTGGTTAGTGAGGCCTTGGTTGCACCCTCTGAGATTCAAGAAGGCGATGCCTTCCCGCTTTCACAAATGGTTCGTTTTCCATTTGTTGGGATCCTGTGCAGAGGAAAGTGACTCTGTAGGGGGAGGGGATCCTATGGGGAACAGGGGGAAGAGCTGGGGGTGTTTCGCTGAATGGGGAGGAAGACGGGCAGCGGGCAAGCCACGCAAAGGGGCCCTCGGCCTCTGAAGGGGTGTTGTGCAGGGGATGGAGCGGGTCCGTCCCCTTGGATTGCCGAGGCCTGCCTCGGACGCCTGCGTAGCCATGCCAGGAGAGGAGACTTGAGCTGGGCACCAGAAGGAAGCTCCTCTTGAGGAGAACTGCTTGGGACAGGACGGGACCGCCTGGGTGGGCCCTCCGTTGCTCTTGGCCTCTATTGTTTCATAATAACAGATGTTAAAGCTACTGGTCTATAATCATTGAGAGATACCACAGCTGACTGCTTGGGGACTGGCACTATAATAGATGTCTTCAGGCAAGTGGGGACAGAACACTGCAACAAGGATAGATTGAAAATATCCGTAAAAACTCCAGCTAATTCTGCAGCGCCACCCCTAACAACTCGTCCCATGATTCCATCTGGTCCAGCTGCCTTTTGAGCATTAATATTCTGGAAAGCACGTCTCACATCTGAAATCTGCAGTAGTAGTGGTTGTCTGTTGATGGTAGATACTGTACTAGTGATGTACTATAGATAGTAGGTGCTGGAATAATGGTTGTTCCTGTTTCCACCTCAAAACGGCTGAAGAATTGATTTAACTGCTCAGCCAAAAAATCACTGCTGCTACACAGACTGTTTTTGTTACTCTGCCCCGTGATTTGTGGCAGGCCATGCCATACCCGACGAGTGTCAGAGCTCTCAAGATGTTGCTCAATCCTCCAACTGTACATAGCTTTGGCATCCCTAATACCTTCTTTCAATTTAGCTCTGACCTCTCTATACTGTAGCACATCACCAGAATGAAAAGCAGCATTTCTGGCTTTTAGTAAAAGGCGCACTTCTCTATTTAGCCAAGGCTTGTTATTAGAAAACACTCGTACTTGTCTGGTGGTAGTAACAACATTGATACAGCTTTTGATATAAAACAGTACTGTCGAGGTATAAGTATCAACATTGTCCTCCTCAAACAGTGCCCATTGAGTGCTCCTAAAGCAATCTTGAAGTTGCTCAGATGCACCCACTGACCACACTTGTATTTCTCTAGTTGATGGTCTGATTCTGTTAACAAGAGGTCTGTATGATGGAATCAAAAACAGAGATATATGATCTGACTGTCCCAAACTGGGCAATGGCTTCGTCTTATATCCATGCATGATGTTACTACCCGGTTTTCCCGAAAATAAGCCCTAACCTGAAAATAAGCCCTAGTAGGATTTTTCAGGATGCTCGTCATATAAGCCCTACCCCAAAAATAAGCCCCAGTTAAGTGAAACCCTGCCCTCCACCCTTGTGCAGCAACCAGAAGAAGATGAGATGTCTGCATTTGAATAAATGTAGATTGTTGTACATGAAAATACAATAAAACATCCCCTGAAAATAAGCCCCAATGCATTTTTTGGAGCAAAACTTAATATAAGACCTTGTCTTATTTTCGGGGAAACATGGTATATACCTGATCCAAGGTATTTTTCCCTCTAGTGCAGGGGTCCCCAACCTTTTTCACCCCGCGGACTGTCTGGGGAAGGTGGGGCACCCCTGCGTTCGTGCATGCGCACGAGCGCGTGCGCAGGCGCAAACAGCCTTTGCGGGGGTGAGTGCGTGCAGGGGGTGGGGTGGGAGGTCTGTCTGTTTTCGCGGCCCGGTCCGGCTCAGGCCACGAACCGGCACCGGGCCGCGGACCGGGGGTGGGTTGACGACCTCTGCTCTAGTGGGACAGTCTACGTACTGATAAAACGTAGGGAGGGCCGTCTTTAAATTGGCTTGAAGCCCGGCTGGATGGCCTCCCAAAGGTCCTTGGACCTTGCCGGGCGGGGCTCATGCCCTCTGCGGTGGCACGGGCCCTGTCTGGGGCCTGCCTGTGGCATGGGTGGGGCCCCAAGCCACGCCCAGGGGAGCATGGAGGAGAGCCACAAGCCTGTTTCTGAGCAGCCCCTTTAGCAAACGGGGAGGGTGGGGGCGGAACGGCGCCTGAAGCAGCAGCCCTGAGTCACGCTTCCCCCTTCCCTCTCCAGAATCCCTCGTTCAGCTCCAGAATGTCTCGCTCGCTTGCTGGCCACCCACCGCCAGCCCCCTTCCTCGCCACGCTCCTTGTGCAGTGGGAATCCCAGAGCGTAATGGAAGGGCTGCTCCCCCCCCCCGAGACCCACGGACCCCTTGGGAGACCAAACCCCTTCCGTGGGAAATGGCGCTTCAGCCGCTGCTTTCTCCCTGCCTGTTCCTTCTTTCTGCTCCGTGTGGACGAAGCCAGCTCTTTGTACTGCCCTGCCAAAGAGAAACGGCATTCAAGGCTTCTCAGCAACCGTTTTCTATTTTGAACTGATGAGGGGGCAAGGAAGCTGAGGCGTGTCGCTGGGGGAGGCTGGCATTTGGAGGGAGAAGGCTTTGCTGTGCGTGCGTATGTGTGTTGGCTGATTCATGGCAAGCTCACCTCTGCCACTGCCAGTCTGCTGCCCAACCCCCCCCCCCCCAGCACCTACCTGCTGGCTTCAGGGCACCCCACAGGAAGAGTGTCAGACCCCGGGGCTGGCGTTGTGCTGAAGGTCACTGGGGGGGGGGGGGATGAGGGTGCTGCCTGCCAGAACAAGGCATGTGCCAGGCCCTCGGAGGGATGCCAGGCCTGCCCACGTTTCTCCTGCAGCTGGAACCCTTGCAGAGCCCGGGAGTTCTTGCCCTGAAGCTCTCCAGGTGCCTCGGCAAACACCTCTGCAATCCAGCTGTACCGAAAGAGGCCGTGGAGTTTGCAGAGTGTGAGACAGGGTGCCGGAGAGAGGTTGCCACAGCCTGGCCAGGATAAAGGGCATCCTTCGTCCAGGCTATAATCCCCATAACTAGAAATCAGAAATGGAGAGGGCATTTCTGACTGCACAGAGCATGGTTCCCTTACGCCAGTCAACTTCCCCACAGGCAGGAGATCCAGGGCAGTAGCTGATTGGCGGTAGATCCCTTCTTGAAGGGAGATGCCACTCCTGGCCTTTCCTCAGGCTCGATGCCAGCCACCGGGAGGCTGGAATAGGCCAGTGGATTGAGGGCTCCTTCGCGCACTCCCCCCTTGACACCATCTGGCAGCCGCTCTGTGGGCAAAGCGGAAGCTCAGCCGTTGAGCTGTCCTCACCCTGAAGGTTTCACTTATTTTTGTCCAGATGGAGAAGGCTAGGGCCAAAGGATGCCAGCGACGTTCTGGAAAGGTTTCTGAGGCAAACCAGCCTGATCTGCCTCTCAGACGCAAAAGGTCCTTTGGGGGTCTCTTGACCCGGAAATGCCATCCCCAGCTCAAAAAACAAACATGTGCTGGAATGTGTGTTTTAGGATAGACTAGTTTAGAAATGTTAGCCTTTTACACATGTCTGTTTCATGAGAAAATGTCTTTTTAAAAACCTATTTTAAACAAAAATGAATAGAGAATTAAAAAATATGTCTACTGATTGAGACTCACGGTTTAGTGGAGACTCAGGACAGAACAGACTTGTGAATGAATGCAGGAGGAACATGACGCGGTCTGGAAATGCTCTGTACTGTCAGTTCTGTGAAGGGGAAATAAATGCTGAGCTGTTACCAGGGAGGGCTCAAGAGTTCACAGCTGGCAGTGCAGGTGGTGCAAATTCAGCTGGAAGCTGATGGCACATGAGACGAGCGCCCCGGGGGGGGGGGGTGTGTGGCAGGAAAGGCCCTGTCCCAGTGGGGAGAACGGAAGCCCTCTCGTGGGAATTTCCTCATCTGAACCCAGTTCACAAGTTTAGAGTTGCCGTTTTCAAAAAGTGTGGGTGTGGGGGAGAGAGAAACTTTTTCATAGCATTATAGAATCATAGAATAGTGAAGTTGGAAGGGGCCTATAAGGCCATCAGGTCCAACCACCAGCTTGGAGTATATCTGTGAAGATTCTCAGTCATCCAGGTGTGGTTATCTGGAAGGTGAGTCATGGCAACTGGACTTCTTTCTTGTTAGGTTGAAACGTTTCACTTCTCATCCAAGCAGCTTCTTGACTGAAGAAGCTGATTGGATGAATAGCGAAACGTTTCAACCTAACAAGAAAGAAGTCCAGTTGCCATGACTCAACTTCCAGAACACCTGCTTAAAGCAGGAATACAAATCAAAGCAGATCTGACAGAGGGTTATCCAAGTTTCTCTTGAATGCTTTTAGTGTTGGAGCACTCACCACCTCCCCATGAGGTCACTGGTTCCGTTGTCATACTACTCTAACAGTTAGGAAGATTTTCCTGATATTCAATCGAAATCTGGCTTCCTGTAACTTGAGCCCACTGTTGCATGTCCTACACTCTGGGATGATCAAGAACAGATCTTGCCCCTCCTCTGTAGGACAGACTTTCTAGTGTTTGAAAAGTGTTATCATCACCCCTCTGTCTTCTTTTCTCAAGGCTAAACATGCCCAATTCTATACTGAAGTGTATGTGAGGAAGTGTGCAGAGAGGCATAACCCTCATGCTTGCTCTGTGTTGAGTGGGTCATGGCAGCTCTTGTTTCATTCCCACCTATTATCCTGGGGGGTGGGTGGGTGGGTGGCATGGCAATTCCCTGCCTTGCCAGGTCTACACCCAACTCAGCCCTGGGGTGGATCGTGATCTCTTCTCCTCCCCCTCGTCCTCCTGACGGTTCCTTCCTTTGCTTTGCAGGTGAACGGAGTGAATGTGGTCAAGGTGGGACACAAGCAAGTGGTCTCGCTCATCCGTCAGGGGGGGAACCACCTGGTGATGAAAGTGGTCTCCGTCAGTCGCAAGCCAGAGTCAGAGGACGTCGTTCGGAAGAAAGGTGAGTGTGTGCTGAGCGCCCGTGGTGCCGCCCTCTGTCCAGGCCTCTGACCGTCTTCTTCTGGCCCAGCCCAAAGTGTCTCTTGTGTCATTCCCCCCCCCCCCCCCATGCCTGGCTTCTCTTCTCCAGGACCCAGCAGGGTTGCTTTGAACCAGTGCCTTTGGCAAAAGCTGACCCCCGTGAGCTGGGCCTTCTCATGTGGTGGAGCCCACATTTGCCAAAGTTCCACTGCTACCTGCAGAGGGTTGAGGATTCAGGTGGTGTGTCTGATCAGCGCTGCCAAAAAGGGGAGTGACTGAAATCGGCATGGAACTTTGCCAGAGATGTGGTGCAGCCACTTTAGCCAACCTTTCCGAGATCTACTGGATCACCTTCAGGGAACAAGCCCCAGAGAGGATCTGCCTCAGGACAGGGGTGGAACCTTGTGTTCCAGACCAAGAGAGAGAAGTTGGAGGACAAACGGTGGACCCGTTTGCCAGCATCACCAAATCAGGTATCCTGCCAGAAAAGACCAAGGCTGCTCTGGAGTGACAGTGCGGGACAGAGAATGATAAAGCCATCACCTAAGACTGGATGGGATGGATCAGAGCTTCCCGGTGCTGGAGAACAGATGGCCTCTTGCTGAGCCACCCCGAAGGCCCTGGGCTCAGAGCGTGGATGGACCAGTCTGGAGAATTCCTGAGAAAGACTGGCTGAGCTCCACATGGGCGGGGAGGCTGCCATAGTGAGGAGGAGTCACGGGAAGGAGGAATGCTGGAAGGCTGATGCCAGGAGCTCGGCATGGCCGCTGCCCTTGAACACCACTCTGTGGATGTGGTTATACGTGCCAGACGTCCAGTGCCCAGAGCTCTTGAACACTAATGTCGTTCCACCATTGCTGCTGCTGCTGAAATGTGCCCACCACCGAGGATGTTCCCATTTTGGAGGTGTGGAGCCGAGGATGAGAGGAAAAGAGAGCCAGCCACTCGGGAACACACAGGCTTTGAGTGTTGCTTTGAAAAAATTAAATCCTGGGGCAGGGATGGCTTTTCTTGCCAACCACCTGGGTCGCTTGTGTGCCCAGATCTCGGGAGTGTCCAGGTGTGAGAAGCCGCGCTCTTGTCTTTCATTACAGTTGAAAGGGGGCTTTGCTTTGTTTTGCTTTTGGGGGTGGATGGCCTTCCTAAAGACTACCTCAGGCAAACATTTCAGGATCTTTAAAAGATTCTTACCTTTCTGGGGAACAAAATGGCCAGCCCAGACAGAGTCATGGAAATCATCCTCACTTCCATCTCCTTCTCCATGGCACAGGCACCTCTAGCTCTCCCCCCACGTGGAACAAAGAACCATATAGCTGGAAAGGTTTCCTAGGTATGAACCTATGGCAACTCTGTGAAGTGGTGATCTCCTGACCTTAGCAGCCCTGCTCAGGTCTTGCAAAGCTTCCTTTACTGAGTCAACCCATCTCATGTTTCGTCTTCCTCTTTCCCTGCTGCCATCAAATTTTCCCAGCATTAAAGTCTTCAGCCTAAGTTTCAGAGTGCAGCCCTCCCCCTTTGCCTTGACCCCAAGCCAGTGGGGGCCTCAGCCCTCCTGAAACTGAGAAGGGCAGAGCATTATGGGGATGGAAATGTGCAGAGAGGGCACATTTAACTTACTTCATGGCCCGGAGTTCTTCAGAGGCCAGGAGGTCGTGTGCACTCTGGTCTGACAGAGTGCAAAGTCCAACCGTTGGGTGGCCAGGTTGGATTCTGAGGTACATCTTGTCAGACAATGACCTTTGTTTTTAAAAAGTTCCTGATACCAGAACAGTGAGCAAATAGGACCCTCACTGGCCTCTTTGGTATTTAAATCAGCGACCACCCCCAGACTGACCACCCCACCTTCGTGATTGTGGAGGTGAAACAATGCCATTCACTTTTTAAAATGTAGACTTTATTTATACTCTTGGATTTTTATTCCACGTTACTTCCAAGGAGGTCAGAATGGAGCACATGGTCACTTGCTCAGAGGCAGTCATTTGGGCTGAAAGCATGTGACTGGACCAGGGAGCCGTGGGCCTGAGGAGGGCCGTGGGTCTGGATCTTCCCGGCCCCGGTGTGCCCCACTTGTTTCCACCCAGGAACCATCAACAACACCACCCCAGGCGTGGAGGGCTGAAGACCCCAACCTCACAGATGCTGGGTGGAGGTCACAGAGGTCGGAGTTAAACATGAGGCTGCTGGGTTGGGGACCAACTGCTCTATCCACTAGGAATCTGGGGGCCAGTTTTTAGGGAGGCAGATCTTTGGCTTGGCTCCCTCTTCATGCACCAGTAGGAGACCCTGCAGAATTTCTCTCTTACCCTTCGAGAGGGTTAGGGATAATTTCCTTGCACACTCAGGAACCGTTCTTGCACTGGCAAAAGTGACTTCAGTGCAACCGTCATACGTTTCCACAAACCTGGGGTAGCTGCTGCCTTGTTGCCCAGGCTGGCACGATAAGATGCACCGGATCAGTTGCTAGCCCTTTTTTGCTCAAGAAGCCAGTCCTGGCTGTTTGCAGGCATCCTATCTCAAAGGGAAAGGAGGCTGGTTTTGCCCTGAGCCCTGAGCTCTTTCTCTTGCTCTTCCACTAAAGGGGAAGGTCCTGGTCATCCTTGGAAATGGTGGGTTGGGATGTGTTGTTCTGTCGTAACAGACCGAATCAATAAGAACAAGGCATGTGTCGAGTGTTCTTCATCACCCGGCTGATGTGGTTTCCCCAGCATCGGCCACGGATGGCCTCCCCTTGCCATGATGTGGCTTGTGTGGCATGTCCTGTGGGGCGGTTCAAAGCCAGCAAAACGCTGGCTGTAAAGGGCAGAGCGGGAGAGAAAGAAGGTTCTCCCCTGTGGTCTTTGACACTGCCCTTTAAGGGCTGGCGGTGTGGCTTGGGAGGCACCTCGGGCTGTCTGTGGGCCCATGGCCACGCCGTTCCCACCCTTCCGCTGGACAATGCCCTTTGTCTCTGAGGCCGCCAGACGGAGCGGGTGGCCCACTAGGGACATGGGCAAGTTAAACATCAGCGCCCTCTGTGTGGGGAGGCGGAGCGGAGGGGGGGCTCGCATGACTAGCCAGGATTGGGCCGTGGTGAAATGGTGGTCTGCCGCTTGGCGTTGATCCTCCGGGTCTGTTGTGGGCCTCTGCCTGCTACCAGGAGGGCCAAGGTGGGTGCCCAGCTGCTCAGCGTTCCCTGTCTCTCTTTGTCCGGGGATGGCAGTGCCCAGGAGGAGATGGGTTGGAAGGGCCAGAATGACACCCTCCCTAAGGTCAGTGACAGCACCTGCCTCCTCCACGCCCTGCTGCGGCCGAAAGGCGAAAGCGCCAGGCCAGGGAGCGTGCCCTGTCCCGCGGGCGGTCGCCCTCCCCGTCTGCCCCTCTGCCAGGGGAAGGCGGCGGGTGGCAGGCCGGGAGGGAGGGAGGGAGGGAGGGAGGGCTCGGGGAAGGGGAGGCGGCTTCCCTCCCACGCCCCGCCGCCGAGAGGAGCGAGGGGGAGGGCGGGTGCGGTGGCTATTTCGAGTTGTGTGGGTCTGCGTTGGGGGCAGGCAGCGAGCTGCGTGGGGGGCTCCGAGAGCGCTTCGCCTCGCCTTCTCCTTTGGGGGGCTTGGCAGGGAGCCCGGCGCCCAGAGGAAGGAGGGGAGGCGCGCACAGCCTGGAGAAGGAAGAGGCGGGGAGAGGCAAGGAGGGCACCGGCACCCCACCGCGCGCCCGCGCGCGCGCCCGGAGCGATCCTGTGGCTGACCCACGCGGGCAACGCCTCGGGACGGAGCCCCGAACCCCGCTCCCGCCTCCGTCGCCGCCGCCGGGCCGAGAGAAGGGCGCGATCCGCCCGCGCGGAGGCGGCGGCGGCGGCGGCCGTCCGCAGGGCCTCCTCGGGAGGGCTCCGCGTGTTCACCAGGTGTGCCTGGCGATGGGCTGAGCGGCCGGGCGTCGAGGGACCCTTACCAGCGGCCGGACTGGCCTCGGAGCCCCTCTTCTCTCCCCGCCAGCCGAGGGGGCCGCCCTGGCTCTCCTCCGGCCCTCGGCAAGCGGGTGTCGGAGGCGCTTCCTCTCCCCAGCGACTGGCACCTCCTCACGGTCAGCTGGCACGCGTCCCCTGGCATCGGTGGGCCGATTCCTCCTCCTTTCCTCCGCCGCCGCCGCCGCCACCAGGGCTTTGTCACAGACCATTCCTCCGACCCAGGTCATCCGCCTGGACGCCGCCAGAGCCCCTCGCCCGGGTCCTTCCTGCCTCCCCCGCCGCCCGCCCGCCCTCTCGCTCGCTCGCACTTCGCTTCCTCCCAACGGAGATTGTGCGCGGCTCCATCTCCGCCCCTGGCCGGGGTCTCGGATGCAGGCGTCTCCAGCAGGAGCTTGAAGCTCCCGTTTCCATAGCAACCTAGGAGCGTTGAAGCCCGCATCGTTACGGAGGACCGAGCATCCAGGAGCGAGCGGGCGGGCGAAGCGACGAGAGCGCCAGCGAGCGAGCGCGCCTTCCGAGCCACTCTTGCGAATCCCATGGCATATGGAGTCTCGATCCGGCCTCGCTGCGGGCTGGGCCGGCTAGGAAGGAGGCCCCTCTGCCCAGCCGTGCCTGCTGCCGCCGCCGCTGCTGCCTGCCAGGATCGCTGCTGCATCCACCTGCCGAAGGAGCCGGGGCCACTGGGCAGTGCCACCCACCGGGCAGAGGCCCGGAGAGCTCCGGCCTCTCCCTGGGAGCCTCTGGAGTTAGCCGAGAGCCGGGCTGGGGGCAGGCGGAGAAGGGCCAGCTCGCCATGAGAGCAGGGGCCTGAGGGCCAGGCCGGCCGCTGCCTCCGCGCCTCGTTGGGGATGGGACCCACGGGGGGACGCGCACCACCGGCCGGGGAGAGACTGGACTGAGCAAGTGGCCCCTCTGCCTCCGGAGCAGCCCTTGGCCCGGGCAGAACCCACGGCGGAGACCATGCGTGGGGCCCTCCTGAGCTGAGTGGGAGCAGATTCCCCCCCCCACCCCGGTCCCAGAAGGCTCCCCTTCCCTATCCTCCCCGGCCACCCCCTCCTCCCTCCAGCCCCACCCACCCACCCCCACAGCCGAGGGACCATGAAGAAGTTTGCTTCCACGCGGAGCCTGAACAAGATCCTCCAGCAGTGTGACTCCTCCTCCCGCGAGTACGAGGAGATCCAGGCCGTGGAGAAGAAGTGGCACCTCCACCTGGCCACGCCGCGCAAGCTGCTGGACAGGAAGTGCAAAATGCCCTCTCTCTTCCTTGCAGCCCCGCCGCCACCCAAGAGAGCCCCCAGCACCACCCTCACGTTGCGCTCCAAGTCCATGACTGCCGAGCTGGAGGAGCTGGGTGAGTCCGGCCGTGGGCGTGGGGCAGGTGGGACAGGTGGGGAGCAGCCAGAAAGTACGCCGGGCGGTGGGCAGTTTTTTTGGGGGGAGGCTTCAAGAGCATCCATCACTGGAGTGTAGTCATCAGGTGAGATCCAGAAGCATGTGCGCGCCAGCATCTGACCCTGTCCATGGTTCCCTGCCGCCCACCTGCCAGCATGCTCTGAGGCAGCTCCAGAGCCACTTCCCCGTGCATGGAGAAGCTTGGCATTCCCTGGATCCTGCCAGAATGGCCCTCTACCCCACTTCGGCTGCCCCCCCTCCCTTGCTGTGGGTCCCATGTCTCACCCACGTGTCTCCTTCCGCAGGGGGGCGGGGGGGGCTGCCACCTTTCCTGGAGCCTTTGGCTCCCAGCCTGAGCCTTGGCGCGCCGGATGCTTTTATTTTATTTATTTATTTATTTATTGGATTTCTGTCCTGCCCATCTAGACCAAAGTTCTACAAGGAGGTGGGGGCTCTTTTCATGGAGCCCCCACCTCCTTTTCCCAGAGCTCCTAAGCTGGGAAACTTCTCTGTTCCTCCTGGCAGTTTGGCTAGCGATCATTCCCACCGTGCCCAGCACGGGCCACTTGGCCACTCTGTCCACCACCGAGACACTGTCAAACGACCCCTCGATTCTGTGGCCCCTTCTCTTATTCTCCCTCCTGACACACAAGGCTTCGCAGGCAGCCTTCCCCTCCAGGAGCAGACGCACACAGTCCTGGTGAGCTTTAGCACGGGAGCCACGTTGGGCCCCTTTGGATGATTCTCCCTGGCAACGTCCCTCCTGGCCCACCCTGAGCTCTTGGCTCTGCACTAGGAGCTTCCCACCCCCACCCCACCCCGAAAGTCACCTTCTGTGCTGAGACAGGCCGGTGGCTCCTCTCACCCTGCCTGCTGTCGGTGACAGGTCCCTTCCCAGCCCTACGCGGAGATGTCTGCTCTGGGCGGAGGCTCCAGGGACGGGTCCTACAGACGTCCATGTGCAAAGCAAGCCTCTGGTCCACTTCTGGAGGAGGGGCTGCCTGCCCGTCAGCCTCCCTGGCCATTCCTTGCCCTTCACCATCCCCACATATCCTGTTCCTCTCTCTCTCTCTCTCTCTCTCTCTCTCTCTCTCTCTCTCTCTCTCTCTCTCTCTCACACACACACACACACACACACACACACACACACACACACACGAGGATCCTCCGGTGTACTTCCTGCCCATCCACACCCTCACAAACTTGGGAACAGTTCACAGCTTTCAGCTCCCTGCCACCATCCTGTTATCTTCTGTGTCCTCACTCTCTGGCACAGCTTAGGCCTTTCCCGCTCTTCTGTCGCCCACTCTCCTTCTCGCCAGACCCCCCTTTGCATGCTGCTGGAAGACGTCCCAGCCCTCTGTGCATGCCTCTGTAGGCTTCTTCTCTGGCTCCCAAACTCATAGAACCCTAGGGACCTTGGAGGTCTCCTAGTCCAACTCCTTTGTGCCCACCAGAGACGGGCCACCTCCAAGCCTGTGGGAGGAACGGAGAGCCCTGGCAGCTGATGCCCAGAAGGGAGGGTCCTGTCCTGGACCTCTCTCCCCTTCTCCCCGCCCTTCCCACTGGAGGACCCCTGGAGCCAGACAAGAAGAAGGCGGTGGTGGTAGTAAGTGGCTGCTGTGGAGCAGAGTTGGGTTTTTGGGGTGTGGGAGCCTCATCTGATGTGGGGCAAAGTTATCTGAAAGAGCCCGTGAGGACTCCAGGGCTGCATTTCCCTGACCCAGACCCATCAGGTGATGCCAGGGGCATTCATTCCTTGTTCGGCCCCTTGGGGCAACTTCCTACCTGTTTGAGTTCCACCACTTTCCTTGGCTGGCAGAGTTTCGGTCCGAGGGGAGAACAGGAATCATCGGGGCCCTCTGGTTTTGTAGAGTCTCGGGATGGCTGAGAGGAGGCCCTTCCCCAGAGAGGAAGAGACCAGAGGGTTGCTCAGTTTCCAAATAGCAGTTTCCCACTGGAAGAGGGCACTGCTGTGTTTCCACCCCTAGAACAGGCTGGCCAGGGAAATGGTGAGCCTTTCCCTCTGGGGCCATACCTTGAAGTCTGGTGCCCGTCCCAATCCTGGAGGCCAGCTCCCTCTCTCTCAGTTTCCCTAGAGGTTCCTGCTGAGGAGGGGAAAGGATGTTGATGGGTGTGTGCTTCTGTTCCACCACTGAGCATGCGCCTGGCATGCGCAGCACCTGATGCATGACTAACGGCTGAGGAACAGGCAGGAGAAACTCCACAAATCGTGCTGCACCTTCTGTTAGGTCTGGAAATGGCAAAAGGCTGGGGAAATGGCTCTGCTCGCTGGGGGCAAAGACAGGGCCCCGGCATAGATGTGGTCGGAGGTCTGGGTGCTGGGCATTCTCCGCTGTGACGGGAAGGCAGCCTGCATGCACTTCTCGTCCCAGGCTCCTCGAGCTGAGCCATACCAGGAACGGCCTCGGCCTTTCTGCCCTTGCTTTTGGTGGGTCAAAGCTTGAGCAGCCTCCCGGGAGAAGTGTTGGGACGAGCAGAGGGGATGGCCCGAGCCAGGGCAGAGTGCAGAGGCCAGCAGGAGCCCCTGAGAGAGCTTCCGGGCAGCTGTCAGAGAGGCACCAGCGGTCAGCCGTGGCTAGTAAAGGGCGAGGATGCATGAGGAGCACGGCATGCCAGGAGAGGGGCAGGTGGCCTGATGTGGGAGCTGGTGTTGCTGCCTTGTTGGAAGGATGCTTGGGACCACCTCTCCGAATGGGGCTCCCTCGGCCCCCAGGGGTCACATCCAAGGAGCAGTCTTCCCTTGGAAGAAATGCACGGAATGCCGTGTGCCCAGGGAGGGGTGGTGGTGGGCGTGGTGGTGGGGGAAGCATGCCATCCTGCCATTGATGTCTTGTGCTTTGTTTCTTGATTCCAAGCCTCGATGCGGAGGAGGAAAGGGGGTGAGTGCAACGGCCCACGTTGAGGGCTCATCCCACCCCTTCTGGTTCAGCCGTCCCCCCTCCCTCCCTCCCCAGCGGGGAGGTCGGCTCCCCAGAGGCCCCAGCCATGCCAGCTGTGAGGGGGTGTCCTGTGCGTTTCTTTTGGGGCATGGACCGGGCAGGTGGTTGAGCCACCCGTGCAGATGTGGCCTTGCTAGAGGCAGGGCCCCTTTTTCACCTCTGGCGGACACACTTCAGCTGAGGAAAGGAAACCTCTGAGTTGTGGCGGGGGGGCGTGCTTTGGGGCTTTTACGGTCTAGGTCTTTGACGGCTACGGTCAGTTGGGGTGATGATAGTTTGAGGGTGACCAACAAAGTAGCACAGGATCCAAGCACTGAGCAGGGCGCCTCTGCAAACTTGCAAGGGGTCCCGTGGGTTACGCGTTTAGTGACTGCAGATGCTCGGGTTGACTGTTGCCTTCAAACTATCCCAGGATTCCTTCTGGCAGAAAGGAAAGATTTAGAAATAAAAAATGAGGGCTAAAACCAACTCCTGTTCCCTTGAAACGGGGGGGGGGGGGGGGCTTCGTGTTTGAGGATAGCAAACTGCAAAAAAAAAAAAAAAAGGCCTTAAAATAAGCATGAGAGCATAAAGTGGCTGTCATAAAAGCCACGGCAAGCACGAAGGCTCATGAACGCGCCCCGATGGGGTGGAATGAGCCGTGCGTCATCTGCCAGAGAAGGTGCCAGCCTCAGCGTGGTGGCAAACAGGTAAGGTAGCGGAGCTTAAGTGTGGCAGAGCGGCCAACCTGTGGGGAGCTGGGGTGGGTTAGAAAGCCAGGCAGAGAGCAAAGTGAACTTAGCCACTACTTTGGGTGGGAGAGACTGTTGTTGGTCCACAGACACACACACACACACACACACACCCCCGTGGGATGAAGCCCCCAACCAAGAGAGGAGGGCGACGGCACCCGGCAGCTTGAGCCTCTCCAGCGACCCATGTGCTTCCGATGCGGGAGGAAGGAAGAGGAATCCGTCATGATCGGTAGCCCCAAGGAGCCTGATCTGCCTCCATTAACTTTTCTGTGCCCTTTTTAAGCCCTCTGCCTTGGGGCCAATCCATCCGAGCCTCCTGCGGCAGCAAGTGCCCTCATTTTAATGTGCTGTGCTTCAGGGTGGCCTCCTTTCCCCACCGTTCTGATTCTCTAAATATTTCCTCCTCCACTTTCTCCAGGCTGTGCCTGGTTTCCTACACCTTGATTGCAGCCTCACTTACTTACTCTTCTTCCTCAACAGTCCCCAAACATGCCAGATTTCCTTCTGGGAAGCAGGGGAACTTTGTGCTCCGGCCCCTTAATCCTTTGGGGTGCCCTTTCCCACCCCTTTAACAACTCCGCAACATCCTCTTTTAAAGTGCTTCATGGATGGGAGGCAGGCTTCGCCTTGGGCAGCGCGCAGGGAGCCCTTTAGAAACTCGTGCTGGACTGAGAGGGGTCCTATTCTGTGGTTTCATATGGGGGGGGGCAGGTGGAGCTGGAGGGAGAGACCCCGAGCCCTGGGAAAGGGGAAGAGAGGTGAACCTTTACCTTTGCCTTGGGCCAAATCTTGCTCCCCACCACCTCCATCCCAGATCCCGAAAAAGGATCAAGGGGGGAAAGGACTGCCTGTGATCAGAGGAGGCATGCAGGGGGCTTCCCCACCCAGAGCGCAGGCTCCGGACAAGGGGTGGGGAGGCACTTTGCCCCTACTGCCAGGAAGTGTTCAGATTTTATGAGGCAAACTCCTTCCTAAAGGGCATCGCTTGCTGCCTCTGGATATTGGGTAGATCTTTGGCTCTCTGTGCTTGCTTTGGAGAGGCCTCTGCAGGAAAAGGCAATCTCATTATCTACTATGTCCAAGCTGAGCCACCTGACGTTTCAGGAAGGCACAGGGGGCCGAAACAGGAGGGCAGATGGCACAGTCCAGGTCAGAGGTGATCCTGAGGTCCTTGGCCAGGCTTGACCAGCTGAGCTGATTTGTTGGCACCCTGGCAAACGTCACCACCCCAAGGAAACGTTTGGGTGGTTCCCCCTGGGCAGCCGTGAGGGAGGAATTGGCCTGGCTTGGCCATGTGGTGTTTGGTGAGTGCCCAGAGCTGGGACTGGCTGTTTAGGAAGGCCGTGTGAGACCAGCTGGAGGGTGGAAGGCTGGCCTGCATGGATCCCCCAGAGCAAGAACGGTGGCGCAAGCGAGCTGGACCGGTTGCAGAGCTGGCACGGAACTCCTTCTCATTCAGGTGGAGTTTGACCAAAATATTGAGGGCGCCATCTCTCTTTGGTCCAACTAGACCAGACCCATGGAAACAAATCAGACCTGTAAATTGGTGCCAGTCAGACTCCTCTCGTTGGACCAAAATGGAGAGAGCCTAGGGGATGGGAGACCGCGAAATTTGGAAGACCAGGAATGGTTGTTCGTGCTTTGAGAACAGAAGGCTAGGGAAGCTTTTGTGGCACGCAATGGTGGCCTGCCAAGCGAGGGAAAGGTGGCCAAGCTCTGCCTTTTCTTGCCAGGATGAAGGCTGTAATGTTTGGGCCTAAAGACTGAGTGGAGGTCCTTCAGATGTGGCCAGTAAGCAAGGGAGGCTGGAGATGTTCACTCCTCTCTTGCGAAGGCTGCGTCGTCCTGAGTTCCGGTGACGGCACGTCCAGCAAGGGCTGGAGGAGAGCCGTATTCCCTTCTCTTAGGAGCCACGGGGGTCATCCTGTTTGTAGAAGGCGGTTCCCTCTGCAAGGTGAAGGAATCCCCGTGTGCCTTCTGCCAGCGCCCGCCAGAAGGCCTTTGGCCCCACTTGCCCAGGCCCCGACCCCTCCTGTCCCCTTGCTCCTCCTGCGTCAAGGAGTCGGCTTGAGAGTCCAGCCTCACCAACCGCCCTCCCGTGTCTGGCTTTGCAGAGAAATTGGATGAGATTTTGGCAGCCGCCGAGCCTTCGCTGAGAGCGGACATTGTAGAAGCTGATTCCAGGGCAGCCACTGTGAAGCAGCGACCGACGAGCCGGCGGATCACTCCTGCGGAGATCAGTGTGAGAGAGACGGGATGGTTTTGGGATAGGGGTGGGTGGGGGTCGGCAGTGGGATAAAGCCTGGGAGAACCTCAAAGGTGGCAAGTCCGAGGTCTCCGTAGGGGACCAGGCACCCCTCAACCGCCATCCCCTTGCTGAAATGTCAGCCCCTGAGGCTGCACGCATGGAGGGTGTAGCCCTTCCGAGGACACAGCAGGACACCCGCTCCACAGCCCCCTTTGTGGCTGCGTTAATCATCAGGACATGCTCTCTCTTTTCATGGATGCCAGTTGAAGTGGTCACAAGAATCGTTTAGGGCCTCTTTAGAGACAACTCCAGCTGACATCAGCCTGGAAAAGAGGGATCTCTGTGCAGCTTCTCTCTGGCCAAGGGGCTGCACCACCCGGCTGGGTTTAGATCAAGACCAGGACTGGCACGTGCAGCCAACTTGTTGTAGGGCCCGTGCTCTGCTGCTGCTAACAGGCACCTGCCAGACAAGCTAGACAAGCAAGCCATGTGGAAGAAGAGCTGAAGCCCTAGTATGCTTTGAAATGGCACCCCGTGTGCGCTACGTATATTAAAACCCAGTCACGTATAAATCACGTGAAGGGACGGAAGTCCCTTCTCACTGAGACCACTTGGAGACCAATGTTTGGTTCTGGCCCCAGTGCACCTTTGGTTGGTTGGAGGTTTAGTGGCCAGTGCGTGGCCGCCTTGTGAGAAACCAACATAGATCTTTCTTCCGTGGTTGCCAACGGTGTCCCTTGTTTATAGCTGGCTTGGTTGGAGGGCCTGGCCCGACCCCGTCCTCTCTCTTGAGAACAGGTGGAAGCCAAGTGTCCAGGAGGGTGTGGTGGGTCTCAGGCTTCCAAAGGGGTGGAAATCATTCTGGTCTCCTTCCTTCCTTCCTTCCTTCTCCTTAGTCACTGTTTGAGCGGCAAGGGATGGCAGCACATGGTGGAGCAGAGAAAC
The DNA here is from genome assembly GCA_037013535.1 of Intellagama lesueurii. NCBI lineage: Eukaryota > Metazoa > Chordata > Lepidosauria > Squamata > Agamidae > Intellagama > Intellagama lesueurii. The sequence continues at coordinate 909,536 of JBAJHW010000005.1, read as the reverse complement.
CCCACATTTCCCTACGGAAAGGAATTCCACGGACGAAATCTGTAGGTAAGCCTGGTGTTCCTTTTGTTGCCACAGCAGCTTCCAGGGGCTCCCCTGGTGTCCCAGCAGCATGGGTCCCACGGCTTTCATGGCATCAGGGGTCTGCTGCCCCGTGAGAGAGCCACCTCCACGAAGGCAGCCTTTACCTGGAAGATTTGGGCAACATCCTGTTGATTAGACCACCTCCAGGGAGTGGGTCTCAGGACAGCCCATCCACCAAGACCCAACAGTCTGGGAACAGACCCAACAGGCCAGGTTCCCACCTGCTGGATTTGCAAACAAAGCCTAAAGCATCAGCACAGGACAAGATCGGAGACAGCTGGGAGTCCGTTTGTTGTCTGCTCAAAGGGCAGGTTCTGGGTTTTGAATGTTAAAAAGGTAGTGGTGGTGGCAGCGGCTGGAGCTTGCAAGAGGCTCTGCCCTGCCCTGAGGGAACACCTGGCATGTTCCCGCCTCCAGCCAGGCAGGAAGCGGTGGCGTGCCAGGGGGTTGTCACATGCCGCTGCCCCCACGCGGCGGCCTTTCAGAAGCACAGCCAGGCCGACAGCTGCCCGGCAGAGCCTGAGACGTGAGAAGGGGAGAGAAAAGCACCTTCTCTCAGCTATGGTGTTCCCCTCAGTCCTGCCCTCTGGGCTTTCCGAGTACAGCCTTCGTGGGGAGGGCTTGTGGGGAGCTTGTGATGCGTTGCGGAGAAGAACCTTGGCACTGCATGCATGTCATCAGTTCTCCTTCCAGTTCCCCTGTGGAGCAAGTGGAAGGAGGCTGCTCTTAAAGACTGCGAGAAAGCTCAGGGGTGGAGCGCTCCGTCTGCGCAGCCAGAGGTTGGGAGTTCAATTCCCCTTTGGTGCCTCCTTCACAGGGGCAAGGCTCGATGATCCAGCTCTGCCGTTCTTCTACTAGAACTGCAGCAGCAGCATCAGTAGTAGTAGTAGTAGTAGTAGTAGTAGTAGTAGTAGTAGTTGGACCTGCAGGCCTTCTCCCTAAAACATTCCTCACCCGAGGAAGACACAGCAGGCAGATTTCCCCCATAGGGACTCTCGACAAGAGGTCTAATAACACAGAACGCCCTCTCAACCTCTCGAGTCTGAAGGACCACTTTTCTCTTGTCATCAACAGACCTTGTGGATTTCTAAGAGGGAGTCCCCTTCTCCTTGATCGTCATAACAGCATAATTGCCAATCCATCTGTATTGACCACCCTGCGGGGCATCGTCTTGTTATCTGTGCAGAGAGCCATGGCTGCCGATTTCCCCACACACACACTTTCCTCCCCCCCCCCCCCCCCCCCCGGTTGCATCAGAGGTTCAGTTCCTCCAAGGAAAGGACTCTGTGCTCTGCAGAAGGGGATTTTCAGATCCAGTGCCACGTTCAGGTTTAAGACAGAGGAGGGGAGCCACAGCCTTCCGTTTACAAGACATGAGTAGGGCTGGAGTCCCCAGGAGTCAGAAGTGATTGGATGGCACAGACCCGTTCGTGTTCCCAGTTGTGCCATGTGATCCTTGCTGGCAATTTTGCCAGCCAGAGCCCTGTGTTTTCTTTTATCCTCCCTGCAGTGGTCTCCCTCCAAGCCCTAGTAAATACGGCTGCCGTGTTGAAACGGTGGGGTCCTCTGCAGGAGGGAGCAGAGGGGAGTTGGGTTGCATTCAAGGCCCCTCAGTCAAGCTTCTCAGCCTGGCTCTCCTTCCCCCTCCGCGGCCTGCCCTCCTACCCCTGTTTTCTCCATCACCCCTTGGCGATGCACTCCCAGTTTTGTGCAATGTTGAAAGGAGGTCTGGCTGCCAGAACTGGGGTGACGGCACCTCTGTTAGCACCACTGGGAAGGATACAAAGGATGGCCCCTGGATGAAGAGGGCCAGAGAGATGTCGGGCTGACTCCCAGTGGGGCTGGGATGCTTTTGCCCCAAAGAGAACACTCGTGGATGGCAGAAACCTTCCGGGAAGGTCCTTCTCTTGACCAAGAAGCATGTTGGGGGTAGATAATCCACTTTCAGCCTCATACAGTGAGAGAGAGAGCAAAGTGGAGCAACTAGCAAGCAGGATGCCAGAGGCTTTTATTAGGATTAATGGAACAGCTCTCTTATTTTTAACTGATTCAGGCAGTGAAAGAGCTTCACAGCTCGACCTGTATCTGGTCCATCACCACCTGGTCTGTGCGAAGCCACGTCTTCATTGCCCAGCCAGACAATCACAAGCCCCGTATATTTGCTACCTGTCAGCCAGGGCCCTCCGGCTATTCTGGCAGAAATAAAACAACCTCTTATTCCTTCCTTGGGTTGGAGAGCGGTGGATCTATTGAAAAATAATTAGATGAGTTCTAACCATCTTTTTGGGTGTGCCCTTAGAGGTTGATTATGTCCAACAAGGTGGCTTGCCTGCAGTTCACTGAGCTGCAGAGTCCCGGATTTCTATGGTACAAAATAAGAACTTGGTAGAAGATAAGAAGGGGTGACTCTGTTTATAGAGTGCGGAACAGAATGGCAACAGGATGATTTATTTATTCGTTTGATCTAATTGTGTTGTAAAGAGTGCTTTGCACTAATGGGGCAGTATACAAATTAAATAAATTAAATAAATAAGAATATATATATTCTTATTTATTTAATTTATACACACACACACACACAGAGGACTGGAGGCCAGGGGGACAAAATCGTTGAGAAGCTTCCCTCAGTGCTGTTTAATGAAAGCGGGCTTTATGTATTCCCACCAGATCATCTTGGTACACACTGAGGGAACTGCTGGATAGCTTGATGACTTAGGTCTCTGGCGGCGAAGCCAGAGGTTTGGAGTTTGATTCCGGATTGTGCCTCCTTGAGAGGGGCTAGACTCCATGATCTATAGGGTCCCTTCCAGCTCTCCAGTTCTGTGATGATGATGATGATGATGATTGGAAGAGTAGAATCCTTAAGGGCTTCTACTGAACGTTTGTCACAGTAGAAGTCTCTGTTTTCCCTTCCCTCTGTTTTGCAGGCTAGTTCACTCTGTTTTGTGAGTGGTATTCAGGACTTCACCATGGGATTCCTTTGAGTTCCGATTTGTCAAATGCAAAGACTCCCTGAATCACATCTTGCCAACACTAATGTGCTTTTGAGCACTGACGACAGCTTATCAGTAACATCAGTTTCTGGCTGGATACCACTTGCTGGTGGGGCGAGAGGAGAAATGAGGCTCTCCCAGCTGTATAAAACGACAGACTCCAGGACGGGTGTGTGGCAGCTGAGAATTCCAGCTGGAAGACCGTCCAGGCCCTCCTCGGAGATGAGGGGTTTGTGGCACTCAGGCCCAGTAAATGGCAGATGAAATGAATGGGGAGCCTCCAGATGGTCTCACAGGGTGTTCTGAGCTTCCAAAGCCATGGTTAAGATGCTCTTCCCATTGAGTAAGGACAGGAGGGCCGGCCCATCTGCACGCCATTCCTGGCTGGGTGGAAACCTTCCGGAGGCAGAAAGAGAAGCCGCTGGCAAATGGCTGTGACTCACAGCCCAGCAGCTTTCCTCTGTGTGACGCTCAAACACGGCAGTGGGGAAAGTGAGCTTCAGGAAAAATGGCTCTCTGTCGTGGAGCCCTTCCAGGTGGAACCAGAATTAGAATGGTTAAAAGCAGCCGGGGCAAAAAGTGGATTCAGAGCAGAAGGCGGCAGGAGATGAGGAGGAGGGCCGAGAGGGCCAGGGAGAGATGGCAGCCGCAGGGTTCCCTGTTATTTTTGTACAAGGCTGATTCATAAAGAGTGCATTGCCCTCGGTCCACAGAAGGAGGGCTCCTGCCACTCTAGGATCTGTAGGAAGCCATAAGTTGCTGTGGTGTGGGCTTCCTCTAACTGACTGATGCAAGGTTTGAGCCCTCTTTGTGTTCCTAACGTCACTGATTCTGGTTAGCATGCCAGACTGAGGAAATTCATGTACACAGAGCATACGTAGGGATTACTTTCTGCCTTTGTTCACGGATTAGCAAAGTTTCAGTTGCATTTTACTCATTTGTCTGGGTGCCAAAAATGCACCACTGCCACCATGGGCACTAGTAATGTTAGCTTATTCGCTGGCTAGCCATGTTTTGCCCGATTCTGGACGTCCGCTCCCTTTGGGCCTGTTGCCACATTCAGCTGGCCTGGAAGCCGCTCCAGTTCCCTTCTTCGCCCACGCCTGCCCCACCTGACGATGTCACCGAGCTCCCTGGGCTTTCAGCTTTTAGACCGGCAAGTGGGGGGCCGTGGAGCCGGCAAGCATAGCAGGGCCTGGTTTTCCCTGGTGCCACTACAGTGGGTGTAGAAAAGCTTTAATAATTCCTCCTCTTCCTCCTAATTTTAAGCCACCATTGTGACGGCTGAAATGGTGTTGCTATTTTGTGCGATGAAATTGTTTTCAGATTATGATGACCCGGTGACTTTGTGACCTCCTGTCCTCGACAGCCCTGCTCAGCTCTTGTAAACCTGAGGCTGTGGCTTCCTTTAAGGAGTCAGTCCATCTCATATTTGGTTCTTCTCTTTCCCTGCTGCCTTCCACCTTTCCCAACATTGTTGTCTTTTCCACGCTGTTCCCAGAGGACGACAGCCACCGTTCAGTCATTTTTGTTTATAGGGAGGGCTCAAGTTTGGCTGATGCTAGGATCCACTTGTTCATCTTTCTGACAGTCCATGAAATCCACAAAGCTCTCCTCCAGCACTGCCTATTGAATGAACTGATTCTTTAACCCTTTCTTGGCTTTCTTCACGGTCCAATTTTCATAATCACAGGTAGTCCTCATGAATACTGTTTTTTGTGGTTTAAAACGGTGTATTAAAATAATTAAGCCCTAGAAAATGATAGTGCATTTAAAAGTGTGGCTTGAAAATAGTTTGCTATAGGCAATCAAAACAATTGGCTGCGCCTCAAGCCGAGCAAGGTCATTCCCCCACAATAGTCTGACAGCTGATCATTGTTGTTGTTAAAATTAGAGTTTATTTAATTATTTAGTCAATTTTTATACCACCCACTTAGCAAATTTTTACTCCAGACAGTGTACACAAGGAAGGGGCCACTGCAGAGAAGGACCAGCTTCTGGTTGTTGCTCTCTGGGCCTCTTGAGGTGTTAATATTCATAGGCCATGGTCTCCGAGGACCTGCTCAGACGGCCAGTCAATTTGGCAGAAGACGTTCAGACAGGTAGTGAGGTCCCAAACCATTCAGGGCTTTATATGTTGGAACCAACACCTTAAACCTGGCACAGAAGCGGATTGGTAACCAATGCAGGTTAGCCAGGGTCAGGGTGATATGATGATATTTCTTTACCCTGGCAATCAGTTTGGCTGCTGCATTTTGGACCTCTTGAAGCTTCTGTGTCAGCCTCAAGGGAAGCCCCACGTAGAGTGCATTACAGCAGTCAATTTTTGAGACTGGACTTCTAAGCTCTTAGATTTTCAAGCCTGACAGATAAGATTGTTTCAGCTGATCCGTTAAGTTCATTATGTTTTCATATTCTTATATCTATAACTTTGTGTTCGTTTTTTATAGTTAAGTTTTTGAATCTACAACCATATGCTCATTTACTCAGATCTGCTTGCATATACCTATTGAGTAAAAGGAAGAAACTGATTCTTTGGACCTTCCGTTTATCTGTCTTTCATGGGGCAAAACTGATAAAGAAGAAGGGAAGGTTATACACGGTGCAGGACATTCCTTTGGGTCACACTGCATTTAACCGCTTTTGGAGTCAATGCCCACTGTGAAGAACACAGGCATCTGATCGGACTCTTAGGTTTCTTTTCAGGTTTCAAGTTATCAGATCTGACACTGTCAGATGGGTGAGCTTGTCCTTGGCCTCCAAGGACATCATTAAAAGCAAAAGCGACACATGCTGCTTATACACTGCCCCAGAGTGCTTAAAGCAGTCTCTCGGCAGTTTACACTTTACATCTCTCGGCAGTTTACACTTTACGATGCAGGCGACCTCATGGCACTGAAGGAATTTTCTGAGTTCTTTCATAGCTGCCTTTTCAAGTCTCCGTCACTTTCTGATTTCTTGGCCACAGTCCCTGTTTCTATTGATGATTGAACCAAGGTATCAGAAATCCCTAATCATTTCTATTTGTTCACTATCAGCATTGAAGTTGTGTAAAGAAAAGCCAGCTGCCCATTCCCAGGGCACCCCCAGAAAAAGAAGGGAATGGGAAACCACTTCTGAGTATTTTCTACCTAGAAAACCCTGGAAAGGGTCGCTGTAAGTCAGAATTGACTTGAGAATGCACAATTATTATTTATAATTCTCCTGTAGTCATGATCAGAGATCAAAAGTAATATTTAGAAATAAACTGAGTTAGCTAAGTAAATTAGGATTACAAGAGTATGACTCAGTTTATTTTTTGTTTAAGCTTAAATTATGCATTATCTGCTACAAATTGGTTGGAACCTAAATTGGTTCTAGGTTCAGTTGAAACGTACCTTTTCACCCTGTCGGGAGGTCGGAGAAGCAGCGCCAAGGGTTGCAAAGTTCCCACGGCTGGACCGTCCACCGGCTCTTTGCCCAAAGGGGGAAGAGTTTGAGAAGCAAAGGTCTCAGGCGGACTCACTCTCTCCTAAGCCGTTCACCTCCCGGAGGAGGAAACAGAAGTCACTTCTGCTCCAAGCCAGCCTTGCTTCGGTACAGAGGGGAAGGCTTTGAGGGACTTGGAAATTGTCCCTGGGGCAGGTCTAGGTGGGCTGAAGGCTTTGTCCTCCTGTATGAGGAGGGGGGGATGAGATCTCTGAGAGGTGTACGTAGTTCAGCTGCTCCATTAAACCTCCTTTTAAGCACCAGCCATCCCTTCTCATACGATGGCTCCTGCTGCCTTCCTCTCCGGCACATTTGTTTCTGCGTTCTGCCCTCCTGAGCCCATCGTCTGGGGAGTGTTTGGGGGAATTTGATCCCTTCTACCCAGAAATGTTCCCTTTATTTTACTTGAGAATCGGGTCCACATGGATCCTTAGCAATTGTTATGCACTTATCTGGGCAAATCTAGAATAGCTAGGGATAAGAACACAATAGGATTTATTTCTGAGTAACTCTGTAGTACTCTGTAGTTATCACTGCTAAGCAACTAAAATACTCTGAATAATGGAGTAACAGCATTGCTGAACACTGCAGCCCTGCTGCCCTTTCGTGAGGTAGCTGGCCTGAAAGTTAAACGATTTTAGAGCTGCAGGTATTGAGGGCAGACTGGAAAGGGCAGTGGGGGGCGGCGTTTGGGTATCACAGGGATGGCCCCGTTCAATTCTGCACGAGATGCTTCACAGAGAGAGCGTTTGCCAGGGTGACCTTCCCCTACTGCTGCTGCTCAACAGCTGCCTTCCCCCCCAGGCGAGAGTCCCCATCCCCACAAGAATTCTCCGGTCTGGGTAGCCATTTCTCCTGACGAAGGTGGGCCCCTCTTGGTCTGGGGTGGCAGCTTTGTCTCTCCTGCCTTGGGTGACCCTGCCAGACTCATCACAGGGTGTAAACCACCACCGCCACCCCGATGGCATTGCTCTCTGATACGCTGAAACTCCCTCCCTCTGTCGCCCTGTGCATCTGAGAGGAGGCTGCTGAAATGGGGAGGAGGGGGTCATAAGACAGCCACAGCTGGACAGAGAAAACATGGAGGGAAGATCGGCTGATACCAAATAGCCTACCTATGTCCCCTTTGGAAGAAAAAAAAAGGGAGTGAGCAAAGTGTTTCTCTTCCACAGTAAACGCCCCTGTGTGGGTCATTAACTTGCTTGTCCTTAACCGATGACAAATCCTGCACGCCTGACCTCTTAACTGTTCGGTTTGCTCAGAGCTCTCTGGTGAGGGACTTTGTCCCAGGCCTTGTGGATCCCGGGTGCCCAGGGCCTGCAGGGTCGCCCTGCCCAGGTGTTAGCTGAACTGGGAAAGGTTCCTGGGACTGGCCGTGGCTTTGCACAAACGCCGTGGTTCCTTTTCCGGCAAGAGCTGAGCAGGGCCCAGGGAGGATCTCGAGTGCTGTGAAAATATAGGTGCGTTTTACCCTGGCGGGAACCAACTCTTTCAAGATCCCTGGAGGGAGAGAGAATTAACCACAACCTGACACAGAAATATGGATTTTATCATGTGTACGGGGTCTATTAAAAGCTAACCGTTTCTGCACAAAGAGGTGACAGGAGGATAACTCATATCATGTCAGCTCAAAAGTAGAAAAGGAACGCCTTTATAGCTCATGAGAGACACGGCCAGGAGGTTCTTTTGTCAAGGAGAGGCGCGGGTGGTTTGACCCCCGATCCTACCCAGGATCCTTACCTAGCCTTGCCTATTAACATGTGATGGTCAGAGGCGCAGAGGTGTGTAGAAACATTTGGCCGCCTAAGGCGCCTTCTCACAGCCTTCTAAATGCTTTGGGTACAGAGAAGCAAGTTGGGGACCGTTCCAAGGTCATCCGCTTCGAAGTTCACTTCCCCCTTGATTCCTGATCTGCTCCCTTCCCAGACGAAGCGGAGGCAGATTTGTTTTCCTCCCGGCCTTCCTCTTTCGTAAGGAAGCCGTTCCTGTGCCTGTGTGTAGCAAGCAGGTGGGCGAAAGTTCCTCTTGGTCAGCTAGTTCTCTTGAAGAAGGCCTTGTTATGCTTGACCTTCCGATATTGACGCTTAGCCATCCGAGGATAGCAAGACAGATGTATTTCATAGTCAAAGAAGGGGAATTTGATTTTTCCTACAAGAGGAGCTAGCCCAGGACTCTTGCTCGGAAAGGTTCCTGAGCTGGCACTGTTGGGCTGCAGGCCACCGCCACCACCTCGGGAGAGCGGCCCAGGGCCTGGCTTTTCATTCTGATAGCTGTCATGACACAGGCCTTCCGGAGAGAATTGGACCGCCCTCGGTCAGATCTGCTTTGATTGGGGTTCCTGCCTTGAGCGGGGGGTTGGACTCGGTGGCCTTAGAGGCGCCCCTTCCGACTCCCATCATTTTATGGTACTGTAGTCTTCATAGCCTGCTCAAACCAGGATTGGGGACCCTTGCTGGACCTAAGTTTTTGAAAATGAGAAAAGTGTCATCAGGTGGGCCGGGAGGGCTGGGAGGAAGAGCAGGGGAGCCTGTAGCCTTGTTTGTTGTGGTGGTGGTGGGGGGTTATTTTTGCCTTGCGAACACACCACCCACCCTCCTTTTGCTCAGCCGCTCTGATGTCTCCTGTTGTGCTGGTTTTCAGGTGAAGATGAGAAATTTGCTACTTCCCTAATGGATGGGAAATTCCCCCGAAGTACATCAATGCAAGATACAGTCAAGGAAGGGCATGGCATCCCACCCCCTCCGCAGACCGCCCCTCCCCCTCCCCCTTCCCCCTACTATTTTGACACAGCCCCACCCCCGTCCTTCTCTCCCCCTCCCCCTCCAGGAAGAGTCTACGACACCATCCGGTCCAGTTTTAAGCCCGGCTTGGAGGCCAAGCTCCACGGGCTGCCCCAGGTGATCAGCGCGGCTGAGATGTACGACCAAGCCAGGGCCTCTGCCGTCCCGTACCCGGAGAGGCAGAAGCGGGCCCGCTCCATGATCATCCTGCAGGACTCCTCTCATGTGCCCGTGGAACCCACCGACATTCCCCGCCCTGGCCCTTCCGCCACCCCCCCGGAGAAGCTGAAGCGGAAGGGGCGTGTGGTGGACAACCCCTACGCCAACATGGGCCAGTTCAACGTCAGCGTCTTCGCCCCCACCAAGCCGCAGAGGAAGAAGAGCCCCCTGGTGAAACAGCTGCAGGTGGAGGACGCCCAGGAGCGCGCAGCCCTCTCCATCGTGGGGGGCTTCGTGCGGGAGCCCTCTCCCACCCGGCGTAGCCATCACCTGAGCGGGATGGAGTACCAGGCGCCCCAGGTGGACGCGGCCAGCCTCCCCTTCACCACTGCCATGGCTGGGGTCATGAAGGACCGAGAGCGTCGTCTCGACGAAAAGCGGAAATCCACTGTCTTCCTCTCCGTGGGGGCCATTGAAGGGGGCCCCACCACCATCGAGATGCCATCTCTGCAGCAGTCCCGCTCCATTGACGAACGGCTGCTGGGGAGCCGAGATGTGCTTCTGCCTTCGCCTGTCTCCGCTTTAAAGCCATTAATCAGCAGTTCCTCGTCAACGTTCATCCACCCCCTCACAGGGAAACCCCTGGACCCCAACTCGCCCCTGGCGCTTGCGCTGGCCGCAAGGGAGCGGGCCCTTTCCAGCCAGGGCCCCTCCAGAGGGCCCACCCCCCTCCACAGCCCAGACTCCGACCGCGCAGCCCCCCTGTTTGTGGACGTCCAAACCAAAGAACCCGAGAGGGGGGACCTGGTGGGCCTGGTCTCACCTGCGTACTCCCCGGGGGGCAAGGCGCCCACGCCGGGCACTTTGACCCCGACGCAGAGCCACTGGGGGACGCCAACAACTGTGAGGAAAGCGGGCGAGGCTCGCGCCGAGACGCCCGTCAGGGAGGAGAAGAAGGTGGAAGACAAGAAGTCCATGATCATCAGCATCGTAGACACGTCGCAGCAGAAGACGGCCGGCCTCATCATGGTGCACGCGACGAGCAACAGCCAAGACCTCGGACTGGATGTGACGGAGGAGAAGCCGCCGGTCCCCGAGGCGGGTCCGGAGCCCACGGAGCTGGCCGTGGCCGAGGCTCAGCCCAGCCCTGTGGCCAAGGCCCCCGTCAGCCCTGTCTCGGACAAAACCCTGGGGCAAGGGAGCTCAGAGGAGGAAGTGGAGCCGTACACCGTGACTCTGCCCCCCGCTCAGCTGTCTTCGAGCGACGAGGAGACCAGGGAGGAGCTGGCTAAGATCGGTCTGGTGCCTCCCCCGGAGGAGTTTGCAAACGGGGTGCTCGTCACCACCCCGGGCACACCTATCAGCCAACTGGCTGCCCCAGCAGTCGCCACGCCATCCATACCAGCGGCAGCAGTAGCACCTTCTACCACTGGTGGAACACCCTCAGGGAAGCCCTCGGATGCCCCCACAGCCCCGGAGTCTGCTGCAGACTCAGGAGTGGAAGAGGTGGACACCAGGAGTTCAAGTGACCATCACCTGGAGACCACAAGCACCATCTCCACCGTCTCCAGCATGTCCACGCTGTCCTCCGAGAGCGGGGAGCCCACCGACACCTACACTTCCTTTGCGGACGGACAAACTTTTATACTCGAGAAGCCGCCAGTGCCTCCAAAGCCAAAACTCAAGTCCCAGCTCAGCAAAGGGCCGGTTACTTTCAGGGACCCACTTTTGAAGCAGTCTTCGGACAGCGAGCTCATCGCCCAGCAACACGCGGCCATTCTGGCTTCCGCCAGTGTTGGCCGGCCACGCTACCTCTTTCAGCGAAGGTCCAAGCTGTGGGGGGACCCCCTGGACAGCAGGCCGGTCCACGGGGCTGAGGACGACAAACCAACTGTGATCAGCGAGCTGAGCTCCCGGCTGCAGCAGCTGAACAAGGACACCCGCTCTTTGGGGGAGGAGCCGGCTGGGGGCGCCTTAGACCCCGGGAAGAAGTCCCCAGTAGTGGCAGCACGGTAAGACCGAGCGGGGTTGGGGGGGGCGGGGAAGATGTGGCCACAAGTGCTGCTAGCCACGGAGGACGGTCGGTCCCTCGGGGGGCGGGGCGGAGGGGGGGATACCTTGGACGATTTGGGTGTGAGGTTTGAAAATATTGCTGGTGAGCCCCTCTCCTCTCCTCCCCCTGCCCCATTCCCTGCCCCTCTTGGCCCTTTGTCCCGTTCCTTCAAGGTGTGTCCAGACCAGCACGCCCCTTCTGCGATTTCCTCTGGGCTTCCAGGGGCTTGTGCTTCTCTCCCTCCCTGGAGAGAAACTGGCCATTTCCACAGCGGCACCCAGGCAAGAAACAAGGGAGGAAAATCCAAGCCTCGACTGCAAAGCAGCCAAGTTTAGCTTCCCGTGGTGTCACGGGGGAAAGCAGGAGTGCATTTTCCAGGAATAGCCATGCCCTTCACAACAGGGCCTGTTCCTTGTGCATTGTGGTTGCTCTCCTGAATCTGCTTCAGGAGGCCTGAAACACGCATGGCTGGAGCATGACTTTAAGGAGCTGTTAGGGACATGCCCAGCACTTGGAAATAGCGTGTTAACACGTTGGCGTTGGAATGGTGACTTTCACATTAAATGGGACAAGAAGCCAAAGGATAAGATTTTAAAAGCAACATTTTTAATGTTTAGATGCCACTTTAATACCTTATAGTTAAGCCTAGGTACATTTCTCTCATTCAGTTAAATTCATGTGCCGTTTTGAAGCCCTGAGACAGGCTAGGTTGAGTGGCCGGGGACGAGGTGGTGGTGGAGCAGGAAAGGGCTCTGTGCTTCCTGCATGTCTCTTTTGCTGGGAGGCAAGCAGGAACAGAGGAGGGAGACAGAAATGAGGGCTGGACTGTTGCCACATGGCCTATGTGCCAAGATTGCTGGTCTGAACAAACTCATTTCTCCCGTAAATGAATCTTCTCTTTGCCATTCCCTACTGCCTGTCTCCCTGTCCTAAATCTCTGGTCCTGCACACTCTTCGGTTTGGATGCACTTATTATTATTATTATTATTTGTTTGGTTTTCAAAGACCAGGGTCTAGGGCAGAGTTTCTTGGACCTTTCAAAGCCCATACCCCTTTTGATGAACTTCAGAATCTCACATACAGTATAACCTCAGACCGGCTTCCCCAAATATTTTTATTTGAAATCGGAATACCTGGACTGTGACTGGGACAGGCAGAGGCCTGGTGGGCAGAGGTGGTTCTCTTTGTATTGAGCCGAACACTACCAGCTTTTGAAAAGGTTAGCTTTTGGTGTTGGGAGAATGGTGGCTTGGTGCGTGGGAAGCATGATGGGGGGTTGGATGCACCATCTGGACTCTGCAGTATGCACTGCATCTTAACTCCAAGATCCCGGAAGGCAATGGAAATGTCACAGGGCCAGCGGTGTGTGGGGCGATGCAAGGACCTGCACACTGAGGATACATCACAATCATTGGTTTGCCCCATTTTCCAAATAAAAATAGCATCCTCTCCTCCAGATTATACAGGCCTCCCTGGAAATCTTAATTTAACCCCCAGAGGGCACCCTGCCCCTCTGCTAGAAGGGTGTTGAGGGGTGGGGTATGTGTGTCAGGTCTCCTGTCTCCTTGGGATGTTGGTCACATTACCCTCACCCAGCCCATCAATGGACTGCCTGATCGTGAGGCCCTGCAGAGTTTGCTGAGCCCAGCTTGTGGCAGATTGCCCAGGCATGAACCTCATCGGTCTCCGCTTCCAGAACCAGCCCTGTGGGTCTTCCACCTCTGAGGACACAGAAGCAACCCTGTGCGCCAAATGTCACAGCCCTTGCATGGGAAATGTCCCACTGCCTTTTCTGCCCAGATCAGGTCTCCCACATAAGAAGAGCTCTGATTAATGTGAGCCTTTGAAGGTCAGAGCAGGCATGACTGCTGAGCTTCCCTCCCCAAGAGCAGGTGGAGTCTTCTACTTGCATAGCTAATTCTGTTGCAGAGTGCCCATGTTATCCTGGGCATTTCGTATACAGAGGCATTTACCCCTCTTAAGGTAGTAGCCTTGATTTTTTAAAAAAATTAAGGAAGGAATACAGGGTTTGCACCATAGTCTATGCACTGATATGCATCAGAACTGGTTTGCCACGAAAAGGAGTTGAAGGTGGGGAAGCGGGGGAGAAGGGATGGAATTGCGAAGTATGTGGGGGTTGATCCAGGGCATAAACAGCTCCTTCCCACACATCTCATGAAACTGAAAGGAAAAAAAAGTCTGAAGAGCTATGCTAATTCAACATAAACCCACATAAAAGCAAAGGAAGGAGAAAAGCAGCCGTCAGTGCAGAAAAAAAAGGGAATGCAAGGTGGGGAAGGGGGATTGAAGAGAAGTGCAAGATTTCTGTCACTTATGGTCAGTTATGGGCAACTAAATATCTCTTTCTTAAGGAGCAAGAACTCTTGGAGAAAGACAGGTGAGTGTGGCGGAGATTTCCTGACACAGATGGTGCCACCCTCTGTTGTGGAGCCGGTGCGGAGATCGGCCAGTCCCTCAACTGGTTTCTCCTTCTGTGCCTTCCGTTTGCTTCTTTCCTGTCCATGTGATGGGACTCTTGGTCAGAATCCCACATGACTAAGAGGTGAGGCTAAGCTAGGCTTTGCAAGGCAAGAGCAGCCGGGCATTGGGCTAGGCTCACCATGGGGTTTGCTCACTTCTAGGATCCAGGCTGATCCCCAGTGAATAGCTTTTTCCTCTATTCCAGAGCACCACAGCCACCAGAGTGGTGGGCTAGGAAATGCTAAAGGCACAACTACAAACAATTCCAAGCAGGAAAAAAAAGGTGGAAGAAAGCAGAAAAGATCGATGTGTTTTCATCAGAAGCCCAGAGAGGCCTTGAACGTTTGAAAAAAAGAGAGAGAGAGACATATAGGAAGGAAGGAAGGCCAGGCCACAAAGGAAGAGGACAGACAAGTACCAAAGAATTGCATAGATGGCATTAGGAAGCCAAAAGCTGAGAATGAGCTGAGGTTAGCCAGAGATACTAAAAGCAACAAAAAAGGCATTCTTCAGGTATATATGCCTAGCAAAAGCCAGAGAAAAGAAACCGGCTCAGCTACTCAATGGGGATGGTGAAACAGATGGCAAAGAAAAGGCAGAAGTGCTCAATTCCTACTTCATCTCCATCTTCTCCCAAAAGACAGTCTATAACCCTCCAGGCAAATGTGAAGTACAACGGGAGAGGGCAGGACTGCAGCTTGAGGATGATAAATAGTCAAATAATGCCTTATTACGTTCTGATTAGCAAGCTAACTATCTGTGAGCTGAATAGAACAATTATCAAATGGCTACACAGTTGGTTACAGTATCTTACTCAGAGAGTGCTTCTCAATGGCTCCTTCCCAAACTGGCTGCAATAACAGAAATACAGTCTCCAAATCCCGCGAGGTACTAGTCCCCCTCTATTCAACACTGGTTAGGCCTCACCTTGAGTCTTGTGTCCAGTTCTGGACACGGCACTTAAAAAAGGATGCTGACCAATTGGAACATGTTCAGAGGAGGGTGACAAGGATGATCAGGGGGCTGGAAACCAAGACCTCTGAAGAAAGGCTGAAAGCACTGGGCCTGTTTAGCCTTGAGAAAAGAAGACTGAGGGGAGATCCAGTATGAATGGCACTTTTCAAAGACTTGAAAGGCTGTCCTACAGAGGAGGGGCAAGATCCGTTCCCGGTCATCTCGGAGTGCAAGACACATCATAGTGGGCTCACACTGCAGGAAGGCATTGATAAAATAATATTTTACACTGCCATGGCAAGTTTGATGTGGAAATAACTTTCAGAAGAGGTCGACTTTTCCATCCTTTCTGACTTGAGCTGTCCCCGAGTCCCTGGAGCGTAGAAATGCCAAGGACCCATTTCTCTGTAGGCCACCTGTTCCCTAGGATTGTGACATCCCAGGGAGCCTTGTGATGAGAGGGGGGTGAGCTCGGAAGGGTGGGTGGCCTCCTGGGCCCACGCCCCACCCCCCAGAAAGGCAGAAAGCATAGGAACTGCCAGAACAGGAGTTTGGGTTAGGGTTAGGGTTAGGGTTGGCATCCAGTTGACCCAGTTGTTCTCTCTCTCTCTCTTGCTTTCTTTCTTTAAGCAACAGTAAAGATCTCTAGAGGTATAATTTGAGTTGATTTCTAGGTGCAAAAGGTGTGAAAAGGAGAAAAGAGAGGGCTAGAAAAGTAATATATATGTGTATTCAGCATGCTCTTTAAAAACAAACAAACAATTGCTTTGTATTCCTACAGATCTGAAAAAGAGAGTGAAGAGAAATAAGCCTTTTAAGCGTTTAGCTCGTAGGGTAAACCTTCCTTTTTCTATATAAACTCATCCACTAATTTTGTTTCCATCTCGAAAGGTGTCCTGTTCTGCTGGAAGCTTCCCCCTCTTTCAGTTAACACCCTCCCCATCTCCTTGTAGGCTTTGTCGCTGCCCCTCCGCTCCTGCCGTGGGCCGGAACCATGGCTCCAGATCTGAAGGGTGGCTGCTTTCCCAAATCTAGGCCCGTGGCAGGAGAATGGCTGGGCCTTCAGAAACAGAAGGGGCCCAGGCTGGGGATCATGGAACTCCTTTGTGGACACGGGAGGCGCGCAGGGGAGCAGCAGGGCTGGCTTCTTTAACGTGGGGGCTGGATTCCTGTGCCCGGCAACATGGTGATCAGTTACTTCTGAAAGTTACTTCTCTGGATGCCAAGTCCTGGAATCTCCCACCACTTTGGCCACGAGAGGATTCTGGGAGTTGTGGTCCATGAAAGTGACCTGACGTTAAGACATCCCGGGATGTCTCCTCCACTGTACCAGCTGGGTGTGTTCACCAGCTGGACCTCCATTCAGGTGGTTGAAACCCACCTTGTAAGCCTCTCCATAGTTATCTCCTCAGGATACCAAGGTTAAAATGAGGGGGACAGGTGGGGCGCTTTACTCAGGGAGTAGAACACCCTCTGCATGTGTGCTGAAGACACACACGCCCGTCCCCAGTTCAGCCTCTGGCATTTTCAGGTAGAACCCAGGACAGCTGCCGCCAGTCAGCATGGAGACACTATGGAGCAGGACAGCACCCGGGGCTGGCCCCAGAGAAAATTGCGCCCTGCCGCTCGTCCGGTGCCAAGCAGCCTTGGTTCCAAACCAGAAGGGGTGAAAGCTCTCTTAATTTGAGGGGGAGGACCAGCCCTCAGGGAAACCACCCGTTGCCTGGCATCTCCAGTGGGAGCCAGAAAGAGCTTCAGACCATGCTGCCGTCTCACAGGGAGATTTGGGCTCAAGGGGCTCTGGTGGCTCCTGGTCAGGCAGATTGCTGTGGCCTTCTTAGGGAGTCCCCGGCGAGTCCGTGATGGGAAGATCCTTTGGGTGGAGGGGGTGCTGCGTGGTGACGGGCCCAGCCCTGGTGGCTTTCTGGACGGATGGCAGCGTAGTCAGGCCCGGCCCCTCTGCGAAACTAAACTAAAATAAAATAAAAGGCAGATGTTCCATGTGGGAGTGCTCAGGTAGGGATCATGAGAGTCCATTCTGCTTTGAGGTGGTAATCCTTCTACCCAAGGAGGCTGAGAAAAACACCCATTTAATCAATAAAAAATAATAATAAGGAACCCTTTCCTCCAGGCTCCTTCTGCTGGAAGCTTCTGCCCTGGTCCAAATGCCACGAGATGCTTCTATGTTCGTTGGTGCAATTTGGTTTCTCCTGACATAGAAGCCATGGCAGACCTACCTTTTTGGGGGCCCTGGAGCTTAAACTGTTACCGGGGGGGGGGGGGGACCCTTCACAGCCGGCAACCAGGCCTCCGATAACCACGGTTGCTTTCTTGAATGGGGCTGTTCCACCACAGACTCCCACACATTCTTTGAAAATGTGGACTGAAATAATTTCTGGGGGCCCTGCGGGATTAGGGCCCCCTTTTTCACCACTCTTTTCCTGATTGAAATGCCGCCACACACACCCCCCCCCCCGGGGCCAAAGTTGCGATTAGCCCTGTTTGGGCTTTTCCTGCACTGGAGGGTTACTAGCAGCTCAGATCAGGGAAACTACGCAGGGAGAAGGGTTTAAACAAGCGAGCAAAGTGACACCCGCGTCCCGCAAGGGCACCAGGGCTGCAGTCCCGCTCGGCACCCCTTCAGATGAACTGGAAGAACCAACAGCAGCTGTAGCAGGCGATGGGATGGTTGATCTCCCGGGTCTCTCGGAGGCTGGCCTCCAGCGAGCCTGGGGGAGCCCCAGGGGCCAGAGCCGTCTTCCTCGGGAGGGGGCGATGGCGGCAGCCTGTGGGGGAAGCCCCCTTCGTGCCCGTCCGTGAAGCCTCCCTGCGCAGTGCCGCAGGCGCAGCTTTTTCCGATCTGATCCCAAGACCCCTCACCCTCCGGTCCGAGAGCGGGGCATTCCCTGAGCCGACGCTTCTCCCATCGCATGACGAGAAAGCAAGCGGTTTCATGAAGTCATGCTGCACAGCGTCTGCCGGGAGGGGAACAACTTGCGCTTCCTCCCGGCTTCCACCCTTGAGCGAGAGCTGGCGTTTGGCCAAGAGACCTCCCAGCCGAGGTGGCGCCAAACAGCGCCTGGCCCCAGATGGCTTCTCGCCTCCTGTGCGCCAGGCCCAGCAAGCAGGATGCCCAGCCCTTTCCTGACCGTTGGCATGGGCCGGTTCAGGGCCTCAGCCCAAGAGGAAGGTCCCAAGGGATCGAGAAGACTTGACTTGACGTGGTTGCAGGTGGGGGGAACCACTTTGTGGTCGGAGGGTGCTCTCTCTGGGAGACCCCGACGTGGCCCTGGAACCGGACCCACCAACAGACTGACCGGAAGCAGGAGGCCTCCTCAGCCAAAAGCGGCCCGTCCAGGGGACAGGCTCCATCCTGGGGAGTGGGGTGGAGGGTCTTCCTGGTGTCCAGCATCAGTGCGCACAGCCTACAAGGATACGGGGGCATCACAGGTAACAAGCCGCTGCATGTGTTTGCAACCCCCCGGACCCTGACCCCTTCACATCATCCACTCACTAACCCCTTACTCATCCCAGCCCACCTGCCCTGCTATTCTGCCCAACAAGTGGGGAGAGGAGCCGGGGAGGGGGGCCCCCGTGGCCTTTGGCACCTTCTGCGCCTGGGAGGGGAGGCTTGCTGGGGTGAGGTGTTCCCTTGGACCGTGCCCTTTCCACACACGCTGTGCCCCTGAGAGACGGTTCTAAATTTTGGAACAGCCCAAGGCCATTCTCCTCCATGGCCCCGAAGCAGCCCGCCCGCCCAATCGTTGTTTCAGCCAGCTGTACATCCGTGTAACTTTTATGGGTTGATTCAAATCCTTGCTTCTCTAGGGTGTCATTGAAAAATAATGTTGCCTCATCGCGACCCATATGGGATGGTTAAAAATAAAAGCCACCCCGTGGACTCAACCCGTTGCCTTAGAGGTGATCTTTTGGGGTCCGGGCCCCGGGACAGGTGCCCCCTCGGTCTGCTCCTCACGCCGCCTGCAGTGATGGAGGGAGGGGGGGCTTTTAAAGAGGAAGCTGCCTTCTAAACAACCCACAAGCTCCTTGACAGTGTGTGAGGGGAAAGCCACTTCAAAGGGGACGCTTGCTGGTGGGTTGCGGGACTGGAGGTGCGACTGCACACTTGTGGACGTGAGTTGTAACACACACACAATCCAAACTGGGGCCCAAGGATTAATTCTTTGGTTGCTGTGGGTTTTTCGGGCTCTTTGGCCGTGTTCTGAAGGTTGTTCTTCCTAACGTGCTCTGGTCCTCTGAAGATGCCGGCCACAGAGACTGGCGAAACGTTAGGAAGAAAAACCTCAAGAACACGGCCAAAGAGCCCGAAAAACCCACAGCAACCATTAGATCCCGGCCGTGAAAGCCTTCGCGAATACGATTAATTCTTTGTTTCTGCCCAATTGTCCTCCAATTTGATAGAGTCTCATTGACGCCTCCCCCCCCCCCCTCTTTGGGTGGGGACGAGGGAGAGAAGATGCCGGCCGGCCCCTCAGGAGGTGAGGAACGGACAGTTGTCTGTCCTCCGCCATGAGAGGCTAAACCCGTGGTTCCCACCCTTGGGTCACCCAGGTGTTTCTGGATTACGACTCCCAGAAGCCTTCACCACCAGGCTGTGCTGGCCCGGGGGTTTCTGGGAATGATCGTCCAAGAACACACCTGGGTGACCCAAGCGCTGCCCTCAAGTTCCCACGTGGTCGTCCCTGGAGGGTCTGCCCAAGGAATTCATCTCAGGGTGGCCTGTTTTGAGGGGTCGGTCATCACCTTGGGGAGGAACAGGAGAAATGGGTGCCTTTAACTTGGCACCGATCGCCAAGTCAGGAAGCCTGATAGATGGGGAGAGGGGACCCCGAGGCTCTGTGGGAGGAAGGGGAAAGGGCCTGGCCTGGCAGGAGCCAAGAGAAGGGAGGCCTTGGGTTGGGGGGAAGGAGGGGACAGGACTGGCCCCACCGAGAAGCCCTCGGGAAGGAGGGTAGCCGGATATCCTCGGAGGTGGCAAGCGAAGGCTGGCACAACACGGGGCCAGACCGAGGGCCAAAAGCGAGTCGGCGCTCCCCTGGGCTTCCATGACACCAACTGCTCCCGTGCCCACCCCATTTGGGCGGCGACCTCAATGACCGCCCCGGGCTCCGTTTCTCCGAGGCCGGGGGCCTCCCAAATCCCTGCACAGAGTCCAGAAGAAGCCTTCTCGCCTCTGAGCTCGCCTTATTGCTTGGAGGTCGCGGCCCCTTGGGTGGCTCTAGTGCCATCACCGCCTGATCGTGAGCAACACCTTCCCAAACTTTGCCCCGTGCCGGCACAGACCGGGAGCCAATTTTGGGGCGGAGGTGCCGTGAAACGTGGGCAGGAGGCTCTGGCAGAGTAGACGAGGACTCAGGCAGCCTTTCCTGGGAAAGAGCCCTCGGAGCGTTTCCTGTTTCTACAGTCAGTGGTGCAGCCTCTTCTCTTTGGCCCGGGTCTCCCTGGGCTTGTTCCGGGAGCGCCTCCTTTAGACAGCCTGTCCTCCTGCAATCAGACAAAAAGCCACAAACATGCAACCACACCTCCGAACAGTCCGGATGCAGCCTCGCCCTCTCCTGTCCTTCCCACTGACCCCCCACAAAAGACCCCTTGCGCTCTTCCTGCTGAGCTTCTGCCAGTGAGCTCACGGGGACGCCGAGCGCAGCCGTAGACCTGGCGGCTGTTCGCTCCTCCTCTCCCCACTAAGTCTGAAGCCAAAAACACTGGCGAAGAAGATTTCCAGAACCATTAGGAGTGTTTTCTGCACTTGTATTGCTCCTCCCCTGCAAGAAGTAAAAGCAATAAAAGCCAATGCACGTATACTCAAAAGTAAAGTCCACTTGGTCAGTGAGGCTTGCTCCTAGGTAGGCATGCAGAGAAATGCCCCCTCTGTTGTGTAGGTTATGCAAGATGGGGCCGACTTTGTCTTAGAACCTCTCTCTCTCTCTCTCTCTCTCTCTTTCCCTCTCTCATGGGCACATCAGCATCTCTCAGGGCGTTCTGTGCCAAGTCTGACTTTGCTGAGACAGTTAAATCCTCATGCCTGCCTTACACCTTCCTGAGAAAAGTAGCAGGTCCCGTGTGCATTCTCACCCCATTTCCCACTGCTGGCCCTCCTTTCTCACCCCCTCTCCCTCCGCCTCCATGCCCCCCATCCTCCACCCGCCCATCCCTCGCCCTGCCTCTCCACCCGCCATCCCCCAAGCCTCCACCCGTTGCTTTGGCTGTGGAATCCATGCAGTTGTGAATGTTCCGTTTCCTCTAGCAGATCAGGAATGGGATTCAGTGGACATGGACCTGGCCAGAGCTGAGCTGCCTGTCAGAATCCTTGGGTGCCTGTGGTCCGGATCCCCTGAGCATCTGTCTTCCCACGTGCTGGCTTCTTCAGCCCTCCTCAGCGCTCCCTGGCCAGCTTGCCTACTGCTCCAGCGAGCAGAACCTCCGCCTGGTGCCACTGGAGCCCCTGTGAGCCATTGAACAGCACTGGGGGGGGGGGGGCGTCATGGGTTCTCCGCCCTGCCCCGGGGGCTGCCCCTGCCTGGTCGAATGGGACAGGGACTTCCTTCAGCACTCCTGCACCCGAAGGCAATCCCTGTGATGATGATGATGACGCTGACGCTGGAGAGACCCTGACTTCCTTCTCTAGGAAGACCCCTACCCCCACCATGGAGAAAGAGCTCCCCCCCCTTCCCGAGCTGCCCCCCCCTCCCGGCCATCAGGCCTTGGCTTCTGGGAGACGCAGCGGCTCCAGGCTGGTTTGTGACAACGTCTGTGCGTTCTTCGGGGTGTGGGTTGTGACCAGCAGCGCCTTGGACTGATGCTAACATTTCTCTCATTGCCTCTCTTCCTGCTCTCCCCATCTGCATGTCTCGGCTGCTCTGTCTAGAACCGCCCCAGGCCTCAGGAGGGTGGGCGAGTTGTGTAAGTGAGCATGTTCTCATCTCATAGCAACCCCATGTCTTCTGTCCGTCCGTCCGTCTGTCTGTCCTGTCCCGTGCTGCTGCCGCTGCTGCTGCTGCTGCCGCCACTGTGCCAGGGAGCGGGGTGCAGGGAGGAGGGTGGCCAGGCTTGCTCTGCCCTGTGTGGGTCTGCCCGTGTCCTGCCCGTCTGTGCCCCCCTAGCATGTCTGTCTCCCTGTCTTGTGATGTGATGTTCTGTGCCACTGGGTCCCAAGAGGAAGCTCCCACCTGCCTTCTGAGGGACGAAAACTGCGGCCTCATGAACAGGGCACGCAGGAGGTCCCCCCCCAAAGCTCTGGCTCTCTAGAAAATCGAGAACCGAGCGGGGAGGTCTGACCTCTCCCCTTTCCCCCATGCCTTCTCCAGGAACACTTTCAGCCTGGCCCGTTTGCCTGCCTGGCTCCGTGGAGGGGAAGCCAGCCTGCAGGGCTGCCTGTGCCACCTCCGTGGGCTTCTGCCAGTCCAAGCCCCGGGAGGAGCTTCTGTTGCTCCGAGCCGAGTCTCCTGGCCAGAAAGCGGTGCTGGAGCCCTTGAGCGCCAGGCCCCTCCTCGGTCCTCGCAGGGAGTGAACGGTGGGAGGCAGCGATTCCCCCCACCCACCCACCCACTGGGGTTCAGAAGGTCTTCCTCATGTCCCTTTGGGCTGATCCAGGTGGCTATTTCTTCTCCCGGAGAGTTCCTTGGCAGCTCAGCAAACAGGATTCGAATCCTCCGGTTCCCGCTGGTCCCACCGCGGGCGTGGGCGGCACTCGATTCGTCTCCCTGCTGTGCTGCTGCTGCCAATCTAGGTCCGTGTGTGGTTGTTGGGGCTGCCCCAAGGCTCAGACCCTGAGGCCCTGCGGGTTCTCAAAAGGGTAGCTTCTCAGGAAAAGGGAGGGGGCGGTAGCAGTGCCACCGCCGGCCCCCCATCTGTAACCTGACCCACTTGGGCCAGAGAGCGTTCCCCAGAAAACGGCCGACAGGTTGTGTTCCCCCCGGTGCCTGTCACATTTGACATGGGGGGGATGCTGTGATTTGGTTGGCACATAAACCTGAGTACAAGGGAGGCTTCTTCTCGCAAGAGCGATACTCTGAGGTGCCACACAAGGAAGGGGCAGAAGATCTGACCAAGAGACTTGGAATGAGGGTTGCAGGTATGACCTCCCTGTCCGAGGCGAGCGTGGGTATCCCCCCCCCCCCGGGAGTCTGAGGGTCCCATGCATGCTGTCTGATTCAAGAGGTCTTCTGCTCCAGGCGGGCACAGAGGAGAGCTTTCGTCAAAGATCTGCTCTCCAGCAGGGAGCTGGGCCTCCCTTCCGTCTGACCCCGCTCTTGGGGTGCTGCCCCCAGAGGGGCTGGCCAAGCCCACTCCCTTTTCCTAGGGCACCCGGGAACTCTTCAGGTGCGGTACCTGACCCTGATGCCCGTGTGAACACAGGGGCTGGGGTGTCCCGTGTCACTCGCGTCTGGTCCTCGCTGATCTTCGAAGGGTGTTTCTGTCTCTGCTCTCCGGCTCCATCCGTTACACCATCCCCAGGGTTTGAGCTTGGGCTGAATGTCAGTGCTGTGGCTTCTTGTGTGCTGTTCCTTTCATCCATCTGAACATGGCCCCACCGCCCTTCCGCCTCCAGCAAGCCTGTCGTGGCCGGAAGCAGGAGCGAGGGAGAGACACCCGGGGGAGAGCTAAGGAATGCTTTTCGCCTCTCTTAGCTCTTGGCCCCTGTGGCTCCTGCGTGGCTTTCGATGTTTGCTTTCTTGGGTTGTTGAAGACAGTGGCCACGTGTGAGCATAGGAACATCCCGGCCGGCTTGTGCCGCCCGTGGGGACTGGTCTCAGCCCCAGCCTCCCACCCATTTCTGTCTTTGCCTCCGTGTGATGTCTGAGTCCGCTTGGCTCATGCGGCAAAGTGGATTCGTGGTTAGCAGCTCTCCAGCCGTCTCTGGGTGGAAGTCTGCTCTTGGCAGGCCCTGCTCACAGGCTCTGCAGCCATACATCCTTTCAACTGGAACACACAACGGCCTTGAAACATGTCGCTGATGATCAGCTTCTGCTGTTCAGTCCTTCCGCAGTTCTTCCCTTTGCCTGCTCTCTGACTGACAAAGCCACTCAATGAAAACGGTACATGATTGGCACCCCAGATCTGAGACACTAGGGTTCTGCCCCCCCCTCATCTCCTCTCCCCCCCCAACCCCAGCTATTACAGTGAAGACCTTTCTGATCCATGGGAACATTTCCACACTCAGAATAAATGTAGAGAACTTCAAAGAAGACCCAGCTGAGCCTTGTTTATTCTCACAGATGTCCCTTTAAGTTTTAAATGCATGCGTAAATTGTTCTCATGGAAATTAGTGGGAGAAGTGATTAATTTTGGCCAGATCACCCGTTTTTATTAAATAGGAGACTCAGCCCTTCTGGATTGTTCTCTTCTGGGCAGAATAAGAATCAGGCTGATGTCATAACTGAGCAGTGCTCAGGGATATGTCTGATTCCACGTTCAATACAAGCAGATACACAGACAATTCCCACATGTACATGGTGGAGCCTCAGGTAGATCAGCCGCCCACCCCCTCTCATCACACGTTGACCAGCAAGAGGGGGGAAAAGGCGAGACCTCCCTTGGATCTGGAAATGGTCCCGTTGGTGGCTGGGAGACCCTTTGTGCTTCTCCTCTTGCCTGGCTGTGGGGCGTCTGGTTCTCTCCCTGTTGCTGCAGGAGACAAGGCAGCCGCTGAGGTGCTGGCACAGAGGAGGAACTGGGCTAGCCGGACCCCCAGCCCCACCCTCACAGTCAGCGAGAGCAGCACAGGTGGTGCTTCACTACGGGGGGCTTTCAGCCCACGAAGCGTGTTGCCATTTCCCCCTCCTCCACCGTAGCAGTAGCTCTTGGAACTGGATCCTTAGGACTCCTTTCGGGCTCCGGCTCAGAGAGGGACCAAGCAGCCGGGGCAGTTTGGGACCTGGCCTTGCCTCCAAGCTTAGGGACGTGGCTCTCCCAAATGACCCCTCCTCCCCAGCGAAGGGAGTCAAGAGCTCTGCTGCACATCCAGCATGGCGTCACTGAAGAGGGGAAAGATCCAGTAGGATCAAAAGCATTCACGCTATGTTAGATTACAACAGATTGAAAAATCTGGACTGGCTGAGTATTGTATTAAATGTGGTCATGAGCCCCAATGGAATGGAGTCCAAATATTGGCCAAAACCAGTCGATTTTGGGACAGAATTGTTATGGAGGCTCTCTTGATAAACCTTGAGCCGCCTTCCATCCACAGAGAGAGTGGCATTACTTCTGGTGCTTGCTGGAAGCCTTCGCTTTGCAAACGGGATAGACTTGGCAGGTTGCCTTTATAAAACGCTGGCCACTGCAGCGGGGGGGGGGGGGACTGGCTCTTTCATGTTCACCTGCCTGGGTGGGGTCTGAATGGCCCCCCCAGCTGGTTTGGATTGTATCGCAGTCTTCTTTCAAGGACAGCGGCCAGGTGAAGGGATTCACCCCCTGCACCATCATCTGCTAAGAGTCCTATTCAGAGTACAAGGACGGGAATGGGACCAAGAGCCTCACCCTTGAGGCGGGTCACTAGACAGGCTCCTCAAAAGAAAAATGCATGACACTCATGGCTTGGCTTTGCCCACAACAAAAGTTTTTTTATTTTTGTATTCTCAAGGCTTTTACAGCCGGGATCCGATGGTTGTTGCAGGTTTTTCCGGCTATTTTTATTTTTATTTTTTGTAATGCAATGCCCTCAAGCTTGCATAAGGTTAACTCCAGTCATTATGAGTCATTGATGACCCCTCTGCCTTTCTGTTTACGCTCTTTAATTCTTGATGACCACAGAGTAAGTGCTTTTGAAATATCTACCAGAATCAGGAGAGCTGATGCTACCAAGCCATACAGCCCTGGTACCCTCAGTTCCTGCCCGGACCCAGCCGCTCAGAGCTTCTCCGTCTGCCTGTTACCCCTTGCCTGGGCCAGTGAACGACCGACCGCACAGGCCCACTCCCACCAGAGCAGGAGGGAGAGGGGTCTGGGCACTCAGCGACAAGCTGTGGAGGCTCTCCCTGGCAGCTGGAAGCTTCACTTCTTCCTCCTTTCTGATGGCTCAGACTTTCCTGCACTGTCATTCAGAGCAGGATTCGGCAGCCTCCACGTCCACAGAACGGCTGCCAAAATATGCATGGCTTTTCAAGAGTTGTGTGAAGGCGCATGTGTTGCGTTTTTCGGGGCTCCGCCTAGGTCGATGTTTGAGAAATGGCTCCTTTCTCTTGACCTGCTGCAGCTTCTCGTAATGCTAGCAAGCTGACCGAAGCAGGCAGACCCTCAACGTGGGGAAAGAGAAGGGCTTCTTGGAGGCCAAGGAGAGGGCTCAGCGCCAACTTTTCTCTTGGCTCCTGTCTGGACAGATCAGGCTTGATGGATGCCCGTGCTAGTTCTGTGAAGAATCCACACAAATTGGCTGCTTTCACCTTCATCCGCTTCCGTCCATTGGTCTTTTAAACCGCATGTCTCCCTTTAGCCTTCTATCTTGGCACTAAGAAATTTCAGGCATCTTTATACACTTCTTTCGCTTCAGAAAATAGTTTATTGCCTATAAAGCCAGGTTGGTAGGTGTCGGACAGAGCTTCCGATGCCACTCTGGCCCCCTTGTCCATCTCTTCGCCCCACCCTGCCTCTAAGGTTATTGCTTCTGTTCCCTGGTTTCATTCTTCCCGCTTGGCCTCAGATGCCTTTGATTCATAACCAGTTTATCCAGACCCACCAACGTCAAGAGCGCCAGGGTGCCTTGCTTGTCCTCCAGCTTGTCCATCACTGCAGGTGGCATTACATCTAAGCTGCCTGAGAAGGTGTTAGATTCTGTACCAGCCCTGGGAAACCCAAGCCCCACCCATCTCGAGCTCTTGCCAACTGAAAACCGTTCCCCCTGCCCTGCATGCATCTCCGGTCAGAATTAGTCCCCATCGGGTAGCTGCACAGAGCTTCCTTTGGTGAGGGTTGGCAGGGGCCCTCGAGTAGAGAGAGGATCAGGGAAGGGAAGGCACAGAGAAGCAGACTGTCCTTATTGCCTGGAAGACCCAGGGGACAAAGCACACTCAGCAAAAGCCAGCCGACCACTGTGGGCAGCATTGTCGTGTTGCCCAAGCGCAGAGTGGGAAGGAAAGGGCGTGCCCGTCCCCTGTTGCTTCCCCTGCCCAGTCAAAGATAAAGAGGGGCTTTTGCGGTGGGACTTGCCTGGAAGTTGCTGGCGTAGAAGAGCAGGAGGAGGAGGAGAGGCTGCGTCTGGAGAGAACGTGTGAGGGTTTGCTGGGCGCCAGTGGGAACCTGCCAGCCTGGGGGCGGCCTTGTCGGCCCCTGGGGAGGGTCTGCCCCCCCCCCCGATCCCCAGTCCTAGTTCCTTTGGGACAGCCGAGGAAAGAACTCCGCCGTCCCAGCCGGCGGTTTTGCTTATGGCTGCCGAGGTTCTTTGAGCCTCTTTAAAACCCAGAATGGTTCCCCAGAGCTGAAGAATGAAGTGGAGGATCCAGTCCCGACCCACCCACCCACTGCCCCATGCTTTCACACACAGAGACAGAGAGAGCGAGAGAGGAACCAGCAGTATCTCAAGTGATACTTTCTGCATTACTTGAAAGAAGAAAGCATACGGTTGGACAGACACATACTGCAGAGACCCATCTGACCTCCGTGATGGCCGAGCGCTGGTCTTGGGTGGCAGGTGTACTAGCCAAGACAGATTGGCCGGCTGGACCTCCTCGTATCTCTGAGGGAGCTTGATCTGTCCACAGGAGGGAAGTCACGGGATTTCACAAGGATGTTCAGTGGATCAAGGTCAAACCCTATGTAAAGGCAAATCCAACATTATCCCTCCAGGCCCGCAAATATTCTGGAGTGGCCTGCCTGAGCACCGTCACACTTCTGTCCCGATGCCATTGACAAAACAGAAGCCGGCTGACGTAGGCCTTGTCCTCTCAAGGCACCTTTCCTTTCGGATTAAGACGGTTATTCTCCAGCTCGGATCTCAGCTGAGAGCTTGAGAGCTTGATGTTGGCTCTCACCTCTTGGAGCTGACTGCCTTGGGGTTTGGGGAACAGCAGCCACACCCACAGTAATTCTGCTTTCCCCCATAGGCTCTTTGTGTGTGTGTGTGTGTGTGTGTGTGTTTTGGTGCCTCTGGACCTTTCTCACCTCTGGTTTTTGGGCTCTCTCTCCCTCCCTCTCTCTCTCCACAGACTTTTCAGTAGTTTAGGAGAACTGAGCACCATTTCCCAGCGCAGCTCCGGCACCACCTACACCGTGCGTCCTGGCAGCCGCTACCCTGTCACCCGACGCACTCCTAGTCCGGTAAAGCCCGCTCTGGACAGGACAGACCCGCTCAGCAGCGTGCGGCCCTACGGGCTCACCCCGCCCACCATCCTCAAATCTTCCAGCCTCTCCATCCCACACGAACCCAAGGAAGTGCGCTTTGTGGTGAGGAGCGTGAGCGCCCGGAGCCGCTCCCCGTCGCCCTCGCCGTCCCCCACAGCCGCCCTGCATACCCTCCACCCGCCTCGGCCCTTCCTGCAGAAGCCGCTCCACCTGTGGAACAAGTACGACGTGGGGGACTGGCTGGAGAGCATCCACCTGGTGGAGCACCGGGACAAATTTGAGGACAACGAGATCGAGGGCACCCACCTGCCGGCCCTGACCAAGGAGGATTTTGTGGAGCTGGGGGTGACGCGGGTCGGGCACCGCATGAACATTGAGCGGGCACTCAAACAGATGGTAGACAGCTGACCACCCCAGGCAGCGCCGGCCTCCGGGGAAGGGGCTGCGGGGGGGCTGCTTCTACTAGACTAGTAAGCCGGAACCCACTGGACACGCTTTCAATTCTACTCTGACCACTGCACTGAAGGGGGGGGGGGGAGAGAGCTGGCAAGCACCTGCTCGCTCACTCTCTCTCTCTTTCTCTCTCTCTCTCTCTCTCTCTCTCAATCTCTCCTCCCCCACTCTCTCACACGCACACGCACACACTTCCTCTGCCTGGAGAAGAGGAAGGGTGTGTGACAACTCATTCCCCTGTACGTTTGTCCAGGGGAGTCTGGCCTGCACAATTCTGGATGTGCCCTTTCCCGAGAGAGTCACTGCAGGACAGGTGGTTCTGGGGAAGGGAGAGGGGGCCCTGATTTTGAGGACACCACTTGTGTGGGATACCCATGAGGAGTGCACGGAGAGGAGGAGGATGTTCCGAGAAGAGGCAGGGGAACCACAGGGGAGGAGGTGGCTCAGCTCAGTTGTGCTGGGTCTGAGCTGCATGGGGGTGGGGGGTCCCAGCAGAGCGCTGGGCCACCTGGCTGCCTTGTGGCTCTGGCGTGGGGCTCTATCTGCATCAGTTTGTCAGGAGACAGAGCAGCGGCTTAAGGATCCATTTGGAAAGGGGAAGGAGTCCAGATGTAGGCGTTATGCAGCCTGCTGTGGAGTGACAGAAATGGCTAAGGATGCCTCTGGAACTCCCACCAGGCAGCACCTTCTAAGAGTGGTTGCAGGTGGAGCCGTCGTGGCTCAGGGGTTAAACTGCAGTACTGCAGTGAAAACTCTGCTCACAACCTCGTTTGATCCCAGCGGATTCAGGTAGCCGGCTTAAGGTTCACTCGACCTTCCATGCTTCTGAGGTCCGTAAAATGAAAACCCACTTCACCGGGAAGGGGGGGGGCAAAGTGTAGCCTGCATAATTAACTTGTAAACTGCCGAGATGGTGCTCGAAGTGCTGTGGGGCGGTGTATAAGCAGCACACTTTGCTTTACTAGGAGATGTGCATGGGCCAGCGCACTGCAAAGTGCGGTCGTGTGGGTGAAAGCAGGAAAGGAGACCATAGCCGAAGGCAAGGCAGCCGGCCTGCCTCCCTCTCCCTGACATGCAGGCGTCCTGGTTTCTCCCAGGAAGGGTCACCTTGTGGGCGAGGAGACGAAACTGCCACGCCTGGGCCCAAGGAGGCACGACAGACAGAGAGAGAGAGAGGGAAACCACACACACACACAGACACACACGCACGTGTACTCGTATTGAGAAGGCCCTGCCTTTCGAAGGACTGTCTTCTTTTGCCCCCCGTGAGAGGGGACCAAAGTCGCATGGATAGAAGAAGCATGTTTGGGGGCCATACCAAGGGGGGGGGCAGAAGTGGAGGATCCGGCAGCTTCTGCTTTGCCCGCGTTCATGGGGGAGGGGGGAGGTCTCGTTTTTCTCGGGGAGGGGGGGCCGGGGGATGCATTGAAGGAGTCTCTCTAATCTCTGTGCGTTTCTGTGGATTTGGTGATCCAGCCAGAGGGAGGCCAAGGCCAGGATCCTGCCCACTCTGTCCTAGTCACTCATTTTGCATCTTTTTAATCAACTATATATTTGGAAAGAAGAAAAGAACAAATATCTATATATCTATATATCTATATCGCCACCTTGTTTTGTTGTGGTTTCAGAAAGCGGTCTCTCACTCCGGGGGGGTGGGGGGAGGCCTGCTGCTTCTCCCAGCAATGCCCCCCACGCTGGGGGGGGCAGATTTTAGGGACCGAATGAATGAATGAACGAAGGCACGGGATGGGGGCAGGTGGGAGGGGCATCTTTTTCAGTTTCTTGCAGATGTTCTGAATGTTACTGATTTGACGGTGGGGGTGGGGGACCAAAATGGCAACCTGGCACTTGGTTTGGGGACACACCCGGTCTTCCATGTTTTTCTGGGCAGTGAGTGCTGCAGAACGGACCCTGGCCAGAGGGAGCTGCCTGCACCCCACAAGCCCCCTCGCCTTGCCTCGGCCCCGTCTCTCGCCCTCCTCCCCCCCCCGTGGGGCCAGAGTAGGGGCCAAGGGAGGCCAACGGAGCCCCCCTCCTCTCCTTGAGTCCTTCCGAGGGCCACGGAAACCCAGGTTCCGGAGGCGAGGCCAGCCCCAAGCGGAGCAGGGAAGGCGGTTAGGATGGCCGGGAAAGGGCCAGGGCCAAGCCCAGAGCCTGGAGCGCGAGGGAGGAGGAGGAGGAGGGGGTGGGTGAGGAAGAACAGCAGCCCAAGGACGTGCTTGGACTGGGTGCCAGGCAGCCTCCCTGGTGGGAGGGTTGGTGGTCCAGGGAGGGCCTCTTGGCTGGGGGAGAGGGGAGGCATTTCAAGGACGGCATCCCCACATCTTGTTCTGAAGATCCCCCACCAGCACCGGCCAAACGGTTGGGCTGGGAGACCGGTGTGGGGATCGTGGCAGGTCTTTGCCCTTCAACCCCTGCCGTCTTGGACCTCTTCTCCCCCCCCCCCCCAAGCTGTCAGTTCCTACATCCCTAGTCTATCAGGAATTGTCGCACCTGAGCCGTAGGCAGCATCTCCCAGGAGAAAAGCCACCGTGAGCATGCTCACCCCGCCTGGTGGGCGCAGGGGGATTCCCACCGCGGTCCCAGCCAGCACATTTCCCGTCCTGCTGTCCCTGCGAGGACGCGGGAGGAGGCTGTGGGACTGGGTGGAGCACCGAGGGGGACACCTCGAAAGGATGGGGCCAGGAAAGGCATCCCCCCCCCCCAGTCGGGAAGCTTCTCTCGGCTTCAGCGCCAGAGGCCCAGGCTCAGGTGTCCTCGGCCTTGGCCATGTGGGCCCCCTTTCCGGCCTGTGACACCCCACTTCTACTCACCTGCCCAGCCCCTGCGAGACCAGTTGGACATCTGCCCTCCGTCCCAGGCGGGTGTCAGGCAGTGGGAAGCTTCAGCCCCCAAAGCCCTTTTCCTTCGAAAAGGCGTAAATTCTTTCTGGTGCTAGAGGGAAGGAAGAGGGAAATCCTCGCCGACCCTCACCCCTCTCTCAACCTTCCCAAGCTTATCCCAGTGGCTGGCCGTGGGGTGGCCATTCACATGGAAAATGCACAAAAGGGGGCAGCCTGCCCTCTGCCCTGCCCCCCACCTGCCCTCCCCTCGAGAAGCTTCTGGCGGGGTGAGGAGGAGGAGGAGGAGGAGGGTGCTCTGCTGAGCGAGTCTCTTCCCCGCAGCCAGCCCTTGGAGGGGTGGCTTCGCTTTCCAGCTTCGGGGCAGGAGGAGGGCTCGCCTGGGATGGGTGCTGATCCCTGGCCTCCCCCCGCAGGGCTTGTGGCCGCTGGGGCTGGGATGTGGGGAGACACCGGGATCCATGTGGTTGAGCCATGGGGCAGAGGTATCCCCAGCACCCACCCACCCATGCATTTCCATCAAAACCTTCACAATAACGGGACTTTGGGAGAACGGAACAGGATGGTTTGCGCTCAAGTTCCCCGTTTTCAGATTTTCTTTGTAAACCAAAGAATTCCAACCAACCCATGTAGGAAACCCACCGTTTTTCTGATTTCTCAGACTTTAGCATGTGTTTGCCCAGTCACGTTTTAGACTGCGTTTGTAAGGAGCGAGAGTGGATCTGTAACAACTGAATTTAATCATTCGAAGACGATTCGGATCCTGCCATCTCCCTATAAGACCTACGCGGTAGACACTGTAGACCCTAGAGTGGTCTTCCCCAATCTGAGGTGCTCCAGGCCTCTTGGATTACAAATCCCATCATTCCTAGGCCGCACCAAAGTTTGGAAGGCTGCCCTATGCAGTGGCCCACACAGAGCTGAGAATCGTATTGGAGTTCACATACATCTTGTATTAACTTTTTTTGCAGCTGATGACCGCTAATTGGTGAGCTGCTAAGGCATGTTTCAGTCACTACCGAGATGTCTCCTCCCAACTCATCAATTCGCTACAATGAGCCACAGTAAATTAACACAAATGGCATGTGAACGTCAACAGGATTCGAGCCAGGGAGTCTTCACACACACACACACTGCTCTGTTCATTGTGCTCTGTAACGTCATGCTGATGACTGAACCTTCACAGGACAATTCTGTGCCTGTTGACTCTGATGAAAATCCCACTGAGTTCACTAGGGCTTAAGTGTGTTTGGGATTGCAGCCTTCCTCTGGCAGCACTTTCCCATTTCAGGCAGCAGGTGTGCATATACTCTAGTGTTGGCAACGGCTTGTCCTGGACTATGTGCACCTTGGATGGTGCCCCGAGGGCCCCATCCTGCCCCTGAGTGCGCATTGCTTCTTGCCCAGCGCCAAGCCAGGGCTGCAGTTGCTGCCCTCCAACCTGCAGGGTGACCCCCTTCCTGTCCTTCACGCCTGGAGGGCCGGCCCCTTCCCTTCGGTCCAACTGCAAGCTTTGTGAGCCCAAGTTGAACCTTTGTGAGCCCAAGTTGCCACCCACTCCTGCCCCAATGCAGCCCAACTGGCCTTCCTCACATGGACAGAGAAGGCGCTTCTGTTGGTCGCTGACCACTCTTACACCTCTCTCCATGGAGGCTCACAGTCCTGCAACCCCTGTCCCTGTGGTGGGGGTGGAATTTACTGTCTGTAAGACTGGTTGGTGCCTTGCTGACCCGCGATCCGCCGGAGTGCAGGCTCCTCTGGGCGCCCCCCGTGCTGCCACGGGCTCTGTGTCTCCATGTCCCTTCTGCAGCTGTTTCTGGGACAATCTGAGGAGACACGGCCGGCCTGCATCAGCCTCCTCTTGCTGGAGGCGTGAAGACTGCAGACCCTATAACATGTCTGCAGGAAGTTCACTTCAGGACTGGGAAAGCTGGATGCCTTCCTTCCTTCTATCATCAATTCCTTCCTTCCTTCCTTCCTTCCTTCCTTCCTTCCTTCCTTCCTTCCTTCCTTCCTTCCTTCCTTCCTTCCTTCCTTCCTTCCTCCCTCGAGAGCAGCCCTCCTTTTCCTGAGCACTTTCCTTTTTCCTCTTGAGGGCTGGAGAGCAGCACACCGAAGTAGCCCCGAGTTCAGGGGCGGCTGCTGCTGCTGCTCCTGCCCACCCCGAAGGCCAGCCGAGCTTCTCTGTGCACAGGGAAGCTGCCCAGCTTCAGCCCCACTAAGCAGCTGCAGCCGTAACTGTGTTCGCAAACACTGGGCGGTATCCTGGGGGTGCACTGGAGGCCTCGCGCCGTCTGCCCCAGGGACGCCACGGCTAAGTCCTGTTCAGGCCTAGCACAAAGGGACACGGCAGCCAGCCAGAGCGCGCTGGCGCCACAGACGCCAGAAGGGGAGCCACTCCTGGGATCTCCTTGACACTCACTGGCTTCTTTTCCATAATTGCCCCCCCCCCGCCCGCCCGCCTGCCCCTTCCCACCCTGCTGTGCAAAACTCTGTAAACCATCCTGAGTGCTTTGAGAGACCTAAAGGTGGCCCACGTGGAGCCATTTAGGAACCAAACGAAAGGGCCAGAGGCGACGTTTTGGAGTCGCTTTCCTCTCCGCCTGTAGTGTTGCACAGGTAGGAGTGGTGGCCCAGATTTCTCCTGCCTCCAAAGCCCCACAAGCCCCAACTTTTGACCAAACCATTTATCAAAAATCCAACATCCGCTTGGGCCAGAATTTGAAAAAAACAACACGTGTTTTTAATCCCCATGCCCCAATGGCCAATGGTTGCCCTGGCTGAAGGATTCTGGGACTTGAAGTAAAAAAACACCCTGTAACTTCTACAAACACTCTTCTGGAGAACCTCACAGCTTGTCTCCAGAACCTCCACAAAAACCACTCCCTTTGGCCGGTTTAAGTCTTCTGGAACAGACGCCACCGGCCGGTCTGGATCTCCCGGCCTCCGATCGTAGGGCGAGCCGTTGAGTAAGCCTTGCTGAACTCCGTGGTGGGCCTTCCATCTTAGTCAACGTGCTTAGATACCTGCTCTTTTGGCACCAAACCAGATGAGAATCAGAATTTCAGGCTTGACAACCTCTTTTCAGGACGGTTCAAAGTCAATCAGCTCTTCATATTCCTCTTACATCACCTTCTTATTTACATCATCAAAAAGGTTAAAGGCTACATTTTCTTTTCTTTAATAAATTCTGTGTTAATTGTTAAATTCAGTACATATGATCCTGTCGCTCCTAAATCATGAAATCTGGTCAATTAACTTCCAATTAACTTTCTCTTTTTCCCCCCGGCCAATGATATGAACAGAACTGTAGCTTATAAGACCCTAATAGATCCCTAAAGCTTGTTATTTTACCCTATTTCGGAGTCTGTAATGTTGCCTGTCAAGCCCTCGAGGTACTCCTGGGGACAGGAGCGGCCGTCCGGGCTGCCGCCTTCTTCGCCTACAAGTGAAAAGCAGCACACTCCCAGCAGGTGTTTGGGGGCCTGGGACATTTTTCTTCTTCAATGGGACACCTTGAAGGGTCAGCCAAGGCACCCTCAAGTAAAGGAGGAGGGAGGATAGGCAGAGGTGGGAGGAAAACCGACTCCCAGGCTCTCCTTAACGACCTTGGAGATGCGCTCCAGTGTCCGAAGGACAGGGCAGCCTCGGGGGAAGACCCAGTGGCTGGGCCAGGGTCTTCCCTTTGGGCTCCGCAAAAAGGAACAGGAGGGAAACCCACCCGGGGTCGGTCCCCTCGAGGCACCCCGGAGCCTGCCTCTTTCCTCCCTTAAATGAGTACAGGTGGGAGTGTGGGGAGAGCCGTTCTGTCGGCCCTACAAGGAGCAGGCTCTGCCTTGAGTCCTGGGCAGAACGGTTCCTGCTTCACGGCCTCGGGGGCTCTTGCAGGAGCCCCACGCCCCATGTCGGCTGTCCGTCCCAAGGGCTTTGCACATTCACCCCTGTCTTTGCTTTCTGGGTTGCAAAGAGGTTGCAAAGGTCACACAATTATGAGGACGACGATGACAGTAATAATAAAAAGGCTCTGCCTTGCTCACTTCCATTCCTGCTGTGCTGTGCAATGACTATTTTGCTCAAGGGAGCCCCTCGGGAGGGCGCCCGGCTGTTCCACTCCTGGACTGGGCTGTCCCCTGGCTGAGCAGAAAGGGTGTGGGTGTCCCTGTATAGGCAGCTCCCTCCCCATTCTCCTCTCCTGAAACAGGGGTCAGCCAATCCCACCGCTCTCCCATGCATTGCGTTCCAAAAAGCCATTCTGGAGAAGGCAGGCAGAGGGGACCTGGCTGTGACATTTCTCTCTCTTTCTCTCTCTCTCTCTTTCTCGAGGGTCATTCCAAGAACCAACCCCAGGTATGCAGCTGGGGAAGACCCGGCTGCTGCACACGGAGCTACTGTGATTTCTCATGGCTTCTCAATGACTTTTGTTATCTTCTGTACAAATTTGGGACGAGATTTCCGCTCTGGAGTTTTATTTTTAAAGTAATGTTGATTTCTACTTTTATTTGGGGTCTTGACGAAATCCATTAATCTTCTGTACTCACAAAATCCAGTTTGCATCTCTAGCGTTCAAAAGCAAGAGTGAACCTGAATCCTCAACGCCCTTCCCTCGGACAGGTCTCGGTGCTCCTCCTTGGGGGCCGGACACCAAGTACAGTTGGGGTTTTTCACTCTCACAAACACACCCCCTACAGTAGAGGCACACAGCTAACGGAAGAGCCGCTCCTGGTCCCATAATCCTGTCCGCCACACACACACGCCTGTACCCTTTGGTTTGTCCACTTGTTTTCTAATTGACAGGGTCAGATGGACTTCACCCCTTATTTTCTATGGATTTCCTGAGGAGGCTCCTCCTTCTGTAGAGTAAGGGAGGGGGTGGCACACACACCTCCCTGCCCCTGATGTTGTGATACGCTCCCCCACCCCCCACAGAGATCTATGTTTCTTATATTATTATGATTATTATATTATTATGATTATTATGATTATTATTATGTAATAAATTTATAAGAAATCTTTTGGCCGTCTCCTCCTTGTTATTCGCTCCATTCAAGGGGAAATCCTGCAAATATGTGGATGCATCTCATATTACGTACTGTTTGAAAGCCTTATTTGGGGGAGGGGGTATATGTCCCAGAATCGCCCAGTGGGCACCCTGGCTGGGAGAGTTTTTTTGGGGGGGGTATTCCAATAAACGTTTGTGGGGGGGGGAGGTTTCCAAGCTGCTTGTCAATTGAGAGTCCCTCGGGATGTCATAAGGTGAGGTCATGGTTGTTTGGAGTATGTGTTGTGATGCGTCATCTCTGACCCTCTTTCCAAGCTCTGCACAGACGGACTTTGGCCAATACCATGTAAGTAAAAAAAAAAGGGGGGTCCAGGACTTGAGCTCCCACCCCCAGCCCCACTTTTTGCAGGCCTCCCTCCCTCTGTCCTGGCCGCCCCCAGAGCGGAGGTCTCAGGAATGCTTTCCCTGGCAAACTAGGAAAGGCGGTTCCGGTTGCCGGCAGCCTTGGACCGATCATGGATCTCCGCGTCTTCCCCCAAAATACCCAGAGAGGCGCCGTGGCAGGCTGGAAAGAGCAGCAGGCTGGTGGCAAGGCCCAAAGGCGACGGCCACCTCGTTTTATAGAGCCTCCTCCCGAGTGGGAGGATGAGGTGAAAACCATCACTCATTCCAGCAGAGATGTTCTTGCTGCGCCAGTGTGCCAGGCCCTTCTCCCGTCAGTCAAGGAAGCTTGGTGGCCTTGAGTTGAACGTTGTCGTAGACTTGGTGTCATCTAGAAAGGTTCAAAGGAATATCAATTTAAACTGGCTTTTATGACCTTTTTTGTGTACCCTCTAGATACATCTCTCTCTCTCTCTCTCTCTGTGTACACATACATACAGGAGAGAGAGAGAGAGAGTGTGTGTGTGTAAAATATATATCAAAGAGCACTGTAGTATCCCAGAACCTCAGTCTTTTCATGAAAGTGCACAAGGAAGATATCTGTGGAGATTCTCAGTCCTCCAGGTGAGCTTATCTGGAAGGTGAGTCATGGCAACTGGACTTCTTTCTTATTAGGTTGAAACGTTTCCCTACTCAGAAGAAGAAGCCACTTGGATGAGTAGTGCAATGTTTCAACCTAAAAAGAAAGAAGTCTGGTGGCCATGACTCAACTTCCAGATGCACAAGGAAGAGTTTGCAACCGGTGGCCGTAGAGCAGAGGTTTCTGTGGGTCATGACAGGGGTTCTCCGTGAGTGGTACCTGTCCCACGGGTGGAAGACAGATGTGATCTAGCTGAGATGCAGCGTTTTTATAACAGTTGCTAAGCAGCCGTACGATCATTATTACAGTGTTTGACAGCTAACAGGATTGTTGCTTTTTCTTTTCTTGTGTTTACACCAGGCAATATTACAGCATGTTTTGTGATCTTAAAAGTATAATATAAAATATTATATAAAATATTATAATGTTATATATATATATATAACATTATATATTATATTATATATGTAAAATATAACAAGAAGCTGCCTGTAGACCCGTAACTGTTCTTGTCAGATGCGGTGAGCTTTTTCTTTGGGTCGAGGTGAGAGGGGCTCTGGTTCTTGGGCCAAAGGTTTGGTGGGATGGAAGAAAAGAAAAATATAAATGGCTTGGAGAAGGGCATAGAGGCAGGTGACACCAAACTGGGAGGTACAGCTCATACTTCTGAAGACAAAATCGGGATTCAAGACCATATTTGCAGACTGGAGAACTGGGCCAAAACAGGGAAGAAAGTAAAGTTCTCCATTCATTCATTCATTCATTCATTCATTCATTCATTCATTCATTCATTTCTACCCCACCTTTCTCCTTAAAAGGACCCAAGGCGCCTTACATTGTTAAAAGGACAATATTAAAGCTAGCAACAGTGAGTATACAAATACTAAAAAAAGATCAAACTAAAACAATACAAAAAACATAAGCAACACCAAAGGTCTTCTTGGCCTGCTTGCAGAAAGATAGCCAAGATGGGGCCAGGCTGGCCTCCAGTGGGAGGGAGTTCCAAAGTCTGGGAGCAGTAACAGACAAGGCCCTCTCCCGTGTCCCCACCAAACACACACCTGTGGAGGTGGCGGGACCGAGAGGAAGGCCTCTCCTGATGATCTTAAAGCCCAGGCAGTCTCATTGAGAGAGACACGGTCTTTGAGATATCTTGGACACTCAAGCTGTTTAGGGCTTTATAGGTTAAAACCAGCACTTTGAATTGTGCCACAAAATGAACATTGCTTTTGGTAGATTTCTGCTAGAGTTCAGAAGTAACCTCCACATGCATCTTTCTACTTTGGGGGTCCTATGCACCCCTTCAGAAGTTTGCTGCCCCCTGATTCTGAGAGCTGGAGGACCAAGAAAAGAGCAAGCCCTTCCAGGTGTAAGGGAATGGAGGCATACAGTCCCCTCCTGAGGTGTTGGACTACAGTTCTCATAATGCTTCAGTCATCTCTCCGCAGATTTCAGCTAGCAGGATTCCAGTAACCCAGTCTCGTTCACTATAAGGCAGCTTCACATGATAATTAAAGCTGATGTTGGAAATTTGAATATAAGCAAATTCCAACTCAGCCACTATCATTACTTGCAAAAATGCAAAGAGTTCCGTACTCTGTATTTTTTGTTTAAATGCTGGGTGTTTCACCTTTGGAGAAAGCAGTCATTTCTTAACTGCATTTTGTTGGTCAACTGACAGCGCATAAGTCTCTCCCCATTCTCTTGCTTGCTTGCAGGACTATGGCAGCATCATGTCGACCTACTTAATGACTGGCATCCAGAGAGCGGCAACACTAAGGGGACCGGATAGAAAGGGAAACCAGCCAACCAACCAAGCCCTTGGAATGCTCTCTGTTTGCATTTAGCAGAATAATCTATGCAATGTAGCTTATCCATGGTCTTCAAGTGCATTCAAAGGCTAATTGTATTGCCAGTTGGGGCTTTTTGGATGAAAAGAATTGTTCACTTTGTGGTGGCGGGGGTGGAGAAGAGGAAAAAGCAGCTGCAGCTTTTGCCAGCAGATGTGATCTGGTGCTCCACCTCACCTGTAGAGGAGGTGTAAGGTAAAGGTAAAGGTTCCCCTTGACAATTTTTGTCCAGTCGTGTTCGACTCTAGGGGGCGGTGCTCATCCCCGTTTCCAAGCCATAGAGCCAGCGTTTGTCCGAAGACAATCTTCCGTGGTCACATGGCCAGTGCGACTTAGACACGGAACCTTCCCACTGAGGTGGTCCCTATTTATCTACTCGCATTTGCATGCTTTCGAACCGCTAGGTTGGCGGGAGCTGGGACAAGCAACGGGAGCTCACTCCGTCGCATGGATTCGATCTTACAGCTGAAGATCTACAGACCTTACAGCACAGAGGCTTCTGCGGTTTAACCCGCAGCGCCACCACGTCCCTTAGAGGAGGTGTAACCCCTATGAAATATTGATTCAACAGAACGTGTGGGACTAAGAAAGAGCAGGGCTGTGAGTAAGAGATTTGAATCAGAAAGAGCAGCAAAGCTAAAGAGGCCAGAGTGGCTGCTGCCACTTAGTCTGCTAAAGCCCTTGCCAGCTTGGTCTAGCTCTAATTCCTACCCGTTTGTGTGAGAGGAGTGAATCTACATAGTGAGTTCATGTATATGCAATTGAGTTGATATTTTATTCTGGGGTTTTGAAGATTGTGCATGTGGAGCTGATTCTTCTCTGTTACGGATACCCAACTCCGTTGAGGAAGATGTCTTGGATTTTTATCCGATCTTGAACATTAAAGGCACGCTTGAACTTTGTAAATGCTACAAGCAACTTCTATATTGGTGCTGTTGTCGAGGTCTTGGGTGCAGAGTGTAGCATTTGCTTGTTGTTTGAATTGCTCATATTGCCTGTTACAGAACTGTGAAGAACAAACTCATTTGGTCAAACTGTTTGCAAGGTAAGTGCAAGGTTAGATAAGTGAGCAAATTTCCCCATGGAAGTTAAAAGTGTTACAGAGGTACAGCAAACTAATGGAGCAGCTCCTACAGCAGTCTTCCTTCGTCGCCAAATCACACGACAGCATTGTTTGGTTTATCCATGTATTCGGGGGGCGGGGGGGGGGTTGTGTGTGTGTGATTGGAACATCCTTATTCAGGGAAAGGCTTCTGCTTTAGGGAACGAGTCCTGTTACGCTACTTCCTCCACCCCAAACTGATGCATGTCCTTCCTGCTGAGACATTTCCATTTGTAATCCCGCCCAGGAACGTGGCTGCAGGAACCTCTGCCCCAAACTCTGCTCCGGCTCGCCTGGCGTTCCTTCCCTCTGCAGGTGTTTGGGGGCTGGATACCTGTGAGCGTTCCAGGAACCGACCTAGCTCTGAGCACTCAGGCAGCTGTTCTGGCCACGTCTCTCTGTCCAGCTCCAGCAGCCCATGACCCTGGAAAGGGGACCCTCGGGCCCAGCAGACCGTCTGGAGCGAAGGCCCGCAGCCACGTTTGACAAGGGGCTGCGTGTGAGGGTTCGTTTTCATAAACTGATGGTGGGCACAGAATCTAGGTGTGCCTGATTTTCTATCAACTGGACTGGCTGCCTGATTTTCTTCCCCAGACCGGGTCCAGTTCAGAACAAAATGGGAGCTAGACCTGTAGGACCCCAAATGGGCTTCGGGCTCCTCTTCCCACATGAACCTGGCTGCAGGTGGGGCACGTGCCTGGAGGTCCCACTGCCCCCCCCCCTTGCCACAGGAGGCTTGCCTGCTTGAAACAAGGCCAGGCGAGGACCATGACTGGTGGAGTCCCTCTCCAAGGACGTTTGCCACCGCCGGGTGGGAGGACATTGTGACGGACAGCAACCCACCGCTGCTGCTCCACTATGAAGGCTTTGCTGGTTAGCATTTGCCATCATTTTATTTCGGGAAGGGCTGGGGGGGGCACTCTTGGCAAGGCTCCAGAAGCGCATTAAGCATGCTCTGGTGAACAGGTAGTGCTGTGGCTACGCCACTTTTCTGTCACCCGGGCTGGCACTTTGAAGTTCCCAGTGGCGGCGTAGCTGTGCTGTGTAAGCGCCCTCTCCAGCAGGACGGCTGGGAGTAATGGACTGCAAGAGCGAATGCCACTTGAGACCTTTCAGGGGAGGCAACGGGAATGGAAGAAGGGCAAGAGGGCCCTTGCTCATCTCCCAATGGCACCTGTCCAAAGGAGAGGAAAGGCGGGCCAGCAAGGCAGCAACACGGCTTTGCGCACAACCCACAGGTTCGCCTTGGGCCTGTTTTGTGGGGCTTGTGGCTTTTGGGTTGCCGCTGTGCATGAATCGTGGTGGTAATCGTTATTGCACAAGAGTGCACCCATGTTAAGGTGCAGCAGAGCAAATCAACGTTCTCCATGGCTGTTCTCAAAATGGGACAGCCCAGCCAAACAGAAATATAGAACTTTGAAACTGGATTTCGGATCAGCACCAAATTTGGCACCGCGTCTCAAATGATTGGAGTTTTGTCCCCATCTTTCTTCACTGTCTTTCTTTCACATAGTATGGATGGTTTTAACACTGGTTTCCAGTGACACTCTTTGCTGACTCCCAGCGTAGCTTTTCTTCCTCGGCTTGCCTAACTCAAAGTAAAAGGCTGGAAACTGGAACATAGCTTTACAGTCTGCATTCTGCAGAGTGGGCATGGCAACATGAGTTTAACTGAGAGTTGAAAGGGTGTGCATGTTTCTTCATTGTACATATCGTACCGACTCACACCTTTGCTTCACCATTTCATTAAGTCCAAAACAGCCTTTCAAAATATTCTGGCACGCAGGGACGAGAGGCACATCCAAGCGGTTCTCCCTTCTGTCTTCTCCCAGTAAGCATTGTACAGAACATGGGCTCATCTTTTGAAATCCTCTAGCACTGGGTAATTCTACGTGAGGAAAGTTTCTGTTGGAATTTGTGAGCTGTGGATGTATATTTAAACTCCTGTTTTAAAAAATCCAGGAAATTCATTTCTTCAAAAAACCTCACAGCCGGGAAGTGGCCCGAGATGGCTGCAGGAGATCGTGCCCGCCTTGCCAGCAGGAAAAGAGATGCCAAGCTTGACCTAGCAGAGGGCCGCCTGAACATGGACAACACCAGTGGCAGCCGTCCAGATGTTCTGCGGGATACCCTTTTCTGCTCACTACCATTCACACTTGTTGAAAAACAGCCCAGACCATTGCTTTGTGTCGGGGTGAGAAGTGGCGAACTAATGAAAAAATGGGAGCCAACTTCTGGGATTTTCCCTGGCATGGTGCCACTTGGTCATCCCCCCCCCCCCCCGGTGACATGATACCAAAGAGGGTCCCACTTACATGCCCAAACGGCAGTGGGCATCGCTCTGGGGCAGGACTGCCCTCATGGGCGTGGCGTCTGCCAAGGCAAAATGGCTCAAAGCTGGCACTGGCTTCCGTTCCCATCAGCTCCTGCCAAAGGAACGCCACCAGAGTGACCACTGTGAGATCGGGATGAGTTTTTGAGAGCGGGATACAAGCCTCCAAACCTAACCCTCATCCACTACCCGCGCAGGCACATGCACAGACACGCACACACACGCTCACATGGGGGGTGGCTGCCGTTGCCAAAAGGCCAAGCCCACGGAGAGAGAAGACGCACCCCAGGCCCCCGTAGTGACACCAAGCGTATATTTTATTGAAAGACCAACTCCATGACAAGGCAGGGAGGAACCGGGGTGGGGTGGGGGCTCTAACCAGGGTTTGTACAGGTCGCTGCTCCGCTTGGTTAGCGTTACAGATAAATATAGATACCTCGAGGGTCAGCAGTGGGCAGGGCGAGTCGGTCAGCGAGGGCTGAGTGGAGACAGGCGGGGCTGGCAAGCAAAAGAGGGCACCAGGCACAGCAGT
Source organism: Intellagama lesueurii (assembly GCA_037013535.1). Taxonomy (NCBI): domain Eukaryota; kingdom Metazoa; phylum Chordata; class Lepidosauria; order Squamata; family Agamidae; genus Intellagama; species Intellagama lesueurii. The sequence continues at coordinate 866,145 of JBAJHW010000005.1, read as the reverse complement.
GGGGCGGGGAGGGGAGGGGGGCAGAGCGCCCCAGGGAGCCATGGCTGGGGGTTGGGGCTGGGGGGGGGGGAAGCCAACAATGAGGAGAGGAAGCCTGAGCCAGGCCAGCACCCCGGGATGTGTCTGTGTGCCTGTGCATGTGTGTGTGTGTGTGTCTTGTGATGGAGCGACAGATAAAACGTGGACAAACGCTCCTCCCGCTGCTGCCGCCTCCAGGCCAGGGTGTGACCGAAGAGTCCTCTCAGGAGCCCCGCCGGCACCTGGGCCCACCGACCCTCCGCTCTTGGGGCAGACAGCCCCCCCCTCTACTGCACAAGGTCTCTCCCCCCCCCCCCCCCCCCGGTTCACCTGTCTCCCAAAGACCTCTGGCCTCCCCCTGCCCCCCCATGCAACATGCAGCGTCCTTGAACTTTGAACATTTACGCGCACCGTCCCCCCCCCCACACACACACACACTCCACCTCGGCCGTGTCCCAGCTGTGTAAAGGGTGAAAGAGAGAGAGAGAGAGAGACGTACATCAGGGGGGAAAGAGGGTTTTCTACGGCACCTGCAGGGGCTGGAAAGGTGCGCCTACCCCTTCCCTTCCCTCCTCCCTCCGGGCCACCGGCGTGGGGCGTGCAGAGAGCCAAGGCCAGGAGGCCCGAAAGAAAGACGCGCCAGAGAGGCCGAAAGGGACTGGCCTGCCCTAGCCCGGAGGAAGAGAGAGCGCGCGGGGCCCGTGATCCTCCCCGAGAGGCAAAGCCTCGGGAGGAGGGCGGGAGAGGCCCAGACAGACATTCCCCACCACGCGCCGAGCCTTCCTCCCAACCCAAGACAGGGGTGCCATACAAAGGCCGTCGCTTCCTGGGAAAGCGCTGGCGCCGTGACCCGCGGCCAGGCGGCTCCTTCCTCCTGCCGTGGCTGCAGCCCTCACACACTCCCCTCGGCTACACCCACTGGTCTCCTCCTGCTCGTGGGCTTCAGTGAGGACGAAGGACCTCCCCCCGCCCCCCCGGGCAAGGAGCTTAGCAGCTTCCTCCTCCTCCTCATCTTCCTCCTCCTCCTGGCAAACCTGGATGTTGTGGACGGGAAGCAAGGGGAGGCGGGGGGGGGGGAGAGAAGAGGGGGAAAGAGCAACCACGTGTCCAACTCCTGTGCCACTTCTCTGGGGCCACGGACCCTCTGCAGGAAAGGTACGGGGCCAAAAGTTGGTGGCGTGGGTTGTGGTGAGCCTGGCAGAGCCACAGGGTCCTTGGGGCAGGGCGGGCAGAGTCTCTGGATGGGGTGCAGAAGCAGGAGGCACGCCGGCTCCCTGCCTACTCCAGGTAAATGTCTTCTGTCGGGCAAGCAAATTCCAGGTGCTCTTGATAATATTCGTGAAAGGCGCGGCTGGAAGGGAAAGGACGATATCGTGTCATCTATGGCACGGATGCAGCTCATCAAGACACGGAGGGCCCAGAGAGAAGCCAGACAGTCCCTCCGGGTTGTGGGAAAGGGCAGCCACGCCACCCCACCCCCCCCAGCAGCCTCTCCGCTTCACCAGGAGAAGAAAAGAGCGGCCGGGGTGGAGACGGAATCCTGCCCAGCTCCCTCCCTCCCTAGCCAGGACTCCACCCCGTCTTCCCCTGGCCCTTCACAACACGCCCACACCTCTGTCTTCTCTGACTTAGGGCAGAAACAGTGGAGACAGAAGCTTCAAAGTTAGAAGCAGGACTGCCTCGAGAAGTAAAGAGCATTTCATTATCCTCTACAGATGGGAAAAGTATGAGCAGGTCTTGTGAAGGGCCCCCCTTGTACATTCACACTTGGCATGGCTCAAATGTGGCAGCTAGAACCACAATGCCAGCAGCTGCCCCTTGGAGAAAAGGGGAGCCGGGCTGAGGGGCAGAAGCTTTCCAAGTATCACCCAATCCGTAATGGGCAAGGTTGCTGTGTTTGCTTTTATAGCAGTATATGTGTTATTATAAATTCATACGGCAAGTAGAGCACCTGGAATCCATCTGGATGGTAAATATGGCAAACCTATAGTATTCAGGCAGCAGGAAGACCACGGACAAGCTGTTAAGTGGCCATTGGGAGCACCCGCCCCTCTCACATACCCCATGAGGCTGTGCCACTTGCAGGCTCACCAACCCCATTGGGAGGCCCACCTCAAGAAGGCCCAGAGGGTCCGAAGGAAGAGGAGAACCCAGCCTTTTGCAAGCCGGTTCATTCGGGGGCCCAGAAGGATCTGCTTCCGCTGGGTGTAGCTTTGCAATGTTTGACCTGGGCTGGGCGAGGCAGTGAACAGGCATAGAGCGCAGCCATGGCTGCCACCCACCTCCAGCACCTTGAACCCAAGGGAGATCTGTTGCTGTTACCTGCTGTCAAGCTGGAACCACCTTATACTGACCCTCAGGGATCTCTCAAGGTCAGTGAGATATTTAAGGGGTGGTTTGACCCGTTCCACTCCCCCAGTGAGCTTCCATGGCTGAGCGGGGATCCGAACCCGGGCCTCCTGAGTCCTAGTGCCTCTCTCTATCCACACTGGGTATCCTCCAGGAGAAACACAGGAGCCTAAATCTTCTTGGCAGCCCTAACTAGAATAATATCGCTGCTGAAGGGTGAGCTGACCCATGTAAATCTCATTGCTTCAGTGGGTCTGCTCTGGTTGGGACTACCAATTAGGTCTAGGCCAGACTGACCACACCGAGGACCCAATGGCCCTCTAGAATGAACCCAGAAACCCTGGTGGTCATTGGGTCATCTGCCGCCATGCCACCATTTGCAAAAGGCAGGGGCAAAATGGTCTGCAAGCACTTCAAATAAAGGACCGGCTCCACTACGGAGCTTCGTGGGTGAGTTGCCGCCGAGGAAAGAACCACGGCCTGGGCCCACCAGGTGGACGGCTGGGCTGACCACAGAGCCACTTGCCACAGGCATGGTGCCCTCCAACGCCAAGGTCCCCGGTCCTCTCCCCAACGCCAAGGTCCTCACCCAACACACTCACCCAACACACTCGGCGACCGGCCGCATGGATTCCTGGGAGACAAAGACGTGGCAGGCGAAGCGACTCAGCACCGGGTGCTTGGTGATGAAGCCAAAGTAGCTGCGAGAGAAGAGGCGGAGGGTTAGGCCAGCGAGGACGGGCGGGCAGCTGCCCGGGGCGAACGGGGACCCAGGCCGTACAGCGGCTGCCTGTTGAGCCCCTCCACGAGGCTGCCGACATGGCAGGTGGATGGAAAGCCCGGTGGGCTGCTCTGGTAACCTTTGCTGGCGCTTCCTTCTCCTACCTGCTGCTCCGCCTCCCAAGGGGCTCAGAGCCGCCCCCGCCCGGGATTTGGCAGAACATTCCCAACGCCTTCCCCCCCCCCCACTGGGGTCTTCTCCATGGCACCCATTCTCCGTTTCACAGGGCCAAGAGAGACACCCCCCCCCCCACTGTGGCAGCAGGGAGGGTCCAGCAGCCCCTCCCTCGACCTGCTGACCGGCCGAGGGAGCAAGGACGAGCGGGCGGGCGTCTGGCTGGGCCCTGGAAACTGACGTCCTGGCGGTGCGAGAAAGAGGAGGCCGACCTGCCTCTGGAGGCGGAAAGAAGAGGCCACGGCCACGGAGGAGACTTACCAGCTGTTGCGAGGATGGCAGCCACAGAAGGAGATGTTCTTCATCTGGAAGAAATGGCTGCAGCGCTCAAACTGGAAAGAGATCGGGCAGAGGTGAGGAGACGCCCCGGGCCGCCCCCTGGCCTGCAGGTCTGTCTGGGGGCCCAGGGACTCCTTGCCCCCCTTGCGGACCCCCTCCCCCTGCTCCCTCTGTCCTGGGGGTGGCAAGAGACCTCTCCCCCTCCCCCTCCTTTCGGAGGAGGGGGGCCTCCCGGCATGGCTTTTCTGGAGGATCCTCAGCCCACGGCTGTGGCTGGCCAGGCCCGGGAACCTCGGTCTCCGGGGGGCTGTGGGCCACCCAGTCCTCCAAGGTGTGCAGCCAGAACAGGGCTTTCCACCTGGCCCCCTCCCCGGCCTGCCCCTCTGGCGCACCAGCCCTGCCCCAAGAGGCTGCTGCCCACGCCCGAGGGACCCAGCGGTGGCCGTGAGTCTGTGAGCTGGGCAGGGGTGGCGACAGGAGATGGGCGGGGGGTGGGGGTGGGCAAAGAGGGACAGAGGCAGGCCACGGAGCAGAGGAGCGGGGCTATTTGGCCACATATGGGGCACATGCCTCAGGGCCACTGAAACCTCCGGCTGCTGCAACCCTGTAAGGTGGGGTGGGGGCTGTGACCCTTCCATCCTGCCACCCCCCCACCCTTCCAGGCAGTGGGCCATTACTGGGGGAAAGCAGAGCCCCCTTCCTGTTCTATTTCCACCCCCAGATGCGGGCCAAAGGGCAGTACTCAGCCCCACGCCCCTGTCCGGTGGGCCGACGCCTGATCCTCCCTCTGTGGAGGTAGAGAGCGAGCGAGAATGCAGCTGCACAAAGGCAGGTTTGGGTGAGTGCCCCATGGGGTGGGGGGTGCCCATGGCCTTCTGCCGCCCACTCCCGGGCGATGCACGGAGCCCCCTTCTTGGGAGGCTGAACGTGCGCCCAGTGAGAGAGACGGGCAAAGAAGACAGAGGGGCCCCCAAGGAGCCTCTCGTGGCACGGGCCCACCACCCTCCATCCCCCCCCCCAGCCCCGCTGCCAGGGCACCAGCCTCTCACCTCCTCATCCCGACTGTACTCGTTCACGGTCAGGATCAGCTTGATCCCCTGCAGGCTGATTTCCAGGTCACAGGTGGCTGGGGGCCTCAGGTGCACCGTCAGCTTTCGGGTGGTGGCAATCTGCAAAAGACGGGGGGGGGGGGAGAGGGCAGGAGTCTGTTGTCAGTGGGTGAGGGTGGGGGGGGTGCACGTGCGTGTGTGGGGGGACTCCCCAAACGGAGCCAACACACGGAGCTGCCGTCGGCCAAAGGGCACAAACCATTTGGGGGGGAGACACCCTTGTTGGACCACAGCCCCCACCTCCCTCCCTCTGGCATGGCCCCTGTGCAGCGGACGCCCAACCTGCCCCCTTCCTTCTCCCGCTCGCACCTTCTGCATGGCCGCGCACAAGATGCCGTTGCCCTGATGGTAGGGGACCTCCACAGACCCCAGGAACTGGACGTTGAAGCGCTCCACCCAGCAAGGGTTCCGCTTCAGGCCTGCAGAGAGAAGGCGACAGACTGACCGACCGGCCAACTAACCGAGTCACTGCTACTGGCCCACAAGGAAAAGACACGGGTGTTTGGGGGCCATGAAGGAAACCTCACCCCGCCAAGGAGGGGAGCTTTTCAGGAAGAGGAAGGGCCGAAGGGCCTGGCCCCGGGGCTCCTTCTCAGACGGGAACCGTAGGAACAGGTGAGCAGGAAAGGCAGATGGTCCACGTTCCTCCTACAGAGGAGAGGCAGGATCTGCTCTCCATCATCCCGGATTGCAGGACACGCAACAATGGGCTCAAGGGACAGGAGGCCAGATTTCGGCTGAATATCAGGAAAAACTTCCTAACTGTTAGAGCAGTAGGACAACGGAACCCATGACCTCAAGGGGAGGTGGTGAGCGCTCCAACGCTGGAGAGGCACTCAAGAGAAAGGTAGGCACCCATCTGTGTCAGATGTACAGTACTTTGGCTAAGATTTTGGCATGTACGGTAGAAATAAAAAAAAAGAAAAGAGTTTTATCCCAATCGGTGCCTTTCATTTCTAGATTTCTAGAGCCATTAAAGCTAACATGGAAATAACTGGGTGAATCTTTAAGAGCTGCAATCTTTTTTTTAAAGTGATTTTTGTCAGACATTGTCTCTGTACATGAGAGGAATTATGGACTGGTAGGGAGAACCACACGGCTGATACAGCATGTAAGCAAAGGGGCAAAGTTCAGGAGTAGAAATGGAGGGATTAATTGTTGTTGCTAAGCAATTAATTGACCGAATTAGCCTAATTAATCCATTAACTTTGAAATAGACAGAGAGGTTTCCAGACAGCAGCATGGGGGGGGGGGGGGTCACCTCTGACTTTTTTTACCAGCGCCTTCAAGAGTGTGTTTGTTCTTACTTATGGGATTTATTGTCTATCAGGATTCAAATGAATGTGCTATTGCCACACTGGGTGGGGTGGGGGTGCTTCTGTCATGGGGAATCCGTGCAACTGGGAAGTTTGTTCTTTCAACAGTGCTGCCAATACTCCTAAAAAACCAGGTGGAACGGAAGTTGGTAAAGCAAAACAAATAAATTCCAAAATGCATCTTGGGGTGATTAACTTCATTAGGCCAAGCAACGTAGACACCGAAACTGTGCAGATACTCAAGGCCACCGATCTCTTTATCAGGTAAGACAGTACAAGAGTCAGTAGGAAGAGGAGGAGGAGGAAGAGGAAGGGCCTGATCAGAAGTCTTTGCCATCTGGGTGGCATCTTCAGAGGTAACTGAGGAAGGAGGCACTGCAGACCTTCGATCATAAAGGTACCATTTCCGTATGGATTTTGGAATTTGTCCTCCGGCCAAGGCGGCCGCCTCTAATTTTGGGAGAAAAGGGAAGGGAAGCTGTGAGGGTCCTTGGACATTGGAGGAGAGGGGAGACCCTCCCCCCCCCCCCATGATGGATGGCCATCTCTCTGGGATGCTGTGGAGGCACAGTGCACTAAGGAGAGCCCAGGACAAGGTGACCTCTCCAAGGTGCCCCCTTTCCCTTTCCCGATGCCACAGGCGGGAGGCACCTCCAGCGCCGCCCTCAGCCCCCTGCTGTGCTGGAGCCTTCCAGGAGCTGCGAGAACCTCTCAGCCAACCTGGCAGCGGCTGAGCGGCCACCCCAGGCACCTCCCGGCCTCAGCAAGCCCGGCCGGCCGGCTGCCCGCTGAGGGCCTACCTGTTCCTTCCTTCGCCGGGCTCACCACCTCGTGCGCATAGAAAGCCGGGAAGATGCCACGCTCGCCCGTGCGCATGTTGTAGCCCCGGTACCAGTAGTCGTCCTCTTCCAGCTCCACCAGAATCGGGTCGTCCACGTCCAGCTCCAGCTCATCTTCATGGCGAGGGATGAACCTGAAGGTGGAGTGACAGGGCCCCCCCCCCCAGGTGAGAGGGAGGGAGGGAAGGAGGGGGAGGGAAGGAGGACCTTCCGGGGCCCACAGCCCCCCTCCCCCTCACACAGAGCATGGGGAGGAACTCTCTTTCTGAACGACAGGTCCCTGAACGATCCCCACAGATCCTGCCCACGCTGACAGGGGAGGGGGGGCATTCTGGGAGCTGTGGGGCAGAAAGGAACCCCCTCTCCTCCTCCTCCCAGCACATCCCAAAGCACCGGCCCCTGGCCAAGCACGCACTGTCCCTCCTCGGCAGGACACTGGGCTGGCCATGCCTCGCATCCAGGGTCACCTCACACACACCCCAGCTTTGCAGGGAAGAGGGCAGGGGGTGCCCTGGCCGCCTGCCACTTGGCCCGCCCAGTCAAGGCTAGGAAGTCCTTTGCTAGGAAGTCCTTCAAGGCAACGGTGAGGCTGCTGGGCTGGGCTTCCCCTGCCCGGAGAAACCGTGGTTGCCCAGCAGAGATATGCATGGGGGGGGGGGGGTTTGCACCGCAGGTGCTCAGAGGCACTCTCTGCTCAGACGGTGGATTGTTCCCGGCACATGGCAGGTCAGAGCCACAGCATGGATCCAAGGGCCCCACGGGTGAAAGGGAGCCTCAGGCGGCCTGCCAGCAGGAGACGGCCGTGCCTTGCTGACCGTCCGTCCGTCCTCCTCCTCCTCAGGCTTTCATGGGGGGGCGGGGGGGGGCACTGGCCGTGGCTCTTTCCGTGGCAAGGGGGCTGGTGCAAAGCAACCGCTTACTCGGAGCGCTGCACCAGCCTCCTTGCCCTCTCTGTCCCTCAGGGGGGGGGCAAGGGGGCAGCCTTTGCTCCCGGTGGCCCCAGCGGCCCCTTCTCACCTGAAGACGGCGCGGTGGGTCTGCTCCCGCTCCTCCCCGTTCACCGTGCAGGAAAAGAGACCAAAGGATTCTGTACCTGAGGAGGAGAGGGCAGAGAGAGGGTCACCCCAAGCCAGGGTGGGGAGAGGCAGCATCCTTGGCCAGCTGCCCTCGGAGGTCAGAAAGCCCGAGGCTGGGGGGTGGGGGAGGCACACACACACACCCCCATTAGCCAGGAAGAGCGGAGCCCGTCGCTGGGGCATTCTGGGAAGCGCTGGCAGCGGCCGGGGAGGGAAGAGGGCGAGGGAGGGGGGGGGCAGCAAGACAGCCGGCGGGGGGGGGGGGGCTGGGACCCAGGGGGCTCCTGCTGTGGGGGCAGCGACAGGAGTACAAAAGGAGCCCCCACCCCACCCCTCCCGGGGGGGCACAGCCAGGGCGGCACCGGTCTGGCCCGCGGAAGAGGCCGGCGCGAGCCCGGCGCCCGACTTACTGGAGGAGCGGGAGGTGCTGTTGACGAAGACGTTGAGGAACTTCTTGGAGAAGTGGAGATCGGCCTCGGGAGAGGAGTCCTCCTGCTCCGAGGAGGAGCTGCGCCCGTCGGGGGCCCCCAAGCCCTCCCCGAAGTCACTGCCGCTCTCCTCCAAGTCGGCGGCCTCGCAGGCCCGCAGCAGCTCGCTGTCGTCGCTGAGCACCGAGGTGCAGCGCCGGAGGCTCACCAGCTCCAGCTGGGTGTGCTCGTCCACCACCAGCGTGTACTTGAGCGCGTCGTAGGCCAAAGAGTGGTCCAGCGGCATGGCCGGCGGCGGCAGCGGCAGCGGCTCCTCCTCCTCCGAAAAGGGGGACCCCTTCAGGCTGCCCTTCGGGCAGGGGCGCTCGCCTTCCTCCTCCTCCTCCTCCTCCGGGGAGTAGGCCAGGCGGAAGCAGCGGTTGGTCCGCGCGGTGGAGACGTCCAGCCCCTGGCCGGGCTCTAACCGGATGTCGTCGATCATGTCACTGTCCCCCAAAACGCCCGAGCCGGGCTCCCCGTCCAGCGCGCCCTCCTCTGGCCCGGTGGAGGGCTCCCGGGGGCCCCCGTGCCTGGCGGGCACCCCCCCGGCGCAGCAGCTGGAGAGGGGCCGCCCGGGGAAAACCGGGGTGATGGTGTCGCGGGTGGCGTTGCTCAGGAACAGGAACGGGGGGCCCCGTGGCTCTGCGGCCGCCGGGCCCTTCTCGGGGGGCTTCTCCGCCTCGGCCCCCTGCAGCGAGCTGCGGAGCGTCTCCATGTCCACCAGCTCGATGCTCTGTTGGCGGTGGGGCTGGGGGGCGCCCGGCGCCTCGCCGGGCAATTCGCCCTCCAGGTCCGAGGCAGGCGAGATGGTGTCGGAGAGGGAGGGGGCGGCCGGGAAGCACTCGTCGGCGCACTTGATCGGGTAGGAGCCCTCCGAGATCATCTTGTTGACCAGGTTGCTGAGCAGCCAGGGGGAGTCGGAGTCTTCGCTCAGGTCGGGCTCTGACTCGGAGCCCGACTCAGACTCGTCGTAGTCGCTGTGACCATCTTCGACCTCGTCCTCGTCGTCGTCATTGGCCGCCGGGCGGCGCTTCGGCCCCACCGGCAAATAGAAGGAGCGGCGCAGGCTCTCCAGGCTGTGGTCAGGGGCGATCTCCAGCTCCAGGGCCCCGGCGAGTGGCCCGCCTGTCTGGTCGCCGACCGGGGCCGACGGGTCCTCGGCGAGCTCGTCGGTGGTGATGAGCGCCACCAGGCTCTCCCGCCGCACCGGCGGCCGCTCGGTGCCCGGCTCCCGCTTGCCAGCATCCAGCAGGAGGGCGTCCTTCCGGCCCATCATCCCGCCCGGTGGGTCCAGGTCGGCCTCCAGCTCCCCCTCCGAGCCTGGGGAGCTGGCCTCCTCGATGGAGTTGGTGAGGTGCGAAGAGCGCCCGCTGCTGCTGTCGCTGCTCAGGTCCAGCTCCGTCTCCGAGATGCTGGAGATCATGTTGCTGGCCAGGCGGTGCCCTCCACGGCCGAACGTCGCCTCGCCCTCGCCCTCCACGTCCGAGTCGGAGCCCGGCGAGCTCAGCTCCTCGCAGTGGCGGACCCCGCCAGGGAAGGCCTTGGAGTTGCGGCTAGTGAGGTCGGCCTCTATGCCGGGGTCGGAGGAGGGCGACGTGCTGTCTGAGGAGGCGGAGGGCAACCCCCGCAAGCTCCCGCGGGGGCCCTCTCCCCCGGAGCTGAGCGGCTCTCCCAACGTCCCGGCCAGGCTCGCCTCTCCGTAGCCCTTGGCCGGTGGCTCCTCGGCGCCCGGACTCTTGCTCCAGCCGGCCCCAGAGGTGCGGGGGCTGTGCCCTGTTTTCCCCTCAGCACCCTCAGCGGGGCTGCTGGCCGCCTTCTCCCTCTCCGCTATCGCCTTCTCTTCCTCCCAGCCAGCCACGGCATCCCTTGGGAAGCAGGGACGGTGGCTCTCCGAGGCGGGGGACCTGTGCGGGCCGGCGTCGTGGAGCCGGTCGGCCGGAGCTTCCCCTGCCGGGCCTTTGGCAACGCTGGCAAGCTCCGCGAGCGCGGCAGCTGCCGGAGGGCACAAGCAGGGTGACGAGGAGACGATGTTCATGTTGTAATCCTCCCCAGCGCGCAGGGCAGGGGCAACCCCCGGAAGCGGCTCCCGGCTGTTCCCTTCGGCGTCGTAAAGAGAGGTGGGCTTGCAGTGGGGCTGGGCCGGGCTGGGTCGGCCTGGGCTGCCTGGAGCGTCTGCGCAGGGCCCGTCCTGGAGACACGGGTGCGCGGGAGAGGAGCGCTCTGTGGGACCAAACAGACAGTGGGGGGGGGGGGGTCAGGAGGCAGGAAGGCCCCGCCGGGGCCACTGGCTCAGAAGTGCCCCGAGTTCCTCTGTGGTTACTCGCCTGCCCTGGAAAGGCTCACCAACGAGTGGGTGATGGGATGGAGGGCAAGGCAAACGGCCAAGCAAGCTTGGCAACATGGAACAGGAGGGAAACCACAGTCTGCTGCTATTTAAGCTGAAGCGGAACAAGACGTTTGAAATTACAAAGTACCAAGAGGAAAAGTAGAGAAGGGGTTTGACCTTCTGGTTGGCCCACCTGCCTTCTGCTCCCTGAAGCACCCTACACCCCACCCCCTGTGCCCTGATTCCTGCATCCCCCTTTGGGGTGGGGGTGGGGGGGTACAGAGCTATGGGATTTGCTCGGCTCCACCTGCACGGCAGATGCTCGCTCACCGCCCTGAGCCGGCGGAGTCTCCCGGCCTGGCCGCCCAACCTCCAAAGAGGCCAGAGGCCGAAAAGGGCTGCCTTCAGGGGCTCTCTCCCCCCCCCCCCTCCACTGCAAAGGGCCAGGATTGCTCTGGAACTGTGTGGACGGCCTTTCCACCCCAGCCTGGGCAGCTCTCGCAAAAGCCCCAGGGATCGAATGGGTCCAGGGGGTCTCGGCAGGGGGGTGGCGGGGAGGCTCCCCAAAGAAGCCCAGGAAGGTCTCAGCAGAGTCAGCAGGAGAATGAAAAAAGCTTTCATTTCTTCTCTGGAGAGTTTTAGGGGACCTCCTTCATGGAACGCTTCCTCGGGTTTCTGGCAAAAGTCTCCTAATAGTATCAAAAAATCGAAATGGTGGGAGACTTCTTTGCTCGTCCTTGGAAACTGTACGTATCGGAGGGAGAGGAATCTTTGAGCAGAGCTGGACTCCTGGGATACTCTGGGGAAAGTCAGGGCTGTTCATGTCCCATGAAACCCAAGGTAAGCAAGAAGAGAGGCCGAGAGCAGGAAGGCACCAGCAAAAAACACAGACAAACACACACACACACACACAAATCTGCTGCCCCGGGTGGGGACTCACCAACGTGGGAGGCAGAAGAGGCGGTCGAGTGGAGGAGAGACTCCTGCCAGGTTGCCCGCTGGGGGGGCGGTGCAGCCGGGTTGCAGCCGCTGTTGTTGTTCAAGGAGTCCTGGTGAAGCAGAAGGACAGAAAAAAACGGTGTGTGTGTGTGTTTCAGGACACAAATTCCAGGTTAAAATCAGGGCACACCTGCAATCAACCTGCTTGACAGTTCATTAATGTGTGTCTATAACGCTATTACCACCTTGCAGCTTCATTCACCCTGGATATAACCCCGGTCGCTTTGTCATTGACCCCATCCCACATTCACACCTCATAAGCCAGTTGCTTCCTTTCCAGCAACTTTTTTTCGGTATGCCTAAGTCTGTCAATTGCTGGGGGGAGAGGGGGCTGTTGATGGGAGGGTGCAGCTGCCTTTGTCTCCTGCTGCTGGGCTTCCCAAAAGCAAGGGGGTCTCCCGTGGGGTGGAGGTGGGGACCACAGTGTGTTGGACAAGTACCAGTGGGCAATCATCTCCCTGCTTCCATGCGCTAGGTTCACTATTCTTCCATATTTGTTCTAAAGTGATTCATGGTGATGCTGCTTAGGATCATTATGATTTTGATTATGATGAGACAATACATGCATTTGAAGGATTAGCCACTGGGGTGAAGCAGTTCGGGACTAATACACCTTTAATCAAAAGCTTACTCCTGGCAGCCTTTGCTCTTGTAATTGCTCTTTCCTCATCACAGCTGGAGAATTAGTGACCAACTGCTGTTTGATCGGTCAGCCTCTCTTCCTTGCAGGAAGTCTTTAATGGCTAATCTCCTGTCATCGATATTTTTCTTTGCTAAGTGTTAGTTCGTTATTTCTTTAAGTAAAAATGGAAATCGTGAGAGAAAACTAGCAATTAACTTTTCACCAACCCAAACACACAATGTGGGCACAAAAATTCATTCAGGAGGAATTCGGTAAACTCGGTGCCTGCCCCCCCCCCCCGAACAGAGAACATTAAAAACAGCAGAAGTGTCCTGGAGGGGGGGCCCTAACGCACACTGCGGACTCATCTTTCCTAAATAGGATTGTTTATTTGAAAGACAGATGGATGGATGGATTTGCACCTGTCCTTTACTCCCAAACAGGGACTGAAAGGTGGCTCACCAGAACTTTAAAAACAAGGACAGCTGAAAAGACAGACTCTTTTACTGCTAAAACACAGCTAGACATATTGTAATATTAAAATACGATGGATATCGCTGCGAAGGCCACCTTTGCAAGTGAACCCTTTACAAGGAAGGACCTTGGTCCCGAGGAAGTGCAGCGGTCACGGTACATCAAAGGCCTGTTGGAGAGGAAGAGTCTGCTGGCGCCTCGGGCTGTGGCTGGCCGGAAGGGCCCGTCTTTTCTGGCCTTCCCCACAGCCTCCCACCCTTCCCCTGGCACTGGGTGTTGCTTTAGAGGTGAGCCTTCAAGGATGTCTGTCCGCCAGTACGCCCCTGCCCTGTTCCACAGGAACTGGTTTTCTGCCCAGTATTTCATCAGGAAACCTCCACCCCCAGCCCCCCCCCCGCCACCCTCCGGCGGCGTTTGGACATGCGTGGGGAGAAGGGGTGGCTGACGAATGGCTTTATATTTTATGTTTGGCTTCTAGTGCAGAAGGCGAGGCAGCACGCACCAAGAATTAAGCCAGTTCATAAATCCTCACATCAAAAGGCACCCCAACCAGTTGCCGGTGGAAAGGCAGCCGTGGACTGAAACGGCTGAAAACCGAAGGGGAAGCTCTGCCGGGCCCCTGCCGGGCTTCCCAACCGAGCGCCCGCCCCACTCCGAACAGTGGGTTAATGACACAGCAGATTAAGCCGAGTGGAAGGGGAGGCTGGGAAGCATTAATCCCCAAAGGAATTAGTGACCGGGCACATGAACGAACACGAGGTTGGGGTTGGGGGTTGGGGGAGGAGCAGCTCAAAACGGTCCAGCAGAGACCGAGCCACTTCCCCTCCGTGGCCCGGCCAGACGTGGACAGGCAGGGAATCGTTGCTTCTCGAGTTCACAGCAAGGGAGAGGAGACCGGCCGGAGGGAAGAAGAGCCCGGGAGAGCCAGCACCTGCCTGGGGGCAGCAGAGAACGCCAGAAAAGAAACCCCCCACCCCCCCAGGCTAAATCCCTAAAGGGTGCGGGCTGGGTTGGAAGGGGGCACGTTTTATTCCTGGTGGGATGGTTTCGAGGTCCCCAGCAGAATCCTTGGCCCACATCGGTCGAAGAAATGCAACTAACTGCCCTGCGTCACATCCAGAGGTTTGCCCGGCAGAGAGAGCCGAGGCGGCCCTGCTTCCCTCCCCCGAGGCAAAGATTGGCAGCAGGAACAAATGCACTGGTTGCCAGGCAACAGGCCACGCAGCCCACAACCACTTTTCAGGATTGGGGGGGGGGTTTGCCAGAGAGGGAGGAGGGGGGGCATCCAGGCTCTCTGTGAAGTGAATATGCAAAAAGCAGGGCCCCCAGGAGGGGTGGGAGCGGAGGGAGGGAAGCGGCAGAAGGAGGGAAGGAAAACGTGGCTGGGGGTGGTGGTGGTGGGATCCCTGCCCCATGTTGCCTGCGTGGATGCTGGAAGAGGGCCCTGAGGGTCATTCGGCCCAGTCTCCTGCAGGATGCCACTCCTGGGGCCCTGGCAGGTGACCCGCCGGTCTCTGCCTACGGCTCTCCAGGATGGGAGAAGATGCTGGAACATCTTTTTTTTTCAAAACCCAACCCTCTCATGTCCTCCTGGGAAGGGAGAGCCTTCCCTGGGGCTCCGATTCCCCACAGCGGGTCCAGAAGATCGACCCAGCAGAGGCGGAGACCGAAAAAGCTGCGCCGGGCTTCCCCCCCCCCTCCCCAGCCCCCCCCCCCGCCAGATCAGGAGGAAGGTTGCCATGCCAAGGCTGAGGCAGAAGATGCCCTTGCCTTGCCCGTCCTGCCCGTTCTCAGCCCCTGAACTTTTTTATGTGCCAGCCTCCCGAGAGGCCTCCTTCCCTTGGGGGTGGGGATGGGGGGGAACTCCCCTTCTCCACACCCCTGCCTTCCAGGAGGCCTCGCTTCTTCTCCCTTGGTTCAGCCTCCCTGCCTTGAGGTCTCGGGGCTCCATGCCCTCTTCTAGCCAGCCCTGGGCTCAGCTGTTTATCAGCCCCCCCCCCCAGATGAGAGGGAGGGCCATCTCACTCATTCATGGAAATGGGCATTTCCTGCTGTTACCAGATCTTTCCAAAAGACATCCCTGAGCAATCAGGCTTGGAAACGAAGGCCGTGATGACCAGTCACAAAACACGAGTCACCCACCCGTTCGCTCGCTCGCTGGGGGAGAAAGAAGCATCCTTCCAACCAGCCCCATGATCTCATTCTGCCCTTCCATGTCTCCTCACCCGTCCCTCTCCCCCAACCCTCTGGCAAGAGCTGGGAAGCAGAGGGCGAAGGATTTCAAAACGGATCCCAGGGGGTGCACACGCGCCCCAGCCCTGCCCCTCAAAAGGCTGCTGAAAATTCCGCCAGCCTTGGAAAGTCCTCAGGAGTTCAGGAGTTACAGCACCAAGAGGGAGGGAGGGAGGGGGAGGGAGGGAGGGAGAACTCCCTCCCCCCCACACACATTTGCATAATGCATCATGGTGCAGCCTTTGCTGCTTCTCTGTAGGTTTTAATACAGACAAGCAGCAGCTTCCTCTTGGTTAATTTATGATGCAAAATGCTTCTGGAGCTTTCTCTGGTTTTAAGTGGCAGGAAAGCCTGCCTGCCGTACATTTATTTCATAGCATCCAGGCCACCGCGGCATCAGCTTTCTCTTTACCCTGTCCACAACTCATTGCATCTCTCTAAAACAAAACAAGGTAAAGCAGATAAGAGAATGGACGTTTGATGCACCAGCCTCCCCAGAGCAACTTTTCTGAGGGGTTAAGAACATATTTCCAGCTCTGGGGTTCTCACTTCTCTCTTCCTATAGGACTCCCCCCTTCTGCAGGATCTCCAGGGCAGGGGGTGACTTCTGGGTCCCTGGCAGGTGGACCTCTGGTCTTTGCATGAAGACCTCCAGGAAAGGAGGGCCCTCACGGTGTCGTAAACCACTTTGAACATGTGCATAAAAAGTGGGACATAAGTATTCTGAGGCGGGGGGGGGGTAGATACGAGATTAAACTCCTTAAATCCAACAGCACTCTTTCCTGGTTCAGGGTGGGCCTCCTTCGCTGGCAGGAAGAACCCGCGCGCGCACACACACACCCCAGGACTTGCAACCTGGGCGTTGTCTTTGCCTAGCATGGGGTACCAAAGGCCAGATCGATGTTCCTCCTTACCTGTGTGCCCGTCACGGTCAGGTTGAGAGTGGTGGGACGATGCTTCTGGGTCTCCTCAGGAGTAGGTGAAGGTATGGGTGATACTGAAGGGGAAGGTGGGGTTTCCTCCAACCCATTTCCTTCTTCTTCCTCCTCCTCTTCCTCCTCCTCTTCTTCCTCTTCCTCCTCCTCCTCCTCGTCTTCTTCATTGTCATCAATCATCTCAAACTCCTGGAAATCATCCTGGAAGGTGCAGGTGGGGTGAGGCTGCTCACACCTCTCCAGCACCAGGCAGTCCTGGGAGGAAAGAGGAGAGACGGTGCTTGAGAGCCTGCGACCCTCGCCCTGAAGCTGGGAGAGGTTCCCTTTCAGGTGTGTGTGTGTGGGGGGGGGGGGGGGTGCCACAGAGGAGGACTCTCACACGGCTCCCTCTTTTTTCATTTGGCCAGAGGAGATCCAGTCAAATCCCTGGGTGACTGGAGTGAGCGAGGGACTCCGGGGGGGGGGGGGGGAGAAAGACAAGCGGGGGGTTGGGACACCCTGCCTTTTAGGGGAGAAGAAGTGGGCATGAGGGGTGCCCCTTCCTCAGGGCCCCTCCAGGCTCGCTGAGTCTCTTCCAAAAATAAGGGTCTTTTCAGACCCTCCGGCCGACCCCCGGCCCTGGGCAGGGCTCCCCTCGGCCAAGAGGCCGGCCAAAGCGTTTCTGGAAAGCCTGCGAGGAAGACAACACCCCAGGGCCAAACGCCCCCTCCCCGGATCAGAGCGCCTGGTGCAGGAGGCTCTTCTCTGCACCCACCCTCAGCCGCCTTGGGGCGAGGGTGGGGCACCCTTGCTTGCACCATCGAGCTGGCCTGGGTGAACCGCCCATTAAAAGTCCCCCTTTCGTCCTGCTCCATGCCAGCCGTTTGATCTGGAATAAAAGGAGCCCTTTCCAGATGCTGCCCCTGCGGAGGATGTGGGCCAAGAGAGAGGCTCAGGCCCAGCGTGGGGGCAACACAGAGAACGCTTAGAAGGAGAGGGTCATCCTTTCATTTGCAAGGGGACGTGGCAGCACCCCTCCGAGCCTGAAGCGCGGTCACCCAGACCGTGGGGACAAAGACATGGCCCGGCAGCACCAAAAGTCAGCCACCAAGCCACCCAAGGGGCTTGGCTTGCAGGGAGGCAACCTGCTCAGCTGAACTCCTAGGAGCAGCATCTTCGCCAGCACACCTCACAAAAAAGCAGCCACGTGGGCAAAATTAAAAAGGGTGGGGGGAGAAGGACAACATGCTGTGGCCACTCCGGTTGTTGGCCAGCGGTCCACCCTGGAGGCCACCCGGGAGAGGGTGCTTCTAGATGTCCTGCACTGAGCCAGGTCCAGGGTGGGCCACTTGGCCTTCCAACTCTCCGATTCTAAGATTCAAGGTTCCTTGAGAGGACTATTGTTCCCAGAATCCCCAGCCAGGGGCCCCCACTTCCCACGGTCCCTTTCCTCTTTCTGGACTGTGCTCGGTGGCGCCTCTGCTGGCTCCCCAGGAGGGCTACGTGTCTGTCCATGGGCAGGGGCTCTCCCCTTGGGTGCCAAGCCTTCAGAGGAATTCCTCCCGAGCTCTGCAGACAGATTCTGTGCCTGCATCATGGACTTCGGAGTCTGCAACTGCTGACTCAGCTGTGCTGGGTGGTGTGGTGTGTGGGGGAGGGGAGAGGGAGGGAGGGCAGGCTGGAGATTCACCCTCAACGGAGGAGGGAGCAGGAGGGCGGAGTCAGCAGCAGCCCTCGGGGCGGGGGGGGGGGGGATGGCCGGCTGCCTGGCCCGCTGGAGGTGGCGTAAGGACCCCGGCTGGCCGGAGGGCCCTCCCAAGGGAGAGGCTTCTCCCCTTTCCACTTGGTCTTTCGAGTGCCATAAAGCAGCAGCAAATCCTCAACCTGATGATGCTGTGCAGCCGCCATAAAGCAGCAGCAAATCCTCAAACCTGATGATGCTGTGCAGCCCCACCCTGTTGTAGGAATGCTCTCCCCCCCCCATCTAGATCCAGAAACCCACAAACACCATCACCAGACCTGGGCAAGGATCAGGCCCGAGTGTCATCACAAGGGCACAGAGAGGCTCCAGCACTGGTCTGTGCCCCCTTGTTTCAAGGGGTGCTGGGCACGGATGAACGGAGCTGCCTCGGCCACCTCCTTTGGCCCCTGACATGGCCCACCATCGGTAGCCGTGCCTTCCAGCCCCCCCCCCCAGCCCAGGGGCTACCGGCTACTGGGTAGTGGCTACCGGCTACTGGGTAGTGGCTACTGGCTACCACTGCCCAGGGCTGACTGAGCCACTGTGGGCAGATTCTTTTCCCGTTTTGCCAAATGGGGACTATCCTGACTTTTCTCAAAGACACAGCTGGGTCCACTCCACGTGCACCTTAAACAACAACAACAAAAATCTACAAACCAAGGAGCCCCATCCGTATCGGAGCCGGGATGCGTGTCAACCCTTTCTCCTGTCCCCATAGCAGAGACCTCCTCCCCGTGAAAGCTCTCAAACAGCAGCCGGGAGGGGTGGGTGGGGTGAGGAGGGAGTTTTGTCATGGGGGGGGGGGAATTCAATACTTCTTTAACCACCGCCACCCCCCCCCCCAGGGCTGGGCAGTGGGTGGAGCAGAAAATGCTCAGCCTCCCTTCCGGGCAATTGTGGGGATGAGACCCTGGTTTGCTCCCGTGAAGTGATTTTGGAAAGGAAGCACATCGCTGCGGCCACCCTCTTCAACCCACTGACCCCTCTCTTGGGGGGAGGGGTGATCTGCTGCTGTCAATCAAAAGATGGGGCTATCTGCCCATAGCCCCAGGGATGCAAGGGGCGGGGCGGGCAGGAACTTCCATGGGACATAGCCTGAGGTAACACCCCTTCAAAAGCCATGGACATGAGAACCGTGGGTCACTCCTCCAGGCAGCTGAGGGCCCCCCGTTCCAGCCCAGTGTCCCCCTCACCTTCTCGTAGTGGTCTGAGTCGTAGTTCAGGCCAATGCCACAGTCGTCAGTGATTTCAGACAGATCCTCGTCGTCAAATTCTTCCAGGCTGATGTCCTGCGGGGCCCTGGTGGACAAAGAGCGGACGGTTAAGCCAAGTGGCTGTGGTGGCGATGGGGAGGCAGCAAGACACACACACACACACACACAAGAATGACCATCTTAAAAAAGAACAGAAAGAGTTAATCATTATAATAGTCACAGTAGCAAGATTAATATTTGCAAACAAATGGAAAAGTGACAAACAAATTAATCTTGAAGCCTGGTGCAAAGAAATGTGGAGTTTAGTGATTAATGATAAGCTAACATGTGTTGGCCTTCTCAGCCACACTAGACGCTGTTCCAAGTCCTCATACAGAGTACGTTACCATAGTCTTTCGAGACTGAAGGATGCCTAATATATATAACATGTGAAATAAAAGTAAGAAGAGGAGTCATAAAGTATAATGATTTTAAAGAGGTAAGGAAATTATATTTGGAGTATGTCTTTTTGAAAGGCAAAGGTCAGAAGCCAGCAAAAGAATCCATGTATTTTTGGAGTGGAATGGGGTGAAAAGGGATTAAAAGGATAGTGCTGGTTACCTAGTTCCGAGGGTGACGGAGGCACAGACGGGGAATTCTAGTTATATTGTATTATGTATGTACACACATGTTATGTTAGTTATGTTGTTATTATTTGTCTTTAATAGTAATTTAAAAAAATTAAAAACAAACACAGAGACAGAGAGAGAGAGCCAGATGTCCTGAACCGCCTTCCTTCCTTCCGTCCTCCCTTCCTTCCTCGAACCCAATGAAAACGCCGGCCAAGAGCAAACTGGGGCCACAGCCCCCCCCCCGGGGTGAGGGAGAAGCAGGTCAAGCCATTGCAATATTAAACTCGAAATTAGCTCTGAAAATAACCCCAGCTGTACTGGGAGCAGCGGCGGGGGGGGGGGGGGGGGAAGGGAACCCCAGAGGCCCATTTCCCGGGTGGGGGGGAGGGCCATCGGTGAGGGACCTTCCAGCTGTGGATGTCTTGTAGACGACCCTCGGGAATCCCTATCAACACCCCCCCAAGGCATGATCCGCCAGCGTGGATGTTAACACAGCTCCTGGAGGAGCAGCTGTCCAGACGCCGCCTCGTCCTTCTCAATCCGTCTCCCCTGAAACCACATTTTCTCGCCCTCCTTCCGTTCGTAGCCGAGACCTTCCCTTCCTGCCTTCCACCTTTGCCCTCTGCTCGCCCCCAACCCAGCAGTCCCCCCCAGGAAGGCAGCACCAGCCAGAAGGGGCCGCCTCTGGACAGCCACCCCCCCACACACGAAAGAGACTCTTCCTTGGCCTTGAGCAGGCAGCTGTGGGTGCCCAGAGCAGCTTTTATTTTCTGAGCATCGCTGGGGCGGTATCGTGCTGTTCCCCCCCGCCCACCCTGCCCTCTCCCTGTCCTGGTACATCTACTACAGACCAAGGCGCGCAGAAGGGGGCTGGCGCTTGGCCCTGGGCTCCCCTTCCTGTCAGGGCAGGAAGACACCCCCCCCAGGAGGTTTCTGGCTCATTTTGCAAATGCCACCACCCCCACCCCCCCACCACATGCACAGACACACAAAGTTGCCTCTCCTCAAGAGAATGGCAACTCTCTGTGTGTGTCTCTGACAAGGAGGCAAAATTCTGGCTGCTGCACTTCCCCCCCCCCCCAGACCACCCGGTCCCGTCCTGCAATGTTGGGGGAAAGGGCAGTGGCCTTGAATTCCCTTTGCCAGGCCCCCACCAAAGCCACCCCAGCCCCCTTCCTCGGTGAAACCTTGCAGACCGAAAAGGGGGGGGCGGGCGGTGGGGGGAGCCCTCCAGAGAATTCCCAGGCTGGTCTAGCGGGAGAAGAGCGAAGGGGCCTGACGAGAGCCTGGTTGTTATGGAAACCAGCCTGCAGAAAGCAAGCCATCCCAGGCTAATCCAAACCTTCGCATGACGTGCCCGGGATGGAAAGCTGAGGAATGCTGGGGCAAGAGCTTTTCCCCTCCCCTGGCCCCCCCCCTCCCCAGTCAGAGAGAGAAGAGGCTCCTTTCACTCTCCCCCCCCCCCCGCCACATGATCCCCAGGAATCCCCTCAGGCAACGCAAAATGGGGCTGGCCTCCAGTCAGGGAGGCTAAGGTCTCAAAGCCGGGGTGGGGGAGTGGGGGGGTCACAGCAGAAGGCACTGGGTCCAATCCCCGAGGCAGCAAGGGTGCAAAACCCCTCCTTCGCCCAGAGGGCGAAGAGGATGATCAGGGGAAGTAACTTGTGAGCCAGGAGAGAGGGACTAGGGGCACAGTCAGCAGCAGCATCCCTTCCCGGGCCCTCCCCAGCCTGACTTGGCCCCGGAAAACCCTCCTTCCCACACAGGATCCTTGCACCTCTGCCCCCTCCAGGAGGCTCTTCTCCCCGGGCCCCTTGCTTTCTTTGCAGAGATCCAGAAAGATGCACTGGGCCTCTGGAGGAGGGAGACCCTTCACCTCTTCTTTCCTTCCCTCCCTCCCTCCCTCCCTCCCTAGAATGGGGCCAGAACAAACAGTCACCCCCGCCTGGCCAGGCACCTTTGCTTGTGGACAGAATCACCGTCGATCTGTCCTCTCCCTCTTTTCTAATGCTCAGAGGGTGGCACACCTTCCATGCAGGTGGTCCTCAGGATTGCAAGAGAGGCACAGGAGGGGGGGGGGGCTTCCCCAGGGGTTTACTCCTCAGGGAGGGGCAGCTGTGGTTGTGCTGAAAAACCAGGAGGGAGTGGGGTGAGCTGCGGCCCAGCAGGGCCTGGAGAGCTGTCATTCTCCCTGCCAAGTCCAAGCGAGCATGGAAAGCCAACCTTTACTGCCCTTAATGCCCATTGTAACCTGTGTCCTCCTGACCGACTGACAGCCTCCTCTGTCTCTTTATTTCATGCTCTACTCGGGGCTAGACTTGCCTGCCTCGTTCTCAGGGCTTCTCCCTCATCCAAGCCTTAAACAGGAGGTTTTCTCACACCTTGCACCACAGCCTCTTGACAACGATGCCCCTGCAGGCTTCTACGCTTCAGACACACTTTCCAGAACCCAGAAACTCTTGGGAGGGCAAGTGAGGGCACCTGGCTGTTGCTAGTGCCACCAGCTCCCGCCTGGACAGAGGAGATATGGGTCTCTGGACGCTGTGGCTTTCCAGGACTGGAGAAGCCGCAGAACGGTGCCGATGTAGTGAAGGGAGTGGCAAGAGAGATCCAGCCCATCTTTGGGCAGAGTGAGGCAGCGGCCTCAGGGGGCAGGTGCTGGGGTCAGGGCTGAGGACAAAGTAATGTGTGCTTCGCAGCCACCCCTAAGGTAAATATTAAAAAGGATGCAACCCTCACAGCAACTGTGTGCATGGTGTATCATCGCAAGGATCCAAGGAAGACCCACCTCTGGTCCAACTGCTTCCACACATGAAGTTGGCATGGAGTGGGGGGTGGGGAGAGCCGGATAGTTCTGGCCCTTAAGCTGGTGGGAGAGAATGAGGACATCCGGGGGGGGGGGGGGAGAGAGAAGGAACAGCCCACCTCTCCCTGGCCTTTGCTTCCTTCAGTGTTTCTCAAGAGCCAGTAGCCGAAATGTTTTGAAACAGCCAGCTCCTCACCCAGCCTCAAACACTCCGAGATCAAACAGACCCGTTCCCACGAATGGGATGGGCTCTCCCACGAGAGAGAACACAAACGTCACGTAAGATACGAACAGAGCATCAAATATCCGCCTTGCAGGTGCACCCAATGAAGTAGTAAAGGGCCCCACGAAAACCAGCTGCTCGGGTCAGACCATTGCTTGAGGTGGGGATGCCTCTGTCTTGGGCTGAAAAGCAAGAGGGCAGAGGGGCCAGGCAAGCAGCCTGGGGGGGGGGGGAGAGGGCCCCAGGCCTGTGGGATACCACGGAACGTGGCCGTTCCTCCCTCTCCTCCCCCTCCCCCCCCCAGCATCCTCGGTGGTGCTCAGGGCCTCCATACTGTGTGAGCAAGAGGGAGGTGCTGATCCAGCACCCAGTTTGGCAGAGGGTCTCAGGTGGGGAAGAGCCCAGGCCGCGGGGGGCAAGTGGCAGGTCCCCTCGGGTACCCCTTGTACCCCTTCATGAGGCTCTACAACTCTCCTGCGCCATTGAAACAGCACATGGGTGGTTGCAGCCTCTTGGCCACAAAAGCATTCACCAGCGGCATCAAATGGTGATCACCAAGATTTGATATAAACCAGGGCTTGGATCTCTTTCCAGTGGGAGGGAAAGAGCTGACCCAGTTTCAAAGGAGGGCAGGGACTGAGCATGTGCCACACAGACGGGGGCTTCCCACTGGGCAATGAGCCACCCGTGCCCACCGTGGTGCAACAGAAGGGGAGGCGGAAAGCCTGTGGCACCGCCGGCACGTTGCTTAGCCGAAGAGGAGGGTAAAGGAAGGGGGAGGTCTGAGGTGGCCGCTGGGCTGTCCGAGCCCCTCAGCCACCTCCTTCTCCAGCCAGGCATGGGGGGAAAGGACACGTAGAAAGGGCTGCAAGGGCAGGGGGTGGGGATGGGGTGGGGACTGCCCAGCCAGGCCCCAAAGGGGTCAAAACGCAGGAGCAGCAGCAGCAGCAGGAAGCCTACAGCCCGGAAACAGGACACCCCGAAGACAGCATTCCCTGTTCCGTGTGGTGAGCAAATCCCTCCCTTCCAAGCCCGGCAGGAGCACAGCTAGCAAAAAAGACCCGTTACCGTGTTGGAACGTTGAACTCCACCACCAAAGCCCAGCGACACTTCTCCGTGTCTGCTGTTTCTGGGCCAGGACGGGGGCCAAAGGAGGTCCAGGCCTGGCCTGCTTGTGTTTTTCTGCCCCCTCCCTTTCCCCATCGCTCTCCCACCCCCGACCCCACTCCTGACGCTGTCTTTGCAACACCACGCTTAAAGAAGGGGAGCGACAGATCCAAGGGCTTGCACACAACGTAGGTACCTTAAAAAGAAAGTTGGACTAACCATGAGCTTCTCACCCTGCTACGGTGCTTCAGGCGTGTGGGGCTCTCGGGGGGGCGGGGGGGGAGAGAAGATCGCCTTCACCACCCAGCATGGAGCTGATGCCGGACGGCCCAATGGACCTCACTAGGTCCTACTTGCCAGGGTTTCCGAGGTGACCCATCGCTATCAGCAGTTGCAGTGTTGAAATCGCAACCCATTCGTCACTGGCTTTAACTTCTCATTCCGTTTTTTTTCCCTTTTTCCTTTTTTTAAATAGGTTCATTTTAAATATGGTATACAATGGGGAAAATTATGATAAAATTCCTCTTAAAATGAACCAACGTGTCCTTTTAAAGTAACTTCTGAAAGTAACTTGACCAAATTTCTCATTACACCAACAGAATAACTGCTGGCTTATTCAGCATGTTACTTTTAAAATGTAACTCAGTTGCAGTTACCAAAAATGGAACTAGTTACAGGTAACTCCATGAGGACTCATGACTTCCAAGCTCTGGGTAGAAGCCAAGCATTCACGCCACCCAAACGCCACTGGGCCTTGATGGCCAGAAGGGTCCCGTGTGGAACAGGAGGCGGGTTGCAGGGTAAGAGACAAGCCAGACGGATGTGCCCAAAAAGGAACGGGTGCATTCCCTCTCCGTGCCAGCCACTTCCGCATTTTAAGAGAGACAAGTGGGAATTTGGCAGGGGAAAAAAAATCCTGTTCCAGATGATGACTTAACTTTTTTATTTGGAATTGGGGAGAAAGCAATTATACTCCTTGCTCTTTTCGTGTGCTGCGGTTACACAGGACAAGACATTTTGGAAGTCACTCATGTTTAATAGTAATCACGTGCCTTCAAGTCAGTTCTGACTTATGGCAACCTCTTTTTCCAGGGTTTTCTAAACAGAGCATTCTCAGAAGTGGTTTCCCATCCCCTTCTTGTTCTGGGGGGTGCCCTGGGACTATTGCAGCTTGCTCCAGGCCACACAGGCTGGCTCTTCTCTCGGGAGGTACCGAGGGAGAATCGAACTCTCAACCTCTGGCTCCACAGCCAAAGACCGAAGCCACTGAACAATCCGGCCAGCTGCTCATTCATAGGGTTTGCCATAAGTCAGAGGTGTCTTGATGGCACATAACAACCACAAACAGGTGACACCATCCTATGAGGTGCAATGCGGCCCATGCTGTCTTCCCTTGATTTCTGAATTGTGCTGTAATCTGTGGAGTTTGTGGCCTGCGGATGGGGTCCCTCTGCACGTCTTCCCAAAGCTGCCACCTGTCTGGCACCGAAACACCGCCACACCCACATTTCCTAAATTTGCAATTGCTTTGGTTTTTAAAAGAATTTTCTTTTAGCATCAGATATTCAGATAAAAACTGTGAAGAAGAGACTGGCTTAAAGCAGGATGAGATCTTTATGCTTCTCCAAAGGTGGCAGGAGGATTGTTTTTGGAAGCTGAAAAGCCATGCCCTGAGGCTCCTACCGGCCTGTGACCTTTTGTGACCACCTGGCAAACTCTCTGAACCCATCGTCAGGCCCTCATCCCACTTGGTCAGCATTGGGCAACGGGGTGGATGGGTTGACAGGAGGAAGCAGGTTGGGAGACACACCAGAAGAAGAAAATGGGTGGAAAGGTCAAATGCCCTCGCCTTTGGCAACTGAATGAAGCTTGGTGGTCTTTGGACAAGCATCGTTCTATTCAGGAAATCATTGATTTGTTCAGGACCCCAAGGAAAAGACAAAGCTCCCCCGTGGGTCTGAGCAGCCGGATGCCGCAAGAAAGGGCCCGTTCCTGTTGTGAAGAGAGCCTGCCAGAACCCAGCGAGCAAGTGCAAGGTCGTGGCTGCCTGTCCGCCTCGCTTGGGCTCTCCTTCTCTTGCTGCGCTACCATGGAATCGTTCCTGCCCAAATAAATCTCCAGGGAGTCTCTTGCGTGTATCTATGAAATGGAGGGCTATTATTCCATGATCTCTTTGAATTTATCCACGTGTTTCTTCAACCAGGGCTTTCCTCCTCTGAGTCCAGGTGCAAATAGGAAAGAACAGTTTGATACTTTATTCATCTAGGGAACGGCAGGAGAGGGCCAGGTGCTCCACAACAGCACAAATGAACCAGCAAGGAGAGAGAGAGAGAGAGAGAGAGAACAGCAGCAGCCGCAGCAACAACAACAATGAGATATATTTACAAGGATGGCCCAAACGGGTGGGAGGGCCTACCCTCTAATTAAGAAAGAAAAGGAGAAACATAAAACAGAAAGTAACCTCCGAGGAAGGAAGCAGCAAAATGAAGGGGAGAGGAGTTGGTGTCAGCTTGTCTCTTTGGGACACTCCTACATGCGCTATCTGCCCCTGCCTTGCCCGCTAAATATATTATTTATCTTTAATTATTTTGTTGTTGTTTAGTCGTTAAGTCGTGTCCAACTCCTCGTGACCCCATGGACCAGAGCACGCCAGGCCCTCCTGTCTTCCACTGCCTCCCAGAGTTGGTCAAATTCATGTTGGTCGCCTTTGATAACACTGTCCGGCCAATCTCGTCCTCTGTCGTCCCCTTCTCCTCTTGCCTTCACACTTTCCCAACAATCAGGGGCTTTTCCAGGGAGTCTTCTCTTCTCATGAGATGGCCAAAGTATTGGAGCCTCGGCTTCAGGATCTGTCCTTCCAGTGAGCACTCAGGGTTGATTTCCTTCAAAATGGATAGGTTTGTTCTCCTTGCAAGTCCAGGGTGACTCTCAAGAGTCTCCTCCAGCACCACAATTCAAATTCAAAAGCATCAATTCTTCAGCGGTCCGCCTTCTTTATGGTCCAACTCTCACTTCCATACATCGCTACTGGAAAAACCATAGCTTTGACTATGCGGACCTTTGTCGGCAAGGTGATGTCTCTGCTTTTTAAGATGTTGTCTAGGTTTGTCATCGCTTTCCTCCCAAGAAGCAGGCGTCTTTTGATTTCGTGGCTGCTGTCACCATCTGCAGTTATCACGGAGCCCAAGAAAGTAAAATCTGTCACTGCCTCCATATCTTCCCCTTCTATTTGCCAGGAGGTGATGGGACCAGTGGCCATGATCTTAGTTTTTTTGATGTTGAGGCTTCAGACCATTTTTTGCGCTCTCCTCTTTCACCCTCATTAAGAGGTTCTTTAATTCCTCCTCACTTTCTGCCATCAGAGTGGTATCATCTGCATATCTGAGGTTGTTGATATTTCTTCCGGCAATCTTAATTCCGGGTTTTGGGATTCCTCTAGTCCAGCCTTTCGCATGATGTATTCTGCATATAAGTTAAATAAGCAGGGAGATAATATACAGCCTTGTCGTACTCCTTTCCCAATTTTGAACCAATCCGTTGTTTCCATATCCAGTTCTAACTGTTGCTTCCTGTCCCACATATAGATTTCTCAGGAGATAGATAAGGTGGTCAGGCACTCCCATTTCTTTAAGGGACTTGCCATAGTTTGCTGTGGTCCACACAGTCAAAGGCTTTTGCGTAGTTAATGAAGCAGAAGTAGATGTTTTTCTGGAACTCTCTGGCTTTCTCCATAATCCAGTGCATGTTAGCAATTAATTATTTAGTTGGTAGCTAATTTTGCTAGTTGACCTGGGATGTTCATATTTGTCTTAAATTTGTTTAATTTATTTAAATGCAGGTTTTATTGATTCAACTAAAGACAGGGTATTTATTATTTCCATTGCATTTATTGCACTTTCGTGTTTGCTTGTATGACTGTAATTATGTTTTGATGGGTTGTGAACCCTGCTCAGTGCAGGAATACAAATCAAAGGATATCTGCCAGGTTGTTGTCTAAATTTCTCTTGAATGCCTCCAATGTTGGAGCGCTCACCACCTCCCCATGAGGTCACTGGTTCTGTTGTTGTACTGCTCAAACAGTTAAGATATTTTTCCTGATATTCAGCCTAAATCTGGCTTCCTGTAACTTGAGCTCATTGTTGCATGTCCTTTACTCTGGGATGACTGAGAACAGATCCTGTCCCTCCTCTGTAGGACAGCCTTTCAGGTATTTGAAGAGTGCTATCCTATCTCCCCTCCGTCTTCTTTTCTCAAGGCTAAACATGCCCAGTTCTTTCCATCTTTCCTCAGAGGGCTTAGTTTCTAGTCCCCTGATCCTCCTTGTTGCCCTCCTCTGAACTTGCTCCAGTTTGTCAGCATCTTTCTTAAAATGTGGTGTCCAGAACTGGACACAATACTCAAAATGAGGCCTAACCAGTGCTGAATAGAGGGGAACTAGTATCTCATGGGATTTGGAGACTCTGCTTCCGCTGATGCATCCTAAAATAGCATTGACCTTTTTTGCTGCCACATCACACATTCAGCTTTTGATCTACAACAATTCCAAGATCCATCTCATTCACAGTATTATTGAGCCAGGTATCCCCCATCTTGTAACTGTACATTTAATTTCTTTCCCCCAGGTGTAGAAGTTTGCACATATCCCTGTTAAAGTTCACTCTGTTGTTTTCAGCCCAGCGCTCAAGCCTTTCAATATCTTTTTGAATTTTGTTCCTGTCTTCCATAGTATTAGCTATTCCATCCAATTTTGTGTCATCTCCAAATCTGATAAGTATCCCCTGCATCCACTTCATTAATACAAATGCTGAAGAGCACCAGGTTCAGGACTGAGCCTCGTGGTACCCCACTTGTTACCTCCTCCCATTTTGAGAAGTAGCCATTGATAAACACTCTCTGACTACGATTCTCTAATCACCTGTGTATCTACCCGACAATTGTTCTATCCAGCCCAAACCTAGTTAGCTTGCTAATCAGAATATAACGGGACACTTTGTCAAAGGCTTTGCTTTGGGATATATTATGTCTACAGCATTCCCACCATCTACCAGGGAGGTTACCCAATCAAAACATGAGATAAGATTAGTCTGGCAGGATTTGTTCTTGACAAATCCATGTTGGCTTATAGTTATTACTGAATTGTTTTCAAGGTGATTGCAGACTGACTGCTTTACAACTTGCTCCAGAATTTTCTCTGGGATTGATGTCAGGCTTACTGGTCTGTAGTTCCCTGTTTCCTTCTTTTTGCCCTTTTTGAAGATAGGGACAATCATCTGGCATTTCACCCATCCTCCATGATTTTTGGAACATAATATACAGTGGTTCTGAGAGTTCTTAAGGCTGTTCCTTTGATGATCTCAAGTGCAGTTCATTGGGCCCTGGAGATTTGACTCCTTCAAAGTAACAAGGTACTCCTTGACTATTTGTTTATCAGTCTCAAGCTGCAATACCGTCCCCTCCCTTTGTACTTCCCATTTGCCTGGAGGGTCATGAACTGTCCTTTGGGAAAAGACTGAGTTAAAATAGGAGTTGAGCACTTCTGCCTTTTCTTTGTTGTCTGTTATCATTTTTCCACCTCCATTGAGTAGCTGAGCCCCTGTTTCTTTTCTTTGTCTTTTGTTACACATGCACCTAAAGAATGCCTTTTTTGTTGCTTTTAGCGTCTCTGGCTAACCTCAGCTCATTCTCAGCTTCTGCCTTCCTAATGCCATCCCTGCAATTCCTTGCTACTTGTCTGTATTCTTCCTTTGTAGCCTGGTCTTCCTTCCGTTTCCTACATGTATTCTTCTTTGTTTTCAGATCCTTTTTGTGAAGCCAAATTGGTCTCTTTTTTCCCTCTGTCATCCATCTTTTTTTCTTGTTGGAGTTGTTTGTAGTTGTACCTTTAGAATTTCCTTTTTAAGAAACTCCCACCCATTTATATATGTATAGATGCCAGATTGAAGGAAGGAAGGAAGGAAGGAAGGAAGGAAGGAAGGAAGGAAGGAAGGAAGGAAGGAAGGAAGGAAGGAAGGAAGGAAGGAAGGAAGGAGGGAAGGAAGGAAGGAAGGAAGGAAGGAAGGAAGGAAGGAAGGAAGGAAGGAAGGAAGGAAGGAAGGAAGGAAGGAAGGAAGGAAGGAAGGAAGGAGGGAGGGTAGCCGGTGCTCAGACTCTTGTTGGCATCATGAAGTTCCTTGCACGCACTTGCAAAATGGTACATTTCAGAATTTTGTGCAGAACATCATTCTAAATCATTCTGGAAATATTTGCGTTCACCCTTTGCATTGAGCAGGGATGTTGACAAGTCTTTGGGTCCAACTCCCAAGTCCAAATCCGAGTGTTTGGTACCAAGCCCCAAGCCCCTATTAAAAACAACATTTTCTCGCCAAAAAACAAGGGAGGGGTGAGTGGGATCCAAGTTATGAGTTGAGTCCGAGTCATTGAAAAAAAAAAACCCAAGCTGAGTCACCAAAGCGACTTAAGTCTGATTTGATGGCGAGACCCACAACTTAAGTCCCTATCCCTGACAGTGAGCAGGGAAGGCTTAAAGGCCTTATACGAGACCCCCTCCAACTCAATTATACCATGATTCTATGATTCTGCCTTCCACCTTTACATTTTCAAAATGTGGCTTATACTTTAAAACCCTTTTCTTTAATGCACCTGAGTGTATAGAAACCAAAGCACACTTAGCAGTTTCCATTTATGGAAACTGGTTCAGTTTGCAACAGATAGCACACTCACTCTCTCACACACACACAGACACAAAGCAAGGGTTAAAGGAAGCCTGACCTACTGTATTTTTCCTGTTTCATTCTTTTGAGAAATAATTATTTCTAAATTCTCCATCTGTTCTCCAGGTCTGAGTAGACCTTTCATATAAGCAGAAAAGGAGGTCCATGCATGAAGGGTGTAGTGTGTCCCCCCCCCCCCCGCCCCACCTTCCGCAGGCTCAGGCCAAGAGCCCCACTCCCTAAGGCCCCTGACAGCTAGTATCCAACCAGAGTCCAACAGCATGCTGGGATCATGCTGGGGCCCCCTCAACGTCCTTGCACTGAGCAAAACCCTTCGACTGTCCTGCCCTGTATGGACTGCACTGGTCAACCAACTTGGTCCCTATTCCCCGATGCAAGGGATGGAACCAAGAGGGGAAGCAGTGGTTTCCGATCTTGGCTCCCCAGAGGTTCTTGGACTACAACTCCCAGAAATCCTGGCCAGCACAGCTCATGGTGAAGGCTTCTGGGAGCTTTTGTCCAAGAACATCTAGGAGGACCCCAGGTTGGGAACCACTGCTCTAGAGAGAGACATTTTTAAAAAAAATTATAATAAAGAAGACAAACATGTTGTGGAACCTTAAAGACTAACTGCTATGTTTTCAGGTGAGCTTTCATGGATTTACTCAGCCCTGAGTCTGAGTCTAATGACACATGGACACAATGAGGAAGTGGACTTGTCCATGAAAGCTCACATTAAACTAGAGCAGATAGTCCTTAAGGTGCCACTATGTTTTCGTGTTCTTTATTTTTATTTTTTTATTTTTTTGCCTGATGTGCTAGCACAGATCCATACAGTTGTCTCTTCTAAAACTACAAATAAAGAGAAAAGGAAGAGTTGGTTTCAAGACAGATGAGAAATAAGTGGCCAAAAAGGAAGGTGGGGGGAGGGAAACAAAAACAAACAAACAAACAAAAACCAACAACCACCCCAAACACACCAACTCTCTTTAGCAGGCCCTTCCTGTTCCATCCGGATCGCAATGCAAGAGCTTTGGAAACCCCTTGCAGTTTTCCTGCCCTTGCTGGTTCTCATTTGCATGCACACACACACACACACACCGGGAATCCAGGCCCTGATCCAGGCCATCCCAAAATGCCACACAATCTCCTTGCAGGGTTGCCCAACAGCACAACCTCAGCTGCCAGCAGCAGGGTCCTCCGAGGCATCTACAGAGAGAAGAGCCTGTCCAGATCCCAAGGGTGGGAGGCATGTGGGGCTGGCCTATGCTTAAACTCCTTTCCTTTACAAGGGTGCAGCGTTTACTTGCGAGTCACTGGCAAGGGGTGGTGGTGGTGGTGGTTTCCCTTTTACCAAAGGTGCCTGTAAAAGCTGTCCAGAAGGGACCCAGAGCATCCGCCTTAATCACAGATAATCTGCATGAAAGTAGGCACTCTTTGCTCAGCACACACTGAAATGAGATGGGATTTGCTTCCTTAGAAGGTGTCAAGAGCCCCCAATCTCAGCAGTTTTAAAGACGGATTTAGACACATTCATGACAACAGACATGGAAACCATTGCAGTAAAACCAGCGAGAAATCTCTGGGCATCTGAACAACTTGCACATTTTACATGGCCTAACTTTTTATGGTCAGCCGTCCACTTGGCCTCAGTGTACGAAACATGAGTGTAAGGCTGTAGTCCATTAAAGCTTGGTCTACGTACAACTGATTAGTATTTAAGGTGCCACGAGACTCCTCTGGAATAGAGAAGACCAGCCAGAGGAGCCCTTTGCTTTGACCCCATAAACTCACCATGACTCCCAAATTGGGCCAGGGAGCCTTATTTCTTGACCTTTAATTGGCTCTTGAAAAGCACTGAAACCAGCACCGTCTAGATTTCTTTCTAAGTGTCCACGTCTTGGAATATCTGTGAGACCTCAGCCAGAGGGGCCTCTGGTTCTGCAGGCTGTTTTCCCTGTGTGGCATCTGAAGAGATCTACCAGGCAGGGGATGGGGAATGGACTCACTCTAGTGATTTGGGAGCTGGGTAAAAATCCCTGGCTACTCAACGGCTTGGAGAGTTTGCCAAGCCCCTCAAGTTGAGCCGTAGCTCAGGGGCAGGAATGTGAGCCATTTAAAACCACTTCACATGGATCAAAACAGGTTGAAACTAGAACCTGTTCAGTGCAGGAAACTTAAACCCCACAGGCTTTGGTGAAGAAGGACATTTTAGCTGGCCACCACAACGAAGCCAACATGAGTGCCAACTGGGCGTCTGTAGGCTGTGCTGCCACCACCTGAATTTTCCCCCTGAAGTACCCACCAGTGTTGACCTCAGGCTGCCCATGGAGTCCCACCCCTCAACGCCCCCCTGCCTCAGAAGGAACAGACCCCCTACCCACGATGCTGCCTGTTCTTATCATGGGACAACCAAAGACCTGACCTCCACTCTTCCTTTCTCTCCCCCTTCCTTAGTCCCCCTGCCTTTCCCATCAGGGGTGTCTCAAACAGGGGGCTTTTCTGCATTTCTCCCCCCCTCCACATGCCCTGGGCCCAGCTTAGGTAAGGAGTGGAGCACTGCCACTCCCCACACCACTATCAGCCCAGAGCTGATCTTCCCTCTGCTCCTAGGCAGCCAGTCTCCTGGTCCCCAGCTGTGAAGCAGCATCCAATCCATGAGCAAGGGAGGAAAACCTCCTCCTTTGACGCTCTTGGTGGTTTGCGGGGATGGTGGTGGGGAGCAGGGACCAGACGAGACGAGAACTCACGGGTGCCTGAGTTAGGCCGGGAACAACGTCATGTGACCGCTGGAAAATTCACCAGGGTGGATGGGCTGGCGCTGCTTTCGAGTGCGTTTGTGAAACGCAGAAAGAACTCCAAGCAAAAACATCCCAGGCCAAGTGAGAGCACCTGGTGGCCCATCTCTGGCCCACCCAACCCCCTTTGGTCTCCCGCTCCGGGACCAGAGGCAGGGAAGGGGCTTCCTATGGCACGGGGGGGGGGAGGGGGCTGGATGGGCCAGGAGGGTCGGGCCTGAGAATGATGGGCTCCACGTCACGAAGGGCACCGGCTCTCCCATAAACATTCGCCCGCCCCCCGTGGGGAGCTTTGCCACTTCCTCTGCGCTTGGAAGCGGCCGCCAAAAGGAAAAGGAGAGAAAAGCAGGCCAAGGACAGCGTCGGCCGTCCGGCCGGCTCGCTTCCCCCATCAAGAGCATCCGGTTCTCTCGGAATCCTGACGGAGGGAGCGCTTCTTCCAGGAAGACTCTCCCGCCCCCACTAAGAAAGGATGTGGCCGCGAAGATGCTTTTAAGAGCCGGCGGGGCAGGAGGCGGAGAGCAGGCGGCGGGAGAGGAAAACACGAGGCCAGGAAGGGCCACAGCCCCACAACGGTGCCTCCTCCTCGGTAAACCCAGCCCGCCCAACCTAGCCCGCTGCCGCCGCCCCCCCCCCGGGAGAGACGCCTGCCCCTCCCTCAAGGACCAAACTCTTGGCCAAGGACTCCTGCGAAGGAAAGAGCCTCTCCCCCCCCCCCCACAAAGGAAAGCTTTTAGCCCCACGTCTGCGCCTCTCCCTTCATCTTTCCCAGGATTCACCTGCAGCCATGATTCCCCCCCCCCACTCCTCGCGGCTGGAACCCACGCCAGTGCTGCCCACCCCACCCCACCCGACCCACTTCTCAGCAGGGGCGCCGGGGGGGGGGGTGTCTTTGCCTGAAACACTGGTTTCCAGGGATCTTCGAAGTTGGTGAGCTGCGTTTCTCTTGGGAAGCTGCCCCGAAGAGGCCCGGCTTGCGTGAAACCCTGGCCTGGCAGCGGGACCTCTTCCGCTCTTCTTACACCCCCTCTCAGGACCCTTCCTTGTTTGCCCCCCCCCCCCGGTGCAGGAGTGCCCCGTCCGTCCGTCCTTCGCCCAGGCCCTGGAGGGCTTCTCTCCCTTACTTCGCCCAACTGCCTTCGCCCCCAAAGGCCCTGCCCAAGGGCTGCCGCGGTTGCCAGGGGTTACAAGAGGCACCTGCCAGCAGGCTCCCTGGGAGTGGAGGGGGGGGGGCCCGTCTCTACATGGAGATGGACGCCTTTCCAGTCCAACACACGGTTTGCAGGGGTCAGGGCGGCGGCGGGGGGGGGGGAGGAGGAGAGCAGAGTGCCGAGAGTGGAGAGCGGACGGGGAGCAGGAGCAGCCCTGTCTCCCGGGGATCCTGCCTCGAGGCCTCTCGGATGCACAGGGACCCAAGGCGGTCGTGATGGCCAGACACGGCCCGGGCCCCACAGCTACCTCGGTGCAACGGCCTCCTCCCCACAGGCCCCACAGCGGCTGCCTGCTGGTGGAATCCAGGGCCCTTCCTCTCCTGAGGAAGGCCCACGAAAGCTCGAGGGAAGGAGGGGGTCCCCTGCTGGACCAGGCAGGCTCCCCCCCAGGCAGCCGGGGAAAGAAGGTGCTGGTCCACGGAGGAGACTCTTTGCCCCGCCGCCATCCGAGCCTGATGGGCGGGGGGGGGGGGGGGCAGGACAAACAAAGGCCAAGGTGAGCCGACCAGAGGGGGCGAAGGGCCGGCAGGGTCCAGGGCCAGCCGGATGGGCCCCCAGCCCCCGGTCCTGGCTGCCCAAGAGGGAGGCGAAGGGAGCCAAAGCTAGCTCCTGCAAAAGGGGGGGGGGGTTCAGAAGAGATTCTCCCGGGAGAGTCCACGGGAGTCTCCCCCAGAAGGCTCTCCCCGCGGTGGGTCCCAAAGGCGGGCGGGCGGGCGGGCGAGGAGGGAGCAGGAAGCGGGCCTCCCAAGCGGGCCTTGCCAGCCCGGGGTGGAGGGGGGGCGGCAGGAGGGGTCGGGAAAGGAAAGGGAGCGGAGACACCCCCCCTTCCCCGCGATCGGAGGCCCAAAGGGGAAGGAGGGCCCCGCCAGGGATGGGCGCCCCGAGAGCTCCGCTTGGCGTGGTGGGGCTACGAGGCGCGGGCCCCACACCTGCCCGGGAGGGGGGGGGCGCAGCTCGCAAGAGCGGCCAAGGAGGGGGGCGTCGGTCGCGCCCTGGAGAGCCCCCGGAAGGCCGGGGGGCCTCTCCGGAGAGCAGGCCGGGCCCGACGGGGGGCTGCATCGTCTCGCCCGGGCGGGCCAGCAAGGAGGGCGGCCCACGGCGGGACCCGCGCCCTTCCTCCCTGCGGCCCCCTCCCCTCGACCAGACCCCTAGGCGGGGGTCTCGCCGCCGGCCTGCTCCCCCGCCCCCTCGAGAGGGTGGCGCAGCCCCGCGTCGGGCGGGCGAGGCGGCGGAGGAGGAAGCATCGTCGGCGGGGGCCTTTCGGGGGCCGAGGCCCGGAGGCGTCGCTTTCCGTGGGGCGGGGGGCGCGCTCGGAGGGGCGGCGGGGGTGGGGTGGGGGGGCCCGTCCTCCTCCGGCTTACCTGCAGCCCGGCGGCGAGAGCGAGTGGAAGGTGGAGAGCGAGAACATCTCCGCCCGATCCGCCATCTTCTCCGCCGCGGCGCAGCCGAGCCGAGCCGAGCCGAGCCGAGCCGGGGCTGGTGGGGCCGGGCCGGGCCGGGCGAGGCGAGGCAGGGCGAGGTGAGACGAGGCGAGGCGGGGCCGGGCCGGCCTGTCCTGTCCTGTCCTGGGGGGGGGGGCGCTCACTGCGGATGCTGCCCGGAGCCGCTCGCCGCCGCCGAGGCTTCTGCAGCTGCCATCGCGCGCCCGCGCTCCCTCCGCCGAGGCCCGGGTAAACAGCCAGCCAGCCAGCCAGCCAGCGGGGCGGGGGTGGGCTGGCAGAGAGGGGAGGACAGGCAGGGAGGGAGGGAGGGGAGGGGGAGCCGAAACTGCGCCTCCTCCTCCTCTGGCTGCGGAGAGGAGCGGGGGGGGGGGCGGGCGCAGCCAATGCCCACCAGCCCCTGGCGCAGAGGGGGTGGGTGGGGCGAGGGCCGGGGGGAAGGGGAGGCCCGGCGAAGAGGCTCAGCAGCGCCCCCCACCCCAATGCAGAGGCGGCGGCGGCGGCGGCGACATGGGCGCGCGGGCGGGGGAAGGCGAGCTCAGCCCTCAAGCCCTTCCCTCCCTCCCTCCCTCCCTCCCTCCCGGCGCTGCGTCTCCCAGGAGGGGCCCCAGATGCCCTCCTCCCCTCCCCTCCCTTCCCTCGCAGGAGGACAATGGGAGGCTGCCGTCGAGGGTCGCCGGGGGAGCGTCCGGGCGAAGCGAAGGGGCGCCTCTCCTGCCCGCAGCCTGGCCGGACCTCTCCTGGCCAGGGCCAGCGCGAGGGGGGGGGTCCGCCTCCCGCCCCGCGGCCAAGCCGCCGGTCCGGCGCACGGCGGCCACCCTCCCTCCCCGGCCCCTGCGGCGACGGCGCTGTCCCCCGCCGGCGGTGCTGAAGGGCGGCCGAGGAGCTGTCCAGGCGCCGGTGCTGAAAGGGGCGGTGGCGGAGGACCTCTCGGCTCGGCCAGAGCGCGGCCCGCGGGAGCGGCTGGAAGAGGTGCCCAGAGGAATCGGGGCCCGTGGCTCGTGCCGAGGGGCGCCTGGCTAGCGGCGGGGGGGGCGCCCTTCTGTCCCCCCGGAGGCGCCGGCAGAAAGCCACACACAGACAGCCCACGATCCTCACGGGAGGCGGGCAGAGACCGCCTTCCAGACGCATTGGACTACATCCTCATCACCCCTAGCCAGGGAATGGGGGAGGATGGGTCTTGTAGTCCCACTCGTCTGCCTGTTCAACCGTGCCTGCACCGGACACAGTGTGGTGCCCAATCCTCACCCCTTTTACTCACAGGGTGCTGCAGGGAGGGGGCTCTCCGCTCCCCCCTCCTGCAAAGGCCTTCGGCCTTCAGACCGACGACCCCCTCCCACCGCTGGGACAGTCCCACCTGGCGGGGGCTGACCTGCAAGAGGCCAACTGCGGGGGAGCCTGCCTTTTGCTCCACATGGTTCTCGGCCTGGGGACTGGGGGCCATTTTGCCTGTGACCCTGAAAAGGATTCCAACAATCCAGTAGCCCTCCTGGACTCCCACTTCCAGGCACACAGCCTTCTCCTGCAAGGGTGGTGGGTTAAAGCCTCTTCTCTCGCATGTCCCCTGGCTCACTTGCTAGAGCCATCAGCATAGCCATGGGCTACGACAGCTGTGGGCGACTGTTGGAAGAGCCTCTGCTGAATGCCAGTGTAAGGAAAAGGAAAGAAAAGGATCTGGTTGGATGAAGCCTGTGTGTGTGTGTGTGTGTGTGTGTGTGTGTGTGTGGATGCCCACCTGGGTTCCCTGCGCTCCATCAGCCACCAAGACCAGCCCCAGGTGGGGTGGGGGCCACAGGGGGAGGAAGGGGGAGTTGCAGACGGGATTCCATCACCCTCATCAGGCGCCTTGCCCCACAGTTTGCTGGGTCTGAGTGCATCTCAAACCTGAAAGAGGATGTCCAGGACAGGAGGGGGGGGGGCACCTACCATGCTGCACAACAGCCTCCCTTCCTCACCCGGCCAAACTGGACTCTGGGTGGGGGTGAGAGTGATGGACCCCCAAGGAGCCGTCCTTGGTCTGGGGGACTTCCAACATCCACGCTGAGGCCAGTTTATTAACTCTTGACTTCGCGTCCCCCATGATGGCCGTGGGTCTCTCCGGCCCCACTCCAACAGCACAGCATTCTCTGGATCTGTTTTTTTAGTGCTGGGCAGGAGGAGGGTGATCTGGGTGCAGAGGGACTCTCTGCAATTCCATTCCCGTGGAAAGATTGCTACGGGGGGGGGGGTTAGACTCACTGGAACTCCGTCTCCACAGGGATGGGCGAGGGGGAGGGCTAATGGGTCCGAACGGTCTCTCGGGGAGGTTCATGTCACCTAGGCAGGTGATCCTATCGAAGCTCTGGTTGGGAGGGGGAAATGTGCAGGGCAGTGGACACGGGCGATCCTAAATGTCCCCACCCCACAGAGTGGAGCCTAATGGGTCCCCTGGTTTGCCAAGGATCTGGCACAGAGGAAAGGAGTGGGAGAGAAACTAGAGCCACAAGGGTGGGAAATTCAAAACCAATCTGACCGAACACGAGTGAGAGCCCATTGGAAGGCTATTCGGTGGCAGTGGCTGCAGAACAGAAATTTTTCTCCTAGTGGAGCCATTTCTAGTGGTCAAGGGACTATTATATAATCAGACAGAAGATGCTGACCATATGATGACCCACTATGATTTATCTATGTCTCATTTATAGGCCACCTTTCTCCCAATAAGGGGACTCAAGACAGCTCACAGTGTTAAAAAAAAATAATAAAAACACAATTCTACATTATAAAATGATAAAGTATACATTAAAAACAATTGAACGATAATACTAATTAAAATACATGAAATGATTGTTAGTTAGGCATCCTTCAGTCTTGAGAGACTATGGTAACGTGCTCTGTATGGAGGACTTGGAACAGCGTCTAGTGTGGCTGAGAAGGCCAATTCGAGAGTGACCATCCCTTCCACACTGAAGACAAATACAATCTGTCCCCTGTCCAGCTCCCTGGTTTGGCTGGTTTCGGGACTGTCTCTTCGCCTCAGCCTGCTGGACAAGGGTCTCTTCAAATTGGGAGAGGCCGTGATGCACCGCCTGCCTCCAGGCTGAACGCTCAGAGGTCAAGGTTTCCCATCTGTTGAGAAAATCCATTCCTAAGGCCTTCAGATCCCGCTTGCAGATCTCCTTGTATCGCAGCTGTGGTCTCCCTCTGGGGCGATTTCCCTCCACTCATTCTCCATAGAGGAGATCTTTTGGAATCCGACCATCAGCCATTCTCACGACATGCCCAAGCCAACGTAGACGTCGCTGTTTCAGTAATGTATACATGCTAAAAATTCCAGCTCGTTCTAGGACTACTCTATTTGGAACGTTGTCCTGCCAGGTGATACCAAAAATGCGTCGGAGGCAATGCATATGGAACGTGTTCAGCTTCCTCTCCTGCCGTGCACGAAGGGTCCAGGACTCACTGCAGTACAGGAGTGTGCTCAGGACACAGGCTCTATAGACCTGGATCTTGGTCTATGCCGTCAGCTTCTTATTGAGCCATACTCTCTTTGTGAGTCTAGAGAACATGGTAGCTGCTTTGCCAATGCGTTTATCCAGCTCGACATCTAGAGAGAGAGTGTCAGAGATCGTTGAGCCAAGGTACACAAAGTCATGAACAACCTCCAATTCTTGTGTGGAGATGGTAATAGAGGGAGGTGAGTCCACGCCCTGGCCCATGACGTGTGTTTTCTTCAGGCTGATTGTTAGTCCAAAGTCTTGGCAGGCCTTGCTAAAATGATTCATGAGTTGTTGGAGGTCTTCAGCAGAGTGGGCAACAATGCTTCACCACATAAAATGTCCCAAACCCATCTTACCTCCTGCCTCAGCTTCCTCTTCAGGAAGATGGCTTAGAGCTCCTGCTCACCGTCATTTAAAGCTAAACCCCCGCCCCCTCAGACCATGCGGTCAGGGAGAACAAAGGTCAGCCTAGAAAAAATACTTCACCACATAAAATGTCCCAGACCCATTTTCCTGATGAAATGATTACCAACAAATTAAAATGTAAAAGCAAACTTTAAAAACAGCCTTCAAGGGCTGTGATTGTTAAAAGCTTCCCTGAAGAGCTGGGTCTTCAGTTGCTAGAGGAAGGATAAAAGGGAGAGGACCGAGGGAGAGTGTGGTACAAACTGGGAGCAGCCCCAGAGAAGGGCCTCTCTCGTGTCCCCATCCAACGTGTCTGTGACGGTGACAGGACCGAGAGGAGGGTCCATGCAGGGAGAGACGGTCCTTCAGGCCGCCTGGACCGAAGCTGTACAAGACTTTCTAGGTAACAAAAGTGATATTTGCCTACTGCCCTGCACATTTCCCCATCCCAACCAGAGCTTTGTTTCCAAACAAATTTGCTCAGATCCGCTCTGGCTTGGATGCTGCAGTTGATACAGGCCCAATGGAGGTAACTCTAGCCACTGCTTGACCCATGTCCACGGACAGGTTTCCATCGGTACAGCCTGAGGAACATGGAGAGGTGAAGGCCACCATCTGTGTGGTGGATCTTTGGCCCTCCCGGCTCATGAAAGCTGCCAGAGGGGGACTGGGCGAGTGGGTAAAAGGGCCAGTGAATGCCTACTTCCAGCAAGACAGGGTTCCAGCCTACCTAAAGGAGACCACAGGGAGACCGCTGTTGAAAAAGCCCTCCTTGGACCCCACCGTTATGGCCCAGTCTGCCACATTCTGTTTGGGGTCAGGGCTGGAGCCTGGGGTGGCTTCTCACCTCCAGGGGTTCTCAGGTGAGGTGGATTATCAAGATCCATTTCAATCTGGCTCCAGGCCTGGTCATGGGATGGAAACTGCTTTGGTCACTCCGGTGGATGACCTACTCCAGGAACGGGCCAGGGGAGGGATGACCCCGTTGGTTCTGCTGGACCTCTCTGCAACCTTTGATACCATCAACCAGAGCATCTCTCTGGGCCACCCCCTTCTCTGGGATGGGGT
The DNA here is from genome assembly GCA_037013535.1 of Intellagama lesueurii. Taxonomy (NCBI): domain Eukaryota; kingdom Metazoa; phylum Chordata; class Lepidosauria; order Squamata; family Agamidae; genus Intellagama; species Intellagama lesueurii. Next base: position 825,361 of record JBAJHW010000005.1, on the reverse strand, counting down.
TGGGAGACCGTTTCACAGCGGCTCTGTTCTTTCCTAGAGAGAACTCAGAAGGTAGTGTTGGACGACTTCTGTTGGACGACTTAGCCCTTAGCCTGGGATGCCCGTCAGGAGGCTGCCTTGTTCCTCCATGCATTTAACATATACATGAAACCACTGAGAGGGGTTGTCCAGAGTTTTGGACTTCAGCACCACCAGTATGCTGAGGACATTCAAATTCTCTCTCCTTTTTGCCTAACTCTGAGGAAAGGTGTTCCAGTTCTAAACCCAGTGTCTGCACTTGCTGATAAGACTGGATGAGAGTAAACAGACGGAGACTTAATCCAGACAAGACCAAGGTGCTCCTGGTCAGTCCAAAGGCAGGTCATGGAACAGGGGATTCAACCTGTGCTGGATGGAGTTACACCCCTGCTGACAATGCAGGCTCACAGCTTGGCTGCATGCCTGGACTCGTCCCTGAGCCCTAAAGGATCCTTGCAAATTACCCTGAAAAAGGAGAGAGGCAAAGCAAGAGAAAAATCAATCTACTCGAAAAGCAGGCAACAGAGTGTGTGTATGTATATGTGTGTGTGTGTGTATATATATATATATATAGAGAGAGAGAGAGAGAGAGAGAGAGAGAGAGAGAGAGAGAGAGAGACCGCACACCCTTTTACAAGCTCAACATTTCTGCTCCCTCACTGACAGCAACCCTTGGAATGCTACTGAATGGAAAATTTCCTGGGCAATTTGACAGAGGAAGAGTGAAAGAAAGGGAAAATGAAAGAGGGGAAACATGAAGAAGACAGAAAACTTTCAAGTACCCCTCTTCCTTGTCAACAAATTATTCACATTTAAGAGACTGGTTTTTCAGAAATCAACAAAGGAAATTTGTTTACACGAACATCCTATCGCTACTTGTTGTTGTTTAATCATTAAGTTGTGTCCGACTCTTCGTGACCCCATGGGCCAGAGCACACCAGGCCCTCCTGCCTTCCACGGCCTCCCTATCGCTACTTGCTACTCTTTAAAACACTGCTTTTTTTGGACAGAGTGATTTGGATGAAATTTTTAGCCAACACATTATTTAAACTAATTATGTTAGGGCAATGGCAACAAATATCTTCATCACAAATATTCAACAAATTATTTTTTTAAAAAAATAACGTTCCAAACTCTGGGTCGGATGGTCTCCTAAATTTATCAGCAAAATGAATCTGCTAATGAAAAGACTGAGGATTAGAAGATTAGGAATTGGATTTTCTGTTGGTCTTGGTGGCATTGGCAGTGGGCGACCGTTTCTTCCTTAAGGAATGATTTCCCAAAAGCGTTCCTTTCCTTCTCCCCACCCCCCATGTCATTCAGGCAGCAGAACAAGCAGGCAAACGGCGTGAATCGGCTTCAGCTGAGAGAAGGACAAATCTCCAGCTGGCTGGCTTCTTTCTTCCAGAATGTTTTAGCACAGCTGGCGTAGCTCACACACCACAAGCCTTCCTTGTGTCAGGAGACATCTTTCGTGGCTGTTCTTGCAAACCACTTCTGTCGCAGGGCCATGAAAGATAAACCACACTGAGGCTAACGATTGGTGGTATATGAGCTTTATTGTGTACATGGACCAGGCAGGGGTGGGGGAGAAGGGGGCTCATCTCTGCTTTAACCTGTTCCTGTAGAATACACAAAGATTAACACACTTATCATGATATTAGCTGTTGTGGGGGCTGGTACCCAATGATCAGCTACAAAATTTCAGCACAGATGTTCTGGAGGCCAGAGGGGCTGCACTGCAGTCAGAGAAGCACATCCCGGAGGTGCATCGAGAGGCTGTCGTCTCATCCCTCGTATCCCTCATAGTATTGTGAGCCTTTCCCGGTCACAAAGGCCATGAGGGGCTCCATGGCATCAGACTGAAAGGCAGGGGACACGGCTATTCTCTCCCAGAGAGAAGATATACGACACCCTCCGCCGGCAAGCAGCACCCTCGGCAGGGTGCACCACCCAGGAATGTTGAAGGTTGAGCTTCTGGCCCTGGTCAAGGGTGTCAGTGATTTTGCCATGGTAGAACAACAGCGTCTGTGCTGTGAACATGATATGAGAGGGAACCACACACGGTTGTCCACAACGAGCCACCAACCCTTTCTCTAGAAGTCAAGGTCACGTTCTTGGGCAGTTGTCACATTTTAATAGACTTATCTAAGCCCTGATGAGATGCACCCCCAACACGTGAAGGAGACTGTTAACAAACTGAGAGGGCACCGCATCACGGAGAATTCTGCCCTCCTGCCAGCAAGAGGTCCAGGTAGGCTCCGGAGAGCAGGTCCTCCTGCTGGACACCCAACTCGGCCATCAGCTGCCGGGCCACTTCTTCCCCCTCCTGAGGACTCTGTTCTGGCTGCAACACCACCTGCAGGGATCGAAAACAGGAAACGGGGTCTCCTAAGACACCTGGGGGTGAGGAATGCCTAACATGGAAGGAGCCACTGGCAGAATGCCTGGTTTGGTCTCTGGTACCGAGGGTTGAAGAGGGGGAACGGGAGAGGCTGACGGGCTGCAAACACAGAGGGTGTTTCGGGAGGCGGAGTATAGGGTCTCTCATTAGAGGGGAGTGCTGGCTTGAAAACAGAGAGGCAGACCGTCATTTTGTGGACAAAACAGTCTGAATGTGGGTTCCGCAGATTAGGTCAAATAACAGAGTTCTATGACGGTGTCCTAAGTGGGCAGCTGGATCATCGTAAACGGATCTGGAAAGGCTGGAGCAAGGAGAATCCCAGGGTGTGGCACAGAACCTAAGGCAAATCACAGTGGCAGTAGAGGGATAAAGCCAACCTTTACTCCAGGAGAGGTGAGACAGAGGTGATGTTTTGGGTGGCCACTCCCCCACTCCTTTATCCTTGGCAATACAAGCTGTGGATTCTGGGATCTGTAATCCAAAACACCTGGAAGGCCAAAGGTCCACCAGGCCTGGGCTAGGATGTCTTAGGCAGATGGATCCTAGTCCAGCCGGTGTCACTTCTTGGGATACGAGTTGCCCCAGCATTTGCCCGGCTCCCTACCTCGAGCAAAAGGCTAAAGCCCAACGGGCAAGGATTTGTTTTTTACACTCCGGGCCTCTCTTCCTGCTAGGAACTGCAGGAAGCCGCAGGGAGCCAGGAGCAGGAAAAGGCAGCCCTGCCTTTGGAAGGGAAGAAGGCACAAGCCCTTGATCAGCATGCCCGGGAAGGACACCAAGCGCAGAGAGATGCAGCAGGCGCACCTGAAACCACTGACACAAACTGCTCCCAACAGGGGACCCGGCCCAGTTATGCCCCAAAGGACCAGTGACATGAAGAACAGGAACATTCCCCGTTGTGCCGAATGTCTGCAGTCAATGCAAGAAGGCATTTACCATTTCCAGTACTGCAGGTTCAACGTCAGTCGATTGTGGCTCACAGAACCGTAGAATCATGAAGGTGGAAGGGGCCTCTAAGGTCATCCAGTCCAACCCCCTGCTCGAGGCAGGATCCTCAAGGGTAGCCTTTGCCATTTATGCACATCTTGTTGTGCATTTAAGAGCCACAACCTCTGGATCCTTTGGCACCTCCTGCGCCCTTCAGAAGCATTCTTGGGGAAAATCAAAGCCACCGCTAAGGGTTTATAGGCTTCTTGCTGAAACTTAATGAATTTACAGCCCGTCCAAATCATTGCTGGCTGGACACCCTTCTGCGACAGACAAACCATTTACTCGAATCTACCCGCTCAACAGATGACTGTTTGGTCCTCATTACAAACATTAAAGCCAGCTTCTCTTTGCTCTCTCTTCTCATTCCCCTTTGTGTTTGCAAAGCATAATGAACCCTTGAAATGAATACATCTTCACCTTTTTGTGATAACTCATGACCCAGGAATGGAACAGAAGGCAAGGAGAAGCTCTCACGACCCAAGGTCCCTTGTCTCAGAGTCTCTCTCTCTCTCTCACACACACACACACACACTTAACTCAGCTGCTGCTCCCCACTTCACAGACCCAGTCAAGGAGCTTCTACCAGCCAATTCCTTCCCTCTGCAGTGTCAAAGGACCATGTGGTAAAACACCCCAAGGCGAGCCACGCGGTGCATTCAGAAAGCCCACAGATATTTTAGCCCCTTGTGAAGGTCACTCTTCCACAGCTGCTGGGGCAGTGGGCCCTCTCCCAGTGACAGGCCATCCTGCACTTGGGAAAGATCATTTGGGTGTGAGAAATGGTGGGCGGCTCACATGCAAAAATGCTCCCAGAAGCCAAGGCAGGTGCTGGGTGCAGGAAACCCACACGGGGGGGGGGGGGGGGCACCTGTGGACAAAACATTCCTGGATGCCACCTCTTGGCCATCGGTTGCCCCCGCCTGGACGCAACCTGACCCCTTTTGCCTTGATCCTACACGGCTGACTCTTGAGGCTGCCTCCTGCTCCAGGTCTGAGGTTCAGAGCCCACTTAGGTTGTTGGAGCCACTTGGAGGAGCCTGAATAAATCTGGACACATTCCGACCTCCCTGCTGCCGCTGATGCAGGGGAAGGAACCTCCCCTTCCCCGATCGTGGGTCCTGCTCACGTAGCTGCCCTCACCTCCAGTTCCATGAAGTTGCCCAGCCTTTCCACGCAATCCACGTGGACACGGGTCTGGCCCACCAGGTAGAGGTGCCGCTCTTTCTTCACCGTGCCCTGAACCCCGAGGGCCTGAGACAGGGCTGCCTGCCAAGAGAAGAGGAAGGGGGCTCAGTCCGAGAGAGGGAGGGAGGGAGGCACGGAGCAGCAATCAGACGCACGCCTCCGCCCTCGCCCCCCAGGGTGCTCAGCGAGGGGCAGAACGCCAGCTCGTAGTCCAAAGGGTCTCAGGCGCTCAGGAAAAGCCCTTGCCACCTTTCTTGCTTCCTGAGGTTGCAGGGAGTAGCTCCCAGTCAGAGCAGGGGAGACCCCAGACTACGCGGAGGAGCGACGGGCTATCTCTCCTTGTCTGCTGCTGGCAGATCTCAGCCGGAGGGCCCTTGCCCCTGTGCCTTGCTTGGTAGCCTCTGACCAAGGTCCCTGGCTGGTTGCTGTGGCCAACAGGACAGCCTCCACGAAGGAGGGCTCGGATCCAGCTGATCAGAGCTCTTCTCCCGTTCTTTTAGAGAAATCTGCCCATTCACAGGGCTCTTCAGAGCCTGGCTCAGCACCAGGCAACGAGAGAAGTTTTCCTGCAGTGTTTAGGTTTGGCCTTTCTCCCCTGGCCCTCAAAGAGGTTTCAGTGGAAGCCACCTAGCACTGGCCCAGTTCAAAGTCCAGCAGCTTTGAAAAGGTTGCTGCCCGAGGCCCAGGGACGGGAAAAGTTTGGGTTCTGGACCATGGCTCCCAAAACATGACAGCCGGCAGGCCCTATAGCCAAGGTGGCTAGGGGATTCTGGGAGCTGTAGTCCAAATGGCAAACATTTCCCATCTCTGCACCTGCTTGGTATGCTCTCAGATCCACCCTGCAGCAGTATTTGTGCCCGTGGATCTCCTGCTTTGCTTCACTGGTCCTCCTGGGTGTCCCACACTGAGCAACTCCTGGGCAGGGAGAACACCCCCTTCCTCCACCTGATTGACCTTGGAGCCAGGATGGAATGCACCGTGAGCAGGTTCCTGACCTTGTCGGAACATGACGGCACGCAGGAGCCTTGGGCCCACAGATTTCACCCCCCCACCCCCCCACCCGTCCTGAGGAACCACTGCGGGTGGAGGTTCCATCAAGAATTACCAGCAGCCCCACTGGGTCATCCGTGTGCGAGATGGTATAACGGGAGAGCTTGGGGCCTTCTGCGTCGGGGCGGTCATAAAACACCAGCTGCCCACGGCCATCCTGCAAAGAAAAACATTGCTGGAGAGGGTCCCGGGGGCGCCGGATATGAAGCTGCCTCTCGACCACAGGGAAGCTCCCAGCAAGAGGCCCCTCCCTTCGAGGGCTCCGAGCGCTTCTGCCACACCTGACCTCCTGCCTGAGTCTGCGACAGGGGAGAGGCAGGGCCCTTCTCCTCTCCTCTCCTCTCCCTGGCCTCGCCAGGATCTGTCCGTGCAGTCTGGGGGAAAGACGCTAGGCCCCCAACTGACTTCATTTCCCCAGAAGAGGGCCCACAAGTAGCCCCCCACGGCTAGGAGAGGGAGCCCCCACGGTGCTGCCAGACCGGAGGAACGTCTGGACTGGAGGCCTGCCTTCCCTGCAAACCTAGAAGGAGCTTGTGCAGAAACCAGGCAGGCCGCACCGGCGTGTCCTGGTGGAGGCACACGGACGGTTGACAGAGGCGTTTTTAGTCTGTGTCCCGAGGGGGGATGTCTCTCTCCAGCCATTCAGGGGCAAGTGAGGAAACTGCAGCTAGCCATCCGCAGGGAGGAAAGGCCCAGCATCCTCCCAGGTTTGATAAAAAAAACAGGATAGCTGGTGGGCAACTATAATCAGATATGGCACGTGGGTCTCCTTAAAAAATGGAGGGTGGGGGTTATTTATAGGCATGGAGTGAAGTTGGCAGGACCTCGCGAGACATGGAGGGAAGAAATGAATATTTATTACTGGGAAGCCTGGAGGGCTAAAACCTCTTCCGTCCCCTGGGCAACTGTGGAAGAAACGCCTCTTTGGCCTGGAACGGTCCAGGGGTGCCCAACTGAAGAGCTGCCAGGGCCAAGGGGCCCCTCCTGCTTGCCCCGGCTGGCACCAAGGGGCGCCCTAGCAGCCTCCCAGCCCTAAAAGCTTCATAACCACCAGGAGCCCATGGGGTAAGACATGCTCAGTCCTGCATAGATCGGGGGGCGGGGGGGCTCAAAGCCACTGGCTGGGGAGCCTGGTAACTGTAGTCCAGCACACCAAGAGGGCACCTGCGTGAGGAATGTAGCTGTAAAGTCACTCTGGCATCTCAGCAACAAGGCACACATTACTTTCTTTGAATGCTATTTCATTAAGCAAATAATCTCTCAGGGCTAAATTCAGTTGCCACTCCCTTCTAAATAAGAACAAAAAAAGTCCCAGCCATTCAAAGGGTCTCCTTGCTGGGGGACAGGTTGTTGTTGTTTTTTTGCTAACACGTGCGTTCAGCTCACTTCTTCTTCTCTTCACCGACGCCCCTTTCTCCTTGTGCCGCTTCTCAGACCTGTCCCTGAAGCCCCTCAGTCACGGAGAAGGCCCTTTTGCCCTGCTAATCATTAGCCCCACGGCTGGCGCCAAGTCAAGCAAAGTTGCCTACAATGGGGAAAGCAAAAGCTCTCCAGCAAAACACTTGGCAGCTCAGCAAAACAGGGTCCCGGAGACAAACAGCCCCAAAGATGCCGGGGAAGGAACCCTTCTGCTACAGCGGCACTACACGAATGCACCGGGACTCATCTCTCCCAGCAAGGCAGATCCACGTAACGGGCACGCGCCTCCTTACGAGGAGGCAGTACAACACTGGCTAAGCAGTGAGGGAAAACACTCCATGATGAGTCGGGAACTTGAACCCTCCGGCTCCCTGCCATGGGGTCTAGATGTGGGACCCAGCAACTCTGCCCCCTTCCCTCCCTCCCTCTGCAGCCTTCATGCCTTCGGCTCTCTACCAAGGGCTCACAGGCTCCTTGTCCGTGTCCCTGATGGGACTCACGGCTGACCCCTGAGAGGGATGGGGAAAGCCACAGCTTCTCCATCTGCCCACTTCACTTCTAACAGCCCAGCGGCCTCCCAGACCCGCTTGTATTCAGCAGGACCAAGAAAATCAAGAATTCAAAGTACTTTCTAAAATAAAACTAGAGAAAAGCGATGACTGACGCTACTAAACAAGGACCCAGGGAGGTCATGAACGTCAACCTTTTGCCATTTCTGACAAGCGCAGAAAATGTCCACCCTTGGACTGACAGCCTTTGCTAACAATCTCTAACCATCTTCAGATCCTGAACGTTGGGAGTTCTGGAGCAGAGGCTGATCTGTTTGCAGCGAAGTGAGTTCCCTTAACCTGAAACCATCATGGGCTGGATGTCTCCCTCTGGCTTCCCTGTAAAACTAGCTCCCAGGTCTCCTCAAGGGTAAGGACGTGTCACCGGAAGCCAAGACCATCCACATATTATATTCTGAATTACTGTATGCAGACGTGAAGAATGGACAGTGAAGAAAGCTGACAGGGAAAAAAAGATTGTTTGAAATATGGTGCTGGAGGGAAGCTACGTGGATACCTCAATAACCAGAAGGATGAGCAAGTGGGTCCTAGATCAAATCAAGCCTAAACTTTCTGTGGAAGCAAAAACGATGAGACCCAAGTTGTCACACTTTGACCACATCATGAGAAGACAACACTTGATGGAAAAGACAATAATGCCAGGAGAAGCTGAAGGCAGCAGGACAAGAGGACTGAACGTAACATAATTGACTCAATAAAGGAAGATCGCAGGAGCCAAGCGGGGATATTAATGAGAGGACATTATGGAAGCCCCTGATTCATACGTTCAATGTAACTCAGAGGCGACTTGATAGCCAGAAAAGCGTGCTGCTTATATACTGCCCCATGGCGCTTAAAGCACTCTCGGGGCGGTTTAAAAGTTAGTTCTGCAAGCTACACATTGCCCCCGCCCCCCACTGTGAGCTGGGTCCTCATTTTACCCACCTCGGAAGGATGGTAGGCTGAGTGAACCTTGAGCCGGCTACCTGGGATTGAACCCCGGGTCCTAAGCAGAGTTTGGTTGCAGTACAGCAGTTTAACCTCTGTGCCACGAGGCTTCTTCGTAACAACAGAGCCCACTGAGGGACACTCACTGACAAACATCCAGGAAGAAGGCCACCATGGCAAGATCTAGGGCTTTGCTTCCTACCGCGACTTAATAAAAGCAATGCTATACTGCCAGCTGTGGGTGAACCAGGAGTCCTTGACTTGGCTCAGCTGGGTTGCTATAGACCAACAATATGGTTTTCCCATCATAGGACACAACAGTGGTCTGACACGGGATGCCGTTTCTAATGCGGGGGTTAGGAACCGAAACTCAGGAGGCCATCTGAAACTGCTCACACCTTAATCGGACAAGCCACACGTCTGACCTTAACAGCCAAAGGCTACGTTTCCCAGTAAATGGCAGAGGACATGACTTCTCATGATGCAGTCAATGTGTTACGAAGGAAATTTTTAAAGACCATAAATGCCGTGAAGAAAGGGACAACCCAGGCTTCTAAGAAAAGAAAAGAAAAGAAACAGTTTATAGCACACACCGCATTTGCTTACTCACCTGTAGGTCCCGGAGTTTCAGCCGCCCGTGAGGGACAGGAAAGAATGTGTCTGTCTGCAGAATGACGGCGCCAGACGATCCACTCAGGCGCTCTGCGTTTCTCACAAGCTGGTCCAGATCTCGCACCCGTGCCTTGATCTCCACATTTGCTGGCATCTGGAAATGGAGGATATGCAAAAGGGTTAAAGCAGACCACAGGCAGGCTCTGCTGTAGCAGCTCCCTTCATCCAAAAAAAATAACATCAACATAAAAACGTGTTGATGCGTTATTCAAAATTAACTCCTTTACTCCCTTTGGAAGCAAGCTGATTGCCACGGTCTGTGCAGGAACTGGCGCCTCATCGCAAAGTGGGATTTATCCATGAAAACTCGCATAGTGTATGATTTTCGTTTTTATTTTTTTGTGAACTATCAAGGCATAGTCTATTCTTGCATTTTGTGATTCCAAACAGGGCTCATCCCTTTTATTTCTTTGGGAAGTGGCAGCGGGAGGTGCCTCTCTTCCTTGGTCTCCCAAGAACAGGCCTAAAGGAAAACAAGGTTACAAGCAAAGGGAATCCTCCAGTAACCCTCCTCCATGTTAGATAATATAAAAACATACAAACTTTTAATTAGTTGCTTCTATTGCCTTCTGGAACGCACAGGCGCTGCTGGGGAGGGATCCCCAGGGGAAACACTCATCCCCCCCCCCCACCGGCGGTGGCCGTGCTTGTCTTGCCAAGGGGAGGGGTGTGTGTGTGTGTGTGTGTGTCAGGGGCACCGAGGAGGAGGATGATGATGGGGCGGGGAGCATCCTCTCCCTCCGGCTCCCGCAGAGGTTTCTCGCTCCCCGCCGGACATCACGCGCCCTTAGGCTTGCAAAAGACCCGCTCCGCTCTCCTTCCGCCTCTTCCTCGCGCGGGGGGGGGGAAGCGGGCGGAGGCTTCGGGGACCCTCGCCAGGACCCCGACACGGGTCCTAACTTTCTCCTTCCACCACGTGGGGCACCCGGGCCCAGCCTCCCATTCCCACGGCGACACGTGTCGCGGCCACCAGGAGCGGCCCTTGCTCCCCGCCACCGCCCAATTCGGATTAGTCCCGCTGCCCGTCTGAACCCACCGTCGCACCAGACACCGGGCCTGCTGGACCACCGCAAGACCCGATCGCGACCCGCGGGCGCGCTCACACGATCCCCCGAATCCCGCCCTGCGATTGGCTGCCTGCCCAGCCCGTCCTCCTTGCGCCTTCTTCCCCTCCAGGGGCGGGATCCAGAAGAAAGCATCCGATTGGCCCGAGAATCCACGCTCTCGCCAACGCCACCTCGGTGTGGACGTCGTCAGCGGCCAATCGCGTCGCCAGCAAGAAAGAGAGAGAGAGAGAGAGAGAGACTGAAGGAGGCGGAGGCAGCGAGAGCCCGCCCCCCACCGGGAAAGGACGTCGCTGAGTGGCCGCGCGGAGGTAGCGACAGCCCGGCGATTGGCCAGGGCGGAGTCGGCGGAGGGAAGAACGCGGCTCTGATTGGCCGGATGCCTGAGGGAAGTGGCGCCGCGATTGGCCGGCGGCGGCGGCGTTGAGTAGCGGCGGCGTTGAGGCGGCGGTGGTGGGATGATGATGGAAGCGCCCGAAGGGGACGGGCCCGGGGGAGACTTCGCCGAGATGATGCCCGGCTCGCCCCGCGGCTCCCCGGCCGTGCCGGGCCCCACCCGCCTCCGGGCCTTCCTCTGGTGCCGCGAGTTCCTGTCCGGGGCCTGGCGCCGCCTGGCCGGACCCGAAGACCTCGGCATCGCCCCCATCAGGTGAGCCCTAAGCCCCGCCCACGCCGGGCCACGCCCGCCCCCTGAGCGCGCCACCGGCCACGCCCCCTCCCCGTGCGCACGCGCCCCCCCCCCTCTACCGTATGGCGCCGAAGAGCGGCGCGGGCGGCTTTCCCTTGGCCATCGGCTTCGAAAGGCGCGCGCTCCAGGGCTCGCCTGCGGAACTGGCTGCCACTGGTTCGAAGGGTTTATGCGAGTGCCTCTGTGAAGACTGGGGAAGGCGAAGCTCCTCCGGGGTTACTGAAGAGTCAAGGCAGGCCGGAAGCAAGTAAAGGCATTGGGGCGTCCTCCCCGTCAGGTTGCCCCGCCCCAAGGCTTTCGGGCCCCCGGGGCGGGAAGTGGCTCGCAGGGGGAGCCGGGGAGCCAGAGTGGCCAGCGGTGGAGAGGCCTCCCCGCTCCCAGGGGCCCCAGCATCAGGGAAGGAGGGCCGCCGAGCGCAATGGGGTTGGAACGAAGGAAAGGAGGCGCTTCTGCTGCTTCGTTGGCCAGCGGAACTCCCTGCCACAAGATGTGCGGGGCGGCGGTGGCCGCCGACTGAGAGGGGGACCTCTGGCGGTAGCGCTTGGCCGCGAGAGAGTTGCTGCTCGGGGCCTCTCTGCCCAAAAGCCAAAGCCTGCTGCTTTTCTACCACCCCATACGGCTTAAACCACTCTCTCTCGGCGGTTAATGACGCAGGCGACCCATTCATTCCCTCTCTCGCTTCCCAGCGAGCTGGATGGATACTCAAGAAGGACAGGCGGCTAAGTGAACCTTGAGCGGGCGACCTGGGATTGAACCCCGGGTGGCCAGAGTGGAGTTTCGGCTGCAGTGCTGCAGTCCAACCGCTGCGCCACGAGGCTCCCGAAGCCGCCTGTCCCTCCCTGCTTTGTCAGAATTGGGGCCTTTGCTCATGTTGGGGACGCTGGAAGGTGTCTGTAAGTGGGCCCAGGAGGCAGCTCGGCTGGACAGCCGCAGGAAACAAGATCGTGGTGGTCTGGTGGGCTTCGGGGCAGGAGGGTGCTCTGGCTGGAGTCTTGGTTCCGACGGAAGCGGGCAGGACGGGGCAGGCGGGTGCCTTGCGGGGCGGCATGGCCGGGGTCTGGTCTGCCTGAGGACGCCCTGCTTGGTCCAGAGGCCCTTTCTGGCCTGCCGCTTGGGAGAGGCCGCCAGTGGTTTGGGGGGACCAGGCAGGGCTCCTTGGGGTGCCGACCCCCTTGGCAGCCACGGGCATCCCCGGAGGCGGGTTCCCTGAGAGCTTGCCGTCCCTCTCTGGCTTTCGGAAGGAGACGCCCTTCAGCTGGCAACGAAGGGGCAGAGGAGTCCTCACGACCGACCGGCCGGCCGCCGCAGAGCGCCGTGGCTCCTCCGAGCATCGTTTGGCCGGTGGCGTGGCCAAGAGTGTGCGCGCACATGCGTGAGGACTCTCTGGAGCCTGTTTCATCAGGCGCAGGGAGTCTTAGGCTCAGGCTGAGTGCGGGAGAGAGCCTGTGGCCTTTGCCCGGAAAGTGCCGCTGCAGGCGGGCTTGAGGTGGGTGAGGATCGGAGGCGGCTGTGCCTGGGCTGAGCCTTGGGGTGCGCGCACTCCTTTTCCCAGCCTCCGTCTCCTGGCTCCTCCAAGGCTCCTGCTTGTGCTGTTCATGAAGCGTATATTCCGAAGCCGCTACCCTTCCCTTGGTCCAAGGGTAAATGGAAAACCTGCCCTGGCCACACAATGGCCGGTGATTTCTTGGCCACGGGCCCACGCAGGAGACACCGTGGTGGTGTCTGCCACCTCTTCCGGTGCCCCAGGGGCTCCTCGGAGGTGGAAGGGGTCACGGGGCGCTGCTCGCTGGCAGTCCGCCTCCTCAGCTGGGCCAGCCGAGGTGGGCGAAGGGAGCCTTCCTTTGCCAGGGTGGCTTCCGCAGCGACAAGATGATGGACCGGCTCTCCAGAGAGTGATGCCCTCCCTTCCTCACCGGCTGGGACTCGGCAGCGAATGAACGGCTCCTCCTGTCCCCTGAGCCAGACGGAAGAGGCTGGTGGATCGTTCTCCTTGTGCCCAAGGGACAAAGGCAGGACTGGGGCACCGGCGGGAGCAGGAGGCACCACCCAGGTCACCGTAGTCGTCTCCCTCCTCCGGGCATATATTCTGGGGAGGATTCAGGAGGCAGCCAGAGCGAGGAGGGGGCAGTAAAGGAGAACCCCCTCCAGCCTGGCTGGGCAGCAACTCAGGAGCTCAGGCAGCAGCAGGAGGCCTGGAAATCTCGGCCGGCCGGGTGGGGCAGCTCAGGCGGGAAATATTGGCGGCCACAGCTAACCCTGGCCTTTCTTGACCCAGCCGGGTCAGCACCCATGTTGCCAGCTTTCTCTGTGGTTGGCACCAGCTGTGTGAGACAAACAACCCCTAAAATCAGTGGGGTGGCAGCATCTCCCCACTCGGCCCTGAGCCTCTCTCCGCTCGGAGGGCTTTTGCTGTTTGCCCCGTGGCAGAGTGGGTCGGGGAGGGGAGGGAAGACGGGCGGATGCAAGTCAGTTGGTCAGTTTTAAGAGGTCCGCTCTGCCCCACGTGGAAGTGTGTGACTGGTGGGTGGGGACCCCCCGATCCGGGAGGAAGGGGTCCCGCTTCCTTCTCTGCACAAGAGAGAGAAAAAACATTCTGGGATCCTTTGGCCAGTCATGCGTTTTTTTGTATTTAGAAGCAATGCATTCCATCAGAAGGCTTTGTTGGGCATCAGGCCGTCAGAGGGGCAACACGCGTCTTCCTTGCAGCCCCTGGAGTAGGGCAGGTTTCAGGGTGTGTGTGGATGTCTCTCCCCCCCCCCCCCCCCCGACATATCGCTCTCGATGGGTCTTCGAGGTTCTGTTTGTCAACCTCAGCACAGAACCCTGCCGGAGAAGAAAAGCAGGCTGTGCCGTGTCAAAAGGAGCGCAGGGGCATCGGGGGCAGCGCTTGTTTTGTGTACATTTCGCTCTTCTGGGAAGGGCTTGGATCCTGCCTCTCCCTGGCAAGGCGCCTTGCTGGTTTCCCTCCCTCCTCTACCCGCTCCCACCTGGCACTGCTGCTGCTGCTGTTTCTCCTCTTGCTGGTGGCCCTGGTTGGTTGCCAGCCCCCATCTCGCCTGGGGCGCTCCCATCCAACCCCTGACCCTCCTCCCTCCCTTGGGCGCTTCTCTCTCTCTCTCTGCAGCGGGGGACTCAGCAACCTCCTGTACAAGTGCAGCCTGCCGGACCACGTTGCCACCGCAGAGACGGAGCCCCGCCAGGTGCTGCTGCGCGTCTACGGGGTCATCCTCCAGGTACGTCCTTGGGGCGGGTGCTGTGGGGCCCACCCCACCGGCCTTGCTTTCCCCCTGCTTGGCCCGCAGTGTTCTGCTCAAAGCCTCCAGCGGGGACCAGGGGGCTGCCTGGCCAGGGCCCACAACCCAGGCAAGGGTCCTCGGCCCCGGCGGGCAGTCTCTCTCCAGCAGAGCGAGGGGAGGGGGTTTGCCTCTCCCACGGGGAGTCTTGATCCTGCCTGGGTTCTGAGGCTCTGCCCGCTTTGCAGTTCCTTGGCGAAGGACCTTTTCCTCACCCTCTTGGCTCTTCCTGTTTGCTTCAAATGCTGGTTTACTGGGTGCCCCCGTGGCAGTTGGTGCCTGGCATGGCTGGTGGGCAGGAGCACACCAGGTGCTTCGATTCTCAGGCAGGTTATGGAAAACCAGAAGAGAATTTGCCGTGACACCCGTGTAAGCGCACCAAGCTTTTTGTCACCAGCAAAAGGGATGGAACAGGAGACGTCCCCGTGACTGGCCGTGCTGGGGTCAGGACAGGAGAGGTCCACCCCTGCTTGACATGCAGCAGAAACGGAGCCGCTGGAGCTGCTTGCCCACCCCATTCCCCGCCTCCCAGGCCGGGAGGCTTTCTGGCTCCTCTGGCACGGCCTGGCCGGTGACAGGGTCCTTGCTGTGGGGTGTGTGTGTGGCAAAGGCAGCTCCCGTGTCTCTGCTCTTGCCGCCTATCGAGTGGGTGAGCACTTGCCCCACCCTCAGGGCTCCGCCGTGGTGGGAAGCCTCCCACCAGCACCGGGGGACGGGCAGCTGCTCCAGATCCTGCTTCGATGCAAACAATTCCATGAAAACCAGACTCATAACATAAGCAGTGCCGTACCTGTTGGCAGATAACTTGCAGGAAAAAGCTTAGGGGTGTGTGTGTGGTTATCTGAAACGTGTAGCTGCCGCCTCGGATTGGAGATCACCATCCTGCTGGCCCCCTTCCACCGGTCACGGTTGTGTGTGCGTGCCTGCCTGTGCCTGCCTGGTGCTCCAGTGGTGCTGCTTCCTCCCCCCCCTCCCCCCGTGTCCCCCTCCTTGCTGATTTTCCCTTCTCTCCCACAGGGGGTCGACTCGCTGGTCCTGGAGAGTGTCATGTTTGCCATCCTGGCCGAGCGGGAGCTGGGGCCGCGGCTCTACGGCATCTTCCCCCAGGGGCGTCTGGAGGAGTACATCCCGGTAGAGCGTCGGCCAGTCCCTCTGTCTCTGTCTGTCCGTTTTAGGGCACCTGGGGTATCAAGGCCAGAGGGGGCAGCGATGGCTGCATAGATGGAAAGGCAGGCGGCTGTTGCCTCCAGCGGCGTCCCAGCCCAAGGCATGCTGCCCAGTGCCCCCTCCCACCCGTGGGACTCCGCTGAGCAGGAGGACAGCAAGTGGGACCCTTTTGGCCGCTCTTTCCCCCAATGGATTGCTCTCCGTCCTCCAGCATAACATCATTTACAGCAGGGGGCTTCCTTGAGCAGTAGCCTTGGCTGAGCCCTGGGGAAACGGTGGCTCTCAGAGGAGGTGCTGTTTTGGAGCTCGGCCCACCCGCCAGGGTTGTCGCCCGTCAGCATTGTCCCCATACAGCACAACCCTTAAGATCGGTGCCTCCACTTAGAAAACGGACTTGGGGGGGAGGCTTAAAGCCTCAAATGTCCCGCACAGCGGCATCTTTCTCGTAGCCTGCCTTTTTGGTGGCTTGCATGTCGGTGGCTCGCCTTGGCAGCAGGATCTCCTCGCCTGTGCCTTTTGCAGGGTTGCTAGCCCTGTGTTTGGCCTGTTTGGCCTTCCTAGAGAGTCATCCTATCTTTGGGGGTGGTGGTGCAGGAAAGGGATGCCCACGTCCTGCTGCCTTGTGCCTACCATGTCTGTCTCTCCCTGCTCTCCCCCCCCCCCCGCCTTCTCTCCAGAGCCGCCGGCTGCTCACTGGGGACTTGCAGGACCCCAGCCTCTCTGGGGAGATTGCCATGAAGATGGCGCGTTTCCATGGGATGGTGATGCCCTTCAACAAGGAGCCCAAGTGGATGTTTAGCACAATGGAGAGGTAAAGTCCCTTCCCTTTTCTGAACTTCCAAACTAGACTGCTGCTGTTGTGTGCTCCACATGGGGCTGCCCTAGGTGGTGGCTCATGACGAACAGCGGGTAGCCCAGGCAGGACTGCCCCTCCTGGAGAGAGGTGGGCTGCAGGGTTGTTTTAGGAGCTGCTATGGCTCCGCGTTGCCATCTGGACCCAATCCACGGGGCAGCACTCAATACACGCACACCTAAAGGAAGGGTGTAGGCTGTGCGTGTTTCATCCCCTGTGTGAGCCTGTTGCTGGTGCCTGAGCACACGTTCTGGGCCATCCCATCCAAGCCCCAAACGTGTAGGAGATCGGAGCGGAGCCTCAAGCAGGGCAGAGGTTCAGCAGACTGAAGGGAACAGAACCTTCCACCCTACAAGGACCTGGCACAGAAGGAGAACTAGACGCGTTTGGGGCAGGCACACGCCCCCCCTTCCTTTCCGAGGAGGACGAGCGGGGCCCCTCTGGAATGGGGAGGCCTTGTGGACCTCCGCTGTGGCTGTGGGAGAACGGAGGAGTGAGTCGCGTCCCTCTTTGGCAGATACTTGAAGCAAATCTCAGAGTTGACATTCCCGCAAGAAGCTCAGCTCCGGAAACTCAACAGGCTCAAGGCCTACGACCTGGAAGCCGAAATGCATAGTCTGAGGTGAGCACCAGGAGTCTGGGCATGTGGGGTATGCGTGTGTGTGTGTGTGCACACGTGCGCCCTGTGGCGGTGGGGCTCTTCCAAGCCTCCTTGCGCCTTAATGCGTGTCTGCCCTCTGGGGCTGGCCTCAGACGGCCACCCTGCACTTGGAAGGTCACTAGATGCAGGGTGGCCGTCTGAGACCTGCCTTGGAGGCAGATGATGGAGGGTTTGGTGCGAGGAAGAGAAGATGCTGGCTGCTGTCGCTTGAGGCCCCTCACCCAACCAGGGAGGATCAGTAGCTGGGGGGGGGGGGGGTGTCTCTTTCCCATGGGTCCTGCTATACCAGGATAAGTGCCGGGACGCTTAAAAATGGCTCATAAGGTTGTGATTCTTTCTTGTCGAACCAGAAGGCTGTTTGGGTAGCGGACATCAGAAAATCTCTCCAAACAGTCTCTCCTGGGAGGGGGGGAAAGCACTGCGCCCCCCCCCCCCCCCGCAGGTGACAATTATAGAGCCCGTTTGGGCTGCAGCCGAGCAGTCTCTGTTTGCAAGAGGCATTTGCCTCTCTGTTGGGAAGACCCTTTTTTTTCCCTCGCCAGGACTGTGCCTTTTTTCCTGATCCTCAAGAATCAAACGCACCGCATGGATGCTGCAATTTGGAGTTGCTTTGCTTAGGGTTGTGTTGTGCAAAGGGTTCCTTCCCCCCCTCACCCCCTGCTTGCTTGGTCTTGTTTTCCACATTTTCTGGATCAGGTGCGGGAAGGAGAAGGTTCGGTCCAGCCACCGTTCTGCTTTCCTCACCCCACCTCTCTCCTTCTTTGCTTCTTTCTGTCCTGGCTCTGTAGGGTGCTCCTGGAGGCCACTGCGTCCCCCGTGGTTTTTTGCCACAATGACGTTCAAGAAGGTGAGTGCGCTGAAGGGGAAAGGGAAGGAGAAAATAAGGAAAGAAAGAAATGGCCTCCCCCCGCCCCCCCGGGTTCTGGGGCTGGGCTTGGGAGAGGATCGATACCAGCCCTCCCCTGACCTGCCCTCCTGCTTCTTTCCTGTCTCCAGGGAACGTTTTGCTCCTGGCCGGGCGCGAGGACGCCTCCTCTGACCGGCTTATGCTCATTGACTTTGAGTACAGCAGCTACAACTACAGGTGAGGGGAGGTGGGGGGCACAGAAGATGAATGAGCTGTGTGGTTGGGGGCTGGCCCAGCAGCCCCTTCACTGAGTGGGGCTCAGTGTTCTTTGAGAAGATGGAGCATGGAGAGACATGGGACACCCACCCACCTGTGGTGCCCGTGTTGGCCTTTTTCAGCATGGCTCTTAGAAAGAGCCTGTGTCTCCCCCCTGGTCTCATCAGCTGCTTTTTTTTACCACCGCCACCCCCTGCCCCAGCTTCCATGCCAGGCTTATTGGCAGGCAGAGCTCACTGGGGTTGGGAAAGGAACCCTCCCCATGGCTGGTGGCTTTTGCCACGACAGGCTCCTGCCGGTGGCGTTTTGTTCACCGTTGTGCGATTTCTCTCTCCCCAGGGGCTTTGACATTGCTAATCACTTCTGCGAATGGATGTATAATTACGCCCACGATGAGTGGCCATTTTATAAAGCCACCCCACAGAACTACCCCGCCCGCCACCAACAGGTAACTGTGGCTGCCCCCCCCCCTGCAGATTGGAAGGAGGGGTTGCTGCTGAGGAGATGCCTCTCCCATCAACCTGCAACAGCAGCTGGATTGGGCTGGTGAAGAGGGTTGGGCTGTGGAGAACTTGGAAAAGTTACGTTTTTGGATGACAGCTTCCCGAATCCTCCAGCCAGGAACTGCTGCCTGTTGCCCAAAGAAATAACTTTTCCTAAACAGTTCTACTGGGTCAGGAAATTCTGTTGAGGGATCCTGGGAGGTTCAGCAGAAAAATCACTGGCCCTGTTGGCTGGGGCATTCTGGGAGTTGATGGCCAAATAAGTAACTTTTCCCAGACTTCCTTGCTGAGTATCTGTTCCTCTGGGAAGCTGGTGCTTGGCTAGACTGAGGCTCGTTGGTGGAGCTCTGGTGGTTGATTCAGCCCAGGCAGGCACTGTCGAACATTGTAGTTTGTGAGGACAGTATTTGCCTTATAATGACTGTGGCACAACAGAGCACGCTAAATGCGAGATAGGTGGCTGGGAAAAATCACATGTCATAGAATCGTGGAGTTGGAAGGGGTGTATAAGGCCATCGAGTCCAACCCCCTACTCAATGCAGGAATCCAAATCAAAGCAGATCAGACAAATGGTTGCCCATGATGGTTTTTACCACTTCAGGGATTAGTGCTTCTCAATGTACGTAAACATGTGGTCTAGCATGAGTCTGAGGGTGCGTGCAAAGATTTAATTTGAACGTTTGCAGCATTATTTATGCCCTCTGTATAGTGTGGCTACTTTTTAATCTCTACTTCGTAGACCTAAAAATCCAACAGAGAGGTTTTGGGAAAAGAAGGTTGACTTCTTTTCCCAAACACACACACAAACACACCCCTGGGAGCCCTTCTCTTCATGCCCTTGATTATGGGTGGTTTCTCAAGAGCTGAGATGGAGCTGCCACCCCTGTTTGCGCTTGGGAGCCCCCACTAACCCCTGTGAGAAGGAGCTGCAGACTTGGAGCCAAAATAAAAACAAGCCTCCGACCCAAATCCCAACTGAATGTGCTTTCGGAACCAGCACTTAGTGTTCTGATTTCTGGTAGGGATGATCCGTATTTTAACAAATGGTCTTCCTGGGGTAGTGAGATGCCACCCGGTGTGTCGCTGTGGCTGTAGGTGGGTGAACGTTTCCCTCCAAGGAACAGAAAGTCAAGAACTAGAAAAAGCTATGCTGGTTAAAAAACACACAAAAAAACCCAAAACTGGTCTTGCCAGGAAATGCCACACGACTGCCTTGAAGGCAAGGGCTCCCCGGAAGATCTCAGAGGACCTGAGGGCCCTCTTCATGCCAAGGCTCTGTTTGATTTTTCATGAACAGAAAATGAGCTGCCTCGTTGCTTAGTGGGTAGCCATACAACGGGTCTTTAAGGGAGAGGAAAACGGAGCCAGGCAGGAATGGGGCCCTCCAAAGCACCCACCCCTACGCCTTAAGGTGTGCTCTGGCCCAAACGCAGCCAAATCCCACCCAACCGATTCCATGCCTGATCCTTCCATAGTTGCATTTCATCCGGTGCTACCTGGAGGAGGCTGCCGGGAAGAACACGCCCCCCTCACCCAAAGAACAGGAGCGCCTCGAGGCGGAGATGCTGCTGGAGATCAGCCGGTCAGTGTCGACAGGGTGGCGGGAGGAGCAGGAGGGCTGCCGGGCACAGGGTTGGCAGGACGGGCTTTGGGGGCTGCCTGTGGTGGGCCTGGGGCCATCACCCATCCTCTTTTCCACCATCATCACCCTCTGGACCCCTGCAGGCCATGCCCACCCCTTTATCTCTGGACTGGAAATAGCCTTTTGAAAAATAGTCTCTTGAGTCCCCCTGAAAAAGGAAAGTGCCACCCTTTGTAGGATTCTGGGGGCATATCTGTCCATTAGGGGTCTAGAACTTTATTGAGCAAGGCAGGAGGCCCAGGGAGAGGCATAGAAGCCGGAGGGGGGGCACCATACCATCGGCCCTCACTCCATATGGTCTACACTGGCGGGTGGTGGCGGCTCTCCAGGCACCGTGGAGAGTTGTTTCCAGCCAGGTTTGCAGGTGCCAGGAAGGGAAGCAAGGATCCCCTGCAGCTGCTCTGCTTCTACGCTCTGGCCCTTCTGAGTGAAAAGCGGGAGGCTGCTTTGGGCTCACAGGAACCCCCCCCCTTTTGGACCACATGGGCTCCATTGCATTTGAAGGAGAGGGGCTCCTGCTGCTCCCTGTCCCAGATGGGGCAGGGTGCAGATGGGTGGGAAATCTCTCCCTCCTCCATTGACTCCTCGCCCCCACTCTCCACCTCTTCTAGGTTCACGATGGCTTCCCATTTCTTCTGGGGCTTGTGGTCCATCCTGCAGGCTAAGATATCCACGATTGAATTTGGCTACCTGGTGAGTTGAGTGGAGGCGGTCCGTTCCCTGTCTCCGTGACAGCCGGTGGCGATGGGTGGGCGGCTCACCTGCTCTTTCTAAGCTGTAGAACCCCCTCCCAGGCTGGCCCCTTCTTGGCTGTCCTTCCGCAAGCAGGCAAAGACCTTTCTCTTCAGGCAGGTTTATTCTTAGTAACTGGCTGCCTAAGACGGGGTTCCTACAAAGGGAGGTGGCTGTTTTTTTTCAAAGTTGTTTTAGTATGGTTAGCTGACTGGATCGCTCAGTGATTTAGGTGGGAGTTCGATGCCCTCCTGTGCCTCCCAGGAGAAGACCAGCCTGTGTAGCCTTCGGCAAGCGGCACAGTCCCCCCAGGGCACCCCTGGAGAAAGGACTTCTCCAAGTCCCTCGGAAACCCTGGAAAAGGGTTGCCATACATAAGTCAGAATTGACTTGATGGCACATGATTACTATTATTTAGTATTGTAAGCTGCCTTCGGTCTTCTTGATGAAAAAGGTAAGGTATCAATATTTTGAAATAAATAGACTAATACGTAATATGTTGTCGGTGGGTATTGGGTTAGGGTGCTGGTGGTGGCAGACCATGAGGACAGGGTGGGGTGGGGTGGGGTGGGGGGACACTGTCCTAAAACTGCCAGATGGAACTGCTGGCTCTCCGTGGGTTGGAGGGTGCTTTTTGAGATGCCCATGCAGAAGAGGGACCCCCAATATGCTCTGGATAAGAAAATCAAACCAACCCCTCCCCCCCCCCCCCGAAAGTATTGTGGGATTTTGGAGACAAAACAGATTTATTTCGGTGCGTATTTTTGTAGATCGTAATCCAGAGAAACCTCACACTGAAATAAGTGTGTGGGTTTATTTTAAGGTGGCACAATACTTTTGTTTTGGGGAATGAGTGAAATAAACAATGACGAGGTATAGAAAATCAATATGAATAAATCCAGTGTGGTGGTAGTGAGTAAAAAACAAGCCATTCAAGAAATCAAGCGGGAGACTGAAAACAAAACAAGTCGAGCACGTCAGCGAAGGTAAGGGCCTGGGCGTTTGGTGGAAGCAAAAGCCTTGAAGAGCCACCCGCCGGCTGGCTGGAGCAGCAGCTTCCACAGGACGATGGGCCGCTTCCTTCAGGCCCCCGGGGGAAAAGATGGCAATGCTTGGGAGTCTGACCCAGAAACAGATCTGCCGCTCTTGAGGGTGCCAGAAAGACTTTTGAGGTGGCTGGGTTTGTACACCCTAACAGGTTTCTCTCTGAGAACGAGTGTCCTGGTGACGTGAAGCCCCCGCTTCCTTCCACCTCCACTTCTGGTCCAGCTCCTGAGGCATAGATCTCCCTTTTGACCGCCTTCCTCATGTTTGGTACCCACTGCCTTAGAATTCCCCAAGGGAATCATTCACGTTCCCTCCATGGTGCACGAATAACGGCACAGGTTAGCCAGCGGTGCCCAGCGTCTCCAGGGGCGGAGGGTTCCCCGTCTGCTAACTCTTCTGCTGGTTTTCTCCTCTTCCGGCCAGGAGTACGCGCAGTGCCGCTTTGAGGCCTACTTCCAGCAGAGGGCCCTCTGTGAGTGACGCCGGCAAGTCCTGCTTCCACCTCCAGAGGCCAGACCGGCGAGGGTGCAGGAGGTCACCTCAGCATGGACTTCATGGGACGTTTCCCTGCCTGGACCAAATTCTCCCCCTGAAGACAGATGGGCTGGCAGGCCCGCCCTCGTTCTGCAAGAAGGATGGTTTGCTTGGACGGGACTGGCTTTGGGCTGAGTGAGGCTGGAGGGCTCGTTCCCAGTCCCAGGTGGCTGGGTGGGAGGTCGGGGGGGAGTCACGCCCCTGAAGAGTGTGGGCCAGTGAAATGGTCAGCTTGAATTCTGAAAAAAGGGGACGGGTGGTATTCTCTAAGAAACGCAGGCGCCTGGGCACAAGAAGGACCACTGGATCTCGGCCACAGCTTGGAGAAGTTCGTTGTAGCAACGACAGGTCCCAGAATCCTACAGGAATTGGAAAAGGCCAAGAAGGACAGGACACCCCCCCCCCCGATGTTACCCTCTACACCTTGGACAAGGAGGGAAGGGCTCAGCTATCTGCGCCCCTGCCTGCTCCCTGGTGTCTCTCTGCCTGACCTCTGCCGTCCATTGCCCGGTGCCTCCATCCTAAAGCCCAGCGTCACCCTGGTTTCTGTCTGGGTCTGATTTAGGAGCACCCCCTGCCGTGATCCCTCCACCTCTGGGCCTGCCTGCAGATTCATCTCTGGCTTTCTGCTCCTGCTTTTCGAGAGTATCCGCCATGGCCATCCGGTTCTCATGAGTGTGCCTGTTCCAGGGTCCTGCTTCCCAGGGGAAGGGACTGACCAGGAGAAGTGCTTGGGAAAGTGTGGCTAGTTTGACCCACAAGTCCAAGGATCCCCTAGCCCGCTTGGCCGTGCTGGCTGGCTGGGGAATTCTGGGTGCTACAGTCCGAAGAAGTCACTTTTCTAAACTCTGGCCAGCCGTGGGTTAGGAGAAGCTGCCGTGCAACATGCTTGGAGGCTGTACAAATGGGGCAGGAACCCTGTGTGTGTGGGGGGGGGTGCGGAGGGGGTGCTTCTTTGGCACCATTTACGTAGACTCGCCAGGAGAGCAGAAGGGCACCTTGGACATGTGTCTCTCTTCCCAAAGAGAGGCTTGTTCCTTCCAGCCCCCACGGCTGTACTGGATGGGCCTCTCTCCCCCATTTGGGGTCACGCGGAAGGGTGGGTAGTTGATAAGGCCAGTACTTGGAGGGTGGCTCTTGCCGAGAAAGACACACACACCCCTTGCCCCGTGGGGCACCCCAAGCTGCCCGGTGGGCACAAACGTTTGGGTAGTCTTCGAACCAGCTGTCTGCAGAGGGGGCCAACCGGAATCCCACTCACATGCACCCACACACCCGTGAGGGGGGAGGTCCAAAGCGTTTGTACATTTCATGGGAAATGACTTTGCTCACTGCTGTGTCTGATGGAGGCCACCTGCTTCCCCCCCCCCCCCCCGGTTATTTTGCTCCAGCACCGCTCAATTACCATGGAATGTAATCTTTGCAGCTACCAATAAACGTGTGGCACTTTAGGCCACCGGACCCCGTGGTCTCTGCCTGCCTCACCAGGGGAGGCGCAGGGCCAACACAAGCGCCGAGGCCTTAAAGCGGAGCAGTTGGAAAAAGGGATCGGGTGTGTTTTGGTTACAGCCCAGGCGGAGGGAGGGGAGCTGGGGGAGAATGAGAGAGCAAGTGGTTGGGGGGGGGGGGGTCTTCCACGTTGCGCTCTCCCCACTACAGGATCCGTGGTTCAAGAGGAGCCGTTTTCCTTGCAACTCATCTGAAGCATCTCAGCCAAATGACAAAGGCCACAAAATAGGAGCTGGAGATCAAGCTTCTGGACCCCAGTTCACCAGGGGCTTCTTATGAAATGGTAGTCGGGTCTCTCTGTAGGTGATCTGCACTCGGTCATGTTTTTTAGAGTGGGGGGGGGGAGGACCATTCAGGAGGAACACTTTTTGAATGGACCTCTGTACCTTTGGCGTAGTCCCAAAAGTGGAGCGGGCCCTCTGGATGCAGAACCTCTGGGCACCCAGAACCTCTTCCTCCCTGTACCCCTCAAGGGCTGGTCCAGGGGCTTCTGCAATGTGGAGTAAATTCCTCTGCTTTGAAGCAGATCGGCGGCGGCGAAGTGCCAACCTGAAGTCTCGGTAGGATGCCTCGTGGGGCTGCCCCTCGGAGACTAGGCTGCCTTGTCTTCTTCCAGGGTGGGAGCCAAGGAGGACCGACTGATGCGGGCACCCCTGCCCTTGTGCTTGGGATTGCAAAGGTGCAAAACCCGTCTCGGCATCACCTTCTGCAAGAGTTGAGCAGGTCGAAAAATGCTCAAGAGTGCACAGAACTCTGCCAGCCCCACCTGCCAGGGTTTGCTTAGAAGGACGGACGGCCAGACGAGGAAGCGGGAGGATTGGGGAGCCAGGCAGCAGGTGGCAAAGCATCAGGAGGCTCAGCTGCACGGATGTCACTTCAAGGAACGAGGCAGCCTGGCTGGCCAAAGGGGGCCGGAGCAGGCCTGCTGTTGAAGAGCCCAGCTCAGAGCGACTTGCCTGTTGGCCCAGGGCTCACCAGGTCTAGGCGCTCGCTCCTGTCCGGACCTGAAGCTCACGGGGTTGGGTGGGGAGTTTCTGCTTTACCTACTAGGACTGTTGTGAAAATAAGTGGGCAGAAAGCGGCTTAAAAGCTACCTTGAGCTTCTGGGAGGGCAATTTATAGAGTCATGGAATTGGAAGGCCATCCAGTCCAACCCCCTGCTCAAGGCAGGAATCCAAATCAAAGCAGATCTGATGGAGGGTTATCCAATTGTCTCTTGAACGCCTCCAGCGTTTGGAGCGCTCACCACCACCTCACTAGTTCATTGTCGTACTGCTCTAACAGTAGTGAAGTTTTTCCTGATATTCAGCCTAAATCTGGCTTCCTGTCACTTGAGCCCATGATTACATGCCCTGCACTCTGGGATGATTGAGGACAGGTCCTGCCTTTCAAGTCTTTGAAAAGGGCTCTGCTAATGTCCCTTCACTCTTTTCTCCAAGCTAAACATGCTGAGTTCTTTCAGTCTTTCCTCCTAAGGCTTGGTTTCCAGTCCCCTTGCTCCTCCTTGTTGCCCTCCTCTGAACTGGCTCCAGTTTGTTGGCATCCTTCTTAAAGTGTGGTGTCTAGAACCAGACACAGGCCTCAAAAGAACTGTAAAACAAAATAGCCGAAGGAAGGCAAAACAAATGGGGGGAAAAGTCCAGGAAGGAAGAGAATGTGTCGGCTGAAGTCCTGGGAGAATCCTTTGGGTGCAGTGCAGCCCCTCTGTTTAGCCCTCCTGCCTCTGAGGTCAGAGGAGACCCAGCGGAGGAAATGAAGGAACGCGTGCGAGCGTACGCCCAGGGGGGTCAGCAGCCACGAGAGGGGGCCCTTTCTCTGCCGGCTGCCGCTGGCCGTCTCCCCAGCTGGCAGCAACTCAGGTCTCTGCTCAGCCATCTCCTCCCTCTTCATCCCTAGGAATCTGGGAGGAAATGCAGGGATGAAGCAGGTGGTGCTGTGAGTGCCTTTGCCCCGGGCGGGCGAGGGGAGGCAGGCCTCTGGGGAAAGGGTGCCTCTTCAAGGGCAAGCCTTTGGGGCCGAAGCCGAGCTTTACCTGAACGTCGTTCTGCCCCTTTGGCCTGCTGCCGGTCCTGTACCTTCCCTTCCCGCAATGTACCCCCACTTGTTGTGCTGCAGGGTCCCCCACCATGCCCACCTGGACTGGCCAGTGGTTTGGGGTGCTTCCCTTCCACAGTGGCCCCCCTTGCCCCCCATATCCTGATTCTGGGAGTCCCTTTTGCGGCACTGGCCCTTCTGTGATGGGCCAGGAGGGACATGGCTTACCGCCCTGTAAATAAAGGCTAAAAATATCACCGGCACTCTGGCGGGGAGGCCCTCTGCTTGGGCCAGCTGACGTGCCCCTCCGGGCATGTGTGTGTGTGTGTGTGTGCGCAGTTTCCTGCTGATGCGGCGGTCAGCCATGCCCCGTGGTGGTCTCCGCCCTGCCCTCTTGGAGGGGCTTGCTGTGGTTTCCACCTGGCTGGATTGGGCCCAGCTGGCCAGAGGGCTGCTGGGCTGCCTGTCTGGTGCCTTCCGTGCCTTGTGCGGCTTCCTTCGTCTGCACCTCTGGAAAGGGCCCCGTGCCCAGCGGTCCCTTCCTGAACCCTGGACGAGCTGCCCTGAACTCCGGGTCTACCAGGGAGCAGGGGGAAGAGTGGAGCTGCTCACGGTCCACACTGACCCCTACAGTTTCCAGGTACGTGAACCCCGACGGCACTGCAGGGGTCCAAACCAAGTCAAGCCACCCCCTTCCTCTCCCCAGCTGGCGCTCGCTCTCAGGGGCTCAGGGCTGCTTCCATGCCCGGCAGCTCCAGCCGACCAGCGAGCGCTGGCATTTTTTTTTAAATCCCCTCTCTCTCGTTTGCCTGGTACCCTTGGCTGCAGCTCCTGCTCTGCCGAGGGGACGGCTCAAGGCCACCCTGACCGAACCTCCCACCCGCAGTTTTTTGCTCTCTCTCCGTGCCCGGCAGGTGGATCTGGCCCAGCTGGCCACCGAGAGCACCTATTTCCAGGCCCTTTCACGATCTCGCATGCAGGAGGCCTCCGAGCGACGGCTGCGTCTGGACCACGTGCCCTCGGGGGCCTTCCGTGCCATCCTCGAGTGGGTTTTCTGGGGGCGCTTCAGCTTGCTGGAAGAGGAACTGCTGCCAGCGGTGGAGGCTGCCAGCTACCTCGTAATGCCCGGGTTCCTGAATCGGTGCTGGGAGGCACTGAGCCCTTTGCTGGGCCCAGCGAACTGCTTGTCTTACCTGCACTTTGCTGAAGCTGTCGGCTGCCCTGAACTGCGGGCACAGGTGTGCAGGTACCTCAGCACTCACCTGCTGGAGCTGGCAGCGCCCGTCACGGGGCAGCTTGCGCCGCAGCTGCAGGAGGAGCTGGCCCGGCTGCGCCTCCGGGGCCCCGCCTCGCTCTGCACCCTGCAGAAGGAGAAGGTCAGCCCGGCCCCGGGGGACCAGCTGGAGGCTCTGCGCGGCCTGTACTTCCGGCCCCTGCCGCCAGAGGAGGGGGACTGGCGCTGGGCCACCCAGCTGCCCTTCCGGGCGGACAAGTGGAGCTTCAGTGCCGCCCAGCTGCTCAACTACCTCTTCCTCATGGGGGGCTACCGGGAGAAGCGCGGGGCTCGGGGCTTTGCCTTCCGCCCGGCCGCCTTCCGCTACAACCCCCTGACGGGCGAATGGAAGGCCATCACACCCCTCCACAAGGTCAGGAGCTGCTCGAGTGCCAGGTGGCCTTGCAGGCAGGGGCAACCCCCTGGTTAGGGCCAGAGCACTTCCGGGGGGAAGCCTCTTTCAGCCGAAGGGATCCTTGGACGGGCAGCTTGCACCGTCCAGAAGAAGGGCGTGTCTGCCTGTCGGGGCTCCTCAGCCCTGGGGTGGCTCTGAGCCACTCTGGTATCCCTTCTTGCAGAGTGGCACAGGTTATCCTGGCACTGGCATCCATCCATGGGGAGGGTGTATGTTGCTGGATGTACTGGGTGGCACGGAATCCATGGACGGCCTGTCCACACACACACAGACAGACGCACGCCCGGGATCAATCCTTGGTTGGCCTTTCCAAACCGGGCACCCTCCAGACATGCAGAGCCGTGGTTTCCCCAAAGCCCCCAGCCAGCTCCTGGAGCCCCACAGGCAGGCGGGGGGGGAGGGGAGGCAAGGGTGGCTTGGGAGGAGAGTCCATATGTGGGGGAAGAAGCAGCTGGAGGGAAGCAAAATGGTGCCAGCCCTCCTGGCTGCCCCACTACCGCCATGGCCTGGACCACCGCCCTCCCTGTTGCACCCCTGCTCCCTCCGCGGCCAAAGCCTCGCCCAAGGGCTTGGCTGAAAGGGGTCGGCAGCACCCCGCTCCTTCACATGAGGGTGTGCGAGCATTGCTGTCTGCAAGCTGCCTTCCCTCGGATCGGCTCTGGCTTCCCACAGACACTCCTCTGCCCCCTTGTCTGTTTTTTTAACATCCCAAAGTTCCTCCCCCCCCCCCCCCGCAAAGAAAGAAACCCCTGGCCCAGGACTTCTGCATCTCCTCCTCCTCCTCCCCCCTCCGCACGCCCTGTCCATCTCATTCTGGCCTTGTCCGTTCTTCCCACAGCGCCGGCGTCACTTCAGCACTGCCGTGGTGGGGCACCACATCTATGCGATGGGTGGCTGGTATCTGGACTCCCTTCTGGCCCCGGACAGCCGCACCTCCTTGTACCGGGCCGTGGAGCGCTACGACCCCTGGACTGACCGCTGGGCCTTTGTCTCCTCCCTGCCCACGGGGGACCTCTCCTTCACGGTCTCCCTCTCCCACGACCTGCCGCTTTGCACGGCCCACGGCGGCTGCATCTACGCCCTGGGCAACGTGCAGCGCACGGGAGAAAAGCTTCTGCTCTGCTACCACGTGGCCACGGGTGAGGAGAGGGGAAGAGGGTGCCCCAAGGCTTCAGCGGGGGACTCCCCGTTTCCAGACTGGCCCAGTCGGGCTCCGTTCCCAGGCTCTGCAGGGCAGACGTGCCTGCGGCCAGAGCAAACATGGACGGCCACAGGGGGGGGGGGTGTGGGGTGTGTGTGGTCAGGATCACGGAAGACTTTGGGAAAGAGGGGGCCACAAAACAGTGCCATTTCCCCAATGGCATTGGGCATGTGGGAGTCTGGCCTAGGCCATGTCCAGCCCTTGGCCCCTTGAGCCAGTCCGGGCAGTCATGGTGCTCCAGAGCTTAAGACCCATTCAGTCCCAGACCTGCTTAGATGGGACGCCAGGACAAAACAGCTGCTTTCTCCCTCGAAAGCAAGGGCTGTCCCAGGGAGCTACAGCCCTTCTCGAGAGCCCCAGCTGGGGGCAGTAACAGCCCAGGGCCCCCTCTGCAGACGGGGGTCAGTTGGGGTCCTGAGCTGCCACCCGTGCACAACAGGTGAGCGGAGCCACCCTGGAGAAAAGGAGCACTCCCTCCGTGGCTAGGCAGGAGAAATGGCCTCCCGGTGACCCAGTTCCTTCCTGATTCGGTGGCTCAAGCAAAGGAGGTTGCTTCTACCCTTTTATAGTCCCTCTCCCTTCATCAGCAGAAAACATGGAAAGCGAGGCGGTCCCGTGACGATGTGCCTACGTCTTCTGTTGAGGCTGAGCGACTTCCTTAGGACAAGGGCTCGGCATGCGGTTGTCCCAGCTACCTTTCCATTAAATCCTAGTGCGATAGATTTTAAGGAGAAACCGTGGGATGCCTGGCCTCAGAGAGACAACCAGGTCAAGAGTGATGGAGGTTGGGATGGGAGGAGGGTGCATGATGGGAGCTGTAGTCCCAAAAAGCAACCCCCTAGGCCAGAGAATGGGAGTATGAGGTGGGAGCCAAGGAGCGGCTCAAGGGGAGAGGAGCCCAAAGGCCAGTTTGTGTGAACTCAGAAGCCTGCAGAAGAGGGCGAGTTCAAGGGGGGTGAGTTCAAGGAGGGGGGGCAAGACAAAGCCAGGAGAAGGCAGCAGGGCTGGGGGGCTGGAGGGGGGGTGAGAAGCCTTGTAGACCCCCACACGGATTATTTTCCTCTTTTCCAGACACTTGGCAGGAGCTCCTCCCAACTCTGACGCGGGCAGATGCCAACCTACCAGGCCTGTACTTCTTGGGCGGCACAGAGCCCCTCTACGTGGTGGGGGGCAACACGCAGGACAACGTGGTGACCTCCTTCAGCCTCTGCCACCGCCGGTGGGGCCCGGCCCGAGCCCTGCCCAAGTGCAGCCTGGCTGGACAAGGGCTGGCCTGGGAGGGGAGGCTTTACATGGCCTCCCCCGACTTGGGGGCCGTCCTGGAAGTGGACTTGGGGGTCCTGGACTGCCGACCGCTGCCCCCGCCCCCCTTCCCCCTCTTCTACGAGGCCTTCTTTCTGCTCCACTTCCCTTCCGCTGGCCCGGTGGAAAAAGCCGTGGGGCGGCAGGGAGGGGAGGAGGAGGAAGCCTCTGGGGCTGTGATAGCTTCGACCTAAATGCCCGGCTGGCTGGCCAGCTGGCTGGCTGGCTCACTCGCCCTCTGGCTGCTTCCTGACCAGGGGGATGGACGGTGCTGGCTCCGGAGGCTTTATTCACTCAGTTTATGCACGTCATGCCCTGCTTTCCTCCAACAATGGGAGACTCAAGGTGCCTTACAATCAGGTCGCACCGTTGGGTGCGATGGGAAACCTGTGTGAAACACAGCAGTAAAAAGTCTTTCCTGCTGGTGCCAAGAAGCCAACCTAGCCTTCCTGCCGGGGGGAGCAGGTCTGCCTCCCCCCCACCTCCCCCACTTTCTTCTCTATCCTGCCACTTGGACCTGCTCTGGGCCATAGCCGTTCCCGGATGCAAGATGTGGCAACGCCAGCCGGCCTTCAGTCATTTGCCTGACAAGAGAGGCAAAAGGGTGTGTGTGTGTGTCTCTCTCTTTGAACAGGTATTGACTTTTATTTATTTGTTTTATTGGACTTCTTTATGAGAGAAACGAAGACACGGACGCATGAGTTCAATGAATCAATTAATAAAACGATTTTTTTAAAAAAAGTACCCTACATTTATAGGTGCATTTTTGAACAAAATGAAAGTCAACCGTGTCTGGATATTCACGAGACCTCATTCCCATTAGAAACACAGCCGGCTTTGCCCCTGGTCTCAGACGTGCCCTGTCTTTGTACACATTTCATGGGCACCCTGACCTTGCGGCAAGGTGGTGTGTTGTAGGCGACGGAGTGTCCAATGGAGATGGAGGAGACCTGGGTTCAAATTTTGGCTTGACCTTGGGAACTCTCTTGGAGGTACCAATGGGGAAGCACCCTTTGAGCCTCTCAAATTCAGGGCTCAAAAAGTCAGAAGTGACCCAACAGCCCATAACGTAATAACAAAGAGGCTCACAAGAGGAAGGGGGCCAATGGATTTTAAGTGGGAGCCTCTTCTAGATTTTGTCAGCACAAGAAGGTACAGTAGTTGGTTTTTAAAAGGCACTCCTGGCTATCTGGATACCATATTTGTGTCCGTGTGTGTCCGTGCTGACTTGCAGGATGTTGCCACAACGGCTGAACTTGACGTTGTTTTAACAACACAACCTTAGTGTGTTCTAACATCTCCCAGACGGAAGGCTGTCTCACACACTCTCTTACTGGGGTCTCTAAAAGGCACCCAGGCCAGGGGGAAGAGGCAGAGGTGGGTGGGTGGGAGAGGCCAGTGAGGTTCGGGTGGGACCAAGCCCTTGATTTATGATTAAGGAGGACCAAACCCTCAACCCAAGTGGACAGCTTGGCCGGGGGATTCAGGGCGGCAGCCCTTTAGCAAGGCCCACATCACGTCTGCACGAACAAAAAGGGAACCTAAGGGTCCGGCAGCCCCTTCAAGGCGAACACACAGGTTTTAGTATGAGCGTCTGGGGCTACCCTACCTTTCTTCAGACGTGCAGAGCACGACACACGGTGTCGTTTGGCACAAGAGAGGCCCTGGGTTCAGGTACTTGCCTTTGCATCTCACCTGAAAGGTTTGAGCCTCCTTGACCTGAGAGGGCCACCTCTTCTCTGTGCCTGGGAGCGGGGGGGGGGGGGGGCAGAGCAAGCGTGGAGCAACGGGGGCTTTCTCCCGGGGAACCAGAATCTCAAGGTGAATCTAATCGTGGATGTAAGACAAAGACATGGCAAAAGCTCCTCTCCCGATTCACGCTCCTATCCAGGCATAAGCTTTATTTGTTTATTTTTCTTTGTTGGAAGGGGAGACATCCCTTCCCTGTCCTCCTTTTCTTTAGGGGGACAGGGTTAGGCCCACGCCTCAGGGCTTCGGGCGGTGCCGATGGCCCCCACCGGTTGTTCTCTGGCCACAAGGGCTTCCCCTCGGCCTGATCCAGCAGGCCTGGCCCAGGTCCAGTGCTCACAGTACGGGTGTGGGACTCCGGAAGCCCACCCTTCTGTCCTCGCTGAAGACCCGAAGCGGAAAGTCATCGGGCGACCCTTGGACGGATGGCCGAGCCACTCGGTCCCAGCCTGCCCTACCTCAGAGGGCTGTTGTTCTGAGGAGCGGGAGCGCCACCTACGGGGCAACCTGAGCTCCTTGCAGTAGAGGCAGGAGGCCATTTAGTATTCCTTTTATTTTGTTTATATTGAAATGTTTCTCGATCACCCTGTATCGACAAACCTCAGGGAGGGTGCCATCTGCCAGGATCCCCTTTGTCGCAAGAGGCGGTTCTGCTGCTTCACTGGGAGAACTGGAAGGAGGTTGGGGGTTCTCCCCAGGGCCCCTCACCCCCTCCAGGCCTCCCTCCCTCCCTCCGGCCACTCACCCCCCCTTGCCCTTTCACCTAAATCGCCTCCCCTATTTATAGCACCAGGCATGGCTTGCCAAAGGAAAAAGCTGCTGGGCAGCCCGTCCTGCTCTGTCTCCTCCCTGGACGGTCGGAGTGTGTGTGTGTGTGGGGGGGGGCACGCCTGGCCCCGGGTCCTGTCCGGGCACGCAGCAGGTACATGGTGTTCCCTGCCCAGAGAAGGGAAGGGCTTGCTGGTTCCGGGATCCAGACTCACCCGGGTCACAGTCTGGCTGAAGGTCCTCCATGTCCAGCCCCAAGGTCAGGAGGAAGGCAGCTGGAGATCATGCCCCCCAGGGCCCTGGAGGGACACCTAAAGCAGGTCTGCCCCCACCTGCCAGGGCATCATCTGCTCCCCAAACTGGATCACTCCTCTCACCCCCCCTCCCCGCTATAACCCCCCCCCCCAGTTCAGTGCTTGTTTCCCTGCTGGCGGCTGTGTGTTGGCGGAGGAAGGAGTCCCCCATCGGCTCACCCTCTGCCTCCAGACGTCCGAGGAAGAATGGGACTCTTTGTGAGCATCAGAACAGAGGGGAAATGGGGGGGGGCAGGGCTGGGGGGGGGGCTGCAGCCCCTGGAGAAGATGGACCAGCTGCACTGCCCCCTCTCCCCTCCTCCTCCAAAGGACAAGACTCTCACCCTTAATCACCCCTTACTCACCTGCCCAAGCTTAAAGGGGGGGGGGGGGATGAAGGTGAAACTGACACCTTAGTCAGCTCCCACCAGGATGTCACACCATGTTTGAGAAATACTCTATACCTTTGTATTTTTATTATTTCAGAAATTGCTTTGGTACCCCTTTGGGGCACAGGAAGTTATTTGGTTATTTATTTTTCCAAACACCTTCAGACAGGGTTGCACAGCTTCCCTTCTCCATGACGAACCTGAGAGAGAGAGAGAGAGAGAGAGAGAGAGAGAGAGAGAGCTGCATCTGGCATTTTGCAGAGTTTGGAAGCCAGCAAGGAAGGCGGGGAGACGGCCTGGACGTGGATTCCGCTCCCCCTCAGAAAGCTGCAGGTGGTTTGTTGCTTCCTCGTTTACCTGGGATATTGGGAAGCCTTCTGGAGTCCCCTTGCAGAGTCTGGATTTGTCCTTTCTGAAGGAGACCTCTCGGCTTCTTCAGCCACACAGAACAAGACCTGCCCCCCCCCTTCTTGGTGGCAGGCCCACCTCTCCGCAACCCACCCACCTCTCCCTTTCAGGCCCGGTGACTCCTGGCAGGACGGGCTCCACCTGGCGCACAAAAGGGACCTTCAGGTGCCCTTCCTGCCGGCTGATCCAGGCTCCCGAAGGGCCTGCCCAGAGCTGCTCTCAGCCTGATGCAGAAGCAGCTGCTCAGGGCGCCAAAGGCCAGGCAGGCAGGCGGGCAGACGGGCACCCCTCACAGGTAAAGTTGGTCCTGGCAGCGGCCAGCTGGGCTGGAGGGCAGAAGGGGGGGAGGTGGCACAGCCCCCAAATCTGAGTGCAAACGTCACACAGAAAGGTGGGTGTCAGGGTTACATCCTCTGCATTTCAAACTATACACAGAAGAGGGAGAAACACCCGGGGGGTGTCCCTGTGGCAGAAGCAGGGTTCTTTCCCCCACCTCCACGGGATGTGCACTTTGCACATGACCCGTGGCATCTGCCTCCTTTGCCCGTGGCAGGAAAGCCAACCTGGCCCGTAGCACAGCCTAGACTATTGCTTGCGCCCCGGTGTCTTTCAAGAAGACCCACTTTTCTGATTTAGGAGCAGCAGCCCCCACCCCCTGGCCTGGCTGGAGCTGAACCGGCCATCCTTAGGCTATCGTTATCTGGAGGTCGAAACTGAATAATGCACCAGAGCCCAGACTGATGTGACTTTGCCAGAATGGGGCTTGGCTTGCTGGGATGGCCGTTGCTCTTCCTCAGGGAGTGGTTTCAAATCTGCCCCTTCTGCCCACTGTGTCCCGGGGGGGGGGGGCATGGTTTCCGAGGAGGTTCACTGGACGTCTTGGATTTCAACTCCTAAGGTGGTGGGATAGCAACGCAAGATCCGACTTTGATGCAAATGAAAGGAAACAGTCTGGGTGCTTCCCTAACATGGGGGTGAAATCCGTATTAACCAGAAACCTATGGGAGAGGGGTCCCCTCAGTGGGGGGGGTCTTCCCCTCCTTGTGGCCTTGCTAGAGAGGGGGTGCAAAACAAAGGCCTTTGTGAATGTCAGCCCCGCGGGTGAAGGGAAGCCGTGCCGTCAGGGGCAAAGTGTAGAGAGCTAACCTGCAGGTTGTTGTGACGTGCCATCAAGTCACCTCCAACTTATGGCAACCTGTCTTCAACAACCCTGCTCAGCTCAAGCCTGTGGCTTCCTTTAGAGAGTCAGTCCATCTCTCATTTGGCCTTCCTCTTCTTCTGCTGTCTTCCACCTTCCCCAACATTATGGCCTTTTCCTGAGAATCCTGGCTTCTCCTGATGGGCCCAAAACAGGACAACTTCCGTCTCAATATTTTGTCCTCCAGCGATCGTTCAGGCTTGATCTGATCCAGGACCCACTCGTTCTATTTTTCTGGCAGTCCAGGAGACCCACAAAGCTCTCCTCTCTGGCACTGCATTTCAAACGAGTCATTTTTTCTTCCTGTCAGCTTTTTTTTTACTGCCCAGCCACATGGCGATCGGAAATAACCAGAGCATGGATGATCTTGGTCTTAGTCTCCGGTGACACATCCTGACACTCCATGATCTTTTCTAGTTCCTTTATTGCTGCTCTTCTGAGTCTCCATCTTCTTCTGATTTCTTGGCTGCTGTCTCCCATTGGATGGAGGATTGAACCAAGGTGCACAAAATCTCTTAACTATTTCAGTTTCAGAAACAGTTCAGAAACGTCAGAGAGAAAAAAAGAAAGGTAATCCTGGGGAAAGCTGAAGGCAGCAGGAAAAGAGGAAGGCCAAGCATGAGATGGATTGACTCCCTAAAGGAAGCCAGGGCCCTGAGCTTTGCAAGAGCTGAGCACGACTTTTAATGGGAGGAGTTTTTGGAGGTCCCTAGTTCGGAGGGTCCCCAGGACTCAGGAAGAGCAACTGGATGTCACCTCAGGACCCACTACTACCCACCCCGCCGCATCAGCAGTGGGGGGTTCTGGAAGTTGTAGTCCAAGGGAACTTTCTCGCACTCTGGGTGCTGTTTTGGTGCAAGGGACACACACACACACACACACCTGCGCGCCCGCGCGCCCTTGGCTTGCCGCTTCTGGAGCTGGTCCAGGGCTGGACGTGAGAGGGGGCGGGTGCTTCAATCTACGGAGGGTGCGGGACGCCCTCCCCCTGGATCTCCTGGGCTCCCAGCCTGCCCCCTTCCAACCAAGTAGGGACGGCGCTGCCCGGCCGCCCTCGTCGTCGCCACCGGCTGCTCCTCCTCCTCCTCCCCCACTCCGGGCCGGGTATCCAGTTACCGCGGCACGCTGGGAAGGGAGCCCCGGAGCCAGGCGTCCGGTCCCGCCGCGTCCCGTCTCCAGGGAAAGGGCGCAGCGGAGCCGCGAAGGGACGGGAGACTCGCACACACACACCTCCAACCCCTTTGCAGGTACTGCCCGCCGCCCTGCCCTGCCCTGCCCTGCCCGGGGGTGGAGGGGCCGTGGGAGGATCGGTCTGCCGGCCTTCCCCGAGTAGTACGCGGAGGGGGCGAGGGGTCGGGGCTCCGGATCCCCACGGGGGAAGAGATAGGAGCCCCGTGTCCGCCCCGGCGGGCTCCGGCGGCTGGCGCTCGGTGCAAGTGGAGCGGGGGGGAAGGAGAAAGGTGCCTCTGAGCGAGCGCAGAGCGCCTCTCCTTCAGACAGCGGCGCCGTCCGAGGAAATCGCCCCCCGCGCGCCCTCTCCCTTTCGGGATCCGGGGAGGGCCGTTTAAGAAGGCTTGCAGCCCCTCCCTCCCCTTCGCCCCCTCCCTCTTGAGCCTCCCCAGCCTTCTGGAAAGAGGAGGGGGGAACGTCCGGCCCCCAAAGCCCCTCCTTCCTCGGCCCCTGGCTGCCCCAGTAGCAACTGGTGACGCTCCCCTCCCGATTGCCCAGCGATGCCCCCAGGCAGGATGTGTGTGTGTGTGTGGGGGGGGGGGTGGGAATAGTGGGGGGGGGGGCGGCTAGGTGAGTTTTAGCCGGCATAACCGACAGGTTGCCGCCCCCCTCCTCCCTTACCGCTGGAGATCTCGCATCCCTTGTGGGCTGCCATCCACAAAAGCTTATGCCAGGTAAAGCATGTGAGCCCCGAAGCTTCCCCAAGACCCTTGGCTGGCTCCCCTGCCTGGGCGGTGGAAACAGCCAGCCTTTGTCGTCCTTGCTCCAGGCCAGCCAGTCGAGAGCTCTGGACATTCGGAGCCCCAGCAGAAAGATCCCTCTGAGGGAAGCCACCCCAGGGACCTCGGCAGAAGGAAGCCCCCTTTCAATTCACTGGGCAGCGACTCCGCCTGCCGAGGAAGGACTGCAGCCTAAGTCCTTAAATCCTTGTAGAAATCTTCTGGGTCACACAGAACTCTGTTCCGGAGGGAAGACTCCGGTCGTGTGGTGAGCTCTGGGATAAAGAAGGAAGGGAGAGAGAGGCAAGCCAGCGGTGTCATACCAATGCTCCAACGGCACATCTCGGGGCCGTTTATCTGGCGTAGCCCAGAGGGAGTACACGTGTTGCACTCCCCCAGCATGGAGCCCCCCAAAGGTGTGGTTGCTGGTTGCTGAAGGATATGCGCCTTGCACACCTCCGGGGCCCCAAGCCTTCTGAGCCTCCAGCCCACCACATCCTCCTAAGGGTAGAGCTGGTTCTAACCGATAAAGCCCTCAATGGCCTGGGCCCACGCGATCTCAAAGACTGTGTCTCCCTTTAGGAACCTGCTTGATCATTGGGAGAGGTCTTCCTCTCCGTCCCGCCACCTTCCCAGGTGCGCTGGGTGAGGACACAGGGCAGGGCCTTCTCGGTGGCTGCTCCCAGAGACTCTGGAACTCCCTCCCACTGGAGGCCAGCCTGGCCCCA
The DNA here is from genome assembly GCA_037013535.1 of Intellagama lesueurii. NCBI lineage: Eukaryota > Metazoa > Chordata > Lepidosauria > Squamata > Agamidae > Intellagama > Intellagama lesueurii. The sequence goes on along the minus strand of JBAJHW010000005.1, from coordinate 787,604 downwards.
TCTCGGCTCTCCTTCCACAAGCAGGCAAATAGACCTTTCTCTTCAGGCAGGCTTTCTCTTAATGGCTGGTTACCTGAGTGTGTGGGTTTGTTTGTTTTTTAAAAAATGGATTGTTGTACTTTACCACATTGAATGTGTTTTTGGTGTTTATATTTTCTGGCTTTTAGTGTGATCTTTGCTTGATCCTTTTTTAAGTCTTTGTATACTTATGTCTTTTAATGATGGAAGTCTCCTTGGGTCCTTTTTAAGGAGAAAGGTGGGGTAAAAATATTTTAAATAAATAAAGTTCTTGAGTGCCCCGATGCTGACGCCAAGGTCAGTTGCCTGATCTCAGTTCCTTATTTGTTCATCGAAAACAAGTTCAGTCCAAATAAGAAATAACTCGGGCCTCTGTGCTCCTGCCCCCCCCCCCCCAGCCTAGTCCTACAGAGATTCCAAAGGGGCTGGTGAGTTTTCTCTCGCCCAACCAGCCATTGTTTATCCACTGACTTATTTTGAGCACAAAACAGGCAAAGCCCTGCGGAGCCCGGAGGCCTGTTCTTAATCAGCATCTCCTGCTATTATGCAGTTTATCTGGCAGCCATCTGCGGGGCAGGGGCAACCCAAAGCGCACCCAGGGAAATCCAGACCAGTGCCCCCCCCATCCCATGGCCGTGGGGCCCCTCCGTGGGCACCCGGCAGGGGGTCGGACTCAGCCTCGCCACTAGAGCTCCCAGGTACGGCGGAGGCAGCCGCTGCTTCTGCTGGGGTGACTCCTTCCCCTACTTGGCCCTTGTCCAGCTCCACGTGATGGAAACAAACGGCCAGGGCAGCTCCGGGCCTCTGGCCAGCCGCAGAGAGAAACATGAGCCTCAGTGGCCATTCCTGCCCCCTGCCCGCTTCACAGAGTGGCTGGCCAAGGCGATGGGGGCCCTTCCTCCTCTTCCCCCCCCCAGCAGCAGCTGGAAAGACGACAGGTCAGAGGGAGGGAGGAGGCCTCCGAGCTCATCATGCAGGGAGGGGGTCCCGGCATTTCCTAGCTACAGAACACTTTGGAAAGCCGCAGAGCCCAAGCAGATGCTTGGGTTTTGCTGGGGCAACACCTGGCCCTGGAACCAAGGTGTTACTGTAATTGCTGGGGGGGGGGCATGCCTGGAGAACAAGGGGAGGGCCAGAAAACTAAGACTTTGGGGCTCTGATAGGGAGAGGCTGTCCAGCTTGGGGGTTGCAAACTTTGCAGCACATTTTGGCAGTGTGGGGGGTTTGCTCCTCAGACCTTCAGGATGGGAAGAAGCCCGGGAGCCAAACAGAAGGCGCTTCAGCTGGGATACAACAGGAGGGAGGGAGGGAGGGAAGCAGCAGCTCAGATGTTTGGGGGAAGTGGCCAGGAGAGGAAATAAATAAGAAGAGGCTTTTTAAAGGAGGGGGAAGGAGGCGGGGGCGAGCCCACTGTGGACGGCATCCTCACCAGGTGTGAAGCAGTGCTTGTCGGAGGGTGTTCCAGGAGGAGAACGTGGCTGTCGGCTGGTTCGGAGGAGTAGCCATGCTTGTCGGAAGGTAGTCCGTGGTAGCAAAAACGAGGGGTCTTGTGACACCTTAGTGACTCATGGGTTTTAGGCGGCCGAAGTGTGTGTGTGTGTGTGTGGGGGGGACCGTATCTGAAGACATGGGCTGCTGCAGAGTCTGTAAAAGCTCTTACCCCTGACAGAACATGCCAGTTTTGAAAGGATCACAAGATTTTTCCTCCTGGAATACACTGCTCAGCCGTATAAACTGGATCATGTTCTTTGCTGCCTGTTTTGGGTTCGTCATTTTAGGCAGGGGAGGGGTCTCAGGACTGCGGTGCGAGGAGAAGCTTCACCTGCTGAGCTTCTGCCTGCCAAGCAGATCTTCCATGTGAACTCTGCCTCCTAAACCGATGCCACAGCCAGGTTCTAGGGGGTGTGTGTGTGTGTGGGAGGGGGGGACTGTCCCTGCCCCCCCCCCCGGCTGCCCCTTTAAAGGGAGCTGAGAGGCAGAGGCGCCTTTCCCTGGAGATTCCGCGGCAGTTGGGGGCCAAGAGGAAGCCGGCCTTCCTCTGTTCCTGGGAGGGAAAAGGACCGAGCAGGTAAGTGCCAGGCGTGCCCAAGGCTCCCCTTTCCCACGCTTGGCAGGCGAGGCCTTTGCTGCTGCTGCTGCTGGTGGTGGTGGTGGCAACCTTGTAGGCGCCTCCTTGACCCCATTCCAGCAGTATTACCCAAAAGAGCCGGAGGATGTGTTACCACCTCTGGAAGCGTCTCGCCTCCTCTCTACGCCAGTGTCAGAAGGTGGAGATCAGCCTCTGAGGCCCCGCTGGGCATTGTGCCACCAGAAGGGGCGAAGAGGCCAACCCAGGGTGGTGGAGCCTTTTTTTGGGGGGGGGGTGTTCCCTGGCTTTGGAACGGACTCCCACATCTCTGCTTGCCTGCTGAGAGGTGGTCCGAGCATATCTCTTTCAAAGTTGGTTGTATGGCTTTGAGGTTAACATCGTTTTAAGGTGTTCTTAAAATATGAGGTTCTGTGTGTGTGTGTGTGTGTGTGTGTGCGTGCGTGCGTGCGTGTGTGTGTGTGTGTGTGTGTGTGGTGTGTGTGTGTGTGTGTTCCTCCCCTCTAAATATGAAATGCATGGGCACAGCTTTGCAAATGCTGCCATCTGCATTGGGAGGAGGCCTTCTGCCACGTCCCGAGGGGTTAGGAGAGGGCGAGGCAGGATCGGAGCCCCGTCCTTCACCCTCCCCACCCCAGGCCCCTCCCTGGGTGGATGAGCCCAGCGTTCGGCTTGTCAGTGAGAAGTTGCAGGAGGGAGGTTTCCCTCTTCCCATCTCCTGCCGGGATGGGGAGGGAGGGAGGCCGTCTGTGTCTGGAGGGGGGAGACTATGCGTCTGGATGCGGGTGGGGAAAGCTGTCACCGCTGGAGGAAGGAGGCCGGACTTGACCCATTGCCGTATGTAGCTGTCGGGGGCACAAAAGGGTGCCCCTCCTCTGGTGGAAAAGGTTAGGGTGGCCTGGTGGGCTCCTGCATGAACCCCCTCTTTGCCCGGGGGGGGGGGGCTCTGTTGCACGCACCATCCTCCTGCCTTGCCCCCAGGAGAGTGTGGCATTCCAGCTGCATTTGGGGGGAATGGGGGTCCCTCTGAGGTTCCCTCTTTTGCAGGGGGTAGAGCAAAGACATTTACCCTTCCTTGCTTTCTCTCCTTTTCTCCCCCCCCTCCCCACAGTGTTTTGGTGCCAAGAGCTGTCCCCACCCACCTGCCCACCCACCTGCCCAGTCGGTCGTGCCCGCATCCCAGTGAGAGTCTCGCAGGCCCTCCAAGATGGCGGAAGCCCACCAGGCGGTGGCCTTCCAGTTCACCGTCACTCCCGAGGGAGTTGCGTTCCAGCTGAGTCGGGAAGCCCTCAAGCACCTCTACCTGTCGGTCCTCTCCTCATGGAAGAAGCGCTTTGCCCGCCTGAAGGTGAGTGGCGTGGGGCGCTCTTGGCAGGGTGGGAAAGGAAGGGGGCTCTACCCCTGACCGAAGGGGCCACTGGGCGCTGGCAGGGTCCCGGTTCCCTGCCCCTCCTCCCGTCTCCCTTGGTGCCCCCTTCCCCCTTTGGCCTGTCCACCTTGGGTCTTGCTCCGACGCCGTCGATTCCCACAGAACAGCATCCGTACAGGGGTGTTTCCCGGAACACCTTCGGGCTGGCTGGCGGTCTTCGTCACAACCATGGGGTCCATGTACTTCCGCGTCGACGTGTCCGTGGGGCTGATCTTCAGGATCCGGAGACACCTGCCCGGCAGGTAAGGGCCAGCTGTGGGGCCCCCTCTCTCTCTGGCTCCAACCTGGGCTCCTCAGCCCCCACCCCTGGACACGCAAGGCAGGTGCTCAGCTCCAGCCCACCGCCCGTGGGGTGGGGTGGGCGGCCAAGCTGTCTAGGGTGAACTGGAACGTGGCATGGCACGCTTGGGGCCGAGTGGCGAGTCTTTGTCTGGGGAAGTGCAGGAGCTTGTGTGGGGGCCAATCCCCCTCCCCCCTGGCATGTCTGGAAAAGGTAGGATTCTGTGCTCCATTTACACTTGAATGGAGATTCCCCTTCACACACACACACACGCACACACCCCGGTGTGTATACCTTCTGTGTTCTCACATAGCTGTGTTGCTTTGGTTGCCTTGAGCACTGAGTCGACCGGTGACGTTGCTCATGGATGTCACTTGGTGCGCTGTGTCCTCCTTCTGCAAGGTGGCCGGGGGTGGGGGTGGGGGTGGGGGGCTGTTCGGTCCTTAGCAGGCTTGTAAGCTTCCTGGGTCACTCAGGATGCCGGAAGACCCTCCCTGTGGCTCCACTGAGGGCCTTCTTTAGCACCATCCACCACGTGAGGCAGGCAGACAAGCACACACACCCCTCCCCTCGCAGGCTTCCTCTGGTTGCCTAAGTCTCATCCCCGGGCCCTAGAGCATCTCATGGCTCTCCGTTCCTGTTCCAAGAACACCTGGAAAAGGAGCCGAGTCGCCCCTGAGGCATAGAAGCAGCCTGAACACCCGCAAAATTCACGCCTCGCATCCAAGCCCTTCGGTCCCGTAATGGGCGGAACAGCGCTGAGGGCCTCTGTGTCACCCCGAGGCTGGCGTGGCACCTGGCACAGCCTCAGCATCAGCGTCATCCACCTCAGTCTCCCTCTCCATCCTAGCTGCAGCTCCTTGAGCCTCCGCAGCCGGACCCTGCTGAGCGCTGCCGTTTTCTCCACGGGGGTCTGGATTTCCGGCATCCTCCTTTGCCGTCAGACGCTCAAGATGCTGCTCTCCTACCACGGCTGGATGTTTGAGCCCCACGGCAAGACTAGCCGCAGCACCAAAATCTGGGTGGTGAGTCGTGCTGGAAAGGGGAGGTGGGCTTGGAAAGGCCCCTTTCGGCCCCTCCCTCTGTGGCCCTGAGGTCAGGAGCCCAGCCGGGGGTCAGCCTCGACCAGGCGCCATGGGGCTTCCTGTGGTGGCGGGCAGGGCCGGCCCTGCCAGGAGGCAGAAGGCGGCCATCTGTCTCCAGCAGCCACGTTGGTGTGGCATGCCACAGGAGTGGTTTACTTTGGTGTGATGGTCTTTTCCTGGTTAAGATGGCGGCGGCAGGGGTGGGGGTGTCTGTCAAAACAGTCTATGAACAGCCGCAGCGTCGGTTGACCCAGCATGAGTGGAAAAACATGCCCCCAAAGCCACGCATTGTCCAACACTGGCCTGCGGAAACCTGGCTCCCTGCAAAGATTCCCCCGGTCTCCTTGCAGGCCCTGGTGAAGCTGATGTCCGGCCGCCACCCGCTGCTGTACAGCTTCCAGACCTCCCTGCCCAAGCTGCCTGTGCCTCCTGTGTCGGACACGATCCAGCGGGTAAAAAAAAGGGGAGCGGCTGCTCAAGCAACGAGGGTGGCCCTTCGTGACGGCCAGACCCAGCGTCTAGCTGGGAGGGCTGGTCTCCCGCCAGACCCCCTTCTCTTTATGGGATGAGCAGGGATAAAGGCACTTCACTCGCCCCCAGGCTGATGGCTTGCCTCAGGTCCCAAAATCCCTGGGACGGACTCTGCAGGCCGCGGTGGCCGGCCCTGGCATCAGACAGAGGGTTGGCCCCAGAGGGAGTCGGAGGAGACCCACCCCGTTGCCCCAGCCACTACCAGAGGCTCAGCCTCCTCCCTGTGCCTGCAGTATCTCGAGTCCGTCCGCCCGCTGTTGGATGATGAGAGATACGACCAGATGGAATCCCTGGCGGTGGAGTTTCAGTACCAGACCGCTCCTCGGCTCCAGAAGTACCTGGTGCTCAAGTCCTGGTGGGCCCCAAACTACGTGAGTCCTTCTGCTGGACGGCCGGCCGGCGGCCCCGCTTCCCTCCCCCAACCACCTGGGTGTGCCTGCAGAGCCCAGGCCTGCCTGCCTTCCAGAGAGGCCCAGCTCCCCCCCCCCCCCGGTGCTGCTCCCCAAAGGCAGGCCAGGGGTCCTGGAAGAGATTTCTGTGCTCTCTTGGCAGGTGAGCGACTGGTGGGAGGAATACATCTACCTGAGGGGAAGAGACCCCATCATGGTGAACAGCAACTACTACGTCATGGTACGTCCCTTCTGCTCTCTCCTTAATGGTGTGGCAGGGAAGGGAAAGGGGAGCGCTGGGACGGCAGGAGGAGCTCCTTTAAAAAGACCAGGAGAAGGACGGGGCGCCTGGACCTCCCTGGCTTCCTTTCGGCACTCGCCTCCCGCACTGCTCCAGGTTATTGACCGGTGGCAGTGGGGGCTGCTCCGCTTCCAACCTGCCCCCCCTCTCCCCATCCAGGATTTCCTGTATGCCATCCCCACCACCCTCCAGCCAGCCCGAGCAGGCAATGCCGTCCACTCCATCCTGTTGTATCGGCGCCAGCTGGACCGTGAGGAGCATGCCCCGGTGAGTGAGAGCCTGAGGGTGGGGAGGTGGGGTTTCCCCAACCGGAATGGGGTTCCCAGTTGTCGGGAACCCTTCTTGGTCCCCTTCCTTCCTAGCTTTTTTTTGATGCCCGTTTTATTCTCCAGACGTTTAACATGGGTGCGGCGGGGGGAACGGGGGGGGGGGCTGTTTTTATTCTTATAGCCTCTCCGCTTTTACTGCTGGGTTTTCTTCTTTTCTTATTGTTCTGGTATCTCTCTGTTCCTTTTGCATAAGGTTAATGGCTGAGATTTTTGGTTTTATTGCTGGCAGTGGTAGAAGCTGCCTTTGACCCAAAGGCAGGGTCATAGAGGAAGCCAGAAAGAAATAGCCTCTCTCTGTGTGTGTGTGTGTGTTTGTGTGTGTGTGTGTGTTCCCTTCTGCCTCCAGGTGATGGCACTTGGCGTGGTGCCCATGTGCTCCTACCAGATGGAGAGGATGTTTAACACAACACGCATCCCTGGCAAGGAGGCAGGTGAGTGGCATCCTTGGGTGGGTGGGGGGGAATGGCTGGGTTTTCGCTCCAGGGCCCAGAGGGCAGCTCCCCATCACAGTTTACACCAGGGATTCCCCCCCTCCCAAAAAAGGAGTGTGTGGAGGTCTCTCAGTTGCTGGGGGCCGGGATGTGGCCTCTGCCCTTCCTCGCCTTGCTTTGCGTCACCCCACTGAGTGGCGGAGGATCACACCCTGCCTCCGTTGACCTCCAGAGGCGGCTTTGCGGGGAGGCAGCATAGATTTTATGCCACTCTCTCTGCAAACCCCCCCCATTCCTCCCACACCCACACCCCCACCCCCTCTTGGCAGACTCTCTCCTCCACCTGTCGGACAGTAAGCACCTGGCGGTGTACCACAAGGGCCGCTTCTACAAGGTGTGGCTCTACCACGCCGGGCAGCTGCTGCTGCCCCGTGACCTGGAGTTGCAGTTTCAGCGCATCCTGGACGACCCTTCGCCGCCACAGCCTGGAGAGCTGAAGCTGGCCGCCCTGACGGCTGGGGAGAGGTGAGCCTTTGGGGAAAGGAGCCCAGGTGGTGCGCGGGGGGGGGGGGCAGGTCGGAGAGGACGGCCGAGTGGACGAAACCGGCAAGGAGGAGCCGGTATCCCTGGGTCCCAGCAGGGATGGGTGTGTGGGTGTGGGTGTATCCGTGTGTCTTTGAGTGTCAGAGATGAGCTGGAGGAGGCAGGCCAAGGGAATGCCACCGTTTTTCAGCTGGAAAGGTTTTAAAGTATCGTGCAAGAAAACAAACCGATTTCGGAACAACCTATCATAGCAAAACGGTTGATAAAACAAGCCTTTCAGCAACAGGTGACGCAACAAATTAAACCCATACAAGGAAGCACAAGAAAAGAAAGAAAGAAAACAGAGACCGTAGGAAGAGTGTGTGTAGGAGAACCTGACTAAGGAAGAGCCCCCCCGTTTATGGGGTGGAAGGCATCGACCCCTTTCTGCTTCTGGCCTCGGTTCAGCCTTCTGTCTTTCTCCTTTGCCCTCCCCTCCCCACTTCCCCCGGCTGGCTGGCTGGCTGGCTGGCTGGGGTTCCCAGGTGCCTCTGGGCCGAAGCCCGTGCAGAATATTTCGGCCAAGGGAGGAACAAGGCCTCGCTGGACTGCATCGAGCGGGCTGCCTTCTTCTTGACCCTGGACGAGGAGGCGCACGGCTTAGACCAAGGGCAGGAGGACAGCCTGGACCAGTATGCCAAGAGCCTCCTGCACGGGCACTGCCATGACCGGTAAGGGCGGCCGGGATGGGGTCGCTGGTTGGGACGTGCCATATCCAGCCTCGCACATCGATCTTGCAGTGTCTGACACTCTCTCTGCAGGTGGTTTGATAAGTCCTTCTCGCTGGTGGTGTATCGCAATGGCAAGCTGGGGGCCAATGCCGAGCACTCGTGGGCCGATGCCCCCATCATTGGGCACCTCTGGGAGGTGAGCTCCGTTCCTGCCTCCCACGCACACAGGCGGCCTTCCTGGGGGGGTCTGCCGCCTTTTTTGGAGCAGAGGAGAAGCCGAGCCCTCGCCCTTAGCCTCACGCCTTTGCCGTCCTCTCCCCAGTTCATGCTGGCCACTGACCACTTCCAGTTGGGGTACTGTAGTGACGGGCACTGCCATGGGGTGCCCAACACATCTCTGCCTCCACCACAGCGCTTGGCGTGGGACATCAAAGAGGAGGTACGTTTTCCATCCGTTTCTCCTGTGCCATGGGACAATTTCTGACAGCGTGCCCGGGGCACGGTCAATGCCCAGAAGGCTTCTTCTCTTATCACGGTGGAGGCCAGAAGCGCGGCTTCTGTGGCTAGTGGCAGAAATCCTTTCCAGCTCCATGTAGGCAGGCTTGCCCCTGGGCAAGCGGTTTCCTCACAAGGCACCCTGGCATCCTGCCTGTCTCTGCCTCTCAAAGTCTTGGGGTGGGGCTCTGTGAGAGGTACGGATGGGGGCTGGTCTTCGGCTACACAGAGGTGCCCTCAGAACAGTGGCTCATGCAGAGAGGCACCGGTGGAGCTCTCCTGGAACCAGCCGTTCTTACATGGCCACACTCAGAAAAGGAAGCCTTCGGGGTGTCAGAGGAACTCCAATTATACATTTAGAATTCAGCTCCCTGAGGTGTGGAGTGTGTGACACCTTCCCGAAAAGGATGCCTCCTTTTTCTCCTTTCCCTCTTGTGGGTCTTCCATCCTCTTTTTTCCTCCCTCCGGGTCAGAGATTCTTTGGCGCCGGGATAGGATTGGGGGCTCACAGCCAACTCATTTTGTGGTGGCGGCAACGTTGTTGTCGTGAGAGGAGGAGGAAGAGCGCTGAGGGCTGAGGCCGGCTTGGCCCTGCCACCTGGGGGTGCCCGTGTGTGGTAGTGGTGGTGGTGGTGGTGGGCATGCCCCGTGGCCCTCTCTTCCTGAGTCCTTCCGTGCAGTGCAGGGAGGCGATAGAGGCTTCCTACGGCGTGGCCAAGGCGCTCGCGGACGACGTGGATTTCTGCTGCTTCCGATTCACTGAATTTGGCAAAGGACGCATCAAGAAATGCCGGACCAGCCCCGACAGCTTCATCCAGATTGCCCTGCAGCTGGCACACTTCCGGGTGAGTGGCGCCATCGGTGAGAAGGAGAGCCTTACCTGAGAGGAAAGACGTCAGCCACACGGGGGAGAAGGAGGGAAGGGACCCCCGGGGTGGCCCTTCTCTGGCGGCGCGCTTCCCCCCTGGCAGCCGAGGGGAGAGGTGGGGACGGGCGAGGGGGTGCCTTCCTCCTCTGGCCAGCCTTCGGTGCCTCTTCTTCCCACAGGACAAAGGGTGCTTCTGCCTCACCTACGAAGCGTCCATGACGCGGCTGTTCCGGGAAGGCAGGACAGAGACGGTGCGCTCGTGCACCAGCGAGTCGACAGCCTTTGTGCGCAGCATGATGAACCCCAACTGTGGTGTGAGTTCTTGGGGGGGGCTCAGTTGCCAGCCTACCCCCTCGGCAGCCCCCCACCCTGAGTGGTTTGCACCTCCCGTTGCTGCCTTCCACTCCCCCGTGCAGTTTTTCAACTGTGCTGCCCCCGCTTTTTTCTCACTTTTCCCTTCTGCTGCTCATGTCTTGTGGGTCACGAGGGGGGGCAGGCAAGAGGCGAAACCCACTCTCGCCCAGGGAGGTGTGTGGAGCCCCTAAATGGCCAGCGCATGAAAGAGACAAGAAACTCAACATCCTTCATCCCGTCTCTCCCTGGGGAGCCTGTGTGGCCTGAACCCCACTCCAGCCCAGCTGTTCTGCAGCTGGAGGTCATGCCGCTGACCTCCGTACTTGCAAAACGCGACTGGATTTGGGCTTCAGCTTTTAGGCCTCAGATTTGGCAGGTCTGGTGGCGTCTGAGTTCGATGGGCAGACAAAACTGTCCATGGTTGAACAAGCTGGCGGATGAAGTCCCAAAGTGGGTCGCGTGTAGCCCCCAACGACGAAGCCCCCAACCTGTGGTCTTGGACGCCTCTCCTTCCAAACGGTCTCCAAGGGCAGTCCACTTCGTGGGGAGACAGGCAGTCAAGCTGTGCCAGGCGAAATGGGGCACAGGAGGAAGGCAGCCTTCAGGAGAGGCTTGGTATGGAAGTGGGAGAGCGGGGGCCAGAGCTTGGTGGGATGGCACCCCCCCACACACACACTTTTGCATGGAGAAGGGTGCCATTTCAATCCCCGGTGGGGCTAGGAAAGGCGGCCGGAAGCCCTGGAGAGCAGCCAGAGTGGCTTCCCGTCAGAGCTAGCGAGACTGTGATGGAGAGACCAAGAGTTGGTATCCAGGAAAGGCTAACAACGCCACCCCCCCCATGGCTTTGGATAGGAGGGGGTGCAAGGTTTGCCCCTTGAGGACGGACTGGGTCTTGGAGGGGGGGTGCTGGGTGGGGGAAAGCGCCCAGCCCCCAGTCCAGTCTGCCGCGGGCAATCTGTGAAGACCTCCGAGGCATCCTGCACTGGGAGGGTCCCTCACCCTCATGGTCTTGCTTCCCCCCCCCCCCCGCCCCCCGATCCCCTCCCGGCAGCCCTCGGAGTGCCTGCAGCTGTTCAAAGTGGCCGCCGAGAAGCACCAGCACATGTACCGGCTGGCCATGACCGGCTCCGGCATTGACCGGCACCTCTTCTGCCTCTACGTGGTCTCGCGCTACCAGGGAGTCGACTCGCCCTTCCTGGCCAAGGTGACGTAGCTCCAACTTTGCTCTGCTGCCCAGGTGGATGGGGCGGGGCGGGGGCCCTAAGCGGGGGCCCTCGGGGTCTCTTGCGCACGGGCCGTGCAAGCGAGGGGCTTCTCATGGCTCAGGAGAGGCTTCCAGGCAGAGCAGCCGTGGCAAAACCAACCAAGGGCCTTTGCAGCTCCGTATCCGGGAGGGCATTTCCGGTGGCTTAAGCTTTCTGATGGGCTGTTAGCCCCCCTTCTCCAGGTGCACAGAGGTCTCGTTGCTGGCCATTGAGGGCTTGTGAAGAGTCCCTGGCGGGTGATGGCAAGAGAGCTTTAAGACCCAGACAAGACGGAGGTCCTGAGGGTGGGTGGTCCCTCCATTAGCGGTTTGGGTGACTCCCTTTCTTTTGGGGGGACAACTCTCACCGCAAAGAGTGGGTTCGCAGCTTGGGAGTACATCTGGACCCGGCGCTTACCATGGAAACCCAGGTGGCGTCAGTGGTCCGTTCCGCCTATTTCCATTTATGGCGGATTGCCCAGCTGCGACCCTATCTTGATGGTGGGGCCCTCACTACTCTTGTCCATGCGCTCGTAATCTCGAGATTAGACTACTGCAATGCGCTCTACGTGGGGCTACCTTTGAGATTGATGCGGAAACTTCAAATGGTGCAGAATGCGGCGGCCAGACTTCTTAGTGGGGTGAGAAAATATCAACATATCTCTCCCACTCTGGCTGCCTTGCATTGGCTGCCCATTCGTTTCCGCATTGACTTCAAAGTGTTAATGATGACATATAAAGCCCTAAATGGTTTGGGACCTCGACACTTGGCAGATCGTCTTCTCCCACCTAGATCTACCCGAATCACTCGGCATAGCCAGGAGGGACGGCTGAGGGGCCTAACGCTGAGAGAGGCCCGGAAAGAAAGAACAAGAAACCGGGCCTTCTCGGCAGTGGCCCCTCGGCTATGGAATAGTCTCCCAACAGAGATCTGACTGGCACCCTCGCTGGGTGTTTTTAAAAGCCATTTAAAAACTTGGCTCTTTAGGCAGGCCTTCCCTTCAGTCAATAACTGATATCTATTCTTTGTCTTATACTGTAATTACTTCCATCTTGGTATTGATCTAATCTAATTGTTTAAAAATTATGATGTTTTATGATTTTAAATTATTTGTTATATAATGATGTTTTTATAATATTTGTAAGCCGCCCCGAGTAGACTTTGTCTAGGGGGGCGTGGTAAAAATCCAATAAAGAAAAGTAAAGTAAAGTAAAGTAAAGACCTGACAGGAGACCAGCCTTTGCCCTCCCCCCTTCTCCCACCGACCTTTCGGTCTGTTTTGTCCTCCCGCTGAGCCAGGACCTCCTCACGCCCAGCCCCGGGAGGGCAGGCAGAGCCCCCGCCCCGCATGGCACCCAAAGCAGGAAAGCCACAGGGGTCGAGGTGGGCAGCCGATCCCCTCCACGTGGGCGCAAGAGGGGGAGCCGCCTGGGCGGAAACCCCATGGCTGCTCCGGTTGCAGGACCCTCTCTCTGCGCAGACACCTCCTCCTCCGGGAAGCACCTGGAGCAGCTGAGAGGGGAGAGCGGGAGCCAGGAAGGAGCAGAGGGGTGCCCAGCACTCTGTGGTTTGGGGTCAGCTGCTTTGGGAGGTACATGACACTCACCCCGTCTCTTCCACTCCCCCCGCCCGCCCCCCCACACAGGTGCTTTCTGAGCCCTGGCGCCTCTCCACCAGCCAGACGCCCCAGCAGCAGATCAAAATGTTCGACCTGGAGGTGAATCCAGAATGTGTTTCCAGCGGCGGGGGCTTTGGCCCGGTGAGTGTCGTGCCCGGGGCCCTCGGTGACTGGCTGAGCCCAGGACGGTGACGCCCGGTACCTTTGCCAACAGGCCCACAAAGCCAGAGACGGCAGCCTGGGAAAAGCCCCCCCCCCCCCGTTTCGACCACTTCCTCCCTCGGTTTGTGGCGGCCAGGCTTTCTGCGCCAAGGCCCACCGGCCTGACGGCCACTCTCTCTCCCCGCAGGTGGCCGACGATGGCTATGGGGTCTCCTACATCATTGCTGGTGAGGACCTGATCACTTTCCACGTCTCCAGCAAGTTCTCCAGCCCGGAAACGGTGAGCATGCACAACGGGGGGGGGGGGGGGGGGGGATGTCAATTTTTTAAAGGGGGGGCTGGAGGGCGCCTTTGGGCCATGGGGGGGGCTGCCCTTTGCCCTGCCCTTTGCCCTGCCCTTTTGTCTCGGTCGTGTTACTTTCCTGTGTCCTCCCCCGGACCTAACGCAGCACTTTTGAAATGAATGGAGAGTGTCAGGTGAGGACTCAGGAGACCTGGATTCAAATCCCCGCTTTGCCTCAGAAACTCCCTGAGGGGTGGCCGTGAGAAGCCCCCGCTGGGATGTCTCATGTGCCTTGGGAAGCCTATCAGGGCCACCGTCAGCGGGAAGCGGCCGACTGGCACAGACCCCCAGGCAGCTCTTTGCCCACAGAAGATGGAGACGGGCGCAGAGATCCTGCCAGGGCTGCATGTGCCCTTGGCCAGAGCTCTGGGGTGTGGGTGTGGTTTGTCGGTGTGTGTGTGTGTGTGTGTGTGTGTGTGTGTGTGTGTGTGTGTGTGCGGGATGGAGAAAAGAGCGTGGGGGTCACACATCGCTGCGTGATGGCCGAGGGTTTCTGGTCCTCCTCCTCCTCTGCTTGCGCAGCTCCTGGACGAGGTATTGATCACGATGGGTTGGCTTGTCTTGTCGGGTTTTTCTTGGCTTGCCCTCCGTTCTCTTAATGGGAGACCTCAGGCGTGGGGGAGGAGAGCCCCCCTCCCCCCTCGCTGGATGATGACTCTGCTGCGGAGCTGCTGGTTGACTTCCTGGGCCAAGATTCCAGGTCCTGTGGCCCTTCCTGGTCGCCCCAGACACGCCCCCCCCCCCCCAGGCCTGGCCTGACTCGCCTCTCCTGTGGCCCCTGACATGCCCTGAGGGGAGTGGTGGGTGAGGGCAAGCCGTAGAAAGATCCTCTCAGCTGGGGGGGGGGAGGGGAGGGGAGGGGGGGCAGCTCGGCGTCTGAGCCCTTGGTTTGCATGCACACCCCATGTCCAGTCCCCAGGGGGGTGGCAGCGTCTCCAGGGGAGGCTGGGGAGACGCACATGCGCACACCCCCTTGAAGCGGTGTGCTCCTTCAGACCCTCTGCCGTCACCGTCCATCTGTGTTGGCGACGCAGGGCCGGAGGGACAAAGGGTCTTCCTGTGCTCTCTCTCTTGATGGGTTGCCCGCCCCCACCCTGAACGTCTCCGATCTCCGCCCCGCAGGACTCCAGGCGTTTTGGGAAGAACATCCACCAGGCCCTGATGGACATTGCTGCCTTGTTCTGCGTACCGCCCAGAAAAATGGCCAACTGAGTTTCGACCGGGCTGCCTATGAGGACGAGAGGAGGGACCCTCCGCCGCGAGCCCACCAGGATGCCAGCCGGAAGGAAGCCACCTCCTGGCGGCAAGGCTGGCCCTCTCCTGGCAGATCACAGGGGGATGTGTTTCAGGGCCCGACGGCCCGTGCCAACACACACACACACACACACACACACACACACACACACACACATCCCTGTCTAGCTGTGGCTTTCGGCGCCAGCACGCCCTGCCCTGCCCTGCTCTGCCCAGAGGTGGACGGCAGAGGGACCCAAGTGCTGGGCAGTGACGGGAGCCAGAGGTGGGTGTCCCCGGGCTCTTCACTCATAAAAGAGGATCCGTTTTGGATGCGTGTGGAGGTGGCCTTGATTTCAGAGTCATTCCCTGGAGGTGCCTTGCTTTGAAGGAGAAGTGATGCCGAGGGGAGCCCAGGAAGAGAAGGGGCCACCCTTATGCCGGTGCTTGACTGTGCAGGCGGTGGGGGTGGCGGGGGTGGTGGTCTGGGGTGCGGGTGAGAGTCTCTCATCCTGGTGTGTCTGGACTCCTGCAGAAGATTCTGCCGAGAGCGTTCTTTGCAGCCCGTTCTCAGGGGTGGAACAGGAAGGGAAAGAACCGAGACCGCCAGAGGGTTCCGTCTGGCCTGTAAAGGGTGGTTGGTGGGGGGCAAGCCGGTGGCGGGAACCCGCCGGCCCATCTCCGCTCCTTTAGCCTTGGGTCCGCCCGGCCCCCTTTCCTCTCAGCTCAGCCCCAAATCCAAAAACCAGGGCTTCTCCCAGTGGCACCTGGAGCTCCATCATGGACGCTGGGAAGGCCCAGCAGCCCCAGGAGGGCACAACCAGGAGCCAAAAGTGAGCACAGAAAGTGTGTGTTTGTGTGTGTGAGAGAAAGGGAGAGATGGAGAGAGAGAGAGAGACAGGTGGGCCGGGAGCTCAGCCCTGGCAGAAACAGTGCCTCTCTCTCTTAGGGAAGGGGGTGGACAGGAACCGTTCCCTGTGTTAGCACACACACACACACACACATGCTTTTGAGCCGAAGGTGCTGGCTTGGGCGCCCGTCAGGTATGCCCCTGAGACTCCCAACAGGGAGGGGGTGGCCTGGCGGTTGGGGAAGCAACACGGCCTCCGTCTCTCCTGCTGTGGAAGACCACGGCCTTTTCTGTGACCATTTGTGGCACACCCCGATCCCACTTGGGCAGCACCAGGGGAGGAAGTCCAGATGAGCCAAAGGGGGCTTTACTCAGGAGGAGTAAAAGCCGTCGCAGCCCATCCAGTGCCACGCGTCTCTTCCCAAGGTCGGCTTGGGCGGACGAAAGAGGCTGGAGCTGGCGTGGCACCGGAAGGAACTGGGGAGAAGGTGGCGAGAGGATTTGGGGGGGGGGGGCAGTGTGTGTGTGCCTGAGTGCTCACTGGAAGGACAGATCCTGAAGCTGAGGCTCCAATACTTTGGCCCTCTCATGAGAAGAGAAGACTCCCTGGAAAAGACCCTGATGTTGGGAAAGTGTGAGGGCAAGAGGAGAAGGGGACGACAGAGGACGAGATGTATGGACAGTGTCACCGAAGCGACCAACATGAATCTGACCAAACTCCGGGAGGCAGTGGAAGACAGGGGGGCCTGGCGTGCTCTGGTCCATGGGGTCACGAAGAGTCGGACACGACTAAACGACTAAACAACAAAGTGTGTGTGTGCAGAGGCAGAGGCGAGGGAGCCAACGTTAGGCTGTGGCAAGAAAAACTGACCGAGGAGAGTCCCATCGCTCCTGGCATGGCGTACTTCACCGCAGTTTGTGTGGCCTGCCTCCTGCAACCGATGAACGGAGGAAAACGTCTGTACGCAGGAGGGGAGTGGGGTCGGAAGTGCTGTGTTGGTCATTTATGTGACCTTTCAACACACACACACACACACAGAGGGGGGGGACATATGCCTTGGGTAAAAATGTATGCACTTTGTGGATCTGAAGCAGCAGTGTCTGCTCCAGGTGAGGAAGATGTGCCAGGATTCCAGGGGCCACGTGCCTCTCGGTGGAGAAAGAACCCAAGCAGCTCTTCCACACGGCACTGTGCATATTCCAGAAGGAGATCCCCAGTCAAGGGTGTAAAACGGGGGCACCACTCTGGGGGTGGGGCTGTGGTGTGACGGTGGAACCAGGCAGTGTGTGTGAGCGTTGGAGGGTGAGTGAAGGGAGAGAGCCTTGGTTTGCTCCTGCCCCACTGCTCTCACATGGCCTCTAAACCCATTTCCCCCAAAGCAATGCATCCCTTAGAGCTGGGAGAGCAGGATCCCACCCATTGCTGGCTCTTCTCTCCCTTTTCCACCATGGCAGGAAGACCCCCTGCTGGCAGAGACGGCTGCCCACCGTTGTGGGTGACCTCAGTGCAGTTGGGTTTGCTGGAGCTGGGAGTGAGGAAAGAGGGAAGAAGTGTGTGTGTGTGTGTGTCTGAGCCAAGCATTAGACCTTGAAATGCAGCCACCCCCACCCCCACTCAAAGGAGAGGAACAAAGCAGTCCGTTTCTTTGTGCTTAAAGCTGTTTATTTTGGATACCACGAGACTGGGAGCAGCGCCAAGTGAGAAGGAAGAACAGAGAGGTTTGACTGAGGTGTGCAAGCCTTAAATCTCGGGTGCGGAGCCTCCAGGCACCCATCCAGGAAGGGGAGGGCACCGTCTGCACTGGAGCACCGGACGAATACTGTCCGTCCGCCGAGGGCGTCTTGCCTACACCTTGCACAGGTAGGGGTTCCGGTCATAGCAGGAGTCGTTATCCCACAGCATGAACCCTGGAAGAGGGATGTAGAGTCAGGTTGGGACGAAAGCCGTCTTCCCGTGCCTACAAACTGCCCTCTTTGGGGCGCCCTGGGAGCCGGTGCTCGTGTGGTCCTTGTGCGCGCATGTCTTTGTGAGAGGGGCCGTGGCCCTTTCCTAGGTGGCGGCCTTCTTCCCTGGCAGGGGCCAGCGCTCTCCCCCTCCAGACCAGACCGCGGCATCATGCTCTGTCGCTAACATGCTTGGTTTCAAAAGCTCCCTCTGGCCCAAGAGGCACATTTTCAAAGGGACTCCTGTGAGCTGTTGCAAATTTGCATAGGGGTTTAGTGTTTAGAGTGGATTGCTCCATCCTATGCTGCTTTCTCATTCGTTTTTACTTCCTTTGCTGGTGTGGGAGTGAGTGAGGAAGAGAGGGATCCCTCTAAAGAAATAAGATGGCCCACAGCTGGAAAAAGCATCCCTTCAAAACGCCCACTGTTGGGAACAGGCGAACAGTCCTCACTCTACAACATTACTAGACATTTGCTAATTCAGCAAAAGAGCCACAATGACCCCCATTGTTTTGAAGCTGTGTCCTCGCATCAACACCACCGATTTCTCTACCGCAAGATACCCTGATGACCTGATTGCCTTTAAACCGGGGGGGTTCATGGCGGAGGCCACAGGGACCGGCGGGGGGGGTTGGGGGCCGCCGTCTGGATGGCTGCTCTGGGCCACCTGGGAGCGGAAGCAGTGGCTGGGGAACAGGAGCAGCAATTGGGGGGGGGCTTTGCCCTCCTGCCTTGCTTGCATGCTTCCCATGGGGCCACCAGTTTGGCCACTCTCTCAAGGGGAGTCCTTTGGTCAGGTGGAAGGATGTAAATCATGACCGGTTTTGTTTTCCAGTGTGATTTATCTCCCTGGTGGAAAGGGTTTATGTACCTCTTTTTTTTTTCCCATTTAAGGACACTTTCACACACACACCCTGCAAAGTGGTTTTTTTTTTACACACAAACACACACAACCCTTTGGGGAGTGGGCTAACGTGCTGCTGACCAAGGAGAGTCCTCGGCTGCTTAGCCTCAGGACCGCTCTGGGTTCGCCCGACCCTTCGCTGGGTGGAGGCCGACGGGTCCCCCTTCCCCACCCCTGGCACAACCCCCGCGGCCTTCTGCGTGGCTGGCCGGAGTCGCCCTCTCCGGAGCCTGCGGCCCCGAGTTCCACAGGTCCACTGCAGGAAGGGGTCCCGCGGGGCTGGGGTGCGGCCGCTCGGGTCTCCGCCTCGACTCACCGGAGGATTCGTCCAGGACGGCGCAGTGCTCGCCTTTCAGGGCAAAGAAGCTCTTGTACTTTTCCCAGGCGGTGTAGCCCCCCACGGGGCTGTTGTCCGCCCATTCCCAGGTTTGTTTCTGAGGAGGCAAGAGAAAAGCGTTCGGCCGCGCGCCTCTCCTTGCCCAAGGCAGGCGGAGCCCGGTGGGTCCGGCCTCGCAGAGGAGCCGCTCCCCGCCTCTCGGCCCTCCGGCGTCTCCCTCCAGGTGCCTTCGCAAGAGCGCGGAGGTCCCAGCCGGAGGAGGAAGCGCCCCGGGGCCGGGGGCCGAGGGCCGGGGCCACGGGGCGCGCCAGAGAGGCCGCCCCAGCGGGCCCGGGGCACAGGCTGCTCTCACTCACCCGGGCAGGAACGGAGAGTCCGAACCAGACGTCCTCATCATCCCACCTCTGGGCCTGTCGCAGGAAGTCGGCGATGGCGTGGTGCTCGCTTCTATCCAGAATGGAGGCGAGGTGGCCCCCGCTGCGCTGGCACAGGGCCTGGAGTGGGGGGTGGGGACAGAGAGCCGGGTGTCCAGCTGGGGGGAAGGGCAGACCCTCCCCTCCGTTTGTAAGGCTGGTGCTCGGGGGGGCCTCCCGAATGGCCAACGTCTCGGGCCCCTCCCCCGGTTGCGCCCCAAGGGAACGTCCCGCTCCCAAGAAACGGTGAAGGCGAATGCAGCTCAGGGAGCCCTTTGCCGCTTCCCAAAGTGCCCCTCGCTCTCCCGTTCGCTTGTCCTCGGACCGTCAGGAGAGGGGGCAAAAATCTTCCCCTGCCCCCCCCCCCCCCAGCTGCATGTTTTGCACCCTCTCGCCCGGCTGCAGCCCTGAGACACCCGGAGCCCCCTGCCAAGGGGCTTTGCAGCCGGAACAGGCGAGGCTGAGGGCCATGGCAAGGGCGCTGCTTGCAGGCAGGAGTCCTCAAGGGCGATGGACCCTCTCCTTCTCAGGCTCGGTACGACCGCCTGGTTTGTACAGCTTGCTTAGTCGATTTCTTGGCAAATGATCGGATCCTAAAGGCTTGCGGAGGGTGCTGTTCCGGGAACCTCTCCTTGGGAAAGGAAAAGGTGCACAGCCCCAAAGTCTCTTTGCCCGGCGGAGGCCAGCCTCTGCCCCGTTCCTGCAGTTGGCCCAACTAGGTTTTGGGGATGCCCATGAAGCCTCAGGGGTACTGCCGTTTCCTGAGAGGCACCCTGTGTGGAGGAGCATGATATGTAGGGAGATGCAGTCACGCTACAGAGCTTAGCTCGGCACAGCCGCTTCCTCCGCCTTGGGGAACTCCTCACCAGAAGGACGGTTCCTCTCTCCCCCCCCCCCCCCAATGGTGCACCAGCCGGGTTCCAGCTGGAGCAATTCCAACAGACTTCCAGGGGGTGTAGGTCACAATATACAAAACTCCCATCCTCAGTAGAGGCTCAAGCCCGAGCACCCCAGGGTTGGGGTGGACTTTGCTGCTCCCAGCCTCAGTCTCCAGAGACTGGCCCACTGGGAGCGCCGTGGGAAAAAGGGAGGTGGCCTCCAGAGCCAGGGGAGCAGCACCAGCGCAGGATTTGTCCTGCAGAGGGGCTGGGATCTGGACTGTCAGGAACAGCCAGGGGGTTCCATGTAGAGCTCAGAAACGTTGTGAATCTATATGCTTGTCCGTCCGTCCATCTCTCTCTCTCTCTCTCTCTCATCCATGTTCTTATCTATCTGTCTATCACAGATATTTGTATACTGCCCGACTTAGTGACAAGCACTGCCCTGGGTGGTTGACAATAGAATAAAAGGATGTATTTTAATTTCTGTTTCATTGTATTCTGTATTGTTTTGTGTTGACTTTGTGGTGTTGGGTTTGTTTGTGTCTTTTTATTGTCAACCGCCCAGAGTTGCGCTTGTGGTCACGAAGTCAGGCAGCTCAGGACTGTCAAACCGAAGCAGGAAACTGAGTAAAAGGGAAGGGGTGAGGGACTCTCCCAGTGTTGCTGCAGGAAGACACACACACCCCCGGACTGCTGCACCCTCAGCCCCAGATTGCTGAGGGCACCCGAAAGAGAGAAGTCTTTCCGCACTCCCCTTTCACCCCAAACGTAGGGACCCTCCCCCTCCTCCTGGCACTGACCTCTGCCCTGTTCCAGTTCACCTCCTGGGAGAAGTAGCCGTAGCAGTGCCCGTTGTAGTCCAGCCAGTTGGCGGGGCAGCTGGCAGCCTGGACACCTGCTTGGACAGGAAGGACAGCGGCATTGCAGTGGTCACTTGGGAAGCTGGGGGGCTCATCGAGACAGTCCCCAGAGCTGCCCCGCCCCAAATGGGCAGGGATGCTGGATCGGTGCCTCTAAGCTGAGGAGGAGGAGGAGGAGGAGGGCTTCTGGGGTCACCCATTCCTCAGGGCTGAAGTGACGTTCAACAGGCTCAGGGAAGACAGGGGGCGGGGGTGGTGGTGGAAGACAGCATGGTCCCTGGTGCTCAGCAGGTTCTGGGGCTTTGGCCTTGTGACCCCGTCTTGACTTTGCCCCTGGGCCGGAGAGGGAGAGAGCCCTGAATGCCTGCAGCAAAGGTCAGGCCCTGGCCTCCATGCCAGAGCACGGTGGCCCCCCAAGGAGAAGGGACGGGGCAGGACTCTCGCGGTCTCCCGGGCCACCGGGTTGGTACAGAACGGGAAAATCCCACTCTTATGGTGGACGCGGCGGATTGGAGAGGTGGATCTAAAGGGCACCCCAGGGCCCGGACAGAGATGCTCCTCCGGACGTGGGTTTTCAAGCGGGTGTTTTCATCGGCATGCATGGGCTCTCTGTGTGTGTGTGTGTGTGTGTGTGTGTGTGAGAGAGAGAGAGAGACAGAGGACGCACCTTCCAAACAAGGTCCAGCCAGGAGGCAGCCCAAGAGACCAAGACTGACGTAGGCCACTGGAGACATCTTCTCGGTTCTTCAGCTCTTGGGACAGAGAAGGAGATATATATATATATCAGGATGGGAGACAAGGGTGGCATTGGGGATCCTGGGAGTTGTAGCTGAAAATAGTTGCTGTCCAAAAAATGTAGCTTCGCAACCCTTTTCAGTCCAACGCCGTCCTAACTTTTCCCTGCCTGGTCAAACCATTAAGCGCCACTTACATATATTTAGCTAGAAGAGAACGGTGTGGTTGGAGGGGGGGGGGTCATCCAGTGCCATTCCCACCCCCCGCCCCAGCCAGAGGATGAACTCTGCCACTAAAATATCCCAGTTGGCTCCTTAATAAAGGGGACTCTTTAGCTCTGAATATTTGGTCAGGCCAAAGCACCCACTTTTGCCCACACCCACACCCACCTATCGATCCATCGTCCTTGCTGCGCTTGTATCTGAGAAACCAGCCCTGCTCTGTGAGCGTCACTGGAGCTCCCAAAAGACCATTCAGCAAACGGGGCTGCAGCCTCAGCATCCCTCTGCCGGCTGGCTTTTCTCAGCCAGTCGCTTCCTAACCTGAGCAGAATGGAAGAAGGCCTGCACCTGGTTTGCAGCACCGGCCGGCGCTGAGCAGGGGCACCCTGTGTGCACGGTCCCAGGGGTGTCGGCCAGTCCAGAGTTTTCTTTCTCTCATGCATTAAAGGAGGGCTCCAAAAGGCAAGGGATGTGCCTTGCAAAAGCCAGCAGGGAAACAGCCCCTGGGGAAGCCATGCAAGCCGACACCACTAACCACGCAGGACACTCACCTGTCTGGGTCCACAGGGATGCTCTGCCGTTTAGCCACTGCAGGAGACTGGCTGCGTCCACCATCTTTATAGGCTGCTTGCAGTCTCCTCCACCTGGTCGTGAAGGAGGGGACTGCAAGCCAGCTGACAGACGAAGCCCTCCCTCCTCCGAGCAAACAAAAATCAAAGAGTTTTCATTGCCCTCACCCCCACTTCAGCCAGGGGCCTGGCTTGGACTGTGGTCCTTTAATCTGAGAGATCAAAGTCAGGGCTTGAGATGAAAGGGTGGCATTGGGGGGGGGGGAAGAAGTGCGTACGTACATGTACAAGCACTCCATGTCTGGGAAATTCCAGCAGTGGTGCACCCCTTCCCCTGCACCCTGTCTGAGCCACCACAAAGACTCTTCTCAAAACAATAATGCAAATTCAATTAACAGAGACGACAGAGATTTCTCAACTTTTATGGAACTCATTTAAGACCACAGGCTGATCCCCAAAAGCTGCCAAAATCAACATGGGCAGATCAGATAACGGGGATATTTGAGAAAGAAATGCAAATAGCAATACTTCCTTGTTCGAGGAACACCCGCCCGTCAGGCATACAGATACCCAAAGAAGACAGCGATGTTTCGGTGTACAGAACTACTACCGGTGAGCCCAAAGTTTCCCTAAAGCAGATGCCAGCCAGGAGCATGTCCCCTAAAGCAGCTTGCGGCTGGGACAGTAACCAAGGGCATCCCTTTCCTGCGGCTCTTCCGGGCAGTGAACATAGAGAAGAGAGAGGCGGAGGAGGCCTGCTTATTCTGGCCTGTAGAGGGGCTGCAGATATGTTTGTGGTCCAGGACACCCAAAAAGCCATGGCAGCCACGAGCCCAAGACGTCCTTGCCTGTCCTGGGCACAACGCAGCTGAGCTCGGAAAATGCTATTCGGGGAAGCGTGTCTTCCGCCTGGACAGCCAT
The DNA here is from genome assembly GCA_037013535.1 of Intellagama lesueurii. NCBI lineage: Eukaryota > Metazoa > Chordata > Lepidosauria > Squamata > Agamidae > Intellagama > Intellagama lesueurii. The sequence goes on along the minus strand of JBAJHW010000005.1, from coordinate 764,520 downwards.
AACCATGTTGGCAAGGGGTGTCTGAGACGTGTACCCATGCACCCACCCCACTGCCCAGAAAAACCTTTTCCAGGCTCTGGATCGGAGCAGATATCATGTCCTGCCCTCAAACCTCCCTCTCCATGAACCCAAAGATGTCGGAGTGCTGGCCGTCCATGTAGGCATGATGGTCCCCGGCCTCATCATCTCCCTTTTGCCCCGTCCACCTTGGCCGTCACTCAACCTGTTACATCTTTCATCACACTCTGTCCAAGAACCTGGCTCCCCACATGGTAGAAGCGAAACACACACACACTTTTTCTGAGAAGGACATAGGTCCATTTTGACTCAAGCGTTCTGAGGTTTCCTTTGTCATTTACAGTAAGTTTTAAGGGTACAAAAATTAAGTAATATTGTTAGGAGTAACTAAAAGAAATGAAGAATAACTTCTTTAGCAGTTAAACTTGCAATAACATTGTTAACAATATATCTGGAAGTTGAGTCATGGCAACTGGACTTCTTTCTTGTTAGGTTGAAACGTTTCACTACTCATACAAGGAGCTTCTTCATTCTGTTGGTAGGAGATCCCGGATAGATCCTCCCAGTTGGTTTCACTTCCCCCTGGTCTGCATAGGCTCATTAGAAGGTCAAAGGACTGGGGATGAGGGGAAAATCCCACTTCTGCAGTCCTTCTCCACCCATTGTCATGGATCGTTAAGGGTCGTTAACAGTGGTCTTTCTGGTGTGTGGTCCTGATCTTTCTGGGGATGGATATTGTTGACAATAGTTTCTGCCATATAACTCTAAAACACACCTTTATTTGATGTCTTTCTAAAATGCACTTCTATGTCATCCAGAGTGGGTGTGACATAATGTGGTTGCTACAGGTCTCCTGTTCTGATGTTGCTTCAGCCATAAACTCAATATCTAAGATAAATTTTAGGCGAGGCTGATCTGTCAGGTTCTTCTTGATCTTGTTGAACTTGGCAGGATTCCTATTTATATTCCTCAGATAACATCTGTGGGGCACTTTGACCAAGATCAGGGCCAGTGTCCTATAGCCAGTCTCAACTAAGGGGTAGACCCACCAAATCCATTGCTGAATACTTAGTCAAGTCTTGTTGAATCCTTGGGAGAGGGAGAGTTTAGCGCAGCCATAGGGTCCTGGCCCATGCATTTTAAGACCTTCTGTAATGTTGCACAGAGAATGTCAATTTGCAAGCCTTCGAGAATACAGTGTCAATTTGTGTTGTTTTTTATTGTTAGTTCATATTAAAGGCTGCACAATTGTCTCCAGCAGGGAAAAACTCTCCAACTAGAGAATCCAGGGGCTTTTCTGTCGAGCAAAGCATACTCTCAGCCAGCCAGGTATTACAATTACGAGGGCAGCGCACTGGCCGTCTCCCGGGGCATGCCTTTGGATGCATGTAGAGTTTTGTCCAGCCTGGCTGTCACCTTGCCTAACGGGAGGGCTGGAGCTGGCCGATGGCCACTCTGGCCAGCAGCTTGCAAATATCTGGCCAGCTGGCTTCTTCTCCTCCCTCCCCACTTTAGGAACCCTGCTAATCCATTATCTGCATGAATTTAAGCAGTTTGGGATTGTGGTCAGGGAATGTCTGATGGAAGGATCTGAGCAGGAATGCTGATCGTCCTGGGTACTCCCACCATCCAGCCCTCTGAGAGGTTGGAAGGGGGAACATCGTCTGTGAGCTTCATCCTTGCTCAGCCCCATCTGTCAAGACAGCCCGAGTCAAAGCAGTGATCTAATGCCCAGCATTATTTAACCTCAGGAGATTACCAGATGCCTGGACTGAGCAGTAAAACTTCAGGACTGTCTGTCTGGTTTTGAAAGAGGAAAGGAGCTTTCCTTGGACTTCAGAAAGAGGCCTTAGAAATCAAAGAGGTCAATGGGAGCCACAGAAAAGCCTGGCACACAAGATGCCTGCAGGATTGCACAAGAAGGCCGGCCTCTTGTGACCAGCCTGTTGTCTGGCTTGATGGGAAACCTCTCCAGGCTTTGCCTCACCTCCTCCTTCAGGGACAAGCAGAGCCAGTCTTGATCAGAGACTGCTGCTTTTTATCAGAGCAGCCCTTGCCAGGGTTTCCTAAGTACAAAGGAGCCCACCTCTGTGGCAACATAGGCATCTTCCTAGTGCTGATCCTTCAGGGTACTGAAGCAAGAAGCTCAGCTACTCCTCGCTTCTAGATGGTACCATTCGTCAACAGTGCATCCTGATTACTCAAAGATAAGCCTAGGTAAATATTCCTAGTTTTGCTATTAACTCATCTCTGGATTTTCCCCACTGGCCATGCCACTGGCACCAGAACAAAAACTGCTTTCAGAGTGTCCCTCAACAGCTGTGGTGCTCCCAATGCATTGTGTACCAAAGGTTTGGTGGCTGAAAAGTAACTCTCAAAGATCCAGTTGGTGATCATCCCAAGCCACACTGGAAAGGCCTTGAGCCTTCTGCTTCCTCCCAGACTCTATGACTGCACATCCCACTCCTCACTTCGCAAAACAAATGCAAAATATTCCAGAACTCAATCTACGTACGAAGACACCGGACAGTTCCTATCCAACTACCAGGGGTTTTGCATCGGCTGTGATGATTCTGTACGTATGTGTCGGACTCTGGATGTATTCTGAACATGGCAGAAATTTTGTGCAAGAGACTGCCTGTGACTGGCCCTGTAATTGCTGGGACGCATCTCACCACGAATGCAAGAACAGAAACATAAAAAGATGAGAGACAACATCACGAGCGACAGGCACTAGAACTTTGCCCACAAGGCTGCAACCACAACAAGGATAATTACCCAACGACGATGGCTCCCCTCACCTAGTTGACACTTTCTCTGAAGGGTGTGGGTCAGTTCCTGTGACCTTTTCCAGCCAGTCAGGGCAAGCCTTCACCAACAGATCAGGACAGCCGTCTTGGAATCAAGTGGCCGGAGACTCCCTGTTGAAAGCTTAGATGTGACCTTGCCTTCAACGGAAACCGCCAGGAGTCGTTGACTTAGAGAAGCTGCTCTTGGTTGAGAACCGTCCTTTGGCCAGCGGCGCCTTTTATACTGTTTTTAGCCAGTGCACCAGAGTTGCAAACCACCCCCTCCCCGGACGTCCCCCAAAACTCAGACCCTCTAAATGATTGTGCGGAATCAACAAGTTCAGCAGGGCCATGTGTGGGTCCTAGTCAATGATTTTCCGAAAGTTCAGCAACATGTCCCGTGACTGCGGTTCTATTTTGCTCTTAAACGACATTTCAGGACGATGCTTCTGCCCCTTGAGCAACGCCAGTCCCACTTCCTCATAGACAATATTCTTATCTTCCCGTCCTTCCTGCAACGATGTCACCACCACAGGCCACTGTTAAGGTCATGAGAGGCTGACAGTCTGGTTGTGAAGGTCGTCCTGAGTGCACTTCTCTGAACATTTCAGCAGACGTTCCTCTCCATGCAAAGCTGGACTGGCTTCTTGCCACAGGTCTACCTACCAACAGCCTTTGCTGGACAGAGGACACCCCGCACATCCACACCCTTGTCACCCCCAAGACCCCCTTCTTCTGTGAAGGCCTTGACCATCGCTCCCTCTGCTGGTCTCTCTGTTCCCTCCAAAAGGGGCCAAGGATCTCCTCACGGCTGGCCAGCCTTCCGTGACTTGTATCATTCCAGAAGGCAGCGCTCTCTCTCTGTCTCTCTCTCTCTCTCTCTCTCTCTCTGTGTGTGTGTTCCCTTGGGGTGCAGGGTGGGGTGGGGGGAACAGGGCATGTGACCTGTATTCTGTTTTAATTTTCAGAAACGGGTTCAGAGATCGGTGTCTTCTGGAAGACCTACATACACCTTTTACTCCTCGAAAGCTTTCCTGGGGCGCCTGCTGCTTCATCAGCTGCTGCCTCGTGAAAGCACAGGTGTCCCTTTGTTCTCACAGGGGTCATCCTGACTTAGAGAAGCACAAAAACACATTTCCCAAGCCTGCTTCTCCTGTCCTTTTCTTTTCAGAGGTTTCTGTTATTTTGAGATAACTTCCTTGTTTCACCAACACTTTCCACAGGAAGGAGGTGATCAGGTCCAAATGAAAAGAATAAGCAAACATGTATTTATTTGCATGTTGTTAGCAGGGACTCTGGGGACAAGAGGGAAGAAGGACACCACCCAGGAATAGCTGTCTTTCCACTTGACCAAGAAACCCACAAGTTCTTTTTGCAAAATTTCCACACACACCCGTCTCGTATGCCATGCTGAGCAACTCTCCAGTCTGGTTGCAACCAGCCTTCGACTCTAATGGTTTTCTTTCCCCCTTGTTCAGATAATGTAGCCAAAGTTTCCAGGGCTGGGGGGGGGGGGGGGGGAGGAGGTAGTGGTGTGGGTCTGCGGCATCGAAACAACCAGGACACCTGACACCTGAAAGGCTGGTGATGAGCTTTCACGAACTGTAGGCCACTTTGTTAGGTGCAGTTGAAGAGAAGGGCTCCAGTCCATGAAACCATCTGCTAAGCAAATCTCGTCACTGGTTTTAAATGCTGGAAGACCCCTTTGCACCATTTCCTGCAGTGATGGGACTTCCTCCAGCTGGTATGGACCTCAATTAGAATGCTGGCATTTTAGCCCGCCTCCCCAACCTCTTTATCTGTATCCTAGAAATTTATTATACTATATCATGTTTCTCCCTGCTTTTCTGCTCCTAGGTTGTGCTCACCAGCATGAAACACAATAAAAACAGTGAGTAAAAAAAACAAATCCAGCCATGGAATCATTTAAATAAAACAAAACCCAACACAACCGTGTAAATAATAGTAAATGAAACAATATTGTACACCAGTTTTAAAAGCCATGTCTTTGCAGCCTTCCTGAAAGTAGTGAGAGCCTCTGTAGTTGTTGGGATTTTCAACTGGGGGGCATCTCAAGAGGGCCTCTCCTGTTGGCCTTAACGTCCAGATGAGAGAGGAGATCCTTTAGGTGGCCAGGGCCCAATCCATTTAGGGCTCTGAAAGTGAAAACAAGCACTCAGCATCAGGCCCTATGAAGACCCTGCATGATACTGAATGATGAACGATGCAGGTCATTCAGCATCAATCATAAGATTTTCCTGCTGTGTATCAGCTAGCTGCCACATATTTCACCAAATTAAAATTCTGGACCTTCCCCAAGGAGTAGCCCCATGCAGAGCACATTGCAGTAGTCCAGATACAAATGTCACTGAAGCACGGGTGACTGTTGCCACATCAGGTCAGGTCAAGGAGGGCCATAGCTGGCTTGCTGAGTTGAGGTACAAAGGAACTCCTTGTCATTGCCGACATGTGAGAGAATCCGTGGGCAGCCCAACGCCAAGTAATACGTCCAGCCTATGGACCCGAACTGTCAGGGGGGTGCAAACGCTTCTAGAACAGGCTGGATCCCAGTCCCTCTGAGCCTGACTTTCACTGGGTAGCAGCAGTGAGAATTTCGTTTCCACTGGTTCACCTTCATCCACCACATTGGGCCGTTGGGAGAAGGTTTCATGTTGATGTTGAGTAATGGAGGGGGTAGACGGGGTAGAGCTCTGAGAAGCCTGGCTGAGAAGGATCCAGAGGACCAGGCATCATCCAGGAGCGTCTAGATTTGCGGACCTGCTACCGTCTCGCTGACGTCCGGCCCTCAAAATGGTAGCTTTGAGACGGGCTTAGAGTCATGCAGGGCTTCTGGGCCAAGGACGGGTTCCTCTAGCAGGCGAGCACAGTGGACATCGTTGCCCGTGAGGGAGAGAAACGAGCATTGCGGGGGTGGGGGGGGGGAGTGGGGGGGGGTTTGCTGCTAGGCAGGGCAGGACAGACCTCTTCTGTGCAAGGCAGGATCCGCCCCCTCCCCTGAGCAGGGCATCGACCCCACCTGGGCAGATTGGATTCGCCAGGAGGGGAAAGGATCCAACGAGCGGGATCCAGCCTCTGTCATTCTAAGCTCTCCACCCACAGCCTTGGGATCGGGAAGTGAAAGGAATCCCAGCCGACAGTGCGCGCGGTGGCCAACGCCTGCTGTGGCTCCTGCCCTCCTCTCGGTCGGCCCCTCCTGACAAAGCCCCACGAGAACAGCCCTTGAATGGGTCCCCGGAGGGCAGATTCATCACACAGAGCCAGTGTTACACAGCCCCCCACCCACCCACAGACACACCGCCAGGAGCTCCCCAAGGGGTGGCCATGTCTGGTGTTCCCCCTTTGTGGCCACAGAGCAGGGGGCCTTCTGCAAATAGCTCTCTGTATTGCCCCCCCCCCAACGTGCCACAGGAGCAAGAGGGCTGGAGACGGGCTCTCTGGGGCAGCTGAAGCAGGAGGGCAGACCCACAGGAAGTAGCCCCAGCAGGCCCTGGCTGAGAAAGAGCCCGCTCTCTGCTGGCTTCTTCACTTACCCACAGGACTGCCTGTCTGTTACTTTGCCCATGAGCAGCTCCACACCGTTTGCTGCCTGAGGCCCAGCAGCAAATGCCACCCCATTTCCACTGACCCTGATCCAAGGGTCCGGCTGCCAAGGGGAGTTTGTGCAAATCAAAGGAACCAGGAGCCCTAAATACCTTGGCCAGCCTCTCGCTCAGCCATCGGCAGAAAGGAGAAGCCCCGAGGCTGTCTGGCCGAGAAGGCCGTGGCTGTTGGGGCGCTCAGTCCCACAACAGTCCCCCCTGTGTGCACGGTGTGGCCAAATGCCCTCAGCCCTCAGGAAACTGGACCAGGCTGAGGCTGAACACCGGCTGATAGGATCAGACAGACACACGAGGTCGGCTTCTCAGGAGAGGAGTCGGGGGCTCATGGAGACAGACGAGCAGGAGGAGGGAGCATGAAGAGCCTCCCGCCCCATGAGGAAGCGGAGCAGGCGTTGCTCAAGGCAGGGGCGGGAAGAGCTTGAGAGGTGGTGTAAGAGTGGCTCAGAGGGCAAACGTCCTCATGGAACCTGACGCTGAGCCCCGGTGCAATGGCAACTGACCGGCTCCTTTGCGGAGTGCTCAGCCGTTGCCCCAGCACCTGCTGGGAGAGGTGCTGGCAGAGGGAAGAGGGGAGCGTGCATGTTTAGCGCATACCTGCAGCCCTCTGGACACCTGTGTCCGTGAGCTCTTAAGGTGCATCCTGTCAAGGCAGGCATGGAGAAATGTGTGTGTGTGTGTGTGTGTGTGTGTGTGTGTGTGTGTGTGTGTGTGTGTGTGTGTGTGTGTGTGTGTGACAGGCACTAGGAAGGTGCATATGTCAACCAAGCAAGCAAGCAAGCAAGCAAGCAAGCAAGCAAGCAAGCAAGCAAGCAATAATTTAATAATAAGAAGAACATGCCATGGAGTTGATTCTGACCCCAGAGGGCCGTTTCCAGGGTTCTCCAGGTAGAGAGCGCTCAAAAGCCTTCTCCCCTTCCCTTCTTCTGGAGGCTGTTCAGGGACTCTGCAGCTTTTGCCCAAGGCCACCCAGGCTGGCTCTTTTTCCAGGAGGCACACAGGAGGCCAGACCTCCAGCACCACAGCCAGCTCCACAACTCGCTGAGCTTTCTAGGATGGTGATTTCATGATGGGAATAATTCCTGTTTCTTCTGCACGCGCCCACACCCCAACCTCTGGAATGTCTAGCCCGATGAAGGGTCTTGCATTACCCAAAAGCTTGCCCGTTTGGGAAGTGTTTTGGTGGCCTAACAAGGGGATGGCTGGCCATTGTTTTCTAGGTTTAGATGATTCCCCAGATTCTATTATCCTGGAAACAAGGCAAAGGACTTCTGGATGCATGTACAGGAGAAGGAGGGGCTTGTGGTGCCCCCTGGGAAGGAAAAGCCCAACGGGGGAAAGGGGATTTGGGAGGCGAAAGCAGACACCAGGTGAGTCACCAGTTCGGAAACTCTGGCACTTCATTGCTGGGGATCTGAAAATGGAACGTGTCTGCCAGTTCAGCAGTAGGCGGCCCAAGAACTGCCTGGTGTGTGGAAAAACCGCCGCCGCCCCCCCCCCCAAGGCACGTGCTGCCTATTTTTAAGAGCGGGGTTTCTCTTCCTCCTCCTCCTCCCCAGGCAGGAAATGTTCCTCTTCCCGGGACTCTCCTCTGCCCAGAATACTACGACCAGCACACAGACGGGACAACATGCTTCGAGGGTGGGGGGTCGGGGGAGGCTTTTCCTCCACTGTAGTGACAAGAAGGGAGGAAAGACCGGGGCACAGTGGAGGGTGAAACCCACCCAGCTGTGGGGCAGATGCCGTGGGCAGCAACACAGGTGCCCAGGCAGTTCTGACTGTGGGTCTTTTTCTCCTTGGGCTCCACCTCCTGCTTGACCACAGGGCTGCTTTTAAGACTGCCTACTTCTTTGTGCCATTTTAAAAAACCTGAATGGGAAAGAGAAGAGTCATGGCCATGGGGAGCGGGGGAGGACACAGGTGGAGCAAAAACCCGAGAGGGGCTGCTCAGCTCCCGTCCCCATCTTCCCGATGGAAGGCACACCTTGTCCAGTCACCACCTGGCCGACCTCTCCCTTTCCCCTGGTCCTTCTTCTCAGCATCTCTCCTGAGGCCAGAGAAGGCATCCCTGGACGGACGGACAGACAGACAGACAGACACACACACACACACACACACACACTGCCAGAAGAGCAACGGGGCACAAAAGGCAGATCTAATAGTCCATCTCCTCTGCTTTTGTTAAGGTGGCAGGATGAAATTGGCTGCATTTCATGGACAGACTAGAGACAATTAGCCTCTCATGAGAAGCGAAAGAGTTCTGTGTGCCCCAGGGCCAGCTTTCCTCACTTCCAGATATAGCCAGGTAGTTTGTTCTTGGGATTGGTCACCAAGAGGTAAACAAAAGCTTCATTCGCAATCCTCATTGCTCAGGTATGGAGCTTTGAAGGAATTTATTTATTGGATTTATACCCCGCACCATCTGGCAACCAGGCCACTCTGGGCGGCTAACAACAACACAAACAACACAATATCAAAACATGATAAAAATAAGATAATACAAACATTCAACAGATACAATAACTAGTAGGATAAATTAAAACAGATGGCTATGAAGATGATAAAAAGGAGGATGAAAGGATGGCAAAAAGGATGATAAAAGGGAAGCTGAGATATCAAAAACTTAATGCTCAAGGAAAGCCTGGCGGAAGAGCCAGGTCTTCAATGCTCTTTTGAACCCATCCAGCGAGGGTGCCACGTGGATCACAATGGGCAGATTGTTCCACAGGCGGGGGGCGACCGCGGAGAAGGCCTGGCTTCTTGTTCTATCCCTCCGGGCCTTCTTCGGGGTCAAGGCCCTCAACCGCCCTGCCTGTGAAGAACGGGTATTACGGACAGATCTGGCTGGGAGCAGGCGTTCTGCTAGGTACCGAGGTCCTAAACCGTTTAGGAAGTCATCTCGCCAATCTGCACTCTCTGGGGACGGTCCTCCAAGAAGGAACGGAGCCACGGCAAAGCGAGGCCACCGATTCCCAACTCGGAGAGCCGCCCCAGGAGCATACCGTGGTCAACGGTATCAAAGGCCGCTGAGATATCGAGGAGGACCAACAAGGACATATTGCCCCTGTTGGCCTCCCTCAGGAGGTCATCCTGCAGGGCGACCAATGTTGTTTCTGTACCATGCCGCGGCCTGAAGCCTGACTGGAACGGATCAAGGGCATCAGTTTCCTCCAGGAGTGCCTGGAGCTGATCAGCCACCACCCTCTCGACCACTTTACTCAAGAAAGAAACATTGGTGATGGGCCTATAATTTCCAATTTCGTCCGCCGCCAAATTAGGTTTCTTTCAAATGGGCCTAATGAGTGTCTCCTTGAGGGCAGGGGGAACCATTAATTATTGCAGTGGCCCATTCTGTTGTTACGGGCTTGGCTGCTTTGATGAGCCAAGCCGGGCAAGGGTCTAAGGAGGAGGTGGTGGCACGACAGCGCGCAAGCACCCTGTCCACCTCATTGGATGTCACAGGTTGAAAGCAGGTTAACCTCACCGGGCAAGACAATGCACTGGACATCTCAACTCAATCTACTGTCTGTAAGAAGGGATCAAGGTCTCGGCGGATGGCCTCCACTTTAGATTTTAAAAATGCCGCAAATTAGTCACAGGAAATACTAGTGGGAGGCCTATCACTGTGGCCAACTCCGGATAGATCGCGCACTATACGGAAAAGTTCCGCCTGCTGGTTGTAAGCTTTACTTATCTGGTCAGTGAAGAATGCTCTTCTAGCAACCTTTACCCTAGCTAGGTAAAGGTTAGACATGATCCTGGCAGCTTTTAGATTAGTTTCCATCAGGGCCCTTCTCCAAATGCTATCTAGCCTTCTCTGATTACGCTTCATGGCCCTCAGCTGCTGGTGAAACCAGGGGGCTGTCTGGACTCGGTGGCGGAGAGGGCGTTTAGGTGCGATCATGTCGACCGCCCTGGTGGCGGTGGTGTACCAGCCATCCACCAGAGCATTGACAGGAGCGCCAACCAAGTCAGCCGGAATCCCCCGCATGGTATCTTGGAATCCAACAGGATCCAGTAACCTGTGGGAGCGGACCATCTTAATGGGTCCAAGCTTCTTGCAGGAGGGAAGTGCCACTGAGAGGCTGCATTTAATTAGGTGGTGATCTGACCATGACAAGGGGGGCGATATCAAGTCAGCCACCAAAGACCAGATCCAGCATAGGGCTGCCCACGTGGGTAGGACCGCTGACTTGCTGGGCCAAGTCCAAGGAAGCCATGGTTTCCAGGAACTCTTGAGCTGGACCGGAAACCTCATCCTCCGCGTGGATGTTGAAGTCCCCCAGAACCAATAGTCTGTGAGACCCCAACAGTGCCGCAGAGATGAAATCTGCCAGCTCAGGCAGGGACTGCGCTGGATCGCGGGGAGCACGGTATGCCAGCACAATCCCAAAGCCACCCCTGGCCCCAAACGACACGTGGACGGCCTCTAGACCCGGACATGCCACCGCAGAGGGCCTAGCTCTCACATCTCACATTATGTTAAGGTTTGTTTGTTTGATTGTTTATTTGATTTGATTTGTTAATCCTTGTCACTATTTATTGGTTATTTTTTAGTTTGTTAATTTTTTTCTTTTTCTTTTCTCCTTTTATTTGGCATGGAGTGGAAGGCTTGCCCCCCCAGAGGGGGTCTCTCCAACATCAGGGTGATCTCTGGCAGAGGGAGGTATGGTATAGGTGCAGTAGCCATTCCTTCCAGAAGAACAGTGAACAGATGTTTGAAATCTGCACACTGTTCTGGCACTGTGACCTCCTGCCAGACTCGAGGTAGTCAACTCAGCCGACCCTCCACTCTAAACCTGGTGTTGTTGAATGCCAGATCTGTAGCAAATAAGTCCCAGATCATACAAGATCTGATTCTGGAGGAGGATGCAGATCTGGCATGCATAACTGAAACATGGATGGGCAGGGAAGGGGGCGTTCCCCTGACTCTTGCCTGCCCTCCCGGTTATGCAGTCCAACACCAGGGTAGACTGGAGGGGAGGGGCGGGGGAGTAGCCATTGTTTACAAAAACACCCTTCAGGTTGCTAGGCGCTCTGCTCTGGTGACGCCGGGTCTAGAGGCCCTCCACGTGTCAATTGGGGCCAGGGATGGTATAGGGATCTTGCTGGGTTACCGCGCTCCCCGCGACCCAGCTAATTCCTTACCGGAGCTGGCGGACTTCGTCTCCGTGGCACTGTTGGGGTCCCCAAGGCTTTTGGTCTTGGGTGACTTCAACGTGCATGCGGAGGCGGAGGTTTCCGGTCCAGCTCTTGAGTTCTTGGAGACCATGGCCTCCTTGGACATGTCCCAACATGTCAAAGGCCCTACCCACGTGGGTGGCCACACACTGGACCTGGTGTTCTCCACTGAGCAGAGTGAGTGTGCTCCGATGGTGACTGACCTAGTGTCTGTCCCCTTGTCATAGTCGGATCACTGCCTAATTAAATGCAATCTTGCAGTGGATCTTCCTCCCCGTGGGGAGCAAGGACCTGTTTTAATGGTTCGCCCTTGAAGGTTATTGGATCCTATAGGATTCCAGGACACCATGAGAGGGATTCTGGCCGATTTGACTGGCGCTCCTGTGGAGGCCCTGGTTGATAGCTGGCTGGCTGCCGCCACCAGGGCTGTTGACACGATCGCACCTAAACGCCCTTTCCGGCGCAGAGATCGCCCTTCGCCCTGGTTTAATCCAGAGCTGCGATCAATGAAGTGAAATAGGAGAAGGCTAGAGCGCATATGGAGGTGGAACCCGACGGAAAATAATCAAATAGATGTCAGGATTGTGACTAACCTCTACCAATCTAAGGTGAAGGCTGCTAGTCGATCTTACTTCGCTGCCCGGATAAGCAAAGCCTCCAACCAGCAGGCAGAACTTTTCCGTATAGTTCGCGATCTATCCGGAGTTGGTCATAGTGACTGGCCTCCCACTAGCATCTCACCTGACCAATTTGCAGTCTTTTTAAAATCAAAAGTGGAGGCCATCCGCCGGGATCTTTCCCCCTATTTGAAAACAGTGGATCGAGCTGAGACGTCCAGCACTCTGTCTTGCCCGATGAGACTTAATCACTTTCAGCCTGTGACGTCAGACATGGTGGACAAAATGTTTGACCGCTGTCATGCCACCACCTCCTCCCTTGACCCTTGCCCGGCCTGGCTAATCAAAGCAGCCAGGCCTATAACATCTGAATGGGCTATGGCAATAATTAATGGGTCTCTCCAGGAGGGCAAGGTTCCCCTTGCCCTCAAGGAGACGCTCATTAGGCCCATTAGGAAGAAACCGAGCTTGGTGGCGGACGATATTGGTAATTATAGGCCCGTCGCCAATGTTTCTTTCCTCAGCAAGGTAGTTGAGCGGGTGGTGGCCGATCAGCTGCAGGCTCTTCTGGATGAAACCAATGCCCTGGATCCATTCCAGTCGGGCTTCAGGCCGCGCCACGGCACGGAAACAGCATTGGTCGCCCTGTTTGATGACCTGCTGAGGGAGGCCGACAGGGGCAAAATGTCTCTGCTGGTCCTCCTCGATATCTCAGCCGCCTTTGATACCGTCGTCCACGGTATTCTCCTGGGGAGGCTCTCCGAGTTGGGAATTGGTGGCCAGGGTCTTGCCTGGCTCCGTTCCTTCTTGGAGGACCGTCTCCAGAGAGTGCAGATTGGAGAGAGTTTCTCGGCCCTGTGGAGCCTCAACTGTGGGGTTCCGCAGGGCTCGATTATCTCTCCAATGCTGTTTAACATCTATATGAGGCCGCTGGGAGGGGTCACCAGGGGATGTGGGGCTTCGTGTCATCAGTACACTGATGATACTCAGCTCTACATCTCCTTTTTTCCAACAACAGTGGATGCTGTCTCATCCCTTGAGCGCTGCCTGGGGGCTGTTCAGCAATGGATGCAGGAGAACGGACTGAGGCTGAATCCGGGCAAGACGGAGGTCCTTCGGGTGGGTGCCCCAGACATCAGTGGTCTGGGAAACTCCCTTTCCTTTGGGAGGGTGACTCTTACCACCAAGAGTGAGGTTCGCAGCTTGGGTGTACATCTGGACCCGGCGCTCACCATGGAGACCCAGGTGTCGTCAGTGGTCTGTTCCGCACATTTCCACCTTTGGCGGATTGCCCAGCTGCGTCCCTATCTTGGTCCACGCGCTCGTAGTCTCAAGATTAGACTACTGTAATGCGCTCTATGTGGGGCTGCCTTTGAGACTGATGTGGAAACTTCAGATGGTACAAAATGCGGCGGCCAGACTTCTTACAGGCGTGAAAAGGTACCAACATATTTCCCCCACGCTGGCCGCCTTGCATTGGCTGCCCATTCATTTCCGCATTGATTTCAAAGTTCTTACAATTACATATAAAGCCCTAAACGGTTTAGGACCTCGATATCTGGCAGAGCGCCTTCTCCCACCCAGTTCTGCCAGAGTCACTCGTTCCAGCCAGGCCGGGCGGCTGAGGGGCCCAACACTGAGGGAGGTCCGGAAGGAAAGAACGAGGAACCGGGCCTTCTTGGCAGTGGCCCCTCGCCTCTGGAACAACTTGCCCGTGGAGATCTGCCTGGCTCCCTCTCTGGGTGTCTTCAGAAGTAAACTCAAGACTTGGCTATTTGGGCAGACTTTCCCTCCTGCTGTATCTTAAATTCACCATCTTGGATTTATTGCATGTTTATTGGTTTTACTGTTTTTAAATTTGTAATGCCGCCCAGAGTAGACCTTTGGTCTAGATGGGCGGGGTATAAATCTAATAAAATAAAAATAAATAAATCTCTGGAGGAAAAACGTGCTTCAGTTTCGCTCTGGAAAGCTGGCCTCTCATGTACTTTGACTCTAAAATGCTCTCAGTCCTGACAGAACCCTTCCTTAATCTGACTTGTCCACCAAGCCCCTTCCTCGGCCCCTGACACACTGTGCATGGAGGCGTGAAAGCTTGTCCCGTCACAAAGGGTCCTCCTTACTCCAGGGAACTCTGCCCTGACTGCTGTGAGCACGGCGCTCTCAGAAGAGTTGTCCCCCAGTTTAGACCATTTTAAAAGGGGATCCAACAAATCCCTTGAGGATGAGGCTGCCAGCCGTGAGATGGGCATCGGCTCTCTCCAGGATCTGAGGCGTGTGATCTTGCCCTCTTGGTGGCTCTGACTGGACTCTCTGGGAGAGAGGCTGCTGGGACCATGTGGGGAAGCCTCCAGAGACTGATACAGCCCAGCACAGAACAGCACGGCAACTACAAAGATGGCAAAGAGGACCGGTGGGTTTGACCTGTTTCATTTACTTGCTCCGTTAATCCTGTGCTTCCTGCAATAAATGAGACTCCAAAGGCGGCTTACCTTAAAATAGCACAAAAGCATATAACGAGGAGAAGCTAAAAGGAACCCATTTTAAAAGAAAGAAATAGGAAGAAAAACATACCACCCATCTAACAACAGGTGCTGTGTGGGCACCTCTTCCACAGCAAGGAAAGCCCAGGGGGATTTGCCCCATGGTTGAGTCCACTCTGGGGCCGGGTTGCTTCGCTCCTTTTTCCAGCCACCACATGACATCAGTGCCAGCGCAAACCAGCCCGTCTTAAAGGTGCGGACAGGATTGCTTTGGTTAATTTCCGGCACATGCAATGGACGGGACCGAACCAAAACAGGTGGCTTGGTGGTCACACTGGCAATAAGAATGGCACTCACACAATGCAAGGGCGAAACTGATTTACATGGGCTGCAAAGCGATTCCCTTTTTCAACTGGCCGGAAGGGGCTTTTTAAAACATTTCGCTTCTAAGGCTGTGGTCCCACTGGCAATTTGAATCGATTTCTGTTCAGACTTTCTTAAAATCAGGTTCAAGTCATGTGGTATTTAAAACTGTGGCTGGGTCCACGTGCACTGAATGGAAAACAATTTATTTCTGGTGATTTAAACCACTGTTGACATCTACACTGCTGAACTCAACTCATTTCCTTTCTATTTTAGGAGGCTGCTGTTCTTAAAGGTTTTGATTTCATTTCTTCATATATATGTAAGTGATACATTGATAAATCAAGTGTCTAGAAGATGCCACCTGATGTCACAACAATTGCTAGGACACATGGGGGAAACACTGGAGAGGTGACACTAGCCAATTAATGTAGGCATCCTTCAGTCTCAAGAGACTATGGGAACGTGCTCTGAATAGAGGTCTTGGAACAGCGTCTAGTGTGGCTGAGAAGGCCAATTCGAGAGTGACCATCCCTTCCACACTGAAGACCAATACAATATGTCCCCTGTCCAGCTCCCTGGTTTGGCTGGTTTTGGGACGGCCTCTTGGCCTCGGCCTGCTGGACAAGGGTCTCTTCAAAATGGGAGAGGCCATGATGCACCACCTGCCTCCAGGCTGAACGCTCAGAGGTCAAGGTTTCCCCTCTGTTGAGAAAAATCCATTCCTAAGGCCTTCAGATCCCGCTTGCAGATCTCCTTGTATTGCAGCTGTGGTCTCCCTCTGGGGCACTTTCCAATTAATTAGGAGCTGGTCAGCCAATTAATGATAAAAAAATGAAAAGAGGGGGAAAGTTTCCAACTTCTTTGCAAGGCGATCCTCCTTCCACATGGACTGGAGTCTGTGTCCAAGCATGGCCACTCTGCAAGCCAGCCCTGAAAAGAGAAGAGGCTAGCTCCACCCAACAGCTGGACTGCACAGCTGGCTCTGCTCTCAGTAGGATTCTGGTTCAATCCTTCTTTGCAACTCATAAGGGCTTGGCACAAATCATCTGCAGGAACAACATTCCGGTGCCTGTTTGTTCTGGGCTGAAAATCAATATTGTGAAAAACACCCCAGAAAGGAGACTTCCAAGCTGGACAGTCCAAACCATTTCACCCGCCCCGTCCAGCTAGAAGGAAATGATGCAAACAGGCAGAAAAGGTCCCCAGGAAACACATTCCAGTACCTGTTCTGGGCAGAAAAATGATGTTGTGGGGGAAAAAATAAGAAAAACAAGACACCCCAACCGGGAACAGCAAATTCCAAGTAAGACAGTCTGACAAGAATCAACCCTCTGATCGGACTAGAAAACGTTATTTCTAGTGAAAAGGACTGTTAACAACAAGATGGCATCATCAAAGTCTTAGCGATTGCAAGATGTCTATATACCTTCAAGTGATGGAGCTGGCAAGTGTTTGCTGGTTTCTTTATTGTATCTGTTGACTGAATTCAATTGAATGTGTTCTTCTTATTAAACCAATATTTGACCACTGGGAAAGCAAACAGCCACAATCTGTGTTTCTGTGTGTGGACTGTGAAGGTGGTTGATTGGATGCGTTGCTCCCGGCCCGTCCTAAAGGGCTGATGAATTGGTTGGCGTCACCCATGCTGAAGCGGCTGTTCACCGGCCGTTTCCAAAACATGGCATTTGGGCCCAGAAGAGCCCCGGGGGAAGGTGGCTCCTGGGGCTCTTTCGGGGGCTTGATGCATCAGCCCCTTCTAGTCCGATGAGAGCGGGGGGGGGGGCTCTTGTCCTGCCGTCCTGCTTGGAGGTGTTGGTTTCCGGCCTGGAACGGGTCCTGGAATGTGGCCCCCGAGAACGCTTTCTGGCTTCTCCCATCACTCCTCTCTCATCTGACGGGAAAGGCGACCATCGCTGTTCCAGGCGGTTTTTGTGCAATATTGGTTTTCTGCCCAGAAGGGCTTACTGGAAAGCAACCCCCGAGGCTGTTTTGCGGCCGGCTGCGTGTGTCCCCTCTGAGCTGGACCGGGTGGGTGGATTTGGTTGGGCTGTCCTACTCGGAAGTCACCATTCTGGGCTGTTTCTTGGAACGTTGATTTTCTGCCCAGAACGGGCACCAGAATGTTGTTCCCGCAGACGATCTGTGCCAAGCCCTTGTGGCTTGCAAAGACTTGTTGAACCAGAATCCTGCTGAGGGCAGAGCCTGGGCAGTCTGGCTGTTCCTTGGTGCTGGCCTTGTCCCAAAACGTGAGCTCAGGGCTGGCCTCTGTGCTATGATCCATCTCCTCTGGTCACGGGTCTGTTGTGACTTTGGTCAGGTTATCCTACTCAGAAGTTGCCGTTCTGGGCCGTTGTGTTCCATTCCGGTGGGGTTTGGGGGCAAGAAAGGGTTGATGAAAGAGTAATAATACTCATTGAGTCTGAGGTCTAAAATATATATTTTTTTCCTGTGCTCGTCCAGCACATCTGACTATTTCCAGCTTTTTTGGCAACATTAGCAAAGGCCTAATAATATAAACAAAACCCGCGTTATCTTACTAAACACAAACACCCACTAACAATTTACTTATATGCTTTCGTACATACATGTTACAAGATGTCAGTCATCTGTGGAAAATAAATCTTTGCGATATCCAAACTGAAATCCAGACCACATTAATTCAAAAATATATACAGCCACAGGAAAGCCTAAAAGGTTATCTCAAGGCGACACACATGTTTATAATATATACAGTTCCTGTAGTAATAAATAACCATCCGCTGGGAAGCCTGGACAATCCTTCATACAAAGTGATAAATTCACTCCTTGGAGTGCCTAATTCGTATAGTCCCTATCTTGTTCTACTCGACATTTCCTTGGGAGTTTTTTCCAAAATCCTCACTGCTTCTCTTCAGAGTCTAGTTTGCTTTGATAACAAACTGTCCTTGTTTCTTGGTCATAAACTGCCCGTTGCTGCTGACCAAGATGCTTGTGCATGAATTTGGTTTCCGTTTTCTTTCTCAAAGCGCCAGGACTCAGTATTACCAACAAGGAACAAACTTCCGTCTAGATAGGCTTCCCGGGGAGAGAAAACTCTCCCTGTGGCTGTATATATATATACATTTCCTTGGGAGTTTTTTTCCAAAATCCTCACTGCTTTTTATATATATATATATATAAATCAATTTGTATGGATGACTGATATTTTATAACATGGATGTATAAAACTATATAAGTAAATTGTTTGTGGGTGTTTGTGTTGAGTAAAATAATGCGGGGTTTGCTTATATTATTAGGCTTTCGGTGCACTGCGTTTCTCTTGTTTTTTGGGTAACCTTAGCAAAGGTGCAAAGAAACCACCTCTCTTTGGAAGTGAAAGCGAGATATTTAGTTTGAGCTGTTGAAACAAACCTTCTGAGACGCCTTTAGGATCCGTCCCCAAGAAACGGAGAAGGGAGGCTGAGTTCTCCATCGCTCACTCACCTCTTTGTCTCGAGAAGTCTGGCTTGTCCAGCAACCAGTCCTGCACGGCATCTGAGGAGCGGAAGGCCCTGGCAGAGGACGGTTTTGGATGCTTGCCAGAGGGGTGGGTAGACAGGTATAAAAGGCAGGTTGGGCTGACCCCATCGCTCCCCCTTCCTGCCAAATCTCCTGCAAACAAAGGCCCCGGAAGAATCCTGCTCCTTGATCCACCATGTGCACCAAGCTGGGCAGATGCTCAGAGGAAGGTGGATGATGCCAGGAGAGAGGGAGAAAGGAACTGCTGGATAGCTCAGTGGTTTAGCCGTCTGGTGGCGGAGGCGGAGGCTGGGCGTTTGATTCCACACTGGGCCTCTTTTACAGGGATGATCCATAAGGTCCCTTCCAACTCTGCAGTTCTATGATGATGATGATGATGATGAAACAGCCTGTGCCCTGAGCTCCCTTCCAGGCTGTCTCACTCGAAGACTGAATGGGGTAGAAATGAGGGGAAAGGGAATGCCCCCTCCCCAATAATGGGCAAAATGGTCATTCCACCAGTTTGGGCAATATGTCAATCTACTCCTGGATCTGTTCTGTCTGCCTTTGGGGGAAAAAAAAAACATATACACTAGCAGTGCAATGGCCGGGCCCACAAGGAATTCATAAAAAGCTTTTTGAGGGTTACAATAATTGTGTGTCATGTCCATTCTGACTCATGGTGACCCTTTTTGGGGTTTTCCAGGTAAAGGGTACACACAAGTGGTTTATCCTTCCCTTTTTTTGGGGGGGGGTGTCCTTGGACTGCGCAGCTTTTGCCCAAGGCCACCCGGGCTGGCTCTTCCGGGATGCACAGTGGGGAATTGAACTCCCAACCTCCGGCTCCACAGCCGGAGACCTAACTCACAGATTAATTTCCTAAATTAAAAAAAAAAAAATAAATCTGGATCTCCTACCCCCCCCCCCCCCATCCAGACAAGATCTCCCTTTTTCAAGAAACCAGCCTGTTGCTCTCTTGAGCTTTCCAGTCAGACCAGGGGAATCCCTGTTACAAAGACCTGGGAGCCTCAGCCAGGCCTTCTTCCCGCCAAGCCCAGGCAAAGCCCCTACTGACTGACTGGCTGGCAGTCTGGCTGAGCTTACACAAGCAGGGGGCAGCTGGCTCTGCTCTGCCGGCCAGGCTTTTGCCACTGCATCGTTCCAGGGCACAACCCAGCCCAGGTTGGGAAAATAATCAGGTGCTTCCAGAGGGTGCATTTCTATCCCTTTCAGTTCCTCATTGAAACGTTGAACTCAGTGGGTGCCCTGCCCATCCTGGAATTTACAGGTGTAAGGGGGCTTTTCTCCCTGAGTCCCCACGCCTTTTGGTCCCTCCCAAATCCCTTGGTGCTTTTAGTCCCGCTTCTGGCCACTTCCCGGTCTGAGATTTCCACACCATTCAGCTGCACGCATGGCGCCTCTCCAAGGTCCAGAATGGGGCCACCCCTTGTCCCGTCTCGTCAAAGGCCTCAGACTCTCTTGGCACTTGGGATGGGACACTAGTGACCTCTCCGTGCTACGGATGTCCCCCCTCCCCACGGCCTCACCCCACTGCAGCATCAACAAGAGCAGCTCCTTTGGGAGTCTGGAAAGTCTAAGTCTGCCTCCCCCCTACCCGGACCCCAGAGTCTGCCTCCGAAAGTCACAGGTGGTTGTGGTTTTGGCACTCTCCTAATATTTTAAGAAGAGGAAGAGGAAGAAGAAGAAGAAGAGAAGGAAGAAGAGGAAGAAGAAGAAGAGGAAGAGGAAGAAGAAGAGAAGGAAGAAGAGGAAGAGGAAGAAGAGGAAGAAGAAGAAGAAGAGGAAGAAGAGGAAGAAGAAGAAGAGGAAGAAGAAGGAGAAGAAGAAGGAGAAGAAGGAGAAAGGGGAAAAGAGAGGGCAGGGAGATGGGAGGAAGTGCAGGCGCCCGGCAGCCGAGGAAGGGCCAGCGCAGCCCTAGCAGCACCTGAATGCCGGGGCTAGTGCAGCGTTTGCAGCCTGGGTTCCAGCAGCCCAGAAAGGCTTTGGGGGATCCACAGCTGCCCTTCTGACACGGAGCACAGAGGTGTCGAGAGGCACAGTTGAGTTGAGGAAAGGGGAGAGCAACCCCTGGGTGGATTCAAAGCTGTGTAGCTCCTTCTTCCTCAGCCTCCGCTCGGATGCAAATCCCAGTGAATCTGGGTTAATTCCGCACTTTGGCGACAGCAACAGGGTGGAATTATTTCTGAGGCTGTGCGGAGGGAGCGTCACACTCTGTTCGGGTGAGGCTGTATGTTAAGACAGGGTCCTAGTTGCTGGCAGAAGGAAGGCGCATGAAAGCCCCCCCCCCCCCCGGAAACCATTCGATTTCTTTTTTAACTAAAGGGGCCCAATCCCCAGGTTGCGCGGGCAGCCTAGGCCTCCATCAGTCTCCAGTGCAACCCCTGCTCCAAAAGATGAGGGTGCCGAAGGAGACTCTCCCTTTGGATACACGCGAGCAGCTTCTTCTCTCTCGGCAAAACCGTTGGCAGCTTCACGAATGCGAGGACCCTTCGGCCACCTTCTCATCAGCAAAAAAATCTCTTGCACCGCAGGCAGGAGGAACTGGAGGACTTTGGCAAATACTGAACTGGCAGAGAAGGTGCTTCTTGGCTGGACTGAAACCCCCAGATGCTTCCTTACTCAACTGGGATGGTGGCGGCGGGGGGGGGGGGGGAAGGGGACTTGCACTGAAGCCAAGCAAATTCGGTCAAGACAGTATCTAATAAGTGGGAGTTTGGAAGTAATTTGTTGCCTGTGACAACGCTTGTAAGGAGCTCATTCTGGGACTTAGGAGGACGTTAATCTTTGCCCAGCAAGACAGCGCAGAGAAGCTGTGCCGTTGCTTAAACAGCAACAAGTGGTGTCTACTTTCTCTCCTCCTAAAAATATTACTCATTGCCCTATGTCAAAGTGTATTTCTGTAAAATAAGAATGGTATCCACTGGAGAAGTAATACAGGAGCAACGTCTCGTTCATAAAGACCAAAGGAGCCCCCTGGGCCAAAGCCAGCATGCGACTTTCCAAAAGCAAAACGACATGTCCTGTAAGAGCGTTGGGGCCTTTTACTGTTTGTTTGTTTGTCTGGGTCTGTTTCCATCTGCCACTTTCCATCAGGAAAAGCACCAGCAGTTCAACTGAATGCAGAACTCAAAGCAACCGCTTCATTCAAAGATCACATCGCAGCCAAACCATTCGGGGAGAGCAGGGTGCTACCCACCTCTGGTTCCCAGGGCCACATCCAGTCCCAAACCACCCTGGGAAAGGGGCTGGGGGGGTGGGTGGAGGAGGAACAGCTCCCACCTTGGTTTGATCCTGCTACACTTGTCCTGAGGAAGGTGCCCCCCCATACCCTGCCGCCTGTAGTGATGGAAGGAGGGCCAGGATCATCCCCACCTCGGCGCTTGGGGGTGGGGAGGGAGAACAGCCCTTCTGTAGTTTCTCCTAAATTGTTGCCCCCCGGGGGGGGGGAGTCCTTGGCTGCCAGCCACCAAGGGACAAGACAATCTCTTCTGCCAGCTGAGGAGGTGCAGGGCCACACGATCCCTTCATGTAGTCAATCCCACCCCCAGCCTCAAAACATTATTCTGGGCTCCCTCCTTCTGCCGTTCCCAAGGGGAAAAAATATACTCTTTTAAAGAAGGAAATACTCTCTCTTTTTTTAATTGAGGTCAATGCAAATGTTCACTCAAAGCCTTTGGATCCAAAACATAATACAAGAACTCACCCATAATAATTCCCCCCCCCCCCGCAACTCAGGAGATCTGGGAGCAGCAGCAGCAGCAGAACCCCACCGCCCCCGCCCCCCCCAACCTTCAAGGTAACCCTTGACTCTCTTCTGAAGACTTTGGCTGCAAGGAAGCGCCCCCCCCTTCCTCATGCCCCAATGTGCTAATATTGGGAGGGGGAAGAAGGGCAGTGAAAGCATTTCCCCCCCCCACCCCGCAGCCTTGGGAAAGGAAACAGGGGTGGGGGCTCCAGTTGTTTTCACTTCCTTCTCCCACCGGTACACCCACGGAAGGGGCCCTTTTCCAATCCTGCATCCCAAGATGGATCAGACACCCTGGAAACCCAGAAACGCCCCCCTGCGCCCCCCACCCCCCCATGGCAGTCTTGGGCACACCTTGGCACAGGTCCAGCTTGGTAGGTTTATTCTCTGCTTTAGTTCTCTGACTGTAATTTCTGCCAGCCAGCCAGCCAGCACGCTTCCCCATGGGCACTGGCGGTGGGGTGGGGTGGGGCAGCCCGGGTCCCGGGCCCTGTAGCCAGCCAGCCAGCCAGCCAGCCAGCCAACCTCAAGGTGCCCCGTCCTCAGTCACGGGGGGCTGTAATTGGCACCGGCAGCAGCCAGGCTGCTCAACCGGCAAAGGGGCTGCAGCCACGCGGGAGTCTCTTGCTGCCAGAGGCCGTAGCTCTGGTCGTCCATCCAGCGCAGGAGGTCCAGATCCGAGGAGTGGGTCCCGGGGTCGCCACTGCCTCTTCTCGGCGAGGCCTTCGGCAGCCGCCCTTTGCATCGCGCGCACACCAGCGGCGGAGGCATGTCATAGAACAGCACTGGGAGAAGGACAGGGCGAGAAGAAGAGGGGTTGAAAAGGTCTCCCTGCAGAAGCCAACTCCGATGGGATGCGGATGGAGCGGAAGCCCAACGGCAGGACCAAGACTCGGGTTGGCGTTTGGCTCCCCCTAGAGGCGGCAGGGCTGGCTTCCCCAGAGTCTGTCCAAGAGGCTTCCCCAGAGTCTGTCCAAGGGGCCAGACTGACAGACGCGATTCAGCCTGGAAAAGTTACTTCTTGGGACGATCCCGGGACTCCTCCGGCCCAGCTTGGGCCCCCCTGATCATGCTGGCTGGGAGAGGGTGGGGGTGGTCGGACAAAAGGGTCACTTTTCTAAACTCCCTCCAAGGCTACCAGCTCTCCAGAAGGGCTCTCCCGGGTCTCCCCCAGCCCTGCTCTTGGTGCTCCCACCCTGACCGAGAGGGGCTCTCTCTCCTCGCTCTTCCCTTTGGCTATCTGGTTCCCATTCCACAAGAGGTTGGGGAGGGGGCTGCCGTAGGACGGGAAGGGGCAGAACTCCTGGGGAAGGGTCTTACCTCTTATGTCATTCGATAAGGCAGACACATCTTCCTGGAGGTCTGCGTGGAAGGACACCCTGGCCGGGAAGGAAGCACAAGAGTAGCTTCAGGGACGGACTTCTGCCCTCTCTGAAGCTGAATGGACCCATTTCTACAAAACTCAACTGAACTGATCACACACACACATTCTCTCTTTCTCTCTCTCAAAGGAGCAACTGATTGTTGCAGTAGAGCATGTAAGCTTTCAGAGTTACACAGAAGTTTTCTTTAGGCCGGTTGTTCAAAACAAACATTTGGAGAACAGGGAACGAGGTTGTCCTCTGAGAGCAGACTCTGATGCTCAGTCCTCATGTGCAGTTGAGATAATACAGCCCCTTAAGTGTACCCAGGTATACTCAGGAGTAGGCTAGTTCATAACAGACGCGTGCACACAGGACCCCACAGGAACGAGACTGGAAACATGCCCGGGTTTAAAAATCCAGGGCTATATGGGGGCAAAGCAGAGGAGCCCCGTCTGTGGAACCGCTTGCCCTGGCTGAGAGGAAGGGAAGTCATTCTTGCGAAGCCCTGGCCACAACGGCTGCGGGGTTGTCATAGCTCTGGTCCCCAAAGCCAGAGGTCTGGCTTAACCAGCTCCTTGTTCCGTCCTCTGCAGAGACGTCCTTCCCTCCTGGAGGTCCGACTGCCAAGACTGGCCAAAGACCTTTTGTCACTCTGGGGCTCTGGTGGAAGGTCTGCGTCTTCTATTTTTTTCAGCCTCAGACTGTCAGCCGGCTGAAGTCATTCCCCGCAAGGCTCCCTGAGATCCTACTCTCAATTCCTCGAGTGATCTTAGGTGACTTCCCCTTCCCCACATCCCCTGGTCTCTCATCCCAAGGGGAAAGATCTGAAAGGGAGACAGACAGGTTGGCTAAATTGGGGTAGGTTCACAAACTCCAGACTATGCGCTAGGGTTTGAAGAAGGACAAAGGCTTTTTCGCACAGGAATAGGTGGGGATTCTTTTTAACCTCCTCCCTTCAGTCCTTCACATAAAGACTCTGATTGCAGCACAACAAACACAACTAAAACTCAAAGATCAAAAACCCTATGAACTAATTCACACTTCATGAGAGCAGACGTCCTGACTTCAAAGGCTTGCGCACCAGTAGTTAACGGTATCTCCCTGACTGCCAGGATTTTGATGCTAACCAGGCGTTTGAAAGCTTAAGACCCATGTATGATTGTGGGCCCCATTTTGCACTCATCCCACCCCACCATCCTCTGGCCTGCACCCAAGTCCCAAATCCAGGACTTTAGTGCCTCTGAAGAAATAGATTGCAATCCACTAAAATTTATATTAAAATAAATCTGTTAGTCTGTACAGGGATTTCCTTTTTTCTTTTAATGTTCGGCCACCGTGGCACCAGCCATTTTTGAAGGAGGGAAACTGCGTCACAGCAGGTGAAACTAAAAACATCATCATCATCATCATCATCTTAGAACTGCAGAGCTGGAAGGGGCCCTGGGGATCATGCGCAGTCCAGCCTCTGTCAAGGAGGCACAGCGGGGGATTCGATCTCCCAACCTCTGGCTCCACCACCAGATGCCTTAAACCAGCGGTCCCCAACCTTTTTGGGACTGTGGACTGGTTGGAGGGTGCAGGCTCCGTGCGCGGGGGGGCACCCCCATGCTCACGGCTGGGCATGTCACGCTCGCGTAGGGGTGTGTGTTGTGCTCGTGCGCATGCCCACAAGCGCGACACGCCCACCTGCGAGCACAACATGCCCACCCCGTGAGCATGACACACCCACCGTGCATGCGGGGGGCGGGGCGGAGATCCGTGTCCGTGGCCCAGTTCAAGGAAGCCCACGGACCGGCACTGGGCCGCGGACCAGGGGTTGGGGACCCCTGCCTTAAACCACTGAGCTATCCGGCCGTTTGCCAGAGTTTGAAAGGCTGGGGGAGGGATAAGTGACGAGCAGCTGCTCCACCATGTTTGCCAGAAACCACGCCAACGATGGATCCACTCACTTTCTTTGCTGCTCTTTCTTCCTCTGAGACGTTCCCGAGATGCTTGAGGAGACACCTTCGGACACCTTCTTCCCGACTTTCTTCATGACGCTCGGGCTCCGGGGTGACCGATCACAGCCCTGCGGTCACAGGGGAGAGAAGCCGGGTGTGTGTGTGTGTCAGGGCCAAGCCTTCCTCTCTGCCCGGCCTGCTCCTCCAAGGAGCCCCTTCTCCCTGTCTTCGCCATCCCAGAGAGGAGGAGGGTGCCTGCTCTCCCCTTTCAATGGCCATGTGGAAGGGGAGGATCGATCGGGGAGGGGGGCAAGGAGGGGCCCTGCTGGGTGGGGGTGTCTCGGTTCCTGGGCAGGGAGGGAAGCCCTGGAGCCTGCCTGCCAGAGGACCAGCTGACCTCCGCCGAGGAGCTGCCGCCGCTGCTGGCGCTGCTGGGCACCATGCTGTGCCGGATGCGGATGGCGGGGTCCTTGGTGGTGATGGAGAGGCCCCACTGCAGGATGTCGGCCAGCCGGCTCCACAGGGCGAAGACCACCCGGGGATGCTCCTGGTGCAACTGCAGGAAGTACACTTTCCGGGTCACGGTCTGAACCCTCAGAATGCGCAGGGCGACGCTGTGGACAGACAGACGGACGTACCGGAGAGGAAGCATCCTGGGGGGGGGGTGGAGGAGGCAGGCAAAGGAGGGGGTCAGAAGCTTCGAGGCCTGGATGAGACGGGGCCAAAGGCTCTGCAGGGAAGAGCGGCATGGCGGGGGTGGCGTGGAGGCGGACGCGAGGGCGAGTCAGCCCTCCCGCAGGGCAGGGCTCCCTTTGACCGGCAGCGGCCAGAAGGGCTCCGGACGGGGGTGTGGCCGGGGAGCCCCATCACCGCTCCAGAGGGCTGTCACACACGCAAGTTCCAGGGAGGGGGGGCAAGGGTGCCCCACGCGTGACCTCTCCACATGCCACGGACGTCCACGCTCTACCTCCTGGCCTCATCTATCCTACCAGATGCTATTTTAAAGGCGCGCTCAAGGAGACCCCAAAAGCCACATCCCACCAGGACTCTTCCCGGCCGGGCCAGCCGTTGAGAGAGAGGAAGCCCAGGCCAGGGCCCCTGCAGGGCCAAGGGGGCCCTGAGCAGCCAGGACAAGGGAGGGGGCGGTCGGGGGGGGGGGAGAGAGAGCAGGGAACGTGTTGCTGAAGGACGGAGGCCAGAGAGGCAGGAAGGCGAAGGGGCTCTTTGACGCCAACATGGGAGAAAGCAGAAGGGGGATCATGGTATGGAATTTATACTTGGAATACATGTGCTTTTGAAGGGGAAAGGCTATAGGCCAGCAAAGGAATCCATGTATTTTTGGAGAGGAATGGGGTGAAAAGTGGTACACGTTGATATTATTGGTTACCTAGTCCCAAGGGTGAAGGTGGCGGCACGGGTGGGGAAAGGTTTCTTGTGTATTGTGTGTAGTTACTACTGAGTTTGTATTTTAGTTTTACTTGTTATTTGTAATTTTCTTTTTTTTAATCAATTATTAAAAAGAAGAAGGGGATCATGGAAGATGGGCTTCTGTGCTGTGGAGGAAGCCAAGCCGGTGGGTAGCGACAGGATTGGAGGCCTGATCCTTACTCCGAAAGCCCCTTGGCACGTTTAAAAAAGCCTGGTCAGGTGCCCAGTTGGCACGGGGTCCAACCCTTCATTCCTAGCCAATCCTAAAGGGCTGGCCGGAATCCCCTCTCCTCACTGAGGACTTTCACCTTAGCTGAAACTGGGCCTGGCCGCCGGCAGGAACTCTGAAGCGGAGGGAAGGAGCCCCCCAGCGCTGACCAAGTTGCACCGGCTGAAGCTGCCGGCTGGTCACCCAACAAAGCCCGAGACCGGCGTTTGCTGGGGGCAAAGTTCTTGCATGGGCCCCTGGTCCTATTTCAGGACACAGTTCTAAGCCCAGGAAGGCTGGCAGGGTGTGGTGAGGGAGACGGGCTCAGGAAGGCGAAGCCCAGCTTTTCAGGAAAAGAGCTGAGAAACATGCTCACATAACCAAAGGGGGTGCTTTCTTTTCCTTGCCTTCAAAGACTGCCCAGCCCACCCTAACCCTGGCATGGATGGCAGAGGGGCACCTTTTTTGGGCAAATGGCAAGTTGCTCGGGCAGCCTGAACCGCTGGGGAAGACCACACACACACACACCCCAGCCCCTTTACCTGGTCAGCTCTATGGCGGGTTGCTTCCGAGACACACTGGTCCCCTTTGGGGGGCTTTTCTGGTGTTTGGCCATCAGGAGCACGTTGGGGAGGGGGAGGCAGGGATCCGAGGAGGTGACACCCATGATCACGATGGTGGGCACGTTGGTGATGTCCACCCACTTCCCCTTCTTCGTGACCTGTTGGGAAATGTCCGACACCCACCCCCCAACCAGGGCCAGTTATAGGTCTGGACCACAAACAGCCACCGCTCAAGGCTTCCGCTTGCATGCCTTCTCCCGGTGGGAGATGGCTGTGCCCCCTGACCTGAAATTTAGGGGCAGCTGAGGTGGTGGAGGAGGAGAGAGGCTCTTGTCCAGTAGCCAAGCCAAAGGCTCCAGCCCCCTCTGCAGCTCCTCAGGTGTGACAGGAGTCGTCCTCCCCCCTCTGCACCAACCGTTCTGCTTGCAAGCAAAGATGGTCAGCAAGGCTCCTTCTGCCTGCCAACCAACCCCAGCTTTGCCCATTCATAAACATGCCGGAGAGGCTGAAGGCCACAGTTGTCAAAGCCTCCCAAGCTGGCAGTGGGGATGAGAGGCTGGCGTGTCTGGTCTGGAAGGACAACGCAACGAGGGCTGAAGAGGGAAGGCGCGCACAAACCTACTAAAATCCAGGTTGCTTGAAATTAATCCTCTTCGGTGGACTCGTGTGTGTGTGTGTGTGTGTGTGTGTGCGCGCGCATTTGTGTGCCCCCCCCCCCCCCGAGTCTAGTCCCAGTTACGCCCGGCAGCTGCTGTTCTCTGCTCGGCCCCTTCCTCTCTCCACCCTCCTGCCTCCAAGGGTCCCTCGACCCATCCTGCCCACGGGCAGTCAGCGGGCACTACCTGGACAAAGTTGCTCTCAAAGACAGCAGAGTTGGGGAACACGTTGTAATCGGGCGAGTGGACCAGCCGGCACAGCGGGCCCCCTTCCAAGCCGAGCGCCTTGCCAGCATCTCGGTTGCCAGCTGAGGCCCCTCTGGCCATGGGGCTGTTCGGAGGCAGGAGGCAAACGGCTCAGCATCCCTTGGGGCTGCGGCTGCTACCTAGACGCCTCCCAGCCCGGCCCTCCCTGGTTTGGCTGGTCAGCCAGCAGGGGGCAGAGCTGAGCTGAGCCCGCCTCCAGAGCCGGCGTCATAGCAACACCCCTGAAGGAGGCGGGGCCAACTGGCCAGGGCTGTGATGTCACACTGACCATCGCTTGGGCCTTGGAAGATAGCCATTGCAATCCAGGCGCAGAAAGGCAGCACACGAGAGCTCCTGTTCAAGGCACTGAAGCAAGCTTTTGAGGTTACACAGCATGCTTGAGTAAGATATTCATGGCGCAGTGGGTTTCAGGACCTGACCGGTTTCTTAGAACGAAGCTACACCTGGGAGGAGCCCCACCGGCAGGAGCGAACCGTCAGCGGCCCTTTTTTGCCACTCAGAAAAGAAGGAACTCTCAGGAGAGAAACCTGTGGAAGCAGGGGTTTACACACACACTGCTCCAAGAAAACACCCACACCCTGCACACACAGGCTCCTGCCGTTTAGCAAAACAACCCAGCTTTTATTTTAAATAAAAACGTGACCAGTGGCAGCCTGCAGGATGAACCATCTGCTTGGAGCTGAAGGGGATGGATTTTAGTTAAAACACACATCAATGAGGAGGGGTCCGTGCCCCTGCCCCCCACCCCTGCTTCTTCAAGGCCGCCAGAAAGAGCCAAGAGGAGGAGGAAAGGAGGAAGGGCCGCCTCCACCTTCCTCTTTAGCCGCTCCTGCAGCGCCTCAAGGAAGCGCCCGAAGCCCCGCTCCTCTAGGGCTGGGGCTCTCCAATGTTCGGCTGCCAGACATGGGCACCTCTGCCCCCCACCCCCACCCCAGGAGCCCCAGCCACCACGGCCTAGGGTCAGGGAGGGACCGCCCGACCCCACTGGGGCCAGGGTTGGGGAACCGCACTCTGTAGGGGAGGGGTTCTTCCTCTGCAGCTCTAACGGGCTCCTTTTCGGGGCCCAAACTCTGCAACTGACAATGCACTGGAAACAGGATACCACCTTTGGTTCCCGGCAGCTCAGGCTAGGCGGGATTTCCACGGAACCCCTTGCGTACCGTTGCCTTCCTTCCTCTGGATGGCAGAGGTGCCTTGCTGCCAGCCGCCCCCCCCCCCCCCTGCAAGGGACCTCAATCCCCGTGGGAATCGGGCCCTGCCCCAGCCCACCCTTTCCACCAGCAGCTGCTGCCCCCACTGGGCTGGTGGGAGCAGGCGTGGCGCTTACGCCCAAACGGATCGACTCCCACTCTCAGGTGGGGGAACTCTGGACACGGTGTTGAGAGGGCTTTGCTCCCACTGTCTCTGATCTGATGCAAATGGCCTGGGTCAAAAGACACGCCAAGAACTCACAAAGGTGGGGGTGCCTTTACCTTACTGGCTGCCTGACCTTCTCATGGCCATGCAGAAAACTCCAGGCACCCCAAGGGCTGGCTCCTGGGGGGCCCTTCCTCCTCCCCCACCAGCCCCACCAGCCCTCAGTCCTCTGGGAGAACATGGCTGGAGGGGAATCCCGATCCTGGCCCAGAAAGTTTCAAAGTCACTTCTCTCTGATGTGGCACAGCAGCTAAGGGGCCGGCCTCCATCATCACAGCAGAGAAGGAGGCCAAGTGGCCAGAGCATGCGGAGCCCAGCCCAGCCCAGCCCAGGGCCCAAGGAAGCAGGCCTATGGAACAAAAGCCCAGGGATACAGGGAGGCAACCCCCTTTCCATGTGCCACAGGTCCTTAGCGGCAAAGCTTCGGGGCAGATCCACGGTACGCGTTTGCAGAGTCCCTGGCGTGGTCTCCAGCTCCCAGCAGCAGATGCATCCCACGGATGGTTTAATCCAGCAGGGCTGGTCCTTGAGTTCCAGTGGCCACATGCAGGCCTGGCTTCTTCGACTGAGCCCTCCAGTTCCCTTCCTGTCCCACGGCAGACCAGAGGGGAGCAGCACCATCCATATTTACGCCCCCCCCCACCCGACACACCCATTAGCATCCCATCCACGTAGCCTGGTCAACCGAGGCTGTCCGGTGGCTCACGAGAATGAGCCGAAGGCTTTGTTGGTCCTTCTGTCCCCCACCAGACCCCCGTGGGGGCCGTCCACGGGGTTTCCATGCTCCGGCTCCATCCACGGCCCGGAGAGGCAGGGGTCCAGGCCCTGTGGGGGCATCAGGTCGCCCAGGAAGTCCACCAGGCCCAAGAAGGCCGTCACGAGCGAGAGGAAGAGGCCCAGGAGGTACAGCTTCACCACCCAAGGCATGGCGGCCGGCGGCAACTGGGCTGACACCCACCCGAGGAACGGCTCTCGAGGGCTCCTGAGAAGGAAAAAGCACACCCTGAGGGGGGGGGGGACTTTGCAGCAGCTCATAGGACGACACCCCTCCCCTTGGGAGCAGGTGACCTGCCAAATACCCAGGATCACGAAAACCAGCCCCAGGCCCGTTCTCCTCCTTAGCTTTAGATTTTAACCAAGGCCAGGATTGGGGAAGGACATTCTCCTACCTCAGCCTCCCCACCTCCAGCTGTTCTCTTAAGAGAGAGAGAGGAGGAGGAGGACAGAAAGGGAGCCGGCATGGCAGGGCTGCCTGTGTCGGTCCTGCTACATCACTTGGCACAGAGAGACACTGGTGGTCAAGGCCTTGAGACCCCTCAGATCTCATTAAATGAGAAGAACCGCCCACTTCACTTGCCCTCCAGCAGGTTTCTAGCCCTCAAGGCTGAAGCAAGCCCGGCTTTCTTTCACGCAGCCACAGAGGGCCACGCGCGTGTCGCAAGGGCCTGAGAACAGCGCCCGAGAGCCCGAGCGAGGCCAGGCCAGGGTCCCGCGCCGGTCGGACGCTCCGTCGCTCGCTCGGCGGCAGCAAAACCAGCCGAGAGAAGCGGGGGGCGGGGGGGGGGCCCGTCGCGCCTCGACGCGGCTCTCCTCTGCGGAAACAGCTGGGGGGGCCCCTGCAGGCAGCGCCTCCTCCACGGGAGACCCCCCCCCCCGACGCCGGCGTCCAGCCCTTCTCGGGACACCGGCCCGGAACCTGCCCGGGCAGCGCCGCGGAGGGGCCTCGTCGGGGCTCCGCCCGCGAGGGAAAAAAGCCCCCCCTCCAGGTCCTCCCCGCCCCGGGAAGGGGTCTCAGGATCCCGAGAGGGTGCGCGCAGCCCGGGGCGCTTTTCCTCCCTTCCTTTTGGGGCCGGGGGGGGGCGAGGTCCCATAAAGACCTCGTTTCGGGAGCGGGGAGGGGTTTGACCGGCCTTTCCAGGCGGGCTGCCCCCCCTCCGCCCCCTTCTCCAAGCCTGGCCGGCCGCCCCCCTCTGGGGGGGTGAGATACCCCCCTGCCCCTCCGGCCCACCGCCCCTGCGGAAAGGTCCCCCTGCGCCAGCCTGGAGGTGACTCGGGACAGGCAGCCGGGGGCGCGCGGCTTTGCCCGTCCCGTCCCTTCCCTTCCCGGCGCGGCCCCCTTCTCCCCCTCCCGGAAAGGCTTACGGGCTGCTCGACCGGACGGGACCGGGCTGGCCTCCCCTGGCCGGGCCTCCAGCTGCTCGGCCCCTCCGGCTCAGGCCCCTGGGGGAGCGGGGCCCGGCGCCCGCCTCTTATGCGCCTCTTCCCCGGGGCGGGGCTTTTCCCGGGGAACAGGGCGCGTGCGGCCCGGGGGGGGAGAGGGGGGGCGGCTCCGGAGCGACGGCCCCGCCCCTCCCCCGCCCCTCCCCCCCCGGGGCCCCTCCCGTCTGGCCCGCCGCGTCGCGCACGTGCCGAACGCCCGGGCCGCCGCCCCCCCCCCCCCGCGGCGTGGCCGCGACCCTTCCCCGACTGGGATCCTGGGCGGGGGGGGGGGGGCGAGAGGACGCGCTGGATCGCTGCGGCGGAAGACAGGGGGCGCCCTGGTCCGGCCCGGGGATGCCGGGGAGAGGGGGGGGCGGTTTCGTCCTCCCCCCGCCCCCTGCCCCCTGCCGAAGATGCCAAGGCTCCGAGCTGCCTCCTGCCCGGGGGCCAGGGGGTGGGGGTGGGGGCAGGGGGCCGGAGCGAGGGGGGAGGCGGGGGCCGTCCCCGGGAAGCCAAGCCAAGCCAGAGAGCCGTGGGCAGGTCTGGCCGGAGAGAAGGCCGAGGAGGACGGCGGCGACCGACCCCTGGGGTGCCGGAGGAGGGCTTGGCCGAGCTCCCTTGCCCCCCCCCCCCCGGGGCCCTCGGCTGGGCTCTTCTGCCCCTGCTGCAGCCCAGCGGAAGGGTTGGAGGGCAGAAGCCTGGCACCGGGGGAGGGGGCGGGCACACCCTATATCAACGCCTGGCGCTGGGCCTGGAGAGCAAGCTTTGCTTCCCCGGAACACGATTTGGGGGAGAGGAAAGCAGGAGCCGAAAATGGGTTCTGGAGGTTGAGGGGGGGGGCAGAGAGGCTCCCCCTGTCCCTCCCGTGACCTGTGCGCGCGTCAGGTGTCCTTAGGAGAAGGTCTCCTTTCCGAAGCCCCTTCGCTCGGGTCTTTCCACCCGGCCTCTTCTTCACTCCGGAGGGGGCTCTTCACGGGAAAGTGCTGTTTTGTTTCCAGTTGGCCAAAAGTTCTTTCGAAACGGCTATGCATTTACAATTTTTACTTACAGTGTCGTCTTAAAACTCATTGGCCCCAATCCGAGGAGTGGTTCACAGGCAGGTGGTATAACGGTGGCCTGCAGGGCTCACAGCCAAGGTGCCTGGGCCTGATTGTGTGCCCAGCTGCACCACCAAGGTGAGCCCCAGCAGATTTTGAGTTTCAGTTTGGGGAACAAAGGGGGGACCACCATCACATCCATAGAGCCCTAGTAATACTACGAGTGGTCATCACCACCACCACCATCCTACCAAAGAGGAAGGCACCGCATCCTCTGCTTTGCCCTGGGCTGCCCCGGTACTTCTTCCCTCAACTGAAAGGCTGCTGTTGAATAGCCAGGAGGATCCAGAGAAAGGTCAGCCACCCTGGCCAGAGGTCGTCTCCCCCACCCCCGCCTCTCCTTGGGCTTCCTTCACTGCCCCGCCTGGCCTGACCTCCCAGTAGCTTCTCTTGCCCTTTCCCCTACATCTCCCTGAACTAGGGTTGTGTCATTCTTCTGATGATTTTGGTCTTCTCCAGGTTCAGTGGGAGTCCTGCATTGGCACTTCCCTCTTTCACTTTCACTAAAAGTTGCTTCAAGGCCTTGCTGCTTCCTGGCAGGAAAACGGGGTGTCCTCTGCGTGTCCGAAACGAGGGATGTTTCTCCTGCCAATTTTTGCCCCTCCTTCATCTGAATCTTTAGAAAGCATGGCTAACAACAAGGCCAGTGGAGGTGATGGCATTCCAGTTGAACTATTTAATATCTTAAAAGATGATGCTGTTAAGGTGCTACACTCAATATGCCAGCAAGTTTGGAAAACTCAGCAGTGGCCAGAGGATTGGAAAAGATCAGTCTACATCCCAATCCCAAAGAAGGGCAGTGCCAAAGAATGCTCCAACTACCGTACAATTGCACTCATTTCACACACTAGCAAGGTTATGCTCAAAATCCTACAAGGTAGGCTTCAGCAGTATGTGGACCGAGAACTCCCAGAAGTACAAGCTGGATTTCGAAGGGGCAGAGGAACTAGAGACCAAATTGCTAACATGCGCTGGATTATGGAGAAAGCCAGAGAGTTCCAGAAAAACATCTACTTCTGCTTCATTGACTACGCAAAAGCCTTTGACTGTGTGGACCACAGCAAACCATGGCAAGTCCTTAAAGAAATGGGAGTGCCTGACCACCTTATCTATCTCCTGAGAAATCTATATGTGGGACAGGAAGCAACAGTTAGAACTGGATATGGAACAACTGATTGGTTCAAAATTGGGAAAGGAGTACGACAAGGCTGTATATTGTCTCCCTGCTTATTTAACTTATATGCAGAATACATCATGCGGAAGGCAGGACTGGATGAATCCCAAGCCGGAATCAAGATTGCCGGAAGAAATATCAACAACCTCAGATATGCAGATGATACCACTCTGGTGGCAGAAAGTGAGGAGGAATTAAAGAACCTCTTAATGAGGGTGAAAGAGGAGAGCGCCAAAAATGGTCTGAAGCTCAACATCAGAAAAAACTAAGATCATGGCCACTGGTCCCATCACCTCCTGGCAAATAGAAGGGGAAGATATGGAGGCAGTGACAGATTTTACCTTCTTGGGCTCCATGATCGCTGCAGATGGTGATAGCAGTCACGAAATTAAAAGACGCCTGCTTCTTGGGAGGAAAGCGATGACAAACCTAGACAGCATCTTAAAAAGCAGAGACATACGGGAAGCGGCAGAAATGGACATTTTATCAGAAGTGTTGAAAGACTGTCCAATACAAAAGGCAACTGAACGATGAGATTTATTTTATAAATGGCTCGAGTCACCAGATAGTGTCTGAATAACATAGATCTAAACTAGGATGTAAATGTGAGAAAACCTGGAGGGCAGCCAATAGTAGAAAAGCGGAAAGTTTGATTTTGATATTGCAATATGAATAGATTGGATGTCAGTATATTTTGTGTTTCTCCTTCCCCCCCCCTCACATCCCCCTTTACCCTCTGTATCCCATACCTTATCCCAAGTTATTAAATTAAAAAAATAGAAGAAGGCTGACCGCCAAAGAATTGATGCTTTTGAATTGTGGTGCTGGAGGAGACTCTTGAGAGTCCCCCGGACTGCAAAGAGAACAAACCTATCTGTTCTGAAGGAAATCAACCCTGAGTGCTCACTGGAAGGACAGATCCTGAAGCTGAGGCTCCAGTACTTTGGCCATCTCATGAGAAGAGAAGACTCCCTGGAAAAGCCCCTGATGTTGGGAAAGTGTGAAGGCAAGAGAAGAAGGGGATGAGAGAGGATGAGATGGCTGGACAGTGTCATCGAAGCAACCAACATGACTTTGACCAAACTCCGGGAGGACAGTGGAAGACAGGAGGGCCTGGCATACTCTGGTCCATGGGGTCACGAAGAGTCGGACACGACTTAATGACTAAACAACAACATCTGAATCTAGTCCGGCTTTCTGTCCGGTATGTTCCGTGTGAGAGACTCAAGAGACCAAGTGAGGCCAGTGCTCTGCTCGGCAAGCCTCAGAGTTGCCTGAAGCCACTTGTTGCTGTGCGCGTGAATCTCCCTCCAGCAGCAGAAAAGGAGACTGTGGGAGATGATGCTCTGCTTACCTGGAGGAGGCAGGGCAACCAGGAAGGCTGAGTAGCAACAGGACAGGGGTGACACGGTTTTGGGGGAGCGTCCTCTGGACCTCAGGCCAAGCAGCCTAGACTTCTCGCGCTTTTCACCCCTAGGAGAGTTGTTTCCGGCCATCTGTGTCCATTCCCCCCCCCCCCCGCCCTGCCCCGTTTCTTTGGTCCTCTTCCGAGGGCTGTCAGCTTTGCAGGTTGGGGGTAGGGGGAGGGAGAGAAAGGATTTATGCCCCGGAAGGACTCAGGCAGCAGATCGGCCCTTAGCCCAAGACCCTTGGTTGCCTCTCTTTACAAGAGAAGGGTGCTTGTTGTGGTTTGGTGTCCACAACTGGCAAGATTTGCTCGCATGCCACCCTGTTGTGGCCCAACGGAGCCGGCCTCTTCCCTCTGACCTCAAAACCACAACAGCCGCCTGGGACCAGCCTCTGCAGGGTTCTAGCCCTGAGTGTGCCTGGCTAAAGACCGAAAAAGAGTCTGCGGGGGAGGAGGGAAGCCAGCAGCCTCCTTCTTTGAACCCGGCTCCCAACCGTACCGCTTCTGATGGTAGACGGGATCTTGCAGGAACATTCGTCCCCTGCCAAAAAGATTCTTGTATTCGAAGGAAAGTGACATGAGGACCTTCCTCCGGGAGAAGGGAGCTTTTGATGAGTACTAATGATTGATCTCTTTTCCCCTCCTTCTGGTGGTGGAGCATTTAGTCTCACAGTCCCCTGCCTGCGCTCAAAGGTGCAACTCTCCAGAGCCAGGAGAGAGGCCCGCCGGGAGCTGGGTCTCAGCCAGGAGTGTTCAGTAAACAGAGCAGCATCAAGCCCCGGATCTGGGCCCGAGTCAAGTGGAGCAGGGATGACTCAGGAGGGTTCCTAGGAGACTTCGCCCTTTTCCCCACACACCCTGTTCCTCTTCCAGGCCAGGCTGAGGCCAGAGGAAATCCTTGCGTTTTACAGGAAAGGCCCCGGGAACAGAATGAAACCCTTCAAGGACAAAACGTAGTAAATCATATGACAGTGTGAAAGGAGGGAGACTCGACTGGCTGAGCAGAAGAAGGTGTCAGGATGATTCAGGGCCTGCGGGGAAAAAAGAACACATGGACAGCCTTGAAGGGGTCGTTGTGGGGGGGGGGGGGCATCTTTTTTCAAGGCTGTTTCCAGACAAGGCTTTTATGGTGCCGTTGCACAGACTTTTTTTTTTCTGGGGGAGGGGAGACTGAGGGGGGTTGTCTTAAACTGATAGACCTCCCATGCTGTCAGCGAATTCTTTTCTCTTGTTTCTTAGCACCCTGAAGATGTGTTGAAAAGGGAAAGAGGAATGGGCCTGCCTTGTGCCTCCTGTTTGCTGGTTCTAGGACCTCCTCCATCCCCAGCCTGGATCAAGCCCCCTAAGATTAGGGAGCAAATCAAAAGATTGTAGAGCTGTGGGGCACCCCAAAGATCATGGAGTCCAACCCCCCCTCCAAGCCATAACAAGCAATGTTGGCACCCGGGCCAAGTGGCAGCCCCTCCTATACCAACTCTGCCCTGGGGGTGGGCACGGACCACCACCATCATCCCCAAGGAGAGATGTGTTGCTAATTGTTTTTCTAAGACTTGCTGTCCCGCCCGTTCACCTCTCGAGGGTGATGCCCGGCTGTGAATGTTGGGAGTCTGGGGCCAAGCCTCTCTGTCGCCCTGGCCTCATTCTGGCCCCGGCGACCCCCCTGCCAATGCAGGAGACCCACCGCTGAGGCGGACCCTGATGGTGGGCCCTCCAACCTTGACGTTAAAACCTCCACCACCTGCCCAGACTGTCAGACCCATTGCTGATCAGCTCCTGCTGTCAGGAAGGCCTCTTCTCGTATTTTCCCGTCTTCTCTTTCTCAAACTTTCAGTTTGTGTGTTTGCCTCCTCACTTTGGGAGCCGCAGAAAACAAACATCCCTCCATCTTCCCTGGGAGAACCCCTTCAACTTCCAGGCCTTTTCCTCTCCGCTCTTGCTGGCAGGGCTGAGGTAAAGGTAAAGGTTCCCCTTGACAATTTGTCCAGTCGTGTCCGACTCTAGAGCGCGGTGCTCATCCCCGTTTCCAAGCCGTAGAGCCAGCGTTTGTCCAAAGACAATCTTCCGTGGTCACGTGGCCAGCGCGACTAGACACGGAACGCCGTGACCTTCCCACCGAGGTGGTACCTATTTATCTACTTGCATTTTCATGCTTTCGAATGGCTAGGTTGGCAGGAGCTGGGACAAGCGACGGGAGCTCACTCCGTGGCGTGGATTCGATCTTACGACGGCTGGTCTTCTGACCTTGCAGCACAGAGGCTTCTGCGGTTTAACCCGCAGCGCCACCACGTCCCTCTGGCAGGGCTGAACTTGGCACCAAAAAAACATCTGACTCTCCGACGCCTACATTTTGAAAAAGATAAAGAGAAAAGCAGCCTCAAAAGGGAGGGTGGGAATGTATGGGTGGGGATGTATGGAGGTGCTCGTTCCTCCTCCTCCTCCCCCCAACATCCCAGATTGCGCCCCACCTTCCCGGCTACTTTGCAAGAGGCAACCACACATTTGGAACCCTTTCAGGACAAAGGTCAGTGCAGGGGGCTGTGGCTGCCGAAACAGGTAAGGGGCTCCTCTCCAGGCGATGCCCCCCCTCCCTGCTCAAAATTGCCTCCATTTCTGGCAAGTCTTTTTTAAAAAGGGACCCCACCAAGGCTACGTGACACGAGGGATAGGCTTGTAAGTTTGCTGTTTGTCTCAGCAAACGGGATCCTCTTGGTGCCAGGAAGACGGGGAGGAAGGCTGCTATATTCCTGCAGGTTCTTGGGACCTGGGGGAGTCCTGTGATACATCATGAGGCAGAACAAAGCCATGGCTTCACAGCTGGAGCAAGGGCGGACACAGCTGGCCTGTATTTTCATGGACGAATTGTCTGGTGAGGTTGCAGGGTGTGGAGGCTGCAGCTGACTGTGTCTGATGCCAAGGGCTGGAGTCTGAGGAAGCTTTCCCCAAATAAAACATACTCATCTTTCAGACGTCAGTCACAAGACATAGTATTACGAGTTTTGCTGCAACAGATTAAGGAAGTTTCTTCCCTGGTCCCTTGTTATTGCTTTTTTTACTGCCTGGAAGCAATGGAGCAGAGGAGGGCTTTGGGGGGGGCGGGGGCGTTCTGCCTCTTAGGCCAAAGACCGTGCAAGGCAGCGTGATGTAGCAGTTAGCGTGCTGCCGAGGGTTTAATCTCCACTTGGCCGGGAAGCTCGCTGGTGGAATCCTGACCTACCTCACAGGCTTCTGTTGTTGTTGTGAGGGCTGCCATAGGGAGGGGGCGAACCAGGTAGAGGGCTTTGGGCTCATCAAGGAAAAGTCACTAAGAGCAACCACAGAACCACAGTTGGTTTTGTGCATCGTGAACTGGGCAGATGTCCAGTCCAGGGGGCATTTCTTGTCCTGCCTTCCCCCTTGGCAAAATGTCTTGGGGAAGGGGGGGGGGGGTCCTGGTCTATATCCTAGCTTCCTTCAAGCTACAAGATTGCCCTGATGGCCTTCTGACACTGTGACGTCTCGGCCACCCCCTCCCTGACTCAGACTTAGGTTGCAAAAAAAAAACAACCCAAAAAAACAAAACCAACAGAACTCAGATTTATTTAGAGACAACAACAGAAGCCGGCCAGGCTCTGCTATTCTCTGTCTCTAACAAGAATATGAGCAGTTTTCCCTTTCCACAGTCCTAGTCAGGGTCTTTAAGTAAATGAATAGGATGGTTTATATGTTGTTGCTTCTAAATCCGGTTTAGTCATGCTTTACCTAACATTTTAAACATAATGGTATTGACTTTAATAGATGAATAAGTTACTGTTTTTAGCTTTTAATGTGTTGTGTTCTTAATGATGTCAGCTGCTTTGGGTTCTTTTTTAAGGAGAAAGGCAGAGTAAAAATACTTTTAATTAATTAATTTCTTCCCCATGTTTGCAGCTCAGCCGGAGACTTTTTTCACGGGCCGGGGCAGCCAAAGCAGCCCAGCCGCCTGGAGGCAAACTTCTAATAGATTTTCTACATTCAGTTCTCGGGGGTGGGGGTGGGAGCCCCTCCTTCTCCGATCAGTATCCAAATATTTGTTGCCGAGGTTGGGCTGGCCCACTCTACCCTCTTTCGGACGTGGACTGAAACAATTTGTTCCTGGATTTGTGGGGGTCTTGGTACGTTGCCAGATCAGCTGGAGGTCAGGGGAAGCCACCCTGCAAACAGGGCAAACCAAGGACCATGACGTTGGGTCGACACTCATACGCAGCACCATCAATTCTGGGGATACGGCAGGCCTTAAACAGAAAGGGTTCAGGGTGGTTCTTACCTTTCAGACAGTCCTGTGCTTTTTCAGGTGTGGAAGGAGAGTCCCCTCCCGGGAAGGATAACCTGCAGACCACTAAGGGCAAAGCTGCCGTTGAGTTTGGCAGAAAGGGACCTGCTCTGGAGGGGCAGGACTCTCCCAGTCTGATGATGACTGAGGTCCAGGCGAGGCACCCACGGAGGTTTGTTCCCACTTGCTAAAAAATGCCCCAAAGTTCTGACATGAACAGAAAGGCTGGCCTGAACTGAGAAGTTGGCTGGGTTATTTTCAAATGACAGGATAAATTTCAAACTGCAGCAGCTGTCTTTGAAGTGGGACAGCCCCCTCTCTCCAACCCGCCTAAATGCACAGTGGCTGCTCAGACCGCTGCAAGGGGGTTTCCATCGTAGACTTTGATGGCCTCACTCTGAACAGTCCCCCAGGTCTGAGCAGTTGGGCAGCATGGGAGAACTCTTTGGTGCATTGGCATCAGGATCCTTCTCCGCTGGCGCTTCGTCCTTGCACGACTGTTTTAAACTCAATCTATTGAATCAAGCTTGCATGATCTGCTGGGGTGGCTAGGCTGCCGTGGGGTTGATTGGGGGGTGTTTTGCTCCATTGTGGCATGGGTCAAACCCCTCCCCCCCAAATATAGCCCATTTTGCAATTTTTCTCCAAAGATGGTGCACAGACCGAGTTTCCAATATAAGAAACTACTGGGAAGTTGTTTTTTTTCCTTGATTGTCCCACAGCTTTAAAAAAAAGTCAGAGGTTGAAAACCAGACAAGAAGGAGGGACCTTCCAGGAGAAGTTTAAAAACACACCTTCAAGTATATGTTTTCTCTCTGCCTTTCCCTGAACATCTAGCATGGACACGTTTTGTTTTGGGAGTAGGACCTAAACTGGAGAAGCCCTATTCCAGCATCAAGGCCAACCTCAGGAGCTGAAGGGCATTGCCAAAGTAGTTCAGCTCCTGAAGAATCAGAACCAAGGGAAACATTACACAAGTGAAAGAGAACTGTGGCTGTAGTGAATGTCAAGATTTAAGACTGACATTGCTGGGGATTTTTTTTTTAAAAAAGGGGTGCAGCAACTCTACAGATTAAACTTCATTCAAACCTAAAGCACAGTGGAGGTCCTGATTTCCACAAGACTGGTTCCAGAAATACAACTGACCAGCACATTCTCCATCAGTGAATGCAGCTTTTGATTAAGCAAGTACTTCAAAGCAAGGTATCTTTGCATTCACTTTAGCAAATACTACAATTCTGAAAGGTGGCAGATATTATCTAAACTCCATTGTTCATGTTACTCAGTCTTCAGCCATCAGTGAACTAGCTCTGCAGGGAATGTATTATATTAACAAGAAAGAAAAGGACTGCTTATTTAAAAATATATTTGAATGTACTCTCAAAAATATGAAAAATTGACAGATATTAGTAAGATATTCCAGGAAATACAAATTATCCACCTGCAGACACAAGGGCACAAGTTGTTAAGAGAGAATATAGTACCAAGCATAAATCCTTCAGACTTCCCGTAGTGTATGGTTTTGTTGTTTAGTCGTTCAGTCGTGTCCGACTCTTCGTGACTCCATGGACCAGAGCACGCCAGGCCCTCCTGTCTTCCACTGCCTCCCGGAGTTTGCTCAAATTCATGCTGGTAGCTTCAATGACACTGTCCAACCATCTCGTCCTCTGTCGTCCCCTTCTCCTCTTGCCCTCACACTTTCCCAACATCAGGGTCTTTTCCAGGGAGTCTTCTCTTCTCATGAGATGGCCAAAGTATTGGAGCCTCAGCTTCAGGATCTGTCCTTCCCGTGAGCACTCAGGGTTGATTTCCTTCAAAATGGATAGGTTTGTTCTCCTTGCAGTCCAGGGGACTCTCAAGAGTCTCCTCCAGCACCACAATTCAAAAGCATCAATTTTTCGGCGGTCAGCCTTCTTTAGGGTCCAGCTCTCACTTCCATACATCACTACTGGAAAAACCATAGCTTTGACTATGCGGACCTTTGTCGGCAAGGTGATGTCTCTGCTTTTTAAGATGCTGTCTAGGTTTGTCATCGCTTTCCTCCCCAGAAGCAGGCGTCTTTGAATTTCGTGGCTGCTGTCCCCATCTGCAGTGATCATGGAGCCCAAGAAAGTAAAATCTGTCACTGCCTCCATATCTTCCCCTTTTATTTGCCAGGAGGTGATGGGGCCAGTGGCCATGATCTTAGTTTTTTTGATGTTGAGCTTCAGACCATGTTTTGCGCTGTATGGTACCAAGAGATTTTTGTTATTGATATGTGGTGTCAAACCACGTCTGACTTATGGCAACTCTCGTGGGATTTTAAAGGTATGTGAAATATTTAAGAAGTAGTTTTATAATTATTTACCACCCCAGTGAGTTTGCATGGCAGAGCAGGGATTTGAACCCCAGTCTCCTGAGTCCTGATTTGCCATCCTATTCTCTACTCTGCACTTAGCTTTTCAGGAGATTTTAGTACAGACCAAAATCATTGTGAAAATGTTACCTTAGAAGCACAGGAATGTGAAGAATAGTTAAGTATATTGATCTTTGTTAAGGATAGCAGCCAGCCTCAGCTTTGGTACTATATTCTTTACAGAGCTGTTTAAAGAAAACTGTTTATATCCATCCAAGTTGTTAAGCCAGAATTATGATGGAGGAAGCGTTACTAGTGGCAGACAGGGATGAGTTTAAGTCCCAGTTTCACAGAAGTTTCAAAGAAAAATTACTCATGTCCATTGCAAAGGTCACCGTCTGGTTGCTGTAAAAGCTGTGGATGTCATAAAATCCATCAAG
This sequence comes from Intellagama lesueurii, assembly GCA_037013535.1. NCBI lineage: Eukaryota > Metazoa > Chordata > Lepidosauria > Squamata > Agamidae > Intellagama > Intellagama lesueurii. Next base: position 721,423 of record JBAJHW010000005.1, on the reverse strand, counting down.
CAATATTTTCATTCACCCATGTCCTTGTGCTTCGTACATTTCTTAAGCATGAAAAATGCTGCATGAAGGTCAACGTCTGTCCTGCCCTTTGGGACATTATTGGTCCAGTCGTTTGAAAACTACCAGAAATGTTTGTACCAATTATAAAAATGTTTTTACTAATGTTTGTCTGGTTTTTGTTTTGTTTTTTAATGTGAAAACAGGGATGTTGAATACAAATGCTTTTGCCCAAGATGAATGGCTACTTAATATCCCAAAACAGCTTTGGTTCTGTTTTGTTTAGTGTTCATGAGGAAAGTTCTAGAGACTTCAGAACATGGGTATCAGGTCTGGCAAGCTCAAGAAACTGGACTCAAAGACGACATAAGTACAGTATTATTAATTCAGTACTGCAAATCATTAGACATCTCTAAAACTGTGATAGGATGCCCAGTCTGGTGTAGTAGACAGAGTGAGGGACTAGGACTCGGGAGGTCTGGGTTCAAATCCACACTTAGCCATGGAAACTCAGTGGGGGTATGGAACTGGTGAAAACCACTCCTTAATTATCTCGCTTACCCTGAAAGCCTTTTTAATACGCCATTAAGTCACCTCCAACTCATGGTGACCCTATGAATGAGTGACATCCAAAAGGTCCTGTCTTGCAAACTCAAAACTTGTGGCTTCCTTTAGGGACTCAGTCCATCTCGTATTTTGTCTTCCTCTTTTCCTGCTGCCTTCCACCCTTTCCAGCATAAATCCTGCCTTTTTTTGGTGGACCCAGAATAGGACACAGCCTCCATTGCATTGTTTTTGCCATCAAAATTAGTTCTGGCTTGTTTTGATCTAGGACCCACTTGTTGGGTGTGTATGTATGTCTGTTTGCTGTTAGCTACCCAAAGTCGTATGGGACGTGGTGGTGCTGTGGGTTAAACCGCAGAAGCCTCTGTGCTGCAAGGTCAGAAGACCAGCCGTCGTTAAGATCGAATCCATGCGACGGAATGAGTTCTCGTCACTTGTCCCAGCTCCTGCCAACCTAGCCGTTCGAAAGCATGTAAAAATGTGAGTCGATAAATAGGTACCACTACGGTGGGAAGGTAACAGCATTCCGTGTCTAGTCACGCTGACCACGTGACCACGGAAACTGTCTTCGGACAAATGCTGGCTCTACAGCTTGGAAACGGGGATGAGCACCGCCCCCTAAAGTCGGACACGACTGGACTAAATGTCAAGGGGAACCTTTACCTTACCCAAAGTCGTGGCTTGCCACTGGATGGGCAAGATATATATGAAATAAATTGATAAATTGTTACATAGGCTTTCTGAAACGGAATCCTGGCCTGTCACGGAGCAAGGAAGACTAACTGGTGGCCCTTCTTCTATTTCCTGGCTGCTTCATTGAGCGACATAACCTTGAGTGAACACTAGGATGCGTTGGCAAAGAAGCTCCCTTCCCCCCCCCCCCCCCCGCCCACCTCCCGAGCATCCTTTCATCCTAGCAGTGCGGTTCTTGAACGCTGCAGTGCCACCTGAGGCCACGTGGGGGCAGCAGATATTTGATAAAGGCCTGATCTGGCAGACTTCCTCAGCCCCACCTACCCCACCCCATTTTTTTTTCCTAAGTGATACACACACACACACACACATGTCCTGCTTCTCTGGACATTCATTCTCGTGGGTTTTGCTTTGTCTCAACTGACTTCACCGTTCTTCCTAGAACGAGCTCCATGCCCAAGCTGGCAACCAGATTTGTCCCACAAGTCGCAGCTGTGCGGAGGAGGCCTGGCTGTCATGCGTGCGCTGCAGGCCTGGTGCAATACCAACAAAAAGAAAACCTAAAGGAGACCCAAACCGCCGTGGCCCCTTAAAGACTAACTGCGACCTTTTAATATGAGCTTCCGTGGGTCAAGTCTGCTTCCTCAGACATCAGAATAAGCAAAGGGCAAATATTTATACATTTATGCATGCCCCCAAAGTAAAGGGATGCTGGTTGGTAGAGACAAACAGGCCAATTGGGTGAGTCTGTGTGGCGTTTCCCACCTGGCAATGACTCAAGAGCCCTGCTGGATATGCGGTGCTTTTCCTTCAAAGCTTTGCCCCATAAAGAGCAACCACGGGTCGCAAGCCCAGGACTTCGCAGCTGCCGATAAGAGCGGCAGAAACAACATAAGGTAGTCAGTGAAGAATCTCTGACTGTGCCTTTGGAGCGTGTTCCATAAAAGGGGGAGTGGTTGTTTTTCCAACGCAATTCCAGTTAACTGGTTGTGTGAATCCACACAAATTAAACAACAGGGAGTGATTACAATCCTCATCCAAAACCCAGGACCACTTTCTTCAGAGGGCAAAGTGGACCTTGGCTCATTCTTGAATCTGGCTGGACGACAAGTTGTTAAGCGTCTGTTCATGTCCTGCAATTTTTTTTTCCTGTGGTTCGAACACTATTTGATTTTTTTCCTCTTCTTTAACCCTTCTTTGTTGCTCTTTGCTTCTAGAGCATCTGAAACCAAATGAAAAAGGACAGGTACTTTTCTTGAGGCAGCTAGGAGACACTCGCCGGTCGAGCCATGCTAATGCTGTTGAAGTTTTGCAGCTGAACTGCTGAAACATTATTGAATGTCTCAAAATGTGGGGAATGATCCAGATGGAAATCATGAAACACAGCGTCCAGTGATACCGCTTTCTAAAAAAATGAAAAATACCTTTATGTGCATCTGCTGAAGCAGGATTTTAAATCAGTTGAATAAAACAAGGATGTATTTGCAATCAAGGAAGCTGCACTCGGCACTGCAGCCAACATGCTTGAGTCACTTGTGAAATACGTTCAGAGTTTCAGAATGCGTTTCAAGACGTGGGGGGAAAAAACAGCTAAAAAACTATCCTGCCTGATGGTGAGTATGGAAGCTGTAATGTAGAGTGCAACTTTTTTTTTAATGAGCCTAAGACTGAAAATGTAGTTCTAGAAGGAAGCAGGAAGTTTCAAGTTCAAATTTATAATGTAGTGATTGACACACTTGTCAATTGCCTGCATGAAAGAGGGGAACGATAGTCTTCAGTAACAAGTTTGACTTTTTGGATGGCTTGGCCATCAACAATTAAGTAATCAACAATTAAGTAAACATGCATTTACTCTATCAGGATGATTTGGAAAACACATTTACAGATGAAGCTGTTGCTTTCCAGAGTTTACTACAAGGCTGCCTTCCCAGGATCATCAGCAGCAGAGGATGAAGATTACCCAAAGAGTGCCTACTGGAGCAAATTTGTGCGTGAAAGAAACATCATCTCAGTCTGTCCGAATGTCGATATAGCCTTTCATCTCTACCTGACATTACATGTCTCCGTGGCTGAAGGAGAATGTTCCTTTCCAAAACTAAAGTTTATAAAATCAGTGTTAGGGTCTTCAATGCAAGAACAACGCCTGAACACATTAACAGTAATGTCAACGGAGAGAGACATTTGGAACCAAGTTGATTTTGAAGAAACCATCAGATTAGATTAGGCCTCCTTCCATCTCGAGAGACGAGGGTCACGTGCTCTAAATGGAGGACTTGGAACAGCGTCTCGTGTGGCTGAGAAGGCCAATTCGAGAGTGACCATCCCTTCCACACTGAAGGCAAATACAATCTGTCCCCAGTCCAGCTCCTTGATATTGCTGATTTCGGGACTGCCTCTTGGCCTCGGCCTTCTGAACAAGTGTCTCTTCAAAATGGGAGAGGCCGTGATGCACTGCCTGCCTCCAGGCTGAACGCTCAGAGGTCAAGTTTTCCCATCGGTTGAGGTCCATTCCTAAGGCCTTCAGATCCCGCTTGCAGATCTCCTTGTATTGCAGCTGTGGTCTCCCTCTGGGGCGATTTCCCTGCACTAATTCTCCATACAGGAGATCTTTTGGAATCCGACCATCAGCTATTCTCACAACATGCCCGAGCCAACATAGACGTCACTGTTTCAGTAATGTATACTGTACATGCTAAAAATTCCAGCTCATACTAGGACTACTCTATTTGGAACGTTGTCCTGCCAGGTGATCCCAAAAATGCATCAGAGACAACACATATGGAAGGTGTTCAGCTTCCTCTCCTGCCGTGCACAAAGGGTCCAGGACTCACTGCAGTACAGGAGTGTGCTCAGGACACAGGCTCTATAGACCTGGATCTTGGTATATGCCGTCAGCTTCTTATTAAGCCATACTCTCTTTGTGAGTCTAGAGAACGTGGTAGCTGCTTTGCCAATGCGTTTATCCAGCTCAGCATCTAGAGAGAGAGTGTCAGAGATCGTTGAGCCAAGGTACACAAAGTCATGAACAACCTCCAATTCTTATGTAGAGATGGTAATAGAGGGAGGTGAGTCCACGCCCTGGCCCATGACTTGTGTTTTCTTCAGGCTGATTGTTAATCCAAAGTCTTGGCAGGCCTTGCTAAAATGATTCATGTGTTGTTGGAGGTCTTGAGCAGAGTGGGCAACAACATCTGCATCATCAGCAGAGGAAGTCCCGCATGCATTTCAGCTGGACTTTGGTCTTCGCTCTCAATCTAGAGAGATTAACGAGCTTTCCATCTGATCTAGTCCGGAGACAGAGACCTTCTGTTGCAGTTCCAAAGGCGTGCTTCAGCATGACAGCAAAAAATATCCCAAACAGAGTCGGCGTGAGGACACAGCCCTGTTTCACTCCGCTTCGGATGTCAAAGGGATCTGATGTTGAGCCATCAAAAACTACAGTGCCCTTCATTTCCTCATGAAATGAAGGAATGATGATGTTAAGGAGTCGAGGTGGACATCCAATCTTGGGAAGGATTTTAAAAAGGCCGTCCCTGCTAACCAAATCAAAGGCCTTTGTAAGATCTATGAAGGCCACAAAGAGTGGCTGTCGTCGTTCCCTACATTTCTCCTGCAACTGTCTGAGGGAAAATACCATCTCAGTGGTGGATCTATTACCGTAGCTCGAAATCCACACTGTGATTCTGGATAGACTCTGTCTGCAAGCACCTGGAGTCTCTTCAGCACAACACGGGCAAGCAGCTTCCCTACAACGCTGAGAAGAGAGATGCCACGGTAGTTATTGCAGTCACCCCTGTCGCCTTTGTTCTTATACAATGTGACGATGTTTGCATCCTTCATGTCCTGTGGTACTCCACCTTCTCTCCAGCAAAGACACCATCCATCAAAGACACCATCTGAAAGAAACCATCAGTGAATTTGAAAAACAGAAAGCAAGGGAAAAAACGTAAAAGTTGTTTTCTATTTGAAACTTCATAATATTGCCTTTGACCTATTGGTGACAAGAGTACTGTAGTCCTACCAAAAGCAATCTTCCCTGCACCTTGTGCAGTGCGCCTCTCTGCATGATTTATCCAGATTGCCTGGACTCGGTAGACTCTCTTATCCCTGCTGGATCCCCAGTTATATGTTGAGCAGCAAATGGACAGATCCAAAGGGTTTATTTGGGCATTGTGGGAGGCAGCCCTTGAGCTCTTGGGCACCAAGACTCTTCTTTTTATTGCAGGTTTTTCTCTGGAGACACTTTTTCTTTTCTAGCCCTGAAGGTTTGCTAAGGGTCATAAGCTAGACTTTCTTTTCATTGTTATGTTGTTTGTGTGTTTACCTAAGCATGGTTCACTTATTTACTGCTACCAAGATGACCTTAGCGAGTCAGTCTTATTGATGTTACATTACATTGTTCATGTTGTGCGATTCATTTAGGTGAGAGGTAAGGGAGAGGGAATGAGGAGGAAAGGGGGGGGCACTATTACATTTTTGCCCAGGACCCACCAGAGCCTTGAATCGGCCGTGCCAAATCCCACAACAACTTTTCTAGGATCAACTCCAGACACACAAAATAGAGAAGTCTCCAAGTTAAGAAGGCCTTCTAAAAACAGAGAGGCCCGTCTCCCTATCGATAGCTCAGCTGGAGGCCAGAGCCAGGCAGTCCTGCTGGTCAATCTCTTTGGGTTACACGCTCGTCGGAACTGGCAGCAGGATACGGCCCCTAATTCTGCAATTCCAAAAAGGCAGAACATGACAGGGATAACGTCCCAAGGAGCCTGGGCCCGCCCTCCTTTCTGGAAGGGAGAGCCACTAGGCACCACAGCCCCCTCCCTCCTCTCTGAGGCCAAACAGAGAAGCTCTCCGCCCCCCACCCACTCCCGGCAACAGGAAAACCAGGCTGCCCCTGTGGGTGGGTGGGGCAGGGAATCTTCTTGTCTCTCTCTCTCTCTCTCCCCCTATCCACTCCCCCCAAATGACTTCCCTTGCATTCTGGGAGAAAGAGCGAAAGGGCTGAGCCAACCACCCTAAAGAGAATGACCCCCACCCCACCCTTCCTGCTTCTGGGACCCCCAGGGCACCAGAGGCGGCTCTTCAAAGGGGAGTTGCTCTCTCTCTCTCTCTTTCCCACCCAACCCTTCCCATGGTGTTGGAGACCGGATTGAGAACCTGAGGCATGGAAGGCAGAGGGTCTCCCTGAGCAGAGGCTCCTCACACCCCCCCCCCCCCAAGTTCCTGCACCTTTCTACTGCCCGGCCCGGCTCAGGCTTTGCTGGCTCCACCCTGGGGGGGGGGGGATTCTTCGTATAATCCCTCCAAGTGTCCTTGGCCAGCAAGCCAAGGCTGGCAGCTGAGCTCCAGGAACTGCTAAGAGGCTTGGCCTCCTGGCCTGCTCCCCCCCTCCCTCCCTCCCTATGGGTCCTTGTTTGCCACTAATCCCCTAACCTGGCAGGGCTGGCGCTGTCAGTGGCAGCCGCCCCATGGGGCGCTCGGTGCTCAAGCACGGCTTTTCCCAGGTGCCAGGGGAGCCCAGCAGGGCTGTGGCGAAGAACTGCTGGGGCCGAGGCGCCCTGGCTGAGCACCCCTGGGGGATAACTTCCCTCTCAGCTCAGGTCTAGCACGGCTCGGGGCAGCTTGACATGCAAACAAGTGGCCTCCGAGTCCAGCCAAAGGGCAGCTCCAGCTGGACAAAGTACAGTGACAAGCAGTGGCAGAGCCGTTGACTGGGGGATGCCAGGCCCTCTCCTCCCAGGGCTGGCACTTCCCATGGCAAAAGCTCCCCCATTTCCTTGGCATCCTGTTGGCTCTGAACAGGAGAGCTGCAAGGAGAGGCAGGGTGCATTGGGGGAGATCCCAGGGCCATGTTTGCCCCCTGGTGCCATTCCTGACCCCACCAGCAATCTCAGGCTTCAGCCGCCTCTGCTCTTGCCCCGACTTTGTCCTTCCTTCCTTCCTTCCTTCCTTCCTTCCTTCCTTCCTTCCTTCCTTCCTTCCTTCCTTCCTTCCTTCCTTCCTTCCTTCCTTCCTTCCTTCCTTCCTTCCTTCCTTCCTTCCTTTCATCATGAGTTCCTTCCTTCCTTCCTTCCATTCATCATGAGTTCCTTCCTTCCTTCCTTCCTTCCTTCCTTCCTTCCTTCCTTCCTTCCTTCCTTCCTTCCTTCCTTCCTTCCTTCCTTTCATCATGAGTTCCTTCCTTCCTTCCTTCCTTCCATTCATCATGAGTTCCTTCCTTCCTTCCTTCCATCATGAGTTCCTTCCTTCCTTCCTTCCATCCATCCATCCATCCATCCATTCATCATGAGTTCCTTCCTTCCTTCCTTCCTTCTTTCCTTCCTTCCTTCCTTCCTTCCTTCCTTCCTTCCTTCCTTCCTTCCTTCCTTCCTTCCTTCCTTCCTTCCATCCATCCATCATGAGTTCCTTCCTTCCTTCCTTCCTTCCTTCCATTCATCATGAGTTCCTTCCTTCCTTCCTTCCTTCCTTCCTTCCTTCCTTCCTTCCTTCCTTCCTTCCTTCCTTCCTTCCTTCCTTCCTTCCTTCCTTCCTTCCTTCCTTCCTTCCATCCATCATGAGTTCCTTCCTTCCTTCCTTCCATTCATCATGAGTTCCTTCCTTCCTTCCTTCCCATTCACCTGCCCAGAGCTCCCAGCCTGGGGGTGGGGGGTTCACACCAAGGGTGCAGAGAGTAGCTCCTAAGAAAAGGGCATGAAAGACATGTGTGAGCCAACTCAGCTGGGTGCATGCTTCTCCAGAGGAGCAATGAGGCAAGGTGGTCATGGCAGCAGCTTGAGACAAAAAAAATGCTGGCCAGGCACTTCCAAATTAAGATAGTGGTGGCGGGCGCGGTGGCGGGCGGGAGGGGCATTTCCCAGCCTGAAGGAACACAGGCCAGAAGGAGGCCTTTGCATTATTGCATTGCTTTGTGGGGTTTGGACGTTCAGATGTTTGCCACACCAGTCCTCCGAGCTACCGCCGGCGCCTCCTCTAGGAGACTCCAGCATTGTCGGCTGCCGGTTTGCCTTGTGCTGTTTACTCAGAGCTTTTGAGAATCTGCCCGTTGAAGCTCGGCGTTCAGGCCCTCCTTTTCCTGTCCCTGGCTCACCTTTGGAAGCACCTGGGCCTTCCTGCACCACTCCAGGGACACCTTGTGGGTTGACTCAGGTCTGTTTCACGTTTCCCAGCCAAGGACTGGAGGGAGGGCTTCAACCGTCACACCCTTCACTTAAATGATGTGCCTTTTTGGCGTGGCACCACAGTGCACCTGAATGACTTGAGAGGCCAAGGCCCTTGTTCAGAAGAAGCACCCTTTGTGACGCTGGGCTGAAGAACGTGGCTTCGCTGCTGGGCATGTGCGTGTGTGCGCGTGCTATGGACCCAAAGGTGAGGCACCCAAGCTCTGATCAGCGGAGTTTCTGTGTACACAGAAACAGCAGCAACGACAAAGAGCTCGACGCACGAATCCACGGCGGGGACCTCCCGGGAGGCTGCAAGAGAGCTTCTCCATCTGTGGCTTGTGTTCTGCTGTTGCCATCTTCCTCTCTCCTGAGAGAGAGAGAGAGAGAGAGAGGGAGGGAGGGAGGGAGGGAGGGTTCCTGGGTCCCAAACGGCAAGGCTAAGCAGCTGCCTCTGTTGGTGTCAGTTATCAGCAGGATCAGAGCAAAGAGCCTGGCCTGACCAGAAAAGGAGAACCCCAGTGGAGGGGGGGGGGGGTCGGGGAGGCCGGCAAGGCACCGGCAGGGCCCGGGGCAGGAAGGAGAGGGAGGTGCTGGCTGAGCATCTTGCTGGAGGCAACCGCGGCCCACAGTGGAAGGACGCTCTCTCGCCCTCCGGAGGCGATGGGCTCTCCTTCACGGGAGCAATTTAAACAGAGGTTGGAGGGCCACCTGTTGAGGACCTCAGAGAACCAGGGGTCCCTGGCATCACCAGGGGTGGGACTAGATGACCCTTGAGATCGTTTCCAACGGCGTCATTCACTGATGCTTTTTGGGCTGGGCTTGGACTCCTTCACACCAGCCCTCTGGGCACTTAGTGGGTGTCCTTGTGGGGGGCCGCTCCCCCTCTTCGTGTGAGGCTCACTGTGACCTAGACCACAAGGGTTGAGGAGGGACCCTCCTCCCAGCTGGGCTCAGGGTCCACTCCAATGCCCTTCACTTCTGGGGCAGCAGGCAAGAGGCTGAGCGAAGGGCACGGGTACCTATGGGGCACAGAGTAGGGGGTGGAACTTGGGGCCCAGATTTTGGGGTGGGTGGGGGTTGTGGGGACTTCCAGATGTTGTTAGACTCAAGGGCCCATCAGTCTCCATCAGCATGGCCAATGGCCAGGGATGATGCCAGAAGCACTCTGTCTGATATTACTACACAGGAGAGAGAGCGAGCGTGTGTGCGTGCCTGCTCGTGCGCGCGTGTGCTGCTGCTGCTGCAGTGAGTCCTACTGGCAAGAATCTCAGGTCAGGTCGACTTTCCCTCTGACCTGGACCAGCGGTCAGAGTCCAGTTTCTGAAGAGAAGCCAGGGGGAGCGCTCCGTCCACCCTCCTCGGCCTAATTCCAGAGCTCTCGGGAGAGACCCAGCACTCTGCATATGCACAGAGTCCTCTTGAACTCAGCTGCAGGCCTGGAGTCCCACATTTGGCCTTGGAGTGAGGTGTGGAGTGGCAGGGTGCTTTTTTAGGGGTTGGGGGGGAGAAAGAGAGGGACGGAGGGCAGCCCCAGGTGACACCAGAGGGCTCCTTGGAAGAGCACCCAGGGACAGAAGCATCCCTGTGTTTTTGGAGAGGAATGGGGTGAAAAGGGGTACAAAGCGATACTGTTGGTCATTTCGTCCCAAGGGTGAAGGTGGTGGCGGCCCGGGTGGGAAGTGTTTCTTCTGTATTGCGTGCAGTCACGACTGAGTTTGTATTTTAGTTTTACTTCTGTTATTTGCAACTTTCTTTTTAATTAATTAAATAAAGAAGAAGAAGGAAAAGCGCCCAGGCGCTCCCCCTTCCCCGTACCTGGCCAGGCGGGGCTTGCTCTGAGCCGCCGGTCCTGGCCTCGGTGGGTGGAGACAGAGCGGGCAGGGCAAGGCGGGGCAGGAGAAGAGCAGAAGCCGGAAAGCCCTGCCGCCGGCAGCGCCTGGCCGGCTCCCGCCGACCTCTTCCCGCTGTCCGGAGCCAGGCAGCCCGCCCGCCCGCCCGCCGGGGGGCCGCCCCAGGGAGCCGTCGGTCTAGCGAGGCGGCCAGCCGTGCGCCCGGTCGCCGCGCCGGCCGGCCGGCCATGGAGGACGGGCAGGCGGCGCCCTGGGGCGGGGGCGACGGGTACCCCCTCTACGACTACAGCCGGATCGTGGGGCCCCTGCGGGAGCCCGGGCTGCCCAGGGCCGGCCAGACGGAGCGGCGGCCCCCCGGCGGCGGCGCCCCCGACGGCGGCCCCCCCGCTCCACCACGCGGGACACGAGACGGCGGCGCAGAGGTACAGCGCCCGCCTCCTCCAGGCCGGCTACGAGTCGGAAAGGTGAGCCGGGCCGGGCCGGCGGGTCGGTGGAGGGGCGGCCGGGCGCCCCGGGAGAGATCCGGCCGGTGCGGCCAGGTCTCCCTTGGGCATTGCCCTGGGGCCGCCGGCGTTGAGTTCGGGCGCAGCCCGCGGCGGCCGGTGAGGTGGGCGGGAGGGCGTCTCTGTGAAGCCAGCGGGGCTTACTCCGAGTAGACCCGGACCGGACTGCGGCGCAGGCTGTTGCTCTCTGCCAAGTTCCTTTCGGCCAAGGAGTTGCTTGGCATTCGGTTCCCCCGGAGGTTTTCTTTCGGTGGGTCTCTGCAGGAAGGACTCCCCGCGGGATCGGGCCCCGTGTGGCTGAGCATCAGGGGATGAGCTCGGATTTCTTGGTTTAATATGATTCAAATAGAAAGGTGGACAACGGAATGGAATAGTAAGGAAGGGAAAAGTAGAAAAATGACAAAATTTGAAGAGATTATTGAAAAAAGATTGAAATTAGAGGAAAAGACAGAAAGAAAGGGAACTGTAAGTCAAATATATAAATTATTAATTCTGGCCGAACAGGATACACAAGGATTAAAAATACAGTGGCAATATGATTTGGATAAAGAAGTAATAGGAGAAGAATGGGATAAAATGTGGGACCAAAGAATTATGAAGAACAGGTCTGTCAGGATAAAAGAAAATTGTTATAAGGTCATATGGAGGTGGTATTTAACACCGGTAAAACTGAATATAATAAATAGAAATGTATCATCACTATGCTGGAGGTGTAAAAAAGAGAAGAGGACGTATATACATATGTGGTGGTCATGTGAATTAAGAAAGCAAGAATGGAAGCAAATTTTTCAGGAAATAAGGGAAATAACTGGATTAAATATTCAAATGTCCCCGTCAATGGCTTTATTGAATTTGGTTAAGAAGGATCAATTGTTGAAAGAAAATAAGGACTTCATAGTAATAATGATTATGGCAGCAAGGTTAATTTTTGCAAGAAACTGGAAAAATGATAACCAACTCAATTTAGAGGAATGGTATAGAGAACTATGGGATATGGCAATTAATGATAAACTGACCTGTGATATGAAAATAATAAGAGGCCTATCAAAAATAATGACTTTAAGAAAATATGGAGTGTATTCTTGGAATATGTATTTCGGAGAGGGAAGGGGTGTACACTGAGGGAAGAAACAATGAAGTTTTGGAGAGACCTCTCTCTCACACACACACACACTGGCCTCCTGTGCCCACCCCGTGCCTGTCAGGCCCACCTTTCCTGGTCGGTTCATGCGGCCCTTCCTGGCTCCTCTCCACCAAAGTGCCCTTGGCTGCCCGCGGTCATCTCTGTTTCCGGATGGGGAGTCGGGGGACCCTGGGATAGACCAACCCACCCGCCCCCCCGCCAACATCGCACAAAAGGAGAGGGGCACCTGGGCTCGTCCTGTGGTCTTCGTTGGGGTGGATGCAGCCGAGTTGGCATCGCGGCGGCTGAAGCAGACAGGCACCCAGGCACCGAACACGCACCTAGGCGCGCGATGGGGTTCAGAAGTGCTCCTGACCTGTTTTAAAACTTCCTAGTGGTGGAGAGTCCAGCCGGCCAGTCGGTTGCCAGTTTCATTTTCTTTAAGTTCACTGGTTTGGCCTGTCTGAAAAGCTCTGGGTTAGGCTCTTAAAGGCACCAAGGGATCATTCGTTGCCTTTGAGTGGCTTTGAGGACGGATCGAGAAGTCCTTTGGTTTAGCTCCGAAACTGGCATCAATTTGGGCCCTTCACCACCCGTGTCCCGACATTCTCTCCTCTTGAAAACTTCCCTCCTGTGTAGACTTATCCAGGAATACAAGCTTCACAAAAAAGCAATAGGGTCCACTTTTCATTGGTTTACTATTTATTATTTATTTGTTACATTATACCCTGCCTTTCCACTCAAGATGGCACATCTACTTTTAAAAGAATAAAGACAGACGAAATCTTATTTAGGTAACAAATAATGAAATCACATAAACCAACCCTAATGTAAAAACCATTAAAATTAGCAAAAGATATTGATTAAAAACAACATAGCAGGGAAACTTAGATATCGTATGTCAGTCAAAAACTATGTGGTTTTGCTCTCTTCTTAAATCAGTCAGCAAGCAAACTTATTCATATTAGTAACATGTCAGAACTACTTCCCCACCACCACCCTTAAAAAGCAGCTGCTTGGGCTTTGTCACTTCTGGTATGTATTTTAATTCTGGGATGCGCCTGTTCTGTGGTGCTTCTTCACTTTCATGCACTTTTTAGAGTCCATTGCCCTGCTTTGATGTGCAAAAGGATCAATCGTCCTCCCAAATCGCCACCCCTGATCTTTGACGGGTGACCGTCAAAGGTGAGGGAGGGCAGTGGGGGGGGGCAGTTCCCAGAAGGATAGCCGGGTGAGCCTGTCTCACTCTGGGGGCACCTGGGAGACGGGTGATTACTGGCGCTGCTTCACCTGCTAACGCTGGCCGTGGGCCATGAGCGCTTCTGCCCCCCCCCCCCCGGCCTGTGGTTTGTCTTCCTTTGAGACAAGCAGGCGGCTGCTCTGCAAACTCCCCGTGGTTTTGACAGGACTACACCGTCTCCTCTGAGGGCCGGTGCATGCATGCATGCCTCCACCTGTCTGTCCATCGATCCACAGCCATGTTCCTCCCTTCCCGCCTCCCCTCAAGGCCACCTTTGACTTCTGGCCTTTCCCTCCTCTTATCCCTCATTTTGGGTGCCTCCTCCTCTCAATTTCACTTTCACCCCCCCCCCCCCCGTGAGGTGAGCCTGGGTGGGGGTGAGTACGATTTGTGGACCACGTTTGAGTGTTTCCTCTCATTTTTAATAAGAGTCACCACCACGAGGACAGCCAGCATGAAACCAACTCCCCACCCACCAACCCTGCTAGCTGAAAGACCTGAGGGATTCCCCCCCCCCCAAGCCTCCCACTTGAGGTGGACTGATAACCCAGCCACAGAAAGCAAGCCACCGTCTTTCCCAGGCTTCTGGAAGGTTTGCAGGGGCTTGTCTGGGTACAAAAGGGTGCAACTGGAGGGCAGGCACCCCGGAGGCCTCTTTCAATGCTGTCCCTGCCAGGGCTTACTTGAGCCCTGGCACGGCCCAGATGGCACGCTCAGCTGATCCCAGGGAGCACGGGAAGGTCTGTGGTGGTGGGGGACATGGGGTCAGGGTCCCTGTTCCATTGTGCCCATCCTGTGGGAGAGGTGTGGGTGGCCCGGAGTGACCGTCCATTGAGGGGGCCTGGGGAGGCTCACACAAGTGGGGGTGACAAATAAATAGGGCAGAGAAGAGACCACTGTGGCGGTTGTGGAGTTAATGCGCTCTGTGTGTGCGTGTGCGTGTGGCTCTTGCAGTGAATTAAAAGGTGTCTAAGCGGCTGAGCAATGGTTATGATTTAATTTTTCTGTAAGTGGTATCTGATGATTCTCCATCTGCTGGTGCTGAGCTGGGCGGGGGAGGGGTGGGGGAGGGGAGAGCCTGCTGTGACCCAGGGTGGACGCGTGCGGCAAGGACCACTCGGGCATTAGTGGGCTGCCTTTCGCTTCAGGGTCTGAGCTCTGATGTCATGACTTTGCAGGGCTTAACGTGAATTGGGGAGACCCCCCACCCACCCGAGACATGTGGTGGCCACTGCTGGGGGAGGGGGCATGCCTGTGGGAAATTGGCCAAAAAGGCAGTTTTGTTCCAGCCAAGAGGATTTTGTGAAGCAGCATCAGCATCAGCAGGAACCCAGATGTGGATGGGCTGAAATTTCGCACATCCAAGGGGAAATGGCAAAGCCCTCCCACCCCCCATCCCGCTCGCTCCCAGTCTCCAGTGTGCAGAGCTGCTGGATTGGGACCAGGTAATGCTATGGGCCCTCTAGGGCCAGCCAGATGCTGATGGCGTTTAATCCTGTCCTTACTCTCACCGCAACGGTTGCGGGACCGACAAGGGAGCCCTCTGGATGCCTACACACCCCATGGGAAAAAGAGAACTAGGGGAAGTTACTTTTGTCAGCTACTTATGCCGAGTCCCCAGCTGGTCATTTCCCAGATTTATAGCCAGAAAGGTAACTTCCATGCTCTGGGTGAGCATGAAATGGAGGGAGGGAAGCAGGGAAGTTCTGGCTGTAAATGCCCTCGATGCTATGCTACGCTGTGTCACGTTGTCTCTGCCCATGCTGACCGTTATGGGATTTTTAAGGTGTTTGAGGTATGGAAGGGGTCATTTTCTCATGGTCAGCCCAGTTAGTTTCTGCAGCCAAGGGGAGATTCAGACTCAGGTCTCTCTGCAGCCCTAATTGGATCCTTTGCGCACCCCTTAGCCCTTCCTCTGACTTCACCCCAACGTAGCTGCAGGCGGAAGGACGGCTGTCTTGCCGGTTCCCCATTTCATCTTTGAACCCACAAGAGTGGACGGAGGAGTGGGCAGGCTTCAGCCCTTTGTGGACATGAGGGTGGGTGGGGGGAGAGGGGAGGAAAGACTGTAGTGTGAGGCTGGAAGTGTAGTGAAGAAAGAGAAGAATGCAGTGTTTCTATGAAGTGCGCAAGGGGTGAGGGTGAGGGTGAAGGAGTTCTCTTCATGAGGTCCAGTGACATGCCCTGCCACTTAAAAAAAAAAGAAAGAAAAAGGCAGATGCCATCGAAGGACTTCCTTGGCACACACACACCAAGGATGTTTTCTTGGAACTTGACCTTTTTTTAAACCCAGGGTTCTGACGGGATTGCTAAGGAAGGCTGGAACCAAGGGCCCACCTTCCTCTGCTGAGTGGAAGGTGGAAAAGTACGAGCCCCCCATTTTTACAGGTCAGAGGCTAGTTAGGCCCATATTGGATGTACACCGGAAATCTAGATGCAGGAGGGGGGAGGGGGGAGCTGAGGCACCATGTAAAGAGAGGCACCTGCGGTGGGGTAGACTTTACTCCAGAGGATGCACACAGAGGTTCTCAGTCTAACTTTCTCTCTCTCTCTCTCTTTCACACACACACACACACACACTTTTGCAAAACCAGGACGTGGGTGTTTACTCGCTCGCACACAAACCACCGGAAATACTCCGTGTGCTTTGTACTTTTTGTGGCACAACCTTGCCCAGCAAAGCTGCTGCTTGCTATTTCTGCTTCGGGATAGAGCTGTGACGTGTGAGCTCTAATCTCCACAGCCCTGCTCAGGGGGATCTCCGTGGGATGGGGCCGAGTCAGCCCAGCCGGGCCTGCCCTGTGGCAGCAGGAGGCAGAAGGCAGGAGGGCACCGCTGCGGGTGGGCAAAGATGGGGCACCTCCCTCTGTCCCCCCACTCCATGCCCCCAGGCTGTGGGGCTGGTGGGAGGGCCTCGGTGGACTGGCTGGGAGCCCAATCCTGTTCCTTTGACAAAGCATTTCCACATGCCAGAGATTTCAGAGGGGAGTCAAGAGAGGATCCGGTGGTGCTCCAGAAATCCTGGTCAGCCTCAGTTTCACTCTGCTGGTCTTGCAAACACATTTGAGGCAAAGCGGAGTGGAAGTGAAAGCTACGTCCACACAGGCTGCCGTGGGGAGCCCTTTGGGGTCAGGGAGGTTTCTGCCTTTCCCCTTCTCTCTGCATGCAAGAGGTGGTGGCATTGGGCACTGGTCGCACTCAAAGGGACTGGCTCCTTCACCCTCTTTTAATCAGAACTTTGCTGCTAGCTGCCCTTTGGTTTTGGTGTCTTTTGTTTCTGCACACAGGCAGATCAATAGATCGCTAATTCAGAGAATCCTAGAATCCTAGAGTAGGAAGGGGCCTAAAAGTCCATTCCTGCTCAAGGCAGGAAGCCTAATCAAATAGTTCACCTGTGTGTGTGGGAAGCCACTTGAGAGAACTACCAGTAAAATTTGAATAAAAACAGACATGGAATTAAAACCTAAAGGCATATTTAAAGCACACCAATAAAAACAAGGACAGCACACAGAGAATTCCTACTCCGTCCAGCTGAAACCCCCAAAGCTTTTTTCCCTGAATAAAAACCACAGTTGTCCCTGGCAGGAGGAAGACAGGGGAGTGGGGGGGGGGGGAGGCCAGGCTCACCTTCCTTCGCACGGAGTTCCCAAGCCTGCGGGTGGCCTGGAGAAGAGCTTGCTGGCTTGCTCTGGTCCCCACCCCAACAGGCCTGTGAAGAAGGCCCTTCAGCAGAAGGGACCCCCGGTTGGATGGCGCTTTTAGGAACCTCAGAATGTGCCTTCCTCCATGTCAGGCCCTTGGGGGTCCTCTAGGCCAGTGTTACTGACACGGACCGCAGAGGCCCTGCAAGGCTTCCGGGGCGATCTGGAAGAGGGCTTTCTTGTTGCGGCTCAAAGGGGCCCCTGATGGAAGGCACAAGCCATGCCTAGAAGACTTGCGGGGATCGCGGTGGGGGTGGGGGAGCGGTGGAGCCTTCGGCTGTGCCAGGCTTCCCTCTGGCAACCCCCCAAACTGCCAGATACCACCAGCCTCGCCACCTCCCTCCCTGGCTCTCAGCGGTCAAGTGCTAAGCAACGGCTGCCCGTCCAGTGCCGGACAAGCGCACCGGATCTTCCGCAGGGGGGTGGGAGTTTTCTGCCGCGCCGTCTTTTCAGGCTTGAGGCTCCTGGTGTCCGGGCTTGGGGCGGGGGGGGGGGGCGGAAATCTGAGAACTGTGGTTCCACCCCCCACCCCCCGAAGGAAATCTCCCAACCTTTGCGTGGCAGTAAAAAAAACTCCAGGGTTTTTGTGGCCCCCTTAAAGGCTGGCAGATCTCACCTGGCCAAAGCCTTCCGGTCCGTGGCAGCCCCTTTCTGGGGCCGCGGGGAACCACGTACGTTGCTCCAGGGGCTCCGGAGGGGTTGCCGCCGCCGCCGCCGCCGCCGCCGCTTCCCCTAGCGAGGCTCAGGGAGGCCGGCCTGAGTTCGAGCCCCGGAGGGGGCGAGAGGCGCCGGCCTGCACCTGATCCGGCTCGCACCGAAGGGTTTGGGCGTCGCGGGAAGACTCCGGTGCGGCGGTGGGTGGCCAGCTGGCCGGCCGGTCAAGCACCCCATCGGTGGGACCGTGGGTGGATCGGTCCCATTGCAGGGAGAGAGCGGCGCGATCCGCTCCAGAGGAGCCGGGCGGGGGAGATGGTCGGGGACAGGCGGAGGGGAGCGCGAGGAAAGAGGGGCGATTTTCCACGACAGGCGCCGGGTGAGCGGACCGACTCCGTTTCCTTCGAGTAGACCCATTGGCTTTCCACCTGGTCCGTCTCCTACACGGAGGCAAGAGCCAACCGAGTGAAAAGAGATAGCGAAAGAAAAAAGGCAAAAGAAGACACTTCACCCCCCCCCCCAAAAAAAAGACCCTTCCACTCCTGGAAGGCAGGAAAACACCTGCCCAGCGCCACGTGAAGGGTGGAGGGGGTGCCACGAAAGGCAGCCCGGCGGCCCCTCCCTCCCTCCCGCCGCTGGGACGTTGCCTCGCCTGCTGACTCCAGGCCGCTGGCAAAGCCGCAGAAGCAGGACGGTTTCGCTTCCTCACATCCTTCCCTGCAAGGAGGAGGAGGACGAGGAGGACGAGGAGGAAGGTTTGCCTCTTGGGTGACCCTACAGAGGCCCCTCTCCTAATTAATAAGCACATGCCGTCAAATCAGTTCTGACAAGCCTTTTTTTCAGAGTTTCCTAGGTAGAGAGTATTGAGGTGGTTTCTCATTTCCCTTCTTCTGGGAGTGTCCTGGGACCGCCGTGCCGTTTGCGAAGGCCACGCAGGCTGGCTCTACTCGCAGGAGGCACCGTGGGGGATCGAACCCCCAACGCTATCCAGCCACTCTCCTCGCTTAATTAGCAGGGGGGAAATCGATGGGAGGGGAGAAAAGGGGTCCCTGTGGTTCTCCGTCCGGCCGCTGGGGGGCAGCAACAGCAGCAGCAGGACTGTCCGGTTTCTCCCCCCCCCCGCCCCCCCCCCCCCGGGCAGGCGCCGTGGAGGAAAGTTTGGCTCCCCCGCGATAAAAGTGGATTCCGGTTCTCACGCTGCAAGCTTCTCCGCTTCCTCAGGCGCCTGGCGTGTCGCCCGAGGTGCCCCGGAGGCGCACAAGGTGGCCCAGCCGCGCAGACCTCCGGCGAAGCGGGTGCCTTCGTCTTGGCCCCTCCTCCCGCCCCTCCGGAGTTTCTGTTTCAGCCCAAGACCCCCCTCCCACGGCGGCCAACCCCCCCCCCTCAAAAGACGTTGTGGGAGGGCACCTCCTGGCTTCTCCTGTCGGGACGCCCTGTGGCCAGCCTGGGGTGTGGGAGGACCCCGGCCGGAGCCCCCCCCCCCCCCCCCGAGCACCTTGGAAAGAGCGGCTCTGGCTCGGGGGAGCCTTTCTCTCCTCCCCCCCCCCCCGCGGCCCCTCAAACCCCGGAACTGGGAAACCGCTGTGCTGGCTGGAAGGGACAGGCCAGAAGGGAAAGCTCCGGGCTCTGGGAACTCCTGCCCCCCTTGGTGGGTTCCTCCTCAGGCCCGCACAGCGAGTCAGCTGTGCTTTAATTACCCCCCCCCCCCTCACGCCCCACCCCTTTCTGAAACCTCCTTTGAACAATGGAGGCCGGCACGCCCCCTCCGGACATGATTTGGGGAACGTTTGTGCTGCTTCTGCACCATCCCAGCACTGGGATACCCAAGCCAGGGAGGGTGGAAAGCTCCCTTAGGCTTGTGATGTTTCCCTCCCAGTGGTCTTAAGAAAGTGGTCTAGGAGTGGCCTGGCAGCCAGATGGGCGGGTATAGAAGTCGAAGGAAGGAAGGAAGGAAGGAAGGAAGGAAGGAAGGAAGGAAGGAAGGGAAGGAAGGAAGGAAGGAAGGAATCACCCATCCTTGTCTTCTGGTTTTCTCCAAGGACCACTCAGGTCCCCCACCCCCATATTTTTTTTTTGGCTCAGTTACCTATGTAAGTGCTGTTTGCCCATGGGTTGGGCTGGCTCCAGAGGCATCACCCAGCTCCCCCCCCCCCCCCGTGGCTCCTTTCCTCCATCCTTGGGCTGTGGCTGACTTACCTGGCCACAGACAGCAGCAGCACCCGGAGCAAGGAGAGGAGTGGCTGACCCTAGCTGCCATTTTCCTTTCTCACAGCACCCCCAGGGTAAAGCAATGTTGGGGGCATTAAAAGCAAAAAAGTGTGCTGCTTATAGACCTCTCCATGGCACTTAAAGCACTCTCTTATTTATTTGTTTGTTTGTTTGTTTGTTTGTTTGTTTGTTTGTTTGTTTGTTTGTTTATTTCTATGCCACCTTTCTCCCCAAAAGGACCCAAGGCGGCTTACATCACTAAAGTAGTATTTCAAAGCTAAAACAGTAAGTATACAAATATTTAAAAAGAATTAAACAAGTATGATATTAAAACAGTACCGCTCTCTGGGCAGCTTACAATTCAATTATGCAGGCTACACATTGCTTCCTCCAGTAATTTGGGTACTCCGTTTTCTGACCTCGGAAGGATGGAAGGCGGAGTGAACCTCAGACTGAACTCGGGTCATGAGCACAGTTTTGGCTTGCAGCACTGCAGTTTAACCACTGCGCCATGAGGCTCCTAATTAGACTCAATTTAAGTGCCGGCCATTTTTAAAGGAAGCCCCACCACCACCACCACCACCAAACTGACCCTATCAGTACTCCCTTTCCAACAGGATCTGACAACTTCATCCTTTGCACAAAGGGTCCGGTCTTGACTGACTGGGAGGGGGAGACTTGAAGCCGATTCCCTCTTTTCATTCTGTCATTCAATAAGCATCATTTTGCTGTAAAATGCTGAGAAGATGAAACGAAT
Organism: Intellagama lesueurii; assembly: GCA_037013535.1. Lineage (NCBI taxonomy): Eukaryota > Metazoa > Chordata > Lepidosauria > Squamata > Agamidae > Intellagama > Intellagama lesueurii. The sequence continues at coordinate 700,976 of JBAJHW010000005.1, read as the reverse complement.
GGAGGGTCTCAGAGGGGTGGGTGGGACTCTCCTTCATTGGAGGTTTTAAAGCAGAGGTTGGAGGGCCACCTGTCGGGGACACCTTAAGTTGTGGGTTTCCCTGCATTGGCAGAAGGGGACCTGACAACGTCGCCTGTGAGTCCCTTGCAGTCCTGCTGTTCTCTGAGAATGGAAATCAGCAATTAACTGTCACTCCCCATCCTGGCAACAGGGATTGTGTATTTATCCTTGGGAAGCTGCTCATATTCAGAATGTTTGTGATCAGAAATAAATGAAAGCTCCAGAAACTGCAAAAGCAGGAAGCAACTAATTCACATTGCAGGGGAGCTGGTCTGAATCAAGAGCAGGATTGACTGGGGAAGAGGAATGCCAGATCAAATGTCCTAATAAGTGTTGTGTGCTTCTGCCCTTCTGAATTCTTCCTTTCCTTTTGCAGAACAGGAAAGCTTGAGTGTCACTAAATGGCCCACAGGGGAAGACTGCCGGAGAGCTCAGAGGTTTAGGCATCTGGATGTGGGGCCAGGAGTTGGGAGCTCATTTCCCCACTGTGCCTCCTTGATGGGGTCTAGACTTGATGGTCTATAAGGTCCCTTCCAGCCCTGCAGTTCTAAGATGATAATAATGATGATAAAACCCCTTCTATTGTTTGTTATTCTCCTTCTGGCTGCCAGACAAACAGGGGGAGCCCACTGGGCAGCTGGGCAGGCTTTTGCCACTCCAGGAAACAGGCTCTCTGATGACTGTGCCATTGGGGAAGGGTGGGACAGGGGAGCTAAACATCTGGCTCAGAGCATCGCTCAGCTCCCAGTCAAGGCACAGAGCGAGCCCATGTGGAAGGAAAAGAGGGCGCCTCCCTGGCAGCACTGCCGTGGCTTGTGAGGAGGGGGACCGGCGTTTCCTGGTGGCTTCCAGGTAGGCTGAAAGTTTGGCCCCTCACCCGTTTTTAGAAAGGCAACCCTGTGGGATACCCCGTCATGCGTAGGTATCACCAGGTGCAGACACCTTCTCTTCTCTTGGGACGGAGTGCTGCTGTATGGGGTTTGCCCCCATGTCCGCCTGTGTCTTGGCTTCTTCCTTTCATTCTTGACCCCATTTGGGGGACACAACATGACCGTTTGGTCGCTGTCCAGGAAGGCTCTCGTGCTTTGGGCCTGACTAGCTTTCCGGGCTGAAAAAGGTTTTGGACTGGGGGGGGGGGTCAGTGCAAAGGAGAGGCCCACCCCCTCTTCCTCAAAGAGGGCCATTGTGGTTTGCAGCAGAGGTCTCATGGTAAATTAAAAACAAATGACTTAAGACTAATTTCTCTTCCTCCTGCATCCCAGCTGGAAAAAAAACGGGTGGTGAACTTCAGGAGAAAGCCTGAGGCCTGGGTTTGAGAGAGTCTCTCTCCCCACCACTCCCAACTCTCCAAACCAGGTTTCCTTCCTTCCTCAGTGGGCACATGCACGCATACTCTCCTGCTCCATGGCTTGAGAGTCAGGAGGGCAGAGAATGGAAAGGGAGGAGGGCGGTGGAGGAGGGGGAGTCACGGGGGGGGGGGAGAGCACCACGGCGTCCCTTGATCTCTCCATCAAAGGGACTTTGAAGAGAAGTGTTGCTGAGGCAAGGAGGGCCCGGGGGGGGGGGCTTTGAACATCTCCTGGAGGCCCCCCCCCCCCCCGTGTGGGTCTCTCAGGTGTTTCTAGAAGAGAAGCCTACATTGGGTGGGGGTGGGAGAGAGCAGCGGCTCTGGAAATCGCTTTGGGTGCCACGGCTGCCCAGGGAGGGCATGGGAAGCAGGGAAGGTGGCGGGGGTCCTGAGTGGTCCCGAGCCAGCCACGTGCCCTGTTCCTTGGACAGTCCTTTGCAGCGGGCTTACCTCCTCCCCTCTCCAGGTTGTGGGAAACTAATGGCGGAGCCTAAGGAAATTCGTAGCCCTTGGTTGTTCACAGACTTGCTTGTTTTTCAAAGATAGCTAAGAGAGTATAACAAAGAGAAGAGGAAGAGAAGAGGGGCGGGATCTGTTCTCGATCATCCCAGAGTGCAGGACAGGCAACCATGGGCTCGAGTCGAAGGAAGCCAGATTTCGGTTGAATATTGGGAAAAACTTCTCAACTGTTAGAGCAGTATGACAGTGCAACCAGTTACCTCGGGAGGTGGTGAGCGCTCCAACCCTGGAGTCATCTCTTTCAAATGGAGAGTCATCTTTATTGTTTTTGCTCAGCCAGCAGTGGCAGCTTTAAATTTGTTCCAATTGGGTTGACATTGTTTTTGCCTGCTTTCTGCCCAGTGTGAATGCCTGGTCCAACGCAAAGGGGTTCTTGCAGGAGTGCCAGTCCCCCTCAACCAAACACCTCTTGTCTGCAAACTATTCCTTCCTTCCTTCCTTCCTTCCTTCCTTCCTTCCTTCCTTCCTTCCTTCCTTCCTTCCTTCCTTCCTTCCTTCCTTCCTTCCTTCCTTCCTTCCTTCCTTCCTTCCTTCCTTCCGTTTAAAGGAGATAAAGACACACAGAGAGAAAGACAGAGAGAGAGAAAAAGAAATTACCAGGTAGCGCCTTGTTAGCACTTTTTCAGCATCTGCTGCTGGAACTCCCTGCCTCTGCCCCTGCTGACTCCTACAATTTGTCATCTGGACAGCTAGAGCAATTTTACCTGTGGAATCCCAGTTTGATGAACTGGGAATCACAGCACATCAAACCACATTTTCCCCGCTGTATAGTTGCGCCCTCATGCACCTCATTAGGGTCACCATAAGTCACCATGTGTCACCTGATGGCACAAATCACAGGCACCTTATGTTCTTTGCTCTGGCCACTGTTTTTCTTTTGATGTCGCCTAGAATTGCACAGGGCTTCCCACCTCCACCCTGGCTGTATCACACACACATACAACTTGTGGTCTGCGGTGGCTTCCCAGCATTCCTTTCCATGTGCATGGTTGCCAGGCCAGCTGCCACCCATCCCAAACTGGTTCTTGGAAGTGAGTAAAGTTGCAGTGAGGAGGGGAATGCCTCTGGGCACGTGCAGAAGGTACACAGCTTTTGCAGAAGAGCAGGGTAAGCTCCCTTAGACCTCGTCTGGCCACTGGCCCATCTACAATAGCTCAGTCTTGCCTGCCTGGACTAGCAGCTGTGGCTCTCCAGCGCTTCCGAGAGGGGACAGGGGCTACTTGGAGATGCGACAGGGACTGCATATGAGACCTTCTGGGAAGTGAGGTGAGCAGGGCCTGGACCAGTGGGTGGCAGCCCTTCAGCAACAGGGAACAGCGGCCGGGAAGGGAAGGGGAAGAGAACCGAGGCCTCCCAGCTGGGACACACACGGCCTCCACTGACCACCACCGGAATGGATCCCTCTGGCCTGCTTAGGTTTAGGCAGGAGGGCTTGGCTGGGATATTTTTCCTTTCTCAAAACAGTGGTTGTGGGTCCCTTGATTTGGCCTGGAGCCAAGGCACCAAAGGGGGAAGTTCTCCTTTGCTCGCCTCTGCTCAGACCCTGCTCCCCCCTCACCCCCGCGGCCCCTTTGCAGGCCAGGCTGCCTTTGCTGGATGCTGCCGTTTGCCAAAGAGAACACGATCCAGGCTCCCTGGGACAGCAGCTCTCCCTATTTTCCTTTCCTCGGTGCATAGCTGGGGTGTGTGTGCGTGCAGGTGTGTGGGAGCATCGGAATAGGGCCATCCCACGGAAGGAGGGTTAAAAGTGTTTTGAGAGATCCAGCTACAATATTCCAAGATGGCCAAGCTTGATTTGGAAAGCACTGCCAGTTGCTGGAGCTGGTCATCCTGTCCAGTGACCAAAGGGAGGGAGGGAGGGGCAAAGGTCTCCTTCTCATGATGGGAAGGTCTGAGGGCACAACGCAGACTGGACCGCAGCAGGGAGCAGAGGTGGGAAGACGGACAAGCCTGATCTCTCCCCCCACCCCCAATAAGTCAGGGTGTTTGGATCAGTTTATTGCCAGTCAGAGGAGGAGGGGGGCTGGTGGGGAGAGGCACGAAGGCGCCCCTGCATGGGGGAACCAAGCCAGAAATGTGGGGCTGAAAGGTCCAGTGACGTTCCCACCCACCACCGGCAGATTTACATCTTCATCTCACTCAGAGTTCGGATCTAGTGTTCTCTGGCTGGGAGACAGAAATCAACCCACGTGGGCAGAAATCAGGCAGAAGTAGAGCCGATGGACTGGCCAGTTTAAACATTTCAAATGTTTAATGATTTCTAAGAGAAAGAAAAATGGTGCATTTGGGGAGGGGTTAGCTTCCCCTTAAACTAAGCAGCTTTGGCACATCTCCATCTGAGAAGTCTCCTCCATTGTAGAAGGGCCTCTCCCCAGGGGAACAGGTACAGGGTTGCAGCCTAAACAATGTGTTTCCCCCCCCCCCTCGTGGACATGAGGCTAGCAGTTTTGGACTGGGGTGCAAGAAGCTCAGGTTGAACTCTCTGCAGGCCACCGTAGGCTGTGATGACTAAAACTCCCCCACGTCACGCCTGTCCTACCTTGTAGGTTTGTTGTGCTGCTGAAATCTTGCTATGAGCTTCTTGGCACAAAGCAAGTCAGCTGGGACTGCAAGGGCCGAGGTCTTCCAGGATTCCTGAGGGTGAAGGCAGGGCAGCAAAGCCCGCTAGAGACTAGAGTCATGCCCTCTTCCTCAGCTTTTTCAGAACTTCCTGCGCCTTTCCCCTAAAGAGAGACATCAGGGCAGTGTGCCCGAGAGATCGCGGACTAAACTGGTGGCCTCCATGTTTTAACCCGGGGCCGAGTCTTGCTCCCTCCAGAGTGGGGAGGGCCTGCCCCACATCCCAGGGCAGGCAGGCGCCTCCATCTGTCCCTCGCTGAGCTTCCCAGCCTGGCATGGCTCCTTGTGTCCACCTTTTGCTTTCCCTAGTCACAAGCCCAAAGGCTAAAGGGCTTTCACAGAGGCAACCCTGCCCACACCTCCGTTTTGCCGGCCGCTGTGAGCACCCTGGGAGGGCAGCTGGCTCGGCCCAGAAGGCCCGTCTCTCCCACCAGCTTCCTTCTTGTGGAGGGAAGCCCATGAACAGGGCAGCCTCCCTCCTGGTCCATCTGCAGCGTTGTGTGCTCCGGCCACTGAAGGTGGGCAAGGAGTGTTCTTTGAGGAGGCCCATGCGTTCCCTTTCTGGTGCTGGGGGGGGGGGGTGTGTGGCTCCAGCGATGTTAGTTGGTGGGGTGTGCGCGCGCGTGCACGCCTTCACTCTCAGAAGGGAGGGCAGCAAGGGTTCTGAGGTCATGTGAGGAGGGAGGTCAATGGGAAGGGAAGAGTGAGAGAGAGGAAATTGGGCATGAAGCCGCAGCTCCTCGTGGCCAATTACTGGTCCGGAGACCCTGGCCTGATCACCGGCACATGATAAGAGTGAACGGGAGGGAGCAGAAGCACCCCGCCCAGCCCAGCCCATGCTCTCCAGGTCGCTGATCTCTCCTGCTGACGAACAGATGGCTGGCCCTTCAGGGGCCTCTGGGAGCGCAGGAGGAGCTGCCCGTTGCCTTGTGGGGTCGCTGGGTCAGCCCTCTTCGTCTGCCGCTGCAAAAGACCAGGCCCTAGGGGGGCACCAGAAAGAGCAGGGAGGGCCCTTGGAGGGGCAGCAACTGGCATGGGCTGCAGCGGGCAGCTCTGGACACCCAGATGAGCGCCAAGGGGTGTGTGTGGCAGCGGTGGGACGGTCCCGAGTGGGGCCAAGTGGCCACAGAATGCCAGACCTACAGGCTGTCATCATACAGCTGAGGTGCAACACCCAGGTGTTAAGATCACCAGGGGAGGCCTTTCTCTCGGCCCCTCCTCCTTCCCAGGTGCGTTGGGTGGGGACACAGCCTCTGGAACTCCCTCCCACTGGAGGCCAGCCTGGCCCCCTCTTGGCTGTCCTACCGCAAGCAGGCAAATACTGTAGGCCTTTCTCTGCAGGGAAGCCTTCCCTCCATAAACCAGTGTGTGATGTTTTAGGGATTGTTATTGTTATGCCTTGTTGCTTTGAATGCGTGTTTAATATTGATTTCATCCTGTTTTTTTATAAATTTATTTATTTTTAACAACCTACACAACATAAACCTACCACCACTATAAAATACAATTACATATTACCTCAGTGCCCCCATCACCCTCAGGGCTAGCATTAATAATGCTTTAAATTTCATTCAATCCATTTTCTCTCCAAAACTTCATTGTTTCTTCCCTCAGTGTACACCCCTTCCCTCTCCGAAATACATATTCCAAGAATACACTCCATATTTTCTTAAAATCATTATTTTTTGATAGGCCTCTTCTTATTTTCATATCACAGGTCAGTTTATCATTAATTGCCATATCCCATAGTTCTCTATACCATTCCTCTAAATTGAGTTGGTTATCATTTTTCCAGTTTCTTGCAAAAATTAACCTTGCTGCGGTAATCATTATTACTATGAAGTCCTTATTTTCTTTCAACAATTGATCCTTCTTAACCAAATTCAATAAAGCCATTGACGGGGACATTTGAATATTTAATCCAGTTATTTCCCTTATTTCTTTAACAATTTGCTTCCATTCTTGCTTTCTTACTTCACATGACCACCACATATGTATATCCGTCCCCTTCTCTTTTCTACACCTCCAGCATAGTGATGAAACATTTCTATTTATTATATTCAATTTTACCGGCCTTAAGTACCACCTCCATATTACCTTATAACAATTTTCTTTTATCCTTACAGACCTGTTCTTCATAATTCTTTGGTCCCACATTTTATCCCATTCTTCTCCTGTTACTTCTTTATCCAAATCATATTGCCACTGTGTTTTTAATCCTTGTGTATCCTGTTCGGCCTGAATTAATAATTTATATATTTGATTTACAGTTTCCTTTCTTTCTGTCTTTTCCTCTAATTTCAATCTTTTTTCAATAATCTCTTCAAATTTTGTCATTTTTCTTCTTTTCCCTTCCTTACTATTCCATTCCGTTGTCCACCTTTCTATTTGAATCATATTAAACCATGAAATCCCCTCTCCTCCCAAGACCTCTTTTATATTTCCTTTATCTCTCATCTTCTCCATCCAGTCTTTTATCCTATTTATCCCTTTACTTTTTAATATATTCTTACCTTTTTAAAAAAGATTTTCTGGAAATTTCTTTAAATCCACCACCTGGGATAAAGGAGAGATCGGTGGGCTCAATATAGCTCTAAACTTTTTCCAATTTTCTAAAATATTTTTAAGGAAAGGGTTAGTAATCGTTTTAATCTCTTCTCCGATTGTTTCTTTAAACAATATACTTTCCATTCTTTCTTCCTTATCCTTCATTTCTATTTCTGTCCAAATTATTTCTGTCTTTTTTTTAATCGATTGTAAACTGCCTTGAGGGAGAGAGGTGGGCTAAAAATATTTTAACTAACGACAAGAGAGCAGCGCCCTTTCCCAAGGGGCAGGAGGTCAGCCACACGGGTCCGCTGTCTCCAAAACAGAAGCAGGGGGCACCCAAGAAACCCGGGGGGGGGGGGGGCAAAGCGCTCAGCCGCCGCAGCTGATCAAGCCCGGCAAGGGCTCGGTCCTTGCAAGAAACCTGGCAGCTTCGGAGGAGACGCAGGGCGCTGTGCTCTTTGGCGGGGGGGGGGGGTGTCGGGGGTCCGTCCGGTCAAGAGCGGGTCCCCTCGCCCCCGGTTCGGGCTCAGCGTCGGCCCTCCCGGTCCCGCGCCAGGTGGGCAGAGAGAGACTGGGCGGCGGCCCCTTTCCGCCCAGCCCGGGAAGGCCAGCCTTCGCCGCCCCTCCTCTGGCTCCCCTTTCTCCGAGCCACGGCGCCGCGACACCCCCCCCACCCCCACCCCACCCCCACTGCCGGAGAAAGCCAGAGCAGGATGAACAGGCAGGGCTCCCGTCAGGCCGGGAAGGTGCCGCCAAGCGCGGGCGCGCGCGCACAGGCACGGCCTTGCCAGCAGAGACGGGGGGGGGAGAGGCAACCCCTTCCCCCCGCACCCCCGCGCCCGCCCGGCTGAAAAGGCCCGGTGCCTCGTAAACGGGGCGCGTGTGAGTGCGAGCGCGCGTGTATGCGTGTGGCGGCGGCGGCGTGTCTCCAACGGGGCGCGCCTTCCCGGCGAGGGGGACGGGGCGACGGCCGAGCGGGGGCAGGCAGGGAAGGAAGGACACGGCGCCCGGCGGGGCGGGGGGGGGGTCGTCTCTCCGGCGGGAGAGTCCGGGTCCCGCGGGCGCACGGGAAGCCCCTCCGACAGCGGGAGGGAGGCCCCTCGCCCCTCCCCGGGGAAAGGAGAACCAGCCCCCTCCCCTCCCCTCCCCTCCCCCGGCGCCCGGGCAGGCAGGCAGGCGGAGGGAGGGAGGGAGGGAGGGAGGCGGGCAGGGCGGGCCGGAGGCCGGGCCGGGGGAGGAGCCGCCCCGCCCCGGTGCGTGGCGCAGAGAAAGGCCCGGAGGAGGCGGTGGCCGGGGACGCGGCGGCGGCGGCGGCGCCAGCGAGAGCGACGCGCCACGCACACGCCGGGCAGCCCGCGAGCCCTCCGGGATCGCGCAGGAAGGGAAGGCAAGGCGGCCGCGGCCTCGGCCTGGACGGCGGAGCCAGCTGCCCGGCCCGGCGCCATGGGCGAAGGGGAGCCGCCGAGGTAGGCGAGCGCGAAGAGGCGCGGCGGCGCCCCGGGAAAGGGCTGGGACCGGTCGGGTCGGGTCGCCGCCGCCGCCGCCCCCCCCCCCGGGCGATGAGGCGGGCGGGCGGGCGCGCCTCGGGGGCAGGGCGCTTCGGGGGCCCGGTCGCAGCCCCGGGCTCGGGGCGCCGTGCGGCGGGCGGTCCAGCGGGGCGGGAGGAGCTGGAGCCGGCCGCCGCCCCGGTCCCGGTCCCGGTCCCGGTCGCGGTCCCCGCCGTCTAACGGGCTCTCCCTCCCGTTCCCCTCCCGCTCTCTCTCGGCAGCATGGCCGACTACTTGATCAGCGGCGGCACCGGCTACGTGCCCGAGGACGGCTTGACGGCGCAGCAGCTCTTCGCCACCGCCGACGGCCTCACCTACAAGTAAGTCGGGGCCCGGGGGAGGGCTGGGCTCCGGCAGGAAGGGGCGCCGCCGCCGCCGCCACGCTCCCCCCGGTCCCCGGCCGGCCGCCCCCGCTTCGCCCGCCGGCCCGCCAGCTGACTCGACCGGCTGGGCCGAGCCCGACGAGGGGGCGTGCCCGGCTCCCTGGCCCCGCGGGCCTTCCCGCCGCGGGCGGAGGAGGGACGGAGCGGCCGGCTAGCCGACCCGCCGCTTGCCGTGCGCCCTGGGCTGCGCGACTAGGCGAGGCTTCCGGGGGCTGGCGGGGAGGGCGCCCTCCGCCGGGCCGGGCCGGGCCGGGCCGGCGTCTCTGGAGACCCCCGAGGGCATGGGGATGGGGAGGAAGGCGAGAGGTGCCCAAGGCGCCCTCGGGCGGACCGGTGGCGGGGTGGGCGCCTGGCGGGGAAACGCCCCCGCGGCCCAGCGGGACGCCCCGGCCCCCCACGCGGGAAAGCCGGACGGCTGGCAAAGCAAGGGCGCCAAAGGGCCCCCTCCCCGGGCATCCGCCGGGCATCTCTCCGCTGGCAGCACACCTGCGGGAGCGCCCTCCGTCCTGCTGCAGCAGCGGCGCCGGTTGGAAGGAGCCGCCCCCACCGCTGAGGAGGCTGCCTGGGAAGGAGCCCTTTTTGCCCCTTGACGGGGCGGGGGGGGGGGGAGAGATTCTGGAAAGAGAAATAGGAGCTGGGCTTGGGGTGGGGAGGGGGGCTGCCCTGTGGCCCAAGCCCCCCCTCCTTCCCAGCAATTTTGCCAGGCACCCCGTTTTTGTAGTCCTGTGCCAAAAAAGCAGGCAGAACAGAAAGAAGCGTTTCAACAAATCCAGGCATTTTTTCACCCTAGAAAAGCATTTAATATTTTGGAGTCAGAAATGCCCAGATCCTGTTGGCCATTTACACTCATGTAAGGAAAAACTGCCTGAGTCACAGGCGGCCAGGAAGGGAGCCAGCCCCTTGTCAGTGTGACTTACGAGCAAACTGCCAACAGAATTCTGGCCCCAAAAAGGAGAGGCTGGAAGGGCCACACCCCTGGTTTCTTGCACCCAATTTGCAGCTGGATGGATGGTGCTAAAGAGAAAGAAAGATTTGTGTGTGGGGGCGGGAGCCCCTCCACTCAGGTGGTGTTTGATGGGCCCCTCCTGTGCCTGCTCTCTCTGCCCTTCCAGTTCTCTCTTTGGACTTCCTCCCAGCCATCCCTCCCCAACCCCCTCCTCACACCAAGGGGTTTGGTACATGCAGGGGCAGGCCTACAAGCCTGTTGCTCTGGGGCAGTGTGGGGAGAGGGCTGCACTTGTGGGTCTGTAGAACAGAAGGAGGCTGTATTTTCTGTTGATCTGCTGCCGTTGTGGAAAAGCAGCTTCTGCTGGTGCGGAGGTAATGTGGCAGGGAGTTCCACAGACAAAACAAATGTTGTATGCAATGAATGCCTTTGCTTCCCCCCCCCCCCAAAAAAAGAAGGGATTCCAGCAATCTGTGCTTGAGGAGACTGGGGCAAAGTAAACATGCTCGCGCTGCGTCCATCTCTCTAGTTTGCTTTCTCGCTTTCCTCTTCTCCCCCATCTCAAAAGGCCCAGCAGAGCGAGCCTGACAGCCGCTCCATTAACCAGATTACTCTCGTCATCCCTCCCCCTCCCCCAGCCAACCTCTGTTCGGCTCCGCTTTTTGCTGCGTCCCTTTTCAGATTGAATGCATTTGGCTTATTAAAAGGGTAAGCAGGGTTTACGGGCGAAGTGCGACCCCAGTGCGTTTTTTATTGAAAGCCGCCGCAGCGCTGATTCTGTGGGGCTGCAGACAGACTGGTGGGGCTGGAGCGAGCCGCAAAACGTTTTAAGAACATGAGTCACTGTTCTCATCCCTAGAGGGCGGAGGGAGGTGCAGGAGAAGATTGACCCCCCCCCACCCTCCCCACCCCCTTTCTGCAGCCTCTCTGCACATGGCCAGAGCCTAACCCCAGTCCTTCAAGAATTCGTCCGCTCCTCTGGGAGCCGGGCCACGACTGTCGCCACGTCTTGGGGTGGGGAGTTCCACAGAGATACGTGGATTACGCACAACGCACAGCGTTGCGCCTGTCTGTGGATGGGGCGGCATAGCTTCGGCTTTGCCATAAGTGACCCGGGAAGACAAGGAAGGAAGAAGGCAAGGAGGCGGCCAAGCCTCTCGGCCGTTGCCAGACCCTCACAGACCCCTCCTCTCGGGCTTGGGAGACGATCCGGGCATCTGCCCCTTGATGTGCGCCCACCACCCTTGGCTTGATCGTTAGGAGTGAAACTTTGTTTCAAAATGAAGGGTGAGGTCCCTGCCAGGCTGCCCTCAGAAAAATGTTTCATGTGCTTCTTGTTATTTAATTTGCTAAATAATGGCACTCATTAAAATGCAAAATGTAAAAACAGAACACACACGCGCGCGCACACACAAAGTCACCATTTCCCTGCAGCTCTGACAGCCACTCCCAAGCAGGCCAGGATCCATGGCTGGTGGCTCCCTGCGAGTGAACAACAGCCACTGACAGGCTGCCACGTGCCCTCTACTAATCACTACCCCGTGGTCAGGACCACCGTGGCCCCCATCAGCCTCTGCATGCAGCTGGCACCTTTTGCCTTGGTGGCTTATTTAACCTCGAATGGTATTGGCCCTCGGAATACGTCTGTTCCCATCATTGGGAGGGACCCATTTGCCGCTCCCCCCCCCCCCCCAATTTAACTAGCCTGAATAACACCATGGGTTTTCTTCTTGCCCACTGGGATTTCCTAGCGAGAGGCTCGGAGCACCCTTTCCGGAGCAGATGGGAGGCAGGAGGGCTTTCCTGCTTCCTCTCTTGCAGGTCAGTTTCTAAATGCTGGTTTTCTACTCTGCGTTGACAGATATTTGGAAATCCAAGTCCTCCCATCCTAAGCACTTTGTTAGGGTCTGTATACTCCCTGGTGGAACGTCCTTCCAAGGAAACCTGTGCAGGATCCGTCCTGTAGGTCTAGAGAGTCACGGGGGTGCTGAGCAGGCAGTAGACCTTGCAGCTTTCCATGGGGTTTACCTCTGTGTATTTATTGGTTTGATTTCTATACCGCCCAGCTGGCTACAAGGCCACTCTGTCAGTGTACGTAGGACCAGACGGCACGTGGATCGTGACTCGCAAATCGTTTCCTCCTGCAGCTTCTTGGGTCCATCGGGTTTTAAAAGTTTGGTGAGACAGAACTTTCTGGGCAGAAGCCTTTCTCTGCGGTGGGCATGAGAGGGCCAAACTGAACCGGAGGTTTCTGCCTGCTTATTTAGGTGAGGTGTTAGGCTAGTGGGTGGGTGATTTCCTGTTTTGTTTTGGGGTTTTTTAAGCCGCCTTCTAGTCCTCCATGGAGGAGGCTGCCTTTAGTCATGAGCTGCCTGTTTTGGTGAGCCGGATAGGCTTTTCACATTTCCCGAAGTCAAAGTCAAAGGTGGTTTTGGTGTCGGCTGCCCTTCGAAAATTAACTGCTCAGGCAGCAGAATGTCGCGGGCTGGCCCGGCCTGTTTCCCTCTCTCCGGTCCCCTCCGTCTCCTCTGCCCTCGGCCGGTCTCAAGGCCCCACTCCGGGCACCTGTCCTGTTTCAGACAAGCATGAAAAGGAAGGCGATGTGGATTTGTGGGGGTTCTGGAACTACATTTCCCAGAATTCCTCTGCCACCGAGGTCCGGCTGCCTGGGTAATTCTGGGAGCCGTAGTCCAAAAGCTGAAAGCTGCCCATCATGCGCTCATCGAAAAGGGAAAATGTGGTTGGTCTGGCATGTCTTTTGCTGCAGCTGCTTTTCCCGTCCTCTCGGCATCATCCTCCAGCGGCTGATGCTGCTGGAAAGGCAGCCGCCTTTGCTCCTTCTGGCTTCCTTGGGCTCTGCTGCTGACCAGGAGGTGTGGCCTCCCTTGGGCTGCCCCAGGCTTCTGCCGACAGTGGTTGCGCACGCTCTGGTCGAATGTAGTGAAGGTGGCGGCAAAGAGGCCGGGCCTTGCACTGGGAGGTTCCCGGTTCAAACCCCACCTCTCCAGGAACTCTGCTGAGACATGCCCCCACCCCCGGTTTGCCCCAGTCCTCCCCCCCCCCCCATTAACTGTATGGGGCATAAGAGCAATGGGTCAGTTCCAGAAAGAGCAGAGGCTCCTGACTCCTGCTTCCATGCGATGTTTGCCCTGGTCTGCTGGATTTCTAGGCATGCTTTATGTCTAGCCCGCATCCGTTAAAGGTACGGGAAGGCAAATATTTCCGAGAGGGAACCGGCTTCTGTGTCACAGGTTTTCTGACGCGGTCCCTGCCTTTTTGCACCTCTTGGAAACACGGAGCCGGTCATCTGGAAATCTTTGCATTTCTGTGCCGCTCTTTCGAGAGAGAGGCTGGCACTGGGGGGGGGGGGGGTAAACACCGGATGCTGAGCGTGGCACACTGGGTTCGCCGGGTGGCTGCAGAGGGATGTGTGTCCTGTTTAGCACGAGGGGATGGGGAAGGGGGGTGGAGGGCCCCAAGGTTTTGTGATGGCGGTCTCGTTTCCCCTCTGCTTCCTCTCGGATGAGGGTTGTTGCCTAAGGCAAGATGAATACGCTGGAGGGGAAGAAGATGGGCCCCAAATATCCTTCCGGCTTGGCTGATGATGGGGCTTTTTTTGTTGTTGTTCCAAGACAAGGAGTTCCCTAGCCCTGTGTTGGGAGGAAGAGAAGGGATGAAGGAAGCAGCTGAGCAGTGGCATGAGCGCCTTCTCTTGGGAGGTGTGTGGAGAGTCAGGAGGTGGGCAAATCAGAGGATGCAGATGGATTCTGGAAATGGCCCTCGCCTTGAGGCTTGTCATGGAAACCCTAGCACCTTGTCTCTGACCTACCCCTCCCTGTCATTTGTCATTCTGAAGTACTATTTAAATACCCAGTGCTCAGGGAAACACAGTGATAAAAGCGTTTAGGTAAAACATGGCTCATGCAAATGTTGTACAAATTCGGTTGGGGTGTTGGTTGGCCTAGGAGAGCCAGGGCAGTGCAGTGAACAGAGAAGGTCAGGAAAAGACTCGGGAGAACTGGGTTCAAATCCCCACTCGGCCATGGAAACACGCCAGAGGTTGGGAGATGCTGAACATTTCAGATACCTTCAACCTTCCTTCCTCCCCCCTTCCTTTAATTTATATGCTGCCCTATGAGTGCAGCGCACTCTTTTGAGTGCTTTACAGCAAAATAAAATATAGCCCGGCAACAAAAGGGTTATAAATAGAACCAAGAGACTATAAATGATGCTACGAGAGGCTTAATATCATTTATCAGATAAGGCGGAAGAAGAGGCATAACATCAGATATAAAATCAGGCAGGGACGTCATAGAAGGCTTCTCTGAACAACCATGTGTTTCAAAGCCTCTTAAGTGTTGGGCGGGGGGGGGGGGGCAGGCGCAGCTCCCACCAGGAGCTGGATCCAGAGCGTTGGAGCTGCCGTGAAGAAAGTGGAGGATTTCTTGGGTAGGGTATCCGAAAAGGCAAGAGAACTGGCACCCACTCTTGCAAGCACGTGACAGTCTTAGATACCTGTGAGCATTGGGTGAGGGCGAAGGGCTTCGTGTGTGTCTGCTCACTTGCACAGAGAAGACATTTAAAAAAAAAAACATGGAGAAGAGGGCATGAGTTTCTGTTGTTTCAGGGGAGGGGAATAGCTGGTCTTGTGAATGCTCCTTGCCTGGAACTCCCTTGGCTGCTTTTATCACCTGGTGACCCCCCCTCCCCTTCTGTCTGACCCTTGGAGGGACCAAGAGGCTGGTTGGTGGTGGGTTGTCTCTTTCTGCAAAGGCTTGTGTGGGGAGGGAGGAGCTGCTGAGCGGGGACTGGCCCAGGTTGGTTAAAAAAAGGATTTGAGCCAAAAAAGAGAGAGGCCAACGGCCTTTGGGTGCAAACTCTGCTCCATGCCTTGAAAGCAGAAAGGTTGGGGGGGGGGTTGGTTTTTTTTTTTTTAAGGGTTTTCTTTCTTTCTTTCTTTTTTTGGCTTGTTGTCGTTGTGGGTTGCTGACTCAGCGCAACTGCTTGGGGAATTCAGGCTCTCTAGATCAGCAGCTGCAGCCTAATCAAAGGCCCCCATCCGAGGGGGGGGGCCTTCACCCATATCCGGTTGTGTTTGAAGGCAATCCTCTGCAGGTCATCTGGCCGTGCAGGAGGAGATCTCGTTGGGGTGGTTATCCGGGGTGCTTCTTCGTGCCGGGCGGTTGTGGTGTTTGTCGTGCCCTTGGGAAGGGGCCTGCGGTCAATGTAAAATTTGGAGGTGGCACATTTCACCGGCTGGTTTTGTGAACATCGGGCAGCACAGACCAAACCCCCGTTGGGCACCAGGAACAAGGAAGCTCCTGTCCGACAGCATGATTTGAATGGAGGGCTGCCCCTCTGCTAGGCCCAGGGACAGGCTTGAAGGCACTTCCTCTTCTCCAGCTGCCTTCCGCTTTCCCCAGCATCATCATTATCCTTTCTGGGGAGTCTCGTCTGTTCTTGAGGCTTCCAAAATACGATAGTTTCAATTGAGTCATTTTTGCTTCTGGACAGAGTTCAGGTTTGATTCAGTCCGGACACCAGTTGTCTTTCTGTTGGTCTGTGGTGTCGAGAGAACGGACCCCTCCAATACCACATTTCAAATGAGTCCATTTTTTTCCCCATCCCACTTTCACGTCTTTACAGCGTGGATGGCCCTGGTCTGGCCTTCCTTTTTATCCAGTCTCTCCACCGACTTCTTGGCTGCTGTCGCCATCGCGGCAATAACGTCAGAGCAGCGATGGCCTGAAATAACTTCCTTGAGACGAGGAATATAATGAAACCACAACTTGCGAGTTGTCTTGAGAACAAGCACTGTGTGGGGTGGGGTGTATTTTCAGTTCTGCAGTTACGAGTACGAGGGTGATCAGTGAAGGTAGACTAAAGGGAATGAATGGAGACCAGGAAATTTGCAAAACAAGCAAAACCTAGGAAGCTGGCAGACTTTGGCCACGTCATAAGAAACAAGAAGAACAGATGGTTCAAGTTGGTCATTCAAGCTAACATGAAGAGAGGAAGATGTGCCGGAAGGAAAGCGGGTGGGTGGGGGGGACGACGACAGGGGGGGAGCTGGTTTGGATGCAGCTCGTTGTCCAAAGTTAGAATGGCCTTGATGACGTCCAGCCCCTGGGACGAGAGGAACAAGAGGAAGAATTAATTTGTAACATCGTTAATTAAAGAAAATCCAATACAGTGCAGATGCTGCCAGTAATGAGTAAGAGTAATGAGGAACGCTGATGATTGCTTTAAAACAATGTTATTCAGCAATTAAAGTAATAGATTTTTAAATTGTTGCAGCTGTTTGGTAGGGAGAAGGGGGGGAAAACGTCAATTTATGACAGTTTCCCCCCCCCCCAAAGGTAAGCATACTTTTAAGAGCCAGCCTTTGAGGGGGGGGGGGCTGAAGAGATTTTGCTGCATGAGGGGGGGGGGAAAGGCAATCCCCCCCCCCATACAGAAGGCTGATAGCTGGGCTGGCCTTGACACTCTGGTGCAGATGGCTGGCAGTGGGACAGCATCATCTTCTGTTGTTGCTGCTGGCCAGCCTTGGGGTGGGGTGGGGGTTGTGGGTGGGGAGAGGCAGGTTGGGAGTGGAAAGCACGGCACCTGCAGCTGTGTTTCCGTTCCCCCTTGCCGCTTCTCCCTGGCATGTCCTGCCGCCCGCCCCCCGGGATGGTAGGACAGGCGCTCTGGGTCCCAGGGGACTGGCTTTGGGTCTGTGGAGTTTCCTCTCTGTTTTTACTTGCACTTCAGCAGGAGCTGACTCACCCTGGCAGAAGTGGCTCCAAGGTGGGAATCATCCCTGTGTAGAGACACCAGGCATTGAACCCGTGACCTTCTGCGCACAGAGCAGAGGCTCTGCCCATGATCTCCTGTTTCTCCTAGAAAAGACCACCTCATCAAGGAACGGTTGGTCCTTCAGAGCTCACGAGGGCAGCCTCAGGCTGCCCAAGGCCGTGCAGAGCCAGGAGCCAAGGCCCGCCCTTGGCCAGACCCAGGTGAAACCGTGCCACCCCTGGGCGAGTGGGAGTAGCCTCGGTCAAGCTGAATCGGGGGAGGTGAATCGGCATCATTGACTGGGGTGGCAGGACTGCGTTTTCTCGCGGCAGCTCCCGGGCTCCTGATCCATAGCACATCATCTCTCGAGGTCCCCGAGGGAGGTGCTGGTTTCGGAGCCTCTCTGGAGAGAGTGGCTTGCCAAGGCCAGCTCGTGGAAATGGGGGGCTGGTCGTGCCCCTCTTCAACCAGGAACTGCCCTCCTGTTTTGCAAGCAGAAGATGCCACATGGCTGTGGGTCGGCTGCTCCTGCAGCTTGGCGGGTGACCCCCCCCCGGAGGGCCGTCTGCCTGCGGCAACCGGGGCCCCTTTCCTCGGCTGCTCTTCTCCCTCAAGCCTTGACCGTCCAGGAGACCCTCTGGACTGCTTTAACCCGGCTGCTGGAGATGGATGGAAATGGGACCTGCTTGCAAACAGGCCATTGTTGTTACCCCCAGGCTTCCTCGGGTGACCTGTGGCTCTCAGGAGGAGGTGGGCTGCCACCGGGTGAAGCCCCCTGGTCTTGGCGTCTTGGGCTGCAGTAAGAATAACGGGGCTTACCCCGCCACCCTCGGTGGTTTTGATGCTGCAGGTCTGGTTCTCCATCCCAGACTTCAGACGCTGCCGGTCATCTCGGGGGCCTAACCAGTGAACCTGGGGGGGGGGCAATCTTTGTCATGCACCAGATACCATGGGGCCCTCTGTTCTGGATGCATGTGAGTTTTGGAGGGGGGGGGTAGGCAAGGTGGACAAGGACCATTTTTGTCGCCCCTTCCTCAGCTCAGATGGAAAAAAAATTTTCTGGCCTGGGAATGAGGGTGAAAAGAGCTTCTTTTTTCTGTTCCCACAGTGACTTCTTGATCCTTCCGGGCTTCATTGACTTCTCGGCAGACGAGGTGGTGAGTTCAAGTCCTCAGCTGGCCTTCGTCATCACTTGCCTGTTTGTGGTACGGGGGGGGGGGGGGCGAGCGGGGGATGGTGGGTGCAGGATGGGGCCCATTGCCTCGTCCAGTGTTGTCTCCCCGGGAGGTGTGCCATTCAGAGCGCTTGGAGCTGTCAGCTGCGCAGGAGGGATCCTGTCCCAGGCATCCTGTTCCCCTGCTGGCCAACCCCATGTCGCTGAGATTAACACACACACACCCCCAGGCAGGACACAAGCACACTGGCACCCCTTCCCACGCGCTCCCCCATCGTTGGCCTTCAGAGAGGGACAGGCTGGGCCTCCAGAGGATTTGGCCCGGGTGTTGTGGACAGACCTGGATCTTAACCCTTCTGGGTGCAAAGCAGCTGCTCTGCCACTGAGCCGCCCCCCCCACCTTCCTCTTTTCGCCCTGGAGGCCCCTCAGTTGGAGTGTGCCAGGAGGGGGGTCTCTCTTCTCCCCCCCCCCCTTTGTTTATTTGGACTCCCAACTCCCAGGATTTCTGGGAGCTGGCCCCAGCCACAACGACAGCAACCGCAGAGGAATGGCGCATCCTCAGAGAGAGAGAGAGAGAGAGAGATTAATGGGCAGAATTCTGGGGGTTTCAGCCCCCAGACCCACGCGGTCCTTTTGCTTCCATGTAGAGAGGACCCCTTCTCCAGGAAACCCCCCCCCCCCCCCGCCCACCGCTTCCTGTCTTGTGCAGGGAGCCGGACCTGAGGCAGCCTTGGCAGGAGAGGGACCTTGCTCCATGTGAGTGACATGGAGGGGTCTGTCAGTGTGAGCTGGAACTCCCAGGAATCTGTCCCAGGGATTTTGGGGTCCAACTCCCCCCCCCCCCGCCAAGTGGCACCTCTGCTCACCACTCCCCTTCTCTTTCCAGGCCAGCTGGGCTGGCGTACGGACCCTTGGGCTGGGGCTGGGGTCTCAACGTTGCACCCCTGCTGGCCCAGCCGGAGGGGGACCTCCCGGCAGGGGCGGGACTGGCCTTCCCTCCAGGGCTGGGAGAAAGAGGGGGTGGCAGGGTCCCTGCTTGGGGGGGGGGGGTCCCCTTGGGGCGGCTGAAGGGCAGCTTTGTTGCCCAGCCCTGCTGGGTTGGTGGGGCTGGGTTTCCGTTCCAGCCTGGCACAGGCATGTCAGGGTTTGGGCACCTTGGCACCCTCTGGAGAAGGCTGTAGCCAGAGAGAATGACTGGCGTGCCACCTGAGAAGCAGGGGTGAGCCCCCGCCACGGTGGTGGCCCACCTCTCGGGCTCTCTCCTTGTCCATGGCGCACACGCACCCCCTGAAATGTTCCCGGGGAGGAGACTGTGCTGTGTGTTGGCCACCAAGCCTGACTGGGTTAGATGGGGGGGGGGTCATGGAGGGGGGTGGATGCTCTTGGGTGAATCTCTGCTGCCCCCTAGTGCCGCCTTGATGTCATGGCAGGGATAGAAATGAGGTGAGGGGCACTGGTCCCCGAGGATGAGTCAGAAACCGCCTCCCACAGGTGGGCAATGCCTTTATTAGTCCCCCCCCCTCCCGCCCCGCTTCTTCCCCCATAGCTCCAGGGTGCAGGGAAGCTTTGGGGTTTTCCAGAACTGCCTAATGAGGCAAAGTGTCATTGGAAGAAACACAGGTGGGGAAGGAGAAGCAGAGAAGTCTAGAAGTCTGTCCAGGTGAATCAATGGCTGTTTGGGGGGTCGGGGGGGGGGGGCTGGAGCCTGAGTCAGCCTGAGCAAAAAACCCCACACCTTTCTGCCCTGCTTTTATTGAAGGCAAGCCCGGGATGGTCTTTGCCCCGGTTGTAACGTGTTGCTTGATCAGGTTGGTCCCTTGCTGGTCTGTGGCAAGGATGGGTTCCCCAAGTCCACCCCCACCCCCTTTCATCAAACACTGTCCTTCCGGCCCCCACTGGGCACCCCCAGCCTTCATTATCATCTCAAAGGGATACGCTTCTTAGCAAAACCTCCACGTAAGGGGAATGGGCTTTATGACTCTCTCTCTCTCTCTCTCTTTATTTTGGAAAAGAAAGTGGGATTTTGATACTCAACCGGGCTGACTTTCTCTAGAAGGGGAAAGGTCTGTGTTGCAGTGTTTGTGGGCTGCATGCGGGAACAGGGTGGAAAGCAGCACGTGTCGGGTGCTTGGGAATCTGGTGCTGAGGGGATAAGCTCGTCAGAGCTAATTAGGCCAAACTGACTGGTTGGCTAATCTGCCAGCTGAGCTGGTGAAGGTCAGGCTGAGGAAGGGAAGGGAAGGGGGTGGGTTGGTGGGAGTGAGAAATGCCAGTGGATCGATCATCGTTAGGGTGAGGATGACAGAGGGGGCACACTCTCGAAGGGGTTCGGGGGGGGCACGAGAGCCAATGAGGAGGGGTAGCGACTGGGTCGGTTCCAGGACCTGAGCTGCCGACGGACTTGCCTGTGGAGGAGTTTGCTTCCGGTTGGGGAAATTTCCTGGTTGTGATACAGACACCCTCTTGGGCCTTGGGTGCATCCCTTTGCCCCCAGATAGTCCTCCTGCCACATGAGCCACGCTTTTCCTTTTTATGTCTTTTTGCCACCGTTGAGGAAGAGTTTTTCTGCTACGAATTTTAATGTGAAGTATTGGTCAAGAGTCCACCATGCAAAGCTAACGGTGGAGACTTTGCCTTTAAAAATACGCCAGGCAGCATGGAAAGCGGTTATTATGCTAGCTAGCAGAGACGATCAGTATGGAAACACACAGCAACAGCAACAGGGGTAAGGAAACTCGTAGCTGTGTAGGAAACACACCTAGGGCAGTGAATGAGTAATTTCACAAGGATATGTCTTCCAGGTCTCTTTCCCAGCATATATCCAGGGTTCCCTTGGTCTCTGCTTTTCCTTTAATGAGATATAATATTTCCCTTCCAGAGACCAGGCAGGAACCTGAGTAACCTTGTTTTATTGTTTTGTCGTACCATTTCCTGGAGGAGAACGAATACATGATCGTGGCCCACTTTCCCACAATCAATTGGGCTTTTACTATATGGCAGAAATACTGGCTGTTCAATATTGCATTGTTGCTAATCCTAACAGAAGCAGTTGTGTTTTGAAGTTATAAAAAGGCGGAGACTCTTCTCAAAGCATCGGTCAAGGGTCCACCACGCGAGGCTCATTCACTGGTTGTGGGAACTCCGTTTTGTGGTGACGGCTCTCAGTGGCGGTTACGTCGTGTGGTGTGTCGCCTGGCTCCTACGTACCGCAGGGTTCTTGGTGGTGGTGCTGGCGGCTTTTTGTGTTTTTCTAAATGGTAGTTCGTGGGGCCGTGCCCTGCACAGCGAACATTGCCTCCTCCTCCTCCTCCGCAGGACCTGACCTCGGCCTTGACGCGCAAGATCACCTTGAAGACGCCGCTCATTTCCTCCCCGATGGACACGGTCACAGAGTCCGACATGGCCATTGCAATGGCGGTGAGCCCTTGCCGGGGGGGGGGGGGGGCGCGGAAGAAGCATTTGGGTGCCTCTCTTCATTGCCTGTTTGAGGCGGGAGGGAGGGGGCCTGCGTTGAAGGAAAGGAGAATCGGGCTTTAGAGAGGACAGGAGAAAAGTTTGGCTGCTCTTCCGTACCTGCGGCCACGCTCAGGCTCGCTGTGGGATGCTCAGAGAAGCTGCTTCCGGGACACCCTTTCCTCATGGTTTTCTCTGTGGGAGGAGGTCTTGCTTGTCACCAGTGGCTCTACTTGGCTGGGAAGGAAAGGCTCAGGTCCAATTGGCTAGTGACCGCGTGGGGATACCCGCCGGGTTGGAGCCTTCAACTGGCAGGGACCTTCCTGGCCCAGCTCCGGACATGTTCTGGGCATCGGGGCTGACGGCTTGGGCTGGGCGGTTTCTCGGTACCCTGCTTCTTTCGGCCTGTGACTCTGGCCTGCCTCTTGATTCCTGCTCTCCCTTGCAGCTTATGGGTGGCATTGGCATCATCCACCACAACTGCACCCCCGAATTCCAGGCCAATGAGGTCCGTAAGGTGAAGGTGAGTGTCGGAGGGAGTGGTGGGTTTTTGCCTCCCCAGCATTGACACCCCCCCCCCCGGAAGAACCTGAGGTGGTGATGGAGGAACGCAGCACGGCCAGCCTGGCGTTTCGGGACGGGGCGGATCCGCTCTTCCTCTCTGCAGACCTGCCTCCTTGGAGGGCGGCCCCACCAGTGGAGGGGGGGGAAGGGGCCTCCTCTGCGGCTCATGAGCCGCCCCCGGAAACGGGTTGAAAGAAAGCACTCAGGAGCTCTCTTGCTTCCCCCTCGCTTCCTTTCCCTCCTCGCGGTGCAGAAATTCGAGCAGGGCTTCATCACGGACCCCGTGGTGCTGAGCCCGACCCATACAGTGGGCGACGTCTTCGAGGCTAAGATCCGGCACGGCTTTTCGGGGATCCCGGTGACCGAGACGGGCAAGATGGGCGGCAGCCTCGTGGGCATCGTCACCTCCCGGGACATCGACTTCCTTTCCGAGAAGGATTACGGCACCCCTCTCAGCGAGGTGAGGTGGGGGTGGTTTGGGGGGCGCTTGAGCATCCCTTGTTGATTCGGATGCCTTTCCCTCTCCTCCCCCCCACATCAGAGGGCTTCCGAGGCAACCGTGGAAGGGAATGGGCGGGCGGGCAGGCGGGCGGGTGCGTGTGGTGTGTCTTCCAAACAGAAGAGACTCTGTGGGGCTCATGGCCAGTCAGCTGAGGATGTGGCTGGCACCCGTGGCACCCTTTGGGCTTCCCTCAGCATCAGGATGGCACCCTTTGGGGGGCTGGGGCTGTCTGGAGGCTCCTGGTACCCTCTGGATGATTGGGGCAGGCAGGATGGGCCCTTGGGGGGGGGGGGGAGGCGGCTTGAGAAAAGCTGGCTGAGGCTCCCTCCCCTCCTCCCCTCTTCCCTCCTCTCCCCCCCCATCCCCGAGTGCAGGTCATGACCAAGCGGAGCGACCTGGTGGTGGCCCCCGCTGGGGTCACTTTGAAGGAAGCCAACGAGATCTTGCAGCGGAGCAAAAAAGGTATCCATCGTGGGAAGCACCGCTGAGTCACGGCAGGCGCCTCCCTGGGGGGCGGTGGCCTGCCGTTCGCCCCCGCGGTGCCCGCCCCCCCCAAGGCAAGCGGAGTGTCCTTCTGGGACTCCTTGCAGGCACGCCTCTTCGTGCTCTCACCCCCCCCACACACACCCTTTCTCCATGGGTCAGGAAAACCCCACCCGCTGCCCGTCCTTCGCCTGCCCAGGACACCGGCCTGTGGGCCACGGGGGTCATTCTCTGGGTTGGATGCAGGGGGTGGGGGGAGGAACGGGTCAAGGCCTGAGACCTTCCCAGGGGGACAGGCAACCTCCTGGTTCACAGTCTGGCACTCCCCCAATGCAGGCGCGCACGGGTGCCGTCCCACCCACACCCCGGGCTGCCGCCCGATCCTGACTGTAACCTTCCAGGATCCAGCTGTGGTCCCCCGCTTGGGGGTGGGTGGGTGCTAGAGTGCCACCCAGCACGCTAGAGTTCTGTGAACGGGCAGGGCAAGAATGCCTTCTGCCCTCCTACCCGGGAAAGGAGGTGGTTTGACAGCATGAATGGGATTTGGGTCGTACTGTTCTGGTGTGGGCACCAGCCGTGCCTCTGATTTTGGCAGCCTGGGCTGAAGCCAGCGGGGGGTGGGGGGGGTGCTGAGCGCTCCTGGCACAGGGCCTCTCCATTGTGCCTCCCTCCCCTTGTGGCATCCGTGTGTGTGTGTGTGTGTGAGTGTGAGACTGTGGAGCAGAGCTGGGCTGTGGAGGAATCGGGCCGCTCTCTTGGAGGGCCAGCTCCTGCCCGCCTCTTGCCAAGCGGTCCACCTTCTCTCTTCTGCTCCCCCCCCCGCCCGCGGTCTCCCTCCAGGGAAGCTCCCCATAGTGAATGATGAGGATGAACTGGTGGCCATCATTGCCCGTACGGACCTCAAGAAGAACCGCGACTACCCGCTGGCCTCCAAGGACTC
Organism: Intellagama lesueurii; assembly: GCA_037013535.1. NCBI lineage: Eukaryota > Metazoa > Chordata > Lepidosauria > Squamata > Agamidae > Intellagama > Intellagama lesueurii. The sequence goes on along the minus strand of JBAJHW010000005.1, from coordinate 677,110 downwards.
ACGCAAGCAGCTGCTCTGCGGGGCTGCCGTCGGCACCCGGGAGGACGACAAGTACCGCCTAGACCTCCTCATGCAGGCGGGGGTGGACGTGGTGGTGCTGGTGGGTCTCCCCTCCCCTCCCCTCCCCTCCCCTGCTGCTGCCCGGGAGGTGTCGGGAGGGGCCGACGCACTCCATGGGACCGCAGTAGGGTGTTGCGTTACGGCCTTCTGTTTCCTCCTTTGTGGCTGAACCCTGTGGGGCACAGAGCAGAGCTGTCCCGGGATGTGTGTGGGCGGCCCGGAGAGCTTTCCTGAGCTCCGTGGCTGGCATCGGTGGCTGCCAGGGCTGAAAGGGAACGTCAGATCCCAGACACGTCCATCCCGGAGCGTGGCTTCCGTTTGATCCCTCTTTAGCTGCTGTGGCTCCGTTCTGGGGCTGGTATTTTGGCCGTCTGGAGCCTCAGGGACCGAAATGGGATTGGATGCTGGCGGTGGGTGAGGGTCTTGCGACACTCCAAGGCCGGTCTTTTTTGGGAAAAAGATGGGAGCGCCTGCTTTGAAAAAAGAAAGCCGAGGTGGGGGTGTTCCTTCTCCCTGCCCTTGGCCGACCCCATCCGGTGGCTCCGTCGGGCGAGCGCTGCTGCCCCGGGACCCTCTGGCCGAGCCCTTCCTGCTCCTGTTCCCCTCAGTCGCTTGGGGGAAGATCCTGTCGATCCAGATCCAGAGAGTTCCCCTCTTCACTTCTTTGCCCCCATTTATTTTCTTCTTCTTTTGGGGTGGGGAAGGGGAGCCCCGGTGTGATGCACGGGGTAGGGTGGGGTGGGGGGTTGGGGAAGGGCCTCTTCCACACAGGTTTGCTCTAATGGGATCCTTTCTTCCTCTCTCCTCCCCACCCACCCCTCCCATTTCTGCTCCCCCCCCGCCCGGTCCCCAAAAGGACTCTTCTCAGGGAAATTCCGTGTATCAGATCAACACGATCCACTACATTAAGCAGAAATATCCAGAGCTGCAAGTCATTGGGGGCAATGGTGAGCATCAGGGGGGGTTGGAGAAGTCCCCTGCTGCCATCCTCACCCAATTACGACTGCCCTTTTGGCCCCATGTGGATGCAAGGGGGAAAGGGAAGCCAAAAATCAGTGTCAGAAATGCAAGAGCAGCCGGCTGGGGGAGAGGAAGGGTCGGAGAGCCCTGCGCTTTCGAGTCCAAACAGCCGGAAGGGAGCATCCCTGATCGCTGCACCGGGGGGGGGGGGGCGCTTGCTGGCGTGATGTGGGACCCAGAGCTTTGGCACCTGCCCAGGGAGCCTTCCTGGGTCAGGCAGTGGAAGAGGTGCTGTAAACCCACCGCCTGCTGCCGCCAGGGACACCCCCACCCCCAGCAAACCCTCCTTTTCTGCTTGGGATCATGTTTTCCGGACAACAGTGCGCCATGCCTGTCTGGGGCTTCCTGCCCCTCACATGCCAGACCCTCTCTCCCTAGATGGAGCCTTGAGCCACTTGGTTTCATCCGGGGCACACCCACACACCCAGGAAGCTCTCCCTCCGGCCAGGTATTTCATAAGCGCCTTGGTTTTCTCTCTTATTGGATGCCCAGTGGTGACAGCGGCCCAGGCCAAGAATCTCATCGACGCTGGCGTGGATGCCTTGCGCGTGGGCATGGGCTGCGGCTCCATTTGCATCACACAGGAAGGTGAGCCCCAGGCGGGAGCTGGGAAGGGCGGCAGCCCCGTGGCCAGAGCTACCCCTCTCTGGGTCAGCATTCCCTGACCCAGAGAGGGTCCTTGTCCGGCTTGGGGCTTGCCGTAGTAAACCCTGGGACATCCTGTCTGTCTCTCTTGTAAATGAACTGCTTGGTGGGTTGGGACACAGTATCCAAAATCCTGTTGCGCACTTACACAAAAGGCGTACCTTTTAGTGTTACTGTGCTGTAAGATAAGAAATCTCCATAAGGATTGCTGAGTCACATGACAACAGACAAGGCTCACAGAGAACTGCTGGCAAACCGATGCTAAAAGTTACACTTTTTGCGTAAGCACCCAACAGGATTTCAGCCGTTGCTTCTCCAAGCTTAGAAATAGGTTTTGGCTTTTGTGTGTGTCCTTTGAAAGCGAATGTGTGTGTGTGTGTGTGGGGGGGGTGATCTCCCCAAAGTCCCTCCCCCATGTGAGAGTGGGCAGAGGCATAACTGGTGGTTTTGTGGACATTCTGGTCCCTGATTGGTCCCTGTGGGTGCTCTTTAAACAGGAATGCTTGGCCAGGGTGGGTGGGTGGACTTAGAGGATGATTCTCTTGGTCTCTTCCTCTCTGGCTATAGCTCACGTTGTGCCTTTTACATCTGAATCTCTTTTGATCATTTTTGTTATGGCAGAACTGGGTAGCGTAAGGTTGGGGAGGGACAAATTTGGCAGATCTGGGGTTCCATTTTCTGTCCCTGGGGGTCCTTTGGGGATGACACAGATAGTGCGGGACTGAAAAAAAATGAATTCATCACCCTCTCTTTTTTTTTTTTTTTTTTTTTCTCTACGTTGCTGTTGCAGTGATGGCGTGTGGCCGGCCCCAAGGCACAGCCGTGTACAAAGTGGCAGAGTACGCCCGCCGGTTTGGCGTGCCCGTGATTGCAGATGGTGGCATCCAAACGGTGGGCCACGTGGTCAAAGCGCTCTCGTTGGGAGCTTCCACAGGTGAGCCGGGTTGGGGAAGGAAGAAGGCGGAACGGAACCAGGCCGGGGATTTTTGAAGGGTGACGGGTTATGAGAAGAGAGAAAACTATAGAAATAGTAAAACCCTGGATAGGCTCGGTCCTGTAAGAGAGACCACCAGCAGAAGCCCCGTGGGTTTTTTGTGACGTCAGCCTTTCTCTGTGGGGCTGGTAGAACACAGCAAGGGCGTTCTGCCCCCTCTTGGCAGCTCCCGGGGCCCCTGCCTCCCTGGGTCTTTTCTGCAGGGGATGTCGGTGTTCAGGACTCGGAAGCCAAGTGGCGGGTGTGCCGGTTTCCTTTGAGGAAGCTGCTGGATGTATGCTTTCTGACGTGCCGCTCCTCGGCCTTCCAAGCCTGGTTTTTCTTCATGTATCGGTGGTTCCCTTCTTCCCCCTTTGGGGGAAAGGAGCCAGCTGACCGTCGGGCGAGCCCTCTTTCTCCTGTACTTACACAGGACATTCTCCCTGCTTCCCTGCCCTGGCCTGCATGTCCTGCTTTTCGAACCCCATCTATTTTCATTTTCATAAAGAGCCTGGGACTGGGTGTCGGGCCATTCCCCCAGCCCTTTATCTTCCCGAACACCCTGTGAGGTAGTCCAGGCTGAGAAAGAGGGCCACCTAAGTGCCCTTTGTGTCAGGGTGGAGATTTGGACTCAGTCTCGTTGGTTCCAGCCTGGCCTGCTGACCTCAGCCTGGCCCCTCACCCCGGCTGAAGGGTGAGCCAAAATGTCATGCACATCCCGCAGATTCAATGGGTGCCCTTGGTTTGGCTCTGCCAGCTGGAGCTGTCCACTGATCTACGTGGTGTGCACCCCCACGGGCTCTCGGTGTTATGCCGGGCCACTGAAAACTGGAGAAGGAGCCCAGCCGGGCTTCTGTCTGTCCGGAGCAGGGCTTCCCGGCCCCCTCGCTCCTCCTTCCCACTCTCTTCCGCCTTCTCCTCTTTCCTCCCAGTTATGATGGGCTCCTTACTGGCCGCCACCACGGAGGCCCCAGGTGAGTACTTCTTCTCAGACGGGGTGCGGCTGAAGAAGTATCGGGGCATGGGCTCGCTGGACGCCATGGAGAAAAGCAGCAGCAGCCAGAAACGCTACTTCAGGTGCAGTTTGGGGGCCCCCACTGAGGACGGAGGGGGGGGCAGGGGAGGCGGCTGTAGTCCTTCAGGGTGTGTGGGGATTGACAGGGCCCGAGAGGCCGGGTCTCTGCCCCAAGGAGCTTCACCGTCACAGGTTGCATACAGGGCAAGCGGCAAAGGCTCATGTTGGCTGCATGGGCTTGGCTGAGTTAATGGGATGAGGGGCGCGCGTGTGGGACTGTGGCAGGGGGTGCTGGATCTGGTAGGGCTGGGAGTGGCGGTGCTTCTTTCTGCGCCCCCAGAGTGGACAAGTTGGGGACTGGGCACGATGGAGCCGGCCATTTATTTGCAGCACAACAGAAGGAGGGCTGGAAAAAGCTGGACATTGGATGCTTGGAAGAGGAGAGAATGGCTTGAAGGTGGAAGGAGAAGCCCTGGGCTTCCCGGCGAGGGGGAGGCTCTGAGTCTCTCCAGCAAAAACCCTTTGCCTGCCCATGGGGTCGTCATCCCATGGGGTGGAGGGATTTAGGGTGGGGCCCCCTGAGGAGAGGGGAAGGCAGGGTGGAAATTGGGTCTGATCACCAGCCCTCCTGCCCCAAACATGGAGGAGGGCCTTGTTCGGCCCCTTGCATGGCTTCTGCAGACCACACCTGAGGGCAGCCTCTTGGAAGACCATCCATCGCCTGCCTGGCGAGGCAGCGGGGTGTGTGTGTGTGTTGTTGGCCTGGCCTGCGGAAGGAGTGGTGGGAGGCTCCCCAGGGCGGGTTGGCAGGAAGGGGGGGCGCCAGGGCTGGTTTGTGTTGGGGGCCAGGGAGATTCATCCCTCCCACAATATTCTCTCGCCTTGTACGAACCCTCGGGATTTCTATACGGTGCCCCAAATCTTTCCCTCTGTTTTGCCTTGCCATAATTAAACAGTGGGTAAATGGGATCACTCATGGCAGGCATGGTGGGGGAGGAGTGCGGACTAGAAACACTTGGGGCTTGCCTAAATCCCTCTGGTTGGTTTGCGCCGGAGGTGGGATTCGAACCGGGGATTTCCTAGTCTGCCGCTCTTTGGGCCGGAAAGGCTCAGTCCCTCCCCTTCTCTCTTCTTCCCGTCTTCCAGCGAGGGGGACAAAGTGAAGGTGGTCCAGGGGGTGTCCGGCTCCATCCAGGACAAGGGCTCCATCCAGAAGTTTGTGCCCTACCTGATTGCTGGCATCCAGCACGGTTGCCAGGACATCGGCGCCAAGAGCCTCTCCATTCTGCGGTGAGTCGACACCTGGGCAGGGCTGGGCAGCCCTTTGGCCAGGGGGGCAGAGCGGCTCCTCTTCTCTCCCTCCCTCCCTCCTTCCCCCCCACCCCAAAAGGTTAATTTGTGGGAAAGCCCTTTCTTTGCCCAGCGCTCAGCCCTTGCAAGCGCTGAGAAGCCATGGCCGGCCCGGGCAAGAGCCACAAAGACCTGCAAGCCTTCAAGGGGATGGGGGGGGGATGGATGTCCCTGGCTTCGAGACGTCCCGGCTGGCTGTGGTGGAAGGGAGAGCCCTTGCGTCGCCGTGGCATCAGAAACGGGAAGAAGCGGGGGGCCAGCTGGAGAGTAGGGTCGCATCCCTTCCATGCTGGGGAACAAGAGGGTGGCAGACTCTGCCAGGCAATGTCCTGCTACCCACCTCAACGCTTGGTCACAGAGAGGGGCCTTCCACCTCTTGGCCTCCCTTGGGCGTAGAGAATTCTGGGAGATGTAGTCCCCCCCCCATTCAAATCGGCCCCCACCCACCCCAGCACAGACATTTTGGAGACCCTTCCTGTAACTTCCGTCTCCTTGTTCGGAACGCGGAGGGTGGGCGGGTGGTGGGGGCGAGGAAGGGAGACGTGAAAGTAGCATCAACGCCTTCTTGATTGGCAGCCACCAAACGGGCTGTCATTTTGTGACTCAGAGCCGTCAATGCAAAATAGATGTCCCTTGACGCTGTCATGCACACGCACGGGTGGGGGTGGCTGCGGTGAGGGCAGGAGGCGGGTGGGCAAGGGAGATGTGATGAGGCTGGCGGATGGCATTTAGTTGCCTCTGCACTTAGAGAAATGTCAGTCAGTTTCTCTGAACATATCACTTCCTTCTCCATCAGAACTTCAGAGAGAGACTGGTTTTGTGGGATGGGTGTGTGTGTGTGTAGAAAGCCTTGGGAGGGGGCAGGCGCTTCAATTCCGAGCACTTGACCTGCAGGGTTTCTCCCTTTCGCTCTTCCGTTGCGTTGGCACAGGCCAGAGTGTGCCCAGGAGGGTATTTCACACCATGTCAGGGTGCAAGAGGCCCTTCATGTGCTTTGCAGCTTTAGGCTTGGTAGCCACTCGCCGGCAGTGAGAGCCCCGTGCCACTGTGGCCAGAGGTGGCCCTTGGACTGAGGGTGATTTAAGTTTTCCCCGGATCTGACCCCCTCCACCTCTCTGGCTGCCTTAGCCTCTCTCTTAAAACATGGCCGGCTGAGAGTCCTCAGGAAACTCACGAGTCGAGCATTCCTTGTGTGACCTGGTATCCTTCATGAGATTTGGTGAGTGACTCTTTGAGGTAGACTGCTTCTGAACAAGGGAGTTCCATGCCTGGGAGTCAAGATTAGTAGCCACGCTGGCCGTAGTTTTCTAAAATTGCCAGAAGTCTAGAATCTTTCAAATGAGCTGATTTCTAAATGTTCTGATTTCCTTCCCAAAGCACAGAGTCAAAGCGGGTTGTGGCCTTTCTGAAATGCCTTCGCCTTTTGGCCAAGCCACCTGAAAGGGCAGCCGGGGCCTTTCCGGAGCGGTTGGAGGGGGAGCGGAGGCAGAGGGGCTGCCGGGGGACGGGGCTGCGGCAAAACCCCTGCAAGCAGGCCCTGCAAGCGCAGGGGAGGACGGAGGCTCAGCGGGAGGAGGAGGAGAGACGTGGCCGGCAAAGGAGGAGTCCCCGAACCCGGTCTGTTTTTCCCTTTTCATGCCAGGGCCATGATGTACTCTGGGGAGCTGAAGTTCGAGAAGCGGACCATGTCAGCCCAGATCGAGGGTGGGGTGCACAGTCTCCACTCGTAAGTCTCTCCTTTGCCACCCTGGATCGTGGCCTCGCCTGACTCCCTCCCTCGCTGCTCCCCAGGCGCTCGGCTGGTGTCCCTCTCCCCTGCTCCGGTCCTCCCACCTCCCGGGCTGCCTTCCTGCCCTCACGCAACCCAGGGACCCGCGGTTCCTGCCCTTCCGGGGTTTGTCGAGGGAGAGGAGGGCCACCGGGCAGCCGTGGGTGTGAGGAGGGGTGGGGTGGGGGGGCATGGGAGTGGGGAGCTTTGGAGAGGGAACGCCGGCTCCCATCCCCCCATGCACCTCTGCCCCTTTTTCTGCTTGTAGCGTGACCGGGGTGACCCAGATAAGAAAGGCCTGTGAGGATCAGGGCCTTTTTTGCCTGGAGAAGAGAAGTGGGGTGCGTGTGTGTCTGTGTGTGTGTGGGGGGGAGACCATGGTATTTGAAGGGCAGCAGTGTAGGAGGTGGAGCGGCCTTGTTTTCTGCTGCTCCAGGGCGTAGGAGCCAAACGGAGGGGTCCAAACTTCTGAGAAGGAGGTGGTGCCTCAACAAGAGCAAAAAGTGCTGGTCAGTCAGAGCTGCTTGACGGGGAAAAGGGAAGGGACCGACGGTGACGTCTCTACGGGTGGATTTTCTGCCTGGGCAGAAGGGCCTCGGAGCCAGTGATGCCTGAGGTCCCGTTGAGCCCCACGCTTCTTCCATGAAGGGGAAAACCTGGCACTTGGCTGGTTTGGGGACCCGGGCAGAGGAAGGCAGGAGGAGGGGGGCGTTCAGCCCTCTTGCCCAGGGTTCACCCATTCTGTGGTTCCTGCACAGCCCCGGGGGAGAACCCGGGGGCTCTCGCTTCTCCAAGAGGCCTCTTGCGGCCGAGGAAACCAGGGCCCTCAGCTCCTCGGCCCATTAAGGTGTCGGCCAAGCTGGGGGACGGGGTGGGGTGGGGGGGACGCAGAGGAAGAGAGCAGGTTGTACCTCTTGGCTTGGCTCATTGCAGTGTCGTGTGTGTATGTGTGTGTGTGGGGGGGAGCAGAGTCCTGTGCCTCCTGCAGCTTTGGTGACCTCCTTCCAGAGGTGTCTTCTTGGTGGGGAGGGAACCCAGTTCCCTCCTGCCTCTCCTCCCGGTGCTGCGGTGGAGCTTGCTCTCCCTTTAAGGAATGAGCCCGGCCCGGCCCGGCCCGTAGGGCGCAGCCCGGCCCAGAACCCGGAGAGGCGGGCGTTGCAGGTCAGAAATGCATCTACTGTGCTGTGCAGAGAGAGCCCCCCCCAAACTTCACCAGTTGCTGAGGCGGCCCTTGAACCCGGCCAAGAGCGTGTCAGAGGCTGGGGGGCGGGGTTGGGGGGGGGGCGGCAGAGGGTGCCTTTGCTAAGAAGGTGACCCGGGACAGTGGCGGGGTGGGGGTGGGGAGGTCCCCTCTGTCGGGAGCCTCCCGCTGGCTCGTCTCTTCCTTCCGTGCCCACAGAGGGCTGGGCGCAGCTTTGATGGGGGCGTCCCGTGCCTTCCCATACTGGCTCTTTGGAACCTCCATGGGGGGTGGGGCAGAAAGAGAGCCGAACGTACAGATGCTGGGGTGCTCTTCTGAAAACTCCCCACTGCCTTCATTGCAAATGATCCACAGGATGCGGTGGGGGGGGAGGGGGAGCTGAAGTGGCAGGAAGGTCCACGGAAGCAGATGAGGAGAGACGGGAAAACCCTGGAGATGGAGCGCCTTCCACCCTGAAACGTGCCTCCCCCCGCGAGGTTCCCCCCACCGCCAAAGCCTCCTTGCGGAGGCCTGTTCCAGGGGTTCCCCCCGCCGTGCCCCAGAAGGCCCCTGACCTTGCAAGAGGACTTCCTTGGTTAAGGCAGCCGGGGCTCTCCTCCCTCCACCTGTGCAGCGTTGAGTTCATGATGGGCTCTTCGTAAAATGCCCCTGGGACCAGCGTGAAATGGCACACATTATGGAGACGTTTTTTTCTTAACGTCTGTTCTGCTGGTGGAAGGGAAGGACTGGCCCCACGGGTGAAACAGGTGTGTGGGCCGCGCTTTGTGTCTGCCCGCTCCCCTGCTTCTGTGGGGTCTCTTGATGGGATTCCCTTCCAGTCAGGGATGGGGCTGGTCTGAGATCCCCAGTAGATGCAGGAGCAGCCGCCGGCATGGCATCGGGAGCCACAGAGCGTGGCCAGGGGCCACTGTGTGGGTGGGGGAGGGGAGGGGGGGTTAGGCGCCCTGCCCTCTGTCCACCCCCCCCCACCCGCAAACAGCACTCCCTGTTCCCTAGGTCCTGCCTCCCTCCCTCCGCTCACCTCTGCCTCCTTTCCTCATTCCACCCCAACAGACGTTGTCAAGAATCCCATGGAAACAGGGGTCTCGTCTGCAGAAGAAATGCAGAATAGGTAGCCATTGCGTAAGATTTCCTTCTGTTCCTGAACTGGTGTCACGGAACGGAGCAACGCGTGGAGGGGTCCCTGCGGTGGCTGCGGGACCCCAGAAAAGGTTCCCCGCCCAGTCCCGTAATGACAGGAGAGTCCAAAGCTGTCAGAGGCGGCTGCTGTCACGGTTACCAAGGGGCTTAACTCTCTCTCAACCTTTTCATTTGTTTTGTTGTTTTGTTTTTTTAAATTTCCTCTCTCTTTCATCTGCGTCCATAGTTTTAAATTGTGCCGTGCTCGGATAACAAATAAAGAGCGGAAGGCTGAAGGGCCCGGCCGCCCTTCCTCCCAGCGGCCGGCCTCAAAAGCTTTGGTGCCTCGTCCCAGTGGCTGGGGGCTGGATCTGTCCCCGGGTTCTCTTCAGAGCCTTGGGCGAGCCTTTCCAGGTCCCTGGGAGGCATCCCCGAGGCGGCCCGGGGGAGTCCCGGGAGCTGGTGGGGCTCTGGAACGCCATCTCTCCCGGCAGCAGCAAAGGTTTACGATGCCCGGCGCTTCTCTTTTCGCCTCCCTCGGACGAAACTGGGTTTGCCACAGGGTGGCCTCCTTGGGAGGCCGTTTCTGAAAGCAAAGCCTCCTCAGAGCTGCCGAAATTCTGACCTTGGGGGCAGAGAGGTGGCCTGCTGTCGCGAGGGGAAGGCCACCCGGGGAGAGGGGGGCGCTTTTAAGCGGGGCTCTGGGTGGAGGTACCTGGGGGCCAGTGACCACCTGGGGGGTGTGGCTGGGCTATGGGGAGGGGGGTTTCCATTTGTTCCCCCTGCCGTTTGCCCCATGCTGGGCAAGGGCTTTTCTTTGGCAGTGGGTGGCGTGGAAATTTGGGGCGGGGGCGCTGGGGCTGCAGTAGTGGTAGGAGCTTCTCTGGCAGGCTTCGTAGTGCAGCGTGGCTGGGACTGAGCGCCCTGTAGGCCGTTGCGCTTTGAGGTGGTGGTGGGGGCTCACAGGCATTGCTGGCGCGGGGGGGGGGGGCACGCAAGGCCATAGTGATGCTGAGGCCGCCGGAGGGCTTGCTCACCTCCATCCGCCACGGGAAGTGGGTCTCTCTGTCCTGGCCGGGAGCACGTTGACCTTGTCGCCTCTTCTCTCTCTCTCCCGCCCACGCCGCCTCCTCGGCCTTCCTGTAGCTTTACGTTTCTGCCATGTAAGTAATGGGAACCGGCAGGTCCATCCCCCCCCCCACACCTCTGCCCCCCTGCCTGTCTTGGTTGTGGGTCAGTCGCTGCTGCCTTCTTTCCTCTGCCTCTTCCCCACGTCAGGGCAGGCGTTGACAGCAGGGGTGGGGGGGGGAGCAGACGGGAGGCTCCTGGCTCTGGGCAGGCTCCCTTTGCACAGCACCCCCCCCCTCACTCTCCCCTCCGCTTTGCAAGCTCCCCCCCCCCAAAAAAAAACCTTCGCTCCACGGTCTCCAAAGGTTCACAAGGTCCTTGCAATGAGCAAAGTGTGTAGGTGGGGGGGGGGGGGCAGGGGCAGGATGGTGCAGATGCCCCACAGAGAGAGTGTGTGTGTGTGTGTGAGAGAGAGAGAGAGAGATGGAGAGCTGCTTATTTGTTTGTTTGTTTGTTTTAGTGACATTTTTCTCCTGCCCCACTAGTAGTGAAGCTACTCCTCTGGGTGGCAAACACAGCAAAACATGGCGATGATAGAAAACAGTAAAAACGTTGGAAAGGAAAAATCCCAGTTCCTGGCTTTCCTCCTCAAGAGTAGTGCCACCCGCTTCCTAAAGAGTTGTCTGGAAGGAGAGGATGGGGCACCAGCGAGAGGAGAGCCTGGGGGGGGGGGGAGCGATGCTTCACCAGTCCCAGGAGGCTCCGGGGCTCCTCTCTTCCGTGGCTTAAGCCACCGTGGCCAGGGGTGGCCCTCCTGGGGGACCGAGGTGCCCCTCCTGGCAGAGAGAAGAAGAGCACTGGGAGGAGGAGGGGGGGCCCAAGGGCTGTGGCTCTCGTGGCTTGGCCGGGGTGTGTGTGTCAAAGGCAGCCCCCTCCCCAGAGATGTGCAGGGCAGCCGCCGCGGCTGGGACCCCGACGGGGGCTGATCTTTCACGGGTGACCCCGCACCTTCCACAGTCAGCCGCCAGCATCCCACGTGACTCCCTTCGCCCACTTGCCCAACGCCTGGCATCGTCAGTCACACGCACCCGTTCTTGTCCCCTCTCTCTCTCCCCACCCCCCCCAGCCTTGCTCACCCACCCCCCGCCCTCCTGCCTCCTTGGAGGGGGCAGCCTGGATTCTCCAGCGCTGACCGTGGGGCACCTTCTGCCGAAGCAGCGCACGTGTCCAGTGGCCTGTGGAGGTGGGGGGGCTTCGGGAGGGTAAGCCCAGGGCTTCCTCATCCTTGGCTAGAGTGGAGTGTGTGTGTGTGTGTGTGTGTATGGGAAGGTCAGTCTCCCTCCCCTCCTGGCCGCCCTGTGCCCTTTTACCCTGCAGAGTGAGCGGGGGTCAAGGGGCAAAGGAAGCTGAGCAGGGCAGGCGACCCTTGTGTTTTTGGGCCTCAGCTCGGAGGGGGGGCCCCTCGGCCACATGCCCCGTTTGAAGGAGAGGGGTCTGGCGTGTCATGCCAAGCTGCAGGGTTCACGCGCTGATTGGCCTGCTTCTTACACGGACACCCTGCCTTTCCTCTGGGCAGCTTAAGCAGCGGATGCCCCCCCCCCCCCGAGACAGTTCAAGCTGAGAAAGGGTGCCTAAACTGGAGATCTCCCCCCCCCCCCCCAGTGAGCTTCAAGGCCAGGTGGGGTTTCAAACTAGGGCTGCCCGTGGGTCCCGTGACCTGCTTTGGTGACCCATTCGGGGCTTTGGAGGGGGGGGGGGGGCCCAATCGGTTCCCCAGCTCGGAAACAGTGGTGCAGTGACTCGCAGAGATAAACCAGGTGTGGCCCTTCCTCTGTGATCCAGATCTCTCCCAAACCCATCCAAACCAAGCCAGTTTGGGTTGGGATTTCTCTCGTGGCAATGCACAGTCAGAGTTCGAACCCACTTCTCCCAGGCTTGAGCTCAGCATTGTGCCACGTGGGCTCCTGGGTTTAGAAGAGGCAAGACCTACGAGTTACACACACACACACACACACATACATGCGCGTGCACTGTGTGTGGAGGTGGGGAGGCAAGGTGACCCACCCTTCTGTTCTCTCTCCCCCTCCCACTGCCCCCCCACCCCTTCTGCAGTTATGAGAAGCGGCTGTACTGAGGACTCTTTCCGGAGCAGCAACAGCGGCGGCCCAGGTCCCGGGAGCACCCTCCGCACCGCCCCCAACATCCCCACCCCGGTCGCTGCCACCAGCTGCCACCGCCACTGCACCTGAGCCGCCCGCCGGCCCACACCTGGCACCTTTGGGGGCATCAGCGCGGACACAGACTTGCACTATAGGCCACCCAGCTGTGGTGCCGCCTGGGCGCACGGGGGGCTCTCCCTCCGGCACCTGGAGCAGGGTGGGGCGTTCCTGGAGGGAGGGGCTCTCCCTGCTGGCAGCCCCTCCAGGGCATCCCTTCGGCGGCTGGTGGGGGTGGGCGCCTCGCCCCTGCCCTCTGGCTTATCCTTGGGGAGGGCTGGAGGGGTTGGGGGCCGCTGCCGGGCGGCCCCTGCTGGCAATGGCAGCCCCCCCCCCCCCTCCGGCAGCTTCTCCTGCTGCTAAGGAGCCTTGAGTAGGCATTTTCCTGAAGGCTGCTGGGACTGGAGGGGGATGGACCCTAGGGTGGTAGAAAGCTACACCCCACGGCCCTCCATGGCCACCTCTGCAGCCCCACTCTTTTTTTTTTTAACACCTGACCCATTCCAGGCAGGGGTCTTGCCTCCCTCTCCCTCTCAGGCCATCATGGGTGCCGTTTTCCAGCAGATTTGAGCCTTCTGGGTTGGGGGACGGCGAAAGCTTCGCTTGGCACCATCACAAGAGTTTCTGGGCTCCTCCAGAGGTGGGGGCGTGGTGGGCACAGGGCGTCTGCTGCAGAAGGCACACAGGGAGTGTGTGTATGTGGGGAGGGGGTCTCCCTGACCTAGAGGCCTGACCTTCCTCCTCCTGGGTCATTGCCATGTCAAAGTGGTGCTCACCCTCTCTGGCCCAGGGGCTCCTGAGCGCCACCCTCTTTAAGCAGTGGGATCAGCCGCAGGATTCCCCTCGTGTGGAGGGCCACCATCTTACAGACTTCAAAGTTGCATTCCCTCTCCTACCCCCCCCCCCCGCTCGAAGGCTGTGACTTTTGCGCATGTTAGGGTCCAACATTGTGTCACTGTGTATTAATTAAATAATAAAGCTACAGAGCATCCTTTATCAGGTGGATGTGGCTGGTCTGAGGCTGTACTCAGTGTGGGAGAGAATATTCTGGATTATAAGAAAAGTGGTTTAAGTAAGCTAAGGAAATGCCGGGCAAGATCCCGGAGGAGGGAGCGCATGAACCACGGGGCTTTCTTAAAGGTGAGAAACTGAGCACAGAACAGCAGACCATTCTTACAAGAAACACGGGAAGAACCAGGCAGTTTTACATTTCGGAAGGTCTGTCGGGTGGCAGCAAGCCTGTTTTCTCTCACTGCAAAGAGGGGAAAGCAAGCAACGGAGTCAAAGAAATAAAAAAAAAGAGGAGATTTTGACTATATGGGGGCGGGAGAGTTCCTGACAGTAGGAGCTGCTCAGCAACAGAATGTGCTGCTATAGAAGGTGGTGGTCTTTAAAACAGAGGGTGATTCTCCCCCCCCCCCCCCGGTCAGGGACCCTTGACCTGCTTGAGAGTTTGCACTCAATGGTCCTGGGAGCCCCTTCCAGCTCAGGGTCTCTCTTAACCAAAGAGCTCCCAGGGTGGGGGTGCGTGTGTGTCCCTCCCGCCCTGTCTGCTTGGCAGTATGTGTGTGCAGAGGGGCCCCTTTGTAATCTGGCATTGGAAAGGAGCAGCATGGCTTTGGCACAAAGTCCAAGCTGCCTCTCCCCCCCCCCCCCCCCCGTTCCTCCCCTGGGGATGAAGTGAAGCTGAGCTGACCGGACCTGGGCGTGAAGTCCCAGGCAAACCTCTTCTGCAACCGCTGCAGCAGGGAATCTTGCCCAGCTCCTTGAAGGCAAGCTTACGCTGCTCACTATTGCCCCCTTTGGGTACCTGTAGAGCCAGGAGCCCGCTCTACACTATGGCATGTGTGCTGGGGGTGGGGGGCACAGGTTTTTAATCCATGGTGGGGGCTGGAGAGAAGAGAGAGACAAATTATTCAAGGGCTGAGCCGTTTCTCCTCCCTCGGAGCCAGAGAAGCATCCTCCCCTTGCGGCATGTTGAGACTTGCCTCCCTGGAGGTACAAAGGCGGCTCCTCGCTCTCACCGGGGCTGCCAACGGGTGCGCGCGCACACATACGGGCAACCTGCAACTGGAGGAAGGGCTTTATTGTGGAAGTGGGTCGTCGGGCAGTGGTCCTGCCTCTGATTCTGGCTTCATGGGTTAAAATGCCACTGGAGAGCCACGTTCCAGGGGGTTTCTTTGTCTCCCTCTTGGTGTTGCTCCTGCGGATGAGAGCCTGTGCCCAATGTGGCTGGGAAGGTGCCCGTCTGTGGCTTGTGTGCCCTTGCTATCTCTTGGGAGGGGAGAGACCCAGGAATCCTCCTCTCGCCAGCACCCTTCTTTCCTTTCCAGGGCGCGGCCCGGCTGGCGGGGGCCCTCCTGTGCCCTCTTGCGCCACCCATCTCCTCCGTTTGGTCATTCCCGAGGGTGAGGGCCTGCGGGTTCCCCTACTATAGTTTTGCCAGGAGTTTGCCGGGGGCCAGGTCCAGCTGTTGCAAGAACGTGTCCAGGGCTCGGGTGTACTCCTGGGGATAGAGGCGCAGGTGGGCAGCGTGGCGGGACACCGGCCACTCCTGCACGTGGACAGGGATGCGGGCTGCCCGCCAGGTGTCCAGCAGCTGCTCCATCACCCGGATGTCGCTCAGCGGGTCATTGTGGCAGTAGAAGACCAGGACGGGGCAGCGGAGGGGCGGGTGGTGGAAGACGTCAAGGGCGGCCTCATAATACGGCACCGTGCATCGGCGGAAGAGGCTGAAGTACAAAAGGGTCCCTCGCCGGATGAGCGGGCGCAAGGCTGCTGAGCTGCTGCTCATCTTGGCCACCCCTGAGCGGAAGGAGGAAAGGAGATTCAGTGCCAGCACCCTCTAGCAACGGCACTGGCGTGGCAGGCAAGGGTCCGGCTGCAAGGATGAGGGAAAGGACCCACCCGCTTGGAGCCGATTCCACTGTGCCCCCTCCGCCCCCACCCCACAGTGCCCTGCTTTGCTGCCACCTGGTTCCGCTGGTGTTTGGTGTGGCAGGCAGTGCCCGGTGCCTGAAGGGGGGAAGTTCCGCTGGGCCAGCGCAACGGAGAACGTGGCCTCCATCGCCTCCGTGGCTTTGCCTGCACAGGACAAGGCCATCTCAGTTTGCATTGCAAACGGCCCACTTCTAACCACTGCCTCGCTTTCTCGGCTGCGCAGGGTTTGTCCAGGAGGTGGGAAATCTGTCTCCAGACTCCCTCCCCAGGAATATCGGCGGGCAAGGCTTTCTTGGGGGGCTGCTGCTCTTATTGGAGAACCTCTGGCACAGACCGAGAAACCTGCTCTGCTAAAAGGCAGCCTCCGAGTCCTACCCTGGCTACCTCCTGTGCTTCTCCATGGCGCGGCAGGGGTGGAGCGGAGGAGGCGCCCTGCCTGTGTCATCCACACCAAGGGCAGGGAGGACCGCCAGGGGCCCGAGGGGCAAATTCCAGGTCTGGAGCGGCCCCAAGAGCTTCATTTCTCCAGCCGAGAACATCGAGGGCAAAGTCGGCAGGGTGTGGCCAAAGCACAAACCTTGGGAGTTCTTATCCCAAGGGAGAGCCGAGGCCCTGCGCTGCTCCGGCCCCTCGTTCCCAAGCGTCCTCTCTCGGGAGCTGCCCTCAACCTCAGGGACCCGACAGGCAGGAATCGCCACTCGAAGGCCATTCCCCTGCTAGGGACAAGAAAGGCAGGTCCAGGTAGGTCTCCTTCGGAGGAGGCTACAGCGGCGCAGAGTTCAAAAGGCAGAAGCAGCGGTGTGTTTGTTTCAATGCCAACGTAGGGCTACGCACAGACATTTGGAAGTGAGCCCGTACCAAGAGAGAAGGTCTCCCTCCTGGGCTCAAAGGCCCATTAAGCCAGAAAAACATCAGTCAATATTGGGAGCCCACCTGTATTCTGGGCTCAGCCCTACCCGATGGTTTTATCTGTTAGTTAAGACGTCCATCCTGTATTTCCTCAAATGGACTCAGAGGGGTGCCCACCACTCTCCAATCCTGTGAGGTGGGCCAGGCCGACCAAGACAGAGAATGGCTGGCTCAAGGTCATTCTGGGAGCTCCGTCAGAACTTGAACCCAGACCTCTTGAGGTCCCAGCCCGGCAGGTTAAGCCTCACCCCCCACACACACACTTGCCCCAAGAGAGGGCAAAGTCCAGTGTGATCCGGAAAGCAAGACCTGGCATGGCAGGAATTCTGAACACGGGCTGAGAGTCAAAACTGCAAGGGCATCGCTCGGGCTGAACTCCAGGGTCAGGGTGCCTGCCCTCCCCTCTCAGGCCCACTGCAAGAAAGCAGGTTTCACCTCAGCTTTAGAAACAGCTTCCTGATGGTGAGAACTGACCGTGGCCGCCTGTCAGAGGTGGTCCCGCTGTGGTTTTCCTGCAAGGGAAGGAGGCTGGACTAGATGGTCTTTTGGTTCCCTCCCAACTCTCCGAATTCTGCCCATCTCCTCACAACAGGAAGAAGTGCTATTTGGGGCCAGGATCCTAGAGGGTGCCCACCTGTTTCCTGCTACCCCTTCCCCCCTTGCTGACAAAGGGCCGGACGGCACACTCACCCTGGGCCATGTCTGCCAGGCTTCCTGCGACCAGGCTGTCGTAGATCAAGCCACGGATCCGCTCCCGCAGGCCAGCGTGCTGCTCCGGGTGGCCGGTCAGATGCACCATCATCTGGGCAAAGGTGTACCCGCCGATGGAGAAGGCGTGGATGAGGAGGGGCTGGGTGCCCAAGGCCGTCCCCTCCCCGAGCAGCCCAAGCACCCGGGCGGCATACGCCAGTCCCCACCGCGGCCACAGGAAGTGCTCCAGGGTGCTCCCCACCACCAGCACAGGCCAGCTGTGCACCAGGTAGAGGGAGAGGTACCTGGCCAAGGCCCGGGGCTGAGCCCCAAACCAGGGCAGCAGCAAGACGAGGGGCCGGGAGCCAGAGAGGGGGCCAGGTGGGCGGTACAGGTGGATGGTGCGAGAGATGGCCGTCACGTCCACCCCGGGGGCCAGGAAGGCTGGGTCTGGGTGGAGTGGAGGAGGCTCTGGGCTAGGGGGCAGTTGATCGGGCGAGGCAGCTTCCTGGATGCCGGGGACAACCCCAAAGGGCAGGGGCTCTGTGGACTCCGTGGGGGGCATTCTGGAGGGTGCTACCGTCTCGGCCTCTCCTCTCCTGGGAAGCAGAAAGACAGAGTAATAAGTGTCGAGAGGGAGCTTAAGGGCCATCTACCCTGCCTGCTCCCAATGCCAATAGGACAATAGGTGGCCATGGGCAGAGGCAGACACTCTCCGAACACCGCGCAGGCTCCCTGCACGGGAGTCCTTCCAGCGGCACTCGCCCAGCCCGCTGGCCCTCTCTCCCTCCGAGGTGGACCCCTCCAGTCTCTTGGGTCTGGACTCACCGGGAGCCCCAGCCTAACCCTCTCCATTCACACCAAAAAAACATCCCACTCAAGGCGGAGATCAGGCTTCCTCCTCGGTTGGGATCCGTGCAGGATGGCCGCCTAAAAAGGGTCTTCCCATCTGAAGCTCACCTCCCTCCGGCCGCCAACCTGAGGGCTCCAAGCCATCTGCCAAGGCTTCTGCTGCACGGATCCTGTGCCTTGCAGGGGTTCTTCCCACTGAACCGTGGGTTTCCCTCAAATGAGGGCGATCCTTAGCCAAACGGCTTGTGAGGTAGAGGGTACGGGGCCAAATCCAGCCCCACCAGAACACCTGGCCTTACAGGGAGACCGATCGAGCCGCCTCTCTCTGCCTTCTGCTCGGCCAGCTGGGATCCCCTACAAAGCCCCTCCGCCTGCCCCCCACCTCGGGCCTCTACTTGCCTTCCTTTCCTCCAGGGAGCCAGCCCTGGCACCCGCTGGCTGGAGGAAAGGGAGGCTTAGGTGGCTATGTGAAATAAGAAAGAAAGAATGGAATTTAATTTTTAAAGAAATATCTGAAATAACTGGATTGAATATTCAAATGCCTCCGTTAACTGCTTTATTGAATGTGATTAAGAAGGATCAATTGTTGAAAGAAAATAAGGATTTAATAGTAATAATGATTACGGCTGCAAGATTAATTTTCGCAAGAAATTGGAGAAATGATAATAAATTTAGTTTAGAGGAATGGTATAGAGAATTATGGGACATGGCAATCAATGATAAACTGACATGTGATATGAAAATAAGAAGAGGCCAATTGAAAAATAATGATTTTAAGAAAACATGGAATGTATTTTTGGAATATGTATTTCGGAGAGGGAAGGGGTATACACCGAGGGAAGAAACAATGAAATTTTGGAGAGAAAACGGATTGAATGAAGTTTAATGCTAGTCCTGAAGGTGATGGGGGCACATGTGAAATTGTATCTTATTGTTTGTTATTGGTTTTGTAATGTTTTTTTATATAGTTTTTTGTGTGGTAGGAGGTTTATGTTGTATTAATAAAAGTAAATAATAATAAAAAAAAAAAAAGGAAAGGGAGGCTTAGGGAAAGCAAGAGAAAGCCAGCTCTGGGCTGGTTGGGAGGGAAATGGGGAGCTGCCTGCGCTGCGTCTCCATGTTCCAGGCCACGCCACCCCCCGCACAGGGCAGGCGGTCTCTATTCGCCTTGTGCTCCCATTCCCCCCCCCCCCCCAGTAAAAGCCACAACCGCAAGGGCAGGGACAGCGAGAGGACAGCCATCCGGACTTCACCCCCCCCCCCCCCGGCCAATTTGATCACAGCCAACCTGCGGCTTGCACTTGGGAAACCGGCTGGTCTCGTGGGGGCGGGGGTCCCATCTACACCCCAGAAGACACTCCAGCCCCCCTGGTCCAGGGAGGAACCCCTGCCACACAGAGCTCAGCTGGTGCCCAACAGAACCAAAGTGACACAGGGAGGAAAGGGAGGAGTGCAGGAGGAGTGGGCCAAGGTGGGCCGGCCGGAGTGCTTTCCCTCTTCCTGCTGGCTCTGACGCCCTCTGGGCACGCCGTTCCCCTTCCCCTCCCTGCAGGATCCCTGTAGAAACAACCTACCAGGGTTTGGGTGGGAAGCCTTCCTGGCGCACCAGGTGGTCGGAACAGCCCTTAGCAGCAATCTGGGTTCTCCAGGTACTTCCAAGGCCCCATCCCTGGAGAGCAATCTTCACAGCAGCCCTGCAAGGTAAGGACACGGCATAAGGGGTCCCGTGGGAGAAGACCAACTTCCCCGTTCTCATGGTGGCCGAGGGGATGCACCCACTGCAAGCCCCCCCATGAACACCACCACGGACAGGTTCTCCTGCTCTCCCCACCCCCAGCAGGTGGTCTTCAGAGGAAGCCTCACCTCTGGCCCTACCAAGAGTGCCCGGGGGGGGGGGGAAGAGAGAGGTAGGGAAGCCATGGGTCTTTATTTAGCAGAAGCTTTCATGGAATTTAGAATCCCAGAATAATGGAGCTGGAAGGTGATTCTAAGGCCATTGGGCCCACCCCCCCTGCTCAAGGTAGGAATCCAAGTCGAAGTAGATCTGACAAAGCGGGTGGTTCCATTTTCTCTTAAATGCCTCACTTCCAGCTTCTTCTGGGGCACTCACGGTCCAACAGTGGCCAGTTCCAAAAGCACACGTTGTCTTTGTTTATTCAGCCGTTGAGGTCTCTGGCTGCAGAGCCAGAGGTTGGGATTTTAGTGCCCCACGGTCCCTCCAGAGAGAAGAGCAGCCCTGGGCAGTCATGACAAGCTGCACCGTCCCAGGGCGACCCCAGAAGGACCACTTCTAAAGGGCTGATTACTTTCTTCATGGATAATTTGATTTTGCAGTATTTTAAAATAAACCTTTTACGAGGCTGGAAAGATGTCAAGGAACTTAGTAAAGAAACACAGCCACACCACCTCCTCATCAGCTGATGTATCAGGTTGTTACTGAATACCAAGTGGTCCTTGCTTAGCAAAGCTGCCGATGGGCTTTGCAAATACCAGCCAGCTTACTGCCTCTGAACTCGTTCTGACTCTCCCCTGCTGATCCTTGGGTCTCTTCAGTTCATTTTCCAGTGAGTTCACATCTCATGAGCTCTAACTGACTAGGGATATACCATTTTCCTTCACTGTTTAGCACATTTATCATGAAATCTTTAACATGATCTTCCGCAGAAGAGAGTTTTTAAAAAATCAAACCGAGGTTCAAACATCTCTAACTATAAATATAAGGCTCCTTGGGAGACATTCTGCCAGTCACACTTTTGTCAACCTAACCTACATTAAAAGATTTGTTATGAGATGGAAGAACTGTCCAGGGATGAGCCTGGGTTATTCTGGGAACTGTAATGCAAGCAAGCAACTAAGCAACTGAGCAAGCAGGGAGGGAGGGAGGGAGGGAGGGAGGGAGGAAGGAAGGAAGGAAGGAAGGAAGGAAGGAAGGAAGGAAGGAAGGAAGGAAGTTTTGCCATCTCTGGAACCAGGTACTTAGCCTCTAGAGGAGAACTGGGATATACATGTAAAAAACCATTGTTCCACTTGAGATCTTTGTTGTTGTTTTTTTCAGAGGCTCCACACGATGGAGCTGGAATTCATGTTCCCTTTCCACATGTTTATTATACATGTCAATAAAACCCTCCAGCCATGGAACTCAGTGGAGACTTATGTGAGGCAGCAGTACACAGATTGTATATTTCCACTTTTAACTCAATGGCCAGAACTCACATCGCTCTCACGTAATATAAAGTTATGGAGGCGAAACCTTTTTGCCGGGCCATGCAGACTTCACAACTCAGCTGCGCAGTTGGTCACAGGGTTCCCACTGCAACCGGGGGTACAGGGCCACATGCTTCGTGGGTGGCACATCTGCCTTGGCACTACGGCCACTACCATGGGGGTAGCTTGAGTTACATCTGTGTAGCGACACAACCCGTCATCAGTTGCACCTTAAGGAGTCCTGAGAACAAGAGTAATGAGAGAAGCAAAAGGGATCTCTCTGCCTGTCAGCTTCCAGTCGTGACATCTGGACTCCGACATATTAGGAAACCGTGGATGACACTCCAGATCTGTTGTTTGTGGATGCTTACGTGACTGACATGTCTGTTTCACTTCTGTTCTTGCATGCCCCCAGTGAGGGAGAAGAGAACGCCGAACCTCTCGTCAGTGGTCAGTGGTGTCTCAATCCACCGGATGGCGAGGGATGGGGGGAAAAGGGTGGGGGCCAGTATGCACTCACGACACCCTGCACATGGTTTTATGTCCTTCTTTCCTGTCCCGGACTTACCCACCTCCTTCCTACATGAAAGAGTCCCAGAGCTGGTTACCTTTGTCCGGGGGGGGGGGCGGGTTTCACTCCACACACATACACACCATGGTTTCTGTTGCCCCTTCTGCCTTTTACCGCCTGGAGAGTGTCGGCTCTATCCTGCTGCACTGCCGGGACGTCTCTGAGGCCACCACAGAGTGTGGCGGCTCGGTTACTGATGCTTCCCACCCCGTGGACTTTACCTCCTCCATAGCAGTTGCACAAGGGGGTCAACGCTCCCTTCTTTGAGCTCACCTCCTTTGGTGACTCCAGGATTCCTTTCCCCATCAGTCACAAACAGCTCAGGCTTTAATCAATGTAAACTGAGAATTTTTGGCCCCAACGTCCATCACTCTAGGCTTGCTGATATAAACCCATCTTCACCATTTTGACGCCACAAACTCTTTGGCAGCACTTCACACTCGCACTCACACCTCTTTGCACACACACCTCTCCCACCATGCTGAATTATTGGTCCAGTTCATATTCTGGACCCTGAGGGAACCCCCCCCCCCCCCCGGGCTAGCACGCCTTCGCTGAAAGAACTGGCTGTTGATTCACACTCCCTGTCTCCTGTTCTTTCAGAAAGGAAGTCTGGATCACAGAAGGGGCTCCCATGGAGTCCAATCCCCTCATGATGCACAAAACCCACAGCCCGAGCCTCTGTCTTTAAAAACGTGCAGCCCAGGAAGGCTCAGCTTCGCCCAAGACAAGCCACGCCACCCTCAGACGACTCTGACCCCCAAGAAGTCAAATTTTTGTTCTTTTTTTGGCAGTTTGGATCCATGGTTTGGCTCCTGCCCTCTGGAGCCACAGGAAACGAGTGGCTGCTCCATCTTCCACAAGAGAGTGGAACCCTAGGTGTGCGCAAGAGCTTCCAGTAGGGAAAGTCCAAGCTATTTCCAAATCCAGCATCCTTCCTTCGCCCTCTGGTGTCCCCACACTGGGGCTCCGGTTCAACGAAAGAGCAGCTCTTGCTGAATCTGCTGAATCTGCCCTGGCGAATGTGTAGCCTGGCAGCTCAGGAGAGGTGGACTCTCAGCCCCCCCCCTCTGCCAAGAAGCCTCGCGGGGTATCCTTGATCCAAATATACATTTATTTTACTAATTTAAACACTCGTGTTCTGTCTGTGGGTCTACAGGACCCCTTGCAATCTGAATTCACATAAAGCACAGAAACATGCAATCAATGGACCTCGTCCCGCAACCCCAGGCTAAGAGAACAAACCGCCCAGCCTAAGAAATCACCCTACAGAATTCCGAGAAGGGGATGCCGGCTCTGGACGGCCTGCGGAGAAAATCTTGGCATTCCGACAGTACCTCTCGTGGGTCTTTGCTCGGGAGGTTCGACTGGGAGAAGCTGCAGACCGACCCAGCCACCAAGGAGGAGGAAGCGGGAAGGGGCAGGCTGCCTGGGGACTCAGGACGCCGAGTCCCCTTGATCCCTTGGGTTTCCATGGGGATCAGGACAGGCAGCACTGCCACCCCTCCTGCTGCTGCTGCTGCTGCCCCCTGGCTGACCTCGGTGTTGCAATCTCCAGAAAGTATGTGGGCAAAGGAGTCACGGCCAGCTGGCACAGTGCGGGTGAGGGACCCTCCAGCTGCAGGGCTGGGGCACTGCCCGACAGGCCACACTCACACCAATGCCGCAACTCGAGGGCAGGCGGGAAATCCGGGCAGCCGGTGGTTCTTCCTTGCCCACGTGTGAAGTGCGGTTCACTCGGCGGGCCATCCAAGACATGCCAGGCCGATGGCTTTAGGGGCCTGCGGGTGCAACCCTTGGAAGAGACAGCTCTGAGTTGGGGGGGGGGCGGGGGGGGGGGAAGCAGCACCGGCCGGCAACGGCTCGATTTTCAAAACCAGGAACTCAAGCCTGTTGCTTGTTTGCAGCAAGCTCAGGGGGTCCAGAAGGGGGGCACCAAGGGGGCCAGCGGGCCCCATGGGACCGTCAGCGCTGTCAGGGACACCTCCAGATCACAGGCCCTGACTTGGCGCCCCTTCCCTGGCCTGCCTGTGGGGACCTCTTTCCCAAGGAAGGGAAGAGGGGGGTCCTGCAGGCGTCGCCTTTGCTTTTTTTTGCAAACTACACAACATGGACTCTGGAAGAGACCGGCTGGTGACTCGCTGGGGGCAGGGGAGAGGGATGCGAATCTCGGCATCCAGAGCTTTAGCTGCGTAATGACACCAATTAAAGGAGCAAAAAATGCAGCCTTAAATGGGGCCTTTGTTCCCAGACATGCACACGCGCGCGCGCGCACATATACACACAGGCCATGGCAAGGGCTCCCCTTAAGTCGCAATTTATACAGTACCTCTCTCTCTCCCCCTCTCTCTGGCCCCGAACCACCACCGAGCACAGGCAGCGGAGAAGCGCGACTGTTTGCCCTGGGCCGCAGGAATAGCCACCCATGCTTCCCGGGAGCCCGAGGGGATGAACAGCCAAAGCTCAGGCTGCTGATCTGGCCTCGGCCGGGTCGTCTCCTGCCTGGGGGAGGAGGCTTTCCCTCTGGGGAGGCGGCCGCCCCTGCTGTGAAACCGAGGCCACCCGCCCCGGCGGTCGGCGAGCGCGGGCTGCCTGGAGGAAAGGAAGGCCCACCGGAGGGGATCAGGGCCGAGAGGGAGCCTCCGCCTGCCCCAGGTGCTGCTGCCTTGTGGTCTTGGGCAAGCCGCGCCCCCCCCCCCCGGCCCCAATCCTGTATTGCAGGTAGCCGTCACAACCGCACCAGCAGTTGGAACCGTGTCCCGCTTTTCCTGCAATCCGCTCCGGGTCGCGTTCCTGGCTTTCGTTCCTCCCTCAGCCCCAGCCCCAGCCCCGGAGTGCGTGGGGGCCCCCAAGGTTCCCCGTGCCAGCCGTCGCCCCCCCCCCCCCCCCGCTCCAGGCCCTCCGTCCTTCCCTTTCTGCCCTGGACGACACCGGCCATACCGGGGGAGGGGCTCTCCACGCCCGGGGAGAGCGATCCTTGCCATTGCACGCTCGGGGCGCCCCTCCTTGATTTCTGCGCCGCCCCCTCCCGCTCCTCTCTTCCGCGGGGAGGGGGCAGAGGAGGGAGCGACAGCCCGGCCGGGCTCCAGCCTGAAGGGGCTCCTCCGCCCTCTGGGTGCCCCCCCCTCCGGCTACCCTTAAAGCGGGAGGGGGCGGGCAAAGGGAGGCCCTCCAGATGTTGGTGGGGGACTACAGTTCCCATCGGCCCCCGGGAGGGTCACATGTCAACCCCACCTCTGCCTTACAGAGCCGCCCCCCCCCCCTCGGCTCCCGCAGCCCCGGCCCCGGGCTCGCCCCTTGGGCTGCGGACGGGGAGGCGCGGCGCGCTCCCGAGACCAGCGGCTCCTCCTGCCGCCCCCGAGCGCCTCGGCCTCCCTCCCTTCCCCTTCCCCTTCCCCTTCCCCTTCCCCTTTCCTCCTGCGCGCTCACCCGGACCGGAGCTCCCGCGGTGGCCGCGACGGGGCGGCCGCTGGGCTTCCATCTTCCTTCCTTCCTCCCTCCCTCCGCCTTGCGTTCTCCGGGCAGGGCTGGTGATCCGAGGGCGGCGGCCCTCCCGCCGCCCGTGCGCCTCCGATCTGGGCTCGGGCAGGGCGGGCGGCAGCTGGGAGCCGGCAGCGGCGCTTACTGGCTGGAAGGACCTTTCCCCACCTCCGAGAGACGGCTTCTTCCCCTTCTTCTTCCTCCCTCCTCCTCACCCCTCCCCCTCCTGCTGCAGGCCGGAATTCAACAGGGGAGGGAGGGAATGGGCAGGCCCGGTCTCTTGGTCGGAACAGCCGGGCATGCGGAGAAGCGCGGAGGACGCTTCTCCGAGGGAGATGCTCGGAGAGGGTTCACAGAGCATCAGCCTCGCTCGGGGGAGGTCCCTAGCCTTTCCTTTTGCTGCCTGGTTGATGTCACCTGGTCAAAGTTCAAGGTGGGAAGTGAGCAAAGGGGGGCGCAGCGGAGGGAAGGGAACTGGAAGCCCAGGGGAGAGGGGTGGTCAGCCCCAGGACCTGAGGTCCCTTCAAGAAGGGCAGAAGCCCCCTCCCACTCCTGTTTCCCCCTCCCAGGTCTTCCTTCAGACCCGTCCCAACCCCTGGTCAGGTGCCGGTGGGAACCCCTAGCTGCGCTGGGCCTGTCCTGGCCCAGGATGCCAGGTTGTGAGGCTGAGCTGGAGACCCTCTTGGCTTCTGGGCTGCCCACCTCCACAGCCCCAAGGCCCTCTGAACACGGGAAAACCCAGGAAACGTCAGGACCCTCTTGAACAAAGCTACCCTCCCTCCCTTTAGGAGAGGGCCGGAACCTGGCGCTTCTTTCTTTCTTACTTACATTTCGTCCCTTCACTACCCACCCCACCCTCCAAAAAGAAAAAAGAAAGAAAGAAAAAAAACCAAACAAATAACAAAGCTCAGACTCGTGACTAAATGACTGCCTTTGAAGAGAAAAAAAAATCTAAGGCGTGGATCCAATCACTGCCTAAGGGGAAGGCCGGCCGGCCTCACAGGCTTCTTTGGACAATTCCGGTTTCACAAGTTTCTTGAAAGCCTGGAGGGAGGGGACCTGCGGAATCTCACCACGTGGAAGACCACACCAGATGGCCGGGGCCACCACGGAGCATACCTGATTCCTGGAGGAAGCCCACCTGGCTTTTCTTGGCGTGGCCACCCGTAACAACAAGGCCCGGGAGGTTCAGGTGGAAGAGGTGGCCGGCATTTTTGGCAGAGACGCTCCGACAGCTGTCGAGGTCCCAAAGGCAGGTATCCTTTCTGGCTCTGGCTATTTCCTGATGTATACTCATGGAAATGAGAGGATCCCAAGAACCATTGGCGCCATCCTGGACCAGACCAAAAGAGGCCACTCTAGTTCCCTCTAGCGTGACTCTCACTCCTCCGCATTTCAAGTGGGAGACCAACCTGCTGGAAGCCTGGCCAGGCCGCCCTCCTGGGCGTTTGCCCCCCCCCCCATTCCAGCCAGGGCAAAGAGAGAGAAATGTCAGGGTGGCCCTAGATGGCGCTCGTGTGAAAATGACAGGATGTGTGCGGTTTGGAGAATGGGCTGGTCTCAGACCAGGCACAGAGCATGGCTGGCCTCCTGCTACTTCAGCCACTGCCGCCACTGTGGCCACCCCTACTGCCTGGGAGTTGGGAACCACTTTGGGGGAATCAGCTCATGCAGTTCCTACCCAAAGAGACAACGTGGCATGCTTTTGCATGTAAACGGGCCCGTCCCCAGGGGCAGGCCTGGGAGGGGCATCTCAGGTCCGCGGACTCACACCTGGCGGCTGGTGCCTGAAGCAGCATTCCTGCAGGAGGGAGGTATGCTGGTTCCCTTCCGAATGCCCAGGTTGCTCCCAGGCACCTTTGCCGATTCCATTGCTGGGCTGTCTCATCTCAGACACCTGTCCTTGTAGGTGGCGTCTTCTGTGGCCATCCCTTCCCCTCCTCCCCACCCACCCATGCGGCAGAAACTGAGGCAGCCGGTGCTTGAACCCGGGATGGGGCCCTGACAGTGCTCTACGCAGCTGGACACCAAAACCCAATGGGACCCTTGATGCCTCACAGGCTCCCTGAGTGAGGATGATGCTTGTTCTGTGCCTTCCAAGTCAGAACTGACCTCTAGCACTCTAAGCAAGTTTCGAAGGTCAGTAAAGTATTTAAGGAGTGGTTTTGCCCATTTCACTTGTCCTGTGAGTTTCACTTGGCACAGCTGGGGAAACCCAAGGTGGACCCCCTGAGTCTTCGTCTGTCACACTGCACCTCACTGGGCACCTCCCAGAGGAGGGCGAGGAGTCACGTAGAAGGGGGCGGTCTCGCTTGGCATCACCTCCCTTTTCATCAGGCACCCATCCACACACCCAGCGGCCTGTTCAGCCATCTCTACCTCTTTCTGGTGCCCCTAATTTTGCACCCCTTTTCCTATTTAGCCATTTCAGAAGTGAGAAGAGATGTCTCTCTGCCTCCCCACCCCACAAGTATCTCCGGTTGGAAGGACCTGTGAGGACTGTAGGGGCTTTGCAAGAAAGACGTCACCGCTGGAGGTCCTGTTCGCTGATGCCCAGCAAGAACAATGGCTTGATTCACACATGATTCAACCTCCCATGGGGGAGGGGGCTGCAGGATCCGTGCCCCTCCACCTTGAAAAGAACCACCACGACCACCACCATGTGGGGCTGGATACGGAGGGCAGCTGGCACTCAGCTGAGTTTGTTCTGCCACTCCTTTCAGAGTTGCTCCTTCCTCGTGTGGCTCCTTTTTCAGCTGCCACTTGGGAATTGCCAGTATGGCCTGTGTGTGTGTGTGTGTGTGTGTGTGTGTGTGTGTGTGTGTGTGTGTGTGTGTGTGTGTGTGTGTGTGTGTGTGTGTGTTCTGGGCCTGCCCTCATCAGAGCTCTTGGCCAGCCACCGAGGCCCTGCTGTTGTGCCAGGCTAACCCCTTGGCGCCAGATCCAGCCCCCTCACTTTCAGAGGCAACCAGGCGCATAAATCCCAGCAGCCAAGGGGAGCGGAAAGCCCTGTTTCGGCAGCGACATCATCCTGGGTGTGTGAATGAATGTGTGGGGAGAGGCAGTGTCCAGGGGCATGCCAGTATGCCCGGCCCCATTCCAGGCAAAACTGCATCAAAGCACAGAAATCCTTCCTTCCTTCCTTCCTTCCTTCCTTCCTTCCTTCCTTCCTTCCTTCCTTCCTTCTTTTTATTCATCATCAGCTCCTTCCTTCCTTCCTTCCTTCCTTCCATTCATTATGAGCTCCTTCCTTCCTTCCTTCCTTCCTTCCTTCCTTCATCAGCTCCTTCCTTCCTTCCTTCCTTCCTTCCTTCCATTCATCTTCAGCTCCTTCCTTCCTTTTTATTCATCATCAGCTCCTTCCTTCCTTCCTTTTTATTCATCATCAGCTCCTTCCTTCCTTCCTAGTGTCCCCACATCGGAGGGCCACGCCCAGGGAGGGGTCGTGGTGGGCGGTGGGGCAAGTTCTGGGAAGGGAGGAGCTTGTCACGAACCCCACCAACACCCACGTCCCCCCTTCCTCTTCTTTCTCAGCGCGGATGGGGGCTGGCTGGACACACGCGTGCCCCTCAGTCAGATCCTCAAGCCCAAAGAGACCTCAGCCTGCGGGCGACGGGTCCTTCTGGCCCTGCCCATGCCAGGTGCAGGCTCTCTGCTCCTCAGCAGGAGAGCCCCTTAGTCTAGCATTGAGAACGGATCCTCCCGAGGCTTCCCCTGCGCCGGAGAGTGGCCTTCAGCCCGGTCTCCCCTGCTTCCTCCCCCTCCCCTCCGCCTCAATCCGGCCCTGCTGGTTCGGGGCCCGGCGCGGCTCGCTGAGCGTCAGCACCAGGCGTGCGGCGGCGAGGCTGTCGGAGCAGCCGAATGCTCGGCAACCGCCCGGAGGGAAGAGCCCCTCCTGCCCGACCCCAGAGTGGAAAACTGGGTGGATAACAGCCGATCGATGGCCATCCATCCCTGGCTGGCCAGGGAGGGGAGGGGAGGGGAGGGGGCGAGAACCAGGGCTCTCCCGAGGAAGCAGCCCAGCAGCCGCCAACGGGGCCCCATGGCCTGGAATGGCTGGGGCTGAAAGACGGTGGGGTGTGTGTGTCTGTCCCTGGAAGTACTGGGGGGGGGGGCAGGTTTTCTGGGACCTTTTCAGAGTCTCACGGAAGAGGGAGTTCTCCCTTCCGGGTAATCCCCAAGGGGCAGAAACTCATTAGTAAATGAGGTAAAGGTTAAGAATGGGCTAGGGTAAAGGGACGGTCATGGCTATTATTTCTTTCAGGGTCCAGGTTCAGAAGACTCCGCTGAGCTTGATTTTAAATGGCATCTTTTGGTTTCCACCCACACAGATACATTCTGTCTTTTTTTGCATTGTTGTTTGGGACAGCTGATGAGAAGCAACTCTCCAGAACGGCCAAACAACAACAACAACAACAAAAGTAAAGTTGGATCAATATCCTGTAGAGCAAATGAAAGTCGAACAGAACAAAGCGACCCCCCCCCCCGCCGCCAATACACACAGTTCTTGACAAGGAAGCGGCCCAGAGGTGGCCAGGGAGGGTGTGCGGGGGGGGGGCGGGGGGGGGAGGAAGGGTCTTCTCCGCCCTTCTGATCTCTCCACTCCCACCTCAGCACCCATGTCCTTGGAAAGCAGAGGAAAGGAGCAGCCATGCCACTGTGGGCACAGGGCACGGGTGCCAACGCACAGCCCATCCTCCTGGGGCAGAATCTCTTTGGAGGAGGGGGCTGGGGCTAGAGAGGAGAAGGCCTGGGGGGGGGGGATGGAGAAATTGGGGGGGGGATTTTCTCATTTTTAAATATTGTTAATACTAGCCCTGAGGGTGAAGGTGGCACTGGTGTTTTATGTATATGTAATTGTATCTTAGGTTTATGTTGTGTAGACTGGATGTTTGTTTAATAAAATAAAATTATAAAAAAAGAGAGGAAATGTTCCCATTTTTTTCCAAAGCCGTTTTTTGGTTTTTTTCCGGGGAAAATTGAAAAAAACAAAACCCATGGAGTGTGGAATATGTTCTTTTACAATGACAAATCATCTGTCTATGACATGGTATTCAAACTACATAAAATGAAGACCTTCATGAAAGACTCTGAGAACTGGTTGGGCTGAGTGGCTGCCCCAGTCTTTTCGGGAGGGAGGGAGGGATGCCCCTCCCAGTCTTAAAAGGTAAAGGTTCCCCTTGACATTCAGTCCAGTTGTGTCCGACTCTAGGGGGCGGTGCTCATCTCCGTTTCAAACCCATAGAGCTAGCGTTTTGTCCGAAGACAATCTTCCGTGGTCACGTGGCCAGCACGACTAGACACGGAACACTGTTACCTTCTCACTGTGGTGGTACCTATTTATCTACTTGCATTTGCATGCTTTCGAACCGCTAGGTTGGCAGGAGCTGGGACAAGCGACGGGAGCTCACTCCGCTGCGTGGATTCGATCTTACGACTGCAGGTCTTCTGACCTTGCAGCACAGAGGCTTCTGCGGTTTAACCCGCAGCGCCACCACGTCCAGTCTTAAGACGCACAAAGGGGATTGCATGCCAACCAGGTCAGGTGACCTTCCCAGAAATGAAACCCAGGCGCTTCCATCCATAAAATCTTTTTATTGATAATTTAAGGGTTAAAACTCTTTCTGGCTTTCCCTCTCCAAGCCCTCGCTCTAGGGAAGAAGGGGGTCTACAGGCCACCAGGTCCTTCGCTTTGGGTTCCACAACACAGAACAAGGGTTGCGTTTCCTTCTGTTGCGACTAAGCGGGGCAAACATCTGGCTGGGAGGCAGGACCCACCACCACCACCACCGAAGAGAAGTCAGAGAGTGGGGCAAAGCAGGGGCCAGGGAGAAGAGGGGTGGCCGGGTGGGGGGGTGTGACCCTTTTCTAGCACAGAGACCTCAGCAGACCCAGGGAGGAAAGGGGTTGTGGGGCAGCTTCCTAGGGAAGAGGAGAGGGGGCCTCACTCGCTGCACTGCCCTGGCAAGAGTGGGGTGGGGAGAGGCTCTCCTTCAGGGTCTGGGGCACAACAGTAGTAGTACTACTACTCACAACAAGCCCCTCCACTCACAGGCGGCCACCCACCGCCTAAGCAGAAGTTCTTCTCCCTTTCCCAAAGAGCCGGGGGAGCCCTGAACAGCCCCAGTCCCCAGTGTCAAAGGCCCAGGACAGGGCAGGCTCCCTAGAGCTTTGGAGAGCACCCGCCTCATGGCAGCCTCCCCAGGGAGGGCCCCCTTGTCAAGGTCGGGGAGGGGGGGGCTACAAGTCTATGGTGTCGCTGCTGACACTGAGCGTGTCGATCTGCCGACAAACGTCCAGGAACTGCTCCTGCAGGAGGGCGGTGTCTGTTCCCGGGGGCGCCTGTGGCGGCCGCCCCACGGAGGCCAAGGACTCCTGCGAGACGGGGGTCAGCACCCAGTGCTGGCGGCCGGGAGGGGGAGGGGAGCGTGGGGGGCTCCCGCAGGCCATGGGCACCAGAGGGGGGCTCCTCCTCTGGCTAGGGCTGGAGCACAGCACCAGGGAGCAGGCGCCCGTGGACTGCTTGGAGGGAGAGCTGGCGCAGCTGCTGCCCCGCCAGGGCCCCGGGGAGGAGAGGGTGGTGTTGGGGGCGCTGGTCTCCGGAGAGGCCTCCCCATCCACCAGGGAGGACCGGGTGGGCACCAGCTCCACGCAGGAGGCCGTGCGGGACAGGTGGCTCCCCAGCGAGGAGGGCTCCCGGGTCAGGCTGAAGGAGAAGGTGCTGGAGGCGTACAGGGCGCTGCCCTCCTGGAAGAGCCCTTCGCTGCACAGCGCCTCGTCGATGCTGCGCCGCAGGTCGATGGGCGACGGGGGCCGGAAGTCGGCCGTCGGGTCACTGGCGTCGTCTGCGGCTAGGACGCTGGGCGAGGAGGGGGCCTGGGCGCCAGAGGGGTCGCCTGGCTCTTCGGCGGGCACGGCGTAGAGCGGGAGGTAGTCAGACTCGCTGCGGGTGATGGTGTCGCAGACCACCAGCTTCTCGTGCTGGGACAAGCCCCACTGGAAATTGTTGGGCAGGATCTGGGTCTTGACGGCAGCCGCGGCGTGGTCCGGGGAGAGGCAGAGGAGCCGGCCGCAGCACGGGCACCAGCCGTCGTTGCAGGGCGGGCAGAGGAGCGGGTAGAGGCCGAGGCAGGCCAAGGGCAGCCCCATCCCCACCTCGCAGAGCCGGCATGCCAGCTGCAGGGCCCACCAGGGCCAGGGCCCAAAGAGATCCTGGCTCAGACCGAATCCCAGGGCGTGCAGGATGGCATAGGTCTGCAGGGCGGCGCTGAGCAGTCCGAAGCAGGCCGCCGGGAGAGCGGTGCGGGCGGCCCGCTGCCAAGGGCGGGCCTCGGCAAAGGGGCACCGGCTGGCAGGCGGGGTGGCGCTCTTCAGGTCGTACACCTGGGCCGTCTCCACCCGCGCCAGGCAGTAGAAGATCAGGAAGGAGGAGGACAGCCCAGCCGCCAGGAGGGC
The DNA here is from genome assembly GCA_037013535.1 of Intellagama lesueurii. Taxonomy (NCBI): domain Eukaryota; kingdom Metazoa; phylum Chordata; class Lepidosauria; order Squamata; family Agamidae; genus Intellagama; species Intellagama lesueurii. The sequence continues at coordinate 644,574 of JBAJHW010000005.1, read as the reverse complement.
AAAGACCCCTCTGGAGGCCAAGAGCAGGAAGGGGAACAGGCTCAGCAGGTCGGCGGCCAAGATGGCCCCTGTGGCCACCGAGAAATGCAGCAGGACCAGCAGGGCCAGCAGGCACGGCAGCCGGAGGCTGGTGCGCGCCGACCGCTTGAGGCGCGAGCGCAGGGAGAGGAGGAGGAAGGCCACGGCGAAGGCGGAGGTCAGGCAAGGCAGGGCCAGGTCATGCATCAGCCGGACGGCCAGGTCGGGAAGGCGCTCCAGCTGCCCGCAGGCCTCGCCGAAGAGCAGCACTGCCCGGGCACCCCCGGCCCCCAGCAGCAGCAGGTGGAGCAGGGTCAGGAGCCGGCAGCCGGCCGGGCACCGGCAGGGCAGGCCCAGCAGGCCCAGCAGGGAGAGCAGGGCCAGGAGAGCAAAGAGGGCCCCCGCGCCGTAGATGTGGGCCTCCCAGGCCAGACCCCAGTCGGCCTGGGCCGTGTTCCAGTCCGAATGCAGAGGCACAAACAGGGGGAGGGAGGGCAGGAGCCGGGAGGAGAGGGGGGGCCCGTCGGGCTCCGGCCGCGGGGAGCCACAGTCCTCCGGGCGATCATCGGGCAGGCAGCCGGGCCGAGCCACCAACGCCCCCTCGCTGCCTGGGGAGGCGGACAGGCTGCTGGACTCCAGCCCTGCAGGGAGAGAAGAAGGAAATGAGGGCAGTTAATTAACTGACTGGCGAGGAGAAGGATTTATTGAAATGGACGGAGAGAGATTTATTGAAATGTACAGCCCAGACCCTGCACAAAGTTGTGGGGGAGGGAAGGAAACGCCGACCATGGGAAGCCACAGAAACCTGTGAAAAAGCAGCTGAAGCGCTCTGGGTTGGACTCGCTTGTAAAGTTCCGGGGGGGGGGCATTCCTGTGCCCCCTCCCGCTGGTAGGGCTGGCAGGGATAGGCCTCCTCCCTTCACCTGGGAGAGCTGCTGCTGGCCAACAGTGTGTGTGTGTGTGTGTGTGTGTGCTTCTGATCCCTTGGGCCTCTAGGTGTTTTGGACTCCAATTCCCATCATCCTTAGCCAGCCTGGCCAATGTCCAGGGATTCCGACCCACTGGGAGGACCCAAGGTAGAGGAAACTTGGCAGGGAGTCCTGACACAGGAGCTGCATCATGGACCAAGGCTCAGGGCCGAGGGGGTGGGGGGAGGATCCCCCCGTTCCCACACCTTCTGCAGAGAAGGGGGCTTTCAAGCAGCACCAAGCCTTCTCCAGGTGGGGGCGATTTCTCTTTGTCTCTCAGGGGCTGGCTGGGGGGGGGTCACCAGCTTCAAAGCCCCCCCCTCCGTCACCCAGTCTCCTCATCCTCTCATCCTCAGTAGAGGAGAGCAAGCGCTTGGGGTGGACAGGTCTACTTGGAAGATAAGCCTCTACCTCAGGCTTCCTGGACCTCCTTGTCTCTTGAGTCTCCTCCTTAATTCCGATTAGCATTCCGGCCGGCCGTCGTTCTGGGAAGACCGGCTGCCTCTGCCCCACACCTCACCCCATGCCCTCAGCTTCACAGGCATGATTTCCACATCCCCATTTGCTGGTTACAGGTCTGGGCCATTACGGATCTAGGAACATGCTACCTCTCTGCTGCCCCTTGGTTCTGCTCTCCGTTGGCAGTGGGCACCAACCGCCACCTCCAAGAGTCCAAAAGCTTCTCGCAGACCCAGATTCAGGGACATTGAGCCCCCTCTTCCAGGGCAAAGCAGGGTGAGAACGTATTTTAAAAAAAACAACTGGCCGGCTTCTGGCAGAGATGTCCTTCCCCATTCCCCCCCCCCCCCGTTTTCTTTTTCTTTTCAAATATCCTGTTTTCTGCTGAAAGATTTACTCTCAGAGTGAAAAATCTGTCAAAACAAAACTCTTTAGGCCAGGCTGGAGAAGACCCCTGGCCAAGCCGCCTCCCGCCCCTGCCTCAATTTCCGCAGCCAGACAGGAAGGCCAACCTGAGCAGGTGGTCCAGGTGACTGACTTGGCATCAGGCAGTTCTTCTGACACCCCCCCCCCAACTCTCTCTCTCTCTTAGAGGCCCTAGAAGGGAGCCGGCAATTGTGGTGGCACCAAACAGACATTTCTCTTCCAGTCACCCATTAAACCAGCATGGTTTTGATTCTTGGCTTCTCTGGAGCCCTGAAAGGACTTCTGTATCTTCCTGCAGAAAGGTCTAGGGTGCTGCCAGGGACATACGGCCACTCCCAGGGAGTGTGGCTTGAAGGCATGCCTGCGCCCCCCACCCACCCATTTAGCTTTGCACCTATGACGGCAACCCCTCCTAAAGAGGCCTTAGCCGATGGCAGGCAAAGGTCCATGCACCCAGGCTGCCTGGCTTGCAAGCAGCTGCTGCTGTACCTCAGGGTAGCCAGTTTTCAAGAGTGTTTATTCAGCAGCCCCCCCCCCCCGGTGTTTACAGAGGGCCTCATCCTCACCACCCTCAAGAACATTGTGTGCCCAATAATAAACTCACTCCACTGCCTCCTGGCTTGAGGACTGCTGAATAAACCCTCTTGAAAACTGCACAAGTTCAGCCTTGGGAGCCTCTCCCTTTCATCCAGCTGCGCTGCATGTAACACATTTAGCAAGAGCGCATTTTTTTGTTCCTCTCCTGTTGTCTCAAGGGGAGATTAAATGAAACCCACATAATAAAACAGCAGTAATTTTAAAATGATATAAAGAAGACACCAACAGCTGGCTCTCCGTTCATCCCACAGAGGAATCAATCCACTTAACCTTCATGTAAGATTTAACACGGCACACAACAGAAGGAAATGCAAATCTGAGAACAGCATTCGTTACGCCATGATTAGTTATCAACAAGCACAAACAAGGGATATTTCTATGCCTTCAGAGGGTTTTTTAAAAAAGTAATTAAGAGACATTGTAGTTACTTTTGAGAAACTGGAAAGTAAAGTGTTACTTTTAAAGACTGTGCATATAATGGCACCACATCCTTGGGGACATTTCAAGAACACTGTTTATAACATCGCCTTGTCCACATTTGGCAAGAAGACCAAAAAGACGGCCGACTGGTTCGAAGCCCATTCGGAGGAGTTGATGCCAGCCATCGAGGAAAAGAGGAGAGCTCTAGCAGCATACAAAGCCTGTCCTAGTGAGTACAACTTGCAGGCTCTTCGAGTTGCTCGTAGCAAAGTCCAACAGGCTGCCAGGAGATGTTCCAACGATTATTGACTTCAGCTCTGCTCTCAGATACAGATAGCAGCGGACACAGGTAACATCAATGGAATGTATGACGGTATCAGGCAGGCTTTAGGTCCAATACAAAAGAAATCTGCTCCCTTGAAGTCTGCTACAGGCGTGATCATCCAGGACCGAGCACAGCAGATGGAACGCTGGGTGCAGCACTACTCTGAGCTATACTCCAGAGAGAATGTAGTAACCGAAGAGGCATTAAATAACCATCGAGTGCTTGCCTGTCTTGGAAGAGTTGGACAGAGAACCAACTTTAGCAGAAATAAAAGTGACCCTGGATTCCCTCGCCTCCGGCAAGGCACCTCGGAAGGATAACATCCCTGCTGATGTGCTGTAAAGAGATCATCACCACCGAGCTGTATGAAATCTTTTGTCTTTGCTGGAGGGAAGGTGGAGTACCACAGAACATGAAGGATGCAAACATCGTCACATTGTATAAGAACAAAGGCGACAGGGGCGACTGCAATAACTACCATGGCATCTCTCTTCTCAACGTTGTAGGGAAGCTGCTTGCCCGTGTTGTGCTGAAGAGGCTCCAGGTGCTTGCAGACAGAGTCTATCCAGAATCACAGTGTGGATTTCGAGCTAATAGATCCACCACTGACATGGTATTCTCCCTCAGACAGTTGCAGGAGAAATGTAGGGAACGACGACAGCCACTCTTTGTGGCCTTCATAGATCTTACAAAGGCCTTTGATTTGGTTAGCAGGGATGGCCTTTTTGAAATACTTCCCAAGATTGGATGTCCACCTCGACTCCTTAACTTCATCAGGTCCTTTCATGATGAAATGAAGGGCACTGTAGTTTTTGATGGCTCAACATCAGATCCCTTTGACATCCGAAGCGGAGTGCAACAGGGCTGTGTCCTCGTGCCGACCCTGTTTGGGATCTTTTTTGCTGTCATGCTGAAGCATGCCTTTGGAACTGCAACAGAAGGTGTCTATCTCCGGACTAGATCAGATGGAAAGCTCTTTAATCTCTCTAGATTGAGAGCGAAGACCAAAGTCCAACTGAAATGCGTGCGGGACTTCCTCTTCGCCGATGAAGCAGCCGTTGTTGCCCATTCTGCTGAAGACCTCCAACAACTCATGAATCGCTTTAGCAAGGCCTGCCAAGACTTTGGATTAACAAGCAGCCTGAAGAAAACACAAGTCATGGGCCAAGGCGTGGACTCACCTCCCTCTGTTACCATCTCCACACAAGAATTGGAGGTTGTTCATGATTTCATGTACCTTGGCTCAACGATCTCTGACACTCTCTCTCTAGATGTCGAGCTGGATAAACGCATTGGCAAAGCAGCTACCATGTTCTCTAGACTCACAAAGAGAGTATGGCTCAATAAGAAGCTGACGACATATACCAAGATCCAGGTCTATAGAGCCTGTGTCCTGAGCACACTCCTGTACTACAGTGAGTCCTGGACCCTTTGTGCACGGCAGGAGAGGAAGCTGAACACGTTCCATATGCGTTGTCTTTTGCGCATTTTTGGTATCGCCTGGCAGGACAAAGTTCCAAATAGAGTAGTCCTAGAACGAGCTGGAATTTTTAGCATGTATACATTACTGAAACAGCGACGTGTACGTTGGCTTGGGCATGTCGTGAGAATGGCTGACGGTCAGATTCCAAAAGATCTCCTGTATGGAGAATGAGTGCAGGGAAATCGCCCCAGAGGGAGACCACAGCTGCGATACAAGGACATCTGCAAGCGGGATCTGAAGGCCTTAGGAATGGACCTCAACAGATGGGAAACCTTGACCTCTGAGCGTTCAGCCTGGAGGCAGGCGGTGCAGCATGGCCTCTCCCAATTTGAAGAGACCCTTGTCCAGCAGGCCAAGGCAGAGAGGCAGTCCCAAAACCAGGAAAATCAGGGAGCTGGACAGGGGACAGATTGTATTTGTCTTCAGTGTGGAAGGGATGGTCACTCTTGAATTGGCCTTCTCAGCCACACTAGACGCTGTTCCAAGACCTCCATTCAGAGCACGTTACTATAGTCTCTTGAGACTGAAGGATGCCTAATCTAATCTAATCCTTTGGGGTGGGGGCTTGGTGCAATGAATCACAGCTGCTTTCCAGAAAGTCCCCTCCCAGCTTCTGACACGGAATGCTGACAGCTCCACCGAAAAGCTGCTGCCCAGGCTCTGTGTGGCTGCCTCCTTCCTTCGCAGCCAGCCCCGCAGACCCAGATAAGGCAAGGGGCCAGTAAACCAGGGCCCACCCACTCCGGGCGGGTGGGAGCAGATGCTCGGAGGCTACTGCCAGGCAGGCATCCAGAGGGGCCACCCGCAGCCTGCTGCTTATGGAAAGGGGAGACAGGCTGGGCTGGCTGCGTTGTTGCTGTTGGTGGCGAGGGGGCGGGCGGGGGGAAAACCCTAGGCAAAGCCTTCTCCCCTTCAGGGCTGACTCCCCACATGTCAGACGGTCTCTCCTGAAGAATAAGGGCATCATCACTGCGGCTTCAACTCTGTCAATGTGGGGGAGTGCTTGGATCCCCCCCCAGCCTCTGTCCAGAAGGACTTTCGTTAGCAGCCCCCCACCCTTCTTCCTCTTTAGAAGCACACGAGGAGGAGCCGCCCCCCCCTCGGTCAAGTGGTGGCAGGCCGAGGGTAGTAGGTGACCCCCCCCCTTTGCCAGCAGGCAAGCCTTCTTCCCCCATCAGAAGGGAGGCGGAAGGTCAGCTGGGAGGTGGGGAGGGAAGCCCCACCTGGCCTGAGGAGGGGGCCAGCCGGCCCTGCTGCTATTTGCAGAAGCCCAAAGGCTTTCCAAAGCACACAGGAGATCCAGGAGGCCGGGGAGGAGAGCAAACATCCCTGCCTAGGCAACTCACAACGATGGCAAAGCAGCCAGAAAGCCCCCACTCCCCACCCCCCTTCAGGCAGGCCTCGCAACCACCCAGAACAGCCAGGAGCACCTCAATGGCAAGCGGCTCTCATGGTTTTGCTGCGAGGCCAGGCAAACCAAGGCCACCGCCGTTGTGTGTGTGTGTGTGTGTGTGTGCGTGTATGGCAGGGAGGCACCTGCCTCCTTGCCTCTCCACCAGCTGAACTTGTGAGATGTGTTTTTGCTTGGCTGATGGCCAGAAAAGGAGTGGCTACCCCTTCTCCCCGCTAGCCACACACCCCTGAGAGCAAAAGTCACTTCAAGTCCCACTGGCAGGATCAAGCTGTCCAGAGAGCCACAGTGCATTTCTGTCCCCCCCCCCCCCGAGTTCTCTAGAACCCGCAAAGTCTCGCTCCTTCAGCCTCCCCTTCTCCAGATCCAGGAGAATCTCAGGGAGAAGTTTGGTGTCACCGGCAGTCTCCTTAAAAGCCCAGCAAATACGGCCACTGCTCTCCTTTAAGACAGTTCTGCCTCCTTTTTTACCGGCCATGGAAAACAGGAGTGGGGCTGCAAGGCAGACAGAGGCAAGAACTTGCAGGAGACCCTCTCCCCCAACCCACGCCACCCCCTCTTGGCCTTTTACGAAGAAGCCGTGGTGGCATCTGAGCTCCCTGGGCTGGAAACCCAGGAGAGCGCTGAGTACTTTCAGCTACAGGGAGGGAACAGCCACTGGGCACAGAACCAAGCAGCTTGCCAGGACTGGGACCATGCAAGCCATGGGGCAGGGGCTTGGGGGCCGGGAGCAGCTGGCAAACTAGGCCAAGCACTCTCCTGTTTACGGTGGGGCACCTCCCAGGGAAAGGGAATCGTCCTAAAGAGGAGCAGGGGCCGCCTTGGGAGTGGGTGAGCAGGACAGTCATCCAGCTGGAGGGGTGTGGGGGACAAGCTGAACTCAAGGGCTGTTCCTGTTTGTTTGTTTGTTTGTTTGTTTGTTTGTTTGTTTGTTTGTTTGTTTGTTTGTTTCTTTCTTTCTTTCTTTCTTTCTTTCTTTCTTTCTTTCTTTCTTTCTTTCTTTCTTTGTTCATCTCATGCACTGCCTGCAGCAAGCTGGGTCAGCCAAAAGGAACCTCCTGCTACCCATTTCCCTCCAAGGTGCTGGGGTGGTTTGGGCAGCAGCTGCCCAAGGTATGGTCCTTCCACTAGCTTTACAGTATGTTCCTTCTTCACTCTCCACTCGCAGGTCATGTCAAGACTCAGCAGAAAAGAAATTAGCAAACCTCAAAGGCAGAAGAGAAAGAGGAAGGCCGAAGGTGCTATGGGTTGACCCCCAGGAAGGAAGGCGTGGCTTCCCGTTTGTAGGTCCTGGGCTGGGCTGCTAAGGAGAGGAGGACCTGTGGGAGACCATTCTTCCTAGAAGAAAGAGAGCAGGTCTTCTGAGCCTGCACAGCTCTTCTTGACCCCAGCCGCCGTCCGTCCCCCTCCTCCGTTGTCCAGCAGAGCCCGTGTGCCTCCACCTAGATGGCCACCTCAAGGACTCCTTGGCCCCTGAAGGACAGCCCAGTCTCAAGGAAAAGCAGCCGCACATTTCAAGAAAGCAGGGAGACGAGAGCCGGGATTGAGTCAAACATGGTTTAAAACACAACAGAAGTTCTCCCTGGTCTCCCATTTACTCCCCTTTACTGCTGTTTGTCCCACGACCCTTCCCAGGATCTCCCCACGTGTGCCACCCATTTCCCCTTTTCTATTTCTTTCTCTTTTTCATCTTTTCCCAAACGGTTCCCCCCCCCCAAGACGGCCTCATGCCTCCCTCTGAAACGGAGGCTGTTGCCACATTCTTTCCCACTCCCTCCAACTTTAACGCCAATTAAAACTTGGCTGTCCATCGGCGACCCCCTCCTCTCTCCTATCACACGTGGCCTCCACAGTGAGTCAGGGGCTGTGCCCCCAATTTCGAGACAGGCAAGGGCTTCACCAGGCAGCTCTCGATGTACTCAAAGATGGTGTAGGGGTCTTGGTCCGCATTGAGAAAGACGGCGTCCTCGTAATACTCCTCCAGGTCCACCACCTGCCGGTGGTAGTCCTCCGCCTTCCTCTCTACCCGTGCGGGAGCATCCTTGGGGTTGCGACGGAGGCGCTGGTGCACCTCCTCCTCGGTGGGCGGCTTGAAGAGGGTGTGGTACCTCTCCCCGGAGACCGGATCGATGGCCCGCTGGCAGAGGCGCTGCATCGCGACCTCTGTGGGCAAGTTGAGGAAGAAGACTCGGTTGGGCTCGAAGCCGGTGTGCTTCATGAGGTCCGCCTGGTCCACGTCGCGGGGGAATCCGTGCAGCACCCAGCCGTAGGTCCGGCAGTCCTGCTGCAGCAAGCGGTCCTTCAGGATCCGCAGGGCGATGCTGTCGGTCACGGGGTAGCCGCTGCCAAAGAAGGGCTTGACAAGTTCACCGACGGGCATGTTGGCGGCCACTTGTTCTCGCAGCAGGTCCCCAAAGTGGATGTTGGCCAGCTGGTACTTCTGGGCCAGCAGAGCGGCCTGCAGGCGTTTGCCGCTGCCAGGGGGGCCCAGGAGCAAGATCCGGGGCGTGAAGGGGGCGTAGGTGCGCAGACGGCTCTGCACGAAATTCAAGGCTTGGGCAAAGACATCCACGCAGGGCTGGTCAGCACTGATGACCTTGTGGCTCCCCTGGAAGGTCAGGAGGAGGCCTGGGATGTTGCGATGGCTTTCCAGAAGGCGCTTGGCGGTGGCTTGCTCGGAGACGCCCTTCGGCCTCACCAAGCGCTTCTGCACCGTGAAGTCGACCGGCCAGTCAAAGGTGGTGTGGTAGACCTCTTGGGTGAGGGGGTCCAGCAGTTTGCCCAGGTTTCTTTCCACCAGCACCGTGTCCGGGGCACGGAGGACCACGACGTGCCGCGGGGCGATGCCAACAGACTGAAGCACCAAGGCCTGCTTCCTCGTCTCGGGGAACCCGTCCAGCACCCAGCCGAGCTTCTCGCAGTCCACGTCGTTCAAGCGCTCCTCCAGCAGGGCGGCCCACAGGTCCTCCGGGATGGGCTCGTCTCGGGCTTGGCGGGCCATGGCTTCCCGGGCCCCCTTGAGCAACTTGTTACGCACCAGGTCCTGGGGGCAAAGGTACACCGCGCTGAGGTGCTTGCAGAGCCAGCGGGCGATGGTCGTCTTCCCAGAGGCAGGTGGACCCACAAGGACGACTCGGGGCACCTCGTCGTTGTTCTTCTTCAGGTGCTCGATCATGAAGTCAACAGGATCCGCAGGCTGGTAGACCAGGAGAGCCTCCATCATGCTCTGCATGAGCTGGAAGACATTGTGCTTCTCCGCATAGAGGCCCATCGCTGGGGGGATGCCGGGGGGCTTCGTTGCCGCATCCATCTCTCCCGGCTGCCACCTGCCCTGCTCGCTGGGTTCTCAAACAGACTTTGCATTCCGAGGTTGCCCGGCAGCGTCTGCTGACGTCACCCTCCGTAGAAAGCAAGGGCATGGAATGCTGGGCCCTCAAAGACAACGTGGAGCCCTCGGAGCCCTGCACTCCGCCCTGGCATTGCCCTGGAATTCCAGGGGCCAGATTCCAAGGGCCCAGCTCTGAGGGCCAACCAGAGGCAGCAGGGGGTCGGCAGGCCAGGCTGGCCTGAGCCCTGAAAGACAGCGCGCCACCAGTGTGGTTCACCTTGGACGCCAGCCCAGGGTGGGCTGTGTTGCAGAGACTGGTTGGCGGTGGGCACACAAGGTGCTGCCAATCTGGGAAGCCAGGAAGGCTAGTCCAGGCCTCTCCCCCCTCTGCTACGCCCTCTTCCTCAGTGGGCACCTCGGAGCCAAGCCTACTGAGTGGCGGGGGGGGTGCAGTCGGACAGAGCTGGTGGCCCTCCATGACTGAGAAGCCGGGCAGAGGCTGTCTGCCTCCATCAGAGGCTCTGTGCCGTGATGAGTCTTACCTGCAGTGACAAGGTCACCCGGTGGAGCTGCACCACCAGGCTCCAAGCGTTTGGAAGGCACAACGTGGCAGCTGGATGCTAATGCCACTTGGCACCCATTGGGCAGAATGGGCAGAACATTGTCTTGGGCACAGCTGGCATGGCCCTTTCTCCTCTGGAAGAACGGCAGAAGGACGTGTCTGTGCATGTGGCTGTACGTGTGTGAGCATAGGCATGTGCACCTAGCCTCACCTGGCCTCACCTAGTGTGCTCCTTAAGAGGTAGCCCAACCTCAGGACAGGCCACAGGAAGGTAGACTTGGTGGCCAAAGGGGGTAAAAGAGATGGCAGGTCAACCAGGGAACCTCTCTCTCCTGGTGGCGCCCAAGAAGCGTGAGGCTGGCAAGGCTATCACACGTGGCAGGACTTTCTTGGTGGTGGCGCCCCAGTTACAGAACCACTCCCTCTCCCCCCCCCCGTCCTGTCCATTAGAGATCCAGTTGATCCCCACACTTCTGCCTTGCAGGATCCACTTAGAAACATAGTACCTCTTTGCACTGGGTTTCAAGGAATTGCCAAGGGTTCAACAGGTGCTTCTTTATATCGTTTGTATGGTACAGAAGGACGACACAACTTCAACATGGACAATGAAGACATTGAAATAGTCAGAGGCTGTGTATCCCTTGGTTCAATCATCCCTCCAAGGGGAGGCTGCAGCAGCCCAGAAATCAGAAGAAGACAGAGACTCGGAAAGGCAGCAATGAAGGCATCAGCAAAGATGGCCAAGTGTAATAAGGATATGTCACTGAAGACCAAGATCATGCTCGTTCTTGGATCACATTTCAGAATGCAAAAGCAGGAATGTGAGAACCAGTGGGGTGGAGGGCATGGAGTGCCCAGTGAGGACTCAGAGGAGACCTGGGTTCAAATCTGTGCTCAGCCATGGAAATTCACTGGGAGGTGGCCATGGGAAGCCGTACCTCGAAAACCCTACTAGAGTCACCAATGCAACTTGACAGCACACAACCTCAGCAACAACCACCACCACCATCAAGCAGGAATGCAAACGCCTGTTCCCCTCAGCAAAGCTGTCAGGTGAAGCAACAACAGGCATTAAAGAAGACTGAAAATGTCCCCTCAAGCGTGTGTGTGTGTGTGTGTGTGTGTTGTTCTCATATTACAACATCCATATTTATATTTTCCTAAATGGGGCTCTCCCACCAACCCACCCAAACCACTGAAGAGTCACTGTTACAGGTATGAAATTTAGAAAGAACACAAGTGTAAGCCGAAAAGACGAAAACACGAAAAGCAGGCCTTACACATTCCGATTTAACAGACAGCGTGTGCTCAGCCGAATTGGCAGCTGAGGGCACATCTGAATCCTGCAGCCTCTCCCCTGCTCCTGACGGACACCCTCCCCAAATCCGGGTCTCTTGGCCCCGTCCCAAAGCAGGCCGCCTCGGCTCACCTTCCCCCCACCCCAAGAGTCCTATTGGGAAGGGGCGTTTCAGCAAAGGGACTCCAGAGGGGCCAACGGACTCTTCGCTCCAGCCTAGCAACGCTGAGGACCTCTGAGCATTTTTGGCAGAAGGGAAGTCTGTTTGAACAGCCTGAAATGCCCAGCGCTCCCCTCCTGCAGATGTCTGGGGGTCTGGCAGCCTTTTATTTTGGTCCTGGGGCCCCCTCCACAACTGAAGGGCAAGGTCTGGAAAGACAGAGCCCTGGCCGGGCAGCCCTGGCACGCTCGCTCCCACAGGCCAACCCGCGTCCTGCCCTCCCGGCCCCTTGCTTCCACCCGCCAGGTCCAAAAACCAGCCTGCAGGTAGCTGGGGGCCCTCCTTCCCTCCAGCTGAGAAGGTCAGCCAGCGGCAGGGAAGAGAGAGCCCCCCCCCCAATCCAGACACAGGCACCCAAAACAGCAGGGGCACCCACGGCCAGGCAGCGTGTCATTAGAAGAGGGGAGTCCTCTGGTGCTTAAAGCCGTCTGGTTGTCACACACCCCGTGTTTCCCACCTCCCGTGGTCTGTCCATCGCCTGGCTTTGTTTTGCCAGGGGCCCTCCAGAGGCAACCACCGGTCTAGCTCCCCAAGTGACAGGCCCCTCACCTGGCCCTGAGACCCACACTGGAGTCGGGTGCGAGTCCCCCTCTTCCTGCCAGGAGCTGCCAGTGGTGTTCCACTCTGGGGGTTCCCATGTCTCAGGCGGCAGCGTGGATCCAAAGCGACCTGAGGAGAGAAAGGGGAGGGGCTCCGTGGGTCTGTGGAGCAGTGCGGTCGCGTGGGTTGCCAGCAGGTATTGCACCCTCTCACCCAGCCCCGCCACAACTCCTTTTGGGGTTGCGGGTGGGTGGAGAATGCAGGGGGGGGGGGTGGAAGCTGTTCTTCCTCAGGAGCTCCTTGGCCAGAATCCTATTCCCAGTCCTGGCTAGAGTAGACCCACTGAAACCCCATTGATTCTGTGGGTCCCCTCTGGCTGGGATGACCCAGATGATTCCGGCCCCCAAACAGGGACGGGTGGTGGGCATCTGCGTCGTCTCTTCCCCGCGCCTGACCCGCCACAGCCTGTTCCCCCCACCCCACCCCAACCCCGGAGGTGCTCTTTCCCCACTCGGATTCTCCTGCGCCAATGTTTGCGCTGGACGGGGAGGCCTGACGGGACCAGTGTGCCTTGCCAAGCGGGCATTTTGCCCCCAAAAGGGCCATCCAGGAGGAAGCCCAAACAGAGAGGAAAGTTCACCGTGGGGTCCCTAGAAAGGAGCCCAGGCCATGCCAAGGACTAATCCTGCCGCAGAGCCCCCGCCTCGAAGGCTGGGCCCTCCCAAGAGAAGGAGACCCTCCTGGTGCCTCGAGAGCTGGCGCCCACACCTCTTTCCCGCCTGCTGCAGTCCCCCCCCCCCCCGTTTCATACCTCGCCTTCCCTTCCTACTCACCCAGTTTGCTGGTGATCTCCTTGATGCCCACCCTGAGGCCCGGGAGCAGTGGGTACTGTCTGCCAGGGCTGCTGCTGCCGCTGCCGTTGGGCGCCAGGGCCCCCTCCTTGCCCAGCCCCGCCGTCAGGTCGATGTCGATCTTGAACTCCAGCTCCTTGCTCTCCCCCTCCTCCTCGGAGGGCCCCGCCGCTGGTCCTTTCTCCGCCAGCCTTGGCCAAAGGGAGAAGGGGTGCTGGGGCGTGGGGGCAGGCGCCCAGGGGTCAGGGTGGGTGCCGCGGGCTGAGGAACCATCCCAGGCCCACCCCCCAGGCTCTGAGGGAAGCTCGTCGGCAGCAGCGGGGCCGGGGCCCAGCCAGCCTGAGCCCCCCAGGGCCTCCGCCCAGAAGCGGGCACCGCCACTGCCGGGTGCCTGGGATTGGGTGGGAACGGCTGGCCGGGTGGAGGTGGCTCCCGCCGGCCCCTCGCCGGGCCGGCTCTTCCCCTGGCTACGCACCTTGATCTTGAAATTGAGCCCCAGGTTGAGGGACAAGGCGGGGGCTTCGCTGGAGGTGGCCAGCACGGTGGGTGTAACGGGAAGGGCCCCGGAAGGGCTGGGGGGCTGGGGCCCATGGGCGGACTCATTCCTGGCTGGCGTCAGAGACTGGAGCGTGCGGAGGGGCATCCCAGGGCCCAGACGGGGCAGGCACAGGAGGAGCACCGCGGTCCACATTGGCCTGGAGGTCCCGGGCCAGTGGCTGCTCATCAGAAGCACCTGGAAGGGGACAGAGGGAGAGGATCAGGGGAGAGCATCGCCAGCATTGGGGGGGGGGGGGGACGCTGCCAGAACAGCTGAAAGGGGCTGTGGGCTGGTGGCTGCAGCCTCCTGGGGGCTTCAGCCAAGCCAGAGGCAACAAGCCAGAGGCAACATCTCCAGATGAGAGCCAGAGGATGAGCTGGTACGTTTGCCCTCAGCCGGCAGCCCAGCCTGAAAAGGATCCCTCGGCAGCCAGGACCGACCCGGGAGCAGAGATGCCGATACGGGAACCAGACCGCATGGCAGAACCAAAGGCCAGCTCGGCCCTCCGCTTACACCCCAGAAACGCTGTTACAGGACCCAGGAAGGAAGTCCACGGCATCTGATCATCCTCCAACAGGAGGCATGCCATCTGCAATGCCCCCCTAATGCCTTCTGTAGGACCCACGTGCAGGCCAAAGGGCAAACGGGCACCCAGGTGAGATCAGACTGGCAGCTCACCAAAGCCGATGAGGGGGTCTCCCCAGACACTCCCCCCCCCCCCCCCGGCCTCAAAGGACATCCAGGAGGGACTCCGGCAGGAAACAGCGAGCGAGAATTCGTCCGGAGGTTTCGTCTCGCTTGCTCCCTCGGCTTGAACAGGGACAAGGGCTTTTTAATCTCACGGTGGATGTGACTCAGTCCATCCGTGTTTGGCTGTCCGGTTGAGCACCCAGCTTGCCTGAGCTCTGCTCTACGGCCCGCCCCTGCGCAGGCGGTTTCCCCTCTGTGTCACTTTCCCCCTCCTTTCCCCTCTGCTCACTCCGATGTCCATGTCCCACCACTGCTAAGACCCCGTCACCCTGCTGGGTGTGTCTGTGTGTTTGTCTTTAAATGGCTCCCTCCTGAGGCTTCTTTGCTCCAAGGCCCTGCAGAAGGAGGTGGGAGCCTCCAAGGGGGTCATGCCCAATAACACTTGCTGGTTTTCCAGGTGCCCACCGGGTTCTAGTTTAGAAAAAGTACCGGTGTTGGTCATTCCTGGAGTATCAGGCCAAAAGCAAAGGAAAAAGCAAAAGCAAAGTGGACAAAATCATTCTGGCCACTTAAAGGCTAACTGCTCTATTTTAACATGAGCTTGGGTGGATCCAGTGTATCGATGTCTCTTACGTCCGAGGAAGTGGACTTGATCCACAAAACCTCACAATAAAATAGAGTAGCTGGTCTTTAAGGGGCCACCGTGTTTTTGTCTTCTTTAATTTTTCTTTTTCTTTTTTTTTTTTTTTTGGCCTGACATTCAAGGTCTCTGGCTGCTTTTGCCCCACCCCAGTGGAGGATGCTTCCCGTTTTGGGCTCTCCTACGTTCTCCTTCTCAGCGATGGGCCGGGTGCCCAGGGCTGCCTTTGGACCGGTCAGGCGAGGAGGCCTCGGTCGGTTGGTCGGGAATCACCTCCGGAGGCTCAGCGGGGAGCAAGTCCCACTGAGCCCCCCCAGGCAGATTCCTGGGAAGGCAGGCAGAGAGGGTTCCACGCCTGGACCTTAGAAGACAATGCTGATTGTCAAAACACACAAAAGGGCTGGGCGCAGGACAGCACAGAGATCGCTCCTCTCCTGGTCAGGGAGACCCTGGTTTGGGCAATCCCTGGCTCACCTCAGAGGTTGAAAGAAACGTGGGACTGCAGTCCCCCCCCCCCCCGCTCTCTCCACTCTCTCCGCTCCAGATGGAACCGGAACACAACCCCTCTTGACCCCTCTAGCGCGGGGTTTCCACACACCTTGACAAGGTTGTTTTTCTTCCTCCACAACCCACGGAGAGCACCAGCCAGCATGCAGGTCCTGCAAGGTCCCAGTCCTTGAGATATATTGCCCCCCCAGCCCAAAAAGCAAGAAGCACAACACGAGGAAGCCTCCCTCTCTCCCCCCCCCAGTGCAAAACCTTCCTGTACCTGCATTAAAGGTGGGGGGGGCATTCGGAGGAAACCACCCGCCAGACGGCGGCTCCTCCAAAGCAACGGGGCCAACCAGGTGGGCACGGGGAACACCAAGGAGGGAAGGGGCTTCACACAGGGGGACGTCCCCAGCAGGGATACGCTTCAGCTGGTGGGTCCACCATCACACGCAATGGGAGGTACGGGGGGGGGGTTTGCTCAGCTCCATTTGCGGTGTCGGCTCACACGTATGCTCCTCACACATCATGATGTTCACCCGTGGAAAGGGACGTTGTTCATGCCAGAAATAAACCACGAGGCCAAAGCAGATTCCTCTTGGCCAGCCTGAGGACGGTGTTCCTCTGAAAGGTGGGGAGAGGCAGCTGGGGAGACCTGGGTTCAAATCCTCACCTGGACAGGAAATGCATGGGGTGACCCTCGGCCACTCGCGCTCGCTCAGTCTGCCCTGCCCCTCGGATCACGGTGATGGTGAGGATGAAGTGAGATGTGGGGAAGACACTCAAGAACACGGCACCGAGGTTGCCGGGGAAAGGTGGGGGATAAATGGACTGAAGGAAAGACACAGGAACTCTTTTACCAAAATGTGAAGGAAGGTCCCGGCTGCTCCCCCTCCAGAAGTTCGGGCCACGGCTAGCTGGAGATGCGAACGAGGCCAGGCGAGGCCCATGGCTGGGCTGGGTCAGCCGGTGCCAAAACAGAACAGCCGCTCCTGCTAGGGCTCCGGTGGTGGGCTGGGGGGCCCTCCCTCCCCCCTCAGCAGCCTCCTGCATCACAACTGCCCCCCCTTTGCTCCCTGCAAAGGACCCAAGAAGAGGAACGTGGCCCGTGGGAGGCACACGGCTCCCCTCCGAGCTCTGTCAGGGAAGGAGAGGCTGCCTGATCGACATGACACCGAGAGAAGGAGTCGCGCAAGGTGACAAATCGGATGATTCCTCCAGCGGAGGAAGGGCAGGGATTCACTTTGAGCCCCGGCAAGGAGAAAGCCTCTCTCCTCACTCGCTCTCTGGAGCAGTTTGGCAGGTGGCCGACGCCAGCAGCGGCTGGTCCAAGCCAAGCTGAAGTGACCACGGTGGTGGCCACGGTGGGGTGGGGGCAAACCTGAGCCATCTGGGGCCCCAGTGGTGGTTCTTTTCACCTGCCCGGTCATGGTCTTTGGGGTGCTGCTAAGTGGGGTACAGAGATACTGTATATTCAAAAGAAATCCTTGTAAGACTCAAGAGAGGTCCCAAGCACTTGGGTGTGTTTTTCTCTATGGACAGAATGGGAGGCCACTTTCAATAAGCCATGCCCAGGGGGGGCGGGGGGGAACACATGATAGGGCTGGGGTACACCTAGGCCTCTCCGAACAATGCCCAGGGCACTCAGCACAAACCCGGGTGAATTCACACACCCCATCTGACCTCTGACCCCACCCCACCCCTAATCTAACTGGCCATAAAAACATTGGGCGAAAGGGAAAGTGTTTGGGGGAGACGGCAGTAAAAACTCCCAACAAGTGGCGGTGGAGGAAGGGGGTGATAAAGGCAGATGCATCCATTAAAATCTGGCATTAAAAACAAACCAACAAACCACAGTGGTGCAGAGGGAGGAAGGCCACGTGGGTATATTAACGTCACGCTGCAGTCCAGATCCAGGCGGAGGAGACAGAACAGAGGATGGAACATCGGCTTCTCCAGAGGATGGAGAAGTTACTTCTCAGGACTACGGTCCCCACGATCCCACAGCCGGCATGGGCACTTACCAGTTAAAATACCCCTGCGAGAAAGCTTCCCGGCAAGAGGAAGTGGTCGCCTTGCACCCCTTTCCAGCAGGGGTTGCGGGGGAGGGGGAACGCCCTCTGGGGGTGTGACCGCTTCATCCTCAGAAGGAGCCACCCTCCGTTGGGCCCCCCCTGGCCTGTGGTCACCTGGTGGCCAGAGGAACCAGCAGCACCAGGTGCCTGCCCTTCCCCAGAGTCCCCGAGGAGAGAAGCTGACCTTCATCTGCCTTCTCTGGGGTGGGGTGGGGGGCGATTCTTCTTGGCAGGCCCCTGCAGGCCCCCAACGTGCCTGCTCAAGGCATCTAGAACAGGTTTCGAAAGGAGAGAAAACAAATCGTCAGCCCACCCACGTCTCTGGGAGGCAACCGCCTGGTGGTGGTTGGGAGGCGGACGGGGGGGGGACACAATGAGCGGATGGAGAGAAAGAGAGAGAGAGAGAGAAGCAGGCCTTCGCCAAGACGCTCTTCCGAAAATGAGAGACCCAGGAAACGTGGCACACATGAGCGCCACGAGGATGCAGAGGCTCGGAAGTCAGCAGCCCCTCCGCCCTGGAACGAAGCCTGGCGTCGGGGCCGGCCGCCTGCCAAAGCGAGTTCCTGGGAAGAGGAGACTGTGCTTCTGAGCATGTGCAGAATTTGTGGCTGCCTTGCACCACCGAGGCCCACCCTCACCCCTTTAGGATGACAGGGCAGCGGCCGGGCTCCCACGGCAGAGGGCGGGCGAGCTGGCATGGGCCCTGTTGAACCTCTCTGCAGAAAGGGAACTACCCAACAGCCAAGAGAGAGAAATGAGAAAGAGAGAGAGAGAGAGAGAGAGAGAGAGAGAGAGAGAGAGGGAGAAGATGGTGTGGACGGTGTGGCTCCCTTTTCTTCAAGGACCCAGATGTGCCGGGCATCTCTGTTTCCCCAACACTGCTCTTCCTCTCTGGCTGAGGAAAAGCAGGCAGGAGCAAAAAGAGGCACCGTCTGGTTACCCCTTGGCAAACGGGCCCCCAACCCTCCTGCTCTCCCCTCTTCTCTTACTAAGAACATAGACATGTCTGGTGGTAGGACTCCAGCCCCCCAGAATCTGCCCTCCAGTGTGGCTGCCTGGGGGAAGGGGACGACAAAGTTGGGGTCCCCAAAAGTGACGCTTCCAAGCTCTGTTCTTTGCTCAGCTCTGTGGCCAACTGTTGGAAGAGTCTGCAAGAAGCAAACCCATTCACCCCTTGGCAGACTCACCTGTCAAAAAGGCCTGGCAGGGGCACAGCAAACCAAAGCAAAGCGTGCCCCTTATATACTGCCCCATGGCGCTGAAAGCACTCCGGGCAGGTTACAATGTTCTTACGCAGGCTGCACGTGCCCCCCTCCCTCCCTCCAGCCAGCCAGCTGGGTAGTATTCAGGGGAGCTTTGGGGGAGTCTGGGCCGTGGGCCGTGGGCAGGGCAGGCAGGGGATTCTGGCAGGTGCCACCCAAAAAGCAGAGGAAGGGGTCCTGCCTGGCCCTCGATGACCCTGCCAGCCCCTCCGGGTCTTGCTCCAGGACGTCAGGGAGAAGTGAGGCATAACTGCCTTGCTGCCAGAGCAGAGCACGCCCGGGTAAGCTTCTCCCTGTGCATCTGGGACATGCACCGAGGAGACAGCTCCTCTGCAGCCCAATTAAGCGCAAGGGGGAAAGGGAGCACAGAGGCCCAGCCCGGCCCGGCCCGTCTTGTCCCATCGCATCCCCCTCCTTCACCAGCCAGCCTTCAGTCACCGCCGAAGAAGCGGAGGAAGTGGGACAGGCCTCCACCCCGGGCAGTCCTGTTCCGGCAAGCGATCTCTCCATCGTGTCACATCCGTGCAGCCCAGATGCCCATCTCAGAACCAGGGGGGCCAGGATGTGAAGCGACAGGGCCCGATGCAGCCTGGCACCTGTCTGCCCTGTCTCCCCCAGGGCGGCGGGTTGGATGGCAGGTGTGGAGATGGCATGTCTGTGGGGCTGACAGCCCCGTGCCAAGCGCTGCAGCTCCGGTGAAATGGGTGGGGGGTGGGGGTGGGAATCTCACGTGGACGGCACAGCCCAGGCGGGCACGGCGACTCCCATCGCACCACACAGCGCTGGCTGGCTGGCACATCGTGCAGGGGGCTCTTCTGACCCAGAGGCCCACTTGGGAAAGCAGTGCCTCTTGTTATGTGTGGGGTGGAAGTCACGGCAGCCAAGGGTGGCTAGAACCAGGGGTGCCAGGCAGAGTTGGGGGCACAAGCCAGTCTCTTCACACGTACAGCCAGGCTGGCAAGCCCACACAGAGGTACGCAGAAAAATGCACCTTGCCCCAACTCCTGTTGCTGCTCCTTCCTCCCTTTCTCTCTGTGTCCCCCTCCCTACGCACAGTTCACACACCCCTAGATAGAGGGGGTGAGTCTGGGAGCTCATCAGGAGGGGAGGAGACACAGGTGGGGCCCTGACGGTTTGCCCCAGCTAAGGAAGCAGGTTGGCTATGCAGGCAAGCGAAGGCTGGCCGAGGTGGGGCAGTACCCCCTATCACCTGGATGGACCAGGCTCCCCTGTTTGTGTGGCTGCACCAAGGAAACAGTTTGGGGCGCATAAGTCTACCATGCACACTTTTGCATGCGTGTCCCAAAGCACCACTGTGGGGGCACAAATCAAGGCAGAAGTGGGACCTGAAGGGACAGTGAGCTTGTGTGTATACACCATCCTTCCATCACCAGCCCATCCCGGCAGTTCTAAAGTTTGCGAGTGGGGGGCTGGCCTTGCCAGCCTGCCTGCCTCCCTTCTCTTCTCCCTGACTGTGGCATTTCTTTCTCCCACTCTCTGGGAAGGTCTGCCAAGAGTGTTAAGGGAACCAGCCCTCAACTTTCAGATTCGCTGATACTGTCCAGAGCTTAGGCCCAAGCTGAGGCTAGCTGAGCGGCAGGGAGCCCTGGCAGAACCAGGGAGTGGTGGATCCAGCTCTTTCCTCATCTCCGATTGAGTAAGCAAACAAGCAAGCGCCTGTTTGGCCAAATAAACAACAGGAGGGCTTTTATCTCTCGTATGCAGAGAAGCCTGGAGGTCAGAATCCTTTGCAAAACACCTAATCTGTGAATGACCCAAGAAAGAGGCCTCAGGAGATGTGTTCACTGATGAAGCAAGTTTAAATCCAGCTCTTCTTCCAACCCATTTAACATGATCCCACCCCCTTCTTTTTATTCTAACACCAACCACCCTACAAGGTAGGTCTGGTGGAGAGATGCAGACTGGCTCAGCCTCACCCTCTGACTCAATGGCTGGGCAGGGGTTCAACCCGGGGAATTCCTGATTCTCACCTGCCACACCAATCATTGCGCACAGAACTCACCCTCTAGGGTCTCCAGGATCCTGGGGGGGGGGTTAGAAGGTGGACGGGGGGCTCTTTCCAGTCTTTGATTCGGCTGGACCCATAAACACCTTCATTGCCTGACCTCAAGGGTGCCTGGCCTTCCTCCAGGCGTTATGGGGGGAACAGACCTTGGCAGGGGCCTCTACCATCCTTCAGGGCAAGAGAGCCACTGCCACAGCTGGCTTGGCTCCACCTCAGCAGGAAAGTTGGGAAGGGCCTCCCCTCCACCCTGAAACCTGCTCTTGGAAAGTGCCAGGGCGGGAGTTCAAGCTTGGTGGCAGGTGGGACTTGCTCACACCCCTTCCTCATTTTGTGAGCTACCCGGCCGAAAGTGGAACCCCCATCCCATGGAGCTGCTGTATGGCCAACACTTTGCCCATGTGAAGCCCCCTTCTATGCAGACAAGGTCTCTCGCAGTATTAATCCAGCTGAGCAGGTAAAAAGCAGGCTAGATCACGACTCTGTTGGGTGGATTTCCAGCTGGTGGATGGACCCTACCTGGAGAGTGTTCACCTGTGTTTCCTCATCATACTGCAGAGAAGCAGCAAGTGGCGAAGCCACTGCATCTGTCCTGGCCTCATCTTGTTCCACACCTTTATCAAGGTTACAAATCTCTACAAATGGCTTAAATGAAAGAGCAGCAGAGATGTTCTTGAAATGTGTGGGTGCCACCCAACTGGGAAGGGGTGGCTAATGCTCCAGAAGATGGAGATGGGACTCGAGATGAGCTGAACAGGTTAGAGAACTGCGCCAAACCAAATAAAAATTATTTGAACAGGAAGGAATGTGAAGCTCAACATATAGTACGGAAGACTCAGAGGCACAAACACAGGGTGGGTGACAGCTGGCTTGGCAGCCATGTACACGTGGGAAGAACCTAAGAGTCCTAGTAGATCACAAGCTAAACATGAGTCAACAGAGCAAATGAGCAGCAGCAGCAAAAAGGAAAGGAAAAAGAGGAAAAAATGGAAAATTGGAGGAGGGGGGGAAAGGCAAAAGGAAGACCTGGCTGCCTCAGAAGAAGCCCAGTGCCCAGATCAGATCAAGGGAAGCCACGGTTCCACCCTGATCGGCTTTGGAGAGACCTCACCCTGAGTCCTGCGTTCTGTTCTGGCCACCCCCCGTTTGAAGAAGGCATTGAGAACCTGGAACACGTCAAGAGGAGGGTGACCTGGAGGGTAGAAGGTCTGGAAAGCAACCCTCTTAGGCACAGCTGAGGGAGCCAGGTTTGTTTAGCTGAAGAAGAGCGAACGGAGAGGAGATGCAAGAGCCCTTTCCCAGCATTTGAACCATGGTCACGCCTGGAGCAAAGGTGCTTTCTGTGTCTCCAAAGGGTAGGAGCAACAAATTCGTAGAAGCAACGAATTCAAGTTAGAAGAAAGGAGATTTCACCTAAGCGTTAGGCAGAACTTCTCGGCAGTTAAGAGCAACACTCTTCTCTAGTTTAGTCAGGCTTTACCTGGTTAGAGTGGAAGTTAGTGGACGACTGCACTGGCATATCATACGGAATATGCTCCAGGACTGGGAGAGTCAGATTCGCCTTCTTTTCCACTGACTGCGGCCCAGCAACATCTGGAGCATCACGTCTTGCCGACGCCTGGCTTTGGGGACTAGGACACCTCCACCCCCAGAGGACACTTCCTGTGGCCCTCCCGGAAGGAGCGGGCTAGATAAGCCTTCCCTGCCTGGCCGGCGGCAGAGTGGAGAGGGCCGATGCCAGACAGCCCAGCTGAGACGAGGCATCTTGGGTCAAAGAGCCGGCTGCCTGCCTGATCCCATGGAGGGAAAGCAGCTTCCATTTGGGATGCTCTCCCCAAGCGCAGGCGCAGGCGCGCACACCCCACCTCATCTGTATAATGGCTTTCCGGAATTCATTTTTTCCCCCTGCAGTTGTTAAGATGGGAGGCAAGAGGCCCTTCACCCCACAGGCATGCCATGGCTTGACAATAGCTTCAAGCTGCCGGCCCTCTTCCCTCCTCTTTGGCCAGGCTCTCGCTCCTCTCTTCCCTTCTGGAGTTCCTCCTCTGTGTCCAGCCTCATGTTGGTCCCACACAGTCTGCCTATTTATCTAGCAGGAGTTGGAATACCTGAAGAAGAGGAGGGATCGCTCACAATCAACAACAGGCAATGGGCAACCCCATGGAGGAGAGGACAGGAGAGGAGAGGAGAGAGGTGAGCAGAGGCAGTGGGAGATGCCTGGTGCATGTGTGGATAGTCTTCATCTACAGGGGTTGTCATGCAACAAAAGGCTTGAGAGAAAAGGTAGGTTGCGGGGGGGGGGAAGGGAGAGGGAGAGGTAGCGAGGGAGGGATCAGTCACAACCCTTCCCTGATCCAAGAGGGGCTGTGGTTACCCCCCCCCCCCCAGCTTTCCTGTTTTTCAGCAAACTCTTTCTCTACAACATTGTCTCCTCTCCTCTCCAGTCACTGCAGGTAAAGGAACCACATCCAGCCAGGTGCAGCTGCAGGAGCCTCCTGCCCCACACCCAGAGAGGAGGACCCTGCGGCCATGTCTGGAGGGTGGCTCGGTTGGCCTGCACAGCCGCTGGCCCACCAGGCCACCTGCCTACCTCCCTGTCCTGGAAGCTTCACCACTCCTGAGGGCCCAAAGTGGCTGAGTTGGGAGCGAGTGAGCTCAGCTAGCAGGCTTTGGGGCTTGGCTGAAGTGAGGCTAGCAAATCCCCTCCCCTCAAAAAAAAATGGGAGGCAAGCAGCAGCCGAGCCAAGCCAACACCAGTTGCAACAGAGACTGCCTGAGCCACCGAAAGAGGGACAGGAGAGCATCTGGGCCATACGAGCAGGAAGCCGGTCTCCTTTCTGGGTCCATCAAAGTCCGTCACAGGGGTAAACGGCAGCGGCCGCAATGGCAGGAGAAAGAAGTGTAGGGAGACATGAAAAGGAGGGCGGAGGACAAGGTTGTGCATGCACGTGCGCATGTGTGTGTGCATGCGTGCGTGTGTTTGATTACTACTCCTTGGTAGGGAGACTCGGGCAACTCTTTTGGCTTCAGTGTCTCAAGCAAACCAGAAGACGAGCAAAAAGATGCTGCTTCAGCTGACCATGTGGAGGTCAAACACCTCTCAGGACACCTCTGCGCATGCACAGAGTGCCTTCCTGTCTCTAGAGCCAGTCTCCCCACCTATGGGATTGTCTGGGCCAGGGGAAATGCTTGACGGCCAGTACAAACCCCAGTACCTCTCTTTGGAGAAATAGGGTGCCGCACGAGACCCCTTCTCTTCCCTACTGCCCACCAGGCCACAGAGAGAGCTGGAGGGGAAAGCTGGCCGAGAAGAGGCCCGGCCGGGCCCTGTTCCCAGAGAGGGGAGGGGAGGGGAGGGGAGGGGGAGGTAGAGCGAGAGACTGACACAAGACCAGGCCGCTCGCTCTTTCCTTAGGGTGCCTTTCACTTTCATAACCCTTCTTCTGTTTCAGCATTTTATTGTTTGCTTATTTAGTCTGTACCCCAACTTTCGGCAGGCCTGGATCCCCAGAACACCATCGCCAGTACAGCAAGTCCTCACAAAATATTAAAAGCAGGTTCAAATACATTAAAGCTTTACAAAGAAACTGAGCATAAGAAAAACGGTCACCAGAAATCCAACGAGCACAAGGCGGTGGACGAGAGGAGAAAAACCCTGGGAAAACGCAAGGCCCTCCCTCTGCTGGGCTAGGGAAAGGCCACCCGTGGCTCTGTGCCAGGCCAGCTCAGCTGGGCTGCCCGCCGAGCAGGCTCCTTTCCCGGGGAGCAGCTCACTCTGCTTTAGCCAGCAGCCCTGCTGGGCAGAGGGCTCCTCCTCCAGACACTTGAAGGGGGCAAGCAGCACAGGTGAGGCAGGTGACCCTTCAGCTCTGCCAGTCCCATGCCAGGAAAGATCCGAAGCTGGGCCTGGAAACACGCCGGGAGCCCCTGTGGCTGCCCGAGCGGGGGAACGAGAGCCTGGGGGTCCTGCCTTGCTCGTGCGCCTCCCACTGCACAGGACGGCTCAGCCACTCCAGGCCACAAGAAACCAGACTGAGGATGAGCCTGAAACCTGCCCGGCTTCAGGGCTTCCGCTCTTGTTCTCCTTCCAGCCGCCCGCCTGGCCTCCCACAGGCTGCCTCCTGGCTGCGTTTTTTCGACAAGCGGCAGGTCTCTGAACCCTCTTCAAAGGCAACCCCATGTATGATGCGGCCACTGTGCCGCATTTTTAAGCGGTGATCTGCCTCGAATACCTTGGCAGATCAGAGCTGGTAGGCAAACAAACACAGCAGTAGCAGCATCAAGAAAGCAGCAGAGCCCAGCGACCCGCGTGGTATGTTCGCCCCTCTCGTGTCTGCGCGCCCACGGAAACGGAGACATGCCTTTCTCCCTGGGATGCTCGGAGACGGCTCACCTGGCCCACCATCCATGTGTGCCTGAGGAATGTGCCATCCCACCCACTGGGCCGCCATGACAGGAGCTGGACTCCGTGATCCATAGGGTCCCCTCCAGCTCTGGAGTTCTAAGAGAATGAAGATGATCCGTGGCAACCAAAGTCTTTTGCTTGGTCTTCTGCTGATCAGGCTACCCTGTGGCAGCCTCAGCCTCCCTTGTTAGCAGAGTGGGAGGGGAGCTCAGTCCCTCTGCTGGGACAGCTGCTGTCATCCCCCACCCCACCCCGTCCATTGCATAACACATGAGGGGGGGGGGGAGAGAGTGGATGACTGTAATCCACACAATTCATTTCCTTTCCATTCTGAAGCTTCTCCCACCCACTAGAAAATCCGGAGGAGACCTTCTCATTTACACAGGTAGGCACATAGGTGCGCACACACACACACAAACATCTCAACCCTGCCTCACGGAGATCCTCAGTGGCCCTCGTTCCGCAGAAGAAACCACTGAGGTCACACATAATCCTATTAGGGCCATGTCAAGCCCGGACAGATCATCCACTGCCGGACAGGACGACGCAGTACACTCAAGTCAGCTAGCCAAGCTGCACGCTCCTAGAAAGATCTTTCCTCTCCCCGCACCGCTCCCCCCCCCATTCCAAATCGTACAAAGACTCATTAGAGGTGGAGCGCAGAGGGGGGGGGGCACTCCACACACACTGCTCTGGCCTCAAATTACCCGGACTTTGGTGAAACCCAAAGGAACCCGCGCGCCCGGGGAAGGGCAAAGGGAAGGGGCGGGCGGCGCTCCGGGCCCGGGCGTGGCGAAAGAAGCGGCGGCGAAGACGTCCCGCGCTCCGCGGAGGCGCCGCATCCCCCCCCCCCCCCGCCCCGGGCCGGAGAAAGACAAGCCACTCGGCAAGGCATCGCGGCGCCTCTTCCCCGGCGCACGCCCTTTCCACCGAGCCTCCGTCTCCTGGCCGGGCAGCCGGCGCGCACTGCCCACCTAGCGCGGACCCCCCCCCCCCCCCCGGGGTTCAGCTCGCCGCCGCCAGCCCCGACTCGGCCGCCTCCTCCGCGGAGCCGCGGCCCCGCTCCGGCGCGCCCCTTCCTGCCCGGCGTGTCTGGCTGGGGAACGGGCTGGCCAGAGCTGCGGGCGGGGGAGCCCTTCCATTACCACCACCCCCCGCGCCGCCGCGCCGGGTCCGAGGGCGCTCCGCTGTCCCCGTCGCCTGCGGGTGCGCCCTCCCGCGCCCCCGCCTCGCCTGGAGGGCCGACACCCCTCGGACACCCCGCTCACACACAACCTGCCTCCAAGGCGCGGACCCCCCAGCCCCCGTCCCTGCGGCGCGCCCTGCGCCAAACCACGCTCCCCCGAGCTCGCCTGCCCGTCGGCCGCGCGCCATCCCCAAGGCGCCTCCGCCTGCCTCCGGGTTCCGGGCTGGCCGCGGGCGCCGCCGTCGGGGCTGCGGGGAGGCGGCCCGGGCAGCGACTCACCCTCTCGGCGGCCCGCGCCGCTCGCCGCCTCGTCCTCCTCCTCAGCGCCTGCCCACGGCTGGCCGCAGGAGATCGCGCCAGCTCCCGGCGCCCACTCCAGCCGCTCCTCCCCGGGGCCGCGCGCGGCGCACCCGCGGACCAGCAGCAGCGCGCGCAGCCAGACGGACCGGGCTGGAGCCTAGTGCAGTTGCCGCCGCCACCAGCGAGCGCCCGGCGGACGCGGAGCTTATTTGGATGCCCGGCACATTCTCCAGCCCCTGCCGCTGACGCGCACGCCCCCGCGCGCGCCCCCGCCGCTCCCCCGAAACCGCTCCGCGCATCCCAGGATCGTTCGCGCCATTCGGCGTTGGGACGAAACATGGGCCGAGAGCCGGCGGGATCCAGGCGCCGCGGGGCCGCTGCTCAGCTAGCTTTCCAGCCTGAAGAAGAAAGGGAGCGCCTTGGGACCCGTGCAGAAGAAGGCCTGTCTCCCGCCGCTTTCCCCGGCCATGCGTTTGCTCGGCGCCCGGAGTTGGACAGCCGGGCAGGCACTGGCCGGTTCCGCATGGTTTGGGGAGGCCGATGACCATCCCGCCCGCGCGCCTTGGAAGAGGGAAGGGAGGCTCCCCGCGGTCAGCTTCAGGGAGGAGGCGCGAGAGGTACCTTGCTGGCTGCGGCCCCTCTGGCCTAGGGCTCTGGCCCAGGAGGGGCCCCTTCGCCCCCGCTTTCCTCTCGTCTATCCCTCTTCTGCGCCACCAGGGAGGGCAGCTGGCACAGGGGAGAAAGGCCTTCGCCGGGGCTGACAGAAGGGAAGGGTGGAACTCTCTGCCACAAGATACAAGGAGGGCCGCTGGCTGGGACGAGATGCTGCTTGCAGACTTGATCCTCCAGGGCAGGCAGGCAGAAGTGGAAGGCCCCCAGATATTATGGGAGGAGGCACTGCCAGGATCGCCTCTCCCACCAGTTGCCCTAGCTAGGGCTGGACAGCAGCAGAGTCCCAGACCAGGGCTGCAGCTTTTCGGTCTTTGGCCAAATGTGGTCTCCCCTGTCAGGGCAGTGTGACTCAGCGTGCCAGCTGCAGGGTGGGTCGGTGGGTAGACCATCTGGGTGGTCAGCTTATTTATTTATTTTATTTTGAATATTGGCTGGCATCATTGAAAACGCAATATTGAAAGCTAATGTTAGGGCTCCACTTTGACTTGGGCCCAGAAGTAGACTGGCAGTCCGTCCACGGAGCTGCTTTCACCCGGGTGTCCAAAGCCGCCTCCTCCCCATCCCAGGAGGGCAATCAAGCAGGTCAAGCTACAACCAGCCATTCCCCCCCCCCCCCCCCGCAAGCCAAAAAGAAAAGTGCACCAGCAAAGCGAAGGGAAGGGAAAGAGAAAGGCCCAGGCAGCCGCCAGGGAAAGGGTGGTTCCAAAGGCTTGGCTCCGTTCTTTGGGAGGCAGAATCGGGCGGCGGATTCGGGTGGGGGCACATTGTCAGCTGTCCACTTCCTTCTTCTTAGGCTTTTATGGGCGGGGGAGGGGGGGAGGGAGGCACGTGCAGGACATTCGGCCTCCAGAGCCAGAATAACTTGGCTATTTTCAGGGGCTTGGTTTGTGGGCGCATGCGGTGTGCGCATGGAGGGGCCGGCTGTCAAGGAAAGGATGTTTTGGAGGACGTGCACTTGGAAGGTCACGGTGAAGTCAGACGCCAGGTGATGCCCCCTAACAGCAGCAACATGTCCAGAGGTACCTCTGGGCCAGCTGGGGGAGGAGGCACCGCCTCCCCCAGGGTCCCTGGAACCAGGGCCCTACCCCAGGATGTGCTGCTTGGAGGGAGGGGTCTTTGTCGGGCAGCAGGTAGCCATGGATGGGCTCTGCAGAGCCTCTCAAGATCAGCCGATCTCACGGCTGGGAAGCCTTCTTTGCTTCAGGGGCCCACCACGGCGCTGGAAGTGGCACCATTTCTATAGGGACTGGCAGTGCCACCGTGTTGAGCTGGCAAGGGGTTTTGAAGGCCAAGCTGGCAGCGCACAGCCGAAGCCCAGCCCTTTCTCTCATTGGCCTGGGCATGCAGGGGCCAGCCTGCTCCCTGGAACGAGCCCTACCCTGGCAGACCCATTTGCCTGGGGAGTGTGGTTTCAGGCACCCACGGCTGGCATGCAGCACCTGCTAGGGCGGGACATGGCAGCTGCCAGTGTAGATGCCCAAGAAGGAAGAGGAGATCTAGACAGCTCCTGGAAGCTAAATTTGACCTGGGGCACAGCCCTTCAACGGGCACCCACCGGCCCGGCTGGTCTAGGGCAAAGCCAGACTCTCTTCCCCCGCCTCATGCCCCCTTGGCCCCTGCCTTCTGGAACTCTAGGCCTTCCTGCATTTTGTAGAAGACGCATACCCTTCCTCTGCGCGTCTCCCCAGTAATGCTGGGGAAACTGTCATGAAAATTTCCTTCTCCCCAGGATCTCCCCGCTTCCTGCAGGAACTGGGACCTTGACTCAGGCGGTCCTGGTGATGCCGTGCCACGGATCTCTCACAACCAGTATTTCTAAGGAAAGGGGCGACTCTGTTCCCCTGCAACATGCCAGGAAGCTCCTTGGCATGCAAAGGGGGCCTCTCAGCCTGGAGGGCAGAGGTACGGGAAGAAAGGGTGGTCCAGGTGGCCAAACCAGCATTTGATTTGGGGCAGATCTTCAAAGCTCCCGGGTCAGCTTTGGGGCTGGACGAGCAGGCTCGCCAGCCCCTTTCGCCACAGAGGTAGCTCGTACTGCTGCTGCTGTGTGCTAATTATGCCACACGGTGATATGAAACCGTCCTAGGCAAGGTCATCTTTCTCCCCACCCCCACACATACACACACAAAAAAAGGTCCAGGCAATTGCTAGGGTGCAATCACACCCCCTAAATGCCAGGTTTTCGTTTTTGCCACAGTCTCCCAGAGTTCAATGGAGCTTCTCTTTCTACAGGGTGGTGTTGATGGCGCCACACTTAAACCATGGCTGGCTAGAAAGGCCAGCTGCACCTCAGAGGACACCCATAAATGCTGCTGGAACCTCCTCTCCACTTGCTAGCAATGGATCCCCCCCCCCCCCGGGCACCCTCTGTGACACGGGCAGCACCACTTGCTTCCCTTCCTGAAGTTCCTGCTGCTTGGGGGGGGGGGGGGCAGGGCTGACAAGAGCTGCCAGCCTGCCAGGGTGTTCTGCAAGGGAAACGGAGCCTTCCCCACTCAGCTTGTGTCCTGGGCAGGTGTGCATTTCTGCATGCACGCGCGTGGGCATGTGCGCAAACAACCACCCACACAAATCCCAGTTTCTAGGCTCACTTCCTGCTCTGCAGACACTCTGGAAGCAAAGGACAATGGAAGCTAAGCATGAGCGGATCAGTTAGAGAACCCAGTGAGCTCAGAGAGAATGAGAGAAAGAATATGAGAGAGAGAGAGAGAGAGAGAGAGAACACAGCCAGCGTGGTCCCCACCTGGGAGGGGTGCCAGAGGGAATCAGCAGGCCAGCCAAGCCAGGCCTGGCAACACCAGGGGCAGCCCTCGCTGAACAGGGGGTGATCCTGCCTGGAGGAGTGAAGTAAAAGGGAGAGAACAAGGGCTCAGCAGGTGGGGGGTGGTGGGGGGAGAAGGGCCTTTTCCTGGATGGACCGCTGAGATTCTCCCCTGCTATCCCCACAGCTGCTCCTGCCAGCAGTGGGCTGGTCCCCTGGGCTCTGTGGCCACAGTGTGGCAGAATCGGCCATCCTTTCTTGGGTCCTGCCAGGTTTCATCCAGCCTAGCTCGCAGGGAAAGTAGCCAAGCGAGCGAGCGCCTTGCTCTCCCACAGCTGCCAAAAGCTCCCCTCAGGGAATTCACCCAAGCAAGGGCTGCTAATTTAGGGCAACAGTTAGATCTAGTCCCTGATGGTGAAGACTTTATAGATATGCCTTTTTCACTCGGCTACGCACTGGCTTCCAAAAAAAGGATCCAAATGAGAGAAAACAGGGATGTGCGCATGATACTGAAGCAGGACACGGCGTGGTTCAAGAAGCCCCCAGGAACGCTTGGGCATCTGCCCTCTCAGCAGCTATTTGGCATCCAAACATGGCAAGGGGACTTATTAGACTGGCCGTGTTTTTAGGACTCATTGGACTGGCTGTGTTTTAAAAAGTTCTTCCTTGTCCCTCCAGGGAGCTAGTCTTCCATTCCCTTTAGGACTCTGTGCGTGAATGTGGGACGGAGGACCCACACTTCTGTGGGCTTTGCTTAAATAGGTCAAGGTGAAACAAGGGACTTTCTCCTCCACCCCTACCCCGCCCCCATTTTGTATTTTGTTGCTGGCCTTTATTTGCAGAACCCTTCCCCCATTGTGGGTCCTTGTGTATGTTCTGAAGCGGGTGGGTGTCATACTCTGGTTAGAGTCAGCCAGGCGACTGACTGGGGGGACACTATGGGGATGTCTCCCACACTTCCAACACATGTTTTCCCTCAGCATAGCCCGTGGGAGGGAGGGAGGGTGGGAGGGAGGGAGGGAGGGAGGAAGGAAGGAAGGAAGGGAGGAAGGAAGGAAGGAAGGAAGGAAGGAAGGAATTGATGATGGATGGAAGGAAGGAAGGAAGGAAGGAAGGAAGGAAGGAAGGAAGGAATTGATGATGGATGGAAGGAAGGAAGGAAGGAAGGAAGGAAGGAAGGAAGGAAGGAAGGAAGGAAGGAAGGAAGGAAGGAAGGAAGGAAGGAAGGAAGGAAGGAAGGAAGGGCAACGAGGGCTTCGTCGACAAGCTGAAGGTCCACTGCATTACTGAAGTTGATAGCGCTACATGGAAACCACACCCCACAACTCTACTCATAGCCTTTTGCCTTTCCCATTGGCAGTTTTAACTCCAGTCCGAACACCTACAGATGCCTACAGAAACATGGGAACAAGTCCAATCGGGCCACCTGCAAACCAGCTCAGGGCAGGGGAGTCATGCTCTGGAGGACTCATAATAAAAGGGGGTGGCATTCACACAGCAGCGGCCACTGGCCTCCGTCATTGCTCCGCTGAATTGGATCCTCGCGTCCGGGTCCATTCCCAGCATGCGTGCACGCATATATGTGCACCTTTTCTTTTATTTCTTCAAACAACACGGGCACACCTCAAGGACTAATGGTTCACTGATTGCCTTTAAACGCCTAAAAGGGAACCGCCTTGGTACCATTTAAGGGCCAGGTGTTTCTCCGAGGCTCGTCTGCAGTTAGAACGTCTTAGGGGTGGGACGTGGGGTGGGGGCTTGGGGAGGATGGGTCCTGGCCCTTACCTAGACCACCGCTTTCCCCCCCAAAGCCCTGCCCTTCCGTGGCTGACAGCCACGATACATCGTGGGGCGGTGTCCTCTCTCGAACTAGGGACCAGCTCCCTCTGGCCGCAGGGCAAGGAGACAGGAAAGGGAGGGTCTCCCTCCAACCATGGGAAAGCAGGGCCTATGGAGTGAAGAAAACGCCATCGACAGGGTTTAGAAGGCTGGCCCCTCCTTTGCCATTTTTGCCCCTGTTAGCAGGAGTGGGGTGGGAATCCCAACACTATGTTCACAGTTGCTCATTTTTCACCCCCATCATCGGGATGGCTAGACGGCTTCTTCTCCACGGTCCATGCCTGTGTTACTGGTTCAGAAGGGACCCCAGGCGGGGCCGTGAGCGAAGCGGTAGGCTGAGGCTTTGTGCGGCACCGGGTGTGTGTTCAGAACCCAGCCCCAGCTCCTGTGCACAGCGGCTCTCTGGCGCACGGGTTGCCTAGCAACGGGCCCACAATGCGCAGCTGCCCTCTGGTGGCCGCAGGAGAAGAGACCCTCCCTCTCTCTCTCTCTCTCTCTGGTCTGATCAGGGAGGCTGTTTGGGGAGGAGGGAGGTTTCCAGATCAAACTGGAAAGCCCTCTTTTTTTCTGTTGGGTTCTGGGTTTTTTTTCCATGTAGGGGCAGAGAGAAATAGATGCTTCGCATGTCAGCTCGGCAAACGGGCTGAGCAGGGGCACAGCAGGACAAGGTGGACCAGAGGTGAGAACCACCAGCATCAATTCTCTCATTTTTTTTTCCGACGGGCCAGAAGTGGTTTTTCAGTGGGAAGAATCCAGGCACAAGGTCCCTGCCTGAACCCAGATGACGGACAGCGCACAGAGCCGAAGCGGCCCAGGGGTCTGGGGTTCAGCTCTGTAACAGGGCCCCCGGGGGGGCCATGAACCGGGATGAGCCACAGAGCCGGTGAGCGCAGACCGCTGCCGAAGTCTCCCTGGCAGGAACTGCTTCTCCTCATTCCCCCCCCCCCCCCGAAGCTCTGCCCAGCCAGCCAGCCAGCCAGCCTTGGGGTACAGGGACGGGAATGGCTGGAGGTGGATGGATCGATGGGGACCAGCTCAGAGGTCAGGATGGATCCATTTAGTAAATGGGGGGAAAGCCATCCAGCTGCAGTTTTTCTGAGCTAGGCCCAGGGATCCTCTTCTGGGGCATCCAAGAGAAGTGGATTGAAACCACCTGTCATCCTGCAGCACTACTTAGGAGGCAGGCTCGTGCCCGGCAGAGATACTGGGGAGGGCGAACTGGAGAGAGGATCCCAGCGATGCAAAAGTCAATCTTTGTCCTAAGACACGTGGCAGTCCTGCCACGACCAGCAGCACCAGGAGGAGACTAAAGCGTCTGCCATTTAAATAAAAATAAAAATAGAAGAATAGGAAATTAAAGAGCAGCAGTGAGATCCACACGGTGTGGTGGGCAGAATGTTGGACCAGGACCCAGGATGTGGGAAACTTCTGCTTCAAGGCTGTAGCTGCATTCTGTTCCAGTGACGGGCATACACTCCTTGCAGGAAGCGGCAGCTGCCAGCAGGCGGGGTAACCCCTTCTTCTGCCCTTTCGCTTAGAGGTAGAGCATAAGATCAAAGGGTTATTTTAGCCAATCCTAGTTATGATTGGGAATCATCCTTAGTTATAACTAAGATCATGGCCACTGGCCCCATCACCTCCTGGCAAATAGAAGGGGAAGATATGGAGGCAGTGACAGATTGTACTTTCTTGGGCTCCATGATCACTGCAGATGGTGACAGCAGCCACGAAATTAAAAGACCCCTGCTTCTTGGGAGGAAAGCAATGACAAACCTAGACAGCATCTTAAAAAGCAGAGACATCACCTTGCTGACAAAGGTCCGCGTAGTCAAAGTTATGGTTTTTCCAGTAGTGATGTATGGAAGTGAGAGCTGGACCATAAAGAAGGCTGACTGCCAAAGAATTGATGCTTTTGAACTGTGGTGCTGGAGGAGACTCTTGAGAGTCCCCTGGACTACAAAGAGAACAAACCTATCCATTTTGAAAGAAATCAACCCTGAGTGCTCACTGGAAGGACAGATCCTGAAGCTGAGGCTCCAATCCTTTGGCCAGCTCATGAGAAGAGAAGACTCCCTGGAAAAGACCCTGATGTTGAGAAAGAGTGAAGGCAAGAGGAGAAGGGGACGACAGAGGACGAGATGGTTGGACAGTGTCATCGAAGCGACCAACATGAATTTGACCCAACTCCGGGAGGCAGTGGAAGACAGGAGGGCCTGGTGTGCTCTGGTCCATGGGGTCACGAAGAGTTGGACACGACTAAACAACTAAACAAAAAAGTTATGATTAGGTAACTAGTATCCTATCTGTTTCTCTCACAACATACTATGCAAATCATGCTAAGTAAATAAAAGAGCTGTCAGGGCGTTGCCCGTAGGCTCCGCTGGCTCGGGACATGGGACATCCGATGTCGACTCCTTTGTTCTTTCTCTAAGGCAATTAGCCTTCCTTTGTTCCGTGATCACCCACACCAGGAAATGGGGGTTCATTCATCCACTCATCCAGGGAAACCCACTGGAGGTGGTGGCACCAAAACCGCTCTTTAAATATCTCACATACCTTGGAAGGCTGGCTGGATAGCTCAGTGAATAAGGTATGTGGTTGCAGAGACAGAGGTTGGGAGTTCCATTCCCCCACTGTACCCCCTAGGGGGAAGAGCCAGCCTGGGTGGCCTTGGGCAAGCTGTATGGTAGTCCCAGAGCACCCCCAGAAGAAGGGGATGGGAAA
Organism: Intellagama lesueurii; assembly: GCA_037013535.1. NCBI lineage: Eukaryota > Metazoa > Chordata > Lepidosauria > Squamata > Agamidae > Intellagama > Intellagama lesueurii. The sequence continues at coordinate 610,065 of JBAJHW010000005.1, read as the reverse complement.
CCACTTCTGAGTCTTCTCTACCTGGGAAACCCTGGGAAGCGTCGTCATGTGTGAGAACTGACTTGATGGTGCACAATTATTATTTGTACCTTGGACACCCTATTGGGGGTTGCCACGAAGTTGGAAGCCATCTGACAGAACAGCCCAGCGGAGAGCAGGTCCAAGCATCACCTCCCATTTGTTTGGGTTACTCTGAGTCTCAGCCGTGTGGGTCTGGAGCTCCGCGGGCGCAAGAGAGGAGCCAGAAGTGGCTGCTGGAGGAGAAGGGAAGGTCGTCTTAGGAGACGTTGCCAAGGACTTCTTGCCGGGTCTCAATCAATACAGAAACAACACCCAGCAGGGGCTGCATTTCACTCACTAAGCAGATCCACTCACTGCTGTCTCAGCACTGAAACAGGGCCCATGAGCTGCCGCCGGGCGGAGGAGGGCAAGCAGGCGGAAGCTGCCGCCAGTGGCCAGGTGGACGGGGGGGGGGGGGGAGCAGCTCCTCCCTTCCAAGCCCCATAAAAACAGGTGGCACCAGCCATGCTTGTGGCACAGATTCACTCCGCCCACTCCTTCCCACGGCATTCGTTGTTTGTGCCTTGGACCCCAAGCTCTAGCCTAGGCTGCCTGTGACCCACGTGCTTTGCCTGAGGCTGGCCTCGTGCGGTTTCCACCACTCCTTCTTCAGCTGAAGGATTCCCAAGGAACTGGGGGGGGGGGGGCCTGCGTGGAAACCGCACGAGGAGGAAAGCTGATGACCCAGATCTGAGCGAAAAAGGGGATTTGTCCAAGCACATCTTTCCAGTCCAGAGGTGGGCACCGTTGGCCCTCCAAAGGATGCTGCCGGCGTTCCTTACCATGAGGGGCTTCACAAGCTGGGGGTGATGGGATTTGCAGTCCAACAGCATCCAGACACACTCTCTCTCAGACACACACACACACCCCTTTGACTCTTAGCTTTGCATCGAGGGCAGCAGGAGGAATCAATCCTCTTCCTGACCCTCCACCCACCCACCCGCCTGGCCTGTGTGAGCCAACCTTGCAGGGGACTGGAGGGGCTCTGTATGCGAAAGATCTCCAAGCAACCCAAGCCAGCGAGCCCAGCCCCACCAGCCATGAGCAGCCACACACCCTCTGGTTTTCCACAGAAAGATCTGGTCTGACAGGTGGGTTTGGGATGGGAGACTCCACCTGTTGAGCTGCTGCAGTTCTGTCTCAACAAGGTTCAAGGGGGCTCCGGGTTCCCTTAAAACACATATAAACTGTTTCAAACATGACTTCTGCAGGAGACGCTGTTGTAGGACACCAACCCTTCCCATTGGCCCTGGTTTCTAGAAAAATAAAATTGTAATTATTTATTATTTTAGCTTTCAACTTTGTTTCTTTTACTACTATAAGCTGCCTTGGATCCTTCAGGATAGTGGTCCCCAACTTTGGGCCTCCAGATGATTTTGGACTACAACTCCCAGAAGCCTTCACCACCACCTTTGCTGGCCAGGATTTCTGGGATTTCTCCTGCTTTAGGAGAAAGGCAGCATTATACCGTACTGCCATTCATTGGGAGGAATCCGGCACTTTCCCCTCCAGGCTTCCAAGGCTGTGTGGTGCCCCCCAGGGCCCTGCGGGTGTTGCTGGGGTTGGATCCTGAGAGGATGTGCAGAGTGCCTTTCCCTTCCTTCTCAGCGGACCGAAAGGCACTGGGGTCACACCGCGTGCGCAGGAATCCTCCTCTTCCAGCGAGGTTTCCTCCAAGGCTAAACCGACAAAAAAGCGCCCGCCTGCGCAGGAAGAGCTCTACCGGGCGAACCACTACCTGGCGCAGCGCCCTTTCCCCTGCGCCGCTCTCCTTCTCCGGCAGGGGGCGGCAGGACGACGCTCTGGGCTCCTTCCCGGACTCTATCCCGGAAGGAACCCAGGGTGCTCGCCTGCGTTTCCGGCCGGGGCCTTTGGAACGACGGACCCAAGATGGCGGCGCCCGGGTCGGGCGAGCGTGTTCGGAGCCCCGCGGCGACGGAGCAGGCGGAGACCGAGGCCACGGCCACGGCGGCCATGGCGGCGGGGGGAGCCGCGAGGACGGTGCTGGTGCGCGGCCTGCCCCCCTCGGCCCGCGCCCCGGACCTCGAGCGCGAGTTCGGCCGGGCCGGGCCCGTGCGGCGGGCTGTGGCGGTCACCGAGCGAGGTGAGCCGGGCCGGAGGAAGAGAGACGGGGAGGGGGGGGGAAACGTTCCCTCTCTGCCCACGTTTTCCGGCCGGCCGGGGAGGAGGAGGGCGGCTGGCTGGCTGGCTGGCTGGCTGGGCTTCGGAGGGGGGCTGGTCTCGGAGAGGAGGAGGAGGAAGAGGAAGGCTCGGGGGGGGGGTGTCCCTAAAGTCTGGGCCCCGCCGCCCCCCCCCCCCGGCCTCTGCCCTGAATCTCCGGGAAGGGGATGCTGCTCCCCCACAGCAGCCCCCGTGAGAGGTAGAGGGATCCCTGGGTTGATAGGGGACAGTTCCCCACCCCCTTTGTTCCCAGGCGGATGGGGGGGGTTCTTCCCCACCCGGAGGGGGTCTTCGGCGGACATTGCCTTTCAACCCCTCCAGCGCCTTTGATGCTCTGGCGGGTCTTTCAGCTCCAGCTCTTTTCCCAGAGGGGGAAGCGTGGAGGCATCCTCTCCCTCAGGGAGAGCCCCGTGCCCGCTGGTCTCTGGGCATCTGTGATGGTGCTAAACTTGAGCCCCTTTGCAGCCCCTGGGGTGGCCTTTCACACAGCAGGTAGTCCCTGTGGTTCTGGGTTGATTGCTGATAGCCTGCAGGAAGCAAATGCAGCAAGAGGAGTTGGGGCTTCAGCCCCTGTAGTGGTGGTCTACATGTTGATGTCTAAAGCCCAGCCTGATGTTTATGCTCACGTGTCTGCTTTAATCTGTGAAATTGGGGTGTGTGTGTGTGTGTTACATACAACAGAGGACTTCCCCTTGCTGCTTGTTGACTTTCCCCGTAGTTTCTGCCTCTTTATAGGCACGATCGTCACCTTTTGCTCCAGAAGCAGTAATCTAGGGGAACTGCTTTCGCACAGTTCTGAGTTTGCATTCAGTGCAGGAGAGACCAAGCCCTGCCCTTCCCCTTTTGCTGGTCCAATAATTGAGTAGGAGAATGGTCTGAGGGTTTCATCGTGATTTCTCTTAAGTGAGATAAATGCATTTAGGGACCTGTATTTAAATTGATTGTTTATTTATTCTCCGATGCGACCAATACATTATAATCACTTGTTTTAAGCTTGTGGGAGAACATCCTTCAAGTGGCAAAACACCTTCTGTGACAAGTTCACGCTTAGAGTGTTTTGCACAGTTCTTGGCTTTGTGCCTAAATGAGGGGTGTGGGTGTGTGAAAATGTTATTTATCCCTGAATTCTGTGGTGTACCCCGCTTTGTTTGTCATGTCTTTTCTCTGGCAAACCAGCTGATGCGCACTCTAAAACGTAACATCTTTTGGATAGGTAACGAGACCTGTCGTGGATTTGGGTTTGTCACATTCTCCTTGCCCGAGGATGCTCAGCGGGCCGTCCAGCAGGTCACCACCTTTGGGAACCGCAAGATCAGCGTGATCCTTGCTAATCCAAAGCCAAGACAGAAAGGGAAGAAAGCAGCAGGTAAGGCAAGGCCCGGGACCTGGTTTGGTGGCATCTCTAAATGGTGCCATTGCTGAATTTGGAGCCTGGAAAATCCACTGGCTTGTCTTTGGCCCAAAGCTGTATTACGTATAGCCTTCTGTCAAAACCCTCTTGTTTCAGATGCTTCTGAGGGCCTCCAGCAAGCACAGAAGCCTCCTCCAAAGAGAAAAGGCGCCTCAAAGAAAGCCCGGCTGATAATTCGTAATTTGAGTTTCAAGGTATGCCTCACAGACAGAGGAGCATCCCACCTTCTTATGGATGAGGCAGAGGGAATGGATACAGGCTGAAGTCCAGTATTAAGGCAGAGTAGACCTATTGAAGCATTGAGAATGCTGTCTTGTTGTTGTGTACATGCAGTGGAATCGCAGGATGTAAACATGAGGGTACTTCTTGAGATTCCATGTACTTCTTATCTTGTCACTGATGTACCGTTGTTTCTATACGGGTTGTGAGACCTCAAAATGATGAAGTCATGGGATCTACAGAACATCATTTCAGGTTCCCTGTTGGAAAACCTAGGGAGGTCACAGGGCAGGACCACTTTCTTGGCTTTGGCTAAGGGCTCTTCAGAAGATGAGGTGGGCTTGGGGATAACATTTGCTCAATTTACTGCAATGGGTTCTGCTTTGGGTCTCCTTTCTGCTCTCCTTAGTGCACAGAAGATGATCTGAAGAGCGTGTTTTCCCCCTTTGGCACTGTGCTGGAAGTAACCCTCCCCAGGAAACCAGGTATGGCTGGGTAGGCAGTGAACGCGGGAACGGTCTGGTAGCTGTGCCCAGTGGGGGAGCAGCATAGGGTTTACTCCTGGGCTCAATTACTTTCAGCCATGAACAAGTCATGCATTTCCCTTTAGAGCGATAACTGATGTAAGTTTTGGATGAGACCCTTGCTTTTGTTTCTGTGATCAGGACCTGTTGCGAGACCAAGAGTGAGACGGGTCCTAACCTCGCAAAGGTCACGTGGCTAGGTCACGTGGCTTCATCCCTTCCCTCTGATTTGCTCCACAGACCTTGAGAATAGGTCAGAGGTGGAAGTTGTGAAAAGCTCACACTCTGGTTTCATGAAAAGAGCTCCTGTGTCACAGCATTGAGCTCCAAAGAGGAATTTTTGGCTCCTGCGCAACCTGTCACTCGTAGACACAGCATCTGTGTGTGGTTCTCTCTTTCAGATGGAAAGATGCGAGGTTTTGCCTTCGTGCAGTTTAAGAATGTCCTGGAAGCAGGGAAGGCTCTGAAGGAGATGAACATGAAGGAGATCAAGGGTAAGGCCTGAGAGGTTTTTAAAGGGAGAGAACAGATGATGCGATAGAGCACCCATTTTGGTGGTTTGGCATTAAAACCTTCCCTCTTGTGTTGGTGATGTTTGGAGAATGGCATGAGGGGGTGATTGATGACTGGCCAACCTCGACTAAGAAGTTCTGCTTCAGACAAAGAGTTTGCTCTGTTTCCCAAACATGAATGCATTGTTTAGTTTCACCTGAACACTGGATTCAGTAACCAGAGGTTCTCAGCTTTGGGGTGTATTTGTTGTTAAACTAAGCATCTGATTTCTGTACCTGCGGAGCTAAGCTTGAAAGCATGTAGCTATTTTATAAAAATCCCCATAAGACAGAGTGAGTGTTTGAGTAGAATGTCAGGTGTTCAGGCAGTGGGCTTACATGTCTGTAGGACCTCCTCTCCTGTGTTTCTGCTTATGGATGCCCATGACCTACCTGTCACTAGGACTCATGCATACTAAGATCTGGTATTAAGCTGGTCTCAGAGTTGCCCCTCTCTTCTTTTGCAGAGCGCCCCGTGGCTGTGGACTGGGCTGTGGCCCGGGAGAAATACCAGGCAATGCAGGCTGGAGCATCTCCTGCAGGTAAGTGCTGGGAGCTGAGAATCCTGCGGTCGGGGCCTTTTTGCTAAGACACCGTAAGCCCAGAGTTGAATGCCCTCTGTCCTCTCCTTGCAGTGGAAGGAGGGCAAAGAAGCCTGATCCTGATTGTAGAGATCATTAAGAGGGCCCTCAGAGGCTTCTCTTTAACCCAGCAGTGTTTACCCTTGGAAACCGTACAAGAGTGAGAGAGCACGGTCATGCTCTTGAGGTTCAGGGCCCCGGGCAGGCTCAGCCTCTGTGACCGGGTCACAGGGCTTGGTCTTTGCTTCAGGCACCTGTTGACGGTGTCTCTGGGCCAACCGGAGACCCATTTGCACAGCTATTCTTGGTGTGGCTTTTGCAGTGTCACTCCCAGAGGGCCAGATTCTCATGGAAGGGGCAGGAACAGGGTTACCTGAAGGAGGTGAGTTAGGCAGGGACATTTTCTTCTTACCTTGTGATTTCCTCCAGGGATCCAGGAGAAGAAACTCAGTAAAGCACAGCAGAAGGGCCAGATCAGTGGTGGTGATGCTCATGAGGATGGTGATGAAGGTGGCGATGATGGTGATGACAAAGAGGAAACACAGGGGCCTGCTCAGCAAAGAAAGCAGGGCGGGTAAGTGGCCCAGAGGACCTGGGTAAGCACCCTTTGCTGTGATCAAGGAGGCAAGCTGGCTAGCCGAAGCTAGGCTACCCTCTTTGCGGAGAAAGACTTCTGGCTTCCTGTGGGACAAGAAGAAGCATCAAGGCTGTGTTTCTCACTTGGACCACGTCAGGGAGGCGTCTGGGCCAGGGCCTCCCAGATACAGTGGGAAAGCTCTAGAACTGTGTTAGGGTTGCCTGCTGTTGATGAGGAGTGGAATAAGTGAGTGGAATACCTCACGCCCTGGGAGACAGAAACAACATTCAAAAGGATTCTGATAGGCTGGAGCCCTGGGCGGAAAAACAATAGAATGAAATTCAACAGGGATCAGTGCAAAGTCCTGCACCTCGGAAAAAGAAACCAAACAGACAGTTCCAAGATGGGGGAGACCTGGCTCAGCAAAACTATGAGCAAGAAGGAGCTTGGAGTTGTCATAGATCACAAGCTGATTCTGAGCCAACTGTGTGAGGTGGCTAAAAAAAAAAGGCCAATGCTGTTTTAGGCTGCATTAATAGAAGTAGAGTCTCCAAACCCCGCGAGGTGCTAGTCCCCCCCCCCCCCCCCATTCATCCTCACCTTGAGCACTGTGTCCAATTCTGGACACGGCACTTCAAGAAGGATGCTAACAAATTGGAACAAGTTCAGAGGAGGGTGACAAGGAGGATCAGGGGGCTGGAAGCCAAGCCTTATGAGGAAAGGCTGAAAGAATTGGGCATGTTTAGCCTGGAGAAAAGAAGACAGAGGGGTGATGATGACACTTTTCAAATACTTGAAAGTCTGTTTTACAGAGAAGGGGCAGGATCTGTTCTCGATTATCCCAGAATGCAGGACATGGAACCATGGGCTCAAGTTACAGGAAGCCAGATTTCAGTTGACTATCAGGAAAAACTTTTTAACAGAGCAGTACGACAGTGGAACCAATGACCTCAAGAGGTGGTGAGCGCTCCAACACTACAGGCATTCAAGAGAAATTTAGACAACCCTCTGTCCGATCTGCCTTGACTTGGATTCCTGCCTTGAGCAGGGGGTTGGACTCGATGGCCTTACAGGCCCCTTCTTACTCAGTTATTCTATGATTCTCTTTCTCTGCTTCCCTGATCCCACCTACAGGTCCTCTGAGCAGCAGGTGCCACCTGTGGATAGTGAGGAGGAGGAGGAGGAGGAAGAAGGGAGCAAGACAGAGAGCTCTGGTGAGGGCGAGGAAGAGGAGGAGGAGCCTGGCAAGACCTGGAGTTCTGATGATGACGATGATGATGATGATGATGAAGGAGACAGCGAGGAGGGCTCTGAGGAGGAGCAAGAAGGTTGGTCTCACATTTCCTGGGGGGGGGCAGCTGGGTGCTACCAGTGGAGGAGGGAGCTGCCACGTCTGTTTGAGAAGAGCAGAGGAGAAGCCCAGGCAAATGAGGCCAGAGTCCTCTCTATCTTGGCCTCCTGTTTCCGACAGCGGCTGGCCGAGCTTCCCTGTTGTCCGCCCTGCAGCCGCTAGCTCTGGGAGTTAGAGACTCTGTCTCTGGACTTTGGAGGTCGTCTTGAGGTTTCAGTGCCCACAGCCAGGGACGGACCCCTTGCTGGGCGGCTTCCTTAAAGCCATTCAGTTGGTGGCACCTCCCTCCCCAGGAGGTCTCCATTATGTGACAGTCTGGAGGGCTTTGGGGGTCGTAGGGGAGAGGGCTCTGCAAATGGATGGAGTGAACCTCTGTCTCAGGACAGACGCAGAGCCCCTCCCTGTAACCGGGCTTCGGGCGTGATCTTTTCAGCCAGGAAGTGGCCTCCGTTTCTCAGCAGGGGGGGGGGGGAGGGCTTTGGCAGTGGACGCAGAGTGTGCCGCTGGTCAGCGGGTGGCGGCGGGGGAGGCCCTTCAGAGGATGCCTCTAGAGTCCTGACGGATGATCATGTCCCCACCCCCACGTCATTCCCATTTCAGAGGCTACAACCCCCTCGAAGCAGAAGAAGGACCGAAAGAAGCTTCCTTCAGATGTCACAGAAGGCAGAACGGTCTTCATCAGGTAGGTCTCGGGCTCTGCATGCCGGCGGGTTAAGGGGAAGGGGGCCCAGCCAAACCCCAGCAGGGCAGCGGCTTGGCTCCCAGTGGGGAGAGCAGGGCCCAGGGCATGCCTTCTCCCTCTCTTGGGCTGTGTTGCTCACGGCGGCGGCGGCAGCAGGTGCCTCCAGTGGCCTGAGCTTTCCCCAGCGCTGTCAGTCAATGTCTCGGCCCCAGCCCCACGTCTGTATTAATTCCGACCGCTGGGGTGGAGCCTAGCGCTTTGCCGTCCCGTTGCTAAGGGGCACCTTACGTGCTCCTGGGCTGCAAAAGGGCCCTCCCAGCTGCGGCTGGGCCTGCTCCAGGTCCCCCTCCGGTTATCGGTGCGCGTGGCTATCGGGCTGTCCAGAGGCCTCCTTCCCACCTTCTCCGCTTCTCCACAGGAACTTGTCCTTCGATACCGAAGAGGAGGAGCTGGCAGAGCTGCTGGAGCCGTTTGGAGACCTCAAGTACGTGCGGATTGTGCTGCATCCTGACACGGAGCACTCCAAAGGTAACAGGGCTGGCGGTGGTGCTGGTGATGGTGGTGGGGTGTGAGTGTGTGTGTGTGTGCCCTGAGCCACCAGAACCTGCAATATGGCTTTGAGGAACCCAGTGGCTGAACCAGAATCACGGGGATGCACATCTCAGGGCTGTTCACGGAGGCAGTAATGCTCAGCTACGGTCCTTCTGCCTCCCTGTCTTGGACTCAGTTTACCCAAGGTGGCAACTGCAGTCGGAAGTACTGTGGCAGGCCAGTGCCCGCTATTGCAGCATCGTCCCTTGGGCTGCCTTTTCCACACTGCTTGACTTCGTGGCTTGCCAGAAGCAGACACGGCTCATGCAGCACGGTTTGTAACCGGTGGGCTTTGCCTTCCAAGAGACACACACGCACATACCCCCAGCCCCCATGCCTCCGTTCAACAGTTTGCCTCTTCTTTCTTTCTCCCGTCAGGCTGTGCCTTCGCCCAGTTCCTGACCCAGGAGGCAGCTCAGCAGTGTCTCCAGGCAGCTCAAGACGAGAGCCAGGTGAAAGCTGCTCTGGGGCCAGTGTGGGGAGGGCTGGCCCCTCCAGAAGCAAGGGTGTGGGACTTCCAGGGCTCCCTCCCCCTTCCTGGCCCTCCGCCTGCCTTGCTGACGGTCCCTCTTCCTCGGCAGGGGGCAGGGCTGTTCCTGGGAGGCCGCCGCCTGCGGGTGGACCTGGCCGTCAGCCGAGAAGAAGCCCAGCAACTGCGAAGCCAGAAAGTGAAGAAACCCACCGGCACCCGGAACCTCTACCTGGCGCGGGAAGGCTGTGAGTGGCTTGGCAGAGGGCTGTAAGAGGGCCGCAGGTTCCCTCTGGGAAGGAAGGGGTGAAGCCGAAGGGTGGGTGGGTGGGTGGGTCAGCCAGCCTCCCCACCTCCCTGCCCTCGAATCCACGGTACAGCCTGCCGGAGGGATTTGAGCCTTGCCGGATGGCCAGTGGAAACTGGAGGGGCGGCATGGTGGGGGTCTGTGGGGGCGAGGGACTGGTGAGAGGGCCTTGTTGTGCCAGGCCAGGTCTTCAGCTCAGCCCACCTCTACCTCTGCCTGTGATGGGCTCTCTAGGCAGACTCCCTCCATGAAGAGTCCTTGAGGGAGACTCACTTTCCTGCTGTCCCTGTCGCCATCGTATAAAGTGCTTGCTGGTGGCCTCCAAGGGGCCGGTCCCTGGGGACTGTGCTTACGCCCACCATCTTATCCCTGTGTGGTCACCGTGGTCACGGTCCTAAGGGGGCACCCCCCTCTGGGATCGCTTCCATGGCATCCACACACTCCATTCCCCTCCCCCCCAACAAAAAGCACTGACAAAAAGGAAGCAAGGTGGTGCTGTGTGTCTCTGGCTTAGCAAAGGTATACCTTGCTTTTTGATTCTCCAACTTCCAGAGAATCTCAAGACAAGAATTGTACCGGGACAGGCGGGGGTTGGAGGTAGTGGGGCCTGCTCAGTTCTGGCCCTGGCCCTGTCTAGCCCACCCTGTGTAGGTCTTAGGTTTGCCAAGCAGATGTGAAGAGTAAAGATTTTCGTTTACCCAGGTCAGGCCTTCAAAATGCACGTTAGTCATCTTCCAATGATACTTCTTTGTCCTGCCTGGCAGCTTGTATGAGTGGCTCGTTTTTATTCCAGTTTCTAGCACCTAGGCCGCTGTGAGGGTCCCAAAGGCAGAGAGCTGGCTTCTCCTCGAGAACCAGATCTCCTTTCTGCTCCGAGTCCTTTAGGTTTTCCATGTACTTAAGCCGTTTTGTTTTTAACCTGCAGTGATCCGAGCTGGCACCAAAGCTGCCGAGGGGGTGAGCGAGACCGACCTGGCCAAGAGGGCACGGGTGAGTTTGCAGGCCTTCCGGGAGCCTCCCTGTGCTTGCCTGCCTCTCTGCCAGGGCTGGTTCCAAATCCAGCTCTTCTTAAGGACATAAGGAGAACGGTGTTGGAACAGACCAAGGGGGCTTCTCTGGCCCAGCCTGCTGTTCCCAGAGTGGCTAACCAAATGCCCCAGGAAGGCTGCCTGTGGGATGGGGGTGCCGTGGTCTCCTCCTCCTCCCCCATATCCTTCCCAGCTGTTCAAATGGGGTGGGGGGAGCCTATTCAGCCTCAGGTGCTGGAGGGAGCGTACCAGCATCAGGACAGGCAGCTGAGGGACAGGCCGTTGTGCTTCCTCTTGTGGAAGCTGTGTGATCGTGTGCAAAACCCAGAGCCATTTAAGGAACTGCTAAAATGCCGTTTGCGAGCAAGGCACTGAGTCGTGTAGGGTCCTCTCTCAGACTGGGCACTGCAGGGCTTAGGTCAGGGTGGCGTTAACAAACAGAAAGCTCCAAACATACCTTTGGCTGGAAGCTTCAGGTGGTTTAGTCAGCTCGACATTCTCTGGTGGAGGCTGCAAACCTAAAGGACCTGTTTGAGGGATGTTGGTACAACGTGAGGTTTCTGAATAGCATTTCCCTTTCCCTGTGGACCAGAAGGCCCCGGTCACTCAGTCACAGCTGTGTTGCTGCCTTTAGTAAGGCTTTGTGCTCAGGGTTGATGCAAAGGGGGCAAAACCATGCGGATGCCATGGATTCCTGGAACGAAAACTGCCCCATAGGCACGGCGGGGCTGTGGCCAGTTCAGGGGCCAGCATTTAGATCTTGCTGAGTTGCTTCCTCCTTAAGTGGCCCCCCTTTTGGAGAAGAAAGGAGGGCTGTGGTCTTGCCTAGGTGGAGGGCGCGGGCATTGGCTGTCACAGTGGCGTCAGGTCAGGTCAGGATGAGCCCCACTTGGTGGCCTGGGGCGGTGGCAGCAGCAGCAGTAGCCATAGGGGTGTTGGTGGCTTGGCTTAAAAGCATCTCCCCATCTCTCTAGCCGCCTAGAGTGGTCGTCTGACCAGATAGGCGAGGTAAAAATACAATAAATAAATAAATAAATAAATGAGAACAGGATGGTGCCCAAGCTCATGTGTTTGAGCAGACCCTCAGTTTGGCCATAGCTAAGGAAGAGGGAGGGAGGAAGAGGCTGGAGCGTCTCCTTGGGCAGAGGGTGGTGGGTGGGGAAGGAAGTTGGCGAAGGGAGAGCCATGCCCATGAGAAGGGCCTGGGAAGTGACTCAGAAGAAGGCGCTTGCCACACAGGTGGGCCTATGACGGAAGCTGCACTCTGCCAACGGGGCCTCGGGGGGCTGAAGGGCCCCCCCACGTGTTTATTTCCTCCTGTTCTTCCCTGTCTGCTCTGACGCATAACGCCCCTTTCTGTCTTCCTCCAGTTTGAGGAGCTCAAGCGGCAGAAGCTAAAGGACCAGAACATTTTCGTGTCGCGCACGAGGCTCTGCGTCCATAACCTGCCCAAGAGCGTGGACGATGCGAGGCTCCGGAAGGTGATGCTGCAGGCAGCGGAGGGCACGCCTGGCGCGCGGGTCAAGGAGGTGAGTCTCGGAGTAGCCAAGAAGGTTCCCTTGGTCGCCTTCCACAAGGCAGGGCAAGATGGTGCCCGGGTTAAGGCGGTACCAGGCCTCCCTGGGCCCTTTTCCTCCGTTAGGGCAGGCAGGCGGACTGGTGAAGATCTGCCAGTGCCACCTGGTGGCTGCAGGCGGGGCAGCAGGTTAGGAAGCAGAGCCCGTTCTTCATTCCAGGGGGTTAAACCCCTGCCCCCTACCTGCCCTCTTTCAGAGAGGATCCAAGCATTGCTACTTTGTCCCCTTGGAGGGGCCCCATCCCCCCAGGCAGGAGCCCAGGTGGTGGCAGGGACCCTTCTGTAGGGACGTCCTCGAGTAAAAGAAACGAGTGGAGCGCCAGAGTGTTCCCCTGCTGCCCCCGGGGCCTTCCTTCTTCTCCCCCCCCCCCAACCGTCCAAGACTGTCCAGATGTTGCTGGTTTTTCCTCTGTCATCCTAAAACTGAGAAGCGTGGCTGCATTCAAAGGGACAGCCAGAATTCGGTGATTCTGCGGTTGTCACAGTGCCAGCAAGTGTCCAGAAAGAGGGGGATCCTTTGCTGAGGTTCCCCTCCAGGGTTTCCTCTGCTCGGGACGTCCTGCTTGTGCCAACCCTGAGGAGCAGACGAGGGAAAGAGGGGCAGCAAAGGGGTGTGGCATTAGGGCTCTCCCGGCCACTCCCATGCCCGGTGCGTCCCTGCAGGGGGGCAGCCCCAGTTCCTTCGATCCCTGGACAGGTTCCAAGGTCTCTGGTCTTCTGGGCTGTGCAGAGAGAGGATCTCTGTCGACATCTGGGCTGCCCAGGGAGGGGTGTGTGAACCCTAGAGCCGCATTTTCTGACTTCCCCACCTTGGAACTTGGCTGGGGCACAGAATTTGCATTGGCAAAAAAACCCACCAAAACCACCCTACCCCCTTTCCCTCTTATTTTGAAGAGAAAGCAAAGGGAGAGGCTGGCATTTTCTGCTCTCGTGGCAAAAAGGACGTGGGAAGGTCTCACGTATCATGTCAGTTACGTGTTATCCATCCTCCACCACCATCCGGGGAGGTAGGAGCAGTGCTTTGGTGTCCAGACGTCGTGAAACGGGCACCCCCGCCTTAGGAGGAGCCCGTGAGAGCGCCTGGGGATGTGACGGCTTCCCTCTCTTCTCTCCGCAGTGCCGGGTGATGCGCGACCTGAAGGGGCGGGGCCAGTCTCTGGGCTACGCCTTTGTGGAGTTTCAGGAGCACGAGCAGGCCCTGGCTGCCCTGCGCCACATGAACAACAACCCCCAGATCTTTGGTGATCAAAAGGTGGGGCCCCCTTCCAGGCAGGGCAGGGGCGGGTCCCTGAGGGAGGCGGCCAAGGCAGGAGCCGTGCAGCGGCTGGTGGTCTCTCTGGTAGGGAGAACCTCGGTGCTCAGCCGCAGCGCAGCGGCCTTTCCCTTCCGAGAGCGTCCAGGTTCAGCTGTTGTGGCCTTTCTGGACAAAACCAAGGTGTGGGGAGCAGGTGCTGAGAGGGACCCCGTTTTTGTTCACCTGGGTGGGAGGTGGGGGTCAGGAGGCAGCCGGGCGGAGGTGTCGGAATCCTTCCGGGGCCCTTTCCTGCATCCGTTCCCAGCCCTGTGACTTCCGCCAGTCCTTGTCCTGCCGGAGACGTTGCAGGGGTTCTCACTGCCCAGCTCGAAAGCGGGGTCCCCAGTCATGTTGGGGTTTGCAGGCCGAGGCTCCGGCTTGGCTCCCTTTGGACGGGAAGGAGCCCAGGGGCGGTGGCTTCAAGGCAGAGCGAGTGCCCGCTCACGGCTGTGCTTTCTCTCTGCAGAGGCCCATTGTGGAGTTCTCCCTGGAGGATCAGCGGAAGCTGAAGCTGAAGGAGCAGCGGGCTCAGCGCAGCCGGGTAGGGGGAACAGGGCGGGGGCGGGGGCGGGGCGGGGGCGGGAGGGACCCTCTTCCCCTCCTTGCCGAGCTGGGGACTGGGGATTTGAAGGTGAATTAGCCTGTGCCGGTGGGTGGGTGGGTGGGGTGGGTGGGGGAGAGAGGTGGTTCCCCTCCATCCCAGCTCTAGGGAGGGGTTTTTCAGGTCTCTCACCAAGTCCTTCTTGGGACTCTCCAAGACCTTGCAGCCTTCTGGATGTGTCTGGTGGGCAGGGGCCCCCTTTTTGAGGATAAGTGGTTGGTGCTTTTTGATTCCTGGGTCCTCAGCTGGAAATACAGCTACGGTGCTTGACTGCTTCTTGTTTGGATTCTCTGGGTTCTCCCATCTTCGTAATAATTTAGTCACGCAGGAGGAAAAAAGGTTACCGAAAAGCCTCAACTTGCATTTAAATTTGGAAGAGCAAAGGTTCTCTCCCTTATGGCTTGAAAACAGAGCCGTATTCCCAGCAACCAGCCAGCCTGAGCCCCTGTTCTTCGGAAGCTCCCTGCCAGCCGGGGAGCGGAGTTGAGATCGTATTATGTGCATGTGTTTCTGCTTGGTGGTTGTTTGAGCACCTGGCCTGCGAGCCAGAAGGCCTGCTGCAGAGAGAGCGAGCCTGTCCACCTTTTCTGCAGGTGCCCCTCCATCAGGGTTTGCAGCCTCAGTCCAAAAGCACGTCACTGTCCCAGAGCTCCCTTGCAATCATTCAGCCCGGCCTCCGTGTGACGCTGGCTGGAGGACCGGGTGTGTTTGCAGAGGGCCAACCCTCGGTCTCTTTCATGCAGCAAAAGCTGAGTCAGAAGCAAGGAGTTGAAAAGCCAGCGTCGTCTGCCAGCGCACGGAGGGGCCTTGGGAACTCGGCGGAGGGGGCCAAGGGGTGGAAGAAACCCCCCAAGAAGAAAGAGGCCAAGGGTCCTCCCCAGGGACCCAAGGAGCCCCCAAACCCTGCGGAGCGCAAGAACCCTGCAAAGAAGAGGCCCAGGGAGGCCTCCGCAGCCGAGCCTCCGCTTCGAGGCCCCCAGCCCACCGAAGGGGCTGCTCCCTGGTCCGGGTTCCAGACGCGCGCAGAGGTGGAGCAGGTGGAGCTGCCTGACGGCAAGAAGCGCCGCAAGGTCCTGGCTCTGCCTTCCCACTGGGGACCCAAAATCAGGTAGTGGCTCTTCCGGCTTTTGCTGGCCTCCGGCTGGCAGGTGTCTGAGCTTGGGGGTTGTTGGGGGCGGAGGTAGGAAGAACACAAAGAGGCCGTGGCTCCTCTCGCTGTGCGTGACAGCTCCCTTCTCCAGGCCTCTGTTCCTGTCCCCCTCCGTTTGGACTGCCCTGACACGTTGGCCACGCCGGCCTCTCATACCTCGGGCTGCTTCCCTCCTGGCTTCTTGTGCTGGGGGTGGGCGTGGAGGGCAGCCACGGCCTCGTTGATGGGCCCCACGTCCCTCCTCCGGCGGCTGCTTTGATGGTGCCCGTCTTCCCCATTTCTTCGTAACACGCACAGCTACAAGCGTCCTGCGGTGGGAACCCCTCCTGGCTCACAGAGGGGGTGCGATACCTGTGGGAGGGGGGAGTGGCGGGTGAGGAGGGGGTGGGCTCCAGAGCCCGACTTGTGACTGCGCGCACTGTTTGCCCTGGCAGGAAGCGAGATCAGGGCAAAGTGAAGCTGCCCCCTGCCAAGAAGCTGGTGCCCTCAAGCAAACGGCAGACGAAGAAGGAAGCCCAGGCAGACCCCAAGCAGGTGAGTTGGCCAGAGGAGCTCCCTGGGCCTAGCGGGCGGGAGGTGGCCAAGCAGTCCCGCTGGTGGCTCACGCGCTTTGTCAGGCTGGTCGTCCCTTGCGCAGCCCCCCTGCCTGAAGCCCCGAACGCGGGCCTGCTCCATCCTGAGCACTTCAGTCATCCTGGCTGGCCAGTGGGGTTTTTTGACGTGCTGATGCCTTTCTGCAGGGACCCACAAAGAAGAAGCGGCGGGCAGGACACAACCAGACCGAAGCCCGTTTCGAGCAGCTGGTGGAGCAGTACAAGCGCAGGATCCTGGGCGGCAGTGGGGGCGGCCAAAGCGCTCGGCCTGCCAGGCGGAGCAAGTGGTTTGAGAGCTGAGCTGGGCTCGGGGGGGGGGGGGGGTTAGTAGTGAGCCCAGGAATGGGCAATCCCTCCTCCTCCTTCTCAGCCCCTGACTTTGCAAGACCGAGGGAGCCTGTGGAGTGGCAGCTGAGCTCTCCCGTAGGGGCAGGCAGCCTCCTTCCCACTGGAAAGGTCTGTGGAGGTGAGGGGCCCCCAAAGACCCCAGGGCTGCGCTCTGGAAGCTATTTTGTGGAGGGCCGAGGGGGAGAGAAGGGCCTGCGCCACCTGGCAAGAGCAAACGGGTCTCCCCTCGAGTCTAGGATGTCTGCTGAGCAGGCAGTGTTGCCCCGATGCTGGATTGGGACCTTGAGGCTGTGCTGGTGGGGATGGGGGCAGGGGGGCGGCGGGGTCCTTGCTGGACTGTGGGGCCCCCACCCTTCTGCTTCAGCAGCTGGATGGCCTCTTGGCAGGGGGCAAGCCGGAGGAGCCCCTCACGCCCTCCCACATTTTTTTGCGCTTCCTTCCCTTCCTCAGCAGCTCTGAAAGGTTCCCCTGTGTCTTGGGGGGGGGGGGAGATACAGGGAGGAGGGAGTATTGGTATGGAAGGCAGGAAGACATGGCTCCTGTGACCTTTGGCTTTCTCACAGCCCCCCCACCCCACCCAATCCCCACACGGGAGCCGTACCTTTGGTGGAAGACGAGGTTGGAAACGGCCGGAGGAGGCTTCTAAACATTTGCTCCCTTGTCTTACCGAAAACGCTTGTAATAAAAGACTTTGTCAGAGTTCTATTTTAGAGCCAGGGCTTTGGAGAAGGGTGTTTTCTTTCGTTCTTTCTTTCTGCACTCAAAAGTGGACACCAGCAGAAGCTCAGCCCTATGAGATGGGGAGAGGCCACCGTTGACTTCCCCGTCCCGTCCCTCCCAGGGGCTCCTCTCTCATTTGAACTCTAGTTTGTTCAAACAAGCCGGGAGCAAATTGACCTGATCCAAGTGTTAGCTCTTAAAGCTGGCAGGACAGACTTCACATCTTCTTCTCTGGCACACATAGCAAAACATGTAAAATACGTCCAGACCGGCTCTTTTCCTATAAGGAGAGGGGAAGGCCTTGCTTGCCCTTTCCACTTCATTTAGGCGGCTGCTCCTAACCGATCCCTTGGATTCTCAGTTCCCTCTAGCGAGAGAAGAAAAATGAATAACAGTCCCTGATGCAGGAAAACCATTCTGTTGCTGATCTTTTCTTTCCTGAGAAGCTGAGGCATGTCCAAGGATGACTGGCTAAGCTGCCCAGATGTTGCTCATGCGGAGTGGGGCTTATCCTGCAGAGTACTTCTGCTTTCCTTCTCTCCTGAGAAACCTTTACCAGAGGAGCGACCCACTGTCATTGCACAGAGAGCCATTAGAATTGGTCTTGAAAGAACCAACGTGTTCAGGCTCCTGGATTCTCTTTTTATCTCCACCAAGTCTCATGGGCATAAGAGGAGCTGAAGCAGCCATTCTTAACCTTTTCTTTTCCACAGACCCCCTTTAAATGTCTTTTGTTGCCAAGGATGACTTAACTCATGATTCAAAACCCCTAAAGAGCATCAAATAATTATTTAAAGTTTCTCCTGAAGGGTCTCATCGACGGGATATTCCTTGCTATAATGGCAACACTTTTTAAAGATGACTGGAAGAAACTTCCATTTTGCTTTGAACAGGATGCACCCTCATCAGCAGCATCCGTTCTTTTACGCTTCAGATTCAGCCAGCGATCTGTTCTGAGGCTCAGCCAAAATGTATTGTTATGAAATTCACTACGATAATATTGAAAAGTCACTTTACCTGACAATAACCAAATGGTTTGATTAGCAGAAATCAAAGAAGAAACATAATCATGATGTTCGTCTGAACACTCACTCACACTGACACTGACTGACTCCGACTCTCTCTTCCCGCATCATCTGACTGTGCGCAGGAGCAAGAAATGTCACGTGTTGTCTCAGCTACTCAGCGTCATTCACTTGCACGTTCTCACGATGTGCAGAAATATCAAACAGTTATTTCCATAACCAATTTTTACTTTTCTTTGTTTTTAATGGAGACGGTAGGTTAGAAAATCCAAATTTTCCAAACATCATACCATTTCTTCAAGCCTTCATGGACCCCTGTGAGGAGATTGCGGACCCCAGAGGTCTGTGGGCCACAGGTTAAAAACCTATGATCTAAAGTATACACTTAACCAAGTTGGCCGTACCTTCCTGGCACAGCTTCACCTGGAGGTATTACTGTCCCTGTGGCTGTGATTATTTTGGCCGTCTGTGGGGCCCAGACGCCTCTGTCGGATATCTGCATAGTGGCTCGAGAAGGCTCTGTCCTCTGCTTTGGTTACCCGGCATCAGAGGAAGCTTACTTTGGACTCTGGATATGAATAAAGGTAAAGGTAAAGGTTCCCCTTGACAATTAGCAAGCAGTTAATAAATACACACCTGCCTTTAGTTCTCACATCACCTTGCACTCCAGCCAGCTGTGTGGCTTAAAGGTTTGCTGAGTCCTCCTCCTCCTCTGTGGGGAGAAAAGAAACCTGGAATTGACCCTAAGGTCTTCCTTTGATGAAGGGGTTAAAGGGCACCCTCCCCGTTAAAGTCCCGTGAGGTGAGGTCTGTTGCCAAGGGGCAGGAACCGTCCTTAGCACCTTGTCCGCCCGTGCTCAGCCATTGCTGTGTCATGGCCACAAGTGCCCGAGGCTTTTTTTAAACTTGTGTTTGCCTTCTTAAAAAGTGACTCTGGCTTGGCAACGGGGCTGGCACGCCTGTGTTCCCTCTCAGGCAAAAGAAGCCTCGGCGCCCACAGGACCAGTTGGCTGTGGAAACTGGCCCGTGGGAGGAAGGACGTTTTTCCACCCTGTCCAAAAAGAATTCCTGGTAGATTCTAGCACTAATTTTGATCAGGTCAGAAATGGTTTCCCCAAGTTAAACTCTTTGAGAAGTGTTTCCACCCTTATCAACAAATAGGAAGGCTGCTATCAAGAAGTGTCTTTTACTGCACCTCTTTCTACCAACATCGGTCCCAAAGTGCAGGGTGTGTGGTTGACGGGGCCCGTCCTGTTCCTTCCAGCTGGGGGGTATTTGGAGGGTTAGACGTTTGCAGGGGGAATCCTTTGCTTTTGACTCCCCTGAGCCATGGTCCACCAAACCTTGGAGCCAAGCTCATGATGGCAGCGGGAGAAGGTGGAGCTTCATGGAAAGCGGTGGTGTTGGGCAGAGCCAGGTGCCAGCTGTGCTCGGTGAGCCCTGCTGCAGCCCAGTCAAGTTGGCAGCTGCCTCCACGGGGGATTCCGACATAAAAGCAGCCTTTGTTAAGTGGGGAAGCCCCATGCATTTCAGAGATGAGAGGATGTGGGGGCCGGGGCAGGGAAAAACGGAGTGAATGCTCTCCTCGTCTTCTCCTCCATGTAGAGGTTGTGTTAACGCTGGTAAGGCCACACCTGGACTATGGCATACCGTTCTGGTCGCCGTACCTCACCAAAGTCATTGTGGAACTGGAGAAGGTGCAGAAGAGAGCGACTCAAATGATGACTTGGGCCGGGGCACCTCCCTGATGAGGAAAGGCTACAGCGTTTGGGGCTCTTGAGTACAGAGAAAAGACGCCTGACGGGGGACCTGATTGAGACGTCTAAAATTATGCAGGGGATGGATCAAGTGGAGAGAGGGAAGCTCTTTTCCCTCTCACGCAAGACCAGAAGCAGGGGACATCCCCTCCAATTGAGTGTTGGGAGAGTGAGAACAGGCCAAAGAAAATATTTCTTGACCCACCATGTTGTTAGTCTGTGGAACTCCTTGCCACAGGATGTGGTGACGGCATCTGGCCTAGATGCCTTTAAAAGAGGATTGGACAGATTTCTGGAGGAAAAGTCCATCACAGGTTACAAGCCATGATGGGGAGGTACAATCTCCAGGCTTAGAAGGAACGTGGTCTTGTGGGCTCCCAGAGGCATCTATCTGGTGGGGCCACTGGGAGATACAGGAAGCTGGACTAGAGGGGCCCTTGGCCTGATCCAGCACAGGGCTCTTCTTCTTAGGTTCTAACTTACCAAACAGGCTGTGTAGAAGTTCAATTAACAGGAAATGTGGCAGGAATTAAATGACCAGCATTTTATCGGGGGTTTTTTAATTCAGAACAGGGGGAAAAATTAATGAGGGGAAAAGAGCAAAACAAAATAGTATGTGCTCTAGGACACAAAGAGTACGTGTGGTGCTTATTTGATCAAAAAACCAGTTGCAATCGTGTATTGCGCAAACATCGGTAGAAAGAAAAGGGCCCAGAGTCACATGGGACGTTAGTGGCCTTTCTTTGTTACCTGGCAGGTGCTTCTGAAGCGGCCAATGATGGACAAGACTCTGGTCCAACCCACCCCTAGCCTGCTCGGTTGGTGGGGATGTGATGGGGGAGAAGAGGCCAGAACGGGTTAGCCTGTGACTGAAGAAGCCTCCGCCTCCTCCCCCGCCACCCAAAAAAGTCTGGACCAAGAGGGAGGGAGGCCTGCTTTCTCCACCTTGAGGGTCTCTGCCTTCCTGCTGCCTGTCTCTGCAGGCCAGGGCTTTGCTGGAGGAGCCGCTCGCTGCTGGTATGCTGGGCGCCCCTCGCCTTGGGCCTTGGAGGCCCGAAGGGCTGTCCTCCTTTGGGGGCCAGAGAGCAGCAGCAGCAGCAGCAGCAAAAAGCCCTCCCACCACGCCGTGCCTTCCCGGTTTCCCCTGGACCGACAGCCACGTGGCGGCCCTGAAGAGGACCAGTGGCCCTGCCCCAGGCCGGCTGCCCCTCTGGCACGCAGCTGCTTCTCGCCGCCAGGGTCCCGTGGCGCCCTTGGGACCCTGCCTTCCAAGAAGAGGCCACGGCTGGCAGCTCTCGCTGGAGCCCCAGACAGGGAACATTCCAGCCGTGGGGGAAATCGGGCAAGCACCGGCACTGCTGGCACGGCCTCCGCCAGAGGAGGAACCAGAGGCTGCTTACGCACATGGGTTTCCCAAGCTGTCAACACCTCAGGCTGGTTTCTGGGAAGGCACCTCTGCCCGCCCGCCCGCCTGCTGAGCAGAGAAGCTGTACGTGGATCGCCAGCCAGCCCGCCAGCCAGCCCGCCTCTCCCCTCGGCATGCCTGCTGAACTGCCACTCTCCCCAGCCTGTGTAAGTTGGAGCAGAGAGCCTGCCCTGGTTGAAGGGCTGACGCAAGACCCGTCCCCTCCCGGCCAGGAAAGGAGGGAAAGTGCTGACTCAGGGCGGCTCTTGCTGCTGCCGCCACCGATGCCGACGCTGTGGGGAGGGAGTGAGTCATGCCCTGTATGTTGAGGAATGCTGTCTGGTCTTGAGAGCTGCCAATTCATACATCTGGAGGAGTTCTCCCCCTCCCCCAGTGTTCAATGAATGGGAGTGGTTGGGTGAACAGCTGCTCTCTCCGCCCCCCCCCCCCCGTTAAGCTGGGCCCCGAACTTTGGGAATCGCAGCTACGCTCAGAGGGGGTAGGGAAGCTCTGGGCTGGTTTTGGCGAGGGGAAAAACAGACTGGGCCACAGCCCTTGCAACCCAGAAGGTCTTGGGTCTTGGACCCTGCTGGTCCTGGTTCCACTACCCCACTCTTCCCAGGACTCCAGTGATAAACAGTGGGACATGCACCATGGCACCGGCTTCCACCCCAGGCACCACTTGAACTCCCCTTTACCCTGCGGAAAGGTGACCTACGCCAGGAAAATGGTTTCCCAGCCCTCTTCTAGAGAAGGAAGCCTGCTTCTGGCCTGTACGTTTCCAACACGCACACACACAATGTATCTCCACACAGCCAGCCCAGCGCGCAGTCATAAAGGGGGGGGGGGGACAGCATTTTGTGCAGGGCTTCTTGGTTTGAATGCCTTTAGCCCCCTGCCAAGCCAAATGTAGATTTCACTGGCCAGGCAAGTTGGGGGTGGGGGAGAAAGGAGCTGTCCCACAGCCCCATCATTCAGCTGTGGCTAAGTGGGTGGGGCCAGATCCCCACCCCAGATTCCTGCCCCATCACATCTACGTCAAGCCCGCTGGCCCTTTTAATTTCCCTGGCTTGGCTTCCTTGAAATCTTCCTGCTCCTTTGCCAGAGAAGCTGTCTTGGGTGCTTCACTGTGCTCAGCCAGCTGGTGTTTCCTGAGCTGCCTCCAACCCTGCCTCTCTGGCAGCTGCCAGGTTCCCACTCTCTCTCTCTCTCTCTCCCCACCCCCCACCTGTGGGGCCAAGGCCATTTCTCCTGGGCCAGGGAATCTGGCATCTGTAAGTAGTCGCTCCCGGGAGGCTGCAACAAGCCGCATCGGCACAACTGAGGGTGTGGGCAGCAGATGGAGAGAAATCAAACGTGGCTGCAGCCAGCAAATGGGAACAGGGTGGGCTAGCTGGAGTCCGGCCGAAGCTCTGCTCAGCTGCAGGAGGGGAAAGAGAAGCAGGAAACGAGGAAGTGTAGGTTCTGGTTGTGACCATCTCCATCGCCAGCCTCCCCACCCCCAATACATAGAGTCCAAAACTGCAGGCAGCCGAATGGGTTCATATGAACAAACAAGGAACGGATATTTTGTAAAGCTTATGGCCCTTCATTGTTTATTTGAGGCCAACCCTCTCAAATACTTTGCAACAGGAAAAGCCAGTTCCTCTTGTGCGTAAGGTCCTGGGGCTCGAACCCTGGCTCCCCTACACCCCTGACTTCATGCACTGGTGCGTTGGCATGACCACACACCTGCCCCAGGGGACTGACGGAAGACAAAAGGGTGGCTTGGGGTCAGTAAAGAAGAAGACCCCCCCTTACCCTCATGTGGCTAATGTGACCACATTTATGGATGGCCATTCTCTCGGTTGGAAGAGTCTTCTGGGATGTCCAGCGAGGATCCTTGGGAGGCTTGTGTCCATCCTGTTCATGGGTTGTTTCAGCACCAGAAAGAAAGAAAGGGAGGGAAGGGAAGAAAGGAAGGAATGAAAGGAAGAAAAGATGGATGGAAGGTAGGAAGAAAGAAAGAAAGAAGGAAAGAAAGACAGACAGACAGAAAGAAAGGATGGAAGGAAAGTAAAAAAGGAAGGAAGGAAAGGAAGAAAAGATGGATGGAAGGTAGGAAGAAAGAAGGAAAGAAAGACAGACAGACAGACAGACAGAAAGGATGGAAGGAAAGTAAAAAAGGAAGGAAGGAAAGGAAGAAAGAAAGAAAAAAATTGCTTTTAGACTTTTCCTTCCTTTCCTTCTGTTAACATCTCTCTTAAGGGCTATAACCCTCCCCTTGCTTTGGACCCTGGGTTTCACTCTGGCTGATGGTCAGCTGTCTGCATGAGGACCCAGGCTTCCAAACCAAAGTGTTTTCCAAATAAATCTTGGAAAACTATTTGTACTTTGGATTTTTGTTCCAGAGAATAGCGGGGGGGGGGGGGGGCGGAGGCTGAAATGTCCGCAGGCAACATGAGGGGAGCCATCCTCCGCGGATGCCAAAGGAGCCCCCTAACAGGGCTGTCCCCCAGACCGTCAGTAACCCCCCCCCCCACTCTTCTGGAGTCCTTCTTCGAACTGAAGACGACCAGGGGGGGCTACTGGGGTGCACGCCTTCTTCCCGTCTGAAATTCTGCTTAAATTACCGAAGGAGAAGGAGAAAGATCTTTGCTAAAGTGGCGTCTGCACGTATAAATCAGCCCCTGCGATGTTTTGTGACTGGAGCCTCCCGTTCTGACTTTCGTCTTTTCTCTTGGGTGGCGGCCAAGGGCGCGCCCTTTCCGGGGGTCAGGTAGGGCCGCCGTCGCCCCCCACCCCACCCCCGGTCGCCTCCAACAGCGCCGCCTCCCGGCCCCTTCCTGGCGAGGGCTCCCTGGCTCCCGCCCAGGGCAGGTGATCTCCCTGGGGCAGGACGCCAGGGCGGGGCGGGGCGGGCTCCCCCCCCCCCCGATTGCCTGCCTTCTTCCCGGGGCTTGGGGCCTGCCGCACTTCCTCGCTCGTTTCTGGCAGGGTCGCCGCCTCCCGGCTCCTGGCTGGGCGGGGGGCCAGCCCGTCGCAGGAGTGGCCGCGGGGGCTTGGCCGGCGTTCCGGCTCGGTTGCTTATCCTCCCCTGACCCGGGGTTGCCGGGGAGACGGCAGCTGCATCTTCCTCTTCGCCTCGGCAGCAGCAGCTCCTGAAGCTCCTGACGGGCCTCCCCGTCTCCTCCCCTCCTCACGTGCAGAGGCCGGGTCGATCCCGGTCTCTCCGCCCCGCTTGAGGCTGCGCTGCGGTTGCTCGAGGGCTCAGACGGGGCAGCCCAGGAAGAAAGAGGGGGCGGGGGGGGGGGAGAGGGGAGGCACGCAAAGCTGCAGCTTTGCTGGAGGAAAGCAGCTCCCCACCCCCACCCTCCACTTCTTGCCCCACCCTCTGCAATTATTAAAAGGATGGCTGAAGAAATTGGCACAGATGTTTGGGAAGGAAATGAAACGGATGGGAAGAAGGGGCCAGAAAGGTTCTTCCCTTGCCCGGATGAGGGCGAGGGGGTGTTGGCGGGGTTGGGGCGGGGCGGGGCGGGGCGGGGCGGGGCGGGGGGTGCGGAGAAGGTCGGAGGAAAAGAGGCGCTCCATGTTTTCCCAAGCGCCTTGCATAGAGGGGGGAAAAGGGACCCTTTGCGCTAAAGGGCAAAGGGTCCCTTTAGCGGGACCCTTTGCCCTTTTCCCCCCTGGAAAAGACCCTGATGTTAGGAAAGTGTGAAGGCAAGAGGAGAAGGGGACGACAGAGGACGAGATGGCTGGACAGGGGTCATCGAAGCGACCAACATGAATTTGAAAGGCAGTGGAAGACAGGAGGGCCTGGCCTGCTCTGGTCCATGGGGTCACGAAGAGTCGGACACGACTTAACGACTAAACAACAACAACAAGAGCTAAAAAGAGCCAGGAAAAGGCCGAGGGGTTCAGGATTACACCAGGGCAAACGCAGGCTGATCCCTCGGATGCTCGAGTTTTTCTGCCATCCCTAACACTTTCTGGGCCAGCAGCACCTCCGACTCTCTCGACATCGGCCAGGAAGGCTTTTGAGGCGACTGCAAAAAGAAAGAAAAATCAACTCACCCGGGAAAACTGTGAATCTGACTAATTTGGCTAACTGGCTCCTTCTACCTGGTGATTAGAGTAATTAGCAAATCCTTTGTTTGGCGTTGGGGATGGAAAATTCCAACTAGGCTACAAGGAATGGATCTTGGGACCACGCCCCCCGCCCCCACCCCCCACCCCCCACCCCCACCCCCGCCCCGAATAGTCTGAACTCCCCTCCTACAAGCAGCGGAGCCCCTTGGCCCTGATTTTCTGAGACTCTGACCTAGTTTTTCTGCACTACTCATGGGGGGGCGGGGCGGGGTCCAGCCTGATGAAGTGAGGTTTTATCCTTGACAGCTTGCGGGTTTTTTATGTTTGTATTTTTAGTGGTTCAATTAAAGGTGTTCCCCCCCCCCCCCACTCCTGCTTAAGGACTAAGGCTCTCAAATTGCAGCTGAGACGCTCAGTAGCTGGGGTTCACTAGGGCCAATAGTGCCTCGCCCCCCCCCCATGAACAGCCCCCACCTCTAGAGCCACAAGGGCGGTTCTAGCGCTGCAGCCGCTACTCTTTTAACTGGTCAGCCGTCTTGGGTCCAAAGATACAAAGAGAAACAGATTCCTGATTAGCTTCGGAGCTGGAGAAATACAAAGTTTTTGCTTCTGACGAAAGCCCTGCCGAAACACGTCAAGCTTTTCACCACGCAATCAAGATACCACATCAAATTGTTACCTATTCCAGACATCCTGAGACTGTTTCTCTTTGTCTCTTTTGGTTTTTATTGGATGTGCCAGTTCCCTGCAATCCGTCTTTGGGTCCCCTTATGGGGAGAAACGCTCCTGCTTCTCCTGATGGGCCCTCAAGTGGATTCAGACTTCTGGTAATTTTAGGAGGTTTACCAGCCCTTCCATCGGGGGGGGGGGGGGCGCTGGGACCCTTCCTCCTTCTGCCGCTGGGCCCCGGGGCCCGCTCAGGCGGGGCCCTTCTCCCGGAAGGCACAGCGGGAAAGGCAAAGCCGGAGCCACCCAGCCAGCTCGGGGGAGAAAGGCGGAGCATCAAACGCAGGCGTGGAGGCAGCCACGAGCGACGGTTCACTCCCCTGCGGGCGTCGGGGGTCGTTTCCCGCTTGTCCTAATTGGGGGGGGGGGCACCGCGCAGGAACCGATGTCTTCCACCTAGCAGGGGGGTCTGCCAATCCCTTCCTCAGATGCCCCCCGTCGGAGGGGCTTTGCTCCAGGTAGCCCTCCTCCCGTCGCCACGTGGGCCAGCCCGCTGGAGGAGAGGCGGGCGACGGAGCTCAGCCGCCGCCGTCTCTTTCCAGGGAGGAAGCCCCCCCCCCCCCACACACACACTCCCTCCTGGCGCGCGCCGAGAGTCCCCGCCTGCCCTCTGACCGCGTCAGGCAAGCCCACTCCTCTCCTCGCGGCGGCGGCCGCCAGCGCAGCGCAGCGAGGTCACGGGAGGACTCGGATGGGCGCGCCTCCTTCGGAGCTGAGCCAAGTCCCCGAGACGGAGCCCCCCCTCCCCCCTGCCCTCCTCTTCGGGGGCCGGAGGCGCCTCCTGGGCCCAGCCCCCCCCCCCCCGCTTCGCCTTGCCAAGTCAGCGCGCAGCAGCAAGAGCAGGCAGCCGGGGCGGGGGGCGGGGGGACAGGGACCCCGGCAGGCGGGCAGCCAAGTTAAGCAGCGGCTTCTGCTCCGACTGCCTCTCTTTCCCCCCCCCCCCCAAGGCCTGGACGGACCCTCAGGCTAGAAAGAGCGCGGGGCGCAGCCGGGCGACTCCAAATCCGGGGCTCAGCGGGCCTGCCAGCTGGGCAAGGCTGGGAGTGCGCCTTCTAAGGAGGCGCTTTCTGAAGCTCTCGAAAGAGGGGCGCTGGGGAGCGGAGGGGGGGGAGAGGATTCCTTACATAGGGGCGGCGCCCCCCCCTGGGAGTGGGCGGTGGTCCTTCAGGCCCGGCACCAAGAGCAGAAGCGGACGCCAGCTTGGTGACTTAGGCCGCGTCTGTTTGTAAGGGGGGGGGGGGGGGTCTCAAAGGGGCGGGGAGAGGCTGCAGAGTCAAGTGGTTTCAAATTCCTCTCCCGTCGACGTGGTCGCGCTGCCGCTCCCCAAACGCCCTCAGCCCGAGGGAGATGTGGGGATTTCCCTCGCCAGGGAAACCACTAAACACAGGCACACTTCATTAACCCTGACCCAAGAAAACCTGGGAGTAGCTTCTCCTGATCTTCCATCGCAGGCGCATGCCTGCCTGCCCATTGCTCACTTTCTCCCCCAACCCCCCTCCACTCAGTTGCCAGCAATGACACTCCAGCTTTGAATGCCCAGGTTGGCTTCTCCAGAAACTCCAGGCAAAGGCTGGGAAGGGAAAGAGGTGCCTACCTGTCCTCTTCCTCTGCCTGCCCCCTTAGAAACCCACTGCTAGGCAGAATTACCGCATTACAGGCTTGGTCAGCTTTCACAGTCGGTTGCCCCCTAAGTGCATGGGGGGACCAGGGCTGCCTGGCCCTCAACCACACTGATGGGGCCATGGGGGTCCCTGCCAGATTCAGATCCCCCTGTTCGCCTCTCTGCCTCTCCTTCTCTGGCCATTTATTGCTTGGGCAGCTTTCCTCTCCTGAGCGCAAAGTGTTCTACTGAGGGCAGGCTGACACCCCCCCCCCCCCAGGGATCGGCTGTGGGACCGAACCTGCTGTTTGTTCCGGCCACATGAACAGATGGAAAGGAGAAGAGACCAGGGGTCTCTTTTAATGAGTTACCAGCTTCCGTGGGGCTCATGACCTGTGCTGGGTTTAATGTCAAGAGAGGTAAACAAAAAGCCCAAAGCCAACCAAACCTGGCACACTGAAGTGGGAGACAGCGTGCCTGTTCACCACTGAAAACCCGCACTGGCTGCCATTCTGTTTAACTATCTGTGTGTGTGTGTGAGAGAGAGAGAGACAGAGACAGAGACAGAGACAGAGAGGCACAGATAGTTAAACAGAATGGCAGCCAGTGCAGGTTTTCAGTGGTGAACTCAGGAGGACCGATGGGACTGTTGCACCCCAGGTAGCCTGACTCTGCCTTGGTTGCTTAAGTTCCTCCAGCATCTCTGTGAGAGGCGTGATGAGAGCATAGCGGCTCTCATCGGAGTGCCGTCCATCTCTAAGATATCCAAAGAGGTGCAGACCACTCCGCCACCAACTCCACGAGAAAGGGTACACCAGGGAATAGATACCCAGGAACTAGAAGAAAACCTACGGGGTTTGACAGTAGCCACTCAGACTGAAGGAGAATTGGCGGGAAGGGAAGAAAGGGGGAAGTCCGTGATTGAGGCGGGAATGGGAGATATAAAAAGGGAGAGGGACAACATACCAGGGGGCTGGGAGCTGATCTGGGTAGAAGACCCGTGGACGGGACAATGGGAGAAAGTAAAGGTGCCGCGAGAGGAGGCCGACTATAGATGAAGGAGGGGTTTACCTCAAAGACCCTCTTATTGGGGCGAGTTCGAGGCTCGGGAGTGGAGAAGGAGGCTGAAGGAGGAGAAAGAGCTGGTGGCCAGAGAGGCGGAGAAGCGACAGCTATGGCGAGCGGAGGAAGCGAGGAGGAAGTTGTGCCACCAGGACCGTGGGGTTCCCTGGGATGGGAGAAGGAGCCGATTTGGATTGGAGATGGAGGGGAGGAGACCCTGCCGTTGTTAGGAGATCAAGAGGAAGAACAAGAAGTGCTGACTCCTGATCCTTTTCTACCCGGACCGTGGGAAACCAAGTCAACAAACCCGTTTGAGGAAGAATCATGGTTACCCTTGCGGCGTCCGTTGATGTTGCACGAGAAGTTAAGAACTGAACCTTTGATTAATAATTTCCAGTTAAAAAACACAATAAACCCAAGTTTGGATTTTGATATAAAAATGACTCCTGGTTTATTTGGTAATGAGGCTAAAGCAAAATACGAACCTTCACAATCTCATGGTTGGGAGGGAGGGGGAAGGGAGGCACCTGATCCCAGCCCCAAATCTCCCTTTGCTGTCCAGTGCCTCTCCCAGTGGCTTCTTCCCCAAAGCCGTTCAAGCCACCTGCCCAGCCCCAGCAAAGCAAACACTCACACCAGTTCAGAAAGCACCAGGTGTTTATAAAATATAAATAGTCTTCCAGATGTAGAAAGAAGAGCAAAATCATCAAAAATGTGTCACAATCACAAACAGATGTGCAAAAATAAATACAATGATGACTTTTCACATAAAAGGTGCCTGGAAGAAGAAGGAGTTTATTCGGTTTTTCCTATAAGCATCCCACAGGTGGCCCATCCTCCTCTCGGAAGGGAACCTGCAGTCCCAGCACCTGGAGCATCCCTCCTCCCTGGGTGGGGGCAGCATGCAGGCTGGGCCCCCAGGGGCTGTTAAGAAGCCCACGCAGGGCCAAGCCTGGGAGACCGAGCAGGAAGGGGTGGGGGTGGAGGAGGAAGCTGGGAATGGGCTCCTCCACCTCCCGTGACCCCCAAAGGTACAGGAACCGCAACAGAAGCTTCCAGCCCAGCTGAGCCAGAAGTGGGAAAACCCCCCCTCCAGCAGCTGAGGGGAGGGGAGGGTAGACTGCCCTCCTGGAGCAGCTCCCCTCCAATAAAACTAAGGCAAAGTGGATCCAAAGGAAAAAAAAAACAAAATTCCAAACTGACAAGCGGGTTGTGCCTTTATTAGGATCAACCGCAAAAGCCCCAGATGTGCCATGCTTTGGAGTTTCCTAGACTCTTCATGGGGCTAATGGGTTAAAACCTATGAAAGGGAAGTGGGGGGGGGGGGGAGAGACAGCAACTTTAGCTCTTGGGAGGGAGTTTTATGGCAGATCTTGTCGGTGGCCTAAAACAGCCACCCTAGCTTGTGGGCTTTGGAGCCTTTGTCGTGGTTTCCCGGTTTTGGCATTAACCTGGCAAAGAGTTCTGAAGGGTTCACCCTTCCCAGTACGGGTTGGGCATCGACAGCTCCTGTGGCTTTCGGGTTTTGCTTCACTCCTTAAGCACATGGCCTTGGGAAAGATAGACTGGACTGCCTTTGGGAGGGGCTGCTCTGCCATCCAGGCAGGATGCTGCCCATTTCTCACCTGGAGAGGACCAGCCAAGGGCAGGTGGAGAGAGGGAGGGAGGGAGGGAGACCCCAGCCCACTGGGCCTCCCAGGACCCTTTTCCTGGCCCCACTTCTGCCTCGGTTTCCTTGTGAGTGAGAGGCCTGTACGGATCCTGTGGAGCTACCTTAGTTTTCCTCAGAGAGCCCCGCTCTCTCACACCCTTTTAATCCCCGATGAAGGAAGGCTATTCTGGACGTGTGGTTCCCAAAACCTGCTTGCTTGGAGGTGAACGTGGAGGAAAGACACCTGTGCGTACAGGTCTCGGGAAAGGAAGTCTCCCTTAAGCCACCCTTGGCACTCTTTTTTTTTTTTCTTTTTAAGAAAAAAAGCTTTTCGTCTCTGCTTAGAGGAAACTAAGGCCCCGCCGTCACCCTCCAGCCCCAAGAAGCCTGCTGGAATTGGCTGTGGGAGCAGAGGCTTTGTTTTCTGTGGAACAGGAAATGGGAAACGGCTGAGGATGCCTTCTGCCCAGGAGAAGCTGTGTGGCTGGGGTCGGTTTTGAGTGGAAGGAGGGACAGTGAGAAAACCATCGGGCACCCTTCCACCGACTCCCCTCGGTTCATGGTCTCTGCAAGCATTTTAAGGCATGTGCCAGGAGAGCCCTGGAAGTGCGCTGCAGCCAGTCGGGGTGTACAGAAAGCTCCCTGCCGCTCTGAAGTTGCAACATGACTGCCTCCAATTTAATCCAGGAGCAAGATTTGGGCCAAGTTGGCTCCCAGCTCCGTTCCCCTGCCCCTAAAACCTAAACTAAACTTTCCTACCCCCCCCCCCCCGTATGTAGCCCTTCCCCCATGACACACCCGCACCTGAAGTCCTCCATGGGGACGGGGGGGGGGGGGCTGCTACTGCTGCTGATGAAGTGGTGTCCTCTCTGGCCTGCCGTTGTTCCCTGCGGCAGCCCTTGACTTTCCTGTGATCAAAAGAAAGCCATTTTCATCTGGCATTCAAGATCCATCCACCCAGGCCCCGGTCTCCCATGACACCAAGACTGAACTGCCCCAGGAAGTGCCAGAGACCCAGACTGGCCCACCAAGGAACAGTACTGTGAAAAATGAAGGTCCTGCTGCTGAGAACAGGGGAGGTGCACTTGTGAGTTGGAGTGTTTCTCTCCTCTCACAACAAACTCACTCACAAGGCACGGCTTTTGCTGAAATCACTCCTGAGCAACCCCCACCCACGCAATGCAATGCAATGCAACCCCCCAACCCCAGTTGCGTCAAGTGTCTCCAGGGATGGCTGCATCCAGGAATACAATTGTGGCACCCAAGGCAACCTCAAATGATACAGACGTCCGTAGAACAGCCTGGGATGCCATTTGGAATTGCACAGACCTTTGTGACTCTTGTGCTCAGAGGCGGGTTTTGCTACCGTCCCAGAGAGGACCAAGGCCTTTGCTTCTGGCACGGGGCCTCACCGTTTGTGGGCAAGGCCTAACTTTGTCCCGGCCCACCCAGAGCCTCTCCCACCAAAAAGAGGCCATGCAGCAGCCTTTGCTCTCCTCCTAGCAGTTCTGAACGTGGTCCAGATACTTGGCCACGCTCAGCAGGCACTTCTGGAGTCGGTCCAAAGTCACCACGGCGGTGGTGTAGGGGGAGATGGCCAGAAGCTCCGTCAGGTTTCCAAGGGCTTCGGCCCGGGAAGGCCTGTGGACGGGGCAGCCGAGGTGAGCGGCCAGCAGCTGCAGAAGGCTCCGGAGGTTCTCCACATCGTTAGCAATCTGGGCCACGGGGGCCTCCAAAGGCAGGCTGGAGAGGACCTGGTGGAAGACCTCCAGGGCCTCATCCATGGCCTCCAGGCTCTCCACAGGCAGCGCCCCAGGGATGAAATCCAGCCCATGGATCTTCAGGCTCAGCGGAGGGAACTGGACACGGGCAAGAGAGAAAGGTCAGAGAGTGAGGGGATGGCCCAGCCCTTCCCTCGGAAAGTCTTGACCAGGAAGGAAGGAAGGAAGGAGGGAAGGGCAATTTTAAATGGAAAGGAAAGCCAGCATGTTTTTGTTGGCTAGTTAGCAATCTTGATGTAAATTTCAAGATATGGGAGGAAGGGCCTCCATCACAGACTAACTGGTTTGCTTGTTTGTTTGCATGCTAACTAATCAGAGGGGCTTGTTTTTGCCGGGCTAGAGAAAACTCCACTCTTGTTTCTTCCCTTTTCCTCCTCACGCGTTTTGAGAAACTCCAGTTTGTCTCAGACCCTCTTTTCACCTTGGAAGATGCCGGGTCTCCAGGCTGGATCTCTGAACCCTAGAGATCCTCCCAGCCACATGGGCTGAGGAAACAAACCTTATTTTTACTGTTTTCCTTTCTATCAACTTTAAGCCTAATGAGTGCCTGTTTTATAAATGGACGTTTAAGCGAGTAAAATACACAAAACCTTTCATACTTAAAGATCACCTCCTGAGTCTTATTTTCTAAAGTGCTAGGCTTTGGTGAGGGTGGATACCAAGAACAATTGGGCAAAGAAGGGGACTTCTACAGCTAATTCTAATCTTAAGGAGCTGGCCTTCCGCTGTGCATTTTACTGGAACTTCCTTAAGTTCCCAGAACTCTCAACAGTTTTCACCACCCACCCACCCACCCACACGCCCTTGCACTTTGGCTAACTGCCTCAAGGTGTGGTGCCAAACTAAGTGGCACATATTTGGGTCACTTGTGCCACAGAGGGCTACCCAGCTTCAGCAAACCTGTCAGCTCTCCACTGGCCAGTTTCTTTGGATTGAGGAGATGGGGCTGTTTTCCAGTGAGCGTGGTTCTCACACATTCCATCGAGAAGTCCTGGAAAGGGGGGGGGGGATGTGGATGCACGTGGCACTTTCTTTGATATGTTTCTCAATGTTGTTCGAGACAGGGAAGCCAAACGGACTCTGTCTGGCGAGGGTGGGGAAGGGCCTCCTTGGCCTCAGTGTGCAAATACACAAGAGCAACCCCAAGCAGCACAGGGTGGGGGATGCACCCCTCAAGGGATGCAGAGGGAAGCAGCAGCAGCAGGTGGCCCCACCACCCTCTCCAAAGGGATGGGCACAAGAACTCCTGGGGCGCTCACCTGATGCTCCTGGATCCTGGCCACAATGGTCTTGGTGAGACTTTTAGTGTCAGCGACCACCTTGTCAACTTTCACGGGCCGGCTATAGAAAAGGGGCAGTGAGACCCACAGGAACCCACACAAGGAGAAATGGGGGAAGTGCATCTTTCCTGTAGTCCCTGCGCAGGAGAAGAGAGAAGCGAGTTAGTGTGGCTTCTGTTAGAAGGAAGTGAACCGCCTTGGGTTCCTTTGAGGGGAGAAAGGTGGGATAAACATATTTGAAAGAAATGAACAAAAACCAACCAACCAACCAACCTGTCCAGAGTGATTACCTGCCCCTTGGGCCAAAGGGGTCTTGGAGGACCAGCCCTGTCGATTCACAGGAGGGAGGGGCCCCCTGCTAGGGGGAGGGGGAACAGAGGGTCAAAGGGGCTTGCACCTCCATCCCAATCCATGGTCTCAAATGAGGGCTAGGGGCGTTCTAGCTAGCTAGCGGGGGGGGGGGGGTCAGGGCAGCTCTCTGGAGTTGGGTAAAGGCTACCTGAGGCCAGTCATGGAGGGGAACATGGGGCGTGGGGGGGGGAATGGCTGAGGACGGTCTTTAGGCTTCCAGGCAAATATCTCACTGAGCACTCACTTCTCAGATTAAAAAGCACAATGTATTCACTTGTCAAATAGAATCTCTAAGCCCTCTCCTTTGCATCCATTGTTTTCTGACCAAACAGAATTACCAGTTGATTAAACTAGGAGGGGCCTCTGAAGGCACCATCAATCCTGGGGATGTGGGAGTCCTTAAATGCTTAGAGAGGCACTGGAGGATTTCACTTTGTCTCACCTTCTTGGCAAGGGTGGACAGGCCAGCAGGCAAATAAAGGAGGAGGAGGAGGAAGAAAAAGAGGACCCTTAAGAACAGAGCAAGAGCAGAGCCCTGAACAATCCATGCCTTCCAGTCCCTGTTCCTGTCTCGTTTTGTCTCACTGCTTTTGCTGGCCAAGGCTTCTTTGAGAGAATTCATACTATCACAGAATTAATTGTAGCGTTGGAATGGGACCCCTAGAAGGGTCATTGAACCCTACTCCTTGCTCAGACAGGAGATCCACAGGTAAAGCATGCTTGACAGGGGGCCTTCCAACTTCTGCTTAAAGACCTCCAGGAAAGAGAGCCTGTCTCCATCCTTCCAGAACTGCCCAGCCCGCTATCGGACAACGCTTAAGTGTGAAAAGGTCATGGATCTCCTTCCTCATCATGTGGATCCCAGTGTGGAGTCTCACAACATGGGTGGTTAAGGAGGAGACCCAAGAGCAGCCTGGAGTGCCTCATTTCCTCCCGAGGTAGCCTGCTCCACCGACCTCCTCACCAAGGGCTACTTGCTCAGCGTTTGGGATGGGGGCCCACCCCTGATTCCCCATCTCAGCTGAGAGAGCTTCTGCTCTTCCAACAGCCGCCATGGTGGGCAAGAGGGTCTGGAAAAGGATGGGAAAATCCACATGGCCTGGTTTGTGGACCAGTGAGGCCAGCCCAGGCACCGAGAATGTCCAAATGGGGTGTGTGATGGGAGGGCTCGTTTCTGGCTTCATTCCCTTGCATTTTAGCCTCATTCCTTCTGATACCGAGGAAAGCTGAAACTATATTTTAAGATTGATCGATGAGTTAGTAACAGTACATTCGGAGGAAAACCAGGCCTCGGGAGAATTTGACCCTGAAACATTCACAGATAACCCTTAGCAGAGAAAAATACAGGCCTCAGAGAAACTAGGCCCAGGAAGACAATACATAGACATAGCAATAGATAAAGGGAAATAGATACTCTATGCCCCAGACTTTTAGGCACATCCCTGGTGCATCATGGACATAGGTCAAGGAAAGATGGGGCATAATATATTTTCTTACATTTAACCAATAGATTAGCGTAGTTACCATTAATTATCCAATGAGGGACTGGATCCAAAGTTGGAGTACAAATGACCAATGGAATTGTAGTACTTTTATGACTCTTTGTCTGTATCATATAAAACATGTGTACACTGTATTCTGGGGGTCTTCTCTGCTTTTAAGAGAAGTCCCAGCTGTCCTTTCTTTGCTATTTGAATAAAATTGGACCTTTGGTTCAGCTGTCGTGTCTCTGCCTGATTTCCTCACCGGAAAACCGGAACCCAAAATTGGCTGGTAACACTTCCACCAAATGCAGGGGCCCTCGGTTATGAAACCTCACCAAATGTTCAGAATCCGCCAGACATCACTCTGTGAACAGGGATTTCCTGATGAAAGGAGTCCAAATCCTGTCTGGGTCCCAGCCTGGTCCATGTGTGGCTTGCCAGTCTAGACTCTAGAGGCTGGGGCAGATCTTCTGCTGAAGGTGCCTCTGGAGAAAGGAGCTGCGGCTCACATAAGCTTTTGACAAACAGAACTTAGGAGTCTCCAAGGCACCCAAGGGCTTCTTTAAAAAAGCATGGTGGAGGTTGATCCCTTTCTTAGACCTTGAAACTCTCACAAACCATGGCTGCTTTTCAGCCCTACGGGACCCATCCTGAGGCCAGGCAGACTTCTCCACCGATGGCCTTCCTTCTTGCTTGGGCAGAGGGCGGCACCCGCTGCCCTCCCCCCCCCACCCCCATCCACAGGAAATTCCTGGCAGGTATGTGTGCTTGGCACCCATAGCCTCAGCAGGGCAGGACTAGCCAGCCGCCCATGGAGAAATGCGAAGGCACCTGATGCAATTAGAAATCGGAGAACTGAATTTGTTTACGAAACTCAGCATGTGCCTGGCATTAAGGGGCAGGAGAGCCCGTCGACCAGCGGCAGAAACACCGAGGAGACAAACAGGAAATACCTCCTGGAAATGCCGGTTGCCCTGCTTGGCACCAGCCGTTACACCCAGGAGATGCCAGGCCAAGCACCTCACTGGCGCGCAGGCCTCCCACGTCCGGGAGGCTCCGACGCGGCAAAGGTGTTCCCCACGGAGAGAGCCGGCCCGGCGCCGACCGATTGCTCCTGCGGTCTCTCCTCGCAACAACAACCCAAAAGAGGCGGAACGAAGGCGGCCCGGCAAACACCAAGGGCCTGGCGGCGGCAGAGACGCTTCCTCCTCCGGCTCTTCCCAAGCGCCGTGGGCAGCCGGGGCAAGGGCCTTCCCTCCACCGCCGCCGCCCCACCACCACCTGCCTGGAGGGCAAAGGGCGACGGGGAGCCGGCCCGCGGCCATCCCCCGGCGCTTGAGACGCTCCCCCGGTTGCGTCAGCATGGGCGCGCGCTCGACCCCACGTTCAGGCCCGCGCCGGTCTCCGCGAGGACCCCCGAGTGACCCAGCAGCCTCTTCCAGGAACCCCGGACACCGGGGATGCCAAGGCCGCGGAGACGCACGGCTGGGAGGTCTGCGCTTTCCCGGCCGGAGGCCAGGACGGGCCGACCAGCGCTCCGAGGCGGCGGGAAAGGACCCGGGGACCTCAAGGGGCCTGGCCCGAGCTGAAGCCTGGTGTTGGGGGCTACTGGAGGCCCCGTCGGCAACAGGCGGAGCATGGAAGCGGGGCGTTGTTCCGTGGAGGCCAGTTCGGAAGGAGGGAAAGCGACCAAGGCCACCACGCGCCCGCCCCAGGGCCGAGGGCGGGCAAGGCGCGGCAGAAGGTCGCCCGGGCTGGCTAGCTAGCTCCGCCGTCCGCCTAGGCACGCCGCCCGGGCCAGGGCGCTTCCTAACGTCTCTCTCTCCCCGCCTCCCCCCAGGTCTGATGCTACGGGAGATGCCGGCCCGGCCTGGAGAAAGGTGCCGGTCGAGGAGGCCGGACGGACTCGGGAGGGGGCGCACCTGCAAACTCGCCCTGTCTCTCCCCCTAGCGAGAAACCAAAGTTGGAGGAAGGGGCCTCCTCCGGCAGGTTGCGCGGGAGCCTGGCAGAGAAGCGGCAGCCAGAGAGTGGGCGCGGGACTCCTCTTTCCCGCCCATAGCCCCCTCCCCTGCCCCTCTGGAGTGGGACTAAGAACGGGGGGCACCAGACCAGCCGCCCGGGGACCCCTGAGGAAGGACCTGGGCGAGGAAAAAGAAACAGCGCCGGCCTTTGGAAAGGCGGCAAACAGGGAAGACAGAGGGAGTGAAGGGTTTCTTGAAAGACCGGCCAAGCTTCCGGAAGGTCCACCGGCAGAGGCACCTTCTGGCAGGGCCCCCCCTTCCCCGTCTTCCCCGCTGTTTCCTTCCTTTCTAAACCCAGGAGGGCGCGGAGCCCCGTGGTGTCACCTGGTAGGAGGCCTTGGGGGCAATGGCTCTCTCCATGCGCTCAGAGGCACTGTTCCCGGGGAAAAGCGCTCAGCCCAGCTACCCAGCGGGGCATAGGCTGGCGGCTGCCACCTTCTCTTCGCCCAGCTCCCGGACGAGCATCACCTCACCAGGCACGCGCGCACAGCTCATCTCTCGGGGTCGGGGGGGGGGGGGCATGACTCACCTCCCTTTTTCTCCCTCCCTCCTCCTCCTCCTCCTCCTTCTTCGCCGCCGCTGCTGTGACGCCTCCGGTCTCACCTCCGCCGGGCCTCTGCAGCTCCATCGCAGCCGGGACCCTTTTATATCACCGTCCCGGCTGAGAGTTGCACAACGCGCCGGGCCATCCCAGCAACACCCCCGCCCCGCCCTCCCGCGGTCTCTGGCAGCCGACGGAAGAAGCTGGCTGAGACGAGACACCCCATGGCACACCCACCCGCCGAGGGAGGGAGGGAGAAAGGGACACTCCCCCCCCCTCGGGAGGGGAGTGGCGGCAGCGGCTTTGGAGTCTTTTGCCGGGCATCAGAGGGCACCAGGCCGAGCGGCGGGAGTCAAGGCAAGGCAAGGCAAAGACGTTTGCGCCCGAAAGACTGGCGACGGGGAGAAGGGCCAGTCTTTCGGAAGAGAGCAGAGCCCGGGCGAGGCCAAGCTCCCCCTTCCTCGCTTCCGGGACGGGAATGAATCCCCTCCAGGTTGCCCAAACCCCTCTCCGGGCACCCTTCGCTGGCAACGGGGCGAGACGCCTTGGTCCCCCGAGGAACGTTGGCTGACTCGTCTTTCTGTGGTCCTCCTCGCGTAAGCCGCCCTTCTGGAAACAAGAGGCGTATGAAAAACCTAATTGGATAAAATTACTGTTTGAATGCAGGCGCAGCGAGACGAGCTACAAGAGAAGAAATAATTGGATCTGCCACCAGGCTTTTTCGTCCCTCCTCCCCTCTTCCTGCGAAAGAAAACTATTAAACCTAACGGGGTTTCGGGTCCCGGGAACCTCCGGCTAAGACGCCTCCTGGTTTCGTTTGCTCGGTTTCTGCCCGCAAGTCAGAAATTTCGCCTGGAGGAAAACCTGGTCCCTTCCTTTCCCCTTGTCAAGTCCCACCAGATTTTCGTTTCTTTTACTTCTATTGTTTTTTGTTTTGCCTGATCGTTCGTTAATTTTTTTTTTTAAAAAAGTTAAGCTAACTCCTTAGGGATCATTTGGGAAACAATCGAAAATGAAGCTGCCCGCATCTCCCTCCCTTGAAGGGGGCCAGATGCGGAACACGGAGCAGAGCTCGGAGCTCCGCAAGACCAAACGGGATCTTTGAGGGCTGGCAAAGGCCGCCCCGTGTTCCCCTCTCTCGCTGCAAAGACCCACCAGACACTCTCACGGCCTGAAAACTCGGCGGAAGGAAGGAAGGAAGGAAGGAAGGAAGGAAGGAAGGAAGGAAGGAAGGAAGGAAGGAAGGAAGGAAGGAAGGAGCTAATGATGGATAGAAGGAAGGAAGGAGCTCATAATGAAAGGAAGGAAGGAAGGAAGGAAGGAGCTCATAATGAAAGGAAGGAAGGAAGGAAGGAAGGAAGGAAGGAGGAAGGAAGGAAGGAGGAAGGAAGGAAGGAAGGAAGGAAGGAAGGAAGGAAGGAAGGAAGGAGTTCATAATGAAAGGAAGGAAGGAAGGAAGGAAGGAAGGAAGGAAGGAAGGAAGGAAGGAAGGAAGGAAGGAAGGAAGGAAGGAAGGAAGGAAGGAAGGAAGGAAGGAAGGAAGGAAGGAAGCCTGCCAGCGACAGTTCTCCCAGAGGCTGGGGGGCCTCCCTCTTCTGCTCCTCTAAGCTAATTGCCCGGGAACTCGGATGTTGGGGAGGGGGCCTGGCACGCTAGAGGTGTCCCCATCCGCTGACTTGCTCCGTTTTGTCTCTGGTGAGCATCTTGGTGGCGAAGGAAGCTGACCCAAGAAATAGTTTGATTCCCTTCGGGAACGGCAGCGCCGGTAATTCACTGCTTGAGGTCATCAATGTTTTTTAAAAATATATTTTATTAAAGGAAAATGACAAAATTAACATAAGGAACATGTTCATACACAATACAAATTAAACCTTCCCCACCTGTGCCCCCTTCACCCTTGGGACCAGGTAACCAAAAATATCATTTTAGGACTTTTCACTCCATTCCACTCCAAAAATACATGGATTCTTCTGCTGGCTTCTGACCTTTGCCTTTCAAAAAGACATACTCCAAATATAAATTCCACACCTCTTTAAAATCGTTATACTTTATAACTCCTCTTCTTACTTTCATTTCACATGTTAGCTTATCATTAATCGCTAAACTCGACATTTCTTTATACCAGTCTTCAAGATTAGTTTGTCACTTTTCCAATTCTTTGCAAATATTAATCTTGCTACTGTGACCATTATAACAATTAACTCTTTCTGTTCTTTTTTGAGATGGTCATTCTTAATTATATTTAGGAGGGCGGTGGGGTCATCTAATTTTAAAGCGTCGCTCTGACTGACGAAACCTCACTACTTTAAAGTTCGGGTCCCTAATTTCCAGGAAATAAATAAAGAAATGCGAACATTTCCGAATACCGTTGCCAACGGCAAACAAGCTTTTAAGTCTTAAGATCCTTAAAGTTTAAGATCCTGGCGGTGATCCGGGATTTGAATTGACTTTTCCCCCCTGCAGAGAAAGATAACTTAGGAAGGGCAAGTCTGATTGTCTGAACTTCGTTGCGGCCATCAGGTCGCCGACTCTTCCTCCAGAAAACCCGGGGTGAAAGGGTAGAAAGGGGTCTTTCTCCCACCGGCCAACTTCGGGGTTTGCGTCCCTACCCAAACGCAACGGAGGGACGCGTCTCGACGTGGAACACTTTCGCTTTTTCA
The DNA here is from genome assembly GCA_037013535.1 of Intellagama lesueurii. Classification (NCBI taxonomy): domain Eukaryota; kingdom Metazoa; phylum Chordata; class Lepidosauria; order Squamata; family Agamidae; genus Intellagama; species Intellagama lesueurii. Next base: position 569,835 of record JBAJHW010000005.1, on the reverse strand, counting down.
GAGTCCGCGTTTGCGGACAAGAGCCCCGATCCCCTTCGAGCCCATTTCGGAAAGTTTCAGGGGAGCAGCCCTGTTAGTTCGTTGCAGTGAAAACAACAAAGGGTTTTGGAAACGGGCTTTCTCTCTCCTCGCCCGCTTTTTTACACAGAGAACCCTTTCCCGCAAATTCGGAGACGGTTGATTGTGATCAAATACAAAGAAAACCGTCAGCCCCTCCCGAGGCGTTGTTTGGGAAGGTTTAGAAACAGGAGGTCTAATAGATCAAGCGAGAGTGTGCTTTTAATATGAAAAAAAATGACGTTTAATTCCGCACGTAGTCCGGGCCTGATGCCCTGAAATTCCCCCAGTCATACTCATTTTAAAGCGTTCACCCGATCTACCCCTCTAACTTGTCTGACGTTGATTGCGAGGCAAAGGAAGAACGGGGGGGGGGGGGGGGGGAAGACGGCGGGGGAGTACAGGAAAGCACCGCCCAGAGGCTTCCAGGTGTTCTTCTGAACTCCAGGCTGCATTTTTACAGGCTTGGGCGGGGGGGCGCGCGGGGGGGGGGGATACAGAAGGCACTTATTTTTTAAACGGAAAAAAATCTTCCTGGGAGAAGGTGGCTGCTGTCTGTCCTCTCGACCGATTTTAGCGAACAGGCTCCGTGGGGCCTGGGAGGAAGCGTAGGGATCCCCGAACTGTCCGGAACTCCGGAAGCGTCGGGGGAGCCGGATCTCCCGGTTTAGGCGGCGCTTTGAGAGAGATGGACCGTCACGTTCCCGGGACCTCTGGTTCTCCCTGACAATAAAAGTCTGTCTCTTGCTGTTTCCACCCCACCTCAAGGGCCCAATCCTAGGCCCCCTCTGTGTGTGGGGGGGTTTAGCGCAGCTAGATCAGCATTGATCAGCAGCAGTCAGTCCCAATGCAGACCCACGAAAGTATATGCGCTTTATTTGAGAAAATTATGTGCATTTAAGACAGGAAAGCGCAAACCCCGTTTCTAACGAAAAGGGGGGCCGTGTGGCCAGGAGGGTGGGGCAGGAGGAGTGTGAGAAGAGGAGACTATTCCCTGAGAAGATCAATCCGGGAGAGATCGAAGACGGACGAGGGGCCGCTTAGCCTCTGCTGACCTCTGCTATAGAAATTTGGGACAGAAGGGCGCAAGCAGAGGGAGGACACGTGGAGGACTCCAGACCAACTCCCTTGTCTTCCGGGAAACAGATTTCCCCTGAATGCAAGCGCGTGTGTTATTGGCTCCCGAAGAAAGCCATCCCTTCCCTCCCATCCCGGCTCCTTTCAAGCCCGGAGAACATGGACGGCAGAGGGGCCGGTTGAAGAAGCCCCGGCTGCGGTGAGAGCAGCCCCCTCTCCGTGGGGCGAAGTTTTACATCTCCGCCGGGGGCGTCACTGGGGCGGCTCCTGCGCTGGGGCCGCGGCCCTTCCCCCGCCGTCTCTCGCCCGGGAGGCGTGGGGCCGTGGGGCTGCCCCCTCCTTGGCTGGCGAGAAAGGCTGCCCTGGGGCCGCCGGGCCGCGAGGCCCCGGTCCTGGAGGCGCTCCGCTTTCCCACGCGCGCCCCGCTTGACGCCCTTGCGCGGAATCCGGGCGCCTCCGCCGGCCCCTTCCCCGGTTTCTCCTCCTCCAGCCCTGCCCGCCTTTCCTTCGCTGGTCCTTCTCTCCCCCCCCCCGCCCCTCCCCGCTCCCGGCCTTGCTCCGGGTCTCCTTTTCGCGCGGAAGGCCCCCTCCGACTCTCGTGTTGTTTCCACCGGAGCAACTGCTGATTTACTCTTGCTTTTATTGCGTTCCTTAAGTCAAACCGACACCCCTCAGTAACGTCTGGCTTTTTCTCCGACGACCCCGCCAGCGGTCCACGTGGCCGCGCTCCCCGTTCCCAGGACAGCCCCTGCGAAGTAGGCCGGAGGGAAAGAGGGAGGGTCGGGTGCGGCTCTCCCAAATCCCTTCTGCCGCCCCATCGTCTTGGCCCTCTCGGAAGAAAGGCCGGGCCGAGGACCTGCGGGCGCCCCATCGAAGAGTCGAGGGCGGGGACCCGCCGGCCTTTCAGCGGGAGTCCGTCGGGTGACTGCTCTGGGTCGACCGCCTGCAGGCAAGAAGGTTCCCAGGCCTCGGGGCCCCACCTCCGGAGGAGGAGATCGCCTTCCGCCGGCTCGCCCATCCTCGCCTGGCCGAAGGCTGAGCCCCGCGACCGCCCTTCGAGGCCAGCGATTCCAACGACTTGATCTCCGGAAAAGACCGCGAGGGCGCCCGTCGCCTGCGGGGCACGCCTCCCGCCGGCTTCCGGCAGTCTCCCTGGGGCCTCCCGACGCCACCGGGGGCAGCCAAGCCCCCGCCGGCCCGAACGGCCCACTGAGTCCCCCCCCCCCCCCGCCCGGCCCCTCTCCGGCAACCGCCGAACCCCAACCCCGGTTACTGGCCGGCCTGTCTTATCCCTTTGTCATCTTTCTCCCGGGTGATCGCGGCTTTCAATTCAGTTAAAAGCAGAAGGAAATTAAAACACGATAAAGCGACAGAAATTTAAATAGAATTAAATTCATTGTTTTATTAAGATGCCACCAAGATCAAAACACTTCAAAATCCCTTGATTGAAATACCGAACTAAACAATACAAGTTTGCCTTAAAACACAGAAATCCGGTTTTCGCTCCGGCTAAGATCTCGCAGTTTGAGGAAGAGCTCCGCGGATAAAGAAAAAAAAAAGTCGAGGGGCGCAGCGGGGGCTGCTGACTCCGCCCCCACCCCCGCCCCTTTGGGTCCCCCGGCTAGGCAGCAGCTCGGCGGGCCCTCGCTTGTAATCAGGCAGGCTTTGAAGGATTAAGTGGGGATCTCGCGAATGCTCTAGTTGCGAAACTTAGATCGTTTAAAATAGTTTAAAATTTGTTTTTAACGCTGGTAAATGTTTAATTGCTTTAAATATAGTTTTGGGTAGTATTTAAAGCGCTATTATTGCCTAGTTTTAATTCTTGTGACCTTGGGTCAGGCGGCATAGAAATGATATAAAGAAGTTAAATAAAATAGCGCTGTGCCTCAGGCAGCGAAACCTCTGGAAGCGACCCTGCGACTCTAAAGCTGTCCCGGGGCTCAGAGAACCATCCTCTCCCACCCAGCGGAGCTGAGCCGGGCCGCCGCCTCCAGCCTTCTCTTTGGAGGCTCCCAACCCGGACCGGCTCCGGACTGGCCTGGCCAGGCCCGTTTCCCCCCCTCCCCACCCCGGACACCTGGGTCTTTCGGTGGGGCCGCAGGAAGTGGGGCGGCGGGGGGCGGGGGGAGAGAGGGGGAAGGGGCCGCGCCAGCTGTCAACTCCGGCCGGCTCCTGACCGCTTGCTTGCATGCGGGAGGGTTGCGCGGAGGTGCGGATCGGAGGGCGGCGGCTCTTTCAAGGCGACAGGCGCTGGTGGTGTGTGTGAGGGCGGGTCGGTCGGCTGGTGCCAGGCGAGGCCATCACCCGAAGGTTTCCCTGCCCGGGAAAGCGAGAGAGAAAGGGCCTCGCTCAGGCGACGGAGTGCCCCGGAGCCGTCCATCGGCCCTGCCTTTCCTCCAGGGGCAGAGGGGAACCGGGGCCCTCTCGCGGGAGTTCCCCGGGGCAGGTGCGTCCGCGGACGGGCTCAGGTGGGCGGCTTTCCCCTCCGCCTTGGCGACGCAGCCCCACCGCCTCCGACTGCAAGGGATGGGGAGAGCCGTTCTGGCCAGGGTTCCTTCTCGCCCTGGAGCCCCCGTTGCCTCCCCCTCCCCCGCCCCCCTTGCCAGGGAACGGAGTCCCGGGTGGGTTGGAAGGCCAAGTGGGCAAGGAAAAGAGAGGGTGTTGGGGGGGAGGGGCACCCTCCGCAGAAGCAGGATAAAAGCCTACCGCTTGGGATGGCTCTGCTTCTGGGAGCGGTGAAGAACGGTTTGCATCTGGAGATCACAGGACGACGGGGCATTCCTGGGACTTGATTTAGGATGAGCCAAGAAGCCCACCCTCAGGAGCCGCCCCCTTTCCGGCTAGTCGCCTTGGGCCCGAGAACCGGGGTCCGCTCTGGAAATCCTACCTCTGGAAGCCAACGCCCAGCCAGAGTTTCTCAGCCTCAGGGAACAAGTCCTCGGCTGATTCCTCCTTAGAAGCAAAGGTCTGTTTGGAGAATAACTTTTCTGAATCACTAACAAGTTACCAACAAGGGAGACCCTTTCCTTTCCCCAAATTTCTTAATGAGGCACAGAGGGTACCACAGCCCCACCTGCATATTTTGCCAGTGGAAGAGTTTTAGAGACGGTGGTTGTGGGTTTTTTGGGCTTTTTGGCCGTGTTCTGAAGAGCCCGAAAAACCCACAACCACCATCAGACCCCCACCCTGAAAGCCTTCGAGGATACAGTTTTAGAGACCTCAGAGCCTGCTTTGTCCCTAGAATGTCGGTGATCAAGAAAAGGCAGGAGGCAAAAGCAGAGATTTGTGCTTTTCCCAGGGGCTGCCCACACCCTCTGGCATTTCTCTTTCACCCTAATCCGTCCACCCCATCCTCACCCAAGAAGGGGAGAGGAGAAACCTGATGAAGGAATAAAAGCTGCCACTTTCATGTAGCCAAGAAGTTTGACAGGAACTCACACACACACACACACACACACACACATACACACAGCTGTGGATAAACTGACTGGCAAGGGCTGAACGGAAGGCCACTTTTGAGGACCACCATCCTGGGAAACTGGGCTGCAACACACACACCATGCCCATTGGTCTGGCATCCTCCAAGCATCACCTCTTGGTGCCTCTCCAGCCCAGAGGACCAGAAGGGGGACTTGGGAGCAGAGCAGAGCAGCCAAGGAGGTTTGTCCATTCTCCTTGACCCTCTGCCCTCTGGTTCCTCCTGCACCTCCTGTTGAGACGGACACTCTTAGGGTCTGCCTTCCTGTCTCCTCCTTGTCCTTCCTTCCATTTGGGTGTCTCTAAGGAGCAGATATGCCTGCCCCAGCTCTCAGACGTGCTCCTTGGGGTTCATGTCTTTCTCATGGGGTTTAGGATTTGGGTTTTTCTATCTGGAATGTTGGCCAGTTAACACTCCTGCGTGGAAACTGAACACAGGGTCATGTGGGTAGAGGGTGTTTTTCACCAAACCAACCTGCACGTTTCTTTGTGTTCCTGACCTATTAGATGGTCTCTTCTTGGCTAGAAGAAACCGCTCTTCTTCCTCACCCTGGTGATCATGTTTAGTGCCTTTGTTTGCCAATCACTCTTTCTAAGATGCTTTGCAGAGAAAGATGCAGACTAAGACTTCCCTCTGCCCAGTAAGAATTCTCTCCAGCCGTGTGGGGTTCAGAAATCCGCCTCTTGCTACTTTTAATCTTCTTTCTTCCTTTAACTTCTGATCCTTTATGAAGACTGCTGAAATAGTGAGGAAAACACACTTTTCTGTTTTTCTCTCTGACAGAGGCCTCCTGAGTGTTATTTCTACTAAGTGCTAGTTGTGAGGAGCCTTTTTAATGCTCACTGAACATCTGCTGTGTAACTAGTGAATTAACCAAAGCAAATTTATAAAAATCATACATGGAACGTAACTTTCTTAATAAAAGTTAGCTCTTTACTAGCAAGCACACAAGGAGAGTCCTCAGTCTAGATCAAGCCAAAGGCCTTTCCAGTCTAGCCCCCACCCTCAATTCCAACCAGGTGCCCACAGGAAGCCCACACCCAGGACTGGAGGGGGACAGCCCACCCTGGATATGCCCCCCCCCCCGCAGCTGCTGTTGCTGCTGAGACAAGAAACACAGTGACTTTGACCCTGGGAACACAGCGACCATAATGATGGTAGCCACTGACAGCTGAGCCTCAAGTCCAAAATGGTTTCTGCTGCCTAGTGGAGAATTCTGCAAAAAAAAAAAAAAAAAAAAAAAAATTAAATAAAAAAACCCCTCAAGAAAGAGAGAACATTCAGTCCTCACTTCCTCAGGATGAGTCCACAGACGTTAGGTGGCCTCCCTGTTCCAGCAAAAAATACCCTGCTGCTCATTCAGGAGTGTTATCCTCTTCTCTTACTCGATTTGTAACCATTTGGGGAAAGTGAGGAGATGAATCCATAGACCTTATTTTGCTTTGGCTGTTAATCAGGCGGGGGAGCTGCATGTCCCTGCTGAGTATTTGGGAGGGAGGGGTGGAGGAGTAAAGTGCATTGTATGCCTGTAACTCTCGGAGTAATAGGAAAATAAAACACAATTCCGCCCGGCTGTAGTTAAAGGTTCTCCCGAGGCACTCATAGGATTGTGGCTCTCAATCTTGACTTGCGTTCCAGCCAAAGCTCAGATTCCCCGAAGGAGGTGAGTTTGGACGGAGTCACTGGGAGGAGACAGCCCAGCTCAGAAAGGAGCGGGAAGTGCTGAAGAATCATGACGGCTCCTTTTGTCACTAGAGAAAATCTGCTCTTGCTTCACACACTTTTATGGGATATTTTAAAGGTCACTCCTGAGTTATGCACTCGGTCGGTCCTGGTTCCTGAAGGAGTGATGCCCTTCTTTCGGACAGCCTCCTTCTCGGCCTGTTTTTGGTGAGACTGGCGGGCCTCACACAGCCTCACTCAGAGGCGGAACTGGGAAGGAGACACATTGAAAGACTACCAAGTTCTATTGGGTATGAGGTTTCATGGACTGCAGCCCATGGATGTCTCAGGCAAAGTCAAATCACAGACACGTATGCCAAGTAAAACATGTCCACCTTGAAGGTACCACAAGTCAGTTTCTCTCTCTCTCTCTCTCTCTGCTCTAGAGGAGTTGGTGGGGCAGAAGGTCACTTTTAAGCGTGTGCACCAACCACTTTGGTTTCAACAGGGTTAGCAATCATTCACCTGATTCTAACACTAATATTAGTACTAACCTGAATCTTAAATCCAAGCCCAACCTTAACCTTAGCGCCAAGGGTCCAACCCCTGGCAAAGCCAAGTGTTCAAAAAACCATCTGCAGCCTCTCCTCTGTCCCCCGTTCCCCCCCCCCCCCCAAATGCCTTACAGGGGCTTTTGGGAGCAAGAGTGTCTGCCTGTTAACCATTCTGCTCAAAATAAAACAGTAAACACATTTTTTTTTCTGTTGTTCTGAATCTAAACTAGGTAAGGTACCTAAAGAAAGCAGGTACATCATCCTTTAGCACTGGGAATTCTTACCATTTCATTAAACTACTTCATCTCAGAATCATTAGGGGCAGTTCAGAGCCACTCAGGGTAGCACAAGCCCTGAAGGAAACTGACCAGGGCTCAGCGGTCCAGCCCCTTGACCGGTTGCCAGCCTCACACTGAGCTACCCAGGGCTTTTTGCTGGGGGAGGGGGGAGCAGGTCCCCCAACCTGGCACTTTGACTCTGCCCACGCAAGCACTGCAGGATGAGGCCTGACCCACAAAGCACAAGTGGGCGTTTCCAGGAGCTGGTGCTCCTTCCCAGTCATAGTCACTGCCGCGCACCCCCAGTGTCCCCTGTTTGTCTTCCCTCAAACACAGGTCCACCTTCGGACACGACTTGTTCTTTTCACCCTTTTTCGCTGCCACCAGAGGATTTTATCCTCAAGGTACCAAATATGAATCTTAGACTAGTGCTGCCAAATACAACAAGGTTTATTTAAGGTTTGGTAGGTAAATCACAGATGTAAACTCATTAATGTTCTTTTATTGTTCATTCATTAAACTTGGATTTGATTACATATATGCTTGTTTGTATTTATTCACTTTAATCAAGGTAACAATATATTCTGACTGTCTATTTATTTCTTATTCCTATTAGCTCTTTTATATTCTCTAACGCATCAACTTTCCACTCTCTCTCTAAACACCTCACAATCTCCTCTCTAACTGACTCTCCGTCTCCCTCCTTTTTCTGACTCTGCCCCTCCTGTCCTAGGCTCCTGCACTAGAGCTCTAAATGACTGACAGGAGTGACGTGTGGGCTTTCCGCCACAGTCACTTCCAGGAGTCTTATTTCCCAGCAAAAGCCATACTTTTGTCCTTCCCGTTCCCAAAGCCACAAAACGCTGGAGTGGCAGGGCTCCAGAGTTTTCTTGCTGCTGCTGCCACCTGCCAAGGCTAGCTAAGTCAAATGACTTCACCGTTTCAAAGGGTCTCCTTTGTCATCTTGGAAGGCAGGCAGGCAGGCAGGCAGGCGCAGAAGGTCAGTGCAACAGGAAATAGGGTGAAGCAAATCAGCCCCAGGAACCAGCAAGTTAACCCTTGTTACAGGTAAATTTGAAAAGATCCTAAAGTGTAAGGATCTGTCATTGGAGACCAAGACCAAGATCATCCACTCTCTTGTACTTCGGATCACGAGGTATGGGTGTGAAAGCTGGACAGTTGATAAAGCTGGCAGGGAAAATATTGATTTGTTTGAAATGTGGTGCCGGAGGAGAGCTTTGTGGATCCCCTGGGCTGCCAGAAAGACCAACAGGGGGGTCCTAGATCAAATCAAGCCTGAACTATCTCTGGAGGAAAAAATGTTGAAATGGAGGCTGCCTTACTTTGGGCCCATCACGAGAAGGCAAAGGATTCTCTGGAAAAGACAATAACGCTGGGAAAGGTGGAAGGCAGCAGGACAAGAGGAAGGCTTTGTCATATGGAGTGAGATGCAGCTTTAATGGGCAGGCAAGGTGCTTCTGTGGCATGGCCCCCACCCCACTCCACCCCCTGAGCCAGGAACAGGAAAATGGAGGGGGGGAGGGTTCTCCCAAGAGCATTTATACATCCCTGGAAGCTGGCTGAACATCACTAAGAGGATGAAATCTACAGATTTGGCTTATGGATCTGTTAGTAGAAACTGTTGCTATCTTTAGCCATGTTAACTGTCATTCCCCCCCCCCCCCTTTTAAGTTTGTTCCATCCACATACTTTAATATTGCTCTCACTGTCCTGACACTCATCTTTATTATCTGGCTGAATTCCTCTCAGTTTACCGGAATCTATGCTCAGTGGAAATGTGGAATTCTCTGTCTGGATTTAGGGTATTTCCGTTGTCTCCATGTTCAGCAAAGTTTGTCAAAAATTACTTCTAATGCCTGCTATTCAAAAGGAACACTATTTACGAGCCTGACAACAGAAAGGCGAAATCTTGAATTTGAGCAGCTGTCGCTTGAAAGCCAAACCCACAATCTGGTGAGGCACAAAAGATGACTCTGGCAGGTGAGGTGATATAACTGGACTAAGCAGAGCTTCAGCCATGGGAGAATTCGTGTGGGTGAGACTCCAAAGCAGGTTGCATTTCTGGGAAAGGGACATGGTAGCAGTCCAGATATTTGCTGCCCCCCCCCCCGGGCCCCCATGAGCATCAGCACACCTTCTCTAGCTAGCAAGTGAAACAAGTGTGACGTGAGGCTAGAGAGACAGACTCCAGGGGCCACGCCCTACAAGGCATGAAAGCCGGTCTGTTGGACACCCTGCCCAAGCTGCAGCCCAGGTGTGATGGGGCACACCTGTGGCTGTCAGTCACTCAGTGGTTTTGGATGAGGCATCAGTGGGGCAAAGCATCCAGCAAGTAAACCATCACGTTTCTGTGGGGTGACGATGCCATCTGCCTGATGACATTAGCTTGATGACTGTGCTGTAAAGAGACGCTGATGATGGTCACCCACTTGGCAGATGTTGCTGGCAGAAGGGTTGACTGATTAGCTCTGTGGAAGTCTTTTGCAGCCTTTAAAGCCAGTGGTGGATGGTTATGGCTCCAGGTGTGGCTGCATTGGGGCTGGAGAAAATAAAACTCCAGCTATGGTGCTGACCAGGCCATTTGCCCCAGTGCTAGTCCCCACTCACGCCTGGTTTTAGCATCCCAGAGGAGGGGGAAAGGATAAGCAGGTCCCTGTCTCCCCATGCACCTTAGGCACAGGAGTTTGCAGAAAACCAGGACAGAAGGTGGCCCCCTCCGTTATCTGTTTTGTCCTCTGGACACCCAGCAACTGCGAGAAGCAACCATGAGAAGCATGGCCACGTCATGCTCCAGGAATGAGGAGCATCTGTCACCAAGCAGGAATTCTGTGTCTTTGGCCCCCATGACAGGCAGGCAGGCAGGCAGGCAGGTGGAGCTGTGCTTGCCTTAGGGAACTCTCTGCAGGCTGAAACTCAAAAAAGAATGCCCCAGCCAGAGGGAGGACATGCCAGCCCTGCCTCTGAAGGTCCAGGCCTTTCCAGAGATAACAGGAAGGCTGAGTTTATAGGCCCTGAGATGCCTGTGAGTGGGATCTGCTGGTGGGGAGGCCTCCCTCCACCTTCCTCAGGGTTTGGCCGGTGGAGGCCCCAGGGCCCAGGCGAGAAGTCCCCTTGCACTGCTTCCCTTGGGATGGATCCAAGGAGAGTATTTCTGTTGGCCATCCTGGCAGGGCTGCTGCTGCTGCTGCACCTGTGGAGCCGTCTCACAGTCCCCTTGGGATCCTGAAGTGGATGGGAAGGTGGCAGCTTTTTGGGGTGGGGTGGGGTGGCCTCCAAGAGCAAACCTCTGCAGCAGAGCCATTGGGAGCCTACAGGGAGCTCCACCCGGCACACCCACCAGCAGGACCCCAGGGCCCAGAGGCTCTCTCGCACGTGTCACGGGGTGCTGCTGCTCAAGCCACTTGAGTCTCCAGGCCCTCAAGGAACCATCTGTGGTCTCCCTCTTTGCTGCCTGTTTATGTATATCCTCCTGCCATTCTTTCAAGGGCCTGGAGGCAGCTCCCCCCGCAAGGCTCCCTGGGAAAGAGACTGATAAAAGCACATGCTGTCAAAGTACCGCCATAAAACAGAACTGTTCCATTGGCCGTCACGTGCAAGGGCCATCAAGTCAACAGGCAGCGGGCGTTGCAGCCCGTGGGTTGCCCACGGGCCCCAGGGGAAGACACCTTGCAGGAGTCTCCATGGGCCTGCCCCCACCCCCGCGACCGAAGAGCCGTTTTCCCCAGCCCAAAACAAAACACAAGAAAACAAGGTGAATTCGTGATCCTGGAAGCTTCCAGCAGCCATGGCTCCCTTCTGAAATGGGCTGCCCCCACCCAAAACACACGCTGACGTCGAGCACCAGCATTTAATTGTTTTTCAAAACGGGAAGCACCCTTCCGGATACCTCACAGATGGCAATGAGAATGAACCTAAGGAGGAAAAACCACTCCTCCCTTTATGAGCCTGCTCGAGTATTAAGATCCTCAGGAGAGGGTTGTCTCTCGGTCCCGCCACCTTCGCAGGCGTGTGTTTGGTTGGGACACGGGAGAGGGCCTTCTCTGTGGCTGCTCCCAGACTTTGGAACTCCCTCCCACCGGAGGACAGGCTGTTTTTCATCTTTGCTGTCCTTCCACCAGCAGGCAAAGACCTTTCTCTTCGGGCAAGCTTTCCTTTCGTGACCATCACATGAGACGGTTTGACTGAAAAAAGGAAGCCATGGCCTTTGGTTTGCCAGACCTGAGCAGGGCTCTGAAAGGGAGGATCCCCTGCAGGTCCTGAATCCATAAAGGGAACCCTACATTTGGAAGTGACTCGACAGCCCCCAACAACAGCAACTGCAGCAGCAGCAGCAGCAGCTCCCTTTCGGGTGGGCCGTTTCAATGCAACCAAAGGCCCACATCGCCAAAGCTCTCTCTCTGCAGTCTCAGGTAGTCAACGTAGGCCAGTCTACTCTGCCTCACAGGGTGGTTGTGAGGATCCGGCAGGTGTAGGTGTGTGTGTGTGAGAGAGAGAGAGGGGGGGGGCAAAGCACTGATGCCACTCTGAGCTTCTTGGGGGAGAGGCAGCAGATCAAGCATCTTTTTTTTTAAAAAAAAATTATTTTTTTGCTTTCCCTTGATCTCAGGAAGCTTTCCTGCTTTGTCCTGCTCCTGCCCTGGATGGAGGGGCTTGGAGGAGGAGAGCAGGTGAGGTGTTGCCATGGGAACCAGACCTGTGTGTCCTGAAAACAGAAAGTAAGAGCAAGCCTGGTGGGGACAGTTTCTAGGAAAAGGTGAAGGCAGAGGCCAGGGCAGGCCCTTGACGCATCCTGCCCACCCCCCCACCGCACAAAAGGCCCCAGACAAGGCTTTCTCTTTCCCTGAAAATGGGTCATCAGCCTTTCCAGGTGGAGGAGGTGAGGCCCGGTGTGCGTGGGCGGGTAAAGAGGGGTCACCTCTCCTCGTGGGAATGTTGCTAGGGAGGCACCACAACAAACAACACCTTTCTGGGCTGTCTTGGATGAAGGGGCTAGACTGAGGCCCAAAATGCGTGTGCCCCCCCCCCAAGTTCCTTGCTCTGAGCCTCTGGCACCTGAGTCCATGGAGAGAAGGGGATGGCCCCGTGCAGAGGCTGGTCTGCCTAGCACTGCAGATGCTAATTTAGAGGTGTTGATGCAAAATCAGAAATGATTCTCATCATTGAAACACAGGTTTTTAAAAACAATTTTATGGATTTCTTCTGGTTTCATTTATAATCCACCAATCTTCCATAACAGGGACCAAGGCAGGTTGTAGGGGAATTTAAAACAGATAAAGACACAATAAATGGAAAAACATTAGAACACAATTAAATTCAGTTTACATGATTAAAAGGCAGTAAAAATTAAAGCTCTTTACAATCAATTAAAAACAGTAGCACTAATTAAAGCAACGAGGACCGGCGCGTCTGCTGGGTTCTTGAAACTCTAGGCTCTTCGTCATCCATGGCCTGCTTAAATAAAGGGGTCTTCTCCAGAAGCAGAAGGAGGAGGGGACAAAATTAGCCTTTCTTGGCAAGGAATTCCAGAGCCTGGATGGGTGCTGCCACCGAGAAGGCCCTTTCACAAGTTCCCACCAGATGGGCCTTTGCAAGCAGTGGGACAGAGAGAAGGGCCTCCCTCCTAGATCTTAAAGCACAGTCAGCTTTGTATGGGGAGGAGACGGTCTTTTAGACAAGTTGGAGCCAAGCCATATAGGGCTTTATCGGTCATAACCGGCAATTTGAATTGTGCCTAGAAAGAGACCGGCAGCCCCAAAGTTGTTCTAGAAAGGGAGCTTTATGCTCCCTATACCTGGCCCTGATGGTTAATTGGGCCACACTGTTTTGGACCAGCTGAAGTTTTGAAACAGTCTTCAAAGGCCACCCCACGTAGAGTGCCTCATGGTAATCCAGGTGATGCTCCTTGTGGATGATGGGCCAATGTAAATATCCCTGATCCCTCCCCCCTCCCCCAGGTCCTTTTCCTCTCAGTTGGACTTGAACTGGGCCCTTCTTCTGCAGACAAAAGACCCCTTTCAAACAGGATCATCCTCTGGCAAACCCTGAAGGCTTTGCACTTTTCTTGGACCACCAGAAAGACAAACCGCCCTAGAACTCTTTGGGTCCATTCACAAGAAGGCAAGGCTTAGCGGAAAAGACTGCAAGTTGAAGGCAGTAGGAAAAGAGGAAGGCTCAATGGACGATGGGTTGACGTTGTCAAGGAACCCATGGTTTTGAGTTTCCATGAGATGAGCAGGGTCCTTTTAGAGGTCACTCATTCCTGGGGCTGCCAGGAGGCAGAGGTGACCTGGTGACTCGTAGCAACCACCACATCCCTTCAAGCGAGGGACACTTGCTCTCTCTCAATGGGAAGACAGGGCCGCTGCTAGGAGGGAAGGAGGGAGAGAGGGGGAGAGGGAGAGGCAAGAGCTTCCCCTGCAAGGGGTGGGTATGCTTTGCAATGCCCCCCCCTTAGAAGATTCTCACCTCACTTGCCCCTGTCCTCAGGGAACCTCAGGCCACCCAGGAGGCGGCTTCCGCTCTCCCTCCCTCCCCTCCCCTCCCCTCCCATGCCCCAGGCAGTGGTGCAGAGTTTCCTGCTTGCATGGGGGAGAGGGGCTGCCCCAACCAGTTTTTCTTGTTGCCCCCACCTGCCCTGGTGTCTCTGGGACTTGCGGCTTCCCTTTGGCAACCACTGTGTGAACCTAAACCCCACCTCCCAGTGGGCCCATTTTATACTTGGTGCAGGAGAGGTGCAAAGAGGGCACGCACACACACATGCGCGCGCGCACGCACACACACGCACACACAGAGAGCTTTTCTGCTTAGGTTCCCATGGAGCGCTTTGACGTATCTCTGAAGTAGGCTTGCTAACTCAACTTCTCAACAAATGGGAGGGATTTTCAATGTAATACAAATACAATACAAATACAAATAAATTTATTGTCATTGTAAGTCTATACATAGTATACACATACAACGAAATTCACACAGACACCCAGAGACCAGACCCACATGCACACACATAAAAAAATCCCCAAACACTCCCCACCCACTAAAAATCCCCCACTAAAAATACAAACATCTACACCGCAGGCTAAGTAACACTGTCCAACTGTTCACTACTGGTGGTCTTTAAGTTCATTATTAAGTGCAATTATAGCTCTGGGATAAATGTTTGTTTTTTCTTTAAAAAAAAAAGACACACAATAAACAAATTACCATTTCAAAAGTTTCAAAACTTTTTGACCAGTGGAAAGTCTCACTAGCACGGCATAGCTCGAGGATTCTGGGGGCTGTAGTCCAAAACAGCCCCTTCTCAGCTCTGGGACAACCTGAACCCTGACCTTTTTTGCTTGCCAAGCCAGCTGGTTCAGTCGGAAGGATTGTCCGGCCGTCTGTGTGCTGCTGCCGGAGGGGCCGGCTTTCTCCCTCTGCCCGTCCTCCTCTAGCTGGCCCCTGTTCCCGGAATGGGACCATTGGAGCCTCAGTGTCAGTCCAGTCGAGGTCAGCAGGTGTCACACTTTGCTCACGGCTAATTAACTCCCCTCTCTTTTTGTTAATCCCTACCGGGAAGGAGGAGGTCCTGCAATGAAGTGGAGCCCAGCAGCTGGAAGGGTCACTGTGGCTGCTTCTCTGCTGCTCACAGCCCCTGCCCGGCCCCACTGCACGGCCTGCCGTGAAGCGAGCCCTTGCCCAGCCCAGGCTGCCTGCTCTGGCCACCTTCTCCTGGACCTCTGACCCAAGAAGAAGGAAAGACCAGGGCTGCTGTCTTGGGCTCTTTCCTGAGCTCAGATGGTGGTAGGGTTGGAGAGCCTGCTTCCCTGTCCATGGCTTCGGGCACTTCAGAAGGAAAGCCCTTGTGACAGAAACTCATGCTTTGCATAAAGCTGGTCCCATCCTGCCTTCCAGGCCAGCCGTGAGGCCCGGGGCTCATCCTAGGGGCCCACAGAGGGGCCCTCCTCCCAGCGCCAGGACCCCTCAGCCATCCCACAGGAGGGAGGGACGGAGCGCAAGGCTGGTGTCAGCCGTGGGATTTCTCTATCCCCCTCTTGGACCGGGCAAACAGCCCGGCCCGGCCCATCCAGGCCATTCCCACGGCAGCAGCCCTGTTGTGGTGCTTGGCAGCTGCTTCAGGGAGATGTGCAGCAGGATCGCCCAGGTGTGTCTCCGCTGGCGCTCAGCGAGGTTTGGGAGAGGAGGGAACACACCTCTCCTCCAAGGGGCAGCGAAATGTCTTGGGTCAGCCCTGAACCTGGTGGGTGAGGATGACGACGGGGCATCTCACTTGCCAAGTGACTTCATATCCACCCCATCATTGTCTGCAGCGTATGGGGGGGGGGACCTGAAGAGGGTGAAACGGTTTCATATTAGGAAATGGGTCATTCCTCTTCTTAGCAGAGCACAAGGCAGAAAATCACAGAAGCACGGGAGATTTGGGCCAGTTACACCAACCCTTCTGCTGGGGCACACAGTCTAGCTCTTGATTGTGCTAAAAGGGTCACTTTAGAGACATCTTTCAGAGGAAGGAAGGAAGTTTACTCACAGTTCTCGGCGGTAGCTACAATCCAAAGAGATCCAAATGGAGTTTCCAGCAGGGAGGAAGGCTTGCTCCTCAAAAGGCGATTGTGGAAGACAAGGGTGAACAGCAACCCGGGAACCAAAACTGAAAAAAGGAAGAAGGGGCTGACCCTGTGCCAGAGGAGGGAGGAAACTCTACCGATTGAATTAGTGGCAAGTGTTGTGTGTGTGTGTTACAGACATACGTTTCCTGTAGTCAGCTGGATGTGGGGCTCCTCTGCCCTCCTGTCCCTGGCCAACCACGCCATGAAGTAGGTCAGACCGGGTACGACAACCAAACATCACCCAGTGAGGTGGTTTTGGGGGCTTGAGACTTGGGTTCTCCCAAGTCTCAGCCCCGCACTCAGGCCACCTCACCTCACGGGCCCGCCTTTCCAATTGAACACCATGTCACTGAGCTCCTGACCAGGTGTCGGTGGTGTGAGGTGTTGTGAGAAATGTAAGCGGTGGCTCTCAGAGCCAGCTAGTTATGAGGAATGGCCAGGATGCAGGGGTTGGCACAGGGGGGGGGGGCTTGGCAGGTGCCCCAAAGCTGCTGTTTGCCACCGTCAGGCTGTGGCGGGGTGTGTGTGTCTGTTTGTCTGTGACAATCCCATTCATGCACCGAAAGGCTGAATGATGCTCGGGTGCGACTTGTGGGGACAAAGGGCAGGGCCTTCTCGGTGGCTGCTCCCAGAGACTCTGGAACTCCCTCCCACAGGAGGCCAGCCTGGCCCCATCTTGGCTGTCCCTCCGCAAGCAGGTGAAGACCTTTCTCTTCAGGCAGACTTTCCCTCAGTGAACAGCTGCCTGAGTGGGGTTCTTAAAATGGATCGCTGTGCCTTTTGCTGCTTTGAATGTGGTTTTGGTGTTGATTTCCTTTACCATTTCTCAGAGTGGTGTTTGTTTGATCCTTTTTCGTACTTGTATACTCATTGCTGTTAGCGTTTATAATATCTTTTGATGATGTAAGCCATCTTGGGTCTTTTTAAGGAGAAAGGCAAGGTTAAAATGTTACAAATCAATCAATCAATCAATCAATCAATCAATAATAAGCCAGTATGAAGTCAGAGGCCCAACAGCTGGCCCAGAGGCCCTGATGAAGAACCAGAGCCCCCCCCCCCCCCGCGCTCTTTCTGCTCACCTTTCAGGGATCAGAGGGGCAAAGCATGGGCTGTTTGAGCCACATTCATTGCCTCACCACCCGTTCTGGGAAGGGAGCATTAGGTCCTACCTTTCACACCCCCAAACACATACAAACAACGGTGCCTCCAAGCGCGTGGTATGTTGTTCATAGTGAAGGTCGGCCTCGTGGTTCCCGGTAACAGGCAGGCTATGATTCCACGCAGCCCAGAGGAGCCTGGAAAGCTTGTGCTGTCGCTCAGAATTAGCTCCCCCTCACCAGGTGCTTCATCAGGCATGGGAATCGCTCACTCGGAGACGGCTCGGTTTCCAGTAATGGAGCCCCTGTAGCACCGGAATGCCGGCTCCTTGCAATGGCCCAGGTGGACCTGCATGGCTGAGTGCAGGCGTGAGGCTGATTTGCCCAGGCACAGGAGGTGGGCACTCAGACACACCAGAGCTAAGCCCTTCCACCAGAGGCCCTTCTGGCTGCCACCTGGGCACCAGGAAGGGCCGGACTAGTCGCAAGGCAGAGAAAAAAGCCAGGGCTGAGCACAGGGAATGATCTCCAGCCAGGTTCACCAGACGTCCGCCAAGATGACCAGGGGTCACCCTGGGGTCTTGACATGACCCACCCCGAGGTGCTTCTCCCTCAGCCACACTGCTGGCCTTCCTGAAGTCTTCATCTGTGGAAACCAATGGCTGTCAGCCAGATCAGACCCGTAGAAGCCGGGACCCGGGAACATGCCAGCCCTGCTGAGGTTCTGGAACCCAACTGGTGCATCCAGGAACATAACTCTCACCTGGCATGTATAACTGAGACCTGGATGGGCACTGAGGGAGAGGTGGCTCTCTCCCGGATCCCCTCCCCTCCAGGTTACGCCATCCAGCATCAGGGCGGCCAGAAGGGCAGGGAGGGGGGGGGCGTCATCGTCCAGGAAGGATCCGTCAGCGTCAGTGGAGTGCCCTGCCATGCCCTGCGCTGGGTTGGGGTGCCTCCACCTGTCTGTGGACCAAGAGGATGGCAAGGGGATGGTGCTGGAGTACTGCTCTCCCCACGACTCAGTGCTCTCCTTACTGGGGCTGAGGGACTTCGTCTTTGCTGCACCGCTGAGGTCTCCCAGGCTTGTGATCCTGGCGACTTCAAGGCAGTGATTGGTTCAACCTTGAAGTTCACGGACTGTACGACATCCATGGGGCTATCCCAATATATGAATGGTCCCACATGTGGCAGGTCCTAAATGTAAGCTAGTGTTCGTGCCTGACCGGGGAGATGACAATCTGAGGGTGACAGATTTAACATCCTATACTGTGTCATGGTCAGATCATTATCTGCTGGAATTTGGACTTTCAAAAGCAAAGCAAAGTGTGCTGTTTATATACTGCCCCACAGTGCTTAAAGCACTCTCTGGGCAGCTGACATTTTTTAAATTATACCCAGGCCCCGTTCTTACGAGTGGCCACCCCAAGGGAGGACTGTAACTCGATGTCAGGCCTTCTCAGTGGTCTCTGTAATGCTCTGGAACACTCTGCCTGTGGAGGTGTGCCAGCCCCCGCTTTTACGTTTCAGAAAGCTGTTCAAAACAGAACTCCATATGCTGCTCAGGAGCAGGGAGAAAGCTTTTTACTGTATTGCGCCCCCCCCCCCGGCAGCACCCCCCTCCCTCCCCCCAAAGTTTCACAGGCCAGCCTTTCTTCTGGAGCTGGACATCCTGGGAGACACAGACCAAACCTCACACAGGCCAGCGTTCCTGCAACCTAGCTCAGCTGCTTTACCTGTTGACGAAGTTTCTTCCAAACATTTCACCTACATTTTAATTGGCAGCCCCCACCCACCCGCCCTCCCACCTGCCTGCTTGTTTAGGAGTCCCATACTTTTCTTTGGGTCGGCTGCTTCACCCTTGGTTTCCCGCTGGAGGCCCAATCCCACCACCGGCACCCGGACAGCAGCCTTCCACTGCACCTCCTGCCCTCTGGACTGGGTGGCATTCCAGCTGTTTTCTGGAGAGCGGACAGGTGGCCCGACTCCATGCATGCATGTGTGCGTGCGTGTGTGCCTGGTGGCAAGTCCCACTGTGTTCATGTAGGAATGCCATGGGTTGCAGCCTACGCAGGGCTGAGGGGGACACCACGCACGTTCTTCTGGCTTCTCTCTTCAGCCATGTGACGAACCGCTTCCAAGAATGACTCGGACAGCAAGCTGTACAGATTCCAGAGAGGGGAGTCACAACCAGCCGGATTCTCTCTTCAGCCGCAGAGGACAAGGCAGCGTAGACACTGACTCACGCCTGTTTGGGGACAGAGTACAGTATTCTCCAGGCCTTACTCATGGGACCTCAATGTCCTGCTGCCTCCTCCTGGTCTCTCCAGCCGGATGTCAGCGATTTGCTCAGTGGCCAGTGCTGCCCTCTGCTGGTGGTGCCCAGGCAGAAGACATGGACGTCCTACCACCTTTGCTGTAAAACGTGTCTCCTCCGAGCATGGCACAACCTCCTCCAGGTTGGTGCCCTCTGGATGTGTAGATCTACAGCTCCGACCAGCCCCCCCCCCCCGACTCCAATCAAAATCCCATCATCTAGCCTGGCAGGGACAGATAGGAGTTGTAGTCAAGAGCATGTAGACTGGAGAAAGAAGCAGAGGAGGAAGACAAGGGTCGTTGGCCTGTTGCGACGGCTCTTCCGTCGTTCTTTGCAGGGGTGAAAAGACCCTGATGGGGAAGGTGGAAGCCCTTTGGGGTTTGAATTGGTAGTGGCCACTACAGGGATTTTGCCCTGGACCCTCCCCTCCCCTCCCTGCATAGATCTGCCTCTGGCCAAAAAAGGGAAGAGTGACAGGGGCCAGGAAGACCCTATGCAGTCGGAGGTCACTTTGGGTCAGGTGGTTTCTCTTGTTGCGCCCCCCCCCCCCCCGTAATGAAAGCCCCTCCCCATGACTCCTTGGGCAACTTGGAGTTTTGCTTTGTTTGGCCTGTACCTCGACCTGGCTGAACATCAAGGGCCAAGACCCTGGCCCCCAAACCATGGGGCCTCCATCGCAGGGTCCGGTGGGGATGATAATCTTCTTGACATCCTTCTGTTCCAAGCCAGGGCAGGGTGGAGGATCCTGAGCCGCACCCCTGGCAAGGGGCACGTGGGTGGCCACAGCCAGCCTTGAGTCTGCCAGGAGAGGAGAGACTCGGCAAAAGGAGGCCTCGCCTGCTTTGTTTCCGGTCCTTTCCCTCTGGCTTTGACAGCAGCCCTGCTTCCAGGAACTACAGCTGTTAAAGAGGGACAGATTTATTTTAAATTTTTATTTCATTGTACCTTGTGCTTCACCCTTCAAGGTTAAAAGGAAATGATGGAAAATAAAAGAAGCTGGGGGAGGAAAACAGAGAGGTGAATGCAGCCAAACTACTCCCTCCCTCCCTCCCTCCCTCCCTCCCTCCCTCCCTCCTTCCTTCCTTCCTTCCTTCCTTCCTTCCTTCCTTCCTTCCTTCCTTCCTTCCTTCCTTCCTTCCTTCCTTCCTTCCTTCCTTCCTTCCTTCCTTCCTTCCATTATGAGCTCCTTCCTTCCTCCCTCCCTTCCTTTCATTATGAGCTCCTTCCTTCCTTCCTTCCTTTCATTATGAGCTCCTTCCTTCCTTGTATCCATCATTAGCTCCTTCCTTCCTTCCTTCCTTCCTTCCTTCCTTCCTTCCTTCCTTCCTTCCTTCCTTCCTTCCTTCCTTCCTTCCTTCCTTCCTTCCTTCCTTCCTTCCTTCCTTCCTTCCTTCCTTCCTTCCTTCCTTCCTTCCTTCCTTCTATCCATCATTAGCTCCTTCCTTCCTTCCTGGCTAGAACCAAGCAACCAGCGTTGGAAAGAATGGAGTGTCATGGTTGCTATTACATGGGTGATATGGCAGGGGCTCAGCGCCAGCCTGTGATGGATCTTTGTGTCACGCTAGGATTAGAGACAAACAAGCCATACCCTTAGCAGAGCCCCTCCTGCACTGCAATGGGATAATTAGCAGGTCGTTATCCTGCCATTTGAAAATGTCTGTGCAACAGAGCTTGAAGGAGGTATCTGGCAAGAAACACTTGTTATGATTGTGGGGGAAAAGAATAATGTTTGGGAGGCGACCCCCTCCCTCCCGGGGGCAGTCTTGGGGAGGGACTGTCATGGGCAGGATTCACAGCAGTGCCATTTCTGCAGCCAACTAATGAATGTCCTTTGAAGGAAGGGAACCGCTCAACAAGCCCCAGCCCTCCAGAGTCCCTCCTCCCAGCCCTGAGCTCCCCAGCGCTGTCCTGTGCTCCAGCGTGAGGGGAGGGTCAACGAGCCATGGCGATGAGGCAACCAAAGTCCCAGGTCAGAGTGGCAGGGCTGCAGCAGAAGCAGGACAAGGGGGTGGGGGCGGGGGGGCACCCACTCAGGATGGCCCAGGGTACGTCCATTGAGGGTGGGTGGGTTAGTTGCCCTCCTTCAAGCTGCCATATTGCTGGCATGGGGCGCAGAGGAGGAGCAACAGCAAAAGTTCAGGAAGGGGGGGGGGCTCCAGAAAATGATGGGCTTTGTCTCTTAATCAAGAATCCAATTAGGAGTCGGAAGGAACACAGGCTGGTAGCGCAGCAGGGTGATCCAGAAGAAGGTGGGTGGGTTCAATCAATCCAATTGGCAAAACAAACCATCAGCCATCATAATAAACCTGTCATTTCCTATTTCACTGTCGTCTCAGAGGAGAAATCACTCATGGCAATTTTTTTTATTGACAAAATTATTCATGATCAATTTTCCACTTGTTGTGTGCAAAGCCTTTGTGAAACATGAAAAATCCATACAGGTTATAAATGGAAGGCAGGCTTCCGTCAGAGAGAAGAGGCGGGCTGGAAGCCGGGCTTCCTCTCAGGCCTCCTCCGTCTCCTGGTTGGAGAGCAACAGCCTCCCAGGAACAGGATTCCGGCTCGCCCTGGTCAGCATTCGCACAGATCACAGGCAACAAGGCCGGGGACGAACTGGTGGGCATTTGCCCAGGGACCTTCCAACCAGAGGCTGGCCTGAGGGGCCTGCCTGCCTGGCTCGCTTCCCCCCCCCCCCTGGGGCCTCTAAGGGAGGGAAAGGGAAACAGGGTGGCAGAACAAGAGGCAGGAGGTGAGTGGGCTGAGAAATAGAGCTCAGAAGGCATCACCTGTGGACCACAGCTCCCAGAATCCCCAGTGGCCCTGCTGCCAAGAGGATTCTGGGAGCTGCAGCCATCTCCCCACAGGGCATGTTTCCACCCTCTGATGAGGGATAGGATTCTGAGGTGCCCCGGCCTGTGTCTTAGCTCATCCGTGTCCATCTCTGGTCAGTCCGGGACATGCAGGGAGACAGGTGTGAGTAGGGTGGTGGGCATGTTGCGTATGCTTGGAAGCAGTCAGGTAGTGGAGGCAAGGCTTGCCGGGTTAAGCCCTGGGGCTTTCTGAGTACCAAGGGCAATGGCCCCACCTTCTGCTCCTGCTCCTCCCTCTCGCCCCCACTTCCTTGTTGGTCCTTATCTGAGCTGCAGCCCTCCTGTTGACCGAGACAGAAATACATTTCCCAGGATCTGCAGGTTCTTGCAAGCTAGCCTTGCTGTGGTGTAAGGCACTGAGGGGAATTGTTTGACCTGAATGGACAATTAAGGGTCATTCACTCTATAAAAGATGTGACCCCCCATTTGATAAGGTGGGCCCATCCATCTGCCTGGATGGGGGCCTGTCATTAGGAACCCCTGTACCCCCAAATTTATTAAAACGTCTCTGCATGGAGGGTGTTGTTCCCCCCCCCCCACACTTCTCACCCATATTCTGTGCACAAGATTTCTAAGCCAAAAAAAGCAGCCGTGGCAGAAAAGAGCCCTCTCTTGGTGGCTGGCTAAAGGATCAAAAACAGAGAGCTGGAATAAACAGAGAGAGGAGAACCATGAAGCCAGCCACCCGAGAAGCTTGGGGCTGGGGGGGGGGGGGGGAGGCAGGACACTGCTTTCTAGAATCCCCCGTGGCCTTGCAGCACACTTCACACCTCTCTAAAAATGGGGTTTAGTGGACAGAGGGATGGCCTACGTCCCAGGAGGCCTGGTTTTCAACATCCCGGTTCTGCCCTGGAAGCCCACCCCGAGGGGAGGGTGGAACTGATCAGGCCACTTCTTAAATATCTCACTTACCCTGAAAGGCCTGTTAGGGTTGCTGTAGGTCAGTTCTGCCTTGATGGCACAGAACATGGCATGAAAATGATCCAGAGTTTGGGGTGAACGGTCAGATGGCCATGCCAAATTATTTAGGAGAGTTAAAATGAAAGGAAAGGAAAGGAAAGGAAAAGAAAGGAAAGGCAAGGCAAGGCAGGCCGCCAACTCCAAAGGGCTCTCTCTCTCTCTCCATGTTGGAGGGATGATCCTTGAATGACACAGTTTGGAGAAAACCAGCCTCTCCTGGCTGGTCACTGGACCTCAGAAATGGTCCTGTGGACCTGGAGAAGGTGCAGAAAACGGAGACCCAAATGATGACGGGGTGGGACAATTGCCTTGGGAGGAAAGTGTACCACGTTTGGATTTCTTTAGTTTAGACAAAGGGCAAGTAAAGGATTTTAAAACAATTTTAGACTCCTCCATCTGTTCGGTTCTCCGGCCCTCCGCCGCGGCAATTCCACCTAAGACCACTGGGTGGCAGCCGTATTCCGCTTCGAAACGAGCCGCCCGAAGGTCCTCCCGGGTCTGCGGAGAAGCAGAAGGCCGTGGATGGCGGAGTCTTTCGCAAACCAAGAAGCTAACGGGGTGTGTGTGTGGGGGGGGGGGGGGTCGGTGTGTGGGGAGGTGGTACGATGGAGCCCCTGCGGGGAGCTGCCGATGGCGCCACTGCCGGAAAGGCGCTCAGTGGGTGGTGCCCAGCGAGGCCGAGGAGGACGGGGGAATTGGGGCCGCCATGGCAGTGGGGAAATCAGCCCTGGTCTTTGTTCAAACGCCGAGCAAAGGAAACGGATCTGCCACCGGCCTCCTGCCTTCCCCGGGGGTGGGGGTGGGGGCTCTCTGCCTTTCCAGGCAGGATGTCGAGGTCTCACGGTCGTTGGGCGAAGGCTTGGTAGACTGAGCACCCCGCTTCCTCAGAGGCCTCGGCGGTCTGCAGCCCGCGAAAGCTTGGTCCAAAGGCAACTCAACCAGTCCTCGAGCAAGGCGGAAGAAACGCGGCAGCGTCACCAGGCCAGCGCCTCGGGGCCGCGTCGGAAGCTTCACTGCCGCAAAGTCAGGTGGCCGAGCGCCGCCAAAGTGGGCCGCCTCGGCCGCCTCACGCTGGCTGGACCCCTCCTGCCACGCGCCCTCGGCCCGCTGCGCACCCGGTGGCCTCGCTCCTCTCGGCGCGCGCCCGCCGCCCGCCTGCCGCCGGGGACCAACCCCCGGAGGCCTGCCTCCTGCCACCTGGCCTTGGCGCTCAGCCCCAGCCCCGGCCCGACGGCGCCTGGTTCCGCCAGCCCTGCCACACGTGGGCAGGATTTGCCCTGGGGCGCTCCTAACAGCTGAGCAAGGCGAGCCCTTGAGAACGGCCTTGAAGGCTATTTTCCATCCATCGGCTTCCGGCAGCCGAGGAAGGGCCGAGCCCAGGGCGGGGTTCGGAGCCAGCGTTCCTTTTACTTTTTACGCCCCGCTTGACAGGAAGGTTGGCTCTTGCAAAGAAAGACACCACCACCACCACCCCCCGTTCGTTTGGGGGACGTTGGTGGGCGTTGGGGGCCGGCCTCTTTCGGGCCGGGCAGCTGGGAAGCGGTCCGGGGCCTTCCTGCCCGGAAAGTTTCCGACCCACCTCCGTCCCCTCAGCTTCAGCCTCTGGGCCGGATGATTTGCAGGCTGCTGTGTTTCTCCCCTCAAGCCGGGCAGCGCCCGCCCTGGCGAAGGGCCTGGCCAGGATCGGAAGCGGCCTTTTTGTCGCCCTTCCAGGGATCCGAGAAGGTCTTCGTCGGACTTGACGCCATGTTCTTGGCACGGAGCGCGGCCGCGTTCCTTTCTGCTCCTCCGCGGAAGAAGAAGCCTGTTTGTTCCGGCGCGGATCCCGCGCGCCCGCCCGCCCCTCTGGGCACATCTCCCTCCGAGCAGATTGCGGCTCCGGCTCATTTCCTGAGGCGCAGATGCCGGCGCGCGTGGATCAGCGGCGCCGAGCCCCTTTGCCAAAACCGCAGAGCCCAACGGGAGAAGCAGGAGGGAGGGGGCCTTTCCCTCCCCCCCCCCCGAAAAGGCCCCCGATCCTCTGCCTGAGCCGCCCCCGCCGCCTCGGCGCCCGTCACGGTGCCTCTCCCTTGAGGGGGGCTCTCGTTTCCCTAAATGCCACTGTGGCGAGATTGGCCGAGGCAGCCGGACGTGGCAAATGAGCCTCGAAAGGGGACCGTCAAACCCAGGAGCCCGACGGCGGCCCCTCCCGGGTTGACGGCGCTCATCTCCTTTCTCCGCTCCGAGAGGGAATTGCCCGGCCCGATTTGCATGCTCTACCTGCACCGTGGGGACGGGGCGGGGCTTGCCAGGTGGGGGCTGGTGGAGAGGAAGGCGGGGCTGTCCGTTCCCGCGGAGAAAGGGAGAAAGCGGGCAGGCGGCCATCCATTCGCACGCCCCACGAACGCCAAGGTGCCTGCCCCTGAGAGGGA
The DNA here is from genome assembly GCA_037013535.1 of Intellagama lesueurii. Classification (NCBI taxonomy): domain Eukaryota; kingdom Metazoa; phylum Chordata; class Lepidosauria; order Squamata; family Agamidae; genus Intellagama; species Intellagama lesueurii. The sequence continues at coordinate 544,450 of JBAJHW010000005.1, read as the reverse complement.
GACAGGCGAGGAGGCCTCGTTGGCCCTAACGGACCAGTGCCTACGGCCTTGGTCCAGAAGCTTCGCCCTCCGGGGCCCGGCTCAGCCTGCTGCTGCCGCCGCGGGGGCCTCTCGGGAGTGTCCCTCTCGTGTGAAGCGGGGAGGAACTTGCTGCGGGCGGGCGGGGGGAGGACGGGGTGGCCCGGAAAGGCCTGAAAGCGAAAGGAAGGCTGTCTCTCCGGGATTCAACGATCTGCTTGACCTGCGCAGCCAGGGACCCAGGGAACTCTGCCGGTGCCCTCCAGAACCCCGTGGGGCCGGAGGGGGAGGAAGGGCCCGGAGCCCAAAGCCCTCAGAGATGAGTCGTTGAGCAGCGAAGGTTTCGCCAAGTGGTTTCCCTTTTAAATTAGCGCCCAGATGAGTGGCAGAGGTTGTGGAGCTGGCAGGGGAGCTGAGAAGAGGCGCTGCCCTCCGGGTGTGTGGCGCGCGGGAGCGGTGGGGAAAGGGGTGATCTTGGAAGCTCAGCTCCCTTGCTGGAGGCTTGACCTCCCCGGAAAACCAGCTTGCTTGTAAAACCGGGATGCAGGCCAAGCCGCCGGAAAAGAGGGCCGCCTTGGAGAGGCCTATGCGGGAAAGGCCGGGGCAGGAGCTAGCCAAGGGGCAGAGCGGGGGCCTTGCCGCCATGCCATGCAACCTGGCTGAACTCCCGTGCCTCGCCGCACCTCCTGGGCGGCCTCTGGCTGACCGTTCGCCCTCCCTGCCGAGTCACGGATTTCTCTCGGAGGCGGTTCCCCTGCCCGGTCACCCAGAGCTGCAAGCGAGCGGTGGCTCGTCTCCACCATCCCTCCTCAGAGCCTCCCCTCACCCGCCCCCCGTGTAACCTCTTTACACGAGGCGAAGGCTTGCACCGCCACTTGCCCAGAGAGACGGGAGGGCCTCATCCGCCCCGCCGGAGGAACTCTTTCCGCCCGAGTGCCTTGCTAGCATCCAGCTGCAACTGCTGCTCTCGCACTCGGGACCGGAGTCACGTTGCGCAGGCTGGGCCCAGGCGGCCGCCCCTGGCCGGATTCTCACGCTAGACTTGTCAGGAGCTCCCTCCACCCATGTGGAAGTCTCCTTCCTCGTTGCCCCGCAGCCCTGCAGGCGCCCTGCCGTTGCGGCTTTGCTGTGAAACGTCCCAAAGAAATCGGGGGAAGGAGGGACGGAGGGAGGGGGAGAGGGAGAGCGCGAGCCAGCGAGCGAGTGAGCGAGCGAGAGCCTGCAGGAAAGGAGCCCCCTCACGCTCGAGTGCTCTGGTGGCTCCAGGATGCATCAAGAAGGTGGCTGGGTGAGTGGGCACGGGCAAGCCCAGCTGCTGGCAGAAGCTCAGGCACTAGGGCATGGCAGTTGTGCCAAGACCTGGCACCGAGGCCCCTTTGCCAGGCTGCAGGGAGAGAGACCAGCCAGCCATCTGTTTCGATGGAGGAGGGAGCCGGCGGCCTGGGTCTCTTTGACAGGTTCCCTTCCCTCTCCTTGGCACACAGCTTGGCACCGACCCGGAGACGCCTGCCAAGAGCCTCCCGCGTGCCCAGCTAGCAGGAAGGTTTGCCCTCGCTCCGTGTGTACACCTGGGCCCTGACACCGTCTCTTCACGCAGACGTCATGCGGGCGAGTGACGTGTCGCAGCAAGGGAGCGGGAGGGAATGTGTGCTTGTTCAGGGGAGGTGTCTGTTTGCTGCACACCCGTTTGAGGAGCCCTGGATCCCCATACACAAAGCACAACGACAAAGGCCAGGGAAAAGGCCGTTGAGAAAGAAAAAAACCAAAGGCAAAGCCCAGCATTCTTTAAAAATGGGTCGGGTACCCTCTTAGAGGAGAAGAGGATGACAGAGGACGAGATGGTTGGACAGTGTCACTGAAGCTGCCAACATGAATTTGACCCAACTCCGGGAGGCAGTGGAAGACAGGAGGGCCTGGCGGGCTCTGGTCCATGGGGTCAGGAAGAGTCGGACACGACTTAACGACTAAACAAACAACACCCTCTTAGAACCAGTTTTACCTAACGAAGGCTGGGGGAAAATAAACGTCTTGGCTGCTTCGCAAAACCCAGCAGGGCTACAGCGAGCCTGCCTTCCTCTGGGAAAGTGCAAAGCCGGGCCTCCTGTGCTCTACCCGCCTTAGCTTCTCGAGGTGGTGGGACGAGCGAGGGGGCCTCCCCGGAATTGCTCAGGCAGACACGCGGGGGAGGAGGTGGCCTTTTAGACACCATCAGTTCAGAAGGAGCATCTTGAACGGAGTTTCTGGGCAAATGAGGAGCACGTGGAGAAGGCTAAGGACCAGGCGGTGTGCGGTCTGCAAAACGCACGCCAGGCCGCAGTCTGGATACTGAATTTTTCCCCAGCGGTAGCTTCTGAGCACTTTCCAAGGGCAGCCTCACACAGAGCGCCTTACAGTAGTCTAATTGGGAGGTCATTGAGGCATGAATCACAGGGGCCAAACCTGTCCTCCCTGCCGGGTCAGGGAATCAGGAGGCCTTGAAGCAAGAAAGAGAGAAGATTGGGGCACGGCGGGCGGGGAGGGCCCTGCTTGCTCCTTCCCAGAAAGGCCGGCGGAGCTCACGGGCAGCAGAGCAGACCTTCCCTCGGCGAGCAAAGTCGGTCCTGCTTGGCAGCTCTCCTCCGCCCCTCGGAGGCGGTTAGTAGGGCTTTCTTTCCGCTGCGGGCTTTCTTCTTGGCTGCTCTTTTCGACTTGCTCGGCTGTTCTAATCTTTTTCTTGCGGCTTGAAATAGCAGTTCCAGTTGGTTTCTGATACGTGCTTTTAGGATTATTTCTGTATTTATTATTCTCCTGCTGGCCATGTTCGGCACCTATTGCAAGAAGGCGTAAACACTGGCGTATTTTCCCAAAGGAAACCAAACCAACGAGGCGGAAGGGCCTCCCCAGGGGACGCCCGCAGGAGCGGTTCTTGGCTGGGCGAGAGGGGTCCCTGTTTTGCTGGCCTTCCACCGGGCCCCTCCTCTCGTCTCTTTATTCTTCACGACCTTGATTGGCACTCGGTCTCTTCCTCCTTTCCTCCCTCCGTGTTATTTTTAACATGGTGGCTGTCGTGTCAGAGGGCCATTTTAAAACCGCGCCCAAGCCTCGCCAGAGACCTCTCCACAGTCTGCTGAGCTCTGAAGATAGGGGTCAGAAAGAGAGGAAGCAGATCTTTCCTGGGTCTCCCACAAGCCCCCACCTTCCCCCTCCCGAGCCTGACTGGCCCCAGGGCGTGGTGTGCCCGCCTGGGACACGCGTCCGCATCTCGCTTCCAAGGTCAAGCAGAGCGGAGACCGGCTTCCAGCTTCCACGCGCTGCGGTTTTTCGCCTTAAATGCTGCGGGCAGCGGCAAAAGGCATCCGGTGCTTAATCCGGATGCCCCCCCTCCTCACAATCCTGCAAACCTCTGACTGGTAGCAGATGTCAAAAGCTCCTTCCAGCCCCCGCCCAACTACAAAAAGAAGGGGGGGGGGAAGAGAAGAAGAAGAAAAAGTCACGTGGTCCTTGGACACACTCTGAAGACAAGAGTGGGTCATACCTTTATTAGACCAGTAAAAATCTCACACGCAGGAAGCGAGATTTCAACCCCGCAGGAGCCCAACCGGTTTGGGGCGTTGCAGCGCGGTGGGTCGGGGCAGAAAACGCATCGAAGTTCCCAAAGCCAGAGCTTCACCAGGTGGGTTAGGCCAGGCTCCAAAACGGAGGCTGCAGAATCCGCTCAGAGATGGCGGGTTTCAGATTTCACCGCTGGGCAGGGTGGGTGGAAGGGTCAGGCCAACAGCCAGCAGGCAAGGGCCAGAGACATCCCATGTACCTATTTTTTTTAAAAAAAATCTGGCTCAGGAGCCCCTTGCGCTCTCCGTGGGGGATGCGGATGGGTAGCCATTTTGCTATGTTTTAGCCGCTCAGGAGAGCTCCAGATTCCTGCAAAGATGCGCTTCCGGTTCCATGCGATCCTCACCCCTGGCATCCTCTCTTCGCGCCTCTCCAGCCCAGAGAACCAACAGGAGAATTTGAGAGAGAAGATTTCCGGAAAGGCTGTCGGGTCCCCTTCCGCCCCCTGATCTCAACTTCTTTCGTGCACTTTTTGTGTTTCAAACTGACCCTCTCACAGGTGAAAGTGTCTTTGGTTGATTTTTAGCTGCTTCTCCTGCCTCTGCTCTGGGGTCTGCCGTGGGACTGATTCCCCCCCGCATCTACCCTGAGCCGCCTCTGCTACCGAGAGAGAGACACTTGTCGGCCTACGCACCCCGATTCATGCTGTCAAGATTCACAACCACGCGTATTTGCAACCAGGCGCAGGCAGAGAAAGGTCTGGCATTCGGGGAGTCAGACGCAAGAGGAGGGAGCCGTAGGACAGCCTCAGAGCCCATCCCCCGGCTCAAGTCGCCATCGGCGATTTATCGGCCCCTGAGTCCCGGCGGTGCCCAGCCTTCGGGAGAAGGCGAATGGAAAGGAGCGAGGCTCCCTGGCTTCCTTCGGCTCAAGGCTCTTCCTCCCTCCTTTATCCGGATGCCTGGGCGCTGCCAAGCCAGCCAAGGACTCCGGGGCGCCTGGACGCCTCCCTGCCGTGCGCCACTAGCAGTTTCTGCCGCCGACAACCCCACCCCGCCGCGTCCCGGGGTTTCCGGGGGCCTGCGCTGGTGGACCAGGGAGCGCCGGGCGGCCCCGCGCCTGCCCCGCCGGTGCGTCCCACCGTCCTTCCGTCTCGTCCCTTGCGACGACTTGATCCCTCGCAAATACTTTTTGGGGTAAGGGCTTCCTGACTGCTGACTGGAGGAACAGCAAGCCCAGACCGCAAAAAGATCCGAGAGAGAAAGAAGGCCACGAGGAGCGGCGGCGGCGGCGGCGGCCTTCTCTTCGGGTCCGCCGGGCGAAGTGGGAGCAGAGGAAGGCTGCCCTGGAAACACAGAAAGAGAGACAGCGGGTCGGTGGAGCGGGCAGACCTGTCGCGACTCACCCTCGTCCCCCCCCCCCGGAGAAGGCGGTGGCCCACAGCGGCCTGGGCCGCGGGGGGGGGGGGGTGGGCAGCGCCCGGATGAAAGCTAGCCCGCGCGCTGGACAGGATCCGCCCGTTGCCCATCAGCTCCTTTTAATCCCCCTCCCTGTGTCCTCCCACCCATAGCATCATCTCTTCCACACCCGAGCCAGGTTCCCTGCACCTTCCTTGCCTAGGGGAGAACGGGGCCTCCATCCGCTTCCCTCCAGGAGGGGAGGTGGCGCCTCTCCCCGGCGGGCGGGTGGGCGCAGATGTTCTTTCGTGGAGAGGGCACCTGGACAAAAGAAGGCCTGCTTCTCTCCCCCCCCCCCCCCCCGGGCATCCTGTTAGAAGGCAGGGCAGGCGATGGGAAAAGGGCAGCCGGTGGACTCTTCTCTGGCTGGGCAGAAGAAGCGGCCTGAGGATGTCCGGCGGGGCCAGCTCAGCCCAGTCCCTCCTCAGAGGAGAACCCGCAGCAACAGAGTCATCACAGGCGCAGGTCCAGGAACAGCCATGGGTTGGGGAGAAAAGGTGAGCCTCCAGCTAGAAGGGGCTCTACCCCTTCTGCCCCAAGGGGAAGTGGCTGCCTGTGCACAGTGTTTAAAGATGGCAATCCCATCACCCGGGTAAGGCTGGTGGACCAGGATGGGGGGTGGGGGCCCTCTCCAAAACGTTTGGTGGAGGGGGCACCTCCTGCTCCACTCATGAGCTGCCCACGCCATTGCCTCTCAGCGGTCTCTTTGCCAAGGGTTTGCTGCTCATCTAGGGCTGGGGGGGCTCTGTGTTAAGCCCTGAGATGTCCCTGTTCCCCCCTTTCACCTATCCACGCAAACTCCCCCCCCCCATCTCTGCCTCCCTCATGCTACTGGCACCAGGCTGGGCCCCTTTTAAATTTGAGGAGAAGTGCGTGCATGTGTGTGTGTGTGTGTGACTCACTCTTCTGACTCTCCTGCCCAAGGCAGAAGCTGCTGCTGACCGTGGCTGCCAACTCCCCAGTTGTAACAGCTGGATTTGCCCTGTGAGCCAATTTTTTAAGAAATTCATAAATTGGTTGGATCAGGTTCAGGATGAAAGGCCCCTAAACCACTTTCCTTCCAAATGGAGTCAAAGAGCGGCTGCTCTGAAACAGAACAGCAGGTCCCCCCTCCTGTTCCCCCTGCTCATTGGAGCCCCCCCCACTCTTGGGGGTGCAAGACGGGTGGAGTCAGGGGGAAGTCGCAGGCATCCCTCAGAGGTGTTGGTCTGCCAGGAGCCTTTCAAAGAGATGGAAACCAAAGGGAGAAAATTACGAAGAAGACAAAAGCCAGGCAGGAGAAAGCAATACATGTTGGCGATCTCTCTGTCATCCTTCGAGCATCACCTAACCTCCACATGCCCATTAATGCATGATCATCTGAGAGGAAGGTAGTCCTTGTAAAGTAACATGTTGTGGAGCTTGCATGCCCCCCCACCTCCACCCCCCACCCCAGTTCTCTCCTGGCCAATTAACTAACACTCTGTCTTGGGTGAGCCAGGATGACCCCTCCCCTACCTTCAGTTGTTATACTGCCTTTGTTTTAGGCTCAAGTTTTGGGAACACCAGAGAGGAAGGGTGCTCTTCTTTTGAGTTCCTCCCGTTGTCCTGTCCGCTACCTTTTCTCAGCCATGCAGCCTGAGAGAAGCCACCCTTGTGTTACTATTTGAACCTTTTTTTCTCCATGCTTTCTATTAACCTCTGAAGTCTTTTGTACCTTATATGTACAAATATGTATTATGCACCTGTGAGTGAAAAGAGAATCTTCTTTCATCCCCTTTTAACTCTCTCCATACATCTTTCAGATCTGTTTTATTTATTAATCTATTTAATATTGGAGGCCATTCATTTACAAGGTTACTGTGCATGGATTATTATGATTGCTACACAGATGTGTGAAAGTTGGGACAGTGAAGAAAACTGAAAGGAAAAAAAATCAGTTCAGTGCGGTGCTGGAGGAGAGCTATGTGGATACCCTGGTCCCCCAGAAAGACAAACAAGTGGATCCTAGATCAAATCAAGCTTGGGCTTTTCAAAGACTAAACCAACTAAACCAAGGCTATCCTTTTTTGGGTGCATCATGAGAAAACAAGACTTGCTAGGAAAGACAATAATGCTGAGAAAAGTTGAAAGCAGCAGGAAAAGAGGAACACCAACTGTGAGATGGACCAACTCCCTAAAGGAAGCCACGTGGTTGAGTTTACAAGAGCCAAGCAGGACTGATGAAGACATGACCTTTTGGAGGTCACTCATTCCCAGGGTCAGCCCTGAAGCATAGTGACAGCACTGGTTGACAGACATTGCTCCAGCTTGGAGTTTCAGGATCCTCTGCTTCACTCTTATGTGAAGATGTTTTTCCTTTTAGTTGTCCTGCAATTCCCACTCTTTGGCTTCATCGACACCAAAATGAGGATCCTTAGATCTCCCAGGTCCACATCCAAGATGAATGTTGAAAATGTTTACAATTCTGCGTGCAACTGTGATGCGTGGTCATAGGAGGGGAAGGAACCTCTGATCCTAGAATCCTAGAATCATCGAGTTGGAAGGGGCCTCTAAAGCCACAGAGTCCAACCCCCAGCCCAATGAAGTCAAAGCAGATCGGACAGACGGCGCTCCAATTTCCCCTGGAAGGCCTCCAGGGTTGGAGCGCTTACTGCCTCCTGAGGTCAGGTCATGGGTTCCATTGTCGTACTGCTCTAACAGTTAAGATGTACTTCAACTGAAATCTGCCTTCCTGTAGCTTAAGCCCATCTAACCAACACACTAGTTACTTTTTCACTTACTGAGCAATTACAAAACCCATTCTCTTGGCGGGCAAAAATGACCCCTCTCCTATTTTGACTAAGTAGAAAAGTTTTATTGGTCTTTGTTTCAGAAGCCTGCTGAATCTCTTGAAAGTGGACACCTTAGGGCTTTGTAAGAGTCTCCACACCATGGCCACCATTTTCCTCACAGCCATGTGGGCAGAGAGGATCCTTCTTCATTTTTACTTCTTTTGATTTCCTTCATTCTTTCTATTACCCTCTCGAGCTTGTACCATCGAGTCTACGGAGAGCAGTGAGTAAACTCATTTCTCCTTTGCCCTTTAAGGCAGTGTCTGAGTGATTAGTTGAGCTGGTCAATGCATTGGGGGGGGGGGGTTGTTTGGGAACTTGCTTTTTTAATTCTAACTTCTGGGTTCCTGGCCTTCCACTGTGCAACAAAGAGGAATTAAAGGTACTGCGACTGCTGTTATAAGTACTACAAATCCCATAATCCCCTCTACACAAGACCCCAGCAAACAGAAAGCCTTAACACACCCAGATAGAGCCATAAACCAAAACCAACTAGTCTTGTGTGACATTTTCAAGAAGCTTATCTAAGAAAGCAGCCCAAGACATGCAGCGAAAGATCACAGGCAAAACCTGTGGGGCCTTTGGACAAAACACATGCTTTGGAACTGGGCCAAACAAATGCAGGGATCACAGCCATGGGTGGCCGGGGGTAGCTAACTTAGGAGGAGGAAAGTAACATGCAACGTGAGCTTAAAATTTGGCCTTGAGAGCATGCACACAGCATGGTTCTATATGTTCTAGATTCTCCTGCATGGCATGGAATTATGGACTTAAATGCAGGCAACTATTTAAAAAAGTAAAATAACAGAAGCATCCAGAGGGTGTGTTTATCTCAGGAAGCTAAGAATTTCTGGCATTGTTAGGTAACTCAGTGAAGAAATACCTAAAGAAAGAATAACAGCTGAGAAATCATAAAACCTATAAAAATTATCCTGGGAGAAGTGGAAGGCAACAGGAAAAGAAGGAGACCCAATAAGAGATGGATCAACTCCCTAAAGGAAACCATGGCTTTGAATTCAGAACAGCTGAGAAGAGGGGCTCTTGAGGACTGGACTCTTTGGAGGTCACAGATTCCTATGTCAGAAGTGAGGAGGGCAAATAACAAAGAATACTTTCATCATGCAACGAATAATTGGAAACTGTAACAGATCGTTACAGGTAATCATTCAAAGTCCAATAAATGGGCAAAGATGCACAGGAAGCAAAAGAAGAACTTATTGGCTGGAGAGGGGTTTGGATGCAGCTGCACATCCTCGTTTTGGGCTCCCGCATCCTCTCAGCAGGAGGGGAACAAAGCAGGGGGTCCTTCCTGGTAGGGGTCCAGTTCAGGAGCCTTTGAGGCTGTTCAGTAGAGATAAAGGCAGCCAGCAAATCCAAGCTTCGAGCGGGTGTCTGGCTGCAGCTGCCTCTCCCAAAAGCTCTCCTGATTTTGCTAGGAAGGGCAGAATTAGACTCTGCATTTCCCCCAAGTGGTCCCTGAATAAGCAGATTCTCTCCACTGGCCAAAGTGCTTTTTAATGCTGCTTTTCACAGTTCCTTCCCAGCCTCAGAAGGAAGCGGGAGAAGCTGTGCCTCCCTCCCTGATCTGTTACTGCAGAATTGCCGGTTCTCCAACGCCTTAATCAGGAGTCTTGCAATGTTAGAGGTTTTGTGAAGCCTGACAAGGCGGTGATTTACAGAACCCTCCTTCCCACATTTCCCTTTTTAAAAAGCAATTTTCCAGCCTTCAAGGCTGCCGAGCCAAACTTTGCAAATACCCACTTCCACTAAAGGTTTAGAAACCCAAACAGAAATTAAAAGAGCATCCATCACCCTGGAACACTTTGGAGCTTCACCAGAACACCGCCTTCTGATGTCTGACATCTGCCTCACCACTGTAAACACCTGGACATGAATGGCCCAGTTTGGCTGCTTCTGCCACCTGGAAAGTCGGAGCAAACTCTCCCTGCCTGCCAGAAGGAGACCTGCGGGTTTTAGAAATCATCCCAGGCAAAGCCACACTTTCAGGGGAGAACCGTCTGTGCGCTTTGTGACTGACGGTACCCTCCCAAAGGGCCGAGGCAGCCACAGACTCCATTGCAAAAGCCATTCTCATGACCTCTTTCACCTTGCTTGCCTCAGGATGATAGAGGATGATACGGCTACAGCCCATCAATCACCCTCCCCGGCGGGTCTTGGCAGGTCTGGGAAAGTGATTCCGCTTCCTTGATCAATAACAAACAGCCCGGGTCTTCCCAAACTGCAAACTACCCATGACAAAGTCTGTCACCATTTCAAATATGATTTTGAGGGCGAAGTTCTGTTTTTGTGGGCTACATCCTATTGTTAGTCCCCGTGGCAGAAGACCCACAGAATCAAGGGGGCTTTGACAATTCCACATCTAGGTTAAGGCCAATTGATGCAGTGGGTCTTCCAGAGTGGGACCTAACCAGGGAATTCAGGAATACCTTCTCATATACAGGCTGAATAGTTAAGAAGTAAGCATGGCCACTGCACAACCAAGTGGGGAAGTTACATGAAAGAGACCCTTAGTTGCTTGTAACTAATTCCTTTTGCCAACAGCGGAGGAAACTCTCTCACAATTTTAACTGAATGAGGGATAACTTCACTCTTCCGTAGTGTTGCTGCGAGGTTTTGGCCACTTGGATTCCTGCTCTGAGGAGGGGGTTGGACTCAAGAGCCTTAGAGGGTCCCCTTCCAGCTCCATGATCCTAGGATTCGACATTTCCAGCAAGGGGAATGGTGCTGCTTTCATTAAATGGTTGTGGAGGAATACCACAGGGTCTGAGCATTTCAAGGAGAGGCAGCAGACTTCTCGCACCTGGAAGACCAACAAGCTTTGCAGGGCAGAAGTTACTTTTAAAGTCCCTTTAGCAACGACTGTGGAGCTCTGTTAGTCTTCCAACAAAACAACTTTTATTTATTTATTTATTTATTTATTTATTTATTTATTTCATTTATACCCCGCCTATCTGGTCAATTGTGACCACTCTAGGCGGCTTACAACACGCACTAAAAACAATAAACAAAAACATACACATAACATAACATAATTTTCCCAAAGATGGCAAGAAACAGAGTGTATTATAGTGAAAAAAGAAAAAAAAATAATAGGAGTTAACTGGAAAGGGGGAAGGCCTGCCTAAACATCCATGTTTTCAGTTGTTTCTTGAAAATACCCAGCGAGGGAGCTGCGCGAATCTCAGGAGGTAAGCTGTTCCAGAGGCGAGGAGCCACCGCTGAGAAGGCCCGGCTTCTTGTTTTTTCCTTCCGGGCCTCCCTCGGCGTCAGGCTCCTCAACCTCACCTCCTGACTCGCGCGAGTGACATGGGTAGAACTGGGTGGGAGTAAGCGTTCCGACAAGTATCGAGGCCCTAAACCGTTTAGGGCTTTAAACGTAAGCATCAAAACTTTGAAGTCAACGCGGAACTGAATGGGCAGCCAATGCTACGCGGCCAGGGTAGGGGAGATGTGATGGTGTCTTCTCACTCCACTTAGGAGTCTGGCCACTGCATTCTGCACCACTTGGAGTTTCCGCGTCAGCCTCAAAGGTAGCCTCACGTAGAGTGCGTTACAGTGGTCTAATCTTGAGATTACGAGCGCATGGACCAAGGTGGTGAGCGCCCCCACATCGAGATAGGGTCGCAGCCGGGCTATCCGCCAGAGGTGAAAAAAGGCGGTGCGGACCACCGACGCCACCTGAGTCTCCATGGAGAGCGCCGGGTCCAGATGGATCCCCAGACTGCGAACCCCACTCTTTGCGGCCAGGGTCACCCCCCCAAACAAGAGGGAGTCGCCCAAGCCGCCAACAGTGGGGGCACCCACCCTCAAGACCTCCGTCTTGTCCGGGTTCAGCCTCAGCCCATTCTCCTGCATCCATTCCAGTACAGTCCCCAGGCAGCGCTGAAGGGACAGGACGGCATCACCTGCAGTTGGTGAAAAGGAGATGTAGAGCTGGGTGTCATCCGCATACTGATGACACGATGCCCCACATCCCCTGATGACCCCACCCAGCGGCCTCATGAAGATATTGAACGGCCCCACAATTGAGACTCCACGGGGCTGAGACACTCTCCCCAAGCTGTACTCTATGGGGACGGTCCTCCAAGAAGGAACGGAGCCAGGCACCGTTAATCTCTTCAGCACCACTGTAGGTGAGATCCTGCTAGTGCTGGTGCTGCAATTGGCCAGAAGCCTCTTTGCCTCCTTCACCAGCCAGCAACCGACTGCCCCCCCACCCCCACCCGCCTCTTCCTCTGGAAGTCCAGACTCAACATCCATACAAAACCTTCTGTCCAAGCAGGCAGACTGTGGCACAACCCCCGCCTCCTTGGCTTAGAGTAGAGTCCGACCATCATCTGTCATTAATCAGGACCCTGTGGTCCACCATTAAGTATCTAATCAGAATGGGGAGAGGCAGGAGGCAAGGCGGGAGGAAGAGATTTTGTGCAGCTAGAGAGGGAAAACTGGAGTGGTGGAGGAAATGTGCTCTGCGTTGTTAAGCAAACAGTTTCCAATGCCCAATTCTGCAACAAGGGGGTTGTTGGTCAGGCCATATCCTCAGGCAGCAAACCCTGGAGTCCAAGGGTGTCAAGACTTTCCCTCCCCCACCACCCAGGAGCGCTGCCTCGTCCCTTCTGTGGGCTGAGCCTCTTGTCCTGGGGGAGTTCAGCCCTTCGATCCTTGCTTTGCTATCTAGAGCTTCTGCCTAGAGGTGTGATAAGGAAGGGAATGCCTTGCTAAAATGCTCCATGTAGAAGCGAGGAAGCCATAAAGACAACTCTAGTTTCTCTGAAACAAGAAAGAGCCAGGGAACAAAGTGAAGTCTTGAATTCTCCGCATGGGTTAAAATGCATGAATTCTGGCCCAGGAACTCAAATGGCATTTCATTTTGAGCTTCAGTGAACTATTAATTAGGGCTTAAGTTAGCGTTTGAAGTGAACTTATTATGCAGCACAGTTAACAATTTTTGCAAGTGCCCCTTGAATTAAAAAAGGAAGATCAGTTGTGATGGGTGAATTTCACACATGAAGTTGAGCTGGAGGTGTTTGGGCTCCACTTTCTTAGGCATTTGCTAGTCTTTTTCTTTCTTGTTTTAAAAAAGCTATTAACTGATAGATGCATTGATGGTTTGGTGCTCCAGCTGGTTTGATATTTCGTGATCTTGTTGTTATGGTTTTCCTCTGTTTTTAAAAGGGCCATTTTGCTATTGATCCTCTGGCTCAATGATGCAGTAATTAGTTATGTTAGTAATGAAGTAATCAAAGCCTACTTCCTACTTCATTAAACAGAACAGAATTATACTGAGTTGAATTCTGCTCTGCTCTGCTCTGCAGAGAGGAGGATGGGCAGGATGATGAAGGGAGGCAGAAGAGCCTGGTCAGGAGGACCCACACAACTATCATCCAATAAGCCTGTTTAACTCCTCCGCTGGCATTCGCACCCTCAAGAGGAGACGGGTGCGTGGAGAGAGGGTGAGCAGAAGGCTTATTCTCCCTCTCACTGGCTGGAAAAATGTCATTACTGCTGCAGTTTCAATGAAATGGGCAGCTGGTTCAGGGCTGATTTGCACCAGTGGTTATCACCAGCCAAGCATCGGTTGGCAGAGGAGGGGGGGTTGCCACCTGGCCAGGCCAGTGGGCTGAGCGCCTTGGGCTGATCTGGAAAGGCCCTTCTTGCCTTCATCTTTTTCCCTCACTCTTGACTTTGTTGCTGCTGCTGCTGCTGCTGCTGCTCTTGTTTCTGCTCACAGCACAGCTGACCAGTCTGAGGATGAAAGGGGGCCATGGGAAAATGCAAGGGGGCAGACCCGCAAGGAAGCGTGGGCAGGGTGAGTGAACTGGAGCTTCCCCTACCCCACTGGTGGCTGGTGGGAAGGGGCAGATGGGCTTGGCCAAGGAGGAGGCCCCCAGACCACCCACAAGGAGAGTTCACCTGGTCTCCTCCTGGCCTGGACGAAGGCCCTGCAGAACCTCTCTGTGGGAGCCTAGGTGTGGTGCAACATTAGGTTGCTGCTGGTCCTGCTCGTTTCTCCTCCTCCTCCTCCTCCTTGCAGAACCATGCTCAGTAGCCTTTTCTCCTGCACACCTAGAGGACAAGCTAGGCTGCTTCCCAAAGACCAGGCAGAGGCTTCCGCAGAACTCAGGGAAGGATGTATCCCCACCCCACACCCCTGCACCAAGGCTACCAGAGGATATACAGGAGGATATAAGGTGACGTGGTGGCGCTGCGGGTTAAACCGCAGAGCCTCTGGGCTGCAAGGTCGGAAGACCAGCAGTTCGAATCCATGCGACAGAGTGAGCCCCCGTCGCTTGCCCCAGCTCCTGCCAACCTAGCCGTTCGAAAGTATGTAAATGCGAGTAGATAAATAGGTACCACCTCGGTGGGAAGGTCACGGCGTTCCGTGTCTAGTCGCGCTGGCCACGTGACCACGGAAACTGTCTACAGACAAACGCTGGCTCTACAGCTTGGAAACGGGGATGAGCACCGCGCCCTAGAGTCGGAGACGACGGGACAAACTGTCAAGGGGAATCTTTACCTTTACTTATAAGGTGACAACATAGGAAGGGGGATGGAAAAGGAGGCAGCCAGTAGTAGAGCCCCACCCTGGCTGGTCCCCTGGCGAGGGCTGCCATGTTGAGAAGCAAGCATCCATTTCCAAAATGGGGAAAAGAAAGCAAGGAAATGATTCCAGCACTTGATGGGCTCCCAAGCTATACCGAAAAAGGCAGAGACCCCTCCAGCAAAAGCGCTTGATGAGGAGGGGGGGGGATCACCTTTCTCTTTCTAGGTGGGAGGCAGCATTGGAGATTGGCAGCGACGGGGAGGAAGTGGGGGCAGAAACTGGCCTGATGGAGCTCCCACAGCATGCATTTTTCTTTAAAAGGGATCTCATTGTGTTACTTGTTGCTTAGCAGCAGCCTTGATACCACTGGATCCATGGTCATGTGGTACCCTTTGCAAAAGCAATTTCTTGTGTTGTGTTTTACCAATGCTTTGTGTTGCCGCAAGGCAAGGAAATTCCTCTGGTGATTGGTTCTGTTATGTCATCTGGAAATATTTAATGCTAATACAAAATAGGGATGCGCTTTGGGTTCAGAAACTATTGGGAATCCAAAGTGAAGCAGGGGTATTTGTCAGTTTCTGAAACAATCCAAAGCAAAGCTAGGAAGCCCAAAGTTGTGCTTAAATTGAATCAAGGCTTTGGCTAAAAGCATCGGGAAATTGAAACACATAAACACCATTTAGCACCAGCAAATCTAACTTGATCAGCAAAAGTAATGCTTTCACAGAAGCAGGAAGTCACAAGCAAAAAAGAGATTGAATGCTCAGTCGCATGGAAAAGCCCAAGTTATGCTGGAAATCCCAATCATGGAGGCCCTGGGAGGTGACAGATTTCCCAGATAAATTTCCTTGTCCTGTGACTGTCAGTCATGTTGTCTCTTGGCAGGGCAAGGGAAAACTGTTGGCCTGTTAGACATTGCTACCTGCATCGCTTTCACACTCAGTAGGGTAGCTTTGTATTAGGTAATTTTTCTTCAGTTCTTTTAGGCAGCTGTAGATCTCATTTTGAATTACGTTTTAGTATCTGAATGCCTCTGTGTGTGAATGTGACATAGATGTCTTGAGTCTCTCATGCAGGACTTGACTGGGATAGATCACATGAGCATTAGGAAATGGAACTAAGCTATTCCTTCCTCCCTTCTCCACCTGTGGTACTTTACTCTCTCTCTTTTTACACCTCCAGGTGGCTTTTGTTTTTGCAGCATTTCCATTCATTATGAGCTCCTTCCTTCCTTCCTTCCTTCCTTCCTTCCTTCCTTCCTTCCTTCCTTCCTTCCTTCCTTCCTTCCTTCCTTCCTTCCTTCCTTCCTTCCTTCCTTCCTTCCTTCCTTTGCCTGCATACTAGAGGTTCACCAATAGTTAATGGCACCGAGTTTCATCCCCCTCCCCACATCTCAGGTCAGAACCCTCTGTTTCCCCCCATTTTAATGTTATTTCACTATTCAGATGCAGACTAATATGTGCAAATTATTTCAAATATGCAGCTACAACTTAAAGTGGATAGGGTACAAATTGGCCCAAAGGGAATCCACTGCTCTTTCACAAGACAACTAATTCCAACTGGCACACACAGATCCCCTAATCCAAAGCACAGGACAAAACAACTCTTGCTTTGGCGCTTTGGACCAGTAACGGAAGTCCAGAAACCCTGGGGAGAATTGCTGTCAGAGCGCTTCTAAAAAATGCTGTAAAATGGACTCTAAAAGCAACTTTTGAACAAAGCTAGAAAACATTACTTGTAACACCAACAAACAACTTTGTTAGCTTCGCATTACAATACTTTGAAACGTACCCTAATTCCATTCCTGTTATCCAGAAAATGCCTGGTTCTACGCAGGTCATGATGTTATTTCCAGCCAGTTACTGGCAAGCTTGAGAGCTCCCAACCACTTTCGCCTCGTGGGCCACGGTCGTCTTTCAGACATCACAAGACTCCTGGTTGTCGCCCCTGCTTGCCGTATCTGTGGAAGCCATGAAGAGGGAAGCACCCCTGAAAAGACTGCAGGGGTGCAAAGCCTGGGTCTAGAAAAGGGGGCACCTGGGAGGAGAGGCTTATTTATTCTTTGATGCAATTTCTACTCTGTTTTTCAATGAGTTCCTTGAGTGATTCACAACCAGTTATAATTATTATCCAAAAACGAAAAGAAAACAAAACAAAAATTTAACCACATTTTCAAAGAAGCGGCAGAGACGTGGTTAGCAGAATTAAAGCAAATGGGAGCTGGTCCAAAGGGAGCAGGCAGAGGAGGGAAAAGACAAAAGAAAACCCCAGTGGAGGCAGGAAGGTCTTTGCTTGGGTGGGAAATGGCATACAGGGAGCCCCCTCCCCCCCCCGAGTCTCTTCCATCACCAGGGGCCCCACCTGGTGGCCCCTCCTCTGGAGCCACTCCCCCATCACCATTCCAGGGTGGCACAGCTTGAAGGGGGTGGCCCTGCAGAAGCCCCTCCCTGGACACAAGCTGTTCTTGGTGGGGGGGGGAAATCCCCTGCCCCGTACCATGAAATGCCCAGAAGGACAAAAGAAAGATCCCCAGACTATGAGGGTTTAGGGCTCAGTGAGGAGGTGTCTGATCATCAGATCTCCTTATCTATTTTTTTGTTTCATATTTTAAATAACACGTTGTTTATTTTATAGGCAGCCTTTCTCCCAGAACTGGGACCCAGAAAAGAACAGAATTAAAAATAGGATATCGTTACAAATGTTAGAATAGAATTAAACTCATGAGAGGGTTAACATTTAATTAAAATTAAAACACATCAACACCTCTTGATTAGAATACCAAAGCTAGTTTGTCTTTGAGAGAGAGAAAGAGAAACAGCAAATCAGCTAAAATCCTGTGGTTTGAGGCTTTTAATTGTCAGAGGCTGACTCAGTAACAAGGTCATTGGAGGAGGGGGGAGAGGGAGGGAATCCTCTCTGTCTCGCCCCCCTCCTCGCAAAGAATTCCAGAGCCTGGAGGTGGCCAAAGAGCTCAGTAAGCTGATACGGGTGGGGGTGCAGGTGGGGAGTGTGTAGCCGGGTCATTTATCCCCCCCCCTCTCTCACACCCACACCCACCTGGGAGTCCGTGTGGTCCTCCCTTTTCCATGGCTCCCTGTCTGAAGGTATGCATCACACTTTCTCCTCCGGGGACTCAAGGAGCAGCTGCGTCAGATGCAAGCAACACCTGATGCCACGGAAGGTGTCGGAAGCAATAAAAGCGTTGGTGCTCTTTCTAAACACCCAGCGACTCCTTGACCCCTGACGGCTATTCTGCAGCCCTGATGGGAAAAGGTAGCTTCTGCACAGCTTTAAAAAAAGGACCTGAGGTGAACAGCGCTTCTGTTCATGGACAACGTGCTCTTCCTCAGAGGCAGAGGGGTGGCAGTTGGCCATGAACACTCTGATCAGCCCTGCAAAGTCTCTGGCTGGGACCCCCCCCCCCAGGCAGTGTGGTCTAATGGTTAGAGCTCTGCCCAAGGACTTAGGAGGCCTGGGTTCAAAGTCCCACGGTGCCCTGGAGACTCACTTGGTGACTGTCTCTCTCCCAACCCGGACTACCCTGCAGGGTTGTTATTCTGGGGAGAAAAAGAGCCATGTGTGTCATCTTGAGTTCCTTGGAGGAAAGCTGAGCTGAGAATGCAACAAATCCATCCATCCACCAGTCAGTCATCAAGGGTGGTCCCCTCCATTGTAGCAGATGGATAGACTGCTGCAGGGCGAAGGGAGCACCTTCCATGTTTTCAGTGCGAACACCCTTTTCCCTCGCTGAGCCCCAGCTGGTGGCCAGGGAGTCATCAATGTTTACAGTGGGAGCCAAGAGACAGGAAGCCCTGGTCGCCTGGCATCTACGACTTCAGAGGTAGGACATCCCAGACACCTGGGAGAGGCCAGTCGAGGCCAGAGGCATGCCGGGCCAGCATCACCAAGCATGGTCTGTCCTTGAAGCACCACCGGCAACCTGTCCTGCCTCCACCAGTACCTTCCGCTCTTAAAAGATTCTTCCTTCATTTAAATGAATAGGCTGGCAGAGGGGGCCGGGGTCACTTGTAAATAATTTTAAAAGCATGGGGCACGGTAGTGGGGTGGGGCATGGTGGGGCTGTAGAGAAAACACTCCCCTGTCTCTGCCCAGCCCCCAGTCCCATGGGGGAGTCGGAACCTGATCCCAGAGCCTGCACCTTGTGGGAGGTCATCTGCAAAATAGGGCAACTGGCCCAAGCCATTCTGTCCGCAGCCACCACACAGGAAAAAAGCAAAGCGTGCTGCTCATATACTGCCCCTTAGCACTTAAAGCACTCTCTGGGTGGTTTATAAGTTAATGATGCAGGCTACACATTGCTCCCCCCCCCCCCCCCACGAGCTGGGTACTCATTTTACCAGATTCCGAAGGATAGACAGGTGAGTCAACCTTGAGACGACTGCCTGGGATTGAACCCCAGCTGGTGAGCACAGTTTTGGCAGCAGCACTGCAGTTGAACCCCGGCGCCTTAAGGCAGGCCCAGTGTCCTCCCGTTCCGGCTTCTACCTGGCCTCCTGGGCCCTGGGCTTTGGGCAGACTCTCTTTCCGGACATGAGAGGAAACCCCACGGGCAGGGTCAGTTCTCCAGTCTAGATCCAGCCACATCCCCTTGGCTCTCCTGCACCATTCCCACTTGCCAGACACTGGCCCGGGGGACAGACAGCTAGCCGCCAATATCTGTCTTGTCAAGAAGCCCCCCCTCCCGATTTGAGACCCATCCTGCTGCTCCAGAAACCTCTGCAGCTGCCACAGGCTGGTTTCCCGCAGCAGAAAAGGTGGCCGCAGCTGCACTGCCTGACAAAGGGAGCACGGCTGCCCTCTCCTGAACTGGGCCATGGCCGTGGGGGCTTCTTTTTCCCACTTCCTGGGTCCAAAAGTCAAGCCACCCCAGTACTCCAGCCGCTCTTTCCCCAGGGCCAGGGGTGGTCCCGAGTCACCAGGGGACCCATCCCCACCTTCCAAAACCTCCTTCTGGCCTCCACAGAAGCCCAAGGAACAAAAACGGAGTTAAGGTACAACGGAAAGAAGGGCAAACAAAACTACCCCGAAACTCTCCCATTTGGGGAGGGGACCCCATCTGGAGCTGTCGAGAGGGACACACTGCACTGGACTCCCCCTCCCCCCCCCCCCCGGTGCCTCTCCCCCTCGTGTCTTTCTTCAGGCACCCTCTCCGGGCACTCCAGGCCTGAGCTCACTGTGCAGGGTTGGCTGCCCACCTTCTTTGGTGGTCAGGGAACCTCCACGCAGTGGCAGATTCACACACACACCCCTCCAGCTTGCAAGGAAGGGGGGGGGGAACAGCATGTGCTGCCTCAGTACAAGCCGAGAGCAGAGGCCAGAGATACCGCTGCGCATTTAATTTTTATTTTTCTAAAGAGCTATTTCAGAGGCGGAGTGTCTTTGCAAGGACATAAGCACCCGGAAGGCACAGTTGAGGCGCCACAGTCCAAAAAGCATCTGTGACCTCGGGGAGCTGCTAGAACACAAGCTGGCCCAATGTTTGCTGCCTGAGGCAAAGGGGGAGGGCAGCTCAAGGCTTTTGGGGATGGAGGGTCTCCTGCCCTGCCTGAGGCTAGCGGAGGGGGCTCAGGGCAGTCCATGTGCCACGCACAGCTCTTTCCTTCCAACCGAGGGCACCGGATGGGGTGGGCTCTGGAAGACTACCCAGGCAGATGCTGGGGAGGCCCCTCCACCCCCGCCCAGTGACCTCATCCTGCAACATGACCTCTGTCTCGTCATAGAGATGGCCCTGTGCACAGCTGTGCAGAACGGAAAAGCTGAGCCCGCCCGCCCGCCCCACGCCTCTAGGATGCGGCAAGGTGCCGAGCCCTCCCTCGGCTCTTCCATGTCTGTCACAGGAGGTGGCAGGTGGTTCAGGTGAGTGCTGGAAAGAGGTCTTTGTGTTAGGGAGACGTGGCAGCCTCCAAGCAAATCAGACGCTCCCAAGAGATCAGGCAACCACCTGGCAGATCCCCTCTGGTTTGTATTCCTGCCTCAAGCAGGAGGATGGATTGGATGGCCTTAGAGGCCCCTTCCAACTTCACTACTCTGTGGTTCTATGATTACTGCATTCCACACACAACAAAAGCAGGCTGTGGCAGATGGTGCATGTCCATTCATGGGGGGGAAAGGGACCACCAGTATGTGGGCCAAATGCATTCACAGAGGTTCCCCAACACTTTGGGGCTGATTCTACCTTTATTTAGAGGCAATCCGCTTCCTAAAATCAGGAAAGGTTTTAAGCCCCAAGGAGCTCCAGTATGTACAGGAGTCCAAGAAAGAGCTGCATGGAACGGGAGCCCCAGCTCCAGGTGGGAGGGAGGGAGGGTTGTGTGTATGCCCAAAAGGCTATCACAGAGGGGCAAATGGGTAGGAATTACAGCTGGCCCCACTTTGCACCCTCAGCTCCACCCACTGCAGGAAGGTGACCCTCAGCTCTTTCCCCAAGTGGACACTGGGCCGGTGTGTGTGTGTGTGTGTGTGTGTGTGTGGAGAGGGTTCTTCATCCCTGCTTCACTCTGAGAACAGATCATCTGGAGATGACCCAGAAAATAACACACAGCTTTTCGCAACCCAAATAAAATGCTGCCATGGGTGGAGGACTCCCCAGACCTGCCAAATGCTCTCTGGGAGGTGGTTTAATATGCAGAAATGTGGCACAGGATCAAGGCTTCGCATGAGGGTTGCAAAAATCATCTCCTGAAGGGCCTGGTGGGGGCTTTCCTGACTCCTCAGCGGTGCTGACCCTCCTTTCCCATTTTCTGAGGCATGTCTCTGGCTTCTCCTGCAGCTGACTCTCACTCCTTCTTGAGGCCAGGCCAGTCTTCCAAGCAGAAGGACTCCCTTAGGCTGCCTGGCTCACATTCAGTGCCCCGTTTGCCTTGTGCTGGGCAGCCCGGAGGTCCATCTCCTAAATGAGGCCACACTAAATGAGTGTAACAGAAATGCTGGGAGCCTTCTCATCAGATTTAGCAGGTCTTCCCCATCCTCACCTTCAGTGAATGGGTTGCTGCTTCCTGGGGCTGCTGGGGGTCGGGCTGGGGTGAGGAATGCAGGCGATGACATCCAATCCCATGTTAAAACCAGATGTCAGGAAAGAGATGTTGCAGATGTGGGAAAACCAGCAGAAATGGGGTTAAGCATCATCTCTGTGTCTTAACATCTCTCTCAATTCTGTAAATTGGCTGAGCTGAGCTGACTGGAAAAAGCATGTATGGATAATTGGGCAGAGACTCTCAAACTGCTGTGAAACAAAACAGTTATCTTATGACTTCGGTGTGTCTTGTGAGAAGAGGCCGTTCCTTGCACCTGGGAAGATTGGGGGAGTGTAAGTTACAGCAGAAGCCAGTTAAGCGGACTTGTGTGATTGGTGGAACAGTCAAGACAGCTCATGAGGGGATGATGGGATATAAGGTGGAATGTAACAATGAGTAAGTCAGACTAGTGAGAGCTTGAGCATCTTCATGCTTGCTTCAACATGTAATCGATCATGATGGTATGCAGAACTCTGCTTAAGCTCTATAAGTATAGCTAGACCTAGATCGCTTTCTGGTTTTCAGTGGGATCAAGTTCTACTTGCCTCAAACTCTGGAACTGCTGTTATTTTTGCAACATGGAACTTCTTCACGTAAAAATAATATTGCTGGAGTCAATAAGTCTTTTGTTGAACTTATGTGTGTTGCTAAAATTCTTTTCAATAAAATCATAAAATGTTACAGCTGTGTTTTCATTCAGGCAGCTGGAGGGACGGAAGGTACTAAATCTGGTGTCTTATGCACTCAGAGGTTTTTGAGTAATTTTGTTGGTCTTTTCAAGTTTCTACCATGCCGGGTTGGTTTGCAACCAGGATCAACACCTGGCTTCCTTGGTTCTCTCTGGATCACCAAGGGGCCCAGAGGAGGTTGGGCAAAGGGGCTCACAGGGGGCTTCCCCAATCACTAGTGCACTAACCACCCATCTAGGAACACCCATACCAGGTAGTGCAATGGTAGTGTGACTGAGTGGTGAATGGATCCTCTGTGTGGAGACCTGGTGTTCTTGATAGCAGAGTTTTGAATTTCTGGTAAAATTCCTTTTTTGTAATACAGTAAAAGTACAGAGATCCACAGAGAGGAATAGCTACCAGTTCCGCAGACTTTGCAGACCCTTTCTCATTAACTGTCACTTAAAGTCTCAATAATTCCCTCTGAGACCTTCGCAGAAGAAATATTTTTGAAAAAAATTACTTACACTTGCTTAAAATTACAGACTTATGCATACTGCTTTCTTTACTTCACACTTACTAAGCAACCAACCAAAGAGATCAACAGCAAACAACTAACTGCCACCAACTGATGAAAAGAGGGACACTCAGCAGAAAGGTTGGGCCCTCTTTGAATTCAAAAGCTGGAAGGAATGATTGATTAGTGCTGGACAGATAATCACCTCAGCCCAGAAAACAGTTGCTCCCAGCCACTCACCCTACAGATAGCATGCGAGGTTGTAAATAAAACTCCAGTGAGAGAAGCCTCAGGGGAGGGACAGGTGTCACAAGCAGCCACGGGAGCCCCGTGAATGCCTCCTAGACTCACCCCCCCCTCTCTCTCTCTCTCTTTGTGGCCTCCTTCCACTACTTCATGCTCAGAGTTTACTCTCCAAGCAACTGGGGTCAGAAACATGACATCTGCTGTGTTTGTCAGTCAGAGCAAAACTGACAAGGAGTTTGCTTTTCTCATCTGGTGGCATGATGATGGCACTGATGATAATGATCAGCTATGGATTAGGTAAAGCAGAGGATATATTGATTATGCCTCTCTGTTCCATTTATATGCAGACCGCATCATACAAAAAGCTGGATTGGATTCAGATGAAGGAGGAGTGAAAATTGGTGGGGGAAGCAGCTCTAATTTAAGACACGCAGATGGCACCATCACACTGGCAGGAAAAGGCAATGCCTTCAAATGACTCCTGATGAAGGTGAAAGCAGAAAGTGCAAGGTAAGACAGCAGCTGAACACGAGGAAGACAGAAATAATGACTACAGAAGAATTGCATCGTGTTGATGATGAAGAAATCAAAATATTTAAAATGTGTCTGTATGATTGCAGTTCAATCATCAAGCCAAAGGGAGATGGCAGCCAAGAAATCAGAAGGAGACTGAGAAAGGAAAGGCAGCAATGACGGAGTTAGAAAAGATTGCCAAGTGTAAGGATGTGTCACTGGAGACCAAGGCCAAGATTATCCATGCTCATGTATGGGTGTGAAGGCTGGAAATTGGACAAAGCTGAAAAGGGGGGGAAATGATTCATTTTAAATGTAATGCTGGAAGAGAGCATTAAAAATAACACAGATTGCCAGAAAAATGAGTAAGAGGGTGCTAGATCAAATCTAGCCAGAATGCTGATTAGAAGCAAAAATGATTAAAGTGAAACTACTGTACTTTGGATATATCACAAGAAGTCAAGATTCAGTGGGAAAAGCAGTAATGCATAAAAAGTGGAAGGCAATGGGAAAAGAGGAAGGTCAAATATCTGATGGACTGACTCCATAAAGGAAGCCATGATTTTTAGTTTTTAAGACCTGAGCAGGGCCATCAAATCGCTTCCGACTTTTGGTGACCCTACAAATCAGTGATATTCCAAAGGTTCTCTCATTAAGAGCCCTGCCTGGGTCTTGTAAACTTAAGGTCTGGGGTGCATTTGTTGAGCCAAACCATGTCGTATTCAAATAGGACCTTTAGGGTTGGCATAAGCTGAAACAATTGCTCCCAAAGCAAGAGCGAGACGAAAGGCCCCAGCAGAACAGCTAAGTGTGTATGATATGTGTGTGTGTGTGTGTGTGTGTGTGTGTGTGTGTGTGAGAGAGAGAGAGAGAGAGAGAGAGAGAGAGGATGAAGGACAGGTGAGTGTTGTGTCAGGGAAGCCAGGCTGCCATGGACAGAGCCCACAGATTCTGGGGTTGATCAATCTTTCACCTCGAATCCTGCCTGAATGAGGAGCCAAAGGGTGATGGCTGGAGCAAGCTGAGCCACCTCCAGTTGTGGGGAAACTTTGGCCAGTGAAACCTCCAGAAGTGTCAGCTGCTGGTGAGTTACAGAGAACTTACAGGACACCGAAGAACTCCTTCTGCCAGGAGGGCTTGGCGAGAACCAAAACACAGCATACGCCCCTTGGGGTCTGGCTAGACCCCTCACCAAGGGTGTGGCAAGATGACCACGGCATGGCTCCTCCCACAGGGGCTGGGAGCAGATGGACCATGACCCCCGTGTGGTAGCTCCTGGTGGCAGCCATGTGAGCAAACAAATCAATGTATTTAAGGGGGAAAGAGAAGGGAGTGGAGCCTCACAACATCAAAGAAGACCCTAAAAGTGTGCTCCATGGCCCTCTGTGACACCCATCGGCAGCCGAGCCACACAGAGAAAGGTGATTAGCCTTGCCAACAGACCCCTGTGTTGGAAGGGCAGCTGCTGAATGCCAGGCGGATGAACATTTTATTTAGTTAGTTAGTTATTCGGCTTCTATACCGCCCATCTGGCTACTAGGTCGCTCTGGGCGGTTTACATATTAAACAAATAAAACATACACAGTTCCAAACAATGACTACCAGTGCATGAACCAGTGTGGTGAGGGACCCGGTGTCAAGTGAGGGATGCAACTGGGCAATCTGCCTTAGATGGAAATAGGCAGAACGGACCACAGACGCTGTCTCAGATTCCATGGACAGTGCTGGGTCCAAAACTATACCTAAGTTGCACACCTCATTCTACACAGAAAGAGTAGCACCCCAAAAAAAGAGGGAAGCACTCTGACCACAAATACTAGGTGTAGCCACCCGCAGGATTTCCATCTTGTCCAGGTGTAGCCTCAGCCTATTCTCCCTCATCCACCCCAGCACGGCATCCAGGCAGTGCTCAAGGGACGGGACGGCATCCACTGCAGAAGGATGGAAGGGGAGATACAGCTGGGATCCACCTATGGGTGACACGAAGCTCCAGATCTCCTGATGAGCTCCCCCAGTGGCCTCATGTAGATATTAAACAGCATTGGGGAGATGATTGAACTCTGCGGGACTCCACAGTTAAGGGTCCGGGGGGGGGGGGACATCATCTCGCCAAGCTGCCGTCTCTGAGGATAGGTCGAGGAGGACCAGCAAGGACATTTTGCCCCCCTCAGTCTCCCTCAAAAGGCCATCTTGCAGAGTGACCAATGCCGATGCAGGAATGGACAGGAGTGAAACAGGCATCAGGCAAGTCCTGACCCTGGGTGAGCACACACTGCCACTGACTGTTACACAGACCTGGTTGGAGGTGACATGGAAGGAGACACAGGGCCCGGTTTTGCCCCTCGGATTTCTGTGCAACAGCAGTCGAGACGGACTGGGGGTGGGGGCACAGAGCAGAGCTCCAGTGCCATCTCTTAGGATTTTGCCCTGCTGAGCTGATGGTCCCATCCTGTGGGGGCTGAGGGTCTGTCTCGGAGGGTGGATGGCTGGGACAGAACTAGGATTCTGTTGATAGGCCACCTGCCCAGCTGCCCAAAATATTTCCCCCTAAGCCAGGCAGGGCGGTCTCTGCATGAAGCTGGAGTACCCTTGACTTCCGGGGTGCAGGAACTTCAACACCCATGTGCCGTGTTCATTGTATGATTGTTGAGGAACGCTGTCAAGTCACCTCCAGCTGTGGCAACCCTACAAATGGGTGACTTCCCAAATGGCCCATCGCTGGCAGCCCAGCCCAGCCCAGCTCAGGCAAACATGTGTGCTTCTTAAGGGCTGCTGTGTAGCACAAAACTCTGGTCGTGGGGGGGGGGGGCTGTTGTTCGACCTCCACCCCACTTACAGAGTGAAAATGGCATGCCAAGTGCTGAGGAAGGCCTGAACTGGGGGAAGCCAGCCACCCCCTGCCTCCTCTTGTGCTTGGCCCGTGCCAACATTTCACCTAAAACATTCACAAACACAGTCATTGTGGCCTCAAGGAGCACAAAACAGGCCTAAAATCTTGACAGAGCTGTGGGGGGGGGGGGGGGGACGACGACAACAACTTGCAGGAGGGTTGCCAATAACTCATCCCCTGGGGCTCCTCCGCTTTTGTTCTTAAAGTAATTGTGCCAGAGAGGAAAGTGTGTGAGGAGATGTTCTAGCCCTCTTTGTGGTTGTTTAATGAAGTCATACATATTTTCCCTTCGCTTACTGTATTAATTTTATGCTTTAATCAATTTTGTAATATTTCCATTTATTATTTGGTAATTGCCTTCATCTCATTGCATCTGCTTCAGTCGTATAGTTTAATCATCATTGTTTTTATAATTCAACTGTATGCAAGAGTGAGATAATTATTTTAACAGCAGAGAGTTGAATGTGACAGATTATTTATTTATTTAGTCCATTTAAAAAGCAGTTGACAAAACACCTGCCAATGGGCAAAAAAACCCCCCCTGTGATCTGCCCCCCTGATGGGTGACCCTCGCTTGCCCTGGAAACAAGAGGGTTGGGCAGATTTTGGCAGAAGGCCTGGCTGAGCGGATTTGACTTGGCGGGGCGAGGTAGGCTCACCAGACAGGCATGGGTTGCTTTTTTGGAAATTGTGAGACTGCTTTTAATTTATTTCAAGAACTCCTGAAACAGTGAGGCATTGGCTTTTTCCCCTTGGCCAATCCTACATTTAAAAAAATTAAAATGCTTGAGCAAATGCCCTGAGGAAGGCAAGCAGTCTGCCACATCTGGCACCCTGGAGTTGAGAAACAAAGCAAGAAAGGAGAGGCACACTGGAGGTGCGTAAGGTTGTCCCAGGCCTGGAGAGAGTGGCAAGGGGAAGCTTTTCTCCCTCTCAAAGGATCCTTCCTCATCGCAAGGCGACCTCCACTGAAGCCTAAGGGGGGAGAAGAGTCCATACAGAGGGAAGGAAGGACTTCTGTCTTTCCCAGCGATAGCCTCCGTTTAGCCATGTTTGCTTCTCGGGAGAGCTCAGGCTTGATTTGATCCAGCAGCCACTTCTTTGTCTTTCTGGTGGTCAAGGGTAACTGTCAAATGTGCTTAAAATTTTGTTTCACAGTTTCCTGTTTACCTTGATTCATGCTTCTCACGTTCCATGTTCCAATTGTGTGTATTGCGTAGCATCAGACCTTCCTTTCACCTCCCTTTGTATCGACCACAAGACACCCTTTTAGCTTTAGTCCCGGAGGCAGTTCGTGTCGTTCTGTCAACTCCTGCAACGTCGCTGGAACCAGTTGTATTGGCTCTTGCCTTTCCATTGGACTAATTCAGTGACGTGGAGAGGGGGGATTTGCTGCTTGGGTAACAGACTATTCTCCATATTATTTTACCCAGGTTTCATGCCCTGGAGAGGACACTCCAGCTTCACACACAGCGTCGAAACACTAGACGCTGTTCCAAGTCCTCCATACAGAGCACGTTACCATAGTCTCTCGAGACTGAAGGATGCCTATGCTATGTTGCTTCATTAATAACAGCACCACTCATACTTGTCCTTTACTCTTCCCCAGAGGCTGATTGAGTGCTTTTTCACATGGGAGTCTCATCTTCCAGCACTATCTTTTGTTCCAGTTTGGATGGTCTCACCATAAAACTTTCAAGGTAAGAAAGATTCAGTAAGAGTTTACCATTGCCTCCTTCTGAACAGGACTAAAAAAAATGTTAGCTTGAGTGTCACTGCCGTTGTTTGTGAAAGATCCTCTTCCAGCATCCTCTTCAGCTACCGCTGCTGCTCAATAGCTGCCGTCTGCATTACAAAAGCAAAAAGCAAAAACGTGTGCTGCTTATATACTGCCCCATAGCGCTTACGGCATATACCAAGATCCAGGTCTATAGAGCCTGTGTCCTGAGCACACTCCTGTACTGCAGTGAGTCCTGGACCCTTTGTGCACGGCAGGAGAGGAAGCTGGACACGTTCCATATGCGTTGCCTCCGACTCATTTTTGGTATCACCTGGCAGGACCAAGTTCCAAATAGAGTAATCCTAGAACAAGCTGGAATTTTTAGCATGTATACATTACTGAAACAGCGACGTCTACGTTGGCTTGGGCATGTTGTGAGAATGGCTGACGGTCGGATTCCAAAAGATCTCCTATATGGAGAATTAGTGCAGGGAAAGCACCCCAGAGGGAGACCACAGCTGTGATACAAGGATATCTGCAAGCGGGATCTGAAGGCCTTAGGAATGGACCTCAACAGATGGGAAACCTTGACCTCTGAGCGTTCAGCCTGGAGGCAGGCGGTGCATCATGGCCTCTCCCAATTTGAAGAGACCCTTGTCCAGCAGGCCGAGGCCAAGAGGCCGTCCCAAAACCAGCAAAACCAGGGAGCTGGACAGGGGACAGATTGTATTTGTCTTCAGGGTGGAAGGGATTGTCACTCTCGTATTGGCCTTCTCAGCCACACGAGATGCTGTTCCAAGTCCTCTATTCAGAGCACGTGACCCTAGTCTCTTGAGACTGAAGGATGCCTACACACAACGCTTACTGCACTCTCTGGATGGTTTACAATTTCATTATGCAGGCTACACAT
Source organism: Intellagama lesueurii (assembly GCA_037013535.1). NCBI lineage: Eukaryota > Metazoa > Chordata > Lepidosauria > Squamata > Agamidae > Intellagama > Intellagama lesueurii. The sequence goes on along the minus strand of JBAJHW010000005.1, from coordinate 515,568 downwards.
TGCCTGCCCCACTAGTCAGCTGGGTTCTCAATTTACCAACCTTGGAGCAAAGGAAAATTAAGTCAGCCTCGAGCCAGTTCTGTGAATTTGCTGGGATCAAGCACAGGCCACGAGTAGTCTTCACTGCAGTTTAACCACTGTGCTACAAGTCTCCTTTGGACCACTGAAGCTATCTATTCTCTTCTGCTGATGCAGCCATTACCCTTGATCGGATGCCTCCGCGGTGGCCATTCTGCCTTGGGTGACCCTGCTGGGAGTCCAGGCTTGTAATTGGGAGTCTGGTCTCCTGACGACTTCAGTCTCGGCTTTACTGACACGCTCACACCCACCACCACCACCACGTTAAGGTGTGCGTCCAAGGGTAATGCTTCACAATGGCAGTGATCAACGGTGAAACTCACTTGTGCCGAATACGGTGAGGGCTGCCGACCTGGGTGGCTTTAAAGGTGAATGACAACAGGATTGCTGCAGGACGGGTTTCTCTGTGGCCACCAGCGCAGGTGTCTACGTGCCAGGCCTCTAAATCATGAATACCCCCTCTTAGAAAACACCAGGATGTGGTGTTCCTGCCCGCCTGTGGCTTTCCTTTAAGGTGTCTGGCTGCTCCGTGGTGGGACACAGTGGGCTGGACAAGTGGTGCCTTTGGGCCAACCCAGCAGGGCCTTGGTAAGATTTTCAAGGGCTAATTTTAATTTGAATTCCTCCCCTGCCCATCTTGCTGTTTCTTATATATTTAGGCGTCAGCTGTCAGTTCAGTTTACTGGCTTATTTGCTGTTTAGTTTCATTGAGTAAGGGCTCTATTGCATATCAATTAAAATGAATTGTGTTTTTAGCGGCCATGAATGATAGATACATGCTTTGTAGCATGTTATGTGTATGGGACTAGCAATTTACTGTTGACGAGGATTGTATTAATATATAAGGAATTTAGCAGATTACTGTGCTAGTAACGTTTTGACATGAATTTGGCTTTGGGCTATTTAAGGTTTTAATATATTGCTTGGCTTTATTGATTGTCGTTCTGGTTTCAGCTGAGCAGAGGGAAGGAGAATAAGACCATTCCATCATCCAGCTGTCGCCCTCGTCAACATGTGTTCATTAGCGATACACTAAGGAGGGTGCCAGTTCACGCTTGCAGCTGCCACAGACGTTGCTAGGCTCGTCGGTCAGAGCTAAATCACCTTGCGTGACTTTCACAGCCTCTCCCAGGAGAATGAGGACACACAGGCGAACTTTAATACGGTTTAGGACCTTGTGACCTGGCTGAGCGCCTCTCCCTCAAAACATCTGCCCATCCCTATAATCGGAGACTCCAAGAAGCCACCCCGAAGGAGGCCTAGAAATCAGTCATGAAACAGGGCCTTCTCTGTGGGGGTGGGGGGGTGCTTCACTCAGGAACTCCCTCCCACCAGAGGAGCGACTGGCCCCATCCCTCCTGGGTGTTAGGAGGCAACGGAAGACCTGGTTGGTTTCTCAAGCCTTTCAAGAGTTGCCCCCTAATCCAGTCATCTTTCTGTATCCCTTCTGCCACCAGACTGCTTTTTTCTTTGTGGTTCCTGTAGCTTTGTCTGGAACCTCTTTTTTGACGGTTGTTTTATTGGTTTTATCATTCTTGTTTATGACTGTGTGTCCTTTCATTAGCTGCCCGGAGTCGTAGCCTGTCTACTAGCTGGGCAGGATAGAAATGGCAATGAATGAATGAACGAACGGACACCCATTTCTGCTGGTGTGTCACCACTCCCCTCTTCCCTCCCCCCATGCCCCGAGGACAGCACAGAAGTTCTTGTGAGCAAAGGCGACTGCCACAGGGCCAGGCAGAACCCCCTCCCCCCCCCCCGCAAAAAAGAAATACTGGGGAGGCGAAATGGCTTTAGTAATTGGCAGTGGGGGGCAGGATGAATCCCCTCACATCAACAGGCAGAGAAAGAAAGAGGGAGCTTTGCCATTTGGTAGTGGTACTGTTGACCACCCCCCCAAAAAATGTGTGTGTGGGGAGAGGGAGAGAGAGAGAGAGAGAGAGGTGGCAGTCTTCTGACCTCATCACTCAAAACCCATTCAAGAACACAGGCATTCATCCGTACACGAATGCACACACTCACCTAGGGCTAGTTTTAATATTTTTAACTACATAAATACTGTACATAAGAGGAATAACCCAGCAAAGGGCATCAGCTCCACCTGCTAAATGCCCCTCCATTCTTTGCTCTGCTCTTAGGCATCCACAGGAATGCCTCAGTCTCTCGGAGGCAGTTGGCATTTTGGCATTTCTTCAAATACGGTGCAGAGGCCTGGCTGTAACCTTTGCTATCCTTCAGTGCTATCTTCCTGTGCATTTCAATCCTTGTGCGTCCCATAAAATCACCCTATTGATTATCTCTGCATGAATATGATTTGCTTGGTCCAACCTTAAGATGCATTGCTGCCATCGTTCAACGATCCCTCATGGATGGCTAACGGTGAGCACCTGGAGGGGTCTTTCAGGGGCTGGGGTGGGACCCAGGTGCCTTCCCACTCAGGTTTTGGTTCCTGGGGTAGGCAACAGCCCCCCCCCCTGCGCCAGAGTGGGCCATGCTGTTAGAACATTTTAAAGTGGCAATCAACGAGCAGGTGTCTTCATTTAAGACCATGCATGAAAAGGCACAGAGCAACGAGAGACTCAGAACGTCTCCAGGAGCAAAGGCGAAAGGCAGACGGAAACAGGTAGATCATAGAGTCGGTTTCCATGCTCAGTTGAAGGTGCTGGTCAACCTATAAAGCCCTTCACAGATTAGGATCTTGATGTTTGGCAAAACGTCTCCCCAAAAATTAGCTACTCTTCCACGTGCTCCTTGCAGTCCTTGATGTTAAGAACAGCAACCCAAGAAGACCAGAAAAGCCAACACGAGGAAGCTTTTCCTCTGGAACAAGCTTCCTACAGAGGTTCACCAGGCACCGCCCCTCTCTGTTTCTAAGCTAATTAAGGCTGATTTATACAGAGCTGCCTTCTACAAGTGTAAAATTGTCTGGAGATGGTTTTTAATTTTTGTATTCCTGCCTTGAGCAGGGGGTTGGACGCGATGGCCTTAGAGGCTTCTTCCAACTCCATGATGCTAGGGTTCTATTATTTTTTTTATTTAAAAGTAGTTTCAGCTAGTGAAAGAGTTTAATGACATTTTATTGTATTTTTTGGTCTTTATTATATTGGATTGTTATGTTTTTATTGCATATTGTAAAATGTCCAGAGATTGGAAACACTAATGAGGTGGTACAGAAATGGAAGCAAGCAAGCAAGCAAGCAAGCAAGCAAGCAAGCAAGCAAGCAAGCAAGCAAGCAAGCAAGCAAGCAAGCAAACAAACAAACAAACAAACAAACAAATAGTTTAACTCTGAACTTCCCCTTTGGGCACATTCTGGGGTGTCTCTTCTCGGATTCTGGCCTGGAGCACCTGCTCCAGGCTCCTCCTCTTCTGCTCCTGACAAAATCAACCATCAGCCTTGCTCAACCGTACTAACAAAACCACATTTTTCATGCTTTAGCAAGCTTGAAGGTCACAACCGAGCAGATTCATATCACTACATTTTATATCAAGCACAATATATTGGTTAGTTATTGATCAATATAGGATTAATTAAATATTTTTTACCACAATACATCTGGACACTCTGAGGGATTTGACCTGGGAGGGCATCTTAACCCTTTAAGATATGGCCCAGGAGTGAGGATGATGGCTCTGATTGGCTGCCTTAGCTTTAAAGTCAGCTCAGGTAAAGGTAAAGGTTCCCCTTGACATTTAGTCCAGTCGTGTCCGACTCTAGGGCGCGGTGCTCATCCCCGTTTCCAAGCCATAGAGCCAGCGTTTTGTCCGAAGACAATCTTCCGTGGTCACGTGGCCAGCGCGACTAGACACGGAACGCCGTTACCTTCCCCCACCGAGGTGGTACCTCTTTATCTACTTGCATTTTGCATGCTTTCGAACTGCTAGGTTGGCAGGAGCTGGGACAAGCAACGGGAGCTCACTCTGTTGCGTGGATTCGATCTTACGACAGCGGGTCTTCTGACCCTGCAGCACAGAGGCTTCTGCGGTGTAACCCACAACGCCACCACGTCCCCAAGTCAGCTCAGGCCCACCCTCAAAAGCTTCAGCCTTTTCCACATGCATGGCTCACACCACTGCAGAGTTAGTTTGAGATCAGTGCAGTAAAGCCATAGCTATGATTTACCTGGCCATCTTCCTATCACTTTTCTATTTTAGAACGAACATTGGTGGGCTAGAGTTCCTTTTGTCAGATCTAGAAAAAGTTACTTTTTTTGAACTGCAAAACTGCAATTGGTCGAGCTCATTCACACACACACACACACACACACACACACACACACACACACACACACACGTGGAGGGACACAAGGTTCAAAAATCCGAAAGCCCACTGAACCTTCCACTCAGACGGGTCACTGCTCTTATTTTTAGGCCTCTGAAAGCAATATAGCCGAATCCCAAACCTGAGTGGGCCAGTTCGGACCCATTCAAATCAGATTCAAATTGGATCAGTCCCAATTTCAATCCAGAGCAGTTTGGAGGACCCATTTCAATGATCTGGAGGACAATAAAAGAAAGCTGGGCAGCGCATCTCAAGAACGTCATACAATAGGCCTATAAAAAGAGGCTACCCAAACAGGGTGTGAGAGGGAAGCTGGATGTGGTCAATTTTCTGCAAAATCTGAAGGAGGTTTTTATGTTTGTGCTTTCAGGGCTGGACTGGGGAACGTCTCGTTTTGACCTTTTGCTTGTTCTCCTCTGAACAAGGGAAGCGGTGGGGAAACCCGCTGGGTGGTTCTTTTGCCTTGAGGGCAGCCTGTGTCTCCTGCCTTCCTCCGACCACCTGTCACCTCCCGGCCTCCTTTCTTAACCCTTCCAAGTCCCGCCTCCTATTCTTTCACACTCTACTTTTGTCGTCTGTTTTGGTAAACTCATGTCTCAGTGTTCATTTACTTGTAGTTTTGTTAGACGGTGGAATTCCCTTTGTCTGCCTGATTTTGGCCCTAATTTGGGGAGGGGGATTGATCTCGGTCAGTGCAGCCACTCTTAGAGTGTCAGTTCTTTTCAAAAGCCTTTGTATTTGGGCATCTGTCCCGTGCTTGTTAGGTACCCGCAGGGTAAAATGTTTCCGTCCACATCACAGGCACAACCGTTGTGCAGAAAAGCGGCACACATTAGCAATTTTAAATTAAACAAATTAAAGCAAAACTTAAAAGTGGCTGGCACAACCCATCTGAACCTACTTGTCTGCAATTTGTCAACGTTAATTGCCTCTCAAGAGGCCACCAGGTTCCAATTATGTCTCCAAATTTCATGTATTTTTATGAAAAACCATATGGCCATTTCAAAGGCAAACCTTAAAAAGCTTCTTATCACAGAATCCCCCAGAACTACTCTCTAAGGGGGTCTGTTGTTTTTGTTTAGTCGTTAAGTCGTGTCCAACTCTTCATGACCCCATGGACCAGAGCACGCCAGGCCCTCCTGTCTTCCACTGCCTCCTGGAGTTGGGTCAAATTCGTGTTGGTCGCTTCGATGACACTGTCCAACCATCTTGTCCTCTGACGTCCCCTTCTCCTCTTGCCCTTCACTCTTTCCCAACATCAGGGTCTTTTCCAGGGAGTCTTCTCTTCTCATGAGATGGCCAAAGAATTGGAGCCTCAGCTTCAGGATCTGTCCTTCCAGTGAGCACTCAGGGTTGATTTCCTTCAAAAAGGATAGGTTTGTTCTCTTTGCAGTCCAGGGGACTCTCAAGAGTCTCCTCCAGCACCACAATTCAAAAGCATCAATTCTTCAGCGGTCAGCCTTCTTTATGGTCCAGCTCTCACTTCCATACATCGCTACTGGAAAAACCACAGCTTTGACTATGCGGACCTTTGTCGGCAAGGTGATGTCTCTGCTTTTTAAGATGCTGTCTAGGTTTGTCATCGCTCTCCTCCCAAGAAGCAGGTGTCTTTTAATTTCGTGGCTGCTCTCACCATCTGCAGTGATCATGGAGCCCAAGAAAGTAAAATCTGTCACTGCCTCCATATCTTCGCCTTCTATTTGCCAGGAGGTGATGGGACCAGTGGCCATGATCTTAGTTTTTTTGATGTTGAGCTTCAGACCATTTTTTGCACTCTCCTCTTTCACCCTCATTGCTGTTTGATTGCCCTTCATGGATTGCTGTCTTGTCGTGGCGAAGGGGCTTGAGTAATTCAGAGAAGCTATGGGCTATGCCGTGCAGGGACACCCATGACAGACAGGTCATAGTGGAGTGTTCTGACTCAACGCGATCCACCAGGAGCAGGAACTGGCAAGCCACTCCAGTATCTTTGCCAAGAAAACTCCATGGACAGAAACAAAAGGCTAAAAGGGGGTCTACCATGTCCCTAAATGCCAGTTATTTTTTGGGTGGGTGGGGGAAGGTATGCCTTCCTTGTCTTCCCAGGGCCAGTCCATGGAAACGACAGAGATTCAAAATTCTGAATTTGAGTTTGGACTGAGGTCCCAACTGGGATGGATCAGGTGCCGATCAGAGTAGGTTGGATCAGGGCTGAATCCAGAGCAGGCTGAAACCAGTGCCAAGGTCCTGACAATCAAAGCCTGTACAAGCAAGGACATGCAACAGACTGCCCAGTGAAGCAAAGTGTATATGGAAGCAGAGTGAGAAAGCAAACCGGAGGAAAGCCAGAGTCCTGCCAGCATGTTCAGGCAGAGCAGGTAAGGAGAATCCAGAAGTAAAGTCAAGCAGCAGTCCAGAGTCCAAAACGTCCAGGATCAAACAGCAAGCAGGTGGAGGAGAGTCCAAAAGCCAGGTATAGCACAGTTCAAGGTCGGTCACTGGCAGAGGAGTCCAAACAAGAGGCACACAGGAACCTTTGGCAAAGTCTGGAGCTCAGGACAGACATGGTCTCCATGGCTGTCCTGGACTAGGGCTGTGGTTTATATGGTTGAAAAGCCCCACCCAGGCCTCAGCAGTAGCTGTTTGGGCAGCTGGTTTTCTTGGGAAGAAGGACCTTTCCTTGATGAGTTCTCAGGATCCTCTAGAAGACCCGGCCCTCAGTGAGCCCTCCTTCATAGCGCAGTATTACCCCCACCCCCCGCCTCCGGTCGCCTCAAGCCTTCCTTGTGTGACAATCTCCTCACGGACTGGGAGAGGGTGCAGCTTCGCCTTCTGAAAGCTGAGCTGCCTCAGTCAAGGGGTGCAGCCGCTTCTACCCCAAGGGTCCTGGGCCTGTCGGGGCACTCAGCTTCCTGCCACCCCCAAGCTCCGGGACAGGAGCTGTCAAGCCCCAGAGGCCCAGGGCTACGCAAGCCCATTCCAGGACCACGGAGGGCTGCACCTGCTCCCACCAGCCAGCCAACAAACAAACAAAGAACTTAGTAACCTGCCTAGAATCCCAGTTCGAGGAGAAAGATGGCATGGAAACACAATGAAATAAATAAGTAAATGAAATGAAGAGGCCCTTTGGCAGCCTCGAGTGACCAAACTGTTTTGTTTCAAAAATCACATGACCTTATGGGTGCTTGACAGCCCTCCAAGGGGCCCAAGAGGATTTCTCAAGGCAAAACGAATTTCCCCCAAATATTTTAAACCTCCTGGCTGGGAAGGAGGGGGACACAAGTCCCATGGGCCACATTCTGCCCACCTGGCAGAAGGCAAGCGGTTGTGTGAAATGGCCATGAAATGTGCATGCAGTAGATAATGAAATAAATCAATTAAAGCTTAAATATATGCAAAATTAGAAATCCTATACAAAGATGAATGCAAATGTACACTCTCTCTCTCTCCTGGTTCGGTTGGGGGGGGGCAGGGTCTGATCCAGGGGTTGCCATGGCTCTGCAAAGGCCTACCAGGGAATTTCCTCGAACAAGGGGTAGCACCCAGGGCAGCAGGCAGGGGGAGAGAGGCCTGCAGACGAGGCTAGAGGATGAGGTTAGTCCCATTCAGAGAGGAAAGGGGTGCCAGAGGCGGCTGACTGTGGACATCCGAGGTCCAGAGGCTTCATCAGAGGAATGCTACTGTCCTCCTCCCTGTTCCTGGTGGCACCTGGTGGCCACCCTCTGGACACCGAACATGGGACCAGGAATGGGTCAGAAGTAGCAAGGCAGTGAGATATATAGAGAGAGTAAACATATGTGGTTGTAAATATTTATAGTTATAAGGTTGATCTGGGCTCAAAATGGGATAGCTTGTTAGAGATATTATCTGAGAATTTGAGAAGATATATTAAAGAAAACTGAAAAATGATTTATGATTGAGCCCAGAAACAAACATGAGTAGAGAATATAACATAGGTTAAAGAGTTTAGTACTGTAACACAGTTATGGAGTCAAGATTATATATTAGATATTGTATTATTGTAAACACTTCCCGGAGTGTATGTTTTGTATGTGCTGTTTGTTTGTCTGTCATATAATAATAATAATAAAATAAAATTTTAAAAAAAGAAGTAGCAAGGCAGCCGCATTAGTCTGTCTGTCTGTCCTGTTTAAAGCAGGGATGGGCCAAGTGCAGCCTGGGGCCCAAAGGGAGCTTCCGAGGCCACTTTTACCGTCGCCATTGAGAAGAAAAGTTGCAATCGATGTCATTTTTCTGCCTGAAAAACCTCCAGGAGGGGAGGCTTGCTATACAACAGGATGCAGGGGGCCCCCAACCTCAAAAAAAAAAAGGGAAACTGGAAGGGCACCTGCAGCAACACTTCATCCTCTCTTTCTCCCCTTCTCTTTCTCCTGGGAGACGTGATGCTCCCCACTAGGTCGTGGGAAGGGGGGCTGGCCCCGATAGTCTCTGCCTATCGTAGTGCTTTTGATCCGAAGAGCCGATACCCTGCTCTTCAGTGAAAAGGACTCTCTGAGGGGCCGGCATGTTGATGGACCCAGACCAGGCATCCCGTGCCCTTTCTTTGGCTTTTGCTGCTCAAGTGGAGTCACAGAGCAGGTGGGCGGTGGGCACCCTGTACCCTGAAAAGGCTGCTGGGCAAAGGAAGGAGGAGACCCCCAAAGCTGAAAGTGGCAGGAAAAATGTCCTCATAGGTGACCTCCATCTGTCCAGGCTCTCACAGCCTTTCTCCTCATCACCAAGCCTTGGATTGGATTTGCTCACAAGGCTGGCCCTTCACTTCTGGGCAACGAGCCGCTGAGAAACAGCCGTAGGCAGAGGGGTGATCTTACATCTGGCTCTCCACCCCCAGCAATCACCACTGCAGAGTGTCGCCGGGTGTCAACATGGCCTGATCCAGTGTTCCCCAACCTTGGGCCTCCAGATGTTCTTGGACTACAACTCCCAGAAGCCTTCACCACCACCTCTGCTGACCAGGATTTCTGGGAGTTGAAGTCCAAGAACATCTGGAGGCTCAAGGTTGGGGAACACTGGCCTGATCCATCCTAGCAAGGAATAGAAAAGAAACGTGTCTCTCGAGTCTTCTCACTCTGCATCGTGATCCACAAACCAATCCACCAGGGCTTGAAGTCACCATTGGTTTGGACTGCAATGTTCAGAAGTCTGGGCGTTATATTCCAGAGTAACGTTTCTAAGATACAGCTGTCCAATTGTCACTGCAGTCATTGCGATGCTCACGGTTGTCCCCCTGGCTTTGAACCCGGGGCTTCAGTCCAAATAACAGAACTCTAGGCCACGCATCACATCCATTTCGGGAGATGACGGTGCATTTTGGTCGAGTGAACTGGCCTGCCACCGAGAAAGGGGCATTCCTACACCTGGCTCCTGTGATCCCCATCCATCAACCGCCACCCCACATGCCCTGGGTCCAACAACCTCAGAGCAGCTGAGGAGTAAGACCTGAATCCACCACTAAAACCTAGTCAACCCATGCAAGCAAAAATCGCCAGCATGTGAAATGCACGAAGCAACGTCAAAGGGAGGGCCTTATCCTGCTTGCCTCTGGAAAACAGACCGAACTTTTCCGAGTCCAAACAGAAGTCAGCCAGAGCCAATGGCCCCAATTGCAGGAGGCTAGAAAATCTGATGGAAATGAAGAAGGGATTTTTATGCAGTTCAAGGTCACACCGAGGGAGAGATGGCACAACTGGGTGAAAAAGCCTCAAAGCTTGGATGTCTGCCTCCACGGCTGCAGCAAATATAACAGCCTCTCTCTCCTTGCCTCCCTCTCTCCCTTCTCCCCCCCCCCCCCACACACATACACACACACAGTAGGCGTTCCCACACTGGAAGGTCCCCATCAATGAGGAGTTGAGTTGAACACCACCATCTTGCCCAAGTCCAGGGCCACTTTCCTCTTCCTCCTCCACTCAAAGAGAGCACTTAACGAGGGAGCAAGCAAGCAAGCAAGCAAGCACAGGTCAAAATCCCAGGCTGGACAGGACACTTCTTGACGGCTCTGCCTGAGGCAGAAGGCTCTGGGTAATTTCTGTTTATTAACCCCAGGGTTCCAAAATAACCTTCTGCTTTTTGAATGAAGACAGAGAGGGCATGGCTTCCCAAATCAGCAGCACACAGCTTTTTGCTGTGTTGTGCCTCAGGAGGGAGGTTTACCATTTAATTATCTTAGCCTGTCTCCATTAGCAGATCGAGAGTACATTATGCCTATATGATGCCCATAAAGATGAGACACCTAACCTTTTAAAAAGCCACCTGAAGGGCTGTTCTCACCATTACCACCTGGTTGCCACTTCCATGCGCTCTTTTACTGTGTCAGTAACATTTTGAGAGATACAAGGCCTTGCATGAGACAGTGAGGGAGCACAAAATCCTTTTCCATCCATATGCCACTAACCCCAAGGAAGCACATGAGCAGGGACTCTACCATCTGATCATCTCACATTGGCTGCAAATAAAGTTAAGCACTGATTTCTTGCTCTTAAGCAAGCCAGCCTGGAAAAAGACATTATGCAGAATGGAAATGGTCTCTGCTTCCAGTGACCAACTTGGCTCAAGGAGCACCCCTCCCAAATATAAATCTGTTTCTTTGAGGGGTTGTAACCCCTGTCTAGCATGGGTGAATTCCAACCCACCTCGGGAAGAGGACGCCCCTCCTTCATCTTGCATGGAGTGAGCCTTGAGCTTCTTACTCTTTACAAAGCCAGACAAAAGAGAAGCAACTGAGGGTCATCATTAGCATAGGGATCACATCCCAGGCCAAGGCAACAGATCACCTCCCAGGTCACCTAAATGCTAAACAAAACAAGTGACAGAGACCTGCGCAAGGCTCAGAGATGTCAAGGAGAATAAACCTAAGGAGGAAAGACCACGTCTCCCTTTATGAGCCTGCCTGGGCATCAAAATCATCAGGGAAGGCCTTTCTCTCCATCACGCCACCTTCACAGGTGCGCTTGGTGAGGACACAGGGCAGGGCCTCCTCTGTTGCTGCTCTCAGACTCTGGAACTCCCTCCCACTGGAGGCCAGCCTGGCCCCGTCTTGGCTGTCCTTCAGCAAGCAGGCAAATAGACCTTTCTCTTCAGGCAGGCTTTCCTTTTGTGACAGACTGTCTATGAAGCGGTTCTTAAAACTGGACTATTGTGTTTCTTTTGTCCTTAATGTGTTTTTAGTACTGTTTTTAATCTATTCATTTTTAATGCTATATTTGTTTAATTCTTTTAAAACATTGTAACAATGTATTGCTTTACGGGACATTGAAGGAGTCTCCCCAAAGAGTGGGAACGCCTTGTGAGTGCACTTGGGTGTCCCCTTGGCAATGGCAGGCAACCAGCCCATCCTTCACTTCCAGAAGCATTGCGCTGCTGGTTGCTGGTTTGTGAAACACTCTGATATGACTAAAGAAGGAAATCATTGTGCTTAGCTTTTAAGATTGTTTTTTTTAATACTGTAAGCTGCCATGAATCCTTTTAGTAGAAAGGTGGCAAACAAACAAACAAACAAACAAACAAACAAACGAACGAACGAACAAACAAACAAACAAACAAACAAATAAATAAATAAATAAATAAATAAATAAATAAATAAATAAATATGGCACAGGGCCCGACCCCTACCTTCACACCACTTAAAATACCCCTTCTTTGTTTCTCTCCTGCTGGGTGGCACTGCTTCAAGACCAGTTTGCTGAGAAGCAGGACTCAGTACCACAGCCTGAAACTGGGTGCCTAAAGAGGGAGAGGCTCCCCTCTATATGATGCCACCAGCCCTCAGCCTCCTTGGGAAGACACCCTGGTCCAGGAGGATCCAGAGGATCTCCATCTGCCAACTCTTAGGCCTGCACCCCAACTGGAAAAGATCCAGAAGCCCTCTGGAACCACTTCCTGACAGATGCATCACACGCTCTCTCACTGGAGTGTGAGCGGCTTACCTGGGTAGGCTGGGGTGCAGCTGAAGGAAAGTCTGGCTTTTGCCCTCTACTCTTGAAATGCAGCAGGCACCACAAAAGCTTCAACATGCTATAGAGAGGTTGAAGGCGCCATGACTGCCATATACGAGAAGAGGTGACTGTTTTTCCTCTTAACTTGACAGCTTGCCAACAAGCACTCCTGGTCAGGGCATCAACCCAATGAATCCCCAGGGCAGCTCTTGAAAGGGGAGGGGCTTCCTGCCATGAGCAGTTGCATCACTGTGTGGTGGCCTCTGAGCTGGCGCACAGACCATGCCTACAGGGGAGGGCTAGAGAAACACTGCCAAGAAGCAATAGGGGGACCTGTCTGAGATGTGCAGGTGGCTGGAAGGAGGAGGAGGAGCCCGGCGGGGGAGAGCCGGAGAGTCAGGGTCCAAGCCTCTGCTGTTTGGTGGGCACTTTCTAAGGAGGGACCTGGTGCTACATGGCAAGGAGGCTCTCTCTCGGCATAGGTCCAAGTGCCCCCGCCTCCCAGGGCTGAACAGGTCCAGGTACGAGCCAGTGAGCCATTATCAACAGCCCAAGTATCCAGAATCTCTCCTTGCAAGTGGCGGAGGTCTGTCCTCTTTGACACCCAGGATCTTCTGCACGTTTTTTGGAAAAAAAATAAAAATAAACTTATCTTTTTTCTTGTTTTGCTTTGTTTTGCTTGAGTGTTTGTTTTTGTATCATATTTCATCCGGAAGCCCCACCCTGGCCTCCGAACTCAATTGGAGGAGCCGTGCACAGCCCTGGTGGTTAGTAGCAATAACTAAGTCTGTGCTCAGGTCCATGGATCCAGTTTGGAGGCTAATCAGGTGCTTCCAAGTGGATCCTGATTCAGTCCAGAGTGATCTGGGCATACCATCCCATTCCACTTGTGCCCAGGTCCAAATCAGTTTGCAAATGGTAAAGGCGACACATTGGCAAACCAAGACAGCCTGCTATAACCTTTTTTGTTTTCCTTTTTTTCACTGATGCAAGTGAGGTACCGAACATTGGACCTGGTTTTCCAAATTCAGAGAGCTAGCTCCAGGGGTGTGCATCCTAGGTGCCTGTAAACTTTGCTTTTAAATGAATGAAGCCCTTGTAGGCTGAAGTGACTAGTGCCTTACCAGATTCAGACTCTGCCCCCAGATCCAAGTGTATTTCCCAGTTTGCTCCACCCTGTAACCCAATCTGCTTCAGCCTGGACCTCATGCAGATGGGCCTGGAAAGCCACCCCATGTGGCAGGCGAGATTCATGGCATGGTGCAGCCAGGGAGGCCCTGCAGCCCGAGAAGCCATAGCTTTGATTCACCCTTTGGCTTGGATACAACATGAGACCCAAGTTGCCTGGCCTGATGCTCAGAAAAAGGCTCCCAAAGGGAGAGCAACCAAGGCTGAGACACCTGTCCAGTTTCCACACATCCTCTCCAGATGCCGGTCACTCTCCTTCCTCAAGACCTCTGTGAACTCCGGAGAAAATGGCTTCTTGCATGCGCGCGCACGCACACACACAACACACACATACACCTGTTCTTGCTTAAATACATGACAGAAAGCAAAACTTCCAGATGCTCTATGAAACATGTGCCACTGGGCATCCATGCTGAAAACGCCTCCCACACAAAAGGAGAACAACACGCCTCTCTCTAGCCACGTGTTCGATCTCTCCACCACTGGCTGACTCTGCAGGATTTTAAGACATGGGGCTGCCATGTTTTTGGGTTGTCCCCGAAGGCCCCAGCAGTGCTGGCTACTCGAGATCTGATGGGAATGGCCGCACTGGGTTCTAAGAGTAACATCCAGAGCTCCAGAGTGAGCCGATGGAAGCCTCAGCCTCAGCAGAAACACCCTGTGCCTTTCTTCCGTCCACAGAGTTGCAATCCTCCCACTGCGGTTCTCCTACTTGCCCCTCACGTCATTCTTTTTGGGAAGGATTTCAGGACGGTAGTAGTCCTGGCCTCCTGGAAGCACCTTTCTCCGGCTTCCTTTTTGTTCCCTACAGCCTTTGGGAGTCCTGTGGCAGCCTCCCTCCCTCCCCCCGCAGCTGAGTCAACCCTTGCTTGGCATGAAACACGCAGGGCGTATTGGCCTTTTGTGTGTAAAGCAGCTCTGGCATTTTCCGTGTGGGCCTCTCTATGGAGACGATGGTGGTAGAGATGATGCCTTGGGGGGGAAAAAGGATGCCATGCATACATACTCGGCAGCTTTCCAGCCTCAGCCTACCACCTTGTCAGTCTGGTTGAGTTACAGCTCATTGCGACGGATCATGAAACATGACAAGGTCAGTGGCTCCGTGTTCCACAACTGTTTGGGTAAATAAAATACAAGGAAAGACCAGGGCGCCCCTTCTCAATCTACTCAACCTCGCAGCACCTCCCTGCAGACACCAGAGCATCTCAACCAACCCCCGCTTGGCCACTTCTGCTTAGATCATCAGGCAGCGCACTGGTGGTGGTCACCACCCCCCATGAGCCCCAATCTGGCAGGACCCCCAGGGGGAATAACCCCTGAACAAGCCAGGGTCTCCTTTGGCTCCCTTTGGCCTGCTCTGCCAGTCTGGCTGATGCCTGCCCTCCCTTTTGCTATGTCGCTGGAAGCCGGTCCTCGCCTTGCAACCGGCTGGTCCAAAGGGAAGTGGGTCCAGGGGCTCGCCCGGGAAGAGGTCGGTCGCCCTGGCGAAAAGGGAGGGTCCCTGGCTGCCTTGGTTGGTTCTAGCAGGGTTTGAGAGGTTTGGAGGACGCCTGAGCCCTGACACGAGAGCTGTCCGGCGCTTGTGGTGCTGAAACAGAGCCGCGGAGGGAGCGGCGTCCAGAGCCGAAGGCAAGTGGGCCCCGCGCCTCTTCCTCGGGAAGGGCCGACTGTGCAGGGGGAGAAAGAGCACTGAGGGCAGCAATCCGCCCAGGAAGGCGCTGGAAGGAAGCCGGCGGGCGGGCGGGCGGGCGGGCGGGCAGGGTGGCTTCCTCGTCCCTGACCTGGCCAGAGTCGTCTGGGTTCAAGACTCAAGCCGACCAGACCGGGAGGGGAGGAGTGGCGGGACTGGGGATCCGCCTCCGCCCTGTCTCCACGGGGGCTTTCCATGGCCAAGAGGCGCAATGCAAAGGACACCCACCTCTCCACGGACTCGGAACCGGCAGAGGCGCTGCGCGGTGGGGCTGGGGGGAGGCGGAGGGAAGGATCTGGCTCCTGGGACGCACAAGTGACCCGAATCCGAATCCTACAAATATCGTCGAGGGCAATATCCTAAGCTAGAATTATACCCCTCAAGACTCTGATGCGGGTAGCACCCAATCCCGGCCTGGGAGGGGGGGCGCTGCGGGGGGGGGGCAGAGGACCGGGAAGGGGGGGAGGGGCGATGACGTGGCTGGCTCGGGTGGTCGCCCAGCAGCTGAATCCTGCAGGGAAGAGGTAATCCAAGCGGAGACCACCGGGTGGCTGCCCGGATCGCCAGCTGGGGGTGGGTGGGGGGTGTCTAGCAACGATAGCACCGGTCCCCAGCTCGAAGGGGCGGGAAGCAGAGGAGGGGAGGCAGGTCCCGGGAATTGTCCTGCCGGAATCCCTAGAGGTCCCGAAGTTCGGCGGCTCCGGCAAAAGAGCCCCCTGCCCGCCCTCCCCCAGCCTGCCAGGGGCCCAAGGAGTCCGAGGAGAGGCGAGGTCTTCGGGGGTCGGGTGGGCGACCAAGGGGAAAGCCCTGCCGCTGTGACACATCCGTCTTTGCTGTCCAAACGGGGCAGAGGTGGGGCGGTGTCGATCATCACCAGGGTTGGGGCGGGGCACTTACCTTCGGGGCTCCCGGAGTCCGTCGCCAGCTGCGGGGAGGGCCAGCCACGGCTCGCCACCGCACCTCACCCGTCCTCCGACAGATGCCCTGGAGGGAAAGGCGCCCCCCATGACAAGTCCGTTCACTCTGGGGAGACCCCGGGCCAGGCGCCTCGCCTCCCGTCGACGGACCGCGAGCGTGAGCAGCACCGCCGCCGCTAGGACCAGCGGCAGCAAGCCCGGACGGGCGGGCGGGCGGGCGGGGAGGCGGGAAGGCGAGCGGCGTCGCGTCTCTGCCATCGCGGCGGCGGCGGCGGCGGCGGCGGCGGCAGCTGCTGACCTGCATTGACGTCATTGCGTCATTAGGTTTCCCCTGGAAACACGGAGGGGCTAAAAATAGCAATCCACCCGTTCAGCCCCGGAGAGCCGGGACAGACCGGCCAAGAGGAGCCGGCTCCCCACGTCGAGAACGGGGAAGGGAGGGGAGGGCCCGGGCCGACGCCGTGCCGCGGACTCCCCCCCCCCCCACGCGAGCAATGGGGAGCCGCCGCCGCTGCCCGCCTGCCGTCGGAGGGTGTGTGTGGGGGGGGGGGCGAAGAGAGCTGGGGGGGGGGGAGAACCCGAAGCAGAGCCGCCCTTGCCCGCCTCCTTGCCTGCCTGCCTCACCTGCCCACTTCGCCCGAGGCGGCTGCAGGGAGACCCCCTGGCTGTGCCGCCGGCCGCTGCCCCTTCCATCGTGTTGCCCCTCTGGTTTCCGGCCGATCCGCCCCGCTACCCGCCGGCGGCACTTCTCCTTCCTCCGGCTCCGTCTCTCCTGGACGGCCCAGAGCCCTGCTCCGGCCAGGCAGGGAAAGCGCCCCTCGCCTTCACAGGCAGGCCACCCCCCCCTCCACGCGCACACAGGCAGAGCCACTTTGTGGTAAGTAGGCCGGGCCTCTCTTTCAAAAGCCTGGAGGGACCCATAGAATTGATGGGCACATACCACACACACACACACTCCAAACGGTCTCCCTCTCCACCCCTGCTTTGGAATTCCTTGTTTCCCTACCAGACCACTTGAAATGAGGAACCAGGGTCCTGAGAGGCTGAAGTGCTCCCACGATGGCATTTTACGTGTCGCCACTTCTGACCCACAAAGTGAGCCCTTTTCCTAATTATGTCTTCTGTGTGAAGAAGGCCCAAACCAGCCTCCCGGGACACTCGGGCGTGGATCTCAAAGAGGAGGGAGGGAAATTGGAGAGGGAGACACAGGGAGGGAGTGGGAGCCATAGATTCAATGGGACATCTAGAGCAGGCGTTCCCGACCTTCGAGTAGCCCAAGTGTTCTTGGACTCAAACTCCCAGAAACCTTCCCCACCAGCTGTGCTGGCCAGGATTTCTGGGAGTTGCAGTCCAAGAACATCTGGGTTGCCCAAAGGGGGGAAACACTGGCCTGGAGGCTGAAACAGAGAGAGCGCGCGCGGGCCTTCTCAACGCAGGCTGCCTGCCTAACTGGGTTTGCTCTTTGGGGATCGCCCTCCTCCTCCTCCTCCGAGCAACAGTGCAGCGCAGCCTGAAGCCACCGCCGGGCCCCGCGCTCTGCACCAGGGAAGCCCTCGCCCGACGGCCAGGTATGGGAATGGTGTGGCATTAGGCATGGAGACCCCCCGTGGTCTGAGGGGACCCAGCGGCAGGGAGCCAGCCGTGGTCTGAGGGGACCCAGCGGTCAAGGAGAATAGAGAGAATGGGGGTGGGATGGGGCTTCTGGAGGACTTTAGGGACCCTGGGCAGGCAGGAAAAATGGGCCCAGCCAGGAAGGGAAGGGAGGGGAGGGAGGGGAGGGAGGGGCGCCTTGCTTGGAGAGCCAGCGTCTCTGCTTCCTCCGCCACCCCTTCACCAGGGCTCCCGAGGCGCACCTTCCTCGTTGGGCCTCACACACCAGCAGATCCCTCTTTCCTTCCCCTGCTCTCCCCCCTGCCCCACCCCGCAAGAGCATGTCCACCCACCCATCGCCACTTTCCCTTTCTCCCGTGACTCGGGTGTTCTGGGTGCAGGCGTTATAAATAGAAGGCGTTGGGCAGCCTTTCCGCCGCCAGATTGGAAGAAAGAGAGAGAGAAATTGATTGGGGGTGGGTGGGTGAGGAGACCAGGAAGGCTTTCCTCCTGGCCAGCTCCAAGTTAACCGGTGTAACTGGGCTTCTTCTAAGTCCCAGGCACATGGCCCAAAGGAAGACCCCGGAGTCGGTATGGTGGCAAGGCCTGTATTAGGCCAACCAAAAAGGCACAGGAGATGACACTTAAGCTGCAAACCTGAGGCTTGAAGGCTGTCCCCCTAATGCATCCGAAGAAGCCGATGGCAGGCCACGCAGACAAGTGAGAGTCCCTTGCTGCCAAGGGAGAATAAGAAGTGGCTCACCCTTCCCTTCTTCTTCTGGGGGCAATTCTGGGACTGGGCAGCTTCTGGCCAAGGCCACTCAGGCTGGCTCTTCCCTTAGGAGGCCCAGCAGGGGGTCGAACTCCCAATCTCTGGCTCTAAAGCCCCATACCTCACTCCCTGGGCTATCCAGCCCATGCACAAAGGCTTATGCCAAAATAAATGTGGTCGTCCTAAAGATGACACGAAATGATTTCTTTTATTTCTTTTTCTTCTTTTCTTTCTTGGAACAGACGAACATAGCGACTTCTCTGAAAACAGGTCAGTTCAGAGAGGAGCTAGGTAGTTGTGATGGCCCAGTAAGCACAGAGCCTGGTGTTGAAAGAGGGAGGACATGCCAACATGGGTGCGGGGGGGGGGGGGGCAACACCGCAGGAAAGTCCCTATGTGAGTCACCATTGGTGGGGGAACAACTCGCCTCCGCCCCGACCCCCCATGGACCTAAGAGCAAAGCCAGGCTGTGACAGAGGGAAGGAGTCCTGCTCAGAGAGGAGTCTCCCAAGACGTTGGGGGGCTTCTAAGTCAGCCCCAGCCTCTTCAGACTGGGTCAGGAACACAAGGGCAACCTGTGCAGCTGCCCCAGTGGCCCAGACCGCTGTCCCCCTTGTCATTCTGGCTGCTGCCTTTTGCATCCACCCTGAGTCTCAGATTGCCATCAAGGGCAGCCTCACATGACAATAATCTGAATGTGTGGTTGTCAGAGCATGAGACACGAGTAGATTCATGACCTACTGTCTCTGTTGGAGGGTGTTTTGGGCCACAGCCCAGTGATGGAGCCCCACTTTGCATGGAGAAGGTTGTGTGCTTGATCCACCACCGGGCCTCCTGGGTGGCCAGGGAGACATCCACCCGAGATACAGGAGAGACGGGGTAGCTGCCAGTCCAAGTTGGCACTCTTGGACTGGAAGGAGCAGGGTCTGACTCAGGAGAAGGCAGCCTCTTAGGGGGGGGGAGCACAGCTGTTGTTACTCCACATCATTAGGGCATGAGGGTTGGTGGTGGTCTTGAAGGACTCCTGGCTGAGAAGGGGCTGTGCCACGTTGCTGCTGGGAAGAGCATCCTAAACAGGACAGGAAAGCTGCCTGAGAGGGTTTCTCACTAGCCCTTCCCAGAGAAGAGGACTGACATGCAGAGGTGAGCCCTAAAGAGGGGGGGGTGGTCTGTGGGCGCTCTGGGGGAACTGGAGAACCTGAAGCAGCACAAGAGCAGCCCTAGCTTTTGAAGGCATTGCAACGCCTGTGGTGGGGATCTCCAAGCTGGCAGCCTTCATCCAGCCCACCAGGACCTCCAGCCCAACCCACCCACAGACCTTCTCTGGCTGCCTCCCAGTCCCATCCCCACTGAGTAGGGGGCACTGGCAGCAGAGTCACAGGTAGACCCCTACTCCGTGCAGCCCAGGGTCGGCGGCCTGACACCCTCTCAGTGTGACCAGTTCCTTTTGCTTCCACCCAGTGGGAACGCATCCTGAGTTGTGGGTGCAGGAGGAGTGGTTTGGCTGGGGAAAGAGCTAGTCTCTGCCAGGGTGTTTGCTGAGGGAGTTTACGGGGAAGCACAACTGACCACGAGGTCAAAGTCAGTGGCACTTTGGCAGGGACCTGCAGCACCTCTGGCCTATCGGTTTTCCTGCCTCTTCAGGGAGTGAGAGCTGGCTGCCCTGCTGGAAGAGGAGAGCCTGTCGGTCTGCACTTCAGCACGCAAGGGAGAGTGGAGCTTCTCTAGGTAAAGCCAAACAGACTTCCTTGGAAGAGCCAAAGGAAAGACTGTAAGAACTTTGAGGAATGTGATGCAGAGAAGCAAGACTGTGAGGAAGCATGTGGAGCTCCAGAACAGACGCTGGCCTATTGCAACAGGGCAGCAGCTCTAGGCACTCCCTATGGACAGTGATGCTGAGTAGCTGAACAGGTGCCGTGGGCAGCAGAGGGCACTGAATGGGCTGTGGAGAGTTCTGTGGATGGAGGGATTCCTGCCCCTTCCCAGAGGAGGGAAGAGGAGAACTGTGGTGGCAACAGACCATGACTCCTCAGGGAGTCACACCTAGCAGTTGGCAGGCCTGACAGGCTGTTTCAGGAGGTCTGCCTTTGCCATGGCTTAGAGATCTAAGAGACAACAAAGAGCTTCCCAAAATTCATGAAGCCCATGGACCACTATTACGTCCTTCTGATCTTCATGGGAACCAATGCCAGGTCTTGACAGAACCTTCAGCCCATGGCAGATGACCAACGAGTCCTCCTGGGCAAGAAGATGGAGGGCCCTGGGACACAGGTCATTGCTTCCTCACTCTTTCCCATTGGAGGCCATGGTCCAGAAAAAGAAGCAAAAATGCTGGAAGTCAACAACTAGTTGTGCAGATGGTGTAGCTGTGAAAGGTTGAACTTCTTGGACTATGATCTGTTTCTCCATGAAGAAAGACTCTTGGTAAATAGTGAATTGCAACTCCCAGGGGTCAGGAAGGAATGTGTTTGTTTACCAGGAGTCTTGCAGACCTGGCCATAAGGCTTTAAACCAAATCCATCAATGGGTGGATCAAGTATTCCAGAGGACAGGGAGACACAAAGTGCTGGAGACAAAAGTGCCAGTGATGCAGCAGAAACCAGGACAATGGCCGGGAAAGGCAAGAAGAAGGCAGCTGGAGAGAATGGTCCCTAGTTTTGAATGTCTCGGAATAAATGCACAGAGCCCTGGAGACAAACAAGAAGTGCTTGAACTCTTGGCAGAGGGAGGCAAAGAGGATTTAACAGGCATTACAAACCCCTAGTAGTAAGAGATTCATGACTGGAATGAATAGACTTTTGCATAAATTACAGGAAGGGCAGAAGAATAGCACTGCATATAAAAGAGGTGTACAGCTGTGACTAGATCCATGAGCTGGAACACAGAATGCCAGCGGGCGGCACTTGGATAAAAACCAGTGGAGAGAGAAAAAAGCAGGAACATCCCTGTGGAGACTCCACTATAGTTCTCCTAACAAGGCTAAAGATCTGGATGATGCCTTCCTAGATCAGATAACCAAATATTCAGAGAGGCAAGATGCTGTAGCAAGGGCAGACTTCAGCTACCCTGGTGTCCGCTGGAAGTTCAACTCGGTTCCAATGAATTCTGTACTTGACTTGCTGACCAGTTCATCTTCCAGAAGGTGGAAGAAGCAACAAGACAATCATATATTCGGGATCAGTTCCCAACCAACAGGGAAGAACTGGTTGGCAAGGTGGAAACAATGGGAACTTTGAGTAGAGATGACTGTGCTCTGTTGGGATTTGTTATACTGAGAAACAGCGTGTGTTTAACGAGCACAGTGGACTTTAGGAAAGCTGGCTACAATAAGCTTAAGGAAACACTGGGTGAGAACCCATAGTCCAGTGCTCAAAGAGAAGGGAGTAAAGGAAAGAGAGGAGTATCTTATGGAGGAGATACGGAAGACACACTCTCAAACAATTCATGGGAGAAAGAAAAATTAGAGGCATCTGAAGAAAAAAAAACTCTGGTGGCTTCAGATGAGCTACAGTTTAAAAGGGCAACCAAGAAGGAACGGAAGGTGAGCTAAATCCTTAAGTAAGATTGTGAATTAATAGCCAGAATCTGTAGGGAGAAGGTCAAGAGGGCTGAAGGTCAGAATAGCTCAGGTTTGCAAAAGAGGTCAAAAATAACAGAAAGGGTTTCAGAACATCTTGACTCATGGAGGTTAAATGGGTGGTGACCATGTGCCATTCAGTGGCTTCTGACTTATGACCTACAAAAGGTCCCGTATTGAGAGGGAAATGTTCTGTACCAAGCACATGTAAACACTCTGCTTCCTGGGTGTCATGTCACAGGAACAACAGATAACATCCTGAACTTACACTCCTATTACTCACAGGGTAGCTTATCATATCAAGGTGGGCTACATCATGGCCCAGTCAGCAGCAGCTTCTCCCTGCTTCCCCACTACAGTGTTTCCCTTTCCTTCCTCAAAATGAAGACGGGAAGGCAATGAGTTTTAGAGCAAGAAAAGTGAAGTATTAGAATGACACAATATGAGAATGCATGCAAAAGCAGATTGTAAAGTGCAATGGTAACAAATTTGGTACAAATCAATTATCAGAATGTAAAACGGCTAACAGCTGGATATGGGTGCACACTCAGTACAAAACTAAAAACAGGGCGTTTAGCTAACATATGAGACAGGACTTAGAATCATATGATCATAAAACAATTGAGTTTGAAGGGACCTGAAAGGTCATAGGGTCTACATCACCCCCACTTGATGCAGGAATCCAAATGAAAGCAAATCTGATAGATGGCTGTCCAGTCTTCTCTTGAAGGCATCCAGTGTTGGAGCACTCACCACCTCCTGAAGTAACTGGTTCCATTGTCGTACTCCTCTAACAATTAGGAAGTTTTTTCCTGATATTCAGCCTAAATCTGTAGCTTGAGTCCATTATTACGTGTCCTGCACTCTGGGATGATAGCTCAGTGGTTTAGGTCTCTGGCTGCAGAGCCATAGGTTGGGAGTTTGATTCCCCCACGGTGCCTCCTTGGGAGGGGCTGAATTTGATGGTCCATCGGATCCCTTCCAGATCTGCAGTTCTAAAATGATTGTGATCGAGAACAGATCCTGCCCATCATGTGGCTGCAAAATAGGCAGATGCTATTTTAGGATGCTTTAACAGAAATCTCCAATTCCCGTGAGGTAACTAGTTCTCCTCTATTCAGCACTGGTTAGGCCTCACCTTGAGTACTGTGTCCAGTTCTGGACCCCACACTTTAAGAAGGATGCTGACAAACTGGAACAAGTTCAGAGGAGGGCGACAAGGATGATCAGGGGGCTGGAAACCAAGCCTTAGGAGGAAAAGCTGAAAGAACTGGGCATGTTTAGCCTGGAGAAAAGAAGACTGAAGGGAGATTAGCATAGCACTTTTCGAAGACTTGAAAGGCAGGATCTGTTCTCAATCATCCCAGAGTGCAGGACACTTAATAATGGGCTCAAGTTACAGGAAGCCAGATTTAGGCTGAATATCAGGAAAAACTTCACAACTGTTAGAACAGTATGACAATGAACTAGTGAGGAGGAGGTGCGTGCTCCAATGCTGGAGGCATTCAAGAGACAATTGGACAGCCGTCTGTCAGATATCCTTTGATTTGTATTCCTGCATCAAGCAGGGGGTTGGACCTGATGGCCTTAGAGGCCCTTTCCAAATCCATTATTCTAGGATTCTATGAAACTGGCTGTGCTTTAGAATCACCCCACTGGTTGTCCAGAGAGAACTACACAGATCTAATTGCTCCATATACCAAATCTTAGATAAGTTCCAGCTGTATCCACTCTGGCAATGTAATATGTTTTAAAAGCAATCTTAAAGACTGATGAACCTGCCACAGATCTAAGAATACCTCTAACACTTTTTGAATTTACTAGAACACTTTCCAAAAATGAAATGAAATCAAGGTTGGCATTCAGACCCTTTGAAAAACTGGATTCATTATTAAAAAATCCATTCTGCCTCCTTTCCGAAAAATGTATTATAAATTCTACCGGCATGCCTAGGTGTTCAGAAGATATGAAGAACCAAAACTTGAAACCAGAATCTGTAAAACATTGTACGAGGGCTGCGTCCAGCATTTGTCTCCTAATTTTAGAACAGGGTTCCCTCAGGTGCACAAGCAAAGCAAAAAAGCGTGCTGCTTATATACCGCCCCATAGCGGTTCAAGCACTCTCTGGGCAGTTTACAAGTTAATTAGGCAGGCTACACAGTGCCTGTCCAGAGAGCTGGGTACTCATTTTACCAGATTCGGAAGGATAGAAGGCTGAGTCAACCTTGAGCAGCTACCTGGAATTGAACCCCAGGTCATGAGCACAGTTTTGTCTGCAGTACAGCAGTTTAACCACTGTGTCACGAGGAGGGCAGGAACAGTCTTGCAGAACGTTGGACTCGAGGACCTTCGAGGCCCCTTCCAACTCCGTGATGCTAGGATTCTAGGATTTCTTGTTCTTCCGGATCCTATGTGAGGTGGTCCTAGTTCAGTCTGGTGGATGTTTGTCAATAGGCCGGCGTTTATAGGTTATTTTCTTGACAGAAAGTGAAAAATTAGAATACTTCAAGGATCAGAAGAGACATGTAAAAGAGCTCTTACAGGAATGACCACAGCCTGTATTTCTGCTTCCATGTTTACAATGGGGGAGAGGGCAGAGGGCAATGGCTTTTCATTCCCCCCCAGCCAGTCTCAATGCAAGAAGGCTAGTGTAAACAGGCACTTTGGTTGCACAGGTGGTCCTGTGGCAACTCCCTTGTTGTGATAAGACAGGTATGCCCTCCATGCAGCATCAGGTTCCATGGATCACCCCCAGCGGACTCAGTGGGATTCCCCAACATGGGGGGGGGGGTTCTGTGCTTCATTTTGTTATGTTGTATCATGCTCCCTCCCTCTCAATCATCAAGACAAAAAATCTTCTATTATGTTGGTGACCACCTGTCTTCATCAGGCCTCAAAAAAGTGCACTCAAGGAGCTTCTCCTGGTCCAAAACCTCCAATTAGCACAGGTCTTTGTCCCTGACAGCCCTGCCGAGGTCTTGCAAACTCAAAGCCACAGCTTTCTTAGCCAAGTCAATTAGTCTTTTATTTGCTCATCCTCTTTTCTTGTTCCCTTTAATCTCCCCCATTATGGTTGAATTTTCCATTGACTTTTATCTTCTCATGATATGGCCAAAGAGAGCAATAGTCTCATTTTAGTAATTCTAATTTCCTGGGAGAGTTCAATCTTGGTTTGATCTAGGACCCACGTATTTGCTTTTATGGGTGTCTATGGTATCTACAAAGCTCTCCTCCAACAACACATTTCAGATAAAGCAAAGCAAAGTGTGCTGCTTGTATGCCACCCCACAATAATTAAAGCACTCTCTGGGTGGTCTATAATTTTAATTCTGCAGGTTAAACATGGTGCCCATCCACCCACCCAGCTCAATTCACTGACTTTGGAAGGATGGAAGGCTGAGTCACCTCAACTTAGCTACCTGCTCAATAACTCTGGGCTTTGTGGTTGTTGTTGGTTTTTTGTTTTTCCCGATAGCTTTCTTCTCTGCCTGGCCTTCACATCCATCTTCACAGTCATTGGGACAGGGTGGATGATCTTGATCTTGTTCTCTGGTGACACATCTTTACACTTAAGGATCTTGTCAAGTTTCTTCATAGCTGCCCATTCCGAATCTGAGTCTTCTTCTAATTTCTTGGCTGCAGTCTCCATTTGCAATGATGACTGAACCAAGGTGTACAAAATCTTCAACTATTTTGATTTCTTCCTTGTCAGTATTAATGCCATGCAATTTTTCCTGTTATCATTTTTTTCTTGACTGTCTTGCCATTTCCTCTATATTGTTCTCTTCTGCCAGTTAATATGGGGTCCTCTGCATCGCTTACGTATCTCGGTTTCCCCCTTACGTTTGCTGGATTCCTGCAGTGACCTTCTTCCCTCTGACACTGAGATGCCCTGCCTTTTCTTCACTCCCCAATTCCAAAGGACTCCACTTCCACTAACTGGATTGGATCATAAATGGGATCAGCTGGATGAGAAGCTGTAGGTGAGCTCACCGTGAGTGCGGCTTTCCTGTGACCGGAGATCATTATCATTTACTCCACATTTAGACCATTGCTGAAATTGATATCAATCATCTTGATGTTGCTGCAGTGATTAGTATAAGGCAGCAGGTTTCCTCAAGAATCAGCTCTGCCAGAATAACTTTGTCTCTCTTCTTTTCCTGGATTATTATTTTAGGAAGCAGGGATGATTTTTATAGCGATATCTACAAAGCATTTATCAAGTCACCCATGATGTTTTCTTTAGGAAAACCACACACACAGTCACCTAGGGTCCCTCATTAAATTGAGAGAGATGTTCCATGGATTGCCGCAGGGCTCTGTTCTGGAAATGGTTATTGTCCACATTTTTATCAGAGACTTAGAAGAAGAGTGTAGGAGAATTCCCTACCAAATTTGTATGGGAACCATGAACACCTCAGAGGGCTGAAGTGGAATTCGGAATGACTATGGTAAAGGAGGAAACTCAGCCAAAAAATAAAATGAAATGAAATCCAGCAGAGACAAAAGCAAAGATCTGCATTTAGACTAACAATATAAAAGGCACAAGCAACAGGTAGGAATTACTGTTGGAAAAATAGCAATCTTGCATGCACTAACACTGGGGAACCAGTGGGAGGGTTTTTTACAACCAAAGGCTATTGCCCTTTGGTGCTAATTTGTATGGTAAAGTTCTTTTCTCACCTCTGGCATTTGGCCAGCCCCTTTTTCCTGTCTCTTGGTTCCCATTCTTCTGTGCACAGCCCTCTTCTTCTTCCTTAGACTATCATCTGAAAAGCAGCAAACATGCAGGGCCTCCCGCATGTGGGAGACTCCATTTGACCTCTGATGGTAACTGCTGATGGCAACTGTAAGCAAAGATACTTTTGCCTACTTTAAAAAAAAGTATGGCTTTTACTAGAGGAAGACCTAGATGTTGTGTGCAATTGAGGGTGATGGTGAGACTGGGCTGATCTCTCCATGTTTTTTTCTCTCTCTTATACTCTGCTAACTAAACAAATAACCAAACTCCCAGAAACCTTATGCCGAAAACCCTTAACATTCTTTGTCTTGGCAGAAGTCCATTTATAGAGGTCTTGGGACCATGATGGGATACGAGCTGACCCTGAAAACAGCAGTGGGAGGCAGGTACAAAGGAAAGGTGATTACAATGTCAGGGTACGTTAAGAAAGCCATCGTTTCCAAGTCGCCAGATGGAGTCATTTCACTTTATTCAATCGCAGCTCAATGTAATCTGGAGTGCCCAGCCAAAATCCGAGTGCTGCACTTTAAGAAGGATGAAGAGAAGTATAAATAGCGTAAGAAAAGAGCAGCAAAGATGATCAATGGAGTGAGAGCAGGCTGGATGAAGAAAGGTTTATAGAGCTGCGAAGGTTTAGCTGCAGGAAACTCAAGGAGAAGGCTAGCTACAAGGAAGCATTCTGCAAATTCTTAAGGGTGGGGGCAGTGGCTTGTTCTTTGCTGCCACTCAGAGCAGAACAGGATTTAAGATGCTTGAGTCACAGAAGTTAGGTTCTGGTTGAACACTGGAATGAATGTCTTGATGACAGACAAGAAAGAAACACAGCCATTTCCATGACCAAAATTAGAAACCAGAAGATTTTCCTGGGCAACTAAAACACCACAAAAAGGAAACCTTTTGGGTTCTCGAGAACTCTTCATCAGCTGGACAGGATAGAACTTGACTTCTGGGCAGAATGTTGCAGAAAAGGACCTAACCCTAACCCTAACCCTCTGGGTGGTTTCTTAGTGGCCGATGCAGATGAAAATAAGACCAGTGCTGATGGGACCCGTGAGCTCCAGGGCTGGGCTGGGCTCTCCCTCACAGGAGGGGTTCAAGCAGCGGCTGGGGAGTCACCCATCAGGGAGACTCTGGCCTTCCTTCCTCAAGAAGAGGGTGAGTTGGTGGCTTAGAAGATGGCCCCTGATTTGATGATCATATGATGTTTTAAGGAGGCTTAGCAGTCACATTACCAGACGTTTGCTGTTAGAAGCAATGTTGGTTTTGGGTTTAAGCCAGTGCTATCGCTAACTAGAGGACCGAGAGAAATGAATGGGACATGGTAATCCCAGGTAACAGACGTTCAATCAGTTTCAGTGTTGACACTAACAGGGGAGTTAGCCTTTTGTGTTCAACTTTCACTTGGTCACTGGATGCTATCGTTTCGCTATCACTTTGTATCCATGAGGTGCCGTATTTCTCTAAAAGAGAGCCAGGGTGGTCTAGTGGATTAAAGCAACTCAGGAGGCCTGGGCTTGAAATCTTTCTCAACCAAGAACCTCAGTGGGGGATGGCAATCGTGAAATCAGCCCTTAAATGTCTTGCACACTTTGAAAACTCTACTAGGGTTGCGACAAGTCATGGGCAACCTGAGTCTTCCAGGGTGGGTGGCTCCCTTCTATGGGCTTCAGGTCAATTTCTGTGAAAATGTGAAGATGCCCTGTAACAATTGAGCATCCGGTGATTTCTAAGGAGACCACCTTTGCGCCACCTGCTCTCAGACCCCTCTAGACCTCCCCCAGGCTGTCCTAATGTTCCTGCACTTTGGGAAAAGAACTAGGGAAGAGCCAGGAACACAACCACAGTCCTCCTATTTCTTGTCTCCATGTTCTTGCCCCCAAAGCTGTGGGGTCAGAGAGCCCTGGTAAGACCATCTACTGTGATTAGGAACTGGAACAGTCTGTAATGGATGATGAACCCCCAACACACACCTTCCCTTTCCTCCAGATCTAACTCACAGATTTTTCCTTCTACAAAGAGTCTGAGAGGAAGGCCTCTGGTTTTTGCAGGCACGGTTTCTATTCCCCTCTGAAAGTGAACGACAAGGAGTGCTTTTGCGGGCAGTTTGTGTTTAGCTGACTGGAGAGGAAGTGTCTCCCACACCTCTCTGATTCAGCCCACTTTGGTTTGGGATTTGGCCAAATCAGAAGCCTCCTCCAGCAGCTTCTTCGGCCTCTGTCTTCCATCAGGTCCCTTGAGCCCCTCATTCTGGAAAGACTCTGAAAGCAGCATCCTAGTGCTAGCAGCTTGGAAGGGCTTCTTGATTTCATGCTTCTGCCACTCACTGGCTGCTGGCAGCTGGTTCTCCTCTTCATCCCTGGGGGCTCTGCCTGGTTTTACCCCTCCCATCCTCCTCCAGAGTCTTGTCCTCATCTTCTCAAATGATGCAAACTGGGGGGGACTTGTTCTTCCAGTCCCCCTGGCTCTCTTTTCAACAGAACGAACAGCACATTTGCTGGAGCTATCAGGCAAGAAAACCAGCATCGAGGGGGAAGGTGGGCACGCATCCACACGTTGCAGTTTCCCAGCACCGAGTCCTCCCATCCATCTGCTTGCCTGCTCTCTGCACCCTCCCCTCAGCCCTGAGGCTCCTTCCTTCCTGTGCTTACTGCTTGAAAACAATGGTGTGCTCTTGAGAGGTGATGCTGCTTAGGAGAGGATGCAGCACAGGCCTGTTGGCTCACCTGTGAACAAGCAATGGAGTGGGAAGCTACTCAAGCCATCCGCCCCTTGCAGTGACCTTGGCTGAGACCGATGGCAGGAGAGGTCCATGAACCTCTTGCCAAGGCTCCCTGTTTCTTGCTCTGGATCCATAGTGGTTGTGTTGTGCTTAATGAAGTGTTAATGCTCTGGTTTTGGGGGATCTTTTTAATGCTGAAGTTAGAAACGCTACCACCAGAACAGCCTCCCTCCAGCATGCCAGCAGCAGCTGTAGCAAGCCACACTCACAGCCAACTGAAAGCTGTCTTCTGTGGGGGTTTTTTTTTTTAAGCTTACTTGTACTTTTCTGTGTGCAGTCTCTCCAAAAGCCTACTGGTGTTCCAGGAAGCCTCCTGGAAGGGCTACTGTTGTCATTTCTAGGAAGCCGTAACAGTTGGATGCTCTGACACTTTAGCTGTGAGAGAACCCTTGAGCGATAGCTCTGTACAGCACTGCAGAAATTGCCTTCAGGAGGCTGCTTCCGAAAGGGCTTTTGGTGCGTTCTGAAAAGCCGTCCGCTTCCGGCACAAGCCTAGATTCTGGTAGGAAGAAAAAGAAAAGTTGGCCGCGTGCAAGTGAGGCCGGACCCAAACATTTTCACTGCAGGAGGGAAGTCTGATCCCTCATCCAGATTGTAGGGGGCAGTGGTGGTGCCGTTGTTACCCCTGGATGTGACTAATTACTTTGTCAGGTGTTACTTCCATGCTCTGGTCTGGGCACCATTCCTGGCCTTCCTACTCTCCGAGGAGCCTCAGCAGCCTGGCTTCTTATACTCAGGATGGCACAAGGACCGTTGCCTGACAGGGCTCGGCGGCCACTGCCGTTCTTGCAGGACTGGGAACTGAGCAAAGAAGTACAAGAAACCCAGAAGCTGAGATCTCTGAGGCACAAAGTGTGAGTGTGCCCTTATATGAAGTTTCTTCTTCCCCTCTTTCCTTTTCTGACATCGTTTTAAAAAAAGATTAAAAGTGGATCAGGAGACTAGAAGCCAAGCCCTCTGAGGAAAGACTGAAAGAACTGGGCATGTTTAGCCTTAAGAAAAGAAGACTAAAGGGAGATTAGGATAGCACTTTTCAAAGACTTGAAAGATAGTCTAGTCCTACAGAGGAGGGGCAGGATCTGTTCTGTCATCCCAGAGTGCAGGACATGTAATAATGAGCTCAAGCTATAGGAAGCCAGATTTTGACTGACTATCAGGAGAAACTTTCTAACTGTTAGAGCAGTACGATGATGGGACCCATGACCTCAGGGGGAGGTGGTGAGCGCTCCAACGCTGGAGGCATTCAAGGGAAAATTGAACAACCATCTGTCAGATCTGCTTTGAGTTGGGTTCCTGTTTTGAGCAGAGGGTTGGACTTGATGGTCTTAGAGGCCCCTTCCGACTCCATGATTCTCGGATCCTGTGATTCTAAGAGCAAGACATGGGTTGGTATGACCTTGAGGTTAAGAGTGCTATTTTCAGATCTTGGCTGCTGAATACCCTTGTTAGTGCCCAGGCTGTAAAGATTCCATGGCCATCAGTGAAGGTCAAGTCCCTGGATCCACAGAAGAAAAGACCAGCAGAAGTAAAAAAAAAAGAGAAGATTCTCACCTGTTGACTCTCTGGCCCTGCCTCAGCAGGTTGATTCCTGTCGGAAGGAGACAGCCAACCATGGATTTGCATGGGACCAGAGGTATGGAAGGCAGAATCTGGCTCCCGAAAATTATGTAAAGACCTACAGATCCAGCCTGAAATAAGCTCTGCAGCCTCTTCTCTCCTCCCCCCCCCCCCCACTTCTTTTGGCTGCATTTTGGGATCTTGAGACAAGGT
Organism: Intellagama lesueurii; assembly: GCA_037013535.1. NCBI lineage: Eukaryota > Metazoa > Chordata > Lepidosauria > Squamata > Agamidae > Intellagama > Intellagama lesueurii. The sequence goes on along the minus strand of JBAJHW010000005.1, from coordinate 484,250 downwards.
GTCAACATTTTTCAGATTTTGGGAAACCTGGCTTTTTCATCAGCTCCAATTGAATTCAATCCTCAGTCGTCTTCCTGTTTTTGTTTTCATTTGTTTGTGATATTATCTATGCATTCTTTTATTATTTTAGTTTCCATGTTTTCTTAATTATTTAAACCACCCCAAATAGTATTTCACTAAGTTGGGCAGTCTACAAGCTCAATAAATATTTTAAAAAAGAAAGAAAGAAAGAAAGAAAGAAAGAAAGAAAGAAAGAAAGAAAGAAAGAAAGAAAGAAAGAAAGAAAGAAAGAAAGAAAGAAAGAATGAATGAATGAATAAAGGACATTAGAGGGAAATGCACACACTGAGCATCTCAGGCTGAAGAAGTGGACTTGGCCAGAAAAAGCTCACTTTAAAACAGAGCAGCTTGTCTTTAAGGTGGCAGGACATTTTGCCTTCTTTATTCTTTATTCTCTTTTTGTTTTTGGTCTGAAATGCTAGCACAGACTGACCCGGCTACCTCTTCTAAAATGACATGGGTAGAGTGCGTTGAGCAGCCCTCTTGACTGTTGTGTTCCTGCCAGGGAGCAACTCCTGTCTGCGATCGGCTGCTCCTTCCTATGAGATTGCTCCTCATTCATCCCACCAACCCCTGCTGAACATCCACGGTCAGGTCGAAGCCATCGGATCCATTACCTCAGCACAGGAAGGGATCACTTAATGGAATTGGTGATCAATAAAAGCGAGGGCTGTTGGTGGAAGCCCAGCCAAGCCCTGCTAAGCCAACAACCAGGCATTTAACAACTCAGCCCAGAGAACCATGCCCACGAGCCACGATAACGAAGACGAGGTGTCAGAGACCACACGCAATCCACATCCCATTACAGCCGTACATTACAACAAGGTAGGAAACAAATGGCCTGATAATGAAGTCTGTAAAATGTCATCTAGTAATAATCCATTATCTCTACTCAATGGGCTCTCCAGCGCGGGCGAAAGCACTTCCGTCGCGGCGTACATCAATTGATGGGCTCTATTAAATGTCAGATACTGGAACTGTGTGTCATCCGATGCCAGGCCCCGAAGAGGAGCTGCAGAGAAACGTGTGGGAAATGCAAAGCAAGCGGGGGACGACCCTCTTTTCATTTGTATTGTGTACGTATGGAGGGGGCACCGGGGCTCTGAGGACTGCCGCAGAGCAAGGAGGTTCCAGAGAGCGTGCAGAGCCTTCGACGGTTCACCAGGGCATCAGCATGCCTGCCTGCCTGCCCTTGGGATTCCACATCCAGCCCTGGTCCCTGTGCCTTGAAAAGAACAGTGTAGACCTGGGAAAGGTGCAGGGAAGGATTAGACCGTGGTGCTGCATAGCAGACTGAAACAACCTCCCTTCAGAAAAAGACAAGTCCCGGGCAGTGCCCCTGGGTTCCCCTTGCCTTGAGGCAACATTTGCTGCCTTGGTGGGCTGCCACCCTCCTGAGCTCTCCCAACTTCCAGGCCCATCTTACATTCCCATCTTCTGTGCAGCTGGATTAGGAGAGGGGGACGTATAAATGCTTTAAAAATTAACACATAAATAAACAGTGCAGGTATTCTCTTCGAAAGCAGTTGGTTTCTTCAACTGTTGTGTGCCTTCAGAAAGAAATCAACCCAACGAGCCAGTTCTTCCATGGGAATAAAGTGTTCTGTACATTTTGAGTCAGCCAAGCTCTTCCCCTTTTAGAGCAGGAGCTACTGAGCAATGGGAGGAGATGCTGGAAATAAAACTAGCACGTTGTAGAAGCAATGGGGATAGGAGAGGAGCCCTGCACCTGGATCAGAGCAGGTGCATCTCTCATCCCACCTGCAGTCTCCCAAAGTGGCCACCAGCCCATTGGAAGCCCACCAGGAGGACATGAAGGCAATTCCTGTGATGTGTAGCTGCTGTGCATGGTATCCTTTCCTAATGGCCCAGTCCCTTCTTGTTTTGAAAAAGGTATTTGAGGCCTCAAATGGAGGTGATGGTGCTGAATTACATGGCAAATCACAGGGACCAGAATTCTTCCTTCTGGGAGATCTACCTGGCAGAGCCACAACTTTTGTTGTTTAGTCATTAAGTCATGTCCGACTCTTCGTGACCCCATGGACCAGAGCATGCCAGGCCCTCCTGTCTTTCACTGCCTCCCGGAGTTTGGTCAAATTCATGTTGGTCGCTTCGGTGACACTGTCCATCCATCTCGTCCCCCGTCTTCCCCTTCTCCTCTTGCCTTCACACTTTCCCAACATCAGGGTCTTTTCCAGGGAGTCTTCTCTTCTCATGAGATGGCCAAAGTATTGGAGCCTCAGCTTCAGGATCTGTCCTTCCAGTGAGCACTCAGGGTTGATTTCCTTCAAAATGGAGAGGTTTGTTCTCCTTGCAGTCCAGGGGACTCTCAAGAGTCTCCTCCAGCACCACAATTCAAAAGCATCAATTCTTTGGCGGTCAGCCTTCTTTATGGTCCAGCTCTCACTTCCATACATCGCTACTGGAAAAACCATAGCTTTGACTAAGCGGACCTTTGTCGGCAAGGTGATGTCTCTGCTTTTTAAGATGCTGTCTAGGTTTGTCATCGCTTTCCTCCCCAGAAGCAGGTGTCTTTTAATTTCGTGGCTGCTGTCACCATCTGCAGTGATCATGGAGCCCAAGAAAGTAAAATCTGTCACTGCCTCCATATCTTCGCCTTCTATTTGCCAGGAGGTGATGGGACCAGTGGCCATGATCTTAGTTTTTTTGATGTTGAGCTTCAGACCATTTTTTGCGCTCTCCTCTTTCACTCTCATTAAGAGGTTCTTTAATTCCTCCTCACTTTCTGCCATTAGAGTTGTATCATCTGCATATCTGAGGTTGTTGATATTTCTTCCGGCAATCTTAATTCCATCTTGGGATTCCTCCAGTCCAGCCTTTGCATCTAAGTTAAATAAGCAGGGAGACGATATACAGCCTTGTTGTACTCCTTTCCCAATTTTGAACCCATCAGTTGTTCCATATCCAGTTCTAACTGTTGCTTCCTGTCCCATGTATATATTTCTCAGGAGACAGATAAGGTGGTCAGGCACTCCCATTTCTTTAAGGACTTCCATAGTTTGCTGTGGTCCACATAGTCAAAGGCTTTTGCGTAGTCAATGAGGCAGAAGTAGATGTTTTTCTGGAACTCTCTGGCTTTCTCCATAATCCAGCGCATGTTAGCAATTTGGTCTCTAGTTCCTCTGCCCCTTCGAAATCCAGCTTGTAGTTCTGGGAGTTCTCGGTCCACATACTGCTGAAGCCTACCTTGGAGGATTTTGAGCATAACCTTGCTAGTGTGTGAAATGAGTGCAATTGTACGGTAGTTGGAGCATTCTTTGGCACTGCCCTTCTTTGGGATTGGGATGTAGACCGATCTTTTCCAATCCTCTGGCCACTGCTGAGTTTTCCAAACTTGCTGGCATATTGAGTGTAGCACCTTAACAGCATCATCTTTTAAGATTTTAAATAGTTCAACTGGAATGCCATCACCTCCACTGGCCTTGTTGTTAGCCATGCTTTCTAAGGCCCACTTGACTTCACTCTCCAGGATGTCTGGCTCAAGGTCAGCAGCCACACTATCTGGGTTGTCCGGGACATCCAGATCTTTCTGGTATAATTCCTCTGTGTATTCTTGCCACCTCTTCTTGATGTCTTCTGCTTCTGTTAGGTCCCTACCATTTTTGTCCTTTATCATGTCCATCTTTGCACAAAATGTTCCTTTAATATCTCCAATTTTTTTGAACAGATCTCTGGTTTTCCCCTTTCTATTCTTTTCCTCTATTTCTTTGCACTGTTCATTTAAGAAGGCCCTCTTGTCTCTCCTTGCTATTCTTTGGAAGTCTGCATTCAATTTTCTGTAACTTTCCCTATCTCCCTTGCATTTTGTTTCCCTTCTCTTCTCTGCTATTTGTAAGGCCTCGTTGGACAGCCACTTTGCTTTCTTGCATTTCCTTTTCTTTGGGATGGTTTTTGTTGCTGCTTCCTGTACAATGTTTCGAGCCTCCATCCATAGTTCTTCAGGCACTCTGTCCACCTAATCTAGTTCCTTAAATCTGTTCTTCACTTCCACTGTGTACTCATAAGGGATTTGGTTTAGATTATACCTGACTAGCCCAGTGGTTTTTCCTACTTTCTTCAGTTTAAGTGTGAGTTTTGCTATAAGAAGCTGATGATCAGAGCCACAATCAGCTCCAGGTCTTGTTTTTGCTGACTGTATAGAGTTTCTCCATCTTTGGCTGCAGAGAATATAATCAATCTGATTTCGATATTGCCCATCTGGTGATGTCCATGTGTAGAGTCGCCTCTTGTGTTGTTGGAAAAGAGTGTTTGTGATGACCAGCTTGTTCTCTTGACAAAACTCTATTAGCCTTTGCCCTGCTTCGTTTTGAACTCCAAGGCCAAACTTACCTGTTGTTCCTTTTATCTCTTGATTCCCTACTTTAGCATTCCCAATCCCCTATAATGAGAAGAACATCTTTCTTTGGTGTCAGTTCTAGAAGGTGTTGTAAGTCTTCATAGAATTGGTCAATTTCAGCCTCTTCAGCATTGGTGGTTGGTGCATAAACTTGGATGACTGTGATGTTGAAAGGTCTGCCTTGGATTCGTATTGAAATCATTCTATCATTTTTGAGATTATATCCCAGTACAGCTTTTCCCACTCTTTTGTTGACTATGAGGGCTACTCCATTTCTTCTACGGGATTCTTGCCCACAATAGTAGATATGATAATCGTCTGAATTGAATTCGCCCATTCCCGTCCATTTTAGTTCACTGACGCCCAGGATGTCAATGTTTATTCTTGCCATCTCCTGTTTGACCATATCCAGCTTACCAAGGTTCATAGATCTTACTATGCAATATTTTTCTTTGCAGCATCGAACTTTTCTTTCACTTCCAGGCGCATCCACAGCTGAGCGTCCTTTCGGTTTTCGCCCAACCACTTCATTAGCTCTGGAGCTACTTGTACTTGTCCTCCGCTCTTCCTCAGTAGCATGTTGGACGCCTTCCGACCTGAGGGGCTCATCTTCCAGCGTCATATCTTTTAGCCTTTTGTTTCTGTTCATGGGGTTTTCTTGCCAAAGATACTGGAGTGGCTTGCCATTTCCTGCTCCAGGTGGATCGCGTTTAGTCAGAACTCTCCACTATGACCTGTCCGTCTTGGGTGTCCCTGCATGGCATAGCCCATAGCTTCTCTGAATTACCTTCACCACGACAAGGCAGCAATCCGTGAAGGAGTGACCCACAACTACAGATATCTAAATTTCACTCACCCAGAGAAAGGTCTGGCTGGAAGGCTTTATGGCCTAGCTTCCTCTTAAAAAAGGAAGCTGCCCTAGTGCTTCCTGGGCGTTGGAGTCCAGAAAGTCCAAATGGCACATCCCTATATCATGGTTTCTCCCAAGGCTTCTGTGCATACTGTGTATCATTTGTGGGGCCAAAATTGGAGGGAAGGGTTATGGGAACATTTGGGGAGGGCAGAAATATTTCAGCAGCTACCTGCTGCTGTTACAGAAAGGTTTGTGCTCAACAATTTTAATACCAGCAGAACTCATAAACATGAGTTTATGGATAAAACAACAGAACACAGAACTCATGTATGTGAATCATTGTATGAGAAGGGAAGAGTGGTTGGTCTGTGCCAGGATCAACGCCTGGCAGGGACAGAGACCAGGAAGTGGTGGCAGAGAGTCCAGGGGTGCCCTCAACCAATGCCTTACCTTGGCCAGTTTCAAATAAAGGAAGCCTGGGGGGGGGGAACAAAGGGGCCCCTTTGCAGAGTTCTCTTGATGAATCAGGGGCAGAAGCAGCCACAGGAAGCCATGGGTCCCCCTGAGTTTTAAAAACTGCTGTAAATCTGTGTGCACAAATGTGTACTGACAGACATCACAGATAAAGCAAAGATTTATGTGTGTTTTGCGTCAAAGCCCAAACACCATCAGATACGACATAGACTTGAAGTATCTCAATTCATTTGCAAGTCAAAGTTTAAAGATAGATAGGGAGTAGGGAATAAGGCAGAAGAGTGATTAAGGTGGAATTGCACAAGGTGTGGCGAGGGGGTGGGAGCCCAGAACCACCAGAGATGTCTGCGGATACTATCATGGGGGAAACCAACAGGTGAGGGCATGAAGACCAGCAGGGTTCAAAGGACAGGATTACTTAGCCCAGGGAGAGCCCCATGGCTGGACCAGGTCAAGGTGGCTCTCCTGATGGCCGTCTGTCCTGTGTCTCAGAGTGGCCAGCCAGGGGCCCTGTGGGAAACCTAGCAGTGGAGTTGGAAGGCCATTGCTTTCCTGCGGGTGGCCTTTCAGCCTTATTGCAGGACAACGGTGGCCCGCCTCTGGTGGCCCCTGGTGGGCCCATGACTAGCAGACACCAACAGGACCTCCTCCCTGTGGAAAGGGTTCAGTCACTCTGCTTGGCCAGCTAAGCCACTGCCCCCCACCTTTCATAGAGAAGCCCCAATGTCTAGGGTTCTTGAAAAAAAAAAACCTCTTCCACACCAGGTGCCATTTTCTAGGACTTTATTCTGTCCCCTGACACACACCCCCCCGCTCCCTCTTTTTCCCAAGTAAAAGGCACCAAATATTGCCATCTTTCCTTACCAGTGAGTCGGCATTATTGTCTCTCCTGATACATTTTAGTTAGCCATTTCCTTCATTTCTGGAGCCTTCGAGCACCTTTTCCAGAAATGGTGGCCAGACCTGGAAATGGCCACACGATAGCTCTGTGTAAAGGGCCCCTGACATAACTGGATGTTTTAATTTTGAGACGCAGGCTCCTGCATGGAAAAGCAGAATTAAGATAAAATTAATTCAGAAATTCTTAATTGCTTCTTGTAACAATGCCATTTTTTTTAATGAATATGCAGGTAACATTGTTCTGCAAGAAGAGGAGCTGCAGGAACCGATAACGTCTGGGAAATCGTCTGCCTTATCGCAAGAGAAGCCTTTGAACACCCTCTTTGCTAGCGGTTGCTAAAAATTCACAAAGAAGTCCTGCCTCCTTCGGGTCGAACCCACCGGCCAGTTTCTGCTTCCCACTGAGGACCCTTCTCAAGCATTGCTTCTATTCTGCCAATGGTTCGTTACGGATTCTGCAGATTTTATCAACAGGCCGGAAGGCATAAAACGGCTGGATGGAGATTATATTTGAGCTAATGTGGATTTTAATGTTCTCCTCACAAACATCCCAGAGAATGAAGGGTTGGCTCTCGTGAGCGCTAATTTAGGGAAGAGAACAAAAGCCCATCTCCTGCCGAGGACCTCCCCTGCTAGCTTTGACAGGAATGGCATTTTGCAAAAATGATTTGTCCCTTCATAAAAACTGAGGAGGGGAAAAGATGGCACCCTCCCCGGGAGTAGAGAGGGTTAGCGGTAGCTGGGTTTCTGGAGCAGGACCTTTCTCCTGTTAAATGATTCTTTTTTCTGTGCATCAAATTCAAGAGACATACAATTTCATCCAAAATTTGATCATGATCCAGTAAACTCATTTTCCCCAACTTTCAGCCCCCTCCCCGATCTAACAGACTACAGCTCCTATGATCCCCAGCCAGCCACCTTGCCCTAGCAGGGGGAAAGGTGGGTGACCTCCTCTCTCCCGCCACCTATCAGAAGTAAATCAATCAATCAATCAATCAATCAATCAATCAATCAATCAATCAGGTGGTTTTCAAAACTCCAGCAGCTCCTGCCCACACAGGCTGGTCCCTGGTCAGCCCCGAGGTGGATTGTGTGGACCCAGAGGGCCCCAGACAGCAGGACAAGGGCAGCTGAGGGGGCAAAAGCTCACACCACTGCTCCCCATAGAAATGAGACCGCCAGCCCTTGGCTTGGGAGTCACACCCTGGAGTTAAGGTATTCATGTCAAAAATACTTACTCTTGTGTTGGACACTTTCAAATTGTTGAAAGTGTCATAACGAACTTTCAAAGGTTACTTTCGAATTGTTATTCCTCAGGTGCATGTCTTGGCAGGTCCCCCTGCTTCACCCAATGATGTTAATTTAACATATTAATTCTGAGCTGTTTTCCACTCCCACACATGCTGCCGCTTGAGCCCAGAAGGCCCATCCACACATCGCCCTGGCCTCCCCAGCGCCTTCTGCTGCCTGCCCAGCACCCGCACCCTAGAAGGTAGAGACAAGCAGGCTGGCAGGGAGGGCAGGCAGCCCATCTCCAGTCAGAGGCCGGTCATCGTGCAGGTGGCTGGCGGGGGGGTTGGGAATGGGGGCACCCACGGACTTCAGAAGCCAGATTTGGACTCAGAGAGCTTGAGCCCCGTCAAAGTCCCAACACAGCCAGTGAAATGCTAGAACAGTCAGCTTTTTGCCATGGAGAGACCCCCCCAACCCCCACCCCACCCCACCCCCATGGGGAGGCAGGAGAAGGACTGCCAGGCCATCACCACAGTAGGCCAGTTTCCTTGGCCAGTGAAGGAAAACTGGCCTCCATGAGCCCTCTCTCCCCAACCAGTTATGGGGCTTCTCTGTGCAAGAGCAGTCCAGGCACAGCTGGGCAAGAGATGGAGCCCCCACCTAGACGCCTTGCGGGAGGGTGGGGGCAAACCAGAGGACGGCACTGTTGGAGAACCCAGTTGCCACCTAGTCCAACCGCCTCCTGCCAACGCAGGCCATCCACAGCTAAAGCTCACCTGATAGATGGTTGTCTAGCCTCTGAGATGCACCCATGAAAGCACACCCTGCTGAGACCAAGAGCTGGACCCAGTCATGGAGGGTCTTGGCCATCCCTGGAGGCTTTCCATCAGCCCCTCCCTCTCCATCACCCCCCCCCCCCCCACTCCTCCTCCATGGCCTCCTAGAGTCGATGGGCCAGAGTCTGCCTCTGGCTTCCCCCCTCCTCTTCTCTCACCTCCATGGAGAATAAGTTTTAAAGGAAAGCTCCTTTAATTGTAACTAGTCCCCTCACCGTGCAGGCCACCCTTTCTTGGTACTCTGACGTCACAGCCCCACATCTCTGGGCACCAGGAGGTGGGATTTCCTGGGGTGGGGAAAGGGTTAGGGCCTGGAGGAGGGGGCCAGGAGGTCTTCCCCTGGAGACACAGTGGCCACTTGGAGGTCAGAAACACCCTCCTGCTGAGACTGGTGTGTTCCTGAGAATCCGGCGTGTTTCACGTCACTGCTGCTGTTCAAAGATGGGCACAGAGATTCGGGAAATCTCCAAAATTGTCCTGAAAATCCCATTGTGGAACATCAGGGTTGTGTTTTTGCTCTTCCCTTGCAATGGGAAAGTTGGCCCCTTGTGTCACCAGAGACACAGCCCGCTCGACTTCCCGGAATAGAAAGAGCAGCAGGAAAAATAAATGTACCGTCCTGCAAGGCAAAAGAGCGACAGCCTGAAAGTGTCTGCATTAACAGAGTTGCTGGAAGTTTAACACTGATTAGTCTGAGAGACAGAGTGAGAGCGAGACAGAGCTGGGGCAGGGAGAAAAGACCTTTTCTCAGCATTTGCAAATGCGGTGAGCCAGGTGAGCCAAGAGGAAAGGCTGAGGGTATTTGAAAGGCAGAGAAAGGAGCCTCTTGCAAAAGGTGGTGGCCCCACTGTCGTCCTAGGGAAGGGCCTGGCCTCCCACCCCACAGGCCTTGCTCCCGGTTCACAGGATGTGGGGGGCAGGTCAGGAGGCTGCCACCAAACCAAATTGGCACAAGCATCTAAGCTTTGCAAATTGATCTTGCTTATAGAGGATGCAAGAGCATCGGAAGGCAGGCCCTCCGGCAATCAGCGCAGGCTGGAAGGAGGAGCCTGAATGGCAGATCAGAAGACTATCAGCGGGCAAGCCTGGCCCTACCTTTAGGCAGAGAGCAGCAGCTGCCTCAGGCGGCAGATACCAGAGTTGTGGGGAGGGATGAGTGAGGTTGAGGTGGTAGGAAGCAAAGCCTTGTGTACTGTAGAACAACCAAGTTACTCTATGGGACTCATGGTTGCCCCCGTCCCCGCAGCCAGTGTTGGAAGTGCTTCCACGGCCAGTCCAGCTGGTTTTTAGGGGGCTCCCAGTTTCTCGAGACAGCTCTGCCAGTGACCCTGTGTTTCAACAGCTATCCTGAGAATGAAGGCTTTGACTGTTCCTATATATATATATTCAGCCTTTAGAGTTCATTGGACGCCCCATCCCCACCCTTTTCAGGCTCTCTCTGACAAATGCTCACGAGCAGGTAGCCCACCCTTTGCTGGTGCCGCTAGACGGAGGAGGCACCTTGGGATGAGCAAAGCCAGACAGACTTCCTGAAGGAAGCCACAGGCTGGAGTTTGCAAGAGCTGGGCAGGTCTGTTGAGGACGGGACCTTTTGGAGACCACGCCTTCATGGGGTCACCATGGGTGGGAGGCGACTTGACGGCAGGTAACTCCTCCTCCTCCTGTTATTACCACTCCGCATCCTCTGCTGTGCCAGCTTGTGCCCGGGGGGGGGGGGGGGCTTGGAAAAGGCCAGGCCCTTTCCTTGCTCCAGCTCCAAGTGGCAGAAGTCAAGGCCACCCCAAATCTCTCTTGAGACCTCTTGTCCAGGAAAGGGTTGTTTTCCCCATTTCAAAGAGGACCCTGGAGGATGACTAGGAATACAGACCTATGCATTACAGGTGACTAGTTATGAGTAATGACTTTCCCCACTAAAAAAGATAGGCTGTATGACTTTGCCATCGTTACTTGATGAGTGGAAACGCCACTGCTCTTGCATCATTTCACTGCAAAAGTAAAGCATTCCTTTTTAAAATTATAACTGCAACCTCTGTGTGTCCTTCCACCTCTCTTGCTTCTTTCCTCAGCACCCTTACTGAGAAATCTCCCTTTTGTCTGCCCCTTTGGGGCACTCTTGGCTCCTTCCCATGCCCTCTGCCAACCCAACAGTTTTGATGGGATCCAAATGGTTTGTCTTCCAAGGAGCGGCTGATTCACTCTGGGCCAATTTGCCGCTCATCCACTCTCATTTCTGTCCGAATGTTCAAAAGCACTTGCATGGTCTGAAGAGTGAAAAGGGCATAAAAACAGGGAAAATAATGGTCATGACCTAAGATGCGGGGGGGGGGGAGGGGAGAGGCAGTGAACACAGTGCCAGCAACAACAACAACTGCTCAACTTGGAATGATGGGCGTGGGTCAGATTTGCTCAACACAAATGCTGTGGAAGGGGGAGGGAATACTCCCAGTGGCAGCTTTGTGTGTCACATGTGCCACCCTCCTCATCGGGAGCCCAGACTCATCCCCAAACTTTTAGCCTCCATGGCTCAGCCACAGCCAGCCACTGATGGGAGCCCCCTCCGGGATGCGAAGCTGAACATGGCTATTTTGATTTTGGAGGCAACAGCTCCAAACAAGAATGTCATGTTGCCTCCATGCCAGTCTATAATTTTTTTCCATCGAAGAAGATCTTCCCTTCCCTGCACTTCTTTTTTCCTTTATTTCACCTGGAATGATCAGCTGTAACAACCTCTTCTTTTTCTTATGCATCGCGTGGGCTAGATATTAAACCTTTCTTGATTTTATATGATGATGATGATCATCATCATGATTTCTTGGTCTCTATCCATCCACCTTCATACTTCTTGGGTGGTCCCCCTCTCAGTCTAAGAAATTCTGAACATAGTGCAAGAAATCCACATTTCAGAGAATCACAGAATCATAGAATTGAGTAAAATCAAACATGTATCTTTTCAACAAAATCCTTGCCTGTGTCGAAAGTCCACCATTCCCTGCCATTCAATAGAACACACAGCACTACACGAAACCCAATTTATCAGGATGTACCAGAGCATCCTGTTGGAATTAATTAACAACTCGACATGCAAATTAGTGCATGATCAGCTGAGAGTCAGGAAGAGCTTGTTGAGAAATAGGCTGGGTCGCTTGTCCGGCGGCCTTCCTTCCCCTGCTTGACCAATTAACTAACAGTCTTTCAGAGTAGACCTTTGGTCTAGATGGGCGGGATAGAAATCTAATAAATAAATAAATTTCTCTGGTGGCAAAAGCCATCCGTCCTCTGCCTTCGAATTACTTTACTGCTGCTTCTTTTTTTCCTTTTTTTTTTAAGCACCAGAAGGTTCGGGCCCAAGAGAGAAGGAGGGCGCTCGGCTGATCCCCTTGCTTATGCCCACCGTGTTTGCTCTCTCTCAAACCATGCAGTCTGAGAGAACCCACTTTTGTCTTTTACTATTTTAACCTTTTTTCTCCATCCTTCTTGCTGAACTCTGAGAGAGCCGATTCACTGATCTTGAGTGCTCTGTCTTTTACTGAAAGTCGAATCAAGCTTGCACCGGCAACTGGCACGTTTCGGGGAGTAAAGTTCTATCTCTTGTTTTAACCTTAAAAGCAGTATCGGAGTAATTACTTAAACTGGTTAAAGGCTTCCGCGCACGTGCGCCTGTTTTTTTAATTGAGGACTTGATAATCAATCTTAACTCCGCTAGCCTTTTCGTTGTGCAAATAAGGGAATTAAAGATATTCCTCACTGCTGAGACTACAAAGCCCATAAGCCCACAACGCTAACGCGTCCCAATAACGGCCCTTGCAGCTTGTCTTTGAAAAAAACACACCCGGGCTCTTACCTCTGCCGGGGATGTGGGCGGGCCTGTCTAGCAGAGTCCAGAGTGAGATGTCCTGTTACCTTCCTTTGGGGTGCGTTGGTTGGTTTTAGATTAATAGCCTCCGCCCCACCCTGAGCCATGCAAAGATGCGCACACGCGCGCACCCAGGCAGACACAGCGCCCTCCAGCAAAAAAGGAGAGCAACCTTCCCGCCGCCCCCTTGCCCTGCTTCCCCCCCCTTTCCCCCCCCCCCCCCCCGCAGCTGCTCTTCCTGCTCCCCGAGAGCAAGAGGGCCGGCCAGCCTCCGGCTCAGGTCTCCCTCCCCTCCTCCGCGGCGTCTGCCCGGACCCGGGAGCTGCTGCTCTCGCCCTCCCCAGCCTGGGAAAGTCCTCTGGAGACGAGCGGGCCTTTCGGGGCAGCCCGGGTCTTTCGGGCCCTCCCCTCCCGGCAGAAGGCCACTGTGCGCCCTTCCTTCTCCCGGCTCTCCCGGCCACCGACCCACCCTCCGCCGCTGGCTGCCCGGCGGAAGGAAGCCGGCGGCCTTTCCCTTCTCCCTTTCTCCACGCGGCACCGTCCTCCCGCTTGCCAATTACCGCGACTGCACAGAATGCCGCCCCGAGTAATTACTGGCTGACCCCTGCTCCGCCTTGCTTAGTCAACAGCTCCGGGCTGGCCTCTTCTCTCCGCGGCTGATGATACCGGGCTGACTCTCTCATTACCCGGCGTCGGCGGCGTCGGGGGCGGGCGGGCTCATTACTGGCCTTTGAGACAGCAGACGGAGCACTCGGCCAGGGCCCCCCTGAGACTCGTGCCAGGAGGTGGGAGGTGTTAGCAGAGGCAGGCAGGCAGGGCCGGGCCTCGTGGGCACCGAACCAGCCCCCCCTCCCCCTCCTCCTCCTCCCCCTGTGCCACGCGGTGGCAAGGAGAGGGGAGGGAACCCCTGAGCCCTGGGCTCCCTATTCAGGCAGGCGGGCGACTCAGCGCCTGATGGGGGGAGGCACGCCTTCCCACCAGCGGTGAGGAAATACAGGAGAACCCAGCCACCTCCCGGCTGAATGAAACCCCCTGTGGGAGCAGGAGGGGGCCACCCTTGGCAAGGCCCCTCCCTAGGAATGGACGAGTGGGCCAGTCTAGCCGGTATGACAGGGTCCTTGCGGGATGAAACCAGGGAGGGAGACTCCCCGTCTCTCCAGGCTCTGTTTGCCTGGTTTCTCTGAGCAGCAGCAGCAGCAGCAGCGAAGACCCGGCAGGCAGAGCTGCAGGAGTCTACCGTCATGCCCGCCCTGCCCCACAGTCTGTGCGGCTCAAGTGTGCACATTTGAAAGGGTGGGTGCCCAGACCAGAGCCAGGCTCCTCTTGGGGCCAGGACCAACCTGCTGATCCACAGCCTCCCTTCCTGACCTAGCTGAGCAGCTGGACTCATCTCCAGGTTCCCGCCTCCCCCCCCCCCCCCGCTCATTGTTCTCGGAGACTTCAACAACACCCACACTGAGGCCCCTTTGCCAGGAGTGGCTGAGAATGCCACGTGCCCCATGGTGACCACTAAGAGTCTGTCCTCAGTGATCCCTGGCCCCATTCATGCCTCACTGTGCGCTATGGAGCTGGCGTTCTGTCATCAGAGAACGATGGTGCTCTGGAGGAAACCTCTACTCCTCTTTCGTCACCACCTGGTGAGGTTTAGACTCGCTGGAACTCACCACCTTTGGGAGCATCAGGAAGTCCCTGCAGGGGGCTGAGGGATCCGGAGGGTTTCCTGATGGCTCTTGGGAAGTTTTCTGTTCGCTTGGCAGGCCGTCCTGCCAAAGCCTTGGTTGATCTCTGGGATGGGAAGGTAGCCCTAGGGGGGGGACCCAGTGACTCCTGGGCCTCCCCCTCCCACAGAAGGGAGCCCAGCTGGCCCCTGGATTTATTAGGGAGATGCTGGCAATGGCACTCGTGGGGTGATGGCTAGAGGGACAGCGACAGAAAACTCAAAGCCATTCTCACCAACTCTAGGCTGGAGCCCCCAGAAGGAAGCCTTTCTTCTCTGCCACCGTGGCATCTGCACAGAGCCCTATGGTGGCACATTCTTGGGTGGTCAAGGGCCTTGGCCTGCTTTGGCCTAAAGGAGGAGCTTGAAAGCCACTCAAAGGCCTGTTGTGAGCAATTTGCATGATGCTCTGCAGGTGTATTTACTCAGATCCACTGTAGTTGATACAGGTCCAATGAATGTAACTTTGGCCCCTGTCTGTCCAGAGGCAACGGCTCCTTTTCAAGCTGTACAGCCTGAGGGTGGGTGGAGGACGCTTGGACTGGAGAGAGCCACCACAGGTATGCTAGATCCTTGCCCTCCCTGGCACCCCGTAAAAGAGGCCACGTGGGTAAGTGAAGTGGTCAAGGCTTCCTCCTATCAGGACAGGATTCCAGCACACCTAAAGGAGGCAGCAGTAAGACCACTGTAGAAAAAGCCTTCTTCAAATGCCACCACACTGGACAATTACTGGCCAGTCTCCAATATTCTATTCTTGTGTAAGGTAGAGGAGCCCATGGTAGCTTCTCAGCTCCAGGGGTTCCTCAAGGAGATGTATGCTCCTATACTAAGGACTGGGCAGGGGGAGTGGGTTCCTTTTGCGTTCTGCTGGCCCTCTCACTGGTACCATGAACCCTCCCAAGCTTCTGGGCTGTCTCTCAGAGATGAGACCTGGAGGCACTCTTTCATGCTGGCTCTGGTCCTTCCTAGAGGGCCACGCTCAGAAGGAGTTGGTGAGGATGCTCTGAGGCTGAACTGTGGAGCGTCCAGACTCCTGTTTTGATGTGGGCATATGGTTCTCTGCCAGCCCTGCGGGCCAAGGAAGCTGGTGCTGGAGAATATCAAGAAACGTCATTTTCCAACCAGCCTGCCTTCTGTTCTGCCTGAGTTTGTCAGCTGTCAGTTAAGCAGCTCTGTCTCCTTCAGAGCAGGTGGGACATCAACCTGATTTGGAGAGACAAGCCTCTCAGAGCAGGTCAGATCTTGCAAAGTGGGCACACCTCAGCGCAACAGAGCCCAACAAGTGGCAAGTGGCCTTTCTTCTCCGCAAGAGTCTAATTTGGCATCTGCTAAGTGGAAGGAAATGCTAATTGCAGCTATTGTTCATTGTTCGCTTTCATCTCCATGTGTTTGTTGTGTGCAAACAAGCTAAATTTAGCTCTACTCAGTTCCATCCATTAATCGCTGTACTGAAGAGACACCTGTCCCTCCTCTACTGGGCTCCTTTTGGCAGAGAGCGATTTCCTCTTCTGGGGGGTCACTGCCATGAAACTCTTCTCTCTCCTCCCCCCCCAGGTGGTGGGCTTTGGCATTGCCAGGAGGAAGCCCAAGACTGGCACTGCAGCTTTGCCTCCCATTGACAGGATCACGAGCAGTGTGGCCTTGGGCCCATGCCCAGCCCATGGGGTTCATTCCAGGGCCTCTGGTTGGACCCTGTGGGATGTGAGGTCTAGACAAGGTAAAGAGGCCCCTCTCGGTCCGATCCAGCCATGGTCCCCCTTCTTCAGCCTCTTGTCACATAGACCAAATTCAGACAATTTTTTCACTACCTCTGGATTAAAATTGGGCCACTGATGGCCACGTGGAATGGATTGGTTTGGGTGGGGGAGATATGTGAGGCCTGTCCTATCAGCCATTCTTGGACCAGGTGATCCTACCTTAGTGAGTAGCCTCCCTCCTCCCTGCCCCCCCCATCCCCATCACCAGGGGCTCTTCTGGGTCTGGGGCTTGTGACTGAAGCCAAAGCTATGCTACCCCGTTCTGTTCTGACAGAAGACTTTTTATGCTGGGAAGGCCCAGGATGGAGCTGCTGTTTGCTGGCATTCACTTCCCCAGGTACACTGCCCACCTCCAGTTGCAGAAGATGTCCTGGAAAGAAAGAAAGAAAGAAAGAAAGAAAGAAAGAAAGAAAGAAAGAGAGAAAGAGAGAAAGAGAGAAAGAGAGAGAGGGAGGGAGGGAGGGAGGGAGGGAGGGAGGGAGGGAGGAGTTGTTTGGGGGGGCCCTTTGGTGGTTTCTGGGTTTTGCCTTAAACTCCCTCCCTTTACTGTACTTCCACAAGTATTTTCTCTCATGTTGGAAAGAAGAGTCCAAATGAGTAACAACTGAGATGCAGTGCTGCCTTTGCTTCCTCTTCACCAGGATCTCCGGGTCCCATTGGCATGGATCTCCTGGCGGTGTCCCAGAAACATAGCATTTTAGAGCTGGAAGGAACCCCCAAGAGTCATCTAGTCCATCCACGGCCAATGCAGTAATCCTCGCAGCTCAAGTCACTCTGACACCCTGCAGCCCAACCTCAGTTGAAAGAACTCACTCAAAAGAGAGCTCCCAGCCTCCCAGAGGAGGCCCTTTCCCACTCCTTGAGCATCCTTCCTGTCTGCCACCCGAGGTGGCCAGCGTGGCATGAAGTGCATCATCAGGTAAGAAGGGCCCTGCCGGGTCTCTGACTCACGACCTTTAAGTGGTAAGAGATTGGTTCGCGAAGCACAGCAGCTCAATCCACAGCACAGATGCAGAGCGTTGAATGGGACTCCAGCAAAAGCAGAGGCAGCAGGATTTACATTCACCCAGCAGCACAGTCTGCAAAAGACATAACGTAACAGGATGAACAGGAGAAAACGGTGGGCTGTGGAGACAGAAAAGAGATTAATCGTAGGTGGCTCAGTTCCATGCAACATACGACAAGAACGGAGACATCAGTCCAGAGAGAGAAGTTGCCTCCTTTTGTCTTGCTTAAGGAAGGCGAAAGAGGATGAAAGGAGCCGAAGTCAAGGTGGGGCCCGACTCCCCAGTTCCAGCCGTTTGGAAAGCAACCCAGTTCAACTCAGATGAGTTCAGAGGCCACCCTCTCCAACTCCGTCCTGAGTCTGAATTCAGAAGTCCAACTGTTGTGCCCCCTTTGGCTGTGATCAGACCTCAGCACGTGTCTAAAGAGCAATAACTTTCCCTCCCATTTGTCAGAAGTGTGAAAAAAAAATCCTTAGAATAGCCATCGACAAAGATGTAAGCCTCTCCTGGAAACTGATAGAGAAACTAATGCAGGGCTTTAAAAAAAAAAAAAAATTGTGCTTTATCCATTTCAATTTTGATCACTGTCTGATTTCTTGGCTTTAAATGGGAGGGATCTTTTACCATCTTGAAGGTTTCTACCCCGCCAAGCTGAAGTGGGGTCTTGATCAATACAACTTTTCAATGGACTTTCTTAAGAGTGCATGTGCCCAAATAAGAGCACACAGAGGGGTGAGCGACCCACTCTCTGCCCTTTGGGTGACATTCAAAGCCCATCTGGGCCTGGCACCATCAAATGATGTCTGTATTTCACGACCTAGAGGAAACAACTCATTCCTACCAATAGGGAAAATACAAGTTGAGAGGGGTGGCTATATCACACCATCGTTTTCAGGGAAGACTTTACATCTGTCCCCAGGTGCCCCTCCAGCTGTGGCACAAGGGACAGCAAGCATTTGAAGCAAGAGAAAGGAGGAAAAGTGTGGATATTCCTGGGGAGTGGGGGGAGAAGAAAGCAGACCCTCACACACAAATTCTGACCTCGCCAATCAAGCCCCTGCAAGAGAAACACAGGACGCTCATCCCACCATCACAGGCACACTGGCTGAAATCCGTTGCCAGAAGTTACACCACGTAAGGCTAAAGATGTCGCCAACCGTGGCAGTTTTACAGAAATTCTCCCACTGGAGGTCCCAAGGCTCCCGTTGGGAAGCCCATCGGGGTTGCAGGGTGGAGGGAAGTCTTCAATTTCTGAAAATCACCACTCCCAGGATAGTTTTACCAGCAGCTGTGATTTCCAGAACTCAAAAAACTGAAATCCTGTTGTACGGTCAGACAAACTTTTAGGCGAGAATTGCTAAGTAATATCCATAGGCGTTATCTGTTGCACATTAAATCATGGGATTCAGCCTGCATCAGAGAAGGTCTAGGGAGATTTCTTAACTTACAGCAATTTGTTTCCAATTGTTATGTCATTTGCATAACTGTGCAACAGAATTTCACCAAAAAACCTGCCCCTATGCCCTCCATGGCTTCTCCATGTTACATTTTTTTTTTAAAAAAAATGGTTAAATTCCTCTAGCTGTGTCACGGGAGGCAGTGGAAGACAGGAGGGCCTGGCGTGCTCTGGTCCATGGGGTCACGAAGAGTCGGACACGACTTAACGACTAAACAACAACAACAACAAGCTGTGTCACAGAAGTGCAGGGATTAACAAAGCAGAATAGCTTCAAGTTCCCAAGAGTAAGCCATCCCTTTTCTCACTAACTGGCATTTATAGTCTCAATAATTCACTCTGAAACATTAATAAGAGAAAGAATATAAACATTTCATTTACTTACAGTTGGGCAGATCAAATTGCATAGTAACAAACATGGCTGCCTTCAACAACAGTTCTCAACAGACTCCAGGGGAGGAAAAAGCACTGAACAGAAGGGAGGGGCTCTCTTTGAAATCAGAGGCAGGAGGGAATGATTGGTCAGTGCTGTTAGTGATTGACAGTCACCCTGGCCCAGTAAGGCCTCTCCCAGCCACACCTACCAGAGGCAGCGTGTGAGGCTGCAAAACCTCCAACACTCCACGACAAAAGGGATCCTATGGGTGTCTCAGGACACGGCAGAATTCTTTTATTTCCAAAAATATTGTTACAGCTGATGGCATCATCAGCTGTACACAGCCTCAGTTATGGAACAGGATTTCCGCCAGGGAGTCTTCGGTCTGAGCCTTCCCTGGTGCCTCGGTGGTTTCGTCATTTAGGGAGGCCTTGGGTGTTCCTGGGGGGGGTGGGCAGGGGGGGCATAGCTTCGTTTCCCTTTTGGCACCAGCACTGGGATCTTTTCCGTTTCTCTTTCCTCAGCTGAGATTGCGGTCTGTCTGTTTAATCCCACGAGTGCCGGATGGAACCCAGAGAATCCGTGATGTGTTGTTTCACCCACTGGACAACAATAATCTCCTCGTTACATCCTGTGGCCCTCTTGTCGCCTCAGACACGGAAGACCTTCCCATCCCATGAAATCCTGGCCATGCCCGACGGTGGCTCAAGGCACAGAACAGCAGGGAACATGACGCCCCACAGAGCCCATGAGAGCCCTCCTGCCTGCCTGCCTGCCTGCCTGCCTTCTTCTAAGCCACCTGCCAGTCAAACAGAGAGTCAGATTCTGGCTTAGAGGGTGGAAATCTCAGCCACCTGCTGAGTTCTCCGGCTGAACACCATGGGACCTGGACCAGTGACCTGGAGGTTCTTGGGGCAGAGCCCCTGGCTTGCGCTGAGGAGACAAGGGAGTGGGGGTGAGAAACATTTCTTAAGGATCACCACGATGCACTGCAAAGGTCAGCGCAGTCTGCTGCTTCTTTTAGAGGCTTTGGGAGGGAAAAGCTGGGAAGGCACCCTGTTTTCTCCATGGGATGTGTTGCCTTGTGGGCAGACGGTGCCTGGCCCACCCCGTGAAGGGACTCCCTCCGGTCTGGATGGGGCAAACGCTTCAAGGGGTGAGGCATGTGCCTTGTTCCTCTGGGAACCCATCCATTCAGGGTGCCTTTAACCACATCAAGAGCTGGAACAGACGGCACGCTTAAATGATATACCATTAATGGAAGGCTTTAATTACCAGACACTGATTCCTTTGTATGTAATTCGATCACCATGCAATAATTTAGCCCTCAAAGTTGCCAATTTAATGTAATTTATTTCCATTTAGTTTTTAATTCAAGTTAATCTGTTCCACACTTCCTCTTCCTTTAGCGGTCGGTGTGGCTCCTGTGACAGTCTCTCCACCGCCACGCGGCTCAACTTGGCCTGTAGAAGACGGAGGGCTTTGCAGGTGTATAGCAGCCTGTCTCCGTCTAGGGAGAAGACGGTGCTTGGAGGTTCTTGTTCGGGAAAGCTGCCAGGGCAGTTTTCCCGGCTAAGCCAAGCGAAAGAAGCCTCTGTCCCCCAGTGAGCTGCAGCCCTCAGCCCTGGCAGGCAGTTCTCGGTCAGAAAATGCTTCAGACCTCCTGAAGGCACAACCTCTCGCCTCGCGAGGCATCACCCAGATTTGCCTTGAGCCAGAGAGACAGAGATGCCATTTCCTCTTTCGGAAATGCTCAGGCCCCGGCCAAAGGTTCCACCCACCCCACCCCACCCAGCTTGGAACTTGCTCATGCCGGCACGTCTGATGGCAGAAGGCCCCCCAAGTGAAAGGGGGCTCTCCATCACTGAGCCATGATTTAACTCAAAGTTGGCTCTGTCAACACAGGACGCATGTCTGGCCTGGGAGTGAACTCATCCACTGAGAGACTGGAGGGCATCACAGCTGTGGTGGACCAGAGCTAAGGCCCCTCTGGCCCAGCAGGCTGCTCCTGGGGGGGGGGGGTGGCCATCCCCTGTCCCAGAGGGAGACCCACACGTCTAGCAGAAGGGCAAAGGCATGCTCTGGCTTGTGCCTTAAGGGGCATCCATGCCAACCCCTGGTCTCTGAGCTGATCGCTGGCATCCTGCATGCACATGCATCTGGGAACCAGAATGTAAGCTGGGACACCAGGTGAGGAGGGGGTCCCCGTCTTTTCTCCATGTAACACATGGTTTCGGTTCGGTTTGGTTTTTAAATGAACTGCCTTGTGTCCCTGCACTGTGACCGTGGGTTCTGTGGTGGGGCTGAGGGAGGAAGGGCTGGCCGGGGGGGGGGGGGGGCTGTGAGTCTCTGGGCGGGTGGAAGGGGCTTCGGGCCACCCGAAGAGAGAGGCTTCCCGCTGCGTTCCTCAGCCTCGGCCTGGAGACCAGCAGGTGGCGCACCTTCCTCTTCTATTGGGTGGCGGTGTTTACCCCTCCGGCCAACTTGGGGGTCCGGGATGGGGGGGCGGTGGCTGAAGGCTTCCCATGCCAGCAGGACCCCCCCCCCCCCATCCTTGCCTATGGGAATGGGGAAGTCCAAGTTCTTGTATGGGTGGGTGGGGGTTGACAGCTTCCTCTGCTCACTTGCCTCCCTTTTTTAAAATCTGTGCTCTGGAGGGTTTCACACATTCCCCCCACACACACATCCAATCTGGAGGCCAGATGGTCGCTTTGGGATGCATCCTGATTCCGCCTGGAGAGATGGCCGTCCCATCGGATTCAGTTGGCACCCAGGGCCCACATCAGTACCCAACCCATTATGTGAAATGGGGGGACCCACCTGCCCTCCAGGGAGGAGTCAGCCTCCCACATTTCAGAGACTGGACTTCAGAAATCTGCCTTCGGTGCACTTTTGAACTTTGCTTTATTTCAAAATGGAAACAAGAAAGAAGAGAAGAGCACCAATGGGTCCACATCAGGCTGATTCCGGTAAGAATCTGGGACTTGACTGAGTCAAAGGCCTGGGTTTCTGGGGAGAGCTTTGGAAAGATGTGCAGATGTGGCCAGCTGAGCGTGTTAAGAATGCGAGGAGCTCTTCCCGTGGGTCTCAGATGGGCAGGGGGGGACCTTTCCCCCCAGCACACACACACACACACACACACACACACACACACACACACACACACACACACACACACACACACACACACACACACACACACACACACACACTTTGTGCCTTGCCTCTCCTGTTTCGAAGGCTGGCATAGTTTGAGGGCATCCCTTACCATTTGGTGCCCCCACAGAGAGGAGCTTGGAAGCAGCTCTGACTTCCAAGCGGCCTTCCTTTAGCGGGGGCTCAGGCACTGTGTGCATTTGCAGTTCTGGGGTTCCGCAGTAGGATATGGGGTGTGCTCCTGAAGGAAAGAGTGCTCCTGCCCCACCGCAGAGTGACTGCCTTTCCCTCACGGATTGAGAAGCAGCCGCTACCCTCCATGCCAGAGGTTGGGGGGTGGGCGGGTGAGGGCAGAAGACGTCTTCCAGCACAAGATGGTGGCTTTGTTTTGTTTTCGTCCTTGGGGAGTCATTTAGCCATGACAGAAGCAGAAAAAGACCGCCCATGAGCCCCTCCTGGGCTCCTCCCCAGGGTCGGCCCAGGGCTATTCCAGCCCAGCTTCTCTCTTGCAAAGCCAGAATAGGATTGATGCCCATCCAGGAAAGGAAGGACGAGCCTTGGTCTCTTGCCAACAGGAAGGACCCTTGAGGGCAGGAAGCCAAAGGCCTGCTTTAAGGCCACGGGCAAGGGAGGGCCAAGGGCACCTTCCATCTGGAGGCATGAGGGCAGGGCCCAAAGCAGTGGGTTCAAATGACAAGGAAGGCGGTTGTGACGTAACCTGAGGAGGAACTTCCTGAGGGTGAAGAACCCTTTGGCGAAGGCAGGGACTGCCCTGGACAGTGGAAGATTTTGGAGCAGAGGCTGGGTGGCCACTTGGAAGAGAGACTTGACCCGAGGGTTTCCTAAATTGGAACTGGGCGGGAGGAGGGGAGCCTGGAGAAGGTCTCCCAAGTCTACCATTCTGTGATTGTATGATCTCCAGAACATAGAAGCTTCTGGATGGAAAGGCCATCAACTCCCCACTCAGGGGAACACAGCCCGGGGGAGGGGGAGGGAACGCGGACAGTATTTTGGTGACTTCAATCCAGGCCTTGGAATGAATGACCGGGCAGAGGCGATGTCCATCCCGACCCACCCTCTTCTCCCTTTCTGTTCCTAGCAGGCAAAGGGGGAGGGGTGGGAAGGGGCAGTGCTGGGGTGGGAGGGGTGCGTGTGTTCTGGCTTCTTCTTGGCTTGCCTCTTGTCCTTGAAAGGAGCTCCCTGCACATGAAGGAGGAGGTGGTGGAAGCAGTGGCTCCAAGGAGCTATTTCTAGCCTTGGCTCAGGAGTGCAGGTGAGAGAAGGCAGCCCGTTTGCCAAGCTGGCCCTGGCACAGAGCCTGCCTTTGCTGCCTCCCCTTCCTTCTCCCTCCCTCCCTCCCTCCCTCCTGAGCTGGTGCAGAAATGCAGGGATGCCTGATTTCCTCCCCAGGATCAATAATGTGAGCAGGAGTAAATAACGCGGACCCAATTTCCCATTCTACTCTTATCTGGCTGGAGTCACAGTATCTGCTCAAGAAAACGAGAGCCTCCCAGCCCTGGGGAGAGGGGGGGAATCCGTCATGCTATTGGGGGGGGCAGGCCACATGGCCCGAGACTTTGGGGAGATGGCTGAGTGATGAGTCTGCCTGGGCCAGGAAGATCTGCCAGGCACCTTATCTCCATTCGCCTTCCCTCCCTTCCTGATTTTTCTTCAGGTCAATCTCTCTGTCTCTCTGTCTCTCACACTCACACACACACACACACCTCTCCCTCAGCGTGTTTCAGTAGGCTGTGCATTAAATTCATTTCTTCCTTTCTTCCTCCATCCTTCCGCCTGAAAAAACCTCAAACCCTCGGCTCCCTGTGATCTTGGTGGAAGGGCTGCAGAGGGTGTTCCCCCTGCTCCTGACTACTACCTGCCATGGGGGATTGGGTCTCACCCTTGAATTCAAACTTCCCTTGTCTTGCAAGCCCCTCCAAAAACCCTGAAGATAGCAACAACAACCGCAACAACAACCCTGTGGCTTGCAGAAGGGGGGCTGGTGGAATCCATGCCATTTCTGCAGGCCAAGTCAGGCCAGGCTGAGTCCAGTGAGAGCCATAGGATGGGTGGTGGGCTGAGGGGCAGAAGACCCCCCCACCCCCACCCCCACCTTCCTGACTATGGGAGTATATTTGCAGTTTGCCTCTCCATGTGCTGGTGGCAAACCCTCTCCTGGCAGCCTCTGGATGGCAATGCCTGCCCCTTTGCCAAACCTTAGACATCTGTATTTGACATGCAATGAGATTTGATCACCTCCAGGTTCAATCCCAGACAACATTTGAGACCGAGAGGGAGGTGGCATTTAGCACTTGGCTGCAGATGGCTTAGGAGGCTTCTGGTAGGAAGCCTGCCAAAACCAGGAGAATCAAGAGGTAATAAGAAGTTTAAAGGACATGGAGGGAGGATGGACGGGCAATCGGAAGCTTTCAGCTCAGAATCTGAATGGCAAAAGGAGCACCTGTCCAAATATTACTGCCCGTTTCCCTGCTAATTAACTTTTGCATTGGGACGCCTGAGGAGAACATCTTCATTCCTTTGCTTAAGTGAGAGGGGAAAGGTAGCTGCATTCTGGAGTTTGGTTCTTTGTTTTTAAATGAATCCCCCCATATCCAGAGGGCTAAAGGCAGGGCACTCCAGTGGGACTTCAATTTGAAACTCAGCAGCTGCGTCTTCAACCTGGTCTTTTCCATTGGTTTGATGGCTGCCCTGTTTCAAATTGTTTGAGTGTGTTTATTATGGTTCAGAGAGAAGGGAGGGAGGGGAGAAGACCACCTGTCTTTAGATCAAGGGCCTGATCATCCCTGTCCTCCGATCATGTGATGGAACCTTGCATTTTATTGTTTTATTTTGCATGTTCACCTTTGGTGAGGTGCCTGGTGCACCTTTGGCATAAAGAATGATGAGCCACGCCTTGATCTTTTGAACACCTTGGTCTTCATCACAAACCCAGTCATAGAGGTCTGTACAAAGGACCTTCCCTCAGAAGGTCCGACCTCGGTTCAGTTTCTGCACTTCAGACTTCACTGCCTCTCGGTGAGGGAAGAAGAAGGCCCCAAAGCAGGTGCCAGGTTCATCTGGGAGACGTGATTTCATCTCCTGTCTTCCTCTGCAACAGACTCTCAGAGTACAGCCTTGGGCACATCACCCATCCTCTGCTTTTGCAGCTGACGGGAAGGATTTCTCTCTCTTTCTTTGCCCGAGAGGGTGGAGAACCACTGGTGGTCACAGCAGACAAGCTAGGCTTGCCGAGGATGCAGTCTGCATGGGAGAAAGCAACTGAATCACTTCCCAAAGCCTCGTTCACAGCAGCTCTGGCAAAAATCCTCCATGTACATGTGCGTGCATGGGGGGGGGAGAGATTCTGCAGGGGAGAGACTCAGACAAGGGCGGGGGATATTACAAGCATTGCTACCATTTTGAAGCCTACCTTTCAGATTTCAAGTGTGGTGTTTCAAACTTTAATCTGGAAATACTTTTTTTAAAAAAATATAACTGGAAGATCTTCCAGGCAGAAAAAAAATGACAAAAGAGCATCAGCTCGACAAATTAAAAACTACACTGCCTCCCTGCCTCCCCCCTCCCTATTTGTATATGTTGTTTAAAACCAGGGGTGGGGATGGGGCAGACAGATACACATGAGAGCCGCTGAAGTCATCAGAGGAGCCTCTCCCTTCCCTTCGCATCCTGAAATGTGTTTCTAGACAAAAATGGTCCCGGGGTGTCTCTCACACTACACACAAACAGTCGTAATAACCAAGCCCTGGCACAGCTTTAAGAATGGGGTGGGGTGGAGGTGGGGGGGAATAGCAAGGGGAAAAAAAACAGAAATCCACCTGTGTGCGTGGTTCTTGCGGGGGGGGGAGGGGGCGTCTTGCTAACCCCCTTCCAACCAGGCCTTTTCCAAGCCTGAATCCTCCCTCTGGCTCCTTCCCAGGCCCGTGTGCTTCATGGTGAATGTGTGCCTGGAACACTGAGTGGAGCAGAAGCAGAGCAGAGCAGAGGTGGGGGCCAGGGCATAATTCTGAGCAGGGAAGCCGCTTGCCCTGAAGAAGCTGAGCACCGCCTCTGCTCCCTTCCAGCCACTCCTCCTCTGCTCAGCACCACAGCCTCCCGAGGCTCTGTTCCCCTTCCAAGGCATTGCTGCTCCATAGCACTCACTGGCCTGGCAGGCCAGCTTCGCTTTATAGAAATTAAACGAACCAACAAATGCTCAGTGCCTTCTCTCGAGCAAAGATGCTCAGTTCTCCTCGCCCACTGGAACGCATGGAATGAAAGGCCAAGAAAAGTGGCAAACCTCTTGGGCCTTCCTTTGCCTTTGAGTTCTTGAGCCACGAAGGCCACCCTTTGTGCTTCGTGGCCAGTGATTTCCCTCAACTGCTGCCCGGTCCCAGAAGGCATATGTGGTCGGTCAGGGAAAGCCTCCTTCTCTTCACCGCCCCGAGGAGCAGCTTCCAGGCTCAGGATTTTCTCCAGAGGGGTCCATGGCTCTTCCTTCTCCCACACACCTCAGCAAGGCTGCAGTCGGCCTGTCATACCTGGGTCCCTTCTGTCAGACTCTGCCTCCCCTGTGGCCACGTTTAACAACAGAAAACAGAGAGAGAGAGAGAGAGAGAGAGAGAGAGAGAGAGAGAGAGACTGGGGTGCTCTGGGGGATGCTGCGGTTCAGTGTGGTGGAGAACAGGAGGCTTTCCATGAACTCCCTGGCAGTAACTCCGGGAGCCCATCACACAGACTCTCTCCCCACCGGGGGAAGCGTTGCATGGGCGCCCCTCCTCAAGGAAGAGTGGCCGGACACACGTTCCAGGCAGGGCAGCGACGAGCCTGCTCAAGTTTGAACACCTCCACCCCCAAAACAGGCCCAGAGCAAAGAAGTCTCCACCTCTGACTGGGCTGGCCCAAAATATTTTGAAGCCAGGGAGGAAGAAGGGAAGGGGCAGGCTGCCCCCCCCCCCCAGCCCCACTGCCTGCATAGAACCCAAGAAGCCAAAGCGGCGGCGGGTGGCTCGGGTTTTAGGAGTGCTGGGAACCCAAGCTGCAAAGGGCAGACTGAGGCCCAGGGTGTCTCTCGGAGCCCTCTAGAAGCCAGATTCACCCGCCTTTGGAAAGATGGAGAGCAGAAGAGGCGGTGGCACAACCGCCCAGGCTGGCAGGCCTCAGAAGGGATGGGGCCACTGAATGGAAAAGGGAGGAAAGCGCCGTGGTCGGTTCGACCTGGCTCATCGGATGCGGGAGGTTGGCCTGAAGAGGCCGGTCCGAAGGAGGGTCCCGGAGGAGGAGTGCGAAGGAAGGGCGGGGCGGGGCCGAGAGAGCGCGGCAGGAGGCGGGTCTCTCCCCCCCCTCGGAGCTCGGGGGCTCCAGGAAGACCCTTCCCGGGGCTGCTCCAAAGAGGAGACCCCCTCCCCCTCCCCCTCCCCCTCCCCGCCTCCTGGAGGAAGCTCAGGGCTTCCCGGGCGCTCGAGTCATCCGAGGCCGGGCAGGTTCTCCTCCGCCCTGTAGCTTCCCCTTCTAAGAGGCTCCTTTTCCTCGCCGGTTTTAACCATTTGCAGAGATGGGGCCGACTTAAGTCCAGCGGCGGCAAAAGGGAGGGAGGCCGGCTCGCTGTGCAAGAGCCGCCACAGCTTCCGGGGCCCCGCAAAACTCACGGGGGTTTCTCTGTCCGGAGGGGGAACCAGGCTGGGCGGCTCTGTCGCCAGCGGCTGCTCTCCTCCCTGCCTCCCTAGAGAACGGGGTTCGGGGTGGGGGGGGTCCCCCTCCCTCTCTCCAGCAGCCCGCTTTGTTCCTTGGAGGTTCCTCGCGGGAAACCCTGGCGGGGTGTCTTCTGCGCTCTTCCCACCTCCTTCCTCCAGACCAGAGTCCTCGGTGCTCGGAAATGCCGGCCTCCCTCCCCTTTCCGAAATCTTTTTACTTGCGCCGCCGCCGCCGCCGCCCTCCCCGCTCAGCTCCCTCATAGTTCCCCAGAAGAGAGAGCCCTTCCTGGGTTCAAAGTTTGAGGACGCCCTCCAGGACCGGGCGTCCCTCCCCCTCTCCTTCGCCTAAAGGCACCCGCCTGCCTCCCCTGTAAAGAGCTGCTCAGGAGCTTACACGCGCGAGGGGGGGGGGCTGTTTGGGGCGCAGTGGTCGAAAGGAGACGGTGGGGTGAGAAGTGGGTCCAGGATGAAGCGCTTCCCTCGGCCGCTCTGCACACACACACTCTCCCTCTCTCTCGCGCGCGCGCGCGCACTCTCCCATCTCCATCTCAGCCGGAGCGCCGCCAGTTTTTATCGCTTAACCTTCTCGGTGTTCACGTTCGATGCCAATTCCCTTAGGTGTGATTTAAAGTCGTGTAGCCACTTCCTCCGCGGGGCGCGGCGTCCGCGGGTACTTTCACGCCCCCGCCCCCACCCCGTGCCCGTTGCTAGCGGGCAAGGCTTGGCATGCCAGGCTTCGGCTCGCCTTCCCAAGGCGCGCGCGGGGGGGTCTCCGCAGGCAGTCGCTCCTGGGCTCAGCAGCGGCCGGCTCGTTCCTCCCCCGATGCCCTCCGCCCTGAAGGGGCCAAGGCGCCGAGGGGCCGCCAGGGCTCCCCGCTTGAGAAGCTCCCGTCCGGCATCCGGGTCGGGAGGGGGAGACTCGGCCCCCTGCGGCCCCCCGCGGAGAAGCGCCCCCTCGCCCCTGAGGCCGCGCGCTGGGGCGGGGGCGGAGGAGAAGGCAGGGCACAGCTGGCTCCTCGCTCCGCTCCCGGAGCGTCCCGGCTGCCGGGAAGGCGCCGCCATCTGCCGCTCCCCGGAAGAGACACCCACTCCGCCAGCCGCGCAGGGCCAGAGCAGCAGCTGCGGCGGCGGCGGCGGCGGGGGGAGCATTCGGCGGCGGCTTCTCCGGTCCAAGCGGGCGGGCGGGCGGGGGGGAGCACGGGCGACCCCCCCCCCCCGACCCCACCTCTTTGGGGCCAGGAAAGAACCGAGGAGAGGCTGCGCCCCCCCCCCACTTCCCCTCCATGCGCCGGGCTCTCTCCTTTGCTCTCCCCGGACGACTTCTCGGGTGGGGGCGGGGATCAGGCCTAGTCTGTTCAAGCAGAACGACTGGGTCCGTTCGTCTTCCCCGCGCCGCGCGCGGAAACCCCCCAACCCTCGCTCTCTTTCTCTCTCTCTTTCTCGTAGTTCGCGAGTGGAGAGGCGGCAGTGAACGGAGGCCCCCTCCGCCGGCTTCGACGGCTGGCAGAGGGAGGGTGGGGGTGGGGGGGGTGCCTCCGTGCTGGTGACCGTGGCCGTCCATCCCAAGTGGGGAGACTGGAGCTGAGCGCGGGTGCGGGTGCCGGGCACGGGGTGGTGGTGGTGCCTCCGACCCTCGCTCCGTCGCCTTCTCTCGTCCCGATCTTTCGGGAAAGAAGAGAAGAGGAAGGAGCTGCTTTTTCTCTTCCGCTTATCCTTGTTTCGTTTGTCCCGGAAAGAATCGGCTCAGAAGCGCGCCTGGTCCAAAGGAAGCCAAACCGGGTCCCTTGGGGGGGGGGGGGGAAGGTGGCTCTTTCCTGGCTCGTGCTGCGAAGGGCAAATCGCTGCCCCTCGGGGGGCAACGGGTGTGTGTGGGGGGATGTCCGGCGTCCTCCCCACGCCTCCGCGGAAGACCTGCCCAGGACTTTTCTTTTCCGTCCGAGGCGCCGACGGTTTGGCGAGGAAGAACAGCTGGCAGCAGTGCCCCTCGGCTGGCATCCGAAGAGGCGCAGGGGAGGGGGCTGGCGGCGCCCGGCGACAGGAGAGGCGCGTCCACGCCACCCACTCCGGCTGGGTTGGCGCCGGTTCCCCGCGGAAGGTCGGGCCGGCGCCCGTGCCTCGCTCGGGGCACCCCAGGTTGGGCTGCCCGGAAGCCTCCTTTCCTGGACAAGCCCCCCCACCCGCCCCCCTTCCTCCCCCTCGTCCTCCGCTGTGGACCCCGCCGGACACTTCCCGGAGGGGGCGCTTTCACGCGCAGCGCCCTCTGTGGCCGGGGAAAGAAGCCACCCCTGGCAAGCGCAAAGAGGAAGGGGCAGCGGGGATCCCCCTGGCCCCCACCCCGCCTTTCTTTCTTTCTTTCAAGACTTCCTCCTTTGACCCCCTTTCTTCCTTCCATGCCGGGCCCTGGAGCGTCCTCCTGTCTCCCCAGACCAGCGGACAGGCCCTCCTCACTGGCCCTTCGCTGTTCTTGCGGCGAGGTGGGCTCTCCCTGGGGGACCCTTGTGCTTTGGGTTCCACTTCAGAAGCCTGGGGGAGCGCGCCAGGCACCCCTCGAACATGACGAAGATGGTGGTTTGGCCTCCAAATTTCACCTGCCTCAGGTGTGCCTATTGTGCGCTAAGGTGTGTGTGGGGGGGGGGCACATGTACACAGAGGCATGGAGTTTCTAAACCAGGCACCCTAAAAGGCCGTCAAGTTATTGTCCGTCACAGAGCTTGTCCAAGTGACTTTTTTTGGACGACAAATGCCCAGAACCACCACCCCCACCCCAGGCAGCCCAGGAGAATTTGAAGTTTGCAAAATTCTAGTGCATTAGCCCTGCCTTCTGAGCAATTCGGTCCCATGCAGGGGCCCCAACCTGGTTCAAATGGTGGTTGTTACCTGCCATCAAGTCATCCGGACTCATGGCAAGCCTACCAACGAGCCATCTCCAAAATGTCCAGTCCTCAACAGCCCTGCTCAGTTCCTGCAAACTCAAGCCTTTGGTTCTTTCAGGGAGTCAGTCCATCTCCCATTTGGCCTTCCTCTTCTCCTGCTGTCTTCCACCTTTCCCAACGTTATGGTCTTTTGCAGAGAATCCTGGCTTCTCATAATGGGTCCAAAACAGGACAACGTCCGTTTCAAAATTTTGGCCTCCAGAGATCGTTCAGGCTTGATCTGATCTAGGACCCTCTCGTTCCATCTTTCTGGCAGTCCAGGGTCCCCACAAAGCTCTCCTCTCCGGCACCACATTTCAAATGAATCAGTTTTCTTTACTGTCCAGCTTTCACACTCGTATCTGGTGATCAGAAATACAAGGGTGTGGAGGATCTTGGCCTTGGCCTCCAGGGACACCTCCTGACACTTGAGGATCTCCTCTAATTCCTTCATGGCGGCCCTTCTGAGTCTCCGTCTTCTTCTGATTTCTTGGCTGCACTCTCCCTTTGAATTCAAGTTGTTGTTTGTTGTTTAGTCGTTTAGTCGTGTCCGACTCTTCGTGACCCCATGGACCAGAGCACGCCAGGCCCTCCTGTCTTCCACTGCCTCCCGAAGTTGGGTCAAATTCATGTTGGTTGCTTCGATGACACTGTCCAACCATCTCATCCTCTGTTGTCCCCTTCTCCTCTTGCCTTCACACTTTCCCAACATCAGGGTCTTTTCCAGGGAGTCTTCTCTTCTCATGAGATGGCCAAAGTATTGGAGCCTCAGCTTCAGGATCTGTCCTTCCAGTGAGCACTCAGGGTTGATTTCCTTCAAAATGGATAGGTTTGTTCTCCTTGCAGTCCAGGGGACTCTCAAGAGTCTCCTCCAGCACCACAATTCAAAAGCATCAATTCTTCAGCGGTCAGCCTTCTTTATGGTCCAGCTCTCACTTCCATACATCACTACTGGAAAAACCATCGCTTTGACTATGCGGACCTTTGTCGGCAAGGTGATGTCTCTGCTTTTTAAGATGCTGTCTAGGTTTCTCATCGCTTTCCTCCCAAGAAGCAGGCGTCTTTTAATTTCGTGGCTGCTGTCACCATCTGCAGTGATCGTGGAGCCCAGGAAGGTAAACTCTGTTACTGCCTCCATATCTTCCCCTTCTATTTGCCAGGAGGTGATGGGGCCCGTGGCCATGATCTTAGTTTTTTTTATGTTGAGCTTCAGACCATTTTTTGCGCTCTCCTCTTTAACTCTCATTAAGAGGTTCTTTAATTCCTCCTCACTTTCTGCCATCAGAGTGGTATCATCTGCATATCTGAGGTTGTTGATATTTCTTCCGGCAATCTTAATTCCGGCTTGGGATTCATCCAGTCCAGCCTTCCGCATGATGTATTCTGCATATAAGTTAAATAAGCAGGGGGACAATATACAGCCTTGTCGTACTCCTTTCCCAATTTTGAACCAATCAGTTGTTCCACATCCAGTTCTAACTGTTGCTTCCTGTCCCACATATAGATTTCTCAGAAGATGGATAAGGTGGTCAGGCACTCCCATTTCTTTAAGAACTTGCCATAGTTTGCTGTGGTCCACACAGTCAAAGGCTTTTGTGTAGTCAATGAAGCAGAAGTAGATGTTTTTCTGGAACTCTCTGGCTTTCTCCATAATCCAGCGCATGTTAGCAATTTGGTCTCTAGTTCCTCTGCCCCTTCGAAATCCAGCTTGTACTTCTGGGAGTTCTCGGTCCACATACTGCTGAAGCCTGCCTTGGAGGATTTTGAGCATAACCTTGCTAGCGTGTGAAATGAGTGCAATTGTATGGTAGTTGGAGCATTCTTTAGCACTTCCCTTCTTTGGGATTGGGATGTAGACTGATCTTTTCCAATCCTCTGGCCACTGCTGAGTTTTCCAAACTTGCTGGCATATTGAGTGTAGCACCTTAACAGCATCATCTTTTAAGATTTTAAAGAGTTCCACTGGAATGCCATCTCCTCCACTGGCCTTGTTGTTAGCCATGCTTTCTAAGGCCCACTTGACTTCGCTCTCCAGGATGTCTGGCTCAAGGTCAGCAACCACACTATCTGGGTTGTCCGGGACATCCAGATCTTTCTGGCAAAGATACCGGAGTGGCTTGCCAGTTCCTGCTCCAGGTGGATCGCGTTGAGTCAGAACTCTCCACGATGACCTGTCCGTCTTGGGTGTCCCTGCACGGCATAGCCCATAGCTTCTCTGAATTACTCAAGCCCCTTCGCCACGACAAGGCAGCAATCCGTGAAGGGGAAATTCACGGATAATTCAAGTTAGTCGTGGTTGAATCCACCAGCTTCTCTCCTTGGCTTCCATCTTCAGAGGGGCTCTGGGGCAGCCACCACGAGGGAGAGTCCCCCCCCCCCTCCAGGCTGATCATCCTTTCAGGGCAACCTTGTGCTTCCACAGACCATGACCATCCTCACCCCAGTGACTGTCGGCTCCGGCCAGTCGGAATGGCCACAGCCAACAAGAGAGGTTTCTAGATTCTTTGGCCATGTGTTCCTCTGATGTGCTTTTAGCGCGGTCTCAGCCAGGGTCCCTTGGGCAGCAAAGCTTGCCACGACTCCCTCGGTTGTGTGATCCCTCGCAAGGGTGCAGGAGCTACTCTCAGTCCTGAATTTACTGCCTCCTGGTGTCATTTGGTGGGCCAGAGAGCAAGAGCAAGAATGAGACACTCACTCACTCACTCACAGGGAGGGAGGGAGGGAGGGGGAGAGGGGAGAGAGGGGAAGAGCTTTCTCTTTGCCCAGTGTTGTGATCTTCCCAAGCCGTAATTTTGAGAGTCACAGCTCAAGAGCCTGCAGAGGTACAGCAAAGAGGGCTCCCAAATATTTGGAGAAAGTAGGGCAGGCAGCAACCCATTAGGGTAACCCAGAGAAGCAAGACAAGCAGATGGAGAGACAGAGAAAGGGAGGGGGGTGTGAGTCGTCTCTCCTTTCATGGCTCCCCTCCACTGCAGGCTTGATGCCCTTGGGGGCAGAGGCCTGGAGGGCACAGAGGCCGCAGGGCAGCAGCAGGGGGTATGTTTTGGGGTAAGGGAGTGCTCCTGCATCTACAGGCTGTGCTTTCACAGCAGGCCCCCTCCCTCCCCCCCCCCCCGCCCTGCCTGCTCTCCTCAGCCTCCTCCCCCAGCTCGGTGCCCTTGACTTTCCCCTCCTGCAAGCATCCATGCGTGAGCACACATGGGCACACAGACTCGTTCCTCACCCCACACTTCCTGGTGCTGCCTGCTGCACCCTGTGCCCACGACATGTGCTTGGCACTGACACAGTGTTGCTGAGAAGGCACGGCGGGGGGCGACGGGCAGGGGGGGGATCTGCCATTTAATTAGAACTAAAAGGCTTCCAAATGCGTTTAGTCCCGGGTGTCACGGCCGACGTCTCTGTGCCATATGTTTTCTGTGCTGCGACGACGCACTGACTGAGGAGCTGGGTGGTTTCACAAATAAAGGGAGCAGTGCGCTCCACCCTGGAGCTGGGCGGCGGGGGGGGGGCCCTCCATGAAGGCTTCCAGAGCCACAGGGCGGAACCACACGCGATCTGGAGACCTTTCGTTTCTGTGAGGAGTGAGGTAGAGGGGGCACCTTCAGCATTCAGCCAGGTTCCGATTGTCAGCTGGAAAAGCTTGTCCCAAAGCTTCTGCTCAGAACTTTCCTTTGGGTTTGGGTTTCAGGTGGAGCTCAGCCTCCCTCCCCCACAGCCACACCACAAGCCACTTCCCTTCAGGAGGAAGCCGCAGAGCAGCACATCTGCCTCAGGGGCAGCTGATACCCCAGCTGGAAGGGCTGCTAAGGCACACACACACACACACACACACACACACACACACTGTCCCCCTTCTCTGCTCCTCCTGCCCCTCAGCCACCTTCTCAAGTGGCTGCGCCAGAGGGAAGGAAGGCATTGTCAGCAGCAGAATGCAGACTACCCTCCCTCTCTTCCCCCCCCTCCTGCGAGCAGGGAAGAGCCCCCCCCCCCGCCTTCTGCAGCTGCTAAATTTGCTGAGACTGAAGATGGACCAGCCTCTCTTTTGTGCAGCCCCCTCACCCTAAAATCTGGCCTCAGATGCCACTGGCAGCTCCCAAGACTGGGCTCCTAATGTGGCTAACAGCAACTAGCCATGACAGCTAGTAGTGGCCACTGTCAACCAGTATGGTCATGGCAATGGCAGCAGGAAGGCTAGCCAGGAGCCCACTAACGTCCAGCAGACTCCCACCACCGCCACGTGCGCATCCCACTCCACTCCCTTCATGGCACTGAGTGCTGTCGGAGGTGGGCACAGTGTCTCCCAGCAGAGCCCATAGACTCAGAAACTGTCAGCCAGCCACTGCTGCTTGGCCACTGGTGGACTCCTAGATTGTCAAGTTGGAAGAGGTCCCCAGAGTCATGGGGTCTAGCTTCCAGTTGCTGGAAATTTGCAGCTCAAACATTGCTGACAGATGGAGATCCAGCCTCCGTTTCAAAACCTCCAGGACCTCCCTCTTGGTGAAAGGCATTCATTCTGCTCCCAAAGAGCTCTGGCTCCTGGGAGGTTCTTCCCAGCTGATTGTCAGAATCTCCTTTTTTCTGGTTTGAATGCAGGGCTTCTGATCTTCTGCTGAGGAGCTCCAGAAAACAAGCGGAGGCCTGGAAAACAGCAGCCATTGGGTCCTGTTAGATACCTGAGCAGCGCTTTGCCTCCTGCATCACAGGAGCCCCCCCCCCCCGGGGGAGAAGCCGAAGGGCTGGCGCTCCACTCTGGAGGGCTGCCCAGCCACCTCCATGGTCCTGTGGCACAGAATCCTCTTCCAGGCACACCATTGATTTGGCCAAGGGTGGGAGAGGCACTCAGGCTCCTTGACGGGCCAGAGAGGCATCAGCCACCAAGCCTCCCTGTTGCTCCCAGAAGCATCTCCTCAACCCAGACTCTTCCCACGGTGGTGGTGAAAGCTGTTTGCAAAGTGCTCAACAATCCATGGGTGCTCCCAGGGGGGGGGGGGGGCTTGCATTCAGTAGGTGGTGGCTCTGGCCCAGCAAGTAACAGTCGGTCTGGGTCTGGAAGCCCAGCTCAGCCCTGCCCTGTCCTGGCCATTTCTGCCAAACCTTCCTCTGGGCCTTTTAGATTGTGGACCTTCATGCGCACCGCTGAGGTTGCTCCTTCCCCCAAAAGCCCCACATATAGTGGCACCCTTGGGGTGAGAATGGCTGATGGTCGGATTTCAAAAGATCTCCTGTATGGAGAATTAGTGCAGGGAAAGCACCCCAGAGGGAGACCACAGCTGCGATACAAGGAGATCTGCAAGCGGGATCTGAAGGCCTTAGGAATGGACCTCAACCAATGGGAAACCTTGACCTCTGAGCGTTCAGCCTGGAGGCAGGCGGTGCATCACGGCCTCTCCCAATTTGAAGAGACCCTTGTCCAGCAGGCCGAGGCCAAGAGGCCGTCCCGAAACCAGCCAAATCAGGGAGCTGGACAGGGGACAGATGGTATTGGTCTTCAGTGTGGAAGGGATGGTCACTCTCGAATTGGCCTTCTCAGCCACACTAGACGCTGTTCCAAGACCTCCATACAGAGCACGTTACCCCATAGTCTCTCGAGACTGAAGGATGCCTACTAATAGTGGCACCCTTGGGGGTTCTGAATTGCCTAGCTTTGGCCACGTAACAGCAACAAGGTGTCATGTTTTAAACTGAATTAATAAGAAATAGGAAAAAGAAAAGATTATACTGCCCTTCAGTTCAAAATTTCCAGCGCACTTTATGCTTGCTAATAAAAACACAATCAAACGAGTAAAAGGCTCTAATAAAAACAATCAGAGTAGAAAGAAAAATGTCAGAGGTTAAAAGCCTGGGGGAATTTTTAAAAGGTATTTCTCTGGCGCTTTAGAAAAAAAAGATAGCCAACCTGCCAGGAAAAGCCTCTCTTGAGAGACTAAGCTCCCCAAAGACCCAACCCCATGGCTGAAAGAGTGGGGGCAAAGCATTTGAGTGCTGTGGGGGAGGGCTGGCAAGGATGTTTCCGTCAGAAAGCATAGCTGGACTCCACGAGGTCTCCGATTCCTGTTTCAAAGCAGCGATTCCTGGGCCCTTGCGGGTGCATGCCCTTTTTTATTCAATACCCCAGAGCGTCTGCATGGTTTTGGATATTGGAGTCCAGCGGCTTTTCTTTCTGGTCACTGTGTGCACTTTGTATGCCAAAACCCCCTTCTCACTAAACCCCTTGGGCCAAATAGAAGGGGGGATGTTTTTTCCCCCCTCTTTTTTTTTTTTAAAGAAAAAAGTGAGAAAGGCAGAACCAGGAAAGGCAACCCTCACCTGGAGAAACATTCAGGAAAAGGTCCATAGAACCAGCCCCACACGGCCAGTCCGGCAGGACCTCCCGCGGCTGGTGTCCTCTGACGCTCTTCAGAGGAGAAGGTCTGAGCGATAGCATCTTAGTCCCAATGTCAGGTGACCTTCTCAGGGTGACCGTGAGGTGTGAATCAGCCAGCGCCTTCAGAGGGTCTGAGCTCAGTAAAGTCCGGTTCCCTTCTAGACCCCATGGCCTTGCCCGGTTACAAAGAACCTGCCGTGTCTGGTCATCCAGCAGATCGGAACATGACTCTGCCGCTGGCTCCACCCTGTGTGTGACTCTGGACTCCCATCTCAAAGGTGAGTTGCAAGCGGACACACCACAGCCTGTGCAACTGAACTTGAGCGCAACGAGGAGCATAACTAGCCATAAGCCTGATCCGGTCATCTCAAGACCATTGCCTGTTCGCTCGCTCTCTCTCTCTCTCTCTCTCTCTCTCTCTCTCTCATTTTCTCTTTGTCTACTTTGGGCCTGGGCAGTCTTGAGGCCGGATGCTGGGAGGGCCCCTTGGGTGGTGGGCCAGGGTGGACACAGGCAAACCCTCGTCCTCTACTCTTGCTTGGCTCCTTGTTCTGTCCTAAACCAGAGTAGGTGGTCTCCCTGAAGGCCTTGTATTGTGGCTTGGAAGCCATGGGACAGCCCCCCCCCCCCATTTAGATATATATCTATATATATCTATATCTATATCTATAGATAGATAGATAGATAGATAGATAGATAGATCTAAATTGGGGGGGCTGTCCCATGGCTTCCAAGCCACAATATA
Organism: Intellagama lesueurii; assembly: GCA_037013535.1. Taxonomy (NCBI): domain Eukaryota; kingdom Metazoa; phylum Chordata; class Lepidosauria; order Squamata; family Agamidae; genus Intellagama; species Intellagama lesueurii. The sequence goes on along the minus strand of JBAJHW010000005.1, from coordinate 446,504 downwards.
AGGCCTTCAGGGAGACCACCTACTCTGGTGTGTATATATACACACACACACACACACACACACACACACACAACTTTGCCTTCACCGATGACCCAGTACAACATAAGTTCCCTCTAGTCTAGGGAGAATCTGTCCCAATCTGCAAATTACACCAGGCCATGGCTAAGGGGCTGACACAGCTGATCTTTGGTTGCCGCTTTCCACAAGCTGTTGCCCCCTCCCTGCAGGGGCTAGCTTTTCCCCTCTTCTGCCCCACAGGAGGACTTGCTGCCATGTGAGGATTACCTTGCATGTTGCTGTTTGCATGCTGACAGCACAGGGTTGAAACATCTTTCACTCAGGCTGTTGTTTCCATGTTTAAATGACTGCTTAGCCTTGGGAGAGATGTTACACAGAAAGCTCTTTTATGTTCTCGTTCTGATTTAATTTTTGATCATCTGGTGGTTTGCAGGGGGGAAAGCGTTGGCATTCGTGGTTGTGATGACAACCATAAGTTGAAAATATTTTCCTGTGCATTTTGTCGCAGTGGGAGCTGGACTGATTCTGCTCTGGAAGGCAACTGGCAGCCAGCTCTTGCCTGAAGGCATGGGAAGCACATGGCTCTCTGTTTTCCCCTCTCGGGCAGGATGCCCTGAATCCACGGGGCGCTTTCTCCTGACAGGAGGGTGAAGGCAGCTGCCAGGAGCTGGCTCTGGCTGGGAGGTGAGATTTGCCTGGGCCATCCCCTATCAAAACAGAGGTGTTCCTGCCCCTGCCCTGCCCCCCCCCCCCCCCACATGCATTGCAGCAGCATGGCCGTGGGACACACTTGCTCTTAACAGAAAGTAAGTAGGCCAACTATTCCACTGTGTAGTCCCAGATGCCCTGGCAGCCTGAATCCAGGACACTGGGGGGGGGGGGGGGAACTAGCCTTTGCTCCAGTCTCCTCAGGTGCAGAGGGTTATCTTACACCCCGAGTGCTTGCACCTCACAAATTCAGGGCGTTCATTGTGAACTGCATGAGAGTGGATTCAATCTTTCAACAACAACAAAACAAACCAACCCACACCTCTCCAGTTTATGAATGTGAGATAAATCGCTTCTGTATTCACAATTCAAAATGCCAGGAAAGGGCCCAGCATTGCTGGGAACTCTCAGGCCAAGCTTGACCTAGCAAAGGAGAGCCAGAAGGCTGATGTCACCAAGGTCAGCCATCAAGATGGTCTACAGGATCCCCTCTTGGTCTTGCTTTAGCTCACAAAGAGACATTAAGCAAAGGAAAATGCCACAACCTGACTCCTTTTTCTTCAGTTAACCACTTCTCACCCAAAGCAACAGTCAAGGTTGTTCAGCAAGCTATATGAGAAATGAAAGAACATGAAAACAAAACAAAACAAAACAAAAGAACCTCTTTCATGTTTTGTGTCTTTCATTAAAACATGGAAGGCTCGTGCCTAACGAGCACCACTAGAGCTTCTTAACAGCCTTGGTGCCAATGATGTATTCCCTGGAGGCTGTATGGCATTTAACAGAATATATCTGCTGATCAATAAGATGCCATAGATTCTGTGTTGTCTTTGCTGCAACTGACTGAACACCCCTTTGCCTCTCTAAGCAGGTGGTTGTTAACCAGCTCTTGGAGGGAAACAATGCCCTGATTCCAGTTGCGTCAGGGTTCTGGCATGACGTTGGCACAGAAACCATTGTGGTCTTCTTCATCCGCATCAGAAACGCCAAACTGCCATTGACAGAATGGTATGCAAAATTGTAAATCTTAGATCACATACTTTTTGCCCAGAATGGGGGGCATTTGGGGCAGCCAACATCCAATCTTCCATGGTACATGTTGAAGGGCAGAACATAGACGGGCACAGGTGTGAAATCGCCTGTTCATCTCCATACTCACAAAGGATTGTGTCATGATTATGGCTGTGACAGAGAGGCCCTCACAAACTTCTCATCCACACTACCCAGGCTTTCCTGATGTGGGTGAGCTCCAGGGGTGTCAATGTGCTGATGGCTGGGGGGGGGGGGAACCTTCCTGTCCTGTCTTTTCCCAACACTTGAGGTCACTCTGACTTCTCAGAGCTTCAGGGAGTTACCAGAATTCACAAGTCTGAATGCTTTAACTTGCATACCAACCCTTCTAGGTAGGAATACCAAAAAGACCCACAAAATGTAAAGGTATCCATGAGGGGCACAGGCAAGGCCCTTCTTTAATATCAGCCAACCCTCTTCTCTGAGTAACCAAACTGCTGTAACAGGTTTTTTAACATTCTTTTATTAAAGATGTTGCAATAAGTAAAAAAGAAATAAAGTCACGAGCGGTTTCAAAAATTAGGTCCAAAATGTTCAAAAGCAGTCAAAACATTTGTGAAGCAAATACATGTTCAAAAAGGTTTCAGACAAAGGCAGTTCCAGAACAGTTTCCACAAAAAATAAGAAAGCTAACTATCCTAAACTACATACATCTTCAGCATAGTTCCAAAGCATATGCAGAGTATAAATCAAGTGGTGAGACGGCAGGCAAGCACAGCATTCCCTTCAGAGAAACTAGGGTAAACTAAGCAAACCCCCTGTGCCATTTTTATACCCATCGTCAACCTTTCCAGACTTTCCAAGTGCATTCCACCAATCAGACTGTGAGTCACCCCGAAATGTCCAGAAGGAAGTAATGTTTGCTAAAGAAACGTCACTCCTTTCCCGTCCTTTCTTCTCAGTTCTCACTAATTAGCTTGGTACCAGGAGAGAGTCTTCCCAGGAGCGTTTTATGAGTGTGGAAATTCCTTCTCATGCCAACAAGACACAGCTGGCAACACCTTGCAACTAATAGGCAATTCCTCCCTCTCTCTCCTCTGGCCTGCCCATCTCAGCACAAGCTAAAAGGCCTAAGTTTCAAAAGCAACTGAAACCATTATCCCCTCATTTTCCAGTCTCCTGGCAGACAGTGTCAGTTCAAAAACCCTATTTTCATAGGTTAATCCCGGTTCTGCCATCTCCAGTCCGTAGCCCATTAAATGACTTCCACGTAGGCCAGTTATCCATTTGGCCGGGGGCAAGACTTCCCTGGGGTCCCATCCATTTTAAGAGGTCTGTCTTTCCACATTATAATCCTGGCATTCTCTGCTGTTTCTTCCAAATTCACAGGTGTTCTGAAAAAACAAAGAACCCTTTTTCTTGATTTTAAGAGTGGATGAGCATTTGATGTACATAAATGCTTTGAGTCCTTCACTATGAGCTGCTACCTCTCTCCATAGGTCACTGGGTGCAATGCCTGCCTGGTAATTGATTCGATCAACAGGGGCTGGCTTCAGGCATCCAGTAATGATTCTGCAGCTTTTATTGAATGCTACTTGCTTTGCATGGCCTGAACTATACCAAGCTCAATGGAGATGTTCAGCTGTGGAGTAAGTAGCACAGGGTGAAGGCTGCAGTTCTTAGTGTTTGTGGCTGTACCAGAGCTGGCTCCCAACAGCTTTCAAGAAATATTCTCCTCCCAGGGACTTTTTGCTTTGCATTTAGGCAGTGTTTCTCATAAGTCAGAATACTGTCAAAAGTAATGCCCAGATCCCTGGGGCCAAAGCAAGGCCCATGCTGCATAACTTTCTGGGTAATCTGGAATAATTTGAAATGTCTGCTTGTTTCTCAGATGGAAGGCACATAGTTGAATCTTAGTAAAGCTGGGTTTAAGTTGATTTCTATCCTAATATTCTGAAGCTCTTCTCATACATCTGCTAGAAGATTCTCTGCCATCAGAAAGTTGTCCAACTGAGCAGCCAAGTGCAAGGTCGACCACATGAATAAATCTCTGGCTGCCTTGAGGAAGTGGTTCATCGTTGGGGTACATGTTGAACAACATAGGAGCTGGACCGCCGCCCTGGGGCAGGCCATTCTCTTGAGACCTCCATGGGCTGGCTTGTCCCTAAAAATAGACGCACAATATGTGGTTTTCCAAAGGTGCTTCTATTACTTATATAATCCTTGGTAAAATTATAGAGTTTTTACGGTAGTAGCTGATGAGCAACAGTGTCCTAGACAGCCGAGAGGTCAGCCAAGGTTGTCCCGGTGGTCCTCCTGATTTCAAAGCCATCCTCCATATGTAGGGTTACATGCAGGATTTGTGCATGGCTGAGAAGATTCGTTCTTTCCAGGACTTTATAAAGATGACAACGTGGTGCCTTTCTCCCAAGTTTTTTTTGGGTCTGTAGGTGCTTTACCAGGTTTCTGAAGAGCAGCCACCCCGACCTTTCTCCAAACCTTTGAAATCCGGAGAGAGAAGACAATTATTAAAGAACCGAAGGTGCCACTTTGTTACTGTGCCAAACCGTTTTGTCTCCTCTATGTCAATGCCATCCAGGCCTGCTGTGTGAATGGAGAGGCAGCGGGAGGAAAAAAATTTCTGCACTTTTAAAATCAGAAATAGATCTTGAAAAGCACTTATCCAGCTCACATCAAATTTGGCACAGAATAAGCTCTGTTTTTGGCATTTGTCTGTGTTTTGTGGGAACTGCGCCAGGTTTTATGTGTGTGTATGTAGAGAGGCATAAAGAGGTTAAGCCTACCCCCCCCATCAAAAAGGAGTTGTGCTCTTTTTTCCCTTTCCCTCCCTCCCCCCACCCCTGAGGCTGCCTGCCTTTGGGGTCTCAGACTGCAAAGCAAACGGGACTGCTGCCTCTTGTCCTCAGGCGGCTAGGTGGTGGGAGTCAGCAGTGCAGCTGCAGGCGTCCTGGGGAAAGGGAGGGCCCCTGGACAAGGCCGATCCATCAGCCTCCCGCTCCCTGCTTGGCCCAGGATTTACTGCCCTGTTTACCATCGCCAGCTCTCCAGAGCGGCATAGATCAGGACAGGCAGCCTTGTTAACATGGCTGCTCCGAAGGCGATTCGGCCAGACGCGCATCCACCCCCATCACATATCCGCAAGGCAACAAATGAAGCTTCTCTCTGCTGCTGTCCTGCAATGAAATATTTCACAGCAAAAGAGCAAGGTTGGGCAGAAGCTGCAGCCACAGCAGCAACCCAGCACTGGGAACAACCCTCTGCCACGGCCCCTTCCCCCGGCAGCAGCAGAGAGGTACACGGAGATCCTGCCTTCCAGCCGAGGAAGGAGCCGGGAATGTGCCGAAGCCTGCCCGGGTGCCAACCTCCCACCTCTTGGGCTTGAAGGCCTCATGCCTGCAATAGCAAATACGGGCCGGGAGCCCCTGTCATTCTTCCTTGCTGGGAGATTGGCATTTTGCACATGCTTAAGTGTCCTTCGAAGTCACGGAGCTTAGGCGCACGGAGCTGCCATTCCAAATCTCTGCTTCATAGCAAGCTCCAGGGACGAGTCAGGCTGGGAGTTCCACCTTCTGCCCGGTCTTCTGCCCATCTCCTCTGGCTATGGACCTCTCCATCTCGAGCCTAAGAGGCCACTCGATGCCTACAGATACGTGCAGGGAACAAGACCCATGCTGCCGGGTGGGGCTTGTTACCCTAACTGTGGAACTCCCTTCCACTAGATTGCCTAGGTTCTCTCTCCACTAGTTTAACTGCTTTGGGAAGAGATTTCTCCGGGGGCAGAGCATGTGCTTCCCAGGCTAATGGGGCCTGCTCCATTCCACCAGCATCCTTATGAGGGAAAGCACCGGGCTGGCCACCCAGGATAACCTTCGGCTGCCACCGCTGGCAGTGGGATTACAGAACTAGAACAGTCCCAGGGGCAGGAGGCGGTCCAGGGTCTAGCCAAAGACCTCCAGTACAGGAGGACTCCTTCCTCCCTCACACCCTGAGGACACCCCTGTGGTCTGCTGTCGGAGCAAAACTGGGAAAGCCATGCAGAAACACTGAGAAGCTGCCCGTGGCACTGAACCAGGGCCCTGCACTGGGTACCCCTTTTTCCTCCTGTGAACGGGGCCGTGACTGAGCCAGCTTGAGAGGCAATTGGCTTTCCCTCAGAGGTCTGCTCATGTTTTACCTGCTGATGACCGCCAGAGTTAATGGCCATGAGATGAGGATTACCTCCGCTAAATCTCTGGGACAGACAGGGGAGCTACTTGCCACCCTCACTGCCAGAGCCAAGGGTGGCCCTCAAGCAAGCTCGCTGCTCTGCTGTCATGGAGGTGGAAGAATGGGGAAAGTGGGAAAACCGGTGCCCAGCACAAAAAATGAGGAAGGCTTGACCAAGTCCTTCAGCCAGGAAGAGACTTTGGGACTCGATGGAGACTGGAGGAAAGAGGGGGAAAAAGAACATTAATTAGAAGAAGAAGAGGCAAAAGTAGAACAAGAAACTTAAGAGATGGAGGCTCACCCCCCACCCGGCCCTGCAATCTAAGACAAGCCCTGAGGCTGGATCATCAGATCAAGGGTCCCTGTGGTTTGCAGGACCCCCTTCCTTGCACCCATGGTCACTCAGAGCCTCCACAATCTCTGCTGGACACAGCGCGGGGGGGGGAATGTGGCCCCTCTCTGCAACTGTCTCCCGGCACCTGAAGGTCCGTCCCAGGGCCCTGCCTTGTAGCTCCAGCCCTCAGGCCACCCTGAGCAGGAGCCCTCAGGAGCCCCTCCTTCCTCCAGTAACATGTCTGGACCCCCCGAAATGGGTCTGTAGCCATCCAGGCAGGGAGGAAAGGAGTGCCTTCCCTCTGAAATCCAAATGGTGCAGAAGGAACTCCATCCCCCAGCTGCAATGCAAGCAGGTCAGACCACAGGATGTTCGCGGCCCAGCAGCCCTTCCTCCAGAAACTTCTGGTTGAGGCACAGACACACAGAGACATCTCCAAGCCATGCATGCTGTACACTGAAGTGTGAGTGTGTGTTGATCTTGCAAAAATTGCAAAATACCACCACAACTCGAATAGCAAGCTGGGACAAATATGGAAGTCCCAGATCAATAGGGGTCCTGCAGGGGCCCGACTCTGCCTTATCTTGTTGAGCTGGGCAGCCCCGGGTCCATCCAGCCCTGCAAGGGGCCTTTTGGCACCAGAGAGCAGGAAGCCCTTCCCTCCTGTCTGTCAAGGTCCTTTTTAAAAGCTCCTGACACTGAGCCGGATGCTTCCTGCCCAACGTGGGCCCTCCAACGGACAGAGGAAGCCGCTCTTCCCCTCCTGAGTGCCAGCAGGATCAGCTACGAAGTATACTCGGCACTGCTGGAGTATCCCGAGAGTATGCTGGGAATGCCAAACTTCTGCGTGGGCACAGGGCCACCTGGTCCAGCCTGCTCTGAGCCAGAGAATGAGGGGAAGCAGCTTCACCAGAGAGGCTGGTGGCATCTGCCCACGCGTGGAGGGCAGCAGCTTCCCCACCTCCAGAGTCCCTCTGTCAGGAGAGAGGTGGCCTCTGCATGCAGGCAATAAAGAGGAGAAGCAGAGGCCGCTTCTTCCAAGGGGAAAAGGCACAATGGCTGTTAGCAAAAAAAATGGAAACGCAGGGAGGGCCATCCTAATTGGGTTGCAGGTCTCAGCACACAGAGAAGGACAAAAGGGGGAGGGAACCGAATGGGTGGGGAGCCAGTGGGTGACAATCACCTCGCTTATGGGGTTTCAAAATGACAGGGGCTTTGTGAACACCAGCTGTGATCAGGCCGTGCTGATTACACAGACACCCTGTGATCAGCAATCAGACAATTGTCACGAAGTGTCCTGAGGTTAGACTACAGTGGTAAGGAAAATAACTTCTTCGCTACCGCTCTACCCAAGAACGTAGATCTTCTTCCTTTGTGTCAGAAGCAATCTGGTGGTGTTTCCAGAGTGGGAGTGGAGTGATTGGTTGGCGGGGGGGGGGGGAGGTCTTGCTGGGGGGGTGGGGGGGCTCCCAAATGCCTTTACAGTCCTCACAGGTTCCCAAGGAAGCGGCTTCTTTGTTTCCCTGAAGAGTGTAGATAAACCCAGAGTCTTGACATACAGTGTGTGTAGTAGCAATACAGGCACCATCCACATCCATATCACCACATGCATGCAACACACACACACACACACACACACACTATTGGTTTCAACAAGAAACACAACACAAAATGAAATTTTAAAAAGGACGTTGTGGCCCCTTACAGACCAACTGCTCTATTTTAAGGCCAGCTTTCGTGGAACACACTCCACTTCTTCAGACACACTGCTTTTTACAAAACCAAGCTTCAGAGGAACTGAACCCCAGGCGGGGGCTCTTAAATCATGACTAGGTGTCAAACGCAGCCAACGGCCCCGGTCCCTTGGTTGTGGGGACTGGCATGAACGTTTGACCTTTGCACTCTCCCTGTCCTGACTCTGATGATGGACAAAAGTGGACCAGGTTCCACAGAAGGGTACACTAAAATATAGCGGTTCATCTTCAAGGTGTGGCAACCTCTTTTCAAAAAGTTTGGCCTGTGTGGTGTCCCTTGTGGAAAGGCTGGTACAGACTAAGAGGGCGACCACTTTGAGAGCTACCCTGGATCCTCTGGCAGTCCTGGATCCAGCCCTAACCACCAACGGCCTTTCCTTACATTCCTCTCGCCTTCGCAGGGACGGGCTGCAAACCAGCTGGTGGCTGGCTGAGAACCCCCCACCCGGGGGGGGGGGTCAGCGTGGTCAGAGGTCCTCCCGGCGGTGCAGCGGAGGGAGCGGTGGGTGGCCTGGGACTCCGGTGACCTGGGTTTGGAACTTACTGGGCGAAGGGGAGGCCCTGATAACCCCCCCCCCCTCCTTGGATGGCAGGGAACAGGTAGCCTACACCCAGCCGGTTTGACCCAACTCCGGGAGGCCGTGGAAGACCGGAGGGCCTGGCGTGCTCTGGTCCCTGGGGTCACGAAGAGCCGGACACGACTCAACGACTCAACAACAACAACAACAACAACACCCAGCCGGTGTCCACCGTGTGGTCCTTTGGAGAGCCAAGGCGACCGCCGCCCTCCGAAGCCTCGCCCCCGCCCCCGCGGTGCGGTCAGGAAGTGGACTGTGATCCGGGAGAGGCGGACGAGACCTGGCCCCCTTGCGGGGCGGGGGGGGGCGAGGGCGGCGGCACCCCCCCACCCCCACCCCCCCGCGGTGCCCCTGTTCCCTTCCCCCCCCCCTGCAACGGAGCAACGCGGCGGATCCGGGCCGTCGGGCCGCCCGTCTGGGCTGAACGTCCCTGGAGCGAGGCACGGGGCGAGAAGCCGCGGCCGGGGCGGAGCGGGTCGGGCCTCCTCAGGAGCAGGCGGGTCTCCGGGCCTTCGCTCTTCGCTGCCTGCCCCGGCCGAGGCCCGCCCGCTCCCTCGGGATCCCAACCCGGCGGCAAGAAGCGAAAGGAGGGTTCCGGGAGCTGGGCGGCAGCCTCCGGGGCGCTCCGGCAAGGCGGCAAGGCGGCAAGGCGGCGGCTCCGGGCCCGCTGGTGTCCGAGCAAAGGAGGCAGGCTTGGCCCCTCTCCCGCCCCGCCCTCCTCCTCCTCCTCCTCCTCCTCCTCCTGCCGGCTCTCTTCGGGCTCCTCACGGCCTGGGAGCCCCCGAGAAGGGCCGCCCAGCCGCCTCGCCCTTCCAGCCACATCGATCCGGCACCGGCAGCGAAGCGACCCGGGCCGGCCCTACCGGCGCCGTCGGAGGATTCCCCGGAGGGGAGGGGAGGGGAGGGGAGGGGAGGGGGGGCCCTTCCTCCTCCCCCCCTCTCCCCCGCCGCCCCTTCTGCGGCGAGACCTCTCCGGCCCCTCCCTCGGCTTCCCAGCGACTTCTGGGGTCTTCCCTGCGCTGGCTCTGGCGGGGCTCCCCGGAGGCGCTTCCTTTCCGTTCCGCAGAGTATGCCTGCGTTAAGGAAGAGGGAAGAGGGAAGAGGCCCTCCGGGGAGGCCTTCCTCTGGCTCCCTCCACCCTCGCAGGTGCATCTGACGGGGACACAGGGCCTTCTCCGTGGCTGCTCCCGGAGACTTTGGAACTCCCTGCCAGGGGAGGCCAGGCTGGGCCCCCTCTTGGCTGTCCTTCCGCAAGCAGACCAAGACCTTTCTCTTTAGGCAGGCTTTCCCTCAGGGACTGGCTGCCTGAGTGGCAATAGAGGGCTGTGTCTTCCTGCTTCAAATGGGTTCTTGGTGTTGTTTATGTTTACCATTTTTAAGTATGGTATTTGTTTGGTCCTTTTTACTATATGCATCCTTATTGTATTTAGCTTGAAATATTGTCTCTTAATATTGTAAGTTGCCTCAAGTCCTTTTTAAGGAGAAAGACGGATTAAAAATATGGTAAATAAAAAATACATGGGGTCAGAAACCCACCCCCCCCAGTACGCTGCCTGAGCAATCCAAAGGCAGCCCCCCCCCCAACGGCCGATGGGATTCTGTCTGACCTGATGTTTTAAAAGCCTCAGCCTGAGCTTTTTAAAAAGCTCTTTAATCTGAACATCCCCCGCAGATCAATAGCAATAATGTTAGAAAAATCTCCCCTGGGCACTCAGCCCTCTTCCTTCACAGCAGCAGGTACCCTGGGCTGATGCCATCCTTTTGCCAGTGCCCGCCGGGTGGGACTAAATTCCTCCCTTCTGAGGTCAGGCCTGGAGAGGGTGAAGCAGAGCAGGAGGGCCTGTCCCCCCCCCCAAGCGGGACCTCCAAGCCCCACGTTCCCGCAGCCATGCCTCCTCTCAAACCGTTCTCCCTGACCCACACAGCTGTGGGCGAGGAAGTGTCTGAGGGCAAGGGTGCCAACCACGAAGTGGCTGCACAGGGGAATCACTGGGATGGGCCCATGTGGACTTCACAACCTTCAAGGAGGGGGGGCAGGGGAATTTCATTTCATGCACGGAGCTTTGTGGTCCCCAGGCCTGGGAGAGGGAGGCACCCACAGGCCAACTGTGTCATCCCGCGGCTGGCCTTAGAAGAGACGTTCAGACTGATAAGGTTTGTCTTCCACCTGTTTCCTTCTGTGCCATTTTAGAGACGTGTTCTCAGCCATTGATGGCCTCTCTCACAGTCAGCCGTTCCCTGCTCTGACAGGAAGCACTTTGGAGTAACAGTCAAAACTGTTGCCCTCTCACTGTCCCCCCCCCACCTCCCCCCTCAAGTGTCTTTGTGCTAGAGATGACCTTCTTTTACCAGCTCTGACTTGGACTTCTTTGTTTTCAGAAAGGAATGCAGGATTCCAGACAAGAACAGTTAAGCCTGGATTCAAAGGGTTCATCAGCACCCATCAGCCTCCTAGAACTGTAGAGCTGGGAGGGATCCCAAAGGTCATCAAGCCCACCTCCTTGCTGGAGCAGGAAATCCACACCTTAAAGCGAACCTGGGAGGTGGCCATCCAAGCTCCACTCAAAGCCTTCCCGTAATGGAGAGTCCACCACCTCCTGAGGCCATGGGTTCCATCAGCTCCCTCCGTCAGGACACGGTTTCTCGTGCTTAATGGAAGTCACTTCACTTGTAATTTGCATCCGTTGTTTTGAGCCTTATCTTCTGGAGCTGGACAAAGCATCTTACAAATGACAGCCCATTAAATCTTTGAAGAAGGCGTTCCTGTCAGCTCTCCGTCTTCTCCTCGCTAGGTTGTACGTGCACAGTTCCGTCAACCCATCTTCATAGGGCGATTTCCAGACTCTTCATCATCCTGGTCATCCTCCTTTGGATACATTCCAGCGTTTCAACATCATTTTTAAACAGGGGTGCCCAGAATTGCATGTAGGACTTTGCACACGTTCTGATGGAACGATACCCGAGTGGTGCTATTACATTGTTTGGGATGGTTCACCAAGATACCCCATTAACCGACATAGTCCGTGGGGCACCAGATCCCTAGACAAGGACTCCCTTGCCAGCTGAGTATGGCCTGGGGTTCAGTTGGTGGGCAGAGTGGGTGGTAAGGGGGAAGGAAAGGGCCTGCAGAAAAGTCTAGAACAGACCTGGGTAAAGACCCCCTGCTTCTCTGAGACCCTCCAGTCGCTGGAGACAATACGGAGCAGGTTGGGCTGAGGCCCGACCTCTCGGGTCAAGCAGTTTTCTCCCAGGTACACAAAAAGCAGGACCCTTTCACAGTTGTGTACTCCCTCCAAAAGAGACCAGCCCAGAAGGCCTCGGGGCTCACAAGCTATGTTCATTTTAGGCGGAAGGATTTCTGTTTGGGACAGAAACTAGGAGGAACAGTTGATCCAGACCTTCAGCTCCTTCTCAAGGGCCAGAACAGTCCTGGGCTAATGGAACATAAGAACCTAAGAAGAGCCCTGCTGGATCAGGCCAAGGGCCCCTCTAGTCCAGCTTCCTGTATCTCACAGGGGCCCCACCCAGGCAAGGAAAATGCCTTTGGCAGAGAGATGGGTGTGCCTTTAAAGTTAGATGGTCATCTGTGTTCCAGAAGACATCCATGCGCAAGGTACCAGTCAAACACATTGGTGTGTCATGATGGTTCCTGTCTTCAGAACTGTGGCAACAAGGATGGGATCCCTGGATGAAGCAAATTTGAGACAAAATTTGCCATTCCCCTGCTTCCTGCCCCATAAAGCTTCCATGGAGGAAGCAAAGGGGAAGAGGCTGCCTTGGGCCACGTGGAAAAACCAAGTTGTAGTCTAGAAGGCTGAAGGCATAGAATGGAAATTTGGAATCCGGTTGACTGTCTGTGAGGCAAAAACATGAGCTGTTTCCTGACCCCTCTCAGCACCTGCCTCCTTGTGCCCTGGAGCCTGCGCTGAGATGGTCCCATGGTGGAAGGGAAGTTTCTGCCTCAGGCCTTCTGCTGCCTTACAGAGGTCGACGCAGTCATTTAAATCCGCAAGTTGGTGGAAGCACCATTAGCTACACGGTGGAGCTATGCTGCCACGCTGAATGTTGCAAACATGGAGACCTTTTGAGCAGCCTGCTCCACAACCACCTTATCTGATGAGATAACAAGAAAACAGGCTGTGGCCTCTTTCCCTCTGAATCAGATCAGATTTCTGCTGATGCAGGACAAGCATGAGCAGCCACAGCAACACTTTGACATCGGAGGGACCTGCTCCATGCAGCCCACCAATGTCTGGGAGCACCAAGCAGGTCAGGAACCAAAGCATCCACAGGTTCAGAGCATCACACATTCAAGAAGGTGACCCTTACAGGCCACGTTACTGACACAGATACTTCGGTAGCAAGGGTGGGGGCGGGGGGCGGTGCAGCCTTGATGAAGCAAATGCTTAAGAAAGATGGTCCAGGATAGAGAAAGTGTGTGTGTGTGTGTGTGTGTGAGAGAGAGAGAGAGAGAGAGAGAGAGAGAGAGAGACTGTCAGCCAAGGGGGACTGCAGGAAGCAAATAACCAGGGAGAAAAATACTTTGTCTCAACCCACACATAAATTGGGAACATTCCAGAGCCGAAGGAGTCCACATTGTGCTACATTCAAAAGACTGCCTGTGGAAAGTCAATATCCAGAAATGACTGTCATTGTAGAAATAGATGGTCACAAGTTCAAAACAGAAGATCACCCAGGGGCAAGGCTGTCCGTGGCAGATAAAAATATGCTCATTCTTCTAGGTTTTTCAGCTCCCTCCTACCAAGTAAAGAGATCAAAATGTCTCCTCTGTGATTGCAGCAGAAATTCGTCCAGCTAGCGTGAACAATTCCACATTTGCAAAGGAAGTGCCTGTGTTGAATTCTGGTGGATGCCGGCTCTCGATCAGACAGGAGCTGCTCCAGAGACCACAAAAGCCTTCCGGGAAGAAACGGGCCCTCCGACTCTGACTCCGTGGGCAAGGGCTGTGCATGCAAAGAGGCCAGAAATGCTGGCACTTGGGATTTCCAAAATTAGTCCCTGGAGAGGCACACGGGGGGGGGGGGGGTGGTGTCCGACATGCCCCTTGTGAGTTCCCAGGTGGCTCCTGCCACAGCCCCCACCCACCCAGAGAGTCCCCGCTCCTCAGAGGTGGTTCTGGATGGCCTCCAGAAATGGGATTACCAATCCATCGGCACAGAGAAACTGGGCCACGTCAGGTTTTTCCCTGTCCTGAGACCCAGTGGGAGCCGTGTTCATATTGTTGGGATTTTATGCAAAGCAAGCGAGGCATCAAAGCAGAGGAACGTTAACCAGTTCCTGGCTGACCTCGCCGGAGGAAAGGAGCTTGCTAAACTTGACCTTGCTCAAACCGATCAGCAGCGGAGAGTGGATGACAAGCTTGGTTGATGCCCAAAGGGTCACAGCGCACGGGAGAGCGTTCTGCATGAAGTGCCTCCCACGTGGGGTTTCAGAGGCACCAGGAACGTTTCAGTGCTTCATGGAAACGCTGCTGAAGGGGATGCCCAGGGCCATGCCCTCTCCTGACAAAGCTTTCATTGTGTCCTCATGAGAGGAGCAACTCACAGCATGACTCTGAGATGTCCTACAGAAGAAGAAGCAAGCAGGCATTGCACAGAAAAGAGCAGGAGGGAGAGAGAGATTGAAATGGCACCGGGCAGTTTCTCCTGTCATGTTCCTGAAAGGGTTCGACCTTGTAGCCTGTCCACCCTGTTCCCTTGTCTTCCAGCTCGGCCAGAGCCTTGTTGCCCCAGCAGTCCTGGATCGGTCTCTTTTTGCCAACAGGAAACCGATGGTGGTGCTGTGGGTGAGGCAAACCGAAGGGGTCCACAAGGCCATTCGATAGGCAGGCCAGGCCGCAGGTCCATCATCCGTTCCATCAGCCATCTCTCCGTAGGCCAGTTCAGTCCACATGTCCACGGGCCCTTTGGCCCAGTGTACCCTCGTACCATAAATGCAGGGCCCGTTTAACAGCAATAGCCACAAATGCAGAATGAGTCACGAGAAAGGGGCAAGTAGCGACCGGGTTTTTGTAATTACCCTGGGAAGAGAGGGGAGGAGTGGGAAAAAAAAACACAGAAGGAGCTCTTTTCTTCATTTTTGTGTTATGTCATGAATTCCCGAAAGACAGTCCTGGAAACATGAGTAATTCATATGAATGAAAGAGGGAAGCGTGAGAGTTTCATTTTGCCCAGTGTTTCTCTCTTTCACAAAACCTTTCTTCCACTGTTTGTATGCAAATCACCTGGGGGGGGGGGGGAATCTTAGTGGTTCTTTTTGCCTCTCTTTCCTCCCTCCGTTTATTTCTGCTGGAGCCCGGCCCTGGCACACTGGACTCAAAGAACAGACGCGAACAGAAAGCATCAAACAGTAGGAAGGAGGGGAAAAAAATCTCCCCATATCCTAGTAATCTTGTTTGGTGTGGGGTTTGATGGTGTTTTGTGTGTGTGTGTGTGCATGCGCACACACACACACACATGCATGTGCACTGGAGAAAGTGCTTTCCCTGTTTGCTAGATAGTATCTTTTGGTGGGTAGGGACGTGGTGGCGCTGTGGGTGAAACCGCAGAAGCCTCTGTGCTGCAAGGTCAGAAGACCAGCAGATCATAAGATCAAATCCACGCAACGGAGTGAGCTCCCGTCACTTGTCCCAGCTCCTGCCAACCTAGCAGTTCAAAAGCATGTAAATGCAAGTAGATAAATAGGTACCACCATGGTGGGAAGGTAACAGTGTTCTGTGTCTAGTCGCGCTGGCCACGTGACCACGGAAACTGTCTTTGGACAAACGCTGGCTCTATGGCTTGGAGACGGGGATGAGCACCGCGCCCTAGTGTCGGACACGACTGGACTAAATGTCAAGGGGAACCTTTACCTTTACCTATCTTTTGGTGGTTTTTTTTAAAATGATTTTTCTTTCTTATGTACTGTTGCTTGCTTTGCAGGCAGAATTATTCTCTCTTGCCTTGGCTGTTTGCATTTTTGGGGTCGTTTTCAGCGTTTTTATTAGGGTTAAAATTAGAGTCGTAGATTATTTAGGGCTTTTGAAGTGCCAGGAAGCACAAAAGAGAAGTCCTCAGACAAAGGAACCTGAAAGAGGTTTTCCCTTTTATGTAAACAAAAGGACCAAAAGGACCAAAGAACAAAACTGATGCACAGAAAATGCAAAGAGGGAGGAGAGAGAGAGGCCCTCCCCTCCCCTGAAAAGCCGCCTAGAGTGGTCATTCGACTAGATAGGCGGGGTATAAATGCAATAAATAAATAAATAAATAAATAAAGCCTGAGGGGAGGCCAGCAATGGCCAATTCTTGCAGTGCCCACCCCTAGTGGCAGGTCACTCACCATCACCCTGGCAAAGACTGGGGGTTCACTTGGTCATGTGCTTGTACGGACTTTGCTGGATCTTTTCAGCACAACATCTTCCCATCTGTTGTAGATTCCTTCTCAAAAAGGCCCAGCATGGCTGTCATCCAAACCCAGCCTCGGTTGCTGTCGCAAAAGCCGTTCTTCTGCGGTTTGCCGTGGAAGGGATGCCAGGCACCCTCGTCCCAGAGACTGGCCGAGCCTTCAACTCTGCAGTTCTTGAGGATGTTGCCCACAGCAGAGTCACCAGAACCATCATTGATGCCGCTCCAAAGCCCCGTGCGAGTGGGCAAGAAGAATAAATAGCACAGATCACCGAAGAGAGAGTCAGCCTAAGAGACATCCTTTCCAGGCCTGGTTGGGAGAGAGGTCCGCAGCAGCCTTCCCAGAGATGGGCAGCTTACAAAGAACCAGGAGCGCTTCTTGGCTTTGATATCTTCGAATCCACTTGACCTTTTCTCCCCAGGAGAACCAGCCGTGGCTTGAGACGGCACGCCTGGCCTACAGCAGGCTTCAGCTGCAACGGTGGAGGTGATGGGGGCCAGTTTCATACAAGGCGCAAGCGGATCATTTGAGAGAGGTCATGTGGATCTGTGAAAGCACACCAGTTCAGAGCACCCCTGCTCTTGAAAATTGTGTGCACCAGTCATGGCTCTAGGTCTAGACTCACGGGTGATGACAAGGGGTCCGTGCAGAAGGCTTCCCCGGCTGAGGCTACCCCCCAAGCAAGTTCAGGAGATACCCGTGTTTCAGGCTGCCTGGCCCAGCCAGCCCGCTCCAACCTGCTTCTCTTCCAGATGTGGAAGGTAGGGCCCCATCTGTGCTCTCTCCTACTGTGTGCATGGGGAAATGCTTGCTCACTTGCCCTCTGCGCGTGTATGCCCTGTGAATATCCAGCTTTGCCCCCTGCTCTGCCAGTCACACCGAAGCACTGCCTCTGGTCGCACCACCTGGAGATGACCGTGGACTGAAGGGACACAGCGACCTTGTGCTGCTTCCCGTCTTGGAAGGGCAGTTCCAGCTCCACAGAATGGCCTCCTAGGGAGCCCCACTGGCCCCCCAGTCCTGAGCATTTCTCGCTGCCCAACAGAGTCCCGGCATTTTAGAGAGGCCCTGGACATCTGGCCGGAGCCAGCCTCCACTGAGGGGCTCCTGCCTCCCCCCACATGAACCCATCTTGGACAATGTGTGCACTGCCTCCTTTGCTCAGGGAGGGGGGGGTGTCCTTCGCCTCCCCCTTTGATGGCTTTGGCTGTTGCTGCCATTGGCTTTCCTGTCTATTGCCCTGGTAGTTGATGGTGATTGTTTTAATGGTTCCCTCCCACCCACTTTCGCTCCCCCGTGTTCTCCTGCCACACAGGAAGAGCAGGATGCATTTTAAAAGAAACAGACAAATGGATGTATACTTTTTGGCTTGTCTCCTCACATGCTCACAGCCTTTCTAGTCCCGCATCCTTCACAAGCTGGATTAACGTCTCCTCCTTCCCTTTCTACGCCTCCTGAACAAGGACTATCGGGACCGTGTGCGTGACGCTTGACCTCCCACGGAGCGCCCTTCAAGATCTCTCTTGCCGATTGGCTGCATTTACTGTTTTCTCTCTCAGAAAATGCATATTTAAGACAACTGCATTGGAGTGGTTTCCTTCAGCCCACATGTCCTCAAGCCGTCTCGAAATGAAGGCATGTGGAAAGTCGACGCAGTCTGGCTGAAGGCTCGTTGAGCTGATATATTGCAGCACCCCTGTCAGCTCAGCCCGTGGCTTTATCAGCAAAGCAGCCGAGCGAGCCCGGCCTGGCAAAGTCGGCTCTTAATAGGCTGCCCCAGGTAGACCGCTGGCCGTCAGCCCATTTCCTCTGGGCCCTTAGCAATTAATCGCTGGGTGGAAGCTTTAAGAGCTTCCTGCCTGGCCGGCGGCTTCCAGAGTCCTTTAACGGGCAGGTGTGAGGCAGGAGAAGCCTCCTCCATCCTGCTGTCGTCGGGGTTTGCAAGGGCACCTGTGAGCCCCCCCTCCCACCACTGCTCTCCCTCTCAGCCCCAGAAGCTTCCCTGGCTTGGGTCCAAATCTGCCATCCAGTGCTTGGGGGGGGGGGGGGAATGGTGGCTTTGAGGAACTCTAGACCACAGCAGGCCATAGTGGCTTCCAGATGCTCAGGGACTCTGATGCCCCTGGTCCTTCCTGATTAACTACATTCCCCAAGGCTGATGGGGGTTTTGACTCTCCAAGAGAACCTGGAGATTCACCCCCACCCGACCCTCGCTGCTTCCACCAGGGAGACAAGCAGGCAGAAAGCACCAATGCAAGTTGGAAGGTGGACATTTCAGACAGTGGCTAGCCATGCTGTGGGCGGATGGATGACCTCAACAAAGCCCTTCAGAGAGACATTTGCAGCCTGTTGCCGCCACTAGCTCCAGGCCAACATGGGAAAGGACCCCCTCCTTCCCTCCTTCTCTCTCTCCCTCCTGTCTGGGCTGCTGTGGGGTGCATTGGGTTGCCCCAAATGGCCAACTCTCCCTGGGCAACCACAGGCAGCAGAGACGGCCCCCAATTCTCTTTTCTGTTAAGGTCTTCTTTGGCACATCCCTCAACCCCACTTTCTGCAGAAGGGAAGCCTTTCTGCTCAGTGTCTGGTGCTTGCAGCAAGAATTGTGTGGCTACTGGCCAGATGGCCACAGATGGCCTCCAGGATCAGAGGTGGTGTCCTCCCCGCCCCCCTCCGGACCCAGCTGCTGACGGGAGAGGGACGTGTCCTGTTCAGCTAGCAACCTCCATGTGGGGCACCCGGTTGACCACACTGGGAGTTGAGTGTGGCATCAGAAGACACACACACACACACACACACACACACCCCCTTTGCTGGGATCCAGCTGCTCTTGTTTCTCTGTGTATGGTCTCCAAGGTCTGGGCTGCAGGGTGGCCCTCCCCCTCCCCCGGTAAACCACACATACAAACACACACTGGGGTGGGGTGGGGGGCGGAGGGAGAGAATCCCTGAAGCTCTTGCCTAAGACAGGAGGCAGCCAGGCACCCTCTCAAGACCTCTCTGCTCCTTCTCCAGCACCAGGCTCCCCTGGGCCGCAATGGGGAGGGGCGCCTGGATGTGCACCCCGGTTTTGGCAACCGCTGTGTATTCTGCAGCGAAGGAGGAAGCGTTAGAGCTTGAGGGTGTGTGTGTGGAAAGGCAGGCCCACCAGCGCATTCAAAGCCATGCCAGCCAGGCCAAAAAAGGCTGCCCAAGGGAGCGGGGCTCCACCCAAAGCCAGACAGGGCTGGCCGAAAGGGACGGCACTCCATTGAACGTGATGGCATCATGCCAGGGCAGAGGACTCTCTCCCCACCCAGCGCCCCCCTCCCTGCCAGAGATGAGCTGTGCAGCTGCAAAGGGATGGTCAGACCCCCCCCCCGTTCAGGCCCCCCCACCCTACTATCATCCAGGCACAAGCCGACTCATGAGCCCATCTTCCACAGAAGGTCATCATGCCTAGCTTTAAACACTCCCAAGCCAACGCTTTCCTGGGGGAGTTGCGACTCCCTTCCATCCCAGGAGGGGAGGGGTCTCCTTGCCCAGCAGGGCCAAGACAGAGGGACCCCCTGTCTCTCGAGTCTCCTGCCCACCGCTCGGAGCGTGGCTGGCTCCTTTCTGGGAAGCCCGGCTGCTGCAGAGCACAGGGAGCGGGTGCACGCTGCCACGGCCGCCGCCACAAATCAGGCCCGACACGTTATTTTTCAAGGAGCTAATGGGATTTGAAAACAATCTCTTTCAAAGTTCTGCAAAAGGGTCATTTCCTTCCTGAACTCATAATGGGAAATGAAATGGACTCGCCCCGCCTGCCTTCCATCTCTCTTTCTGTGACCCGGGTCTTGAAGGCTGTCGCGGAACTGGTGTGTGTGCGTGCGTGAGGGCCCACTTTAGCTCAGGTGGTGGGATTGAGGGCCCCCAACCAGCCCCCATGCCCAAGAAAGGCTGAGGCTCCCCACCACAGCCGGCCTCCCCACAGAACCAGGAAAGGATGGGCCGTTTTCCACTCCGGCATCGTGACTCCGTGGTGGAGGCCGGGTGCCACCTGCCTCCTGATTGCACAGCAATCTCCTTCCCCCTTAATTACAAACACTCTCAGATTTCTAGAATTTAGGGCAGGTCTTCAAAATGGTAAATAAGTTCTTCGAGCGAAGCAGATGAATAAGTGCCCACATAGGCAGGAAATCTCCCCCGTAGGGCGGGTTGGGTGGGTGGGTTGCCACCCGCAGCACACGCTCTGAGGCTGATGGATCCGAATTACTTGGGGGCAGCCCCACTGCCCCCCCCCACCCTCACTGGCCCCTGAGAAGTTTCTTGCTGGCTTAGCTGGCTGGCCCCCTTGCCAGAGGTGGGGCTGATGCCTAGAGGCCCAAGATGGCCCAGGCCCCAGACTCTGTGCCAGGTGTGACCCATCCAGGTGCCTGCTCCAGAGACAAGGCAGAGCGGGGAGGAGGTGAAGTTGGCTTGGTTTAGGTTTTGGTAAGAATCCTTCTGGTTTCTTCATAAATGCAACTGGAAGCATGTGAGAGTTATTTATTTACTATTTAAGTCAAACGTGAGAGAAAGCAAACCTGAGGAGAAATCAGCAGTATTGCAAAGAACTCGGGGCGCGGAAACGGCCAGCGTGGGTGGCTCAGAGGCATGTGGAGAAAGACTCAGGATGAGAGCACAGCCTGCGGCTCCTCTCAGGGCCTTCCTCTCGGAGGGTGGCAGTGACTGAGGAGGAGCACGGCTGCGCCACCGCTGCAGACGGAGAGCGCAAACCCAGTGCTCCCTACCTCCTGCCTCCGTGGAGCTCTTTTATGGGACTGGTGCAGGCGGTCCTTCATACGGGACCCATCCCGGGTACTCTGCCACTCTGTGGTCTGTTCTCTAAGCAGTCTGAGAACAAGATGGTTGGCACCTGCCACTCCTTGGATGCAGCCCCGGGGCATTCTGCAAAGCAAAGCAAAGCATGCTGCTTATATACTGCCCTATAGCGCTTAAAGCACTCTCTGGGTGGTTGACAATTTAATTAGGCAAGCTACACGTTGCCACCACCACCACCAGCAAGCTGGGTGCTCAGCTCACCAACCTCAGAAAGCTGGAAGGCTGAGTCAAGCCTGAGTCAGCAACCTGAGCCCATCCGGATCGAAAACTCAGGTCACGACTGGAGTCTTTGACTACAGAGCTGCAGTTTAACCACTGTACCGTGAGGGTCCTTGCACCCTTTCTGCCACTCTGTTCCTCTCACTTAGGAAGCTGGTGCATGGCACGCTGCAGGGGGGGGGGGGGGAGGCACCGCTTCACCCTGGGAATGCTGCAGGCCCATCTTGGAAAAGAACCTCCCAACCCCATCGCAGCCGCACCTGAGAGGCAACAGCCCCTGCAAGGATGGCCAGCGAAACTCCGCTGCCCCCTCCTCCCCTTTGCCTTATGAAGTGTGGAGGCCAGCAGGGGTGTGCCTGTGCGTGCGTGTGTGTTTGGGCAGGGGGGTGAGTTCAGGGCCTTTCTAGTTTTAGCACCCTGGCAGTAGAGCCTCCTAGCCAGGGAGGCTTTGCTTCGTTACTCCCTTGAGGTGTCCGGAAGCAGAGTTCAAACCACTGGACTTCACGACCTCCCCACAGTGTTTGACGCTGGGCTGGTCGGGGGTCCTCTAGTTGTGGTACCCATGTTTGTTCTTCTCCTCTTTTGTTTGCTACACAATGGCTTTATTGTCTTGTGTCTCTGACTCTTGTGCTTTTTACAGTTCTAAAGCCCAGTTGGGGGGGGGGGGGAGGCAGGGAAGATATTCGAAAGGTGAACGTCTTAGCCTGGGTGGACAGTTTCGAGAGCAAAGCCTCGGAAACAGTGCCTCGTACGTAGCAGCTTAAAAATCTAATCAGCTTTGTTGGCATCCGTTGACCTGGAGGGGGTGGGCGTTGAACCCCTTTCTCACATGCACCTGACGAAACGGGCCGCAGCCCACAAAGCGTCGGCCCAGGAAGGCTTGTTAACCTTCGTCGTGCCACCAGGTTGCATTCTAGGAAGGCATATTTGATTGGTTTGTAAAATTTATACCTGGTTTTTTTGTACGGAAGGCAACAGAGAGGAAAACCCCATAGCGGAGTCAAGGGCACACGGAGGCATGGGGCTTGCCCAACCTATTTTGCTGCCTGAGGGAAACAGCACAGTGGCGCCCTCTCTGATTCCATGCCCAAAACCCCACCAGAGTGGCCATCGTCTGTTTTCTGCAACACTGGTGGCAGGAGGGCAACCCCCCCACCCCGGCTGAAGGCAGCCCAGCTGGCAACATAGAAGACGCAGAGCTGGCCATGTGAGGCCGAGGTAGTCCTTCCCTCTGACAGCTTTCTGCTAGCGGCCCCCCACCCCCACCCACCCACCCCCACTTACCTCCCATCCCCTTCGGCCTGGGCCAGTGGAGGCCACTGATTCACTCTGCTTGATGGGAGAGCAGGTCCTACAGAGCTTCTTCGGGGACACGGAAGGGGATCTGGGTGGGAGGAGGGCTTCTCTTGGGTCAAACAGCCCGACAGCTCATGCTCGGAGGAGGAGGAGGAGGAGGAGGCAGCCGTGCCGGCAGCCCCCCTCCACCCCAGCTGCGATCGATCGGATGCCTCTTTGGACTGGCTTGGTCTCCTGCACTGCAAAGGAGCCAGGCCCCAGGCCGCCTTCCCCGACTCTCCTTCCCTCCCAGGGAACAGAAGAGCAGTGCTGGAATTCATTTCCAGCACTGGAGGAGTGCAGACTTATTAGGGCTCTGTTACAGCTCAATTATACTCCCAGAGAAATGCAAATAGCTGGCGTCTCTGCTCAGCTCCGAGTGCTGCAGGCGCCTGGTTTTCTTAATTAGACTTTTTCAAGTTATTAGCTTTGTGGGAATGATGATTTTAAAGGAGGAAAACAACCCTCCAGTTTGAATATTAATGCTTTTGGGTCTGCCTGCATGGGTCCCTGACATTCTGAGGCTGCTCCACGTGTGTTCCTGGACCAAAGGGGGCTGCCCTGCCCTGCTTGGCCATTTGGCTGGCCACATGGTAGTTGCACAGCTGGCCAGCTAGCCCACAGTGGCGGCGGCAGCAACAGCTGGAAATGAGTAGCCGCTGGAAGTATTGTCTAGCACCACCTAAAACTCCCTCCAGCTCTGAGTCTTAGAAGCAGGCCTCAAAGTTCCCAACTACATATGGCAGCAAAGCTGGCAAATCACAATAGCATTAGCAGAGAAATTCAGGTATTATATCTACCTACCCCAATGCAGAGGTGCAAAGAGTTTGGTCCTGTAGGTCTGGTTAAGGGCATCCAGCAGAGCCTCCTCCTGGATCCCAGACGGGAGACCCTGGAGAGGCTCAGCAGGGAGACGGATCGGTCAGGGAGAGGGAGAGCCTCTCTCCCTTGGAAAAGGGGATCAGGAACCAAGGTTTTAGGAGTGAGGGGAAAGCGTCTTCTCTTCTCAGGGTGGAGTGGCTTTTTGTTCCATTGACACCCCTGAAGTTTCCTGCGTCCTCTGATTGGCTTCTTTACCTTCTTCCCCAGTTGATAACCACAAGAGGGTTCTTCATTGGTGAACGACATGGTGGGGCCAAAGTTGGTGGAGACAGTTCTCTGTTGTTTTCAGGGGTGACATCACCCTGGGCACCATGTCTCTGTACAAGGAACATCCCAGGCTCATGGGGTAACAGCTTTCCAGGGGTCTAAGCACCATGCTATCTATCTCCACACTGGCCCATAGTTTCGGACTCAAAGAAGCTGTGTCAGCCCCACGGGATTGTTCCCAACACCCCATTTTCCAGGCCACTAACGTTTGCTGCCCCAGATGGGAGCCATACCTGCACCTGAGCCGTCTTCTTCTGGCTTGTTCCCCTGTTGAGCCCCCTGTTCAGACATACGGGGGTGTCTTCAGGATTGGACTCGAGTCACAACAGCAACAGTGCCCTTCGTCGAGTCCTAGAAAAAGAACAAGGCCTGCCCAGTGACCGGGGTATTGCTCTGCTGCAGAGGGTGAGCGGGCACAACCTCCAGGGTGGGCACATCCCCTGTGGCCAGGAGGTTGTTCCCTCCATCTGAAGGGCTGCCAGCAAACAATCCCCCTTCCTCCGTTCCCAGGTCTGTCCGGTCCAAGCTCACCTGAGAGACAAGGATGCTTTGCGGTGGGGGGGGGGAGGCATTTCTAAAGCCCCGTGGGCTCCTTTGAGGCAGAAGAGGAGGGCTCAAATCACCGCATTGAGACGTTCAAAAGGCGAAACCTGGGGTGAACAGTTTCGAGGGCCCGGAAGGTGCCCGTTGTTCCACCATGAGCAGTGCCCAGAACTTAGCCTGGGGAGGTGGCATTGTGTTCACCTGCCCGCTGTCTTTCCCATGGCGGCGGGGTGGGGGGTGGGGGGGAGAGCAGGAGACATACTCCACTCCTGTTTCAGTTATAGAAATCATTTCTCATTTGGCAGCTGCACCTCTTTCGCCCTGTGCTCCAGTGACGTGCAAGGGACTACCTGAGCAGCATCCAGGGCGATGCCATCTGCCAGGAGTTCATGGGGCGGAGGGAGGAGAGGCCCTGATGATGGCAGATCAAGCGATTCCAGCATCTTCTGTGGGGGTTCGCCTCTGGAGAGCTTGCCCGCCACATGGATGAGCAGCCCATCTGTCCTCAATCTCAGCAAATGGGCCGCCATCTCCCAGAGAAAGAGGAGAAGGGCCATCCTCTCCCTGGATGGAGATGGCGAGCCTCTCGCCCGCCCGGGCCCGTGTGGTTGGCCAGCTCTGGCGCTTCCCTCCTGGGGCTCCATCCTGTTATCAGGCAAATGGAGCTGCAGATCCTGAGAGACGTTGTGTCATCATCCGGGGATCCAGCTGGTCCCTCTGAAACCACCTCCAGCTGCTCTTGTGAGTTTAGTGCCTCTTGACACGTCAAGTGTGCGCTTGTGTGTGGATGGGATTTAAATGCACTTGAGGGAGTTGCAGGCAGATGTGGCAAGAGTGGGCAAGCGGGCGTGAGAGCGGGTGAGGCAGGCACTCCTCTGAGCATCCCACCCGGGCCCAACCGGAGACTGGCTCATTCAGAGGCTGGGGGGTCGGAAGTCTCAGCACAAACTGGACCAGCCAGTGCTGTTGGGTCGAAGCCTTCGTGGGCGACGGAGCTGCAACTGCAGGCAAGGGAAGCGTCCTGCCCCACACGGGTGTATCTGTCTGCCTAGCAAGGCAGAACTGCAGGTCTTCGAGGGGAGGGATGCGGCTCCACGGCCCCTGTAGGCGTCTGCTGCTCCCGAGCCCTCGTTGGTCCTTATATTGCCACAGCCATCTTCGTTGTCGTAAGCCCTGCAACCTGTCATACAGCCACACCTCCAGAAATACATGTTAAGATCAAGAACCCGGAGGACGTATGAGAAAGCCAGATGCCATGCTCGGTCTTCACAGGGTGTCACAGGAAGGGGAACAGAGCATCCCGGCGCGACACTCGGCCAAGCAAGCAGGATGACGTAGGACCTTGTAGAGAAATTGGCACCACAACAGCAGCCACGAGATGCAAGAGGAGTGAGGGGTGAGTGCACAGTCCCCTGGCCCATCCTCCTCAGGGGACTCCTTCCCCCAGACCTGCTATTTGTTCCCCCGGGGGAAAGGGCCACGTCCAGAAGGAGATGCCCCTTTCCTGCTGCCGGTGGGCCTGGAGCTGTGGCAGAGGCAGCCTGGAGGGCAGAAGACGTGCACCAGCAACCAGAGCAAAGGCAGCCCTCCTCGGGGCCCGGGGCACTTTTCCAGTCACCTCCACGCCCAAGGCACCCTCACCACCAGAAAGCAGAATATGGCTCTCCCTCCCACCTGTCGAACATTACGGGAGTTGCTCACCAGCGGTCAGTGGCTCAAGAGCAATCCTCCAGTGAAGGGTCTTCTCTCAGTGCAGGGCTTGGAGAACGACGGTGCCCGCCCACCCCTGCAAAACCAGCCACTCTTCCCAGTGGGCATTTGGGCATTCCCGGCAGCTCAGGGGCCTACGGTGCCCACCGCCCGCCCGCCCCAGCCCTTGTACCAGAGGCAGAGGAATGCAGCTGGGCCCTGGGTAGGGGCCCGCTTACCTGGCCAGGTGGCCCGACAAAGCTGCCATCCACACACCAGAAGGCTCCACAACCAGGTGGCTGGGCCCTCACGGCCCTTTGGCATCAGCTGGCCAGGGCACTCTGACTGCTGAAAGAAGTGGGAGATTCGGGGCTGCAGGTGGTCCTGCCAGGTACGGCTTGGCCCCACCCTGCACACCCTCTCCAGCACTCTCCTGTGCTGAGCTTGCAGTTGTGACCCCCCCCCCAAGGGGGTGAACAGTGGGGGGGGGAGGTCTGGTTCTTAAGAAGCTCCTGAGGGTACAGCAGCAGGGTGGGGGTGGGGAAGGAAAGGGGGTCTCCGGCCAAAAGGGAGGGGGTGCCTCCAAGAGAACTTCCCTCTCCCCCCCCCCCCCGGCCCCTGGAACGCTCTTCTGCCTCCTGGCTCTGGAGAGGCAGGTTGAGGCGATTTGGGCCCATGGGACCCATAGGGGCCCCGGGGGGTCAGGACTGCACCTGCAAGGAAGGGGCTGCCGGACGCCAGAGGGACGGGCTGGATCCCCAAAACAAAGCACACTCATGCCATTGGTTCTGCTCGGAGGCAAGTTGGACGGGGAGGGGCGGGGGGAGAAAAAGAGAGAGAGAGCGTGCGATTGTTTTTGGTGCTGATGCTTTATCTCAATGTTCCCTTGTTGTCACGACCCCCTGAACGACGACAGCCGGCCACCTCCGGGCCCTCTGTGGGGGGGGGGGCGTGGAAGGGGTGAGACGTGGTTCCTCATCAGCCTCTCTGGGTGCCTCAAGAGGAAATGGGCCAGGAAGACGTGTCTGTGTGTGTGCGTGTGTGTACCTGTCTGTCTGCCTGTCTGTCTGTGTCTGTGTTTGACCTTTAAGGCTGCCTCCCTTTCTGAATGTTTAAGCAGCAGCCTGCCAGTGTAAGAAAGACCACACGGGAGACCCGGCCACTGGCATGCAAAGTGAAAGGGAAGCCGGCTGGTTAGGCAGAACGCATCCTGAGGCTGGGGGGGGGGGGGCAGCGGCCGGGGGGGGCGAAGAGACTCTAAGGTGGAAACGGAGACGGCCGGGCCAGCCTCGCAGTGTTCAGCCCGCACACATCCTGGACACACCATCCCTTTAGCAGCCGGCACCCCTGCCACTGCCTGGATGCTCTTGGCTGGGCAAGGGATACAGGTTTGGGCTGCTGGGGGGGGGGGCAGGGACAAAAGGCAGGAGCCCCAGCGCAGGACAGGCAGGCGAGGCTGCCGGGGAAATGTCAAGGGAGCCACAGAGGAGGTCCAGGTGGGAAAGAGGGCCTCTCTTCTCTGGGACAAGCTAAAAGGCTGCTCCGAGAGGGTCGGATTCACTTGCACCGCTGGCCAGCCGGCCGGCCGGAGCAGCTGTGTTTGTGGGAGAGACAGGTAGGAGGCTCCCGCCCGGGCCAGGCAGAACGGGGGGGGGGGTGGGTTTGCAGAGACCAGGCCCATGTCTCTCGCTCCCCAGCACCTGCCCCAGCTTTGGCCTCTTTGGGGCAGGAAGCGAGGCAAGCCTGCTAGAAGGCAAGTGGGGCCAATGCCCACCTTGCAACGCTTCAGCCCCGGCCCATCAGGCTACTCTGGACAGGGCTGCCCAGCCCCCTTGCCCAGCTTCCTCACCTGCTGCCCGGAAAGGGTCCCTCAGGCCACAGAGGCCAGCCCCCACCATTCAGGCATGGGGTTCCTGCAAACCTCCCCGGTGTGTTTCCTTACCGCTCCTGGAAGGCCCCCCACCCCCCGACCACCTCAATCTCAGGAGCTTTGCCTTCCAGTCGCTAATCAAACCCGTTCTCAGCTGGCCCAGGTAAGACCGTGGCCAAGGAAAAGGATGGTCCCAAGAGATGTTAAGAGGAGCGGTTTTACCATGTCTGCCACCCTTCCCTTGAGTTTCCACGGCCGAGAGGGGCTTTGACCCGAGGTCTCCAGAGTCCTGACTCTCGGCCCCTGATCACAGACCTGTGGCCAGGCCTTGAAGTTGGGGCCCATCTTTGTTCTTCTGCCCTAGGCTGTTTGGCCAACGGCTGCTTCCCTCTCAAGGTCCACAGGACTCCTGGGCTCTTTGGGCCACGGGGAGAGGGAGAGGGAGAGGGAGGGACGGTCTTGGGCCTTCTTCCCTTCTCCTTTGGCAGCTTCCCTTCCACCTTCGCTCCTTCTTCCCACGGGGCCTCCCCCTGCAAAGGGAAGCTTGGGGAGGAAGGAGTTGGCATGCAGGGAGAGAAGACCCTGAGCTGCTTCCTGAACCTCTGAGGACTCACACGCCTCCCCTGTGGCCGCGAGCGCTGACTCATCCCTGCCAAAAATGAGGTTCTCCCCCATCTGGGCTCCCTCTTGTGGGTCTGGTCCGTGGGGTTCAGTTGGGAAAAATGGGGGGGGGGCTGACACAGGAATTCGTACTGGAAGGAAGGGACTCGCCAGAGGTGAGCAAAGAAAGAGGAAAGGTCCACCCCCACTCTGGCCACCCCCACCCCATTGCTAGGTGGACAGGAAGGGGCCACCAGCTCCTTCCTCACTTTCCCACCCCCACCCCTCCCCTCCCCTCCCCAGGCCAGGGACAGGCTAGGCCAGACAGGTCAGTTTGAGAGTAGGGGGCGGGCGGGGAGGGGGGCGGAGAGAGGGTCCTCGGTCCTCAGTTCTCTGCAGAAGGGGAAGAGGTATCCCCTGCCCATCCTAGCCATCCACCCACCCCAAGGCCACCCTGGTCTGCCCCTGCCAAAGGCAGCGTGGCACTCGCAGGGAGAGGCCCCCAGCCCTTGCACCACCCTCGGCTGCCCCCTGGCTGCCCTGAGCTGCCCACCAGGCCAGAGCCATGCCAGCTACCCTGTGAGTTGTTCCAGCATGTGGCCACCGCCTTGCCTGCCTTCATTTCGCCCAGCACTTCCCAGGTCCATTGGGCTACACCTCCCCCAGCCAGATGGGCAGTGCTGTGTGGGGATAATGGGATCTGGAGTCCTCCATGCCTGGACTGCATTGGGCTGTGGGAGCCTGACTTCTGGGTTCCTGCTCTCTGCCTGCCCCGACTTCACGAACGCCTTGGCATGGGGACCCACGTTCCTCAGATGCAGCAGCAACAAGAACGCAGAGCCCCCACGGCCCTGAACAGCGGGCTCGTAAACGTCCTTGGGCACGTGCCACTGTGAAGGAAAATGGGCTGCACTCCTCCAAGCTTGCGCCAAAGAAAATGGGCAAGTCTTGGAAGCTCCAGAAGGCTCTTTGCAAGAAGTGCCCCAAACGCTTCTGGGCCCCCAGCCCCGCCAGGACTCCGTGCCTTCCCTGGGCCGCCAACCGAGGCTGCTTCCAGCACCCGCAGCCTGTCTTGAGTCCTGCATCTGGCCGGGGGACCCAAGGACTCTCTCGGTCCGGCTGCTGCCCGACAGGAGGGTGCCCTCAGGAGCCAGCACGCACTCTGGAGCGGCCTGGACGCCCAATCTCTCCCCACGGCGGCCCTTCTCTCCCCCAGCGGAGCTGAACACTCGGGAGGCCTTCAGCCTGCAAAGACTCTCTCTCGGCAGATCTTGATGTTTCCTAGCCTTGAACAGGAACAAACCCCCGCCCCCTTCATATAAATTGCTTATTTTATTCATTTACTAAAGGTTTTGCAGACTGCCTTTAAGGTCAAAAGCCCTCCTGAGGTGCCTTCTGAAAACTACAAAATAACAACAGAACGTCAATGCCATGAAACATTAATAAGGACCAGCGCTAAAGCCATTTAGAATTCCAGCTGACAAGAAGGCCAGATCCAGCCACACAGGTTGTGACAAGGCCGGGCGGCTGGCTGTGGAGGGGAGTGGGTGGGAGCGGGCTGGGCAAACCGGCTGTTGGGCTTCGCATGGGGAGAGGAGGCTGTCCCCCCCTCACCTGCCAGACTGGTTGAGTTTGATGCGGGAGCAGGGGAGGGGCGGCGGTGGGGGGTGAGGGTGGCTTGGTCTGCACTTCAGGCAGCTGCACATCCTGGGCCGACCCTGTCCACCCCCTGACACCCCATCCCCACCCCGTGTTTGGGCACCCCTTTTCCCACCTCTCACACACACCGGCGCCCGGTCCTCGCTGCCCCACCAGGGCCGCCGAGAGGAGCCGGTGCTGACCGAGAGCACCGACACCCACAAGGCGCCTGGTCGGAGGTAGGAATCGGGACCAGGGAGAGGCCCCTGCTGGATCCCGCTGAGCCCGGAAGATCTCCGAGCAGGGCCAGTGGCTCGCTTTCTCTGACCGACCGACCGACCTCGCAGGGGTGAGGTGAAGCACAAGTGGAAAGAAAGGCATCCGGAAATATTGGAGGGAAGACTCAGAGGCTGCTGTTAGGGAGATTGTCAGACCACTTAGAGGGAAACGTTCCTGCCTTGATGGGGTTCCACTCCTCCTGAAGGATCGGGCTCACAGTTTTTGGGGGGTCTCCAGGACCCAGCATCCTCTAGGGGGGGCACAAATATCTGCTGTGGCCACACCTGCCTTTCCTCAACTTTGGTTGATTGCCCAGCTGTGCTCCTACCTGTATAAGAAATGCTAACAACAGTGGTTCACCGGCTGGTAACCTCTAAAATAGACTACTGCAATGCTGTCTATGTAGGGCTGCCCTTGACAACAGTACGCAAAGTTCAGCAGGTTCAGAATTTAGCAGCCAGCCTGATTTCTGGGACCAATCAGTTCGATTATACCTCCCCAGCCTTGGCTCACCTTCATGGGCTCCCTGTCAGTTTCCGTGCTCAATTCAAGGTGCTGCTGATGACCCATAAAGCCCCTGATGCCATGCCAGCCCCTCCCCCACCCCTGCACAGTGGAGCATTCCATCATGTGCCCCCCCCCCAAGCAGGTGCCAAGGGGATGGAGAAGCCCTTGATGGTGGCATGGCCTCGTGTTATGGATGTGCTAATTATAGGGCTATGCTAATTTAATTTGAATGTAATTACAATACAGTGCACTGCCTGGCATGTTTCAATAATTAATGTGATCAAATAGCTGTAATTAGAATAATATTTACAAAATCCTCTGAAGAGCTGCCTGCAAGGTGGCCTTGGGGAGGCACATCCAGGGCTCTGGCCCCGGGTCCAGGTGCAGCCAAGGCCCATGAGGCTACCAGGGCACAGAAGAGGGGAAGGGGTTGCATCCTTCCTGATCCAAAGCCCAATCCAGGCAGGTGGATAAGAACAGCAAAGGTAGAGTGTTGGCTACAACATGGCTTCCAAAATCCATCCTGGAGGAGTATCTTCACTAGGCCCCTGAAAACTGTGGGAGCCTTTGAGACTTCCAGCTGTCTCCCACTTCCTGGGTCACAAAGGCAGGCAGGGGAGGGTCAGGGGCTTGATCCTGATCATGCATGGCCAACCTGGTCCCTGATGATGACCTAGTGGAGAAAGGCTGTGCCGAGGTTCAAAGAGGTCTTACCACCCGGTGCAATGCAGTTGAGAGTCTCACCCAGAGCTCTTCTGGCACTGAGCAAGCAGAAGTGCTCGGTCTCCACCTTAGGAAATGCAAGTTTGCAGAGCCAACTCAGCATGGGCGCTATCCCGTTTGAGCTCACAGGCTCCTTATTCAGCAGGAAACACAGAGCCACAAGGCCGTCTCTCTATAATGAGACATGCAGAGCATTTTAGATAGAGAAAAAACCTCCAGGTAGTGGAGTCTGCACCAGAAACTGTCAATTGCAATCCCACAAGGACAGATAGTGGGGGGGGGGGGGGGGAGAGAGCATGTTCTTCCTAGGCTGCCACCTCCTCCCCTCTGAGATGCCTGAGGAAGAAAAAGAGGGTCTGCTGGCACATTTAAACACCCGAGACCACCTTCCTAGAACCGCTGGAACGGCCGGCACAGACAAAGGCTGACCCATGCCCTTCTGATGCCAGAGTTCTGCCATGAGAAGCAGCAAGTGGGGGGCCCTCTTGCCCCCTCCCACCCACGGATGTTTCCCTTCCATTGCCCAGCTTTCTCTCTCTCTCTCTCTCTCTTTCACACACACACAACTGCTCCCCTCTCCCCCAATCTCAAGTACTAGGTTTGCTGGCAGGACAGAGAACCAGGCAGGCCAAGCTCAGCTCTGGAATGTGGATCCCCACCCTTGGGAGACAGCCGCCAAAGAGAGTGCCCAGGACGGAGAAACCTGCTCAGGTCCCCTGGATCAGCACCATGGACAGCCGGAGTCAACTCCCCACCCCCACGGCCCCTACTGCCTGG
Organism: Intellagama lesueurii; assembly: GCA_037013535.1. Lineage (NCBI taxonomy): Eukaryota > Metazoa > Chordata > Lepidosauria > Squamata > Agamidae > Intellagama > Intellagama lesueurii. Next base: position 414,299 of record JBAJHW010000005.1, on the reverse strand, counting down.
GAACATCTGGTGGTGGGGTCTTTGGCCTCCCCTCCCTCCCTGCCCCTGCTGATACCCACGGGATGATATTGGCCCTGATCCTCCCAAGACCAGTGTGAGAAAATGACATGAGTGCCCTTGGAGGGGTCAGCAGCACTTCCCAGTGAGGACCAGCCACCAGTTGGGTGAGCAGGACTGGTACAACAGGCGTGACCACACAGCCAGTACAGGAGCCAGGAAAACAGCCCAGGAAGCCTTACTCCTGGGAGTCTAACGGGCAGGCCTTGGCCACCCTGCCCACAACTCTTGGAACATCGCCCCCCCCCCCACGTAATGCCCCTTATATTCTGATTAGCAAATTAACTAGGTGTGGGCTGGATAGAACAACTGTCAGGTGGATACACAATTGGCTACAGAATCGTACTCAGAGGGTGCATATCAACAGCTCCTTCTCAAACTGGGAGAAGGTAACAAGTGGGGTATCCCCGGGCTCAGTCCCAGGCCCAGTGTTATTCAATATTTTTTATTAATGACCAGGATCAGGGGGTGCAGGAATGCTAATCAAATTTGCAGATGACACAAAATTGGGTGGAATAGCTAATACCCTGGAAGGCAGAAATAAAATTCAAAATGATCTGGAGGGGCTTGAGCACAACAGAATGAAATCTAAAAGGCATAAGTGCAAAGTACTGCATCTAGGAAAAAGAAACCAAACACACAGTTACAAGATGGGGGATAGCTGGCTCAGCAAAACTACGAGCGAGAAGGAGCTTGGAGTTGTCGTAGATCACAAGCTGACTATGAGCCAACAGCGTGATGTGGCTACAAAAAAGGCCAATGCTATTTTAGGCTGCATTAATCGAAGTATAGTCTCCAAATGCCGCAAGGGGCTAGTCCCCCTCTATTGAGCACTGATTAGGCCTCACCTTGAGTCTTGTGTCCAGTTCTGGAGACCACACTTCAAGAAGGATGCTAACAAATTGGGACAAGTTCAGAGGAGGGCAACCAGGAGGATCAGGGGGCTGGAAACCAAGCCTTAGGAGGAAAGACTGAAAGAACTGGGCATGTTTAGCCTTGAGAAAAGAAGACTGAGGGGTGATAGGATAGCACTTTTCAAATACCTGAAAGGTTGTCCTACAGAGGAGGGACAGGATCTGTTCTTAATCATCCCAAACTGCAGGACACGTAATCATGGGCTCAAGTTACAGGAAGACAACTTTTGGTTGAATATCAGGAAAAACATCTTAACTGTTAGAGCAGTATGCCGATGGAGCCAATGACCGCGAGAGGTGGTGGGTGCTCCAACATTGGAGGCATTCAAGAGAAATTTAGACAACTACCTGGCAAATATCTTTTGGTTTGTATTCCTGCGCTGAGGAGGGGGTGATGGCCTCAGAGGCCCCTTCTAGCTTCATGATTCTCTGATTTTCTGATTCTATGGTGGCCGAGACGTAAATTGTTCTCAGGGTCTTCACTTCCCATCTAGCAAGCCAGTGCCAGGTGGCTGCAGTCCCTGGGGTGCTCTTCATGCAAGGAGTCATCAGGGTCTCTCTCTCTCCCCCCCGTCGGTGCTGTAATATGTTGGCAACTACTCTCTCTCTCTCTCTCTCTCTCTCTCTCTCTTTGCCAAAGGGGCTGAGGTCTGTGCCTTTGTCAGAGAGTCCCACTGCCCTTCCTGAGCATTGGCCCTCAGCACGAACACTGTCAGCTGTGCCCCTTTGTGAAAGCTCTAGGGCTCCTCCAAGGCCGCTGAAGGTCAGCAGGTCTACACGCACCTCCCACGGAGGTCCACAGCACAGGCGGGCCTCTGGGAGGAACGTGGCACCCTTGCAGGGCAGGCCTTAGGGAGGGAGCCACGGGGTGAGTGGCCCAGGATAGGTCCCGGCTGACAGAGCGTTGCTGCAGCTCAGAGAGCCAGAGGACAAGGCAGGACAACGGGTCCAGCGATGAGCTGCCACGGAGGCTGAACTGCGGGCAGGCTGGTCCTGCTAAGAGCAGGTGGGAAGGGGATTCCTCCTGCTCTGCCTGCCAACAGGACTGTTTTCTCCAGGGTTTCCTGTGGAAAGTGCAGGTGAGCACCTTGGAATGAAAACCGTGGCTCTGGAGACTGAGAGGGGGGGGGGCTTTCCAGCAAAGGCTGGATCTCGCCGGCAGCAGAGGCCCTGCTTTGCGGGCAGAGGGGTCCGGCTGCCACCCGGGCAGGGCTGCTGGGAAAGGAATCTGGAAGAGCTCCACCCAACCCAGACCTTCGCTAGCCAGTTTGCAACTGCTGGGGGAGCTTGTGGGGCCCGACCGGTGGCCACCCACAAGCGGATGACGGCCAAGGCCAGAAGTGGTCCCCCGGTGGGGAGCCCAGGAGCCACCGACCAGATTTTCCCGGGATCCACTTCTCTCTCTGCTGGAAAACAGAGACCAAGGAGAAGGGTTGGCCAGCCATCCTGGGCAAGGGCTCTCTCTGCCCAGCGCTCTCAGGAGCCCAGAACCAATGGCTCAGCTGGAAGAGACCCCCAGGGGGTACAGAGCCCGCCCACCCTTCGCCGAATCAGGAAATCTACAGCAAGGGAGTAGCCTATGATTCAAGGAACGTCGGTGGGCCCACAAAGGCAGGCCGAGAGCAGAGTTCAGGGGTTCCTTCCCATGCTTCTCCACCTCACCTCGGCCACTAGGCTGAGTCAAGGGTGTGAATATCGTGGGTGGGTGGGTGTGGGGGAGACCAACGCCCAGAGGTCCTCTGGAGGGACGGTGGGGCAGCCATGAGATACAAAGTCTCTCTGTTTCCTTGTTGAGAACGCCCCCCACCCCCTTCTGCACCCTTCCTTCCTCAGCTTTCCATTTCAAGGTCACAAAATTCAGGACCGGGCCTGGATCTCGCCCCGGCCCCCCGGCTTGCACAGCGTCCCACCCTGGTTCATCTTCCTTCCAGAGAACCTGCTTCCTCACCCCCTCCTCCGATACCCTCCTGCTTGCCAAGGGAAAGAGGGCTCGGCTGGGCAACTGCCCGCCGCAACGACCCACCGCTGAGCGATCGGAGAGGCAGCCGAGTTGCAATAACCCACATGGCTCTTGGCCAGATCTCTCCCCGCCCCCCTCCCCTCCCCTCCCCTCCCCACGGCCTGCTTCCAGCCACCTTCTTCTATCTCTGTTCGATTTTCCGCATGGCTGGTAGCGAGCAACCACACGTGGCGTTGGCCGTTGGGAAGCAGCCCGAAGACAATCCCTCCCCCCCCCCCCCCGCCGCTCGGTTAAGACACAGAAGTGATGGACTAGCTTATCTTCATGCACCTCATTTCTTTTCATGTTCTGTTCCTTTCCTCTCTCTCTTTTTTTCCCCCCTGACCTCCTGACAGCCTCCGTTGTGCAGGAGGAGGCTGTGTTTTCCTGGGGAATTCAGAAGCCACGGCCTTAAGACCACGCAAGTGCCAGAGAAGAGTGAGGATTGGGAAGGCCGCTCTCCGGCTAACCAGGGGAAGGGAGCACAACTCCTCACCTCATCATCCTGGCCGTTAAAGAGCAGCTGTTAAGGGGCAGACCCCAAAGTCAGCCTCTTCCGCCTTTGGGGGGGTGTATGCGTGCGTGGGGGGGGGGCAGCTGCCTTTGGGAGCTTCGGCACGCTGACATTGTTGACAGGCTCCGTGAAGGAAATCCGGGTCAACAGGAACCGGACGTGTCAGTGACACACACAGACACCCATGCCAATCAGCCATCTACTCACACTGGGGTGCCGCTGAGGATGGTGGTGCAGACTGGAGCAAAACCCCCCCCCCCTTCTGCCTCTGTGCCCTTGAGCTTGGCAGGGAAGCCAATTCTGGCAGGACAACCTTTCAAAGCCGCCCCTGCGCCAGGAAGGCCTAAACCCCTCCTGGGAAGAAGGGAGGACAGGGAGCAAGGGGGGAACCACAGTGTAGGGGGTGGGAAGAGAAAATACACTCCTGCAGCATCAACCCCCCCCCCACACACACACACACACATCCTTTGCAAACCTGCACTTAAGCACAACAAGAAGAGGCCACGAGGGCTGCACGGAAGGCCGTGAGTTCACCTGGACAGGACTGCCCACCCCCTCGGCTCTCAGGCCCGGAGGGGTCAGTTGGTGGATGCGAGCCCCTTCCAGCCTCGGGCGTGGGATGCCCACGTGCCCTCTTGCAAGCCCTCCCTGGGAACACGTGGGAGCCCCCAGGCTGGGAGCGAGGAGGAAGAGGCCAAGGGGAGCTTCTGGGCAGGAGGGGGGGGCTCTTTTCCCCTGTGGGGCGAGGAGAGGTCCAGACCCTTCGGCCAATCCACCACCACTGTGCCAGCCTCTCACTAGAGGCCACTCGCTCTGGCCTGGGGGCAGCCCCCCTTTCTCCCTAAGCATGGGGGAGCCCTTTGCCCCAGCCTGCCTGACTCTCCCTGTTGGGCTGTGGGGCCCCATCTGTGGGGGCTGAGGAAAGAGGTCGAAAGACACGGCTGATAAGAGTGACTCAACACAGGGCTGGCGAGGGAGGGAGGGAGGGAGACCCCCCCCCATGCCCCTCCATTTGCCCACCCGCCCACCCAAAAAGAGGCAGCCCAGCCGGTCAATCATTTTATTTGTTTACAAAGCTTCACACGGAACCCCCTCTCCTCCTACCTGCCTTGGGGGGGGGGCAGAGAGAAGAGACCCATGGCTCCCCCTCCCCTCCGTACCAAGACTGCTGAGGCTGCAGGTTCCCCAAAGTCACGCTGAGCCCCCCCAATACCCTCCCCCAGCCACGCCTGGCGCCTGAGGCTTCGGCTGCAGGACAGAGGCGGCTGTCGCTCAGAATGAGGAGGGGGCTGAAGGGGAGAAGCTCGGTGGGGACCCCGAGACGGGTCGGCCGGAGGGTCCCTCAGCGGCTGTAGCCAAACTCGTCGGCATCATCCGCGCGGAAGTCTCCATAACGCCACAAGTTCAACTGCCGGGGAGGAGAAAAGAGAGTCAAGAATATGAACAAGCAGCTGTGGGGTGGGGTGGGGGGCAGGAACCCCTTCCCCTGCATCCCCCAATCTCCAGGGAGCTCCCAGGGCCCGGATCCAGCCCTCTTCCCTCCCCTCAGCCCTTCGGTCCCCAGGGCTGCTTTGCATCCCTGCTCACAAGAATCCTGTGGAGCAGTTGAGCTTCCTGCCCCCCTCTTGCCTGTGGGGTAAGAGGCATGGGCCCCCCCCCCCCACTCGCCAACTCACCCGGGCACTCTTGGCTGCCTCCTGGGCATTCAGGTAGTCCGTGACCTGGAAGAAAGACACCGGGGGGGGGGGCAGAGAGCCAAGGGTGAGCCTCCTCCTCCTTCCTCTCCTTGGCTCACAGGGCCTTCCTTCATGCCCCCCCCCAGAAGACAGCCCCCCCTGCTCCCCGCCTGCACGCTACGAGGGGCTCACCACTTTCTGGAACTGCTTCTCCTTGCGGGGCTCCACCATGACCAGCCCCTCCTTCACCAGCCCCAGCCCCACGTCGCCCTTGGAGTCGGCAAACTGGAGCGTGACGTGGGGGCAGGTGGGCCCGGCGTGCTCCACATTCAGCAGGCACTGGCTGTTCTGGATGTCGCGCACCACGCTGTCCACAGCGTCCGCCCGGGCCTCCTCCTGGGGGGGAGGAAGCCGTCACTGCGTGGGGCTGCCAGGCAAAGGGCCCCCCAGCCCTGGCCCACGGGTTCCGCACGCTCCCTCCTGAGGACCCAGGGGCTGAGCTAGGTCAAGATCCGGGCCCCAGACCCTCCTCAAGGCAGCCTCCCCCCCCCCCCCCCCCCCGTTTCCTCAACAGCCAGGGCTGACCGGAGCGGCCAGGCCTCCTTCGGTGGGACTCCTGAGAGCCTTTCTCGAGGCCTGTGAATGGTTGCCCCCCCCCCCAGCTCCCAACTCGGCCCCTCCGTCGGCTGCAAGAAACCCCCTCTACCCTCTCGGTGGGTGGAGGGGCAGAGACCCATCCATCTGCCAGCCTCCACTGAACCCACACCATTCAGAGCACGAGGCCAGCCTCCACCGCTGACCCCACGGGTGCCCCTCTTCCCCCCAAAGAAAACCCCTTCCTACACCCCACACCGCTGAGCCCCAAGGGGCCTATCTGTTTCCAGCCACGAGGAAGCCCCCCCCCCCCGAAGGACTTACATCATGGGGCACCTGGATGAAGGCAAACTTGTACTCGGTGGCTTGAGCAGGCATGATCCGTGTGCTGAAGGCCTGTGGCAGGGAGGCCAGGCGGGTGGCAGGCAGCGTCTCTTTCTGCAGAGAGGGAGAGTGGCGCGCCCTGAGGAGGGGGGCAAAGGGGGTGGGGGTGGATGGCCCGGGACCCCTTGCAAATCCCGGGGAAAGTGGCCAAAGGATGCAGATTCAGGGAAGCAGGCAGAAGGCCGGCGGTGGGGCGTTCAGAATCCGGTTCGGGGTGCCGCTCGGCTTGGGGCTCCTCTCCGCTGGCCGGCCCCGTGACCCTCTCCCACCGTCCAGCGGCCCTCCTCAGACCCACACCGCCGGGGCTGGGGGAGGGAGAGGGGGCCGGGCAGCCCTTCCCGACCAAATCTAGAGGCAATCACTAGCACCGGGCAGGGCCCACGCTTGCGCTACCTGCCTCCCCCCCCCCCCCCCGGCCAGCCAGCCAGTCAGCGGGGCCTCTTCCACCCACTGAGGTCTGCTTTTGATGGAGGTCCCTCCACTTCTTCCCAAAGGCGGCCGGCCCCTTGCAGGTGGATGTGAGTGAGCGGGACCCCACCCCCCCACCCCTGTTGGCTGGTCCAAGGGGCAAGGCAGGCCCAGGGCTCTTCGGCCCTCCCGCTCGGGGGTCCGGGCAGCGCACGAAGGAGCCACGGGGCCAAGGGAAAGGGGCCTCCGTGGGTCTCCTCCTGCCTGCCGGGCGCAGGAGGGTCCTGCAGTTGAGCGCTGCTCGTGCGGGTTCTCCGCACAAAGGGAGCCTGTCCAACTCCCAGACGCTAGTCACCCCCCACCCACCCACCCCGAGCCCCCAGCCCCAGGGAGGGGCCCCCGCAAGGCCACACTCACGTTGCCGTAGTCAATGTAGAAGACGTGCACTTTGGCTGGAGACTCGACCTTCTCCACACGGGCTCGGTACCTGTCCGGGGCGGGGGAGAAGGGCGGGGTGGCAGAGGGAAGCCGGTGAGGTGTGCCACGGCACTCCTGCCCCCTCCCCACTGGACTCCCTGGGGGACAACCGGTGAGAAGCGGAAAGGCAGCTGGGGACGTGTGTGTGTGTGTGTGTGAGAGAGAGAGAGTCTGACGCGGAGGGAAAGACCCACCCTCCACCTGAGGCACACAGTCCCGTCCCCCCCATGTCTGGGGTTCCCTCCCCAGCAGCTCCGTGGGCCCCACCACCACCACCACCACCCATGTTTCCATGGGGGAAGGGCTCTGTGGTCCTCTTCCCTGCCCACGTTCCTCCACCCGCCCACGACCTCGCCTCTGCAGGTGGGCTGGACTCCAATGTCCAGCATCCCCAGTCAGGTTAGCCACGCCAGGCGGGGGAAACGAGGCTGTAGTCCAAGACAGCTGGGGCGGGGGGCAAATGGCTCCAAGTTGGCCTTCCCCCACCCCAAGGCTTCCGCCCCATGAGCAGGCTGAGACCACCCAGCTTTCTCTGCCTCCCACCCTACGTGGCCCCCTTCCCCTCCTTTCGTACCAAGGGCCCCTGGGCTCCTACTTGGCCCTGCCACGCCGTCCCCCCCCCCCTCCTTGGGATGCTGAGAGCCTTACAGGGTCCCCTTTCCTGCTTCCCAACAGCCACATCCTCTTTCTGCTCCCAACTGGCCTCCCCGGGACGGGACGTGGGGGACGGGGAAGGGGTGCCAACCTGCCTCCCTGTTCACGGGGTTGAAGGGAGGGCCGTGTCCCAAGGGAGAAAGCGTCCCTTGGCCCCAACGGCCTGCCTGAGCGGGAAGGCCAAAGACAGGGAGCGCAGGGTTCGAGACCCCTTCGCCCAGCCCCCTCTGCAGGGCCTCAACACCCCCCAGCCTGCTACCCACCACTCCCCGTCGACAAACTTGGCGAGGCAGTAGTCCCCCCGGCGCGGCGTGTAGGACCCTTCCACGGGCGGGTGGGCAGCGATCTCGGCCCGCATGGTCTCCATCAGCTTCTCCAGCTGGGCTCCTGCAGGGGACGGGGGGAGGAGAGGGGGGCTCAAGGCCAACCCCAAGCTATGGGCCCCCGAGCCACCTCCCCGACACTTTGCTGTGAGGCAGCAAAGGCCCGACTGCGGGGGACCCCCTTCAAGCAGCCCCCACGGGCATCGCCACGCTCCCCAGGCCGATCGGTCTCAGGTGGGCCAAGGTGGGCCAGCTAGTGGTGGCGTTTGCCCTCCACCCTCACCCGAGACGACACAGCCCCCCGCCTGTCCTTCTCCCTCCCGCCGGGGCCTCTCGGCCTGCAAGAGAGCAGCCTGGCCCCTGCCACAGCGGCCCGTGCGTGCAGGCTCCTCTGGGGGCAGCCGCGAGGGCCCAGGCTGCCTTCTGCTTCCAACGTGGGATGCCAACGTGGGCCCCGCGTTACCTGTCTCCACGTCCTGGACGTAAAAGTGGAGGCCATCGGTGATCTCCGTGACAAAGACGGGCTTGTAGGCGGCCACGCGCTCTTCCTCCTCGGGCACCGTCACCACGTCCTCCACGGGGGGCTCCTCATATTGGGACCACACCTGGGAGAGAGAGTGAGTGTGTGCGTGAGAGTGAGCGTCTGTCCCCGTGGGTTGCTCGTGACAGAGGGGCCCTGAGCCTGAAGCGGGAGAGGGAAGGCCCCCCCACGCCACCACCCCCACTGATCTGCAGCTGGACTGGGGGCTGGTGGGGGGTTGTCGAGAAGGCAACCATGGCCAAAGGACCCCCGCCTGGGAGCCTGGGAGCAGGCCAGCAGGCGCGGCCGGGAAAAAGTGCACCACGGGTCAGCAGGCCAGTCGGTGAGCAGGCGCCTGGGGGGCTGGGCTCTGGAAGCTGCCCAGCGGATGTGCTGGTCCGTCTGACCAGGAGAGGCCCTGTGGACCAAGGCCCGGCTGGGCCTGGCCTGGGGAGGGGGAAGCTCTCCGGGCCCAGGGAGAGAGAGAGTCCTGGTGCCTCCTCTGGCCCAGAAGGTCCAGGGTGCAAAACGCTGAGTGGGCCAGAGGGGGAAAGCCAGGGCCAACCGCCCCCCCCCCAGGCGGGGCCCTTTCCACTCCCCCCGCTCATGCGGAGAGAACTCTGCTTGGTGGAGCCGAGCCCCACACGGAGCTCCCCAGAGGAGTCCCCAACCGCGGTCCCCGTGGGTGGTGGGGCAGGAGGGGAAGGCGCGCCACGAGCCCGCCCCGCCCCTCGCCCGCCCCCTCCCTCCCCTCGGTGCCAGGTGGCAACCTCACCCTGGCCCCCGTGCAACAGGAGCCCAGCGCCAGAGCGCTGATGCAAAGAGACAGGCTGTCAAGTCCAATTGTGCGGCTGCCTAGGCGAGCGAGCAGCAGCCACAGCAGCAGCAGCAGCAGGAGGAGGAGGAGGAGGAGGAGGAGGAGGGAAGGAGGAAGAGCCCCACCACTGGCAGGGTGGGACGGGAAGGGAAAGGGAAGCGGAGCTGCCTGAGCAGCTGCTGCCCCCCGCCCCCGCCGGACGCAGCGCTCCTCCTTGCTCTCTCGAACCCACCTCCCATCTGCTGGTTCACACGCTCCAGAGCATCAGCTTGCAGGAGACAGCTGTGCAGAGTGTGTGTGGGGTGTCTCACACACACACACGCACACACACATACACACAGACATTTTACAGCCGCTGTGCAGATGAGAAGGGGAGCGTGCGTGTTGTGGAGGCAGCCGGGCAAAGGGAGCCCCGCTCCCCGCCACCTTACGGTGAAGGACCCATCCTGGCTCTGAAGACCGGGGGGGGGGGGGGGAGAGCTGGTCTCTCCTCTCCCTTCTCTGCTCCTGGAGAAGGGCGGCTGCCCTCCCCCACTGCGGGATCATGACCCAAGGGGCTTCTTCAGGCCAGCACCCCACCCCACACGGCGGCCCTCCAGAGGCCCCCCCCCGGGAAGCCCACAGAATGGACCGTAGCGGGCAGAACGGATCTGCCCGGCCAGCCCTGTGATTTGTGGGGGCTCTTCCCCCAAAGCACCCCACGGGTGCTTTCCCTCCCACCCCGAACCCCCGAGGGCTTGCCGGGTGCCAGGAAACCAAGCCAGCCAGAAGGGGAGCCCCCCCCCCCCCCCCCGGCCACCCAGCCTGGTGGAAGCCTGTGCCTGCCGTGGTTTCCTGGGTTTGACAGGCCCCACGTGGCCTCCCCCCCAGGTGGGGGTGGGAAAGGGTTAGGGTTAGGCAGGGGCCGTCCCTCCCCCCTCCTGCCGCCGGAAGGGCCCTCCCAGGAGGGCAGGCACCCCCTTCGCTCAGCATCTCTGTCCCCGCGCCACAAACGAGGGATGACACGCCGGCTCCCCCAGAGGCACCGAGCGGCCTTTGATTTAATTAATGGAAGGATTAAGTCAAACGGTGCTGAGAGCCCCCGGGAGCCGGTGCAGTCTCGGCAAACGCCTGCCTCGCCTCGCCTCCTGCTGCCCAGCGAATGGCAGCCTCCGGGAAGTCCGGGGGGGGGGTGACCCGGCGGCTCCTGGGAAGCCCCCCCGTGCTTGACTGGCCCTCCCGGCACACGGGGGGGGGGGAGAGGGGGAGGCACCTCCTTGCAGCGCCAGAGCCAGGCTGCTGAAGGGACCAACCCTGAGAGGCCAGAGGGACACCTGGCCCCCCCACACACACACGGTCCGGCCACCCACCCACTCCGCCCGCTCCCGGGGACCAGCAGAGGGAATCCCCACCTCCCTCCTGCCACAGGCTTGTGTTAATTCCACCACCCCCCCTTGTGCACCTCCATGCTTGGCTCCGGCGAAGGGTCCCTGCATGTGTGTGTGTGTGTGTATGTGTGTGCACACTTGCTCTCATTCCTCCACAGAGCAGCTGCCTGGCCTCCTCTCGAGACCCTTCCAAACTCCTAGGCAAGGAAAGGCTTTGGGGGGGGGGGGTAGGGGGGAACTCCCTCCCCCCTGCATCCTGTGGAGGTTGCACAGGGTGCTCGGGCCAACCCGTGCACTAGGGAATCCCGCAAGATCTCTTCCCCCAGCCACTCGGGTGGAGGCTGGATGCGGCTTGGCTGACTTGCCCGAGTGACCAGAGGCTGCCCGTTCTGCTGAGATTTACGGGGAGCAACCCACAGCCTTTTTGCTGATCTGCCCTCCTCTACCCACATGGGCGCCATGGGTCGGCCTGTTCACAGGGCCCTCGAGGCCCACATCCTGCGGCTGCTCCTCAGCCAGCCACCCCCACCCCCACCTCTCCAGGCCACGTGGTGGAAGAGGCAAAGCCCCCGTTTAGGCCACACACCGGAACGGAACGGCCTGCCACCCAGCACAGCAGCAGATGCCAGAGGTGGAGCTGGGGGGGGGAGGCGGGGGCAGGGCAGGAGCAAGACGGAGCAGGGGGGCCAAGAAGAGGGGATCCCCAGAGCTGGAGAAACTGCAGCCGAGAGGCCCGTGCTGGGCCAAGGGGCTGCAGGGAAGGCCAGGGGAGTGTTTGCCGCCCCCCGCCCGCCCCCACCCACCCCCCGGGCCCGGCGGGCACCTTCTCCTTCTTCTGCTTGGCGGACTCCTCGGCGGCCGTCAGGGCCTTGAAGTAGCTGCTGCGCTCGGCCGTGAAGTGCACCTTGGAGAGGGCGTGCTCCACCAGGGCCACCGAGAGGTTGCCGCCCTCGACGTGCAGCCAGCCGATGAAGTTCCCGGCCTTGTCCATGCTCTCCACCTCCACCTCCACCTGGGGGAGAAGCACATCGAGAAGGGGAACGGTTGGCGAGCCCTCCAGGAAATGGGGAAAGGGGGAGGGGGGGCAGAGAAAATGCCCCTGCCGGGGAATCCCTCGCTCCCCCTCTCTCTCGGCCGATGGCATCAGGACAGGCGCATGGGCTCAGCACTTCCAGGGAACCCCAGCAGAGATGGACGTGCGGGGGGGGGCACACGGCAGGGGAGAGGAGAACACACACACACACAGAGAGAGAGAGGCTCCTCGGGCAACCCCCTCCCTTTCCAGGCAGCAGCCCCCCCCCCCCCCCGGCACGAGCGCAGGGCGAGGGAGGGAGGCCATGACTAGGACCCCTCCCCCACCGCCAAGGGCAGCAGCACTTGAGCCAATTCAAAATCAATGCACCGTCCAATCCCCGGGATCGAGCAGCACACGACTTTGCTTCGGGGGCTGCCCTTGCCGGACGGGCAGCGCGGGAATCGATCCCTATTCTGAACGCGTCGTGCGGCGGGCAAAGGCCAGCCGGGGGAGGGGAGGGGAGGGGGGGGCCTGCGAGGGCCCTGGCCCCAGGCCCTGGAGCAGGCGTGAGGCCCCTGACCGCAGCAGGGGTCAGCCCCTTTGCAAGAGGGCACCGCCACGGCCGTAGAGCGGAGCTGAAGTCTTGTGAGGACAGCTCAGCCCAAGCTCTCCCCTGGGAGGGAGGGAGAGAAGTTGGGAGAGATGATGGAGAGAGAGAGAGCGCTTGGCTGCCCTCGGATTGGAGTGACCTCAAGCCTGGGTTGGGGGTCCGACTCCCCCTCGGTGCCTCCTCAGGGAAGACCCAGCCTGAGTGGCCTTGGTCAAGCTGTGCAGTCCTGGGGGTTTGCCCCAGGAGAAAGGAATGGTAAACCACTTCTCTGAACCCCCTACCTGGAAAGGGTCACCCTAAGTTAGAACTGACACAATGGGACATGATGATGATGATTAAAGCTGGCTGGATCGATCGGTGGCTTAGGCCTTTGGCTGTGGAGCCAGAGGTCGGGGGTTCGATTCCCCCACTGTGTGCCTCCTGGAAAAAGAGCCAGCCTGGGTGGCCATGGGGTGAAAAGCTGCACCGGAGTCCCAGGGATCCCCTCCCAGAAGAAGCGAAGGGGAAACCCCTTCTGAGTCTTCTCTACCTGGAAAACCCTGGAAAGGTTTGACTAGACGGCACATAGGGGAGGATGATCATTTCTAAATTGGGGGGAAAGGGAGCCCTTCTATTTCTTGGGGAGAGGAGGGGCTCAGAGACTTCCAGCAGTGGCCAAGGGCAGCCCTGGGGGCCCCCCCGTTGTGTGGTGTGAGCGCAGAGGAGGAGGGGGGGGCTGATGCTCCTGACGCCAACCCTCCCAAAGGGAAGGCGAGGGCCCTTCCAGAGGCGGCCAGCCCAGGGGCCCACCGCCTCCCCTCCTCCCTTGGCAAGGCTGCAGTTCGGGAGGTGCCTGCTCTGGGGCCACAAAACGCCTGCCCTCATGACCACAAACACTTGCATTCATTTAAGCGGCTTCAGGCTCAATTAGACGTTAGAATGGATGCCTAAATAGGCAGGAGGCTGAGGAGCTTTGAGCTCCTCAAAGGAAGGGGGGGGGGTCTTCCCCAAGCCCAGATCTTGGAAGGGAGAGGCAAGGGCTAAAACCACCACCATTGAGAAGGCACCCCCTCCCCTCCCCTCCCCTGCCCAAGACACAGCCACACCTGCCTGCCACGTGGCACCATCCACCCAACAACACGGGGTGAGGGCAGGCGGCCTCCCGGCCACTCCCACACCAGCGCCGCCCCCCCCCCTCCAAGGGCAGGCCAAGAGACGGCAAAGAAAACAGAAATGCCAGGGGGGCTGTTGACTGGACCGGGACCCGAATTCAAGAGCGTTCTTCTCAGAAGGAGGGTCGGCTGCTGGGTAGGGGCACCCCAGTGGCCATGGGCGCCAAATCCCCCAGGATCCCAAAAGGAAGGCCAAGTGACAGCCAAGCTGTGTGCCAGGGATCCCTTGGGAAATAGCACGACCTCAGGGCGGTTTGGAAGGCAGCCCCCCCCTCCCCCGGTAAGCTGGACGTTGAGGAATTCTCCCTCTGGACAACAGAAGGAACCCCCCCCCCCCTCAGAAGGACGCCTAGCCTTGAGCGGGTTGCATCAGGACACTCCAATGGGGGTGAACAGCCACCTGCACCATCTCAACCCCCTCAGAGTCTCCTAGGGGTGGCCCTAGCAGGTCCCCCAGTCAAGCAGTGCCAAGTCCAGCTCCCTGGCTGGCTTCCCTCTCCGCTTCCCAGGTGAATTCCAGGAAGCAGCTGGCGCGAATCCCTTGAGGGGAACTGAGGATGGGCACAGCAAGGGGCCCAGGATGGCGCACAACATCCCCCCCGAGTTGAAGCGCTCCCCCCCCCCGCCATGGGATTGGCACCCACGGGCTGCCAGCCAGCCCTTGGCAGCTGCCATTGCCCCTGGGTCTCCAGCCCCGAAAGGCCTCCCTCGGCCACACCGGGGCTTCCTGCAAGACTCCCGTTTCCGAATACAAAAGGTGGCAGGACTCCCTCACGGGCAGAATCCCGGCCCCTGCCATGGACCTTGGGCACCAGGCTACCTCTCCCCCCCCCCCCAAACATACATGCACGCACACATGCAACCGCCCAGCAGAGGACAAGGCAGAGTGGCCAGCTCTGGGAGAAGCCAGGCAGGAAGGGGAAGAGCCATCAGGGAGGTCTTGGTCTTCCGGAGGGGCGGGGGGCACTCTGCTCAACCAGATCCTGACCAAGGGCGGCTCTGTGGCAGCTGCTGAGCCTGAACCCCCTTCTTCTGCTCCTGCTCCATGCTCTTGCAAAAAGGCCTTTGATGCAAAATGCAAAGCACGCGGCCAAGATGGTGGCTGGATCCCACGGCTCTTGAGCCAGGTAGAGAGGAAGGAACACCCAAGGAGAATTAACCACCCAGGAGGGGTCTTCCAGGACCAATAACACTGCGTGGGATTAGCCCCAACCACCAGGACTGCTGGTCTCCTCATCCTTCAGCCCCTTCCCCCCAACTCCAGCCTGCCACCCCTACAGAAGATGAGAACGCCAGTTTGGAAAACTGTGGGGAGGGTAGCCGTGTGACAAAAGACAGTCAATGCCCCCAAAGCAGCTCCCTTAAGGTGATGAATGCAATGCATTAAAAAAAACCTTAAGCAGCAGCCTTGAAGATGCGCCCTGGATGGGGCTCTGCATTCTCAGTTCTACTGTATGGCGTGGACTTTAATGCAGGCTGCGAAAAAGAAGACAGAAGCATTTGGAATGGGGATTTATTGAAGGCTGCTCAGCGTTTGTAAGAAAGAAGAATTTAAGGCCAAGAAATCATAAAATGTATGATTAAGACAAACAAATCATAAAATGCCGGAAACTGTGTCAAGATTGGAAATCTGTATGTACAGAGTGTTGAAATAAATCTAGGAGGGTTCTGAAAAAGTAACTCTGAAAATGAAAGTGTTTTTAAAACTGAGGCTTGAATAATAATTGACTATAGTCATTCGTAAACAATTAGCCAGCCGAGCAAGGTGACTGGACAAAAATAATCCCCCAGAACTGAACTGTTTATGTCGGAAAGAGACCAGGATTATTCCTGCAGGGAGGCCGACATTTAAAAGCCACACTTGTCATGCAGACCAACAGGTCGGCTGATGGAAGGGTCTAATGAGAGAAACCGACCCACTCCAGACATGAGTGGTTTTAAAAAAGCAGTCTTCCCTCCCCTGTTTCCCCTCCTCCTGGGAGCCAGTCACCTCCTTGGCTCTTCCGTCCTCCCCCCTCCCGCAAGCCTGGTAGGCCGTGAGGCTCCGAGCATTACTAGTAATGAGAGGAAACGCCTGATGTGTCTCTCTGCCTGTGTATGGGTGTGTGTGTGTGTGTGTGTATGTCCAAGGCCACCAGCTCCTCAGGGAGACGGGACCTGCTTGGGCCTGGTGCCCTTGAGCACCCGTGGGGCTAAGGCAAAGGCCAGGGCAGAAGCCCCTCCTTACAGATCAAAGACTGAAGTCGCCCCCCCCCCCCCCGAAAAGCTCAGAAGCCACAGCCCGAAGCTCCACAGCAGACTTGGGTGAGCCACACGCTGCCGGCCACTGGGATCCCTGGGCATGGCTGGCTGCAGACACGGGCCCCAATCCCTGACTCTCACCTTACAAAGAGGGGCCTGCCACAGAGTGCTGTGCCCCACCAGCACACGTGGGGCCGGAAAAGCGCTTTGTGTGCTTCCAGAGCTGAGCAGGAACAAGAGACAGAAAAGCCACAAGGGAAGAGCCGGGATAGAGAGGTTGAGGAGGGGGAGGGGAGGCAGCCTGGTCAGTTTGGGGGAGGGAAGGGGACCTGGGGCACATGGGGGGGCCCCCTCCTGCGCCAGGGAGAGCCAGTGCAAGGGAGTCGTGGTTGCACCCCTGGAGACTGGGGTTCAGATCTCACCCACCCCCCGGACATAATGCTCGTTGGGTGACCTTGGGCCAGTCATAACCTCTCACCCTGATCTACCCGATAGGGCCGTTGTAGGGAGGATAAGGTGGGGAAGAAGAAGAGCGTCTCAAGCGGAGTGGAGGAAAAGTGGGATAGACACGGGACCAAGGAACTAGCCTCCCACCAGAATGGAGCTGTGGCTGTTTGCCACCGGCCCAGGAAAAGAGAGGCTCAAGTCCACACACACACACACACACCCTCGGCTGGCCTGAGGATCTAGTCTAGACCTCCTGCAGCCACGCCCAGCCCCGGCACGGCATGGCACAGTTCACTCCCAGCGGCCACATCTGGGCAAAGCAGCCTTCAAGCTGGAGGACTGATGGATTGACAGGACTCGCTAGGTAAGCGCATCGCCAGCCCCTGCCTGTCACACTCCCATCTCTCCCCCGCCAAGTAGTTCTCAGCACCAGCATTTAGACACATCTCCTGTCAGGCCCCCCAGCTGGAGCTCCGGACGCCGCATGTACGATGCCAGGAAAACGGCAAGGAAGCCAGCTTGGGCGGCTTAACCGCCACCCCACAGCACTCTGAGTGCTTTTGGAGTGCAATCCAGGAATCTGGTGGGGTGAGAGGGGCCCAAAGCTGCTGTAGAGGAAAAGTCCCTCCGGTCAGCTCCGCCTGGCCTTTGGCTGGACAGAGCAAAGCTCAGACCAACCCGTGGACCCGACACCCAAGGAAGGCCCCCTTTTCAGCACCGAGAGGGCCTGAAAAAGTGGGCTCGGCTGTGTGTGGGTTTTTCTGAGGCTGCGACTGAGCCACCCAGCGTGCCGCTTATCATTCCAGCCGCACACCCGCTTGCCCTCCCTTTGTCAGGGGTTTGGGGAATGCTTGTACCTGTGTTCATTCCGAGGCAGCCCCCTCCCCAGCGAATCCCCTTCGGGGTGGTATGGCGATAAGCACGCCAGGTTCTTCCAACCCCCACTCGGAGACAGCAACATCCACACGGCTGCCCCGGGAGATGGAGGCAGATCCACGGCAGATATCTCGATGAGCAGACAAAGCGGCACAGCATCCAGGCGGAAAGGAAGGGGTTTGGGGCAGCAGGGCCCCCCTGGGGGTCCTGGACTTGCCCTTTCTGCCTCCCCCCCCCCAATGCTCACCTGCAGCCTCAGAAACCAGCCTGCAGGGCCAGGTCTCCATTGCCCCAGGATCTCCTTCTCACCCCCCCCCACATGCTTCTTTCCTGGCTGGCTCTAATCCAGCAGGCTCTACCCTTTCCTTCGTGCACGCCCGCCATCCTCTCCGTCCACCCCCAGAAGGGGAAGAGGGAAGTCTCCCCACGGCACCCAGGAAGGATTGGCTTCCTTCCATAGCTGCCTGCCGGGAGCTTCATCTCCGGCACCAGAAACGAGGGCAGGGCCGAGCAGGCAAGGCAGAGAGCTGGTTCTCAGGGGGAAAGAGAGCCTCTCCGGAAGGCTGGCACTGGACAACCCTCAAGGACACCTGTGTGGGCAGGCCGAGCCGCCCAAGGCGGAGCGAGCAGCTGCCGTTCAGAGGACACCTGCGTGTTGAGCGCCGCAGCCCCGGTGGGTGGAGTGGGGACGGTCAAGATCAGACGAGGGCAGGCGAGGAAGGCAAGGAGGGCTCGGGGAATCACAGGCAAGGACCAACAGGCCAGCCTTCGCCTCTCGGAGGTCCAAATGGCGCACGGCACTCCCTAATCCACTCCTCCAGGGCCACAACGGTCACAGTTCAAGGCGATGCTCCTACTCGCTGGGGCAAGTTGTGGGCACCGCCCAGAGTGGTTGCACGGGCCCCAAGACCATTTTTAAAAACATAAAGCCCTCCATGAGCCAAGGTGTAGGTAACTCGGGGGCAGAAAGCAGCGGCTTTGTGTGCAAAAAGCGCCCACTTCTCTCTCCCAGCGCCGAACAGGGGCAGCCGAGGAATGGCCCTCCCAGTCCTCTCCCAGGCCAGGTACCCAGGTGTCAGGTCTCAGGCATCCGCCTTCGTCAGGGGGACCCCCCCCCCTCGTGGATGCCCCAAGCCAAAAGCTGAACCACCTGTGAAACATCTGCCCAGGAAAAGCAGCTGCAGGGAGACATCCTCTCATCACCTGCAGCCCGATAGGTACGTGCACGCATGAGCATGGACAGGGAGGGCCAGACATTTCCTCCTCTCCTCTGGTGCTCATGCTGAAATGGCTGGCAGAAGTGCCCCCCCCCGCCCCTGCCCCCCCCCCCTTGGCTCTGTGGCTGTGTCCTTCTTCCCACTTCTTCCTCTGTCCACCATCAACGCCCTTCTGCTGCCAGCCTTGCCACCCCCACATGCCAATTCCTGTCTCAGACAGAAGGAGGGGGGGCGGGAAAAACATGGTTTGCCCCTTGATTCCTCACCAGGCCTGCCTTTGCCCCTCCCTGGAAGGGACTCAAGTCCAGCCCCAAATTCAGCAGCAGAAAAGCCCTCGCTGAGGAAAGTGCTGCGCTGGCAGGGAAGCAAGGTAAGACCCAAGGAGACACCGAGCTCTCTCTCTCTCTCGCTCTCTCTCTCGTTAAGCAAACTAAGCAGCCTTGGAAGGTGGAGGAGGTGGGACGCTGCTGGATTCAGACCGTTGAAGCTGATGGAGGAGGAGGAGGGAAGCGCATGGGGAAGGGGAGGGCTGGCGAGGGGTCAGGCGGCTGCCCCTCAGCCCCTTCCTCCCAGGCCAAGGCCTGTTGCCACCCGCACGTCCAGCCCAAACACAGCCAGGGTGGGGGTGGCTTCCCTGGCTTCCCAGCCCCGTACAAACGTCACACCCCGACCCAAGGAAGCCGAACTCCCCCCCCCCTCGCCCGAGCCCCTCCCAAAAAAGACATGCCCCTGGGTGGTTCTAGCGAAGGAGGAGGCCTGAACCCCAAAGCAGAAAGCCCTTCCTCACGAGAGGGCAACCGTGGGATGGGGCCGGCTGGCCTGCCAGCATGCAAGAGTATGTGAGTGAAAGTGTGTGTGTGCACGCGAGTGCACCAGGCCTAAGGGACAAGTGATGGATGATCCCTGCCAGTTCCTGCACTCACTCCTTGCCTATCAGGCCCTTATCTTATCAGGACAGGCCTGATCGCCAGCCTGGAAGCGGAAGACGCCTTCAAGGTTGCTGACGGGGTTCAGACAAGCCAAGCAGGAGACCGGGATGGAGCAGAGCCTGGCTCCAAGTGACCCCAGGAAGGGAGGGGTGGGGAGGCTCCAGCGAGGCTTGGAGTGGGACCCTGGAGCCGGGAGTCCTGGAAAAGCAGGCCCTACCCTGGGAGGGAGGGAGGGAGGGAGGGAGGGAGGGTTGCCTATGCCTGGCTGCTGCTGCTGCTTCAGTGGAAGCCGACGGGTCCCCTTTCCCTCTTAGGAGCCCTTGCTGGGAGGATCCAAAGGCAAAACGCAGGCGCAGAAGGGGGGGGGAAAGGTCACCGTCGGGGAGCACTCTCGACTCACTGCTGAACCTCCAACCCACTGAGAGGCCAGGGGCCAAGTCACTCCAAGGGTGGCAGCGGGAGGGGGGAGGTTTAAGAAAGGTGGGCGGGCAAGGGTCCCCCAAAAGGGGTCATGATCCACCCTCTAAGTGGCCCCAGGGAGGCCAAGAACAGCTGCTCACAGAACCAACCCGAGGGGAGATCAATCTGGATTTAATCCTGCACAGTGTCGCCCAGGACCTGGCCCAAGGCAGGCGAGGGGCTGAGCGGTTTAGGAAAAGTGGCCACAGGGCCACCCAGTGCTAGGGATGCCGTCTGTCTGGAGTTGGAACTTCTCAAGAGAAAACAACCATCACAACAACAAAAAGTTGGAAAGGAACACCGTGAAAAGGCAGGCCGTCTCTCCTGAATGCTCAAGGTCTAATAAAACTGACCAGGATTAAAACTCATCTAGGAAATTATACCAGCTGCCAAGGAAGGCACAAGGAAGCTGTCCAAGGAAAGGGACGACAACTTTGTTCAGCAAGTGGAACTCTTGCCCAGCGGAGGAGAACCGGAACTGAAAGAGAGGCCGGCCAAAGAAACACCAGACCAGGGGGGGCAAAAGGGGACGGAGAGCCAGGGGCCAATGAGGAATGAAGACCAGCCGTCCAAGCGCCCCATCAGTCTTTGGGAGCAGGAAACGGGGCTGGGAGGCTGCTGGTCCTCCGGAGGACCACAGAGTTTTAAAGGAGGGTCAGAAGGTGGCAGAAAAAATAAGCGAATGCCTGGAAGGCAGCCCCACGGGCCGCCCGAGGCTCCCAGGGGGAAGCAGAAGGAGAGAAATACAGCAGGCAGAGTAGCAGCTGCCTCTGGACTGGCATTTTGGGGGAAAGAGTCTGAGAAACTGGAGCACATCATAGTGGCAAGAGATGACCTTTCCAGTGTGGCAGCGAGTAGCTGTGTTAAGTCTGTTGCACCAAAAACAGCCAGAAAAATATCCCAAAGACTGATCAGCCTTATTGGGAACATAGCATACTTTATCGCAGTGCTTCCAAACCTTGGGTCTCCAGATGTTCTTGGCCTACAACTCCCAGAAATCCTGGCCAGCACAGCGAGTGGTGAAGGCTTCTGGGTGTTGCAGTCCAAGAACATCGGGGGACCCAAAGTTGGGAAGTATTGCTTTATCGGATGCAGAGATAGAGCAATGGCAGGCCTTAATGACGAACTCAAAAAGAAGAAACCACTAGCTCCAGATGAGGTCCACCTGCGAGTTCTTGAAGAATGCAAATATGGAATTGCTGACTTCTCAAAATAATAATAATAATAATAATAATAAAGCATAACATGTCCCTGACATCAGCTTCAGCACCAGAGAACTGGAAGTCACCCAATGGAACAGGGACACCCATTTTAGAAGGGCGACCCAAAGGGAATCCAAGAAATCAGAATCCTACAATAATTTGAGTTGAAAGGGGCCTCTAAGGCATCCAGTCCAACCCCTTGCTCAAGGCAGGAATCCCAAATCAAAGCAGATCTGACAGAGGGTGGTCCAATTTTCTTTTGAAGGCCTCCAGTGCTGGAGCGCTCACCACCTCCCTTTGAGGTCATGGGTTCCATTATTGTACTGCTCTAACGGTTAGGGAGTTTTTCCGGATATTCAGCCTCAATTTGCCTTCTTATTACAGGCAACTTATCTTAACCGTTCTTTTAAGGGACTGATAACTGGCCAGAGGATAGGAGGAAACGAGCATGACCTGCCAGGGGTGGAGGTGAACCACCCCCCCAGGGGCCCTGACTTGGACCCTGGAATTTGAATGTGGTTGCAAACAGATGGGTGCCAGCAAATGTCCAGTGCTGCTCCTTGGTTCCCAACTTCACCGGCTGGCTGAAGTGGACTAAGCTGGTCACCAATGGTCAAGGGAAGGACGCTGAGACTGTGCCGGAGAGCTCGGCCAGACATTTTGTGCCAGAGAGCAGGTGCTGTGGGAACAGGAAAGCCCCTGCTGGAGACGGCCAAGGGGAACTCAACCTGCCCAAGACTCTCCTCCTGCAACCACCACCACCTTCACGGTCTAGGAGGGATCAGCCCGAGAAGCCCGGTGCCTAGTGCTTTCCGCTGCCTCTCAGAAGGGGTTTTGTGGGCTGGGGCCGGTGGAGGGAAGAGCAGCCGGAATGATCCCGGGCTCAAAGCGGCTGGCTGCAGGTGGTGTGAGAAAAGGAAGGGGGAAAAGCGGAGTTAAGGGGAGAGACCACACGGGGATATAAAAGTAGGCATCAAGTTGAACTGGGAGAAGAGAGCCTGCAGTGGTTAGGCTGGATTTGCTGTCACGAGATGGAATGAGGGCTGTTTCAAGAGAGGAAAATCCCGGAAGAGCCTACAAGTTCAGGTGGCTACACGTCCTCTCCTCTGTGTGTGTGTGTGTGGGGGGGGGAGACACTCGGCTGGGCATTCGGCACCGGCTGTCCATATGCCAAGACCCAGGGAACTCTTGGCTGAGTCCATGGGGAGTTCCCGAGATTTATCTTCCACTATTTTAACACAGCAGAAGGGCCTGTCCCTTTTGTGCTCCTGCCGAGAACACCAGAAGGAATGGCAGAACATCAGAATAATGGCGCACTGGATGGTGCTGGCTGATGGATCCCCTCTGTAGGCTCACTGAAGTACGTTAATTCTTCTGGACTGCCAGGATCCCCCTGCAGAGCCTTCTGGACGCTGGTGTTTAATCTGTTTACCCCAGGCTTCTGTGTGAGCAGGACCCTTGGCTCAAAAGGTCTTACGCGTTCCCAGGAGAAAACCAAATTCTCTTGCTTGGTGAGGGGGCCAGGGCAGCTCACTGCTGCTTTGCTGAATGGCAGAGGGAGGGCATTCTGCCAGGAGGTGGGGACCGGCTGTTCCATTGAGCATGGACCCCCTACCCCCCCCACCCCCAAGGCCGGCACAAAGGCCCCTTTGAAAGACATGTCCCGTGTGGCAACCGGCCAAACGAGAGGCACGCAGGTGGCCAAGAGCTCCCCAGCTCCTGCGGCCAGTGGGGCTGGCTTGGCGGTGGAGATGGGCAAACAGGACACGATGGCTGAACAGGGGGGGCTCTGGGCAAATCTCCCCCTCCTCCAAGCGGCCACACGAGATGGGCACTGGGTCAAGCTGGGAGGGCCATCATGCAGCCTTGGCCAGCAGCCGTGCTGATGCGGGCGCACGGATGTTCCTGGCCCAGGAACTCTGCCAATGGGATCCGAGTCACAGACATCTGTGCTGGACGGTGGGGATGGGGAGCCCTTTCCTGCCTCTCCTGCCCCTCTTCTCCTGAGGAATGCAGGCAGCTGATCCCAATCTGGCACCAGAGGCAGAGGCCCCCAGCCCTGCCCTGCCCTGCCCCACAGGTACGAAGGGCCCCCCATGTGTGATGTGGCTACAAAAAAGGCCAATGCTATTTTAGGCTGCATTAACAGTATGGTTTCCAAATCCCGTGAGGCGCTAGTTCTCCTTTATTTGGGACTGGTTAGGCCTCACCTTGAGTACTGTGTCCAGTTCTGGACACCACATTTTAAGAAAGATGCTGACAAACTGGAGCAAGTTCAGAGAAGGGCAACAAGGATGATCAGGGGGCTGGAAACCAAGCCTTATGGGGAAAGATTGAAAGAACTGGGCATGTTTAGCCTGGAGAAAAGAAGACTGAGGGGTGATACGATAGCACTTTTCAAATATTTGAAAGGCTGCCATACAGAGGAGGGGCAAGATCTGTTCTTGATCATCCCAGAATGCAGGACATGCAACAATGGGCTCAAGTTAAAGGAAGCCAGATTTCGATTGAATATCAGGAAAAACTTCCTAACGGTTAAAGCAGTACAACCGTGGAACCCATGACCTCGAGAGGTGGTGAGTGCTCTAACACTGGCAGCATTCAAGAAAAACTTAGACAACCCCCTGGCAGATCTGCTTTGATTTCTATTCCTGCATCGAGCAGGGGCCTTACAGGCCTCTTCTAACTTCACTCTTCTTTGCTTCTACGCTTCTGTGCAGAGGAACTTCCCCTGGTTCCAGCTGCTCAGGCTGGTCTCTGCCAATCTGCTGCACGGACACTCTGGGAGGCAGGGAACAGGGTCCGTCCCCCCCCCCCTCTGCCTCCCATAGGCCCTTCCAGCCATCAGAGAAGGGCCACTCGCCTTGCGCAAGAAATGCCTGGCCTGGGAACGCCAGAAGCCCCCAACCCTTCCCAGGGCTAAGCCTGGGCCAAAGCTTAGTCCTGAAATGGCTCAAAGGAGTCAGGCAGAAGAGAGTGCCCCTGGACACGTGTAGAGTGCACCGCTTGGATTATTCCGAGGCAGCCAATTCCCACCCATCAAAAAACAAAGAGGAGGGAAATCATGACTTTGAGGTTGTCTGGAGCTGTAAGGCTCCATCTGAAGAAAAGGAGACCCCTCCCTGAAGTATTGGTGCCCTTAGAAAATGCCTCTGCCCTCCCCAGGAGGAGAGAGGCAGGCCCCCCCCCCCCCGCAGCTGGTGGTTGCACTGGGACAGGAGCCCCGACGATTTCCAGGCACG
The DNA here is from genome assembly GCA_037013535.1 of Intellagama lesueurii. Taxonomy (NCBI): domain Eukaryota; kingdom Metazoa; phylum Chordata; class Lepidosauria; order Squamata; family Agamidae; genus Intellagama; species Intellagama lesueurii. The sequence continues at coordinate 390,206 of JBAJHW010000005.1, read as the reverse complement.
GGTGATTAGGGCGTTTTGGGAAGGAAATCATCCTTCTGCATTTGGCAGCGACTGCAGTGGCCGCCAGGTGAGCGAGGCAGGGGGCCGGGGGCTCTGCCCTGTGGCACAGTCTGCCTGCCAGCGCCACGCATGATCCTGCTGAGTTACGACACCCGGGTGGGCAAGGAGAGATATTTATAGCTGCCCATAAATTTGTTTGACTCCTAATAAGTTGAGGTAATGGTCACCCTTTAGTGCTTTTTGCTGCGATTCCTGAAATGCCCGTTAATTAAGAGGCAAAGCCGGCCTGGTCCCCACAGAGACGATGCTTGAGCTGCCGGTCCTGCCCCCCCCCCCCCCCCCGGCCCAATTACTCAGTGTCGATTCCCCAGAGGACAGTCAGGCCAGGATGAACTTGGCTTGAAATGCCCTGCCCGCCCATCCAGGCAGAAACGCCGGCAAGCGTTGTCGTTGCCGAGAGAGGTCAGGAAGGAAGAAGGTGGCTGACCTTCCTGCTTGGCCCACCCCAACCCTGACCAGCACCAGCCTGGCTCTCTCTCAGCAGGACGGTGTGACATCTGACTTGGGCAACCCTGCCCCCTCGCCAGACCCCCTCTCCCCCTCTCTCAAGAAAGAGATCTTGGTGTGCTGGTGGACAGCTCGATGAAAGGGTCAACCCAGTGTGCAGCGGCAGTGAAGAAGGCCAAAAGAAGAACAGACAAAAGAAAATCTTTCTTGGCCCAGCGTGTTGTTAGTCTGTGGAACTCCTTGCCACAGGATGTGGTGATGGCATCTGGCCTAGATGCCTTTAAAAGGGGATTGGACAGATTTATGGAGGAAAAGGCCATCGCAGGTGACAAGTCATGATGGGGATGGATCATCTCCAGGCTTAAAAAGACGGTACTTCAAAATGGTAGATGCAGAGGAGGGGGATCAGGAGACAGCGATCTCGTGGTCTCGTGGTCTCCCAGAGGCATCTATCTGGTGGGGCCACTGAGAGATACAGGAAGCTGGACTCGAGGGACCCTTGGCCTGATCCAGCACAGGGCTCTTCTTAGGTCCTCTCCTCCTACACCTGAGGGTCTGGATGACGCTTTGGGGGCCCAAGAGACGGCGTCCAAGCATTAGCAGAGGGGCTGGGATGAAGGGGGCAGCAGAAGGGGAAAAGGCCCCTGTGTCCCTTCCCTTCGGGGCCCAGGGGTCTGGCCAGAAGGAGGGAGGCAAAGAGCTGGGCCTCGCCTGGCGGACACGGCTCAGCCTGCCTGCGGTCGGAACTCCTGCTCTTCAGCGACTAAAGGGGAGTCCCTTTTCTGAGTGAGGGAAAGGGGCTAGCCACACTCCCCCGCCAGAAAATGCCCCCCTGCCTGTCCATCCTGAGAGCCAGCGACGGATGGACTGACGACAGCCTGCTTCGTGCTGGCCTGTCACCTGGGCTCCTCATGGGTCAGCAGAAGCTGCTCCCTCCCTCCCTCCCCACCAAGAGCCACACACACACCGGTGCCAGCCTTGCCGCCGCCGCCCCCATCATTCTCTGGTTGGGCCAGCCGCGGGGAGGATGCTCCAGGACCCCCCTCTGCAAAATGGGACCAGCTTCCTCCTGACTGGGGTCCTTGTGAAGCACAGTCCCCACGGTAAAGCAACCTGCAAACACAAACCAAGGCAAACCCTCCAGAGCCTTCCTCGGCCTCTCGGCATGACCAGTCGCCCGGGGGGGGGGGGGGGGACATGGCTGCCTGGAGGCGAAGCCCTCCCTGTGGCTGAATCCCAGACGGGGTCCAGCTGGCCGTGGTGCAAACAGAGCCCAGTGGACCACAGGGGACCTCACTCAGACACTGCTCCAAGACTCCCCCAGCCTTCTCAAGGGGTCTGCGGGCCAAGGGGGTCCCGGATGTGCCAACTCTGACCGGCAGCCTCTCCCAGGCCAGTCAGCAGCCTGGTGGACCCAAGCCACCCCTAGACTCGTACTGGGAGCCAAGACTTTGCAGTCTGCAGGGACGGGGGCGAAATTGCTCTGTCTCAGCCCCAGAAGGACAACAGCCTTCACAGGTCCTCCACAGGAAGGAAGGAAGGAAGGAAGGAAGGAAGGAAGGAAGGAAGGAAGGAAGGAAGGAAGGAAGGAAGGAAGGAAGGAAGGAAGGAAGGAAGGAAGGAGCTCATGATGAATGGAAGGAAGGAAGGAAGGAGCTCATGATGAATGGAAGGAAGGAAGGAAGGAAGGAAGGAAGGAAGGAAGGAAGGAAGGAAGGAAGGAAGGAAGGACATGCTAATTCCAGACCTCGGTTGGGATTAGCCACACTCTGGGGCAGCAGCTGTGGGGGCTCAGATGTCATCTTGCACAAGAGGTGATGGGTTCTGGAGCAGAATGGGGGAGGACTTGAGAACCCCGAAAGAAAAAGGGGTGGCCCAGGCAAGCTGACGGACACATGGCTGTGTGTGCAGCAGGGAGGTGGGCAGGCTTTGCCCCAGCAGGCCGCCAGGACCAGCTCGGGGACTCCAACTGGCCAGCAACGAAACCTGGGGGCCTGTCTGGCGCCAGGGGAGGCTTCTTCCCCACGCAGGCCGGCCGGGCAAACTCCCCCACCAGCCGCCGCCGCCGCAGCCGCGGCCGGCGGTCCTCTCCGCGCACTTGCGGGGCGGGGGCGGAAGGCCTCTCCCAGGCCCCAGGGCAGCGCAGACCCCTCGGCCTCCTGGGTGCACACACGTCCCGCCCCCGCCCCGCGGCCCCCGCCCGTCTCCCGCGCCCCCGGGGACGCGCCTGGCCGCGAAGAAGCCCGCTGTGCGCCAGGCGCGCAACTGCGCCCCATTCCCGGCAGCCGACCCAGACGGGCGCGCACCGGGGCGAGGCAGGCAAGCCAGCACCTGCCAGGGAGCCCGCCCGCCGAGGGGCCCCGGCCGGCTGCGCCCCCTCCTCCCCGGCGCCGCTTTCACCGCCCGGCCGCGGAGCCGAGGGAGGGGAGGCTGCGCTCCGCAAAGCGCGCGCCGGGCTCGGGCTCCCCTTCTCCGCCCGCGCCCCGCGCCCGCGCCCCCCGCCTCCTTGGCCCTGCGCGGCCGCCCGGCGCCCCTTCTCCGGCGGCTAGCTGCCCCCCGGAACCCCTGGGGGGACGCGGCGGCGACGTTGGTGCTGATGCCAGCGAGCGCAAGGCGGCCGCATCACGCGAAGGCTTGCCGCTGCCCTGCCCGCGAACACGATGCGTCAGCAGCAGCAGCACCAGCAGCAGCAGCGGCGGCGGCGGCGGCGGCGGCAGGAGCGGCGGCTCCGCGCTCTGCCTGAAGGACAAAAGGATGCGAGAGGCGCCCGGGCGGCTGCTGCCTGCGCCAGCCCCGGGGAGCGCGAGGGGGCTCTCCGCCGCAGCCACCACTAGCCCCGCCGGAGGATGGTCCCGGGCTGCTCCGCGCTCGCCCTCCTCTTCCTCTTCCTCTTCCTCTTCGCCGCCGCCGCCGCCGCCCCCGCTCGCCCTCCGCCTCCTCCCCCGCCTCCGCCTCCGCCTCCGCCCGCCGCCGCTGCAGTCGACGCCGGGCGACCGAGCCTCGGCTGAAGGCAGCCGCCCCGCCAGCCCCAGCAGCGCCCGCCGCCCGAGCCGGGATCGGGAGTCGCCGCCGCCGCCGCCGCCGCCGCCCCCCGGCCCGCACTAGGAGCCCGGCTGGCCCCGCCGCCCGCCGCCGGACGCCCGCCCCGCTCCCCGCGAGGCAGGCCAGGGACGCCGGCCGGGCTCGGCCAGAAGCAGCAAGCCGGGCGGGCAGGCGAGGCGAGCTGAGCCCAGCCGCGGGGAGGCCGGAGGAGCCGCGGGGCGGGCGGCGGCCCGGCCATGGAGCAGCGTCCCCCCCGGCCGCCGCCGCCGCCGCCGCCGCCAGCCCTCCTCCCGCTGCCCAAGGACGCGCTGGCCGAGAGCCGCCGGGCCGGCCACCCGGGCCACGCTCTCCCGGGCACAGCAGGGCGACTGCCGGGGAGCCTCCTAGCCGGCCGGCCCAGGCCACGCCGGGCCTCGGCGCCCCCGCCGGCCGGAGCCTCCTGGGCGCGGGCGAGCAGCGGCGGGAGCGCGCAGGAAGTGAAGCCGTCCCGGGGAGGGGAAGCCTGAAGTGCCCCCACCCGCCGCCGCCGCCGCCCCCCTTGCTTTTTGGACTCCTTGGAGCTTCCCGTGAAAGGACCCCCAGCCCGCCCGCCCGCCCGCCCCCCCCCCCCAGCCTCTCTCTTCCCATGGCGAGAAGCACCGGCTGCCCCGCGCTCCAGCCGGGCTGAGAAGGCAGCCACCTCCGGGGGCCCGTGGCGGCGGGGGCGGCGGCAGCATCGGTTGTTCTCCGCCCGGTGCCAAGTCCCAAAGGATGGTGAATTATGAACGTGCCACATCATGAGGCTCTTGTGGCAGGCGACCGCGCAGCAGCAGCAGCAGCACCGTGCCTGGAACGCCGTCCCGCTGGCCCTCGTCTACCTGGTCGTGCAAACGTGGCTGGCGTGCCAGGGCGGGGGCGGGGGCGCGGGGGCGGCCGGCGCCGGGCCCCAGGGCTGCCCCTCGGTGTGCTCCTGCAGTAACCAGTTCAGCAAGGTGGTGTGCACGCGGCGGGGCCTGGCCGAGGTGCCCCTGGGCATCCCCTCCAACACGCGGTACCTCAACCTGATGGAGAACAACATCCAGCGCATCCAGGCGGACACCTTCCGCCACCTGCACCACCTGGAGGTGCTGCAGCTGGGGCGCAACGCCATCCGGCAGATCGAGGTGGGGGCCTTCAACGGCCTGGCCAGCCTCAACACGCTGGAGCTCTTCGACAACTGGCTGACGGTGGTGCCCAGCGGGGCCTTTGAGTACCTCTCCAAGCTGCGGGAGCTCTGGCTGCGCAACAACCCCCATCGAGAGCATCTCCTCGTACGCCTTCAACCGCGTCCCCTCCCTCATGCGCCTGGACCTGGGCGAGCTCAAGAAGCTCAAGTACATCTCCGAGGGGGCTTTCGAGGGATTGTACAACCTCAAGTACCTGAACCTGGGCATGTGCAGCATCCGGGACATGCCCAACCTGACGCCGCTGGTGGGCCTGGAGGAGCTGGAGATGTCCGGGAACCACTTCCCGGCCATCAAGCCGGGCTCCTTCCACGGCCTCCGGGCTCTCAAGAAGCTGTGGATCATGAGCTCCCAAATCAGCCTGATTGAGCGGAACGCCTTTGACGACCTCACTTCTCTGGTGGAGCTCAACCTGGCCCATAACAACCTCACCTCACTGCCCCATGACCTTTTCGCCCCCTTGCGGTACCTGGTGGAGTTGCACCTGCACCACAACCCCTGGAGTTGCGACTGTGACATCCTCTGGTTGGCCTGGTGGCTGCGGGAATACATCCCCACCAACTCCACCTGCTGCGGGCGCTGCCACACCCCTATGCACATGCGGGGCAAGTTTCTGGTGGAGGTGGACCAGACCGCTTTCCAGTGCTCAGCCCCCTTCATCATGGATGCCCCCCGGGATCTAAACATCTCTGAGGGGAGGGTGGCGGAGCTCCGGTGCCGGACCCCCTCCATGTCCTCCGTGCGGTGGCTCCTGCCCAACGGGACGGTGCTGAGCCACGCCTCCAACCACCCACGGATCTCCGTCCTCAATGACGGCACCCTGAACTTCTCCCAGGTGTTCCTGGCGGACACCGGGGTGTACACCTGCATGGTCACGAACGTGGCGGGGAACTCCAACGCCTCGGCCTACCTCAACGTGAGCAACGGCCGAACTCAACACTTCCAACTATAGCTTCTTCACCACCGTCACTGTGGAGACCACGGAGACGTCGCCCGAGAATATCTTCCCCAAGTTCACCAAGCCCGTGCCCACCACGTCCACGGGCTACCAGCCCGCCTACACCACCACCACCACCGTGCTCATCCAGACCACCAAGACGCCCAAGCAAGACCCTGCCTCAGACCACAACAGCAGCGGCGGTGGCAGCAACAACAACAACAACAGCAACGACAAGATGCAGACCAGCCTGGACGAGGTGATGAAAACCACCAAGATCATCATTGGGTGCTTCGTGGCCGTGACGCTGCTGGCGGCAGCCATGTTGATTGTCTTTTACAAACTCCGCAAACGGCACCAGCAACGGAGCACCGTGGCGGCTGCCAGGACCGTGGAGATCATTCAAGTGGACGAGGACATGCCTGCCCCACGGCCGCGGGCGCAGCCACCACCGCCGGCGCGTCGACCACGTCGGCGTATCAGGTGAGGGGGCAGTGGTGCTGCCGGCAATCCACGACCACATTAACTACAACACTTACAAACCGTCCCGCGGGGCCCACTGGACAGAAAACTGTCTGGGGAACTCTCTGCACCCGACGGTCACGACGATTGCCGAACCTTACATAATCCAGACCCACCCCAAGGAGAAAGTGCAGGAGACTCAAATCTGACCCCCCCTCCCCCCCCTGCCACCACCTTTGAGACATGATTTAAAAATTGCAATAGAATGCACAAAACAGAAACAGACATCCATTTTTGTACAGGGGGGGGTCGAGGGGGCTGTTTTTCCCCCCTTGTATATGCTTATATATTAAGTCTTTGGGCTGAGGTACGAGAAGCAGATTATATTAAAAAAATATAAAGAACGCCCTATTTTCTAACTTGAAGTTCTATTTATAAGGAGGCAGCAAGTACAGTTCCACCCCCTCCCAAAAATAAAATGCCCTCCCCCCCCCCACTCCTAGAGACAGCAGTTGCCATTGTGACCTTCCAGATGAGACCTATTTAAAGCAAGAGAGAGAGAAAGAGAGAGAGAGAGAGAAATAGAAGCGGAAAAAAGGAAACAGGCGAGGCTTTAAGAGAATATATTCTGAAAGCCGGGAATAGTGGGGGGGGGGGGGGGATGGGGTGGGCGGGATTTTTTCCTTTTTAGAAGATGTACTTAGAATGCAGTAAAAACAAACCCGTTTCTATAGAGACACTCTTTTCTTAAAACCCTGGAAGAAGAAGAAGAAAAGTCTCCATATTTGCGGTTACCTTATTTTCAAAAAAAGGGGGGGGAAAAAAAAGGGGGAAGGGTCACCGAGGGTTTGTATCCTGCCCAAGCGTTACAAGTGCAATAAAATGGTCTTTTGCCCCCCCCCCCTTCCCCTCTTTTTTTAAAAGACAATGACCACAAGGGAATGAAATACTTTTATCAAACTGCAAAAAATTTAAACCAGCAGAGCCGGCCTCCCTTCCTCTCGGCCGGAGGAGGAGGAAGATGATGCGTGGCAGGCGTGTGGCCAGCAAGCCAAGCCGGGGTGGGGGTGGGGTGGGGGATGGTGGTCAGCCCATTAATTAAGGGCGAGCCCCCTCCCCAAACCAAAACAACAAGGGCAGCACAGCGGCCTGGCGGGGGTGGCCCCTCACTGCACCACTCGGCAAGCAAGCAGGCAGGCAGGCAGGCAGGCAGCTCCCTTCACCCTCAGGGGTGGATGTGTGTGTGCAGGGCCTGGTGCGCAAACCTGCTTTTGGCACAGGGGAGGGGATGGGGGGAGGAGGGGGGGCTGGAGGATGTGCCCGCCTGCCTGCCTGCCTGCCCGCCCGCCCGCCCGCCTGCCGGAAGACCTTGGATCAGCCTTGGCAGGCCACTGCTGCTGCTGTTGCTGCTGCTGTTGCTGCAGGTGGCACCGGGCGGGGGGTGGGGGGTGTTTGGGGCAGGGGGGAGAGGACGTGTGGTGGGCTCTGCTGTCGGCCCCCCTGCTGGGCAATCTGACATATGATTGTAGACCCCTGAACCTATTTTGTGCTTCTTGTTCTGTTTTTGCCCGCGAGGGGTGGGGGGGTGGGTTAGGGTGGGGATGGGTGAGCCAGCAAGGAGGTGGTGGAGGAGGAGAGGTGGGGAGGGGGGCTCTCCTTCTCTCTGTCGGTCTGGGGAGGAGGGGGGGGGCTCTGCTCTGCTTTTGCCAGTCCCCCCCCCTCCCACCCACCACCAGGCAGCAGGCAGGGAGTAAGCGAAGGGCACTGGGCCCTCTGCCCTTCCTTCCTCCTCCTCCAGGAGCTACTGGCCGGGGAGGGGTAGCAGTGGGGGTGGGGGTGGGGACAATGGTGCTGCCCCACTCCTCACATCTGAGGGGGAGGGGGGAGCAGCTGGGCACCGTCTGTCTCTCCTTTGCTCTCCTGGTGACTTGGGAGGACTGGTTGGTTGGCTGGCTGGCGATCTGGTCAAAGTGGTTGCAATCTCAAAGGGTGGGGGTGGGGTGGGGTGGGGTGGGGAGAGGGAGGGAGGGAGGGCGAGGGCAACACGCCAAAAGCCAGAATAATCTGACTGTAACTCTGAGACAACTGTATTTTTGTATTTTAATAAATATTGTTAACGTTTTTAGTAATGCAATGTCCCTAAAGGGTTGCCTTGGGTGCCAGCAGGTGGGCTTGAGGGGCTGAGAGCAGGAATGAAACTAAACCCCCCCCCCACATTTCCAAAGGTTTGGGGACCCAGAAACTGGCCTGCAAAAGTGACCGGGCAGGGGGGGTTGTCTCCAGGGTGTGTGCAAAACAAGAAGCCTGACAGGTTCATTTCAAAAAGGAATTTCCTATTTTCTAAAATGTCGCGCAACCTTTCCTGGAACTAAATAAAACCATGTCAAGTGCGAGAAGCAGCCGCTTGTGTCCCGTCTCTTGCTAGGGCCGCGGCTGGAAAGGGAGGGCACAGGGGCCCCTGCTGAGCCCATGCCTCCTCTAAGGGGAGAAGGGGCAGGACCCTGGATTCAAGGGGCTGCTGTAGCCCCTCCCTCGGCCGCCCACTCAGCAACTGAGGCCCGAGGGCAGCCTCCCCCCCCTGCCAATCCATCAGAAAGGCGGGTGGTGATGGTGGCAGCAAGGTGGGCATGACGTTGGCACTGCCCTGACTGATCAAGAGGCTGGGTCCCTGGGGGGGGGGGTGTGGCCTGCCTGAGGCTGGGCACCTGCCTCTGGGAGTTTATGGGGTAGGGGGTGGCATTCAGTGAACCTCACCTGCGGCCTAGGGACCCGTCGCTCACATGGGCACCCACTTTTCCCTGAGGGACACTAGCCGGCGAGGTGGTGCCCTTCCGGCCTGCAGCTCGCTGGATGGTGAGGGTGAAGCCCCCTGCCTCGCTGGCAGGGCTCTTCCCCCAACGAAGGAAGGAGGAGGAAACTTTCCCCATCTTCTCCCCTGGCCAGGCTTCCAGGAGCCCAGGAGGGCACATGGGGGGCGGCCCAAGGGGAAGCCTCCCCAGGTCCTTCTGAGCAGGAAACGGGGCCGTCCAGCAGGGCGGCAAGGAGGGAGTGGAGAGAAAAAGTGCCCGGACACGCAGGCTTTGGCCTGCTGCTGCTCCACCTCTGCCCAGACAGGCCTGCCAGCCGTCTGTTTCTCTGTGTGTGTGTGTGTGTGTGTGTGTGAGAGAGAGAGAGAGAGAGAGAGAACACCCCCTGAAAACTACCCCCCCCCCGCGCTTCTTTCAGGGCCAGCCCTAAAATTAGGTAGAGTGCAGCCCCCGCCTCAGGCAGCAGAGGGTGGGCATCACGAAAGGAATGCCAGTGTGGCGAGTGACGGATGCCATGGTGTCGTTGAGCTGCCAGGGTCGGGTCAGGGCTGTCGTGGGATTCCCTAACGCTCTGGGTGCCAAAATGAAGCACTAAAATTATCAGTAGGGAGAAAAAGCTGGCCAACGACCCACGTGAGGGACACGGGTCCATGGAAATTTCTCTGCTCCTCCCGCACTGAACTCACACTCAGCCTCTTCCCCCCCCCCCCCCCGCATCTTGGTAAGGCCACGGCTTCCTCTCTCTGGGGAAACACCCATGACGGGGTGCCCCCGCCGGATTAGACCCCGGTCCCCAGGGAGGCCAACTGGCCAGCCAGCCAGCCGAACCCCAGGGAGGAGGGATCCCTCCTGCCTGGCCAAGGCCAAAGGTGGCCGCTCCTTCCCAGGCGCAGGGGGGTGGGGGGTGGGCAGAGGGGGACGCTGCCTGGCCAGGGGGCTCTGGGGCAAGGCAAGGCAAGGCAGCAGGGGTGGGCTGCCCTGTGGACCCCCCTCCCATCGGTTGGGCCTGTGGTGTGAGCCCAGAGGGGGGACCCCAGGAAACCTCCCTCTTCTCGCCCAGCGCTCTCCCCTAACCCTAACCCACCCAGCATCAGAGAGGGGGGGACCCCGTTGCAACTGCCCTTTGGGGGTTTCTTTCCGGGCTTCTGGCCACCAAAGGGGGGGGGGAAGAAGAGAGAACAAGGTTGGGCCAGGAGGAGCCTTGTGAGGAGAACAGATGCCTGCCTGGCGCTCTCCTTCCCTCCCTCCCTCGCCTGCAACCCTCCGCTAATGAAAAGCTGGCTGCTCCGCATGGCCTGGATTCCTGCCGCAGCCCTGCCACAAATGAGGCTTGGGTTGGGGGGCTCTTGCCCCTCCTGGTCCCCTCTGGCCCCTGGCCCCCCCCCCAGCTCCGCTCTCCATAATGCTCAGGGCAGGTGGCAAAGGGGGGTGGGTGGGGGGTGGATGCCAGAGAGCCCAGTGGCTGAGCTTGGAGCTCAAGATGGGTGGAGTGGGGGTGGGGGGTGGAGAGAGAGAGAGATGGCTCCTTGTTCTCCAGTCGGCAGGCTGCCTGGGGCCAGCCCAGCACACACTGCAGCGCTGGCTGCTGGAGCCCTGGAGGAGGAGAAAAGGCCGGACGAAGAGGCCGGGGAGGGGAGCCAGGCGGCATCAGGGAAGAGGGCTCAGCACCCCAGAGTTCCCCGGAAACAGCCAGGGGAGAAAGAGCAGGAATGCATTTCCGGGCTGTCTTGCTAGGCCCCCCCTCCTCCCTCTGGGCCCACCTGTAGCAGGTGCTCGGTCGGCCCCTGCTTCCCCCCCACACACACAAAGGGCCGAGAAGGGGAGGACTAGCCCCAGCGCCACCCACCGCCACCCCTTGGCCGAACCACCCCAGTGGAGGTCAGCCAGCCAGCTGGTCAAGGGAGAAGCCCCCCCCCCCCCCCCCGTGGTGCAATGCCGGCTACCCTGAGGGACTCTTTCTTCTTCTGGGCTTTGGAGGGAGCAAAATAGGGGTGCAGGGCCCATCTTTCACTCAGGGGTGCAGGGCGAACAACCAGGGCCCTGAGTCTCCCCCTGCTCCCCTAAGGCAAGCTCCTTTGTGGGACGGGGCCCCATCCAGGACAGCTCCTGCCTCAGTTATTGTCCATTAGATTGCTTTTGGGGGGGCGAGGCGGGGTGTGTGTGTCTACAGCCAAGCTCTGTCCCCCAGCCGGTTTGCAAGCACCATGCAAAGCAGAAGTATCAACATTAAAACCATCAGCCCCTGTTCTAACCAGCATTATGAGAAGAGGGAAACCAAGAAGGCCAGAGGCCCCCGGCAGCTCTCTGTGACAGGCGAACACCTAGAACTCCCCAACTGGCCCGCTGGGTCATGGCAGGACCCTTCGTTCCTTGCGGGGGGGGGGGGGGGGGGGCTGACTCTGCAGTCCACCACCCAGCACGGATGCTGATCCCTGGGCAGGTGGGGGGCACTCATAGCCAGCCAAGGGACTGCACCAGTTCAGCAGCCTCAGGGACTGGGGGAGGCAAAGTCATTCTGACCCCCTTCTTTGCTCACAGGGAGGGGGGAGCTGGCTAAGGGGGGGGGGGTTTACCTCCTTCCTTGGGAATGAAGCACCTCCCAGGACAGCTGGAGTGCCAGCCAGAAGGCAGGCGGGCAGGTGTCTGTTTGCCCTGCCTCTGCCCCAGGGCCCACCACCACCACCGGTTCACATCTCTTCTTCCCTCCCTCTGAACTTTACAGGGAGTTTGTCTCTCCCCCCCCCCCTCCCCAATCTCAGCTGCCTTCCTCAGCCCCTCTTCCTGCTCTGTCCTCCCCATTTCCTTCTGTCTGTTTTGACTTTGCTAGGGCCCTCCCCTGGTTGCCATTGCAAGTCTGTAATGCCATGCAAGGTGGTCACCCCCTGAATATGCCCCCCCCCCCCATAAAGAAGTCCCAACAGGCAGGTAGCAGCAGCTGCCTGGACTGCAGGAACAGAGGCCACGAGCCACAGCCGTCCCCACAATGCTGAGCCCAACCTTCAGTCCCTCCCCAGGTCTGGGAGATCTGGCCAGCCCTAACCCTAGGGGTGGGAAACAACAGAATGAAATTTTAGAAGGATTAGTGCAAAGTTCTACACCTGGGACGGGGAGGGGGGAACCAAATGCACAGTTACAAAATAGGAGATACTTGGCTCAGTAATACCCTGTTTCCCCAAAAATAAGACCTAACCTGAAAATAAGCCCTAGTATGATTTTTCAGGATGCTCATAACTTAAGCCCTACCCCAAAAATAAGCCCCAGTTAAGTGAAACCCCGCCCTCCACCACTGTGCAGCAACCATAAGAAGATAACATGACTGCATTTGAATAAATGTAGATGGTTGTACATGAAAAAAATAAAACATCCCCTGAAAATAAGCCCTAATGCGTTTTTTGTAGCAAAAATTAATATAAGACCCTGTCTTATTTTTGGGGAAACACGGTATTGTGAGTCAGAAGGATCTTGGAGTCGTTGTAGATCACAAGCTGACGATCAGCCAACAGTGCAATGTGGCTGCAAAAAAGGCCAATGCTATTTTAGGATGCATTAACAGAAGTACAGTCTCCAAACCCCCGTAGGGTGCTTGTTCCCCTCTATTCAGCACTAGTAAGGTCTCATCTAGAGTCCTATATCCAGTTCTGGACACCGCACATTAAGAAGGATGCTGACAAATAGGAGCAAGTTCAGAGGAGGGCAACCAGGATGATCAAAGGGGCTGGAAACCAAGCCCTTTGAGGAAAGTCTGAAGGAACTGGGCATGATTAGCCTGAGAAAAGAAGATTGAGGGGAGATAATAAGAGAGCACTCTTCAAATACTTGGAAGGTAGTCCTACGGAGGAGGAGCAGGAGCTGCTCTTGATCATCCCTGAGTGCGGGACAATGGGCTCAAGTGATAGGAAGCCAGATTTTGGTTGAATATCAGGAAAAAAAACCTTCTTAACTGTTAGAGCAGTACGACATTGGAACGAATTACCTCAGGAGGTGGTGAGCACTCCGACTCTGGAGGCCTTCAAAAGAAAACTGGACCACCCTCCTGCCAGATCTGCTTTGATTTCGATTCCTGCCTTGAGCAGGGGGTTCCACTCAATGGTTTTATAGGCTCCTTTCAACTCCATAATTTTATGGTTCTTTGATTTCATGTTTTTAATTTTAATAACTAAAATGACAATGGCTGCTAACCTCGCCCATCCCACCCCCAGAATTAGTTTCTGATAAAAGCCAGTGGGTGAAAATTAAAACATACACCCCAACACCACTGCCCTAAGAAAGTGTACCCTTGTGCGGGGCCTGCTCTGGCGTGTGGTCAGCGAAACCGAGGGGTGACTTCCGTGAACTGGATGCCCCTTCCCTGCCTTCTCTGAGGCAGCATTCCCATGACCAAACAGGGAGGGAGGGAGGGAGGGAGGGAGGGAGGGAGGAAGGAAGGAAGGAAGGAAGGAAGGAAGGAAGGAAGGAAGGAAGGAAGGAAGGAAGGAAGGAAAGGAAGGGAGGGAGGGAGGGCTGCCTTCACCTGCCAAGAAACTAGCCAAGGCAGCCAACATGGCAAGGGCTGTGGCAAGCACAAGCCGTGCTCCCCCACCTTGTTTCTGACCCCTCCATGAGTGCCCAGCAGCAGGAAGGAAACCACCAAGCCTGGGAAGCTTTCAAGGGGGGGGGGGCAGGAAGGAGGCAGCCATTAGCATACTTGCACCAATGTAGCCTTTCACCTGCTGCTCTCCTTACCCCCACCTCCCCCTGCTGCCTCCCTCCCCCCCCCCCCCCCCCGGCTGCAAACTGGCTTCTTAAAAGCCATCTATGCCTTTGGCCACAAAGACTTCCTGTGGCTGTGAATTTTCTGGGTGCTGCTTTTTGTAGCTCTTTTAAAAGCTGGGACATAATGCAGGGAGCTTATGACCTAAATTTAAAGGACGTGGCTGTCAACAGCGCTGGGAAGGGCCAGAAACCCTGAGCCAGCAAAGAGCCGAGTGACGTTTTGTTTCCGTTGGGCTCGGAGAGAGAGAGACCCGGCTAAAGGACAGGCAGGCGCGCTGGAGGAAGTGCGCGGGAGGAAGGCTGGAAGGAAAGCCATCCTTGGAAGGCTGGCGGGGCTGCTGGGGGCAGGTGGACTGGGGCGGGGGTGGTGGGTGAATAGCAGAGGCCGAGAGGAGCCAAGGGCTAGGCCAGGGAAGGCTGGCCAGCCGAGCTGTGTCTGGCCCTAAAGGGGCACCCGGGTTCTGCCCGGGCAGTGGCATTTCCTCACAGACCGACCTGATCCTGCAAGCGAGCAATGCCTTGGACTCCCTGGTGTTCTCCTGTCTGCCCTTCCCGAGTCCCCCCTGACGGCCTCTCTCCTCCTCCCTCCACTCGGTTTGGTTTCACCTGACCCAGGGGCACCTTTAAGACCAGCCAAGCCAAGGGACACCCCCCCCCTCCCCTGATCTGCTCCAGCTTGGCTTCCCCCTTCCTCCACCAGCACCAGTTCACTTCTCTGGTTCCAGAGGGAAAGCTGGCAGAAGGCCAGAGAGAGAAAGCCCTGAGGCAGCATCACAGCCCATGACAACTGAAGGCAGGAAGGCAGAGAAGGAGGAACGGGGGGGGGGGGGTGGTAGAGGGGGGGGGGAGTGCTGTAAGACAACCTCGAGTCACAGATCATGGCCAGACAAAGCCTCTGGTCCAAAGGGGGAACCAGCACATTCCGGGAAGCGCTCCCTCACCGTCAGGGACCTCCGTAATCCATGGAAAACATTTTTGTGCAAAACTGGCACTCTTTCCCCTTGAGAAGCAAAACAGAGGGGAGGGGAGGAAGAGCGAGAGAGCGGGAGTAGAAGGAGAAACAGGCAGCACAAAAGGGCTGCTGAAGAGTTTAAAAAAAAAAAAAGGCAGAAAAGTCCTCCAGATTTTGCTTTCTTAAATGCCTCTGAAACAAAGCATCCCTCACTCAGGCAAATCCTGCAGTTTTATGCAAAACTCAGCAATATGCACAAATTATCATTCCTGCTGCTGTGGGAAGCCTATGGAAGCCTTTGTCGGGAGGGGAACAGGCAAAGATCTCCCCCCCCCCTCTAAGAGAAAGGAGGAAAAGTGGGGAAGGGTTCATCTGAAATGCCTGCAGCCGAAGAGGGTGACTTCTCTGGCCTCTGAACGGTCACAAGGCCCTCGCCATGAAGACCCTGAAGTGGCACAAAAGAAGGAATGCTGCTTGTGTGTGCGTGTGTGTGCGTGCGCGGGCGTGCGGGCGTGCAAACGATGACCATGCCTCCTCCTCCTCCACCCCCCTCCTCCTCTTCATCTTTGGGTAGTGAAATCTTTTCAGCTTAGGATGGGAAAAAGGCGCAAGAGGGAGCCCAAGGAGAACCCCAAAGGAAAACCTTCCTGAGCTCTGATCCCTCCACCCAACGGGCCCTGGGGCTCCCATGGGCACGGCGCCAGGCACAGCGGGCAAACAGCAAGGCAACAGCGAAGCAGAGACAGAGAGCAGCGCCCCCAACAACAGGCCCCTGCGTTTGGGGCTCAGGCCCCTAAAAGTCTGGAGAGGGGAGGAAGCAGCCAGCGGGGCCCAGGAGGAGGGGGGGCAACTCTGGCCCTCCAGGGGTTTCGGCCTTCGCTTTCCAGCCAGCACGGCCAAGGACTGGGAACCCTGGAAAGCCATGGTTCCCCACCCTCCACCCCGGGTGAAGGCAGGGTTGGCCTCCGGCCGCATCCGCCTGCCCGCCTGCCTGGCAGTGCCCTCCTCAAGCGAAAGACCCCGCCTGCCCATTCCCAGAGCTCGGTTGAGGGTCCACCTCAGAGGTGCCGGAAGCATCTTCTCTTGCAGCCGGCTCCGGGCTCCGTGGCGGCTCCCGTGACCGAGGGCAACCCTTGGCTGGTGTGGAAATAGCGCTGTGGCCCCTGCTTTAGGGTCTCGACCTGTGGATGGCTGGCATGGCGTGGTGGGCCACGTTCAGCAGGTGTCCCCAACCAGAGCTCCTTGCCACAGACCGAGTCTGCCTTCTTTCTGGGGGGGGGGGGGGTCATCCTGTGGGGTGGGGGGGACGGACAGCAGTGCAAATGTGTGGCCTTGCAAGATACCCCTCAGGCACCCAGACTGCCCTTGGGTCCCTCTTGAACACATGAGTAAGGGAGGGGGAATCCAGCCACCCTGAGGGGGAGACAACCCCCCCCCCCCGGCAACATATGCAGATGCAAGGCAGGGGCAAATGGTCTCTTCCCACCTGCACGACGTTGCCCAAGGTGGGGGTGTCTCTCCTGCACGGCATTCCAGGAGGGTCTCAGAGAGACGGCACTCAGGGGTGGGGGGCTCAGAAGCATCCTTCCAGGAAAACCCAGTTGCTGCTACCACCTGCCTGCTGCCCCCTTTCCCCGCTTAAGACTGGGCACCCGGCACCTAAATGGATCCTGGCAGCTCTTTCAGGAGCTCCCCCCCCAAAAAAAAAAAACGCACCAGCAAATAAGTCTAATTGGTCCTGAAGGCCTCCATCATCGCAAGAGGCAGGCTGGTCTCTCTGCCGGCTGGACTGCCTTAGGCCAGTGCAGGTGCCAAAGGGGGAGGCACCCTGTCCTGTTCCCACTGTTTTCCAAGGGGTGGAGTGGAGGCTAGGAGCCTGGGCTCCCCGCCCGGGGCCCCCGAGCTCAGCTGGGGAGATCCCAGCCAGGAGCCAGCGGTGCCCTCCGCTCACCCGGTTCCTGCCACTGGGCGCCTCCCTGAGACCTTCCCCCCATGCCTTGAAGGGCTATGGGTTGGCACTGGGCAGAGTCATGGGCTTGGCAGGTGGAAGTGCCCGCCCTGGGCAGGGGCACCGAAGGGCACTCCGGAGCAAGGCAGGGAAGCCGCCTTCCTCAGCGGGGCCAGAGTGCTCCTCCGGCACCAAGAGCCCTCACCTTCTTGTGAGGGACGCCCAGGGAGGGAAGGGGGGCCTGGCTCCCCGCCGCGGCCTCGGCTTGCAGGGGAGCCAGCCCCCCCCCGGTTGGACCGGAGGCCTTCCGCCGGCATGCCTCTCTAGCACCCTGCCCCCGCCCTCCCGCACGCACGCATGCACCCAGCGGTTGCCCCGGCTCCACTCCTGCCATGGCCTTTTGTCTTTTGCTGCCGCCTGAGGCTGGCCAGCCTTTTGGCCACCAGTCTGAGAGGTGGAGGGGGCCCTGTTTTCCGTCTCTCTCCTCTCTGGGGAGCGCCCCCCACCAGCAAATTCTGTTTTGCCCTCAGCCTAAACCCCGAGGGGAGCCTTTGTGAGCCATGGGGAGGCCTTTCAGAGGGGGCTCGTTTCGCCCCAACAAAGCTGTTTTGAAGCCAATTCATGTGGTTTCCATGGCACCCAGCGAGGAGAGCAGCCCCTTCCAGGAAGCCTCCCTCTTCCTCCCTGGCAATTTACACCCAGTGATGGAAGCAACGTTCCCGTGAATGGATGCTGCCTTCACACAACCACCGAGGGCAAACAAACTGCCAGGCTTCCCTGGTGGGAGGGCGTGCCTTCCGGAGCGCCGGACGCGCACACGTGGCCGGGACAGGCCGGGACGGACTGCGCAGTGGGAAGAGTCCTTCCTCGCGCACGCAGCCACTGGTTGTGACTCCCACACATGCCCTTTCATGGGAGGGGGAGGGGGCCCCCACGGTGCCCAAGAAGCTCCCAAACAGAGCAGGAAAGGTCACCCCAGCATAGCCCTCCGCCAGTGGGCTCCACTTGCGCCCCCCTCCAATGAACACAACAAGGACAGCCCTCTCTGTGTGTGTGTGTGTGTGTGTGTGTGAGAGAGAGAGAGAGAGAGAGAGAGAGAGAGAGAGAGTGCACCCCCATCGCAGGACATGAACACACCCCATGGCCAAAGTGTTCCCCCGACTCACCTCCCCCAACCTTTCCAGGCACGGTTGTGCCTCCCGTTGCACGTGGCCGAGAGCTCCCCCCCCCCCCCAAGCTCACGGCACCGTTTCACATGGGCCAGCGATAAGCTCATCGTACTGATTACCTCCCCGGCCCTGTCGACGCAACATGGTGCTTTAATTAGCAGTAGTATAAATATTGCTACGCAGAGGCTAACGACGGAACTGTTTCTCATGGTAGCTGCTAAAAGACCAGGCCTCTCAAAATAAGCCCACATGTCCCCCCTCCTTTTTTTAAAAAAAGTGCAGTGCTAATGATTTCCTAATTAATACCAGGTCCCCTTCCCTCCCAAGCGCCCCCCCCATCCCAAATGTGGCTGGCATATAAGGCAGGAGCCGTAGTGTGTGTGTGTGTGTGCGCGCGTGCATGCGCACCTGCGTTGACAGCAGGGCCTCAAAGCAGCGGGAGAGCCACCAAGGCCTGCAGGCTGAAGCCAAGAGCCCCAGGGTCCAGGCCCCAGGAGCAGGTAAGCCTTCCAAGCCGGCCGGTCCTCCCCTCCCTCCTTGCTCACGCAGAGGAAGAGCCAGCTGGGCCGACCTGGGTGGGAGACAGTGGTGGGCCAGCAGAAGGGCCCAGCGGCCTACCCCACAGCCCCACTTGCCCTTGCAGGGGGTGCAGAGGGGGGGAGGGGGCTGCCTCTGTCTCCCCACCACTCCTGGCCCCTCTTGTTCTCTGCCCACCCCACCCTTCGCTCCTGACAGGGGACCTGAATCTCCCTGGGGAGCCTTTGCCGGAGGGGCTGAGCCTTCTCCTTGCTGGCAGCTGCAGGAACATGGGGCGGAGGGGGGGGGGAAGAGTGTCGGGGCCTGGCCCCATCTCAGAGGCTGAAGCAGGAGCCCCGGGACAGGGGTGGGTGGGTGGGTGCGTGCGCGGTCAGCAGTCCCTTCTCTCCCCCAAAGCCCGACCAGCAGACCCAGAAGGATGCAAAGTCAGCATCCAGAGTCATTTGCATAATTAACACCAGAGGCAGAATTTAATGTTTCTTGGCGGACAATTTTGAGACAAAGCTCTAAATTAATCCACAAAGACAACAGAGATGGCAGGAAGGCAGCCCAGGGTGCCCTCAAGGCCAAACGGCCCCCTCCCTGCCTACAGCTCAGGCCAAGGTGAAGCCCCGGGCAGCCGAGGGGAAAGGAGGGGGCCTGGAGGGCTTCCCCAGCCAGCTGCCCCTCCAGAAGCAACGGCAGCAGGACACGGAGACACCTGACGGGTCCACGTCGTGGACGCCCACCCACTTTGGGAGCAGGGCCGGATCTCCCGCCCTACCCTTCCACTTGGCGTGGCTTCACCACAGGCAAGTGTCAGAGAGGCCGTCTGTGCAGGGATGCTGAAGAGGGACCTTGGTGGGGAAGAGCCCCGGCCGTTCACCATGGTCGTGACCAGGGGAAGCAAGGGGATGCCGTGCAAAACACACACCAAGCCCCCGCTGCCCCCCTCTCGGTGGCCTGTCCGTGCTAGGAACTTCCCCCCCCCCCCTCCTGGCATGGTGGAGCAGAAAACAGGCTCTCCTGCTGGGAGGGCCACTGGGGGAGGGCCCAGCCTCCTTCACTGCTGAATCTCTGGCACAGAAGTGAAATGTGGGGGGGAAATGCTGCCCCACAGCAGACTTGTCTGGCCACAAGACTGGCACTTCACAGGTCCAGCGTGGTGCAGCAGGAAGCCAGCGGCAGCGGTATGAGCTGCGGGCAGCCCCGGACGGACGACGGGTTGCCCGGATGCCCTGATGCCCACGTTGCTCTGTGCTTTATTTCCTCCCTGCCTTGAGTGCCTCTGGGAATGACGGGGAGACGGGGGCACTTCCTCCTGGCAGAGAAGGGCCTGCTCCCACACACACACACACACACACACACAACACCCCCCCCCCTCCAAGCACGCCATGCTGAGTGAGTCACAGACTTGCCCGCAGCTTCATGGGGTGAGGGGGTGGGGGCCTGAGGTTGCTGCCAGCCAGGCGCTGTTTCTCAAGGCGACTCTGAGCCCACTTCCGGACCGGGGGGGGGGGGGAAGGGAGAGAAAACAGAGCAAGAGGAAAGGTATTTGGGCCCTTTGCCTTCCTCTGCCCAAAGGAAGCTGAATCTCTTCAGGGAAAGGTGGATTTAGGGGGGAATCGCGGAGCTGTAGCGGTCCGGGGGGGGGGGGGGAGTTGATGCTGGCATCAGGAACAAGGGCTCCCCCCTTGCCTGTCGCTACAAGGGTCCCCTGCCAAGCACAGCGTCACAGCAGGAGAGCTTGTGGGCCCCGGGGCCAAAGCGCCGCATTGTGCAGAACGGCCGCCTGGCAAGGCCTGGAGGAAGACAAAGGTTTCATTAAGGCCGGCCATTTGCATTTCTAGAGCAGCAGCAGCTGGACTCAAAGCTACTCTCTGTGTGTGTGTGTGTGTGTGTATTTAACACAACCACCACCATCACCTAAGGCACACCACTGCCACAGATGCTGATGAAAGGGGAAGGGGCATGAGGCAAGAAATGCTCCCAGGGCACACACATGTGCAAGTGAACACGCGTCGCTCAAAGCCCGGGGAGGGTGGGAGGGAGGGGAGGGAGGGGAGGGAGGGGAGGGAGGGCTGGCCTTGGCTCTTCCAGGCACTCCTGCCCCGAAAAGAGAGAGACAAACTCTCCATGAGAGGAGGGGGGTGGGCAGAGGCAGGGAGGCTGACGAGGGCAAAACGGGGCTCCTTAACGGGTGAAATGTCAGGAAGGAGAGGTTGGTATCAATGCCAGCGGCAGCCCTTCTCTGGGAGATGACTGGGGGTGGGGGTGGAGCAAGGGGGCAGCACCCAGAGCGTCCCCCATCCAGGGATCCTTCACACCCTGCAGGCCACACACACACACACCCCTCTCCGGGTGGGCAGGAAGGGAGCAAGCCGAGCTGGCTTGCCTTTCGATCCGACGGCAGGAGGGAATCCTGGGGATCTCCGGAGAGGGCTGGGAAATCATCCTGCCCAAGATGCTGGGGCCCTGTTGTTGGTGCTGCAGCCCGTCAGAGCGGACCCTGCGGGCGACCAAATGTCCTGCCTCTTCTGCTACTCTTCTTTTAGCATCACCCCTCCCGTCCCCCTTGAAGACATCCCATCTCGCCTGGTCTCACAAAGCTGGGCAGGTTTAGCCCAGTGGGTGCTGGGAGGGGGGGGGGACACACCCTGAGGGCTGACCTGGGCTCTCCAGGTAAGCCTAGGGCAGGAGCTTGCCTGGAACGAGGGAGGGGCTCTCTTGTGGACCAGTCGTGGACCCGAGGGAGAAGGAAGGTTTGGCTCAAGGGTCAAAGTCAGCCGCCGGGCCACCCCCCCCCGCCCCCCGGAGCCTTCTCTTGGAAGGCGGGCTCTCGGAGGGCTCCCTGCTTGCCTTGAGCATCAGCGCTGCCTCTGGATGCCCTCCCGGGGGGGGGGGGGCTCCCTTTACAGGCATCCCTATCCCTTGGGGACCTTGCCTGCACCCCCCCACCACCACACCTACGACTGGGGGGACTCGGTCAGGCAGGGCGCAGAACCGAGAGGCCGGCTCAGAAGGAAAGCAGAAGGCTGGCCAGGGCAGGGAGAGGGGGCAGGCAGCACCCCCAGGGACCCCGACAGGGAGGAGGCGGGGGGGGGGGGACCTGCAAACCATCATGGCAGGCCGGAGTCACCCTCCCCTGCTGTGCCACGGGCATGGAGGTGCCAGGCCCTGCGCGGCTGGCCCCAGCGGGCACCGGTTAAGGGCCAAAGCTGTCCCGCAAACGCAGCTCCTCCAGTGGGCTGGGCTGGTTTGGGCCAAAGAGGCAACCGCGGGTACTCTAAACCTGCAAAACCCTTTAGGCCAGATCGTGACGGATACTGGACCTGCTTCCCAGCAGGACAGGAGGGCCCAGAGGCAGCCCGGAGGCCTCCTTTCCCACCTGGCGTCCAAAGGGAGCTGCTGCCTGCAGGGACCGGCATTCAGGGAGCCTTACCCGTAACCCCCCACCCCGCCCCCCCCGCCCCACCCCACCCCCGGCCTTGGTAGCCCTACCCAAAGCCTCTGAAAGGTAAATAAAGGTAAATAACTGAAAGGCTGAAAGGTAAAGAACTCTGCCTTATCTTTTGCCCTGGAGAAGCCAGAAGAGAAGGCAAGCCAGCTTCTCCGCAACCCCTGCTCCTCATTGCTCCTACCCAGTACACACACGCGCGCACACCCAGAGAGAGAGACAGAGAGAGAGAGAGAGAGAATGGTCTCTGCAGACTGGTTCTGGCACTTGGAACCATTTTCACAAAGTCTTCCTTTGCCTGAAGGTTGAGCCACTGGCCAGAAATTCAGGAAGCAGTAGAAAGCCTGGGAGGTCTATGTTCCCAGACACCCCGCCCCCGTCCCCCCAGCCCCCCAGGCAAGGCCTGGCCCACTGTGCCTGCCTGGTGGCATCTGGAGGGCAGAGGTCCCCCTCCCCCCAGAGGGAGCGCCTGCCCCTTTACAGACTCTGCTAAAGCCAACCAGAGTTTCCAGCCCTCCTGGCACGCGAGAGTTAAACCCACAAGAGGTGCGTGGGCGCCTGGGTGTGTGTGTTCCTCCAACAACGATGGTCTTGTAAATGGCACACGGCATTCTTTGGCCGCGGCTCGGCTGCAGCAGTTGTGAACGCTCCCAGGCGGGCACAAACCTCTGAGCAGCCACCCTCCCTCCACCACCACCACCACCATCGACCCGGCAAGGGCCGTTTAGTGCCCTCTGGGCGGCAGTTTGTGACCCGTCGCACTCAACACAGCTGTCCCTGCCCTCTGCCCCCCTCCCAATCAGTGCTCCGCATTCCCACCCCACACCCTGTGCCTGGCACTGCCCCCCTCCCCACAGCCATGACTGAGTGAAAGTTGCTCCTGGCAGAGGTCAGCAGGCCACGAAGGCAGCTGGCCACGGCTGCCCTTCTGAGGTTTTCAGAGACGGTGCCCCAGTGGCCCCCAGCACACCCAAAACCAGGCAGGACAGGCGGGTTAGGGACAGAGCGCCCAAGGGCCGAGGAGGGCGCTCTGCAGGGGTCCTGCCCCAAAGAGCCGGGCTCGCACCCAACGCCAGGGAGGTCCAGAGACCCACCCTGCCACAGCAGGGGAAACGGCGACCCCATTCCACCACCGCTGGCCCAGGGCCCTGGAGGAAAGCTGGAACAGCCACTCTGCCCAGGAAGCAGCTGGGGGCTCAACCCCCATGCCAGCGCTGTGGCCACGCAGTCTCACGGTCCTGGCACTCAGCCCCCGAGGCAGCCACACGGAGGAGGAGGAGAAGCAGGGCCACTTCCGTCCCCCACCAACCCCAAGGGGCTGAGCTCCAGGAGGAGACCAGCACTGGGGGAGGGGGCTACCCCAAGCACACCCACCCGAGCCAGCCGGGCTCCCCAAGCCACAGCACTCCCCACCCCCTGCGGCCTGTGCTACCCGCAGCAGGTGGCCCACCTCTCTCTTCCAGGCCCTGGGAGGCCACCGGTCCCTCCGATGCTGCACCCCAGCCAACGGCAGCCACTTCAGGACCCCCCCCCCACTGCCTCTCCCCATCATCAGGTGGAGGAGCTGTCTTCCACAGGAACGGCAGGCCAGCCTCACCCGCAACCAAGGGAGGTGGAAACAAAAGCTGCCCACCCCTTCCTGCCACCCCACCATCCTCGCGCACAGCAGCCTGTGTGGCAGGGCCTGGACCGGGAGCTGGTCAGCTGTGGATAAGTGGTTATGTAAGAGACACATGGGGGGTGGGGGCGGGGGGGGAGGTGGAGGGTGGGAAGAATGGAAAGGAATCCCTCCCCAGTGCCAAGCACGCTCCTCCCCTGCTCCACACCAGACACACAATGCCGATCAGTGTGCCAGTGCCGCCTGCTGCCCGCGCTCACAGGCGGCTGAAGTGGTGGCGGTGGTGGCAAAAGCAACGTTGTGTTCGCCTTTGCGTGAGGGGAGGACAGAGCTGAGGGAATCCTAGCCTCCAGGCGCGCACATGCACACAGGGGCGGGGGGTGGACACACACAGAGAGAGAATCTACTGTGAACTGGGTGACGGATTAAGAGGCTCTCTCCCCCCCCCCCACTGCCCCCACGGGCTTCCACCGCTTCCCAGGGCAAAGGCAAAGAGTTCCCTCTGCTCGGGAAAGCGGAGGGCGGCAGGCGGGCCGGCAGCAGCCACGGGAAGCGCGCGGGCACCCTGGCATCAAGAGCACAGCCGGCGAGCCCAGGCCTGCCTGGCCTCCCCACCATCCTGTCTCTCAGTGGCCAAGGGCTTGGACCGCCCTGCAGGGAGGGTGGGTGGGTGGGTGTTTCAGGAGGTGCCTCTCAGGGGGGTCAGGAAAGGATGGGCAGAAAGGAAAAGATCAGAGGGAGCTGGGAAGCCACACCGGCTGCATGCCCGAACCGTTCAGCAGGCCCGTCATCCTCTTGAACTCGTCTCCCTCTGCCCACAGGAGGGAGGGAACGGAGGGTCCTTCCCCAAGATGGAAGCAGGCTGGGAGCCTCACGGCTAGCTGTGCCCCACCCAGAGGGTCTGCCTGCCAGGCCATCTGCTGGCATTTCACGCCCCCACTGGGCCATTCAGTGACCTGGGATCCTGCCTCCGCCAGCCGCTGGCCTTCAGTGGGGAGGCACGGGGGCCACCCCAAGCGCAGATCGGCCTGGCCGTGAGCAGTACATCATCTCTGGATGGTGCGCTCCAGCAGCGGCTGGGTTTCTCAGGTAACGAAGGAACTAATTTAACCCAGGAGGTGGGCGATGGGATTATTGCCTTGGCAACTCAGGTCTCGAGGGTGACAGGTATGATACGAGGGAGCCCGCCCGCCCTCGGGAGAGGCGAGGCTGATTTAGCGCGCGTGCCCAGGCAATAGCTGTTGGCACACTCAACATGCCAAAACTGAGGTTGGATGCCCCCGCCCCTGGCACAAACAGCAGGCACCCAGAGGACCATCTCTGCCACCCACCCCAGGTGGCTGGCGGCTTGCAGCCGAGTCAGCTGCTCGCTGGCTGGCACTCCCTGGTCCATCCGGGTCGAAAGGGGGCAGGGAGGCCGCGCGGCCAGGCCTGCCTCTGGGGCCACAGAACTCAGCCCTCCCGGGTCCTGGAAACTCAGCAGAGAAAGGAGGAGTGGCACGTTACAGTGGCATGGGACGTGTGTGTTTTGAGAGGGGTGGGGTGGGGGGCTCTTTCCATCCTCACCGCCTCCGACTGAGAAGTGAAAGATGCCAGGCTGAGCATCAAGAAGGGACATTCTGGATGGAGAAACCCTGTCTGGCTTCCAGCCCCACCTCACCCACCATCTCCCGCTGGCAGGCAGAGGACGACGCTTGGGACGGAGGCAGAGCAGAGAGACCAGGGAGGGGCTGCAGCTCAGAGGCCGCTTCCCCCACCCCCACTTGCTGGTTTGGCAAGCCAAAGCCCCTCCGCTCACTCTCTGGGCAAGGGTCAGGCAAGGAAGCCCTCTCCCCTACCCGGGCCCCCAGAGAGCTGTGAGCAAACTCCTGAAACGCCTTACTTTGTTAAATCACACAGTCATCGGAGAGGAGCCCACTCACACGCGCGCAGACACTGTGGGCACGGCCAGCCTCAACAAGGAAGCCTGGCTGTCCAAGCGATCTCCGAGGCACTTCCTGCTCCACCGTCTATATTGTGGCACTCAAGAGCCAAGAACAGGACAAGCTATGCCTGGACCAACCAGAAACAGCGGCCACAATGCTAGGGAACTAAAAGTAACACAAAGGAGACCCTCTGATCACAACAACTCTCTTTATAACCCCCTCCACACACACACACACACACACACACACTGCTTCTACAACCATTCCCCTATTACCCTAATTCTCTTCCCCCCCCCCATACACACACACACACATATACTCAGAGGTCCCTTTTAAAACCACAGCAGTCATCTGTGAATGGGCACCTTTGCTTCGTCATCCTCTGGAGCAGCCAGAAAGCAGAGGAGGGATGGAGAAGGGAGACCTGGCAGAGGCCAGAGGGGAACGTCCAGCAAGGCAGCTAGAGAGCGGCTAAGACAACCGCGGGTGTGACCGTCCTCCAGGAACCCCACAGGCCCGGTTTCTCATTGGGGCTACTGGAAAAATAGGGTTTGACTTACGACACCCGGTTGTCCCCATGTCCTCATGGAACCCAGGGGGCTCTAAGTGGGAGCCGGGATCAGCCGTATGCTTGAGAGGCCTTTGCCACAGACATCAACTTCGGGCCTTCAAAAGAAGAGGCACTTCTAAATGAAGGGAACTGACAAGAAGGATGATGGAAGGAGAGGCACAAAAAAAAACCAACCCTCAAACTGTTGTGTTACCCAGGACTAAAACAACTGAGGCTCTCTCTGCTAGAAGGTACCTCACAGGTCAGGAAAAGAAGCCACGCATTCCCAGGTTGGCCAACGCAGCTGACCGCCAGGGTTCAGGACTCCTCAAGAGAAAAGCAGTGGCCCTCCAGTAACGAGGAGAACAAAGAGGGAGGCAAACTCGCACCAAGGAAAAGATGGCAGACGAGAAGGGATGGGGATGTTGAGGGACATGTGGCTAATTGGAGCACGCCCAACAACTCGTTAAATACGTCAGGCGCAATTAAACAGCCAAAGAGACAACTGGAGCTTTGGCTGACAAGGAAATTAAAAAGAGTCCTGACGGAGGATAAAGACAACAAAGAGGAACGACTCATCGGCCTTTGCTGCTGACCCTGCAGGGCCTGAACGGAGAGCCTGCTGAGCAGAAGCCGGTGGTGGTGAGGGGAGAGGGGTGTCCAGCCCCCCACCCCCCCTCCACCGAGAAACACCAAGCAAACAACCCAACGGGTCCAGATCGCATCCACATGAGAGCGCTGAAAAGAAGTTACACTGGAAACGGTGGATCCTCCAACTAAGGTAGGAGGCCACGTCTCCCTCCGGCCAACCTCGGGGCCAGAGGACTGACGGTCAGGTGGCCAAAGGAAGGCCCGTTTCCGAGCAGACGCTGGGGAACGGCAGCCAGTTTCATGTCTGTCCCAGGTCAGTTGGGGGGGGGGGGGAAGGTCGTTACAGGCAAAACGGTCAGAAAGGGAAGCCCTGCTGAAAAATGACCCGCGTGGCTTCTGCAAAGGTAAACACCTTGCCTTGCAAACCTTTCCGCGTTCTTGGAAGGCCTCAGAAAACCCATGATCAAGAAGTGGAGCAGTGGAGCTGGAAAGGGGGCAGAAAAGAGCCACCGGAAGGACCGAGGGGCCCGACCGACCCATTCCTCTCTCAGGAAAGGTTTTTCTTCCAGCGCTTGGGGCTGCTTAGCTTCATAAAATGGTGAGCACAGGAGACGGGAGATGTGACGGAGCATCCGAGGCTTGGTATGGAGAAGGGGGAGGAACTCTTCCCCCACACACACACACCCTCCGCCCGGCCCGGCCCGGCCTCCTGGCACAGGCGCCGCTGAAGCCGAACCGTGGCAGATGCTGGGCTGACGCAAGGGAACTTTTTCTCACGTGGCACTCAGTGGAACTGCCGCAAGGCATCGCACTACTGGTTGGCGCTGGAAATGGATCTGACAAATTCATTTGGAAGGCCAAGACGGCCCCTGGCTACAAGTCACGATGGCTACGGGCCACCCCCAGCCCCAGAACTGGGAGAGGCCTCACAAGGCCAGCGCTCGGAGAGGATCAGCCGGAGGGCCTGGCCTTGCGCCCGCTCCTGGCTTTGGGCTGCCCAGAGGCGGCTGGCAGGCCCGTGAGACCCTCGGGACCCACACGCCAAGGACACCAGTCGCGAACAGGGGCTGCGGGGCCAGAAAGAGGCACCCGGGCCAAAAAGGTCACAGGCCCAGCTCACCGTTTGTGGCAGGCAGGGTGGCTTCCTCCGTCCGCCCCGCACAGAGAAGGGAAAAGTGCCTCCAGGAAACGGGAGGGGACGGGGACGGGGGGGGCCTTAGCCAAGCCAACCTCGGCCGTCCACGCGCAAGGCCAACCCTCGGGGCCTCTCCTGTCCTGCCCCGAAGGCCACAGTTTTCCAGGGGCTCTCTTGCAAGCCTGCCTCGCGCCCTTGCTCTCCACACCATGGGGAGGGGGGGGCACTGAGCCTCTGCTCCCCCACCCATAGAGACACACTCCATGGAGCTGCTGCGGAGCAGGTGCGCCTGCCCCTTTCGCAGCTCTGCCAGTGCCGAAGAGGGAATGGACGGGGGCGGACGGGGCGGGGAAGCAGCCGCCGGCGTGCCTTCTCCTCACCCGTCAGTCAGTCTCACCGGCCTCCTCGGCAGGTGTCAGTCATCGCGCAATGGCAACAGCCTGCCTGTGCTAGACAACGGATCGGATCGCTGTCGCCACCTCCTCCGTGCCACAGCAACAAGGGAAGGAGGGTGAGAACCAGCGAGAAGGACTGTCTTCCCAAAAGAGGGCTGCCCCCCCCACCCCAGGAAGGAAGGGGAGCCGCCAGCCCTGGCCGCTTCCAATGCAGCTGCCCCCAGTCCCACCATGAGCCCACGCCTGTTCCCCCACCTGTACAAAACCTACTAAAAGGTGGAAGACAACTGGCCAGGCATTGCCCACAATTTTTCTCCCAGTATTGCTATTGATCCTCTCCCCCCCCCCACCGCCCCAAATTGCAGGCACGGGGGTGGGGGAACGAATTGGGGAATGGAGGGGGCATCCCAGAAGAAAGTGAGGGGCTCAGGAGTCTCTCTCTCTCTCTCTCGGTCTGATTTGATTTATATACCGCCCATCTGGCAGCCAAGTCCTCTTCTTCCTTCCTAGATGGCGAGCGGCCCAAATGGCATGAGATGGGCAGGAACCTGCCCCCCCCCAAGGCTCTCCTTTTGAGCAGGAGGGCAAGGCAGGAAGTGGCACCCCTCCCCAAGGAGAAGGCCAGCTCTGGCCGGGGGGGGCAGAGAGGAGGGAGGGAGCAGCTGGACTCTCTTCCTTCTGGACATCCAAACGTTTCCACCCAAATCCTTCCCTGGGGCTTTTCTTCGCTGGGGGAGGGAGTTCAGCAAAAGGAGCAGCTGAGGTGGGAGTTATCCGCACCCCCCCTCTCCTGCCCTGCCCCCACAATGACTGCCCACTGCAGCTGCCCCTTCTGAAGGAGACACATGGCTTGGTGCAGGGTTTGGCCCCCATCTCGAGGCAGGAAGGACCCGTGGGCATCATGCCGGAGGGCGGGAGGGGCAGGGCAGAAGAGCTTCTGCAAACAGAGGGCAAACAGCCCAGCTCCATTTCCCGGCCAAACCTCCAGGTAAGCCT
Source organism: Intellagama lesueurii (assembly GCA_037013535.1). Classification (NCBI taxonomy): domain Eukaryota; kingdom Metazoa; phylum Chordata; class Lepidosauria; order Squamata; family Agamidae; genus Intellagama; species Intellagama lesueurii. The sequence continues at coordinate 361,245 of JBAJHW010000005.1, read as the reverse complement.
GGGAAAGAACCCAAATGCTCTGGAGAGCCATCACAGCTGGCAAGGGCGACACCGGTACCGAGGCAGCCGGATCCGTGGCCGGGATGGGCATCTGCCACTGGGACCCTCACTCACCCCGATCCCTGTTCCCTGCAAAGAGGCAGGCTTCCCCCAGAGGATGCCGCCAGGCCACGCTTTCTCATCTGTCTGTCACGAATGCCTGGCACGGCCACCTCGGGTCCCCGGTCCCCAAGAGAGTCTGCGGCCTTGGGCTTTGTTTCTGGCGCGAGGTGGCACAGGGCAGCCCGGGGGGGGGGGGGGAACAACCCCCTTTAAAGCCAACTTGGTCCTAAGGAAGCAGGTGATCTGCCTGTGGCCCGAGCAGGGCCAAGGCAGCCAAGGCTGCCGAAGGGGGAAAGACTTGTCCTGCTCTCCTCGCCCCCAGGAGAAGGAACCCCATCGGCCTGTCTCGTGGTGAACTCTCCAGCCTCACGGATGGCTCTTCGGTTAGTGGGATCGCGGACGGGGCCTTCTCGGTGGTGGCACAACGCCTACAGGCACAACCGAGGGCAAGCTTTGTGCCCGCCCACCCTTAGGTCCCTCCTGAACATCCTCTAATGCAGCAGGGGTGCCACGTTTTGCACCTATCATGCTCACCCACTGTTTTAAGCTAGTTTCAGAGCTGCTGTGGATTTACTTGTTAACATTTCTTGTCTTATAAGATATGTTTGCGTACATGTGAGCAGCTTTGGGCAAAACGGGGGAGAGATAAATATTGTGAAACAAAAAACAGCAAACTCCACTGACTCATCCAGCACGACTGGGGTGCGGTGGGGGGGGCACAGGAGGAAGAGGGAGCAACCGAGGAGGAGGAGGAGGAGCAGCTCCCGAGGAGCCCAGGAAAGCGCCAGCGGAGCATCACGTGGGCAGCCGGGCCCTAATTTTAACTCTGTCAATAAAAAATCCAAGGGAAAAAAGTAAGGCCAGTGCTCGTCGTCTGCCTGATTCCTGGAGGGCCCGGCAGTGAGCAAAAGAGTTGCCGAGCTGCTGACCTGGCAGAGGCTGAAGTGCTGAGATTATTACAAGGAAACGTTTAAAGGCGCCCTGGGCCCCGGAGGGAAAGAGGCAGAGGTGAATTCTGCAGTGAGCTTTTTAAGCTGCTAAAGGATTACAGCTAAAGCCTCACAGCTCAGCCGCCTTGCCCGCCCCCCCCCCCCCGGCTAGTTGGAGGGGGGGTGTCACAAGGGGGGGACCTCAAAAGTGGGCCGCAAGTGCCTGTTGTTGGCCCCGTCCTCCAGCCCGGGCTAAAAATACAGAGCTGACCCTGTTCTAAAATTACCACTCGGATGTTCCAGCCAAAATAAAAATCCATACCCCATCAGCTGTAAAGGAGGGTTGGCCGTCTTTCCTCCCTGGGAGCTGCTGTCCTGCTCCAGAGGCCGCGCGTCCAGGCCAGGCCCAGGGCGGGGGGGAGGGGGGGAAGCTCCTTAGGGAGAGATCCTCCGAGGTGGCGGTCCGGGCATTCCTCGCTGTTCAACACACAACGGGCAGGAGGCGGTGCAGCAGGTGCCACAGCAGGCCTGCCTTTCTTGCCTGGGGGGCCGGGAAGTAGCCCTCGCCAGGACCGTTGGCTGTTGGAGGGAGGGAGGGAGGAGCAGGGGATCCCAACGGCAGCCCCTCTGGCCCACAAACCGGGCTTCAAGGGGTTGCTTCCAGCAACCTTGAAGCTGTGCTTCGGTGACAGAATTCGCACCCCTGCCTTTCACAACCTCCCGATGGCTCCCCAATGGCAGTTCTCGGAAGGGCCCCTGGCGCCCCCTGCGCTGGAGGGCCAGAAGCCCCTCCCACCGTCAGCTATTCCCACAGCTCTCCCCCCCCCCCCCGCACGGGGCGCTTGCACAGAGCGGGATCCAGAGGGAAACGAGGCCATTAATTAACAGAGCTGCCCAGGGGAGCTGCCGGCAGGGAGGAGCGCTCGGGCTCGGCTGCAGGAAAGAGCCCAGCACAGCAGAAGGCGGGTGAACAGGCAGGCAGGCAGGCAGGGTCTTGTGACCCCGATCGGTGCCCGCTCCGGGTCTCCCGGGAAAATTTATTTATTTATTTCATTATTTCATTAATCAATCCATTAATTCATAGACTGCCCAATTAGTGAATTCCCATGACTGGGCCGTGCACAGAGAAGCAAAGCCCCCGCCGTCCCCACCCGCCTCATTTCCATAGAAACATAAGGAACACAACTCAACAGCCATACAAGGGACGGGAACGCTCAAACGGGAAAGTCAACCTCCTTTGAGGGCCCGCCGGGTCCCAATCCCGCCACGTCAGTAGCAGCCCAGTGGCCCTGGTGCCGCTTCACAAGGGAGCCATCCCAGGATGTCCATGGAGAGAACGCTTGGGGGGGGGGGGGAACCGAGCAAGCGTGGGGAGGCCCCTCACGGACAAGGCTGCTTTTCAGGCAAGGAACCTCCCCGCCCGCCCCGCCTGGAGCCGAAGGAAGGAGCCGGAACCCAGGCGATCGGGCATCCTGCCCACGTGGGCAGGCTAGCCAAGGTCCCCTGGCTCGGCCACTCCAGCCGGTCAGGATGAGGCACCCGGGGGTGGGTGGGTGGGTGGGAGGGACCCTCGAAGCACTCCACACAGCCCTCCTCTCTCCCACCCCCCCCCCACCCACCCACACACCAGAGAGAGCACATCCCAGCTGGCAGGACTGCTCCTGCGTTTCACAGCACACGTCGCCATCACTTCCGGCTGCGACAGAAGGCGGCCTTCAGGACCTGAGCAGCCGTTTGGAGGGTCCCCGCCTCCCACTGATCGCACCTCCCCTCGCGAGTGCGCCCCCCCCCCCCCCCGCAAAAAGCCACCTCTTTTAATCGATCCACCAAGAAGGTGGGAGCCTGAAGCAGGCCTTACCCCCCACCCCCCCACACGTACCTACAGAAACCAGCCGAATAAAGAGCAGCTCCCCAGGAGAAGCTGGGAGGCAGGTCAGAGCTCTGCAGTCACAGAGGCCACGGGGACGTGGCTTCCTTCCGTGGGACCTTTGTGCGAAGCCTGGCACCCTCCAGCAGCCCTTCTCCCCTGGGGACCCAGGCCAGAGGTGGAATGGGGGGTGGGGGAGGCCGAATCCTGACTCTTTCAGTGCGGCTCAGCCCTGCTGCAACCGTCGCCCCCCCCCCCACCCCCACCCCTTTGGACCTCTTGATCTTGATCTTGCTCTGCCTCGGGGTCCAGCGAGGCCCGTGGCCTCGTGAGGCTGCCGTGGCCTCACCACTTGGCCCCATTCAGCTGCTTTGTGTATTTTGGTGTTTTTCTCTCTCTCTCTCCAAAGGTGCTGTGTTCTGACGAAGGGGGGGGGGGGGTTATCGTGAAACACTTGGAGCTCCCTTGTAGGGGAGCAGCGAATAAAGAGACCGAAGCGACCTTTCCCCAAACTCCCCGTTGAGCCTGAGTCCCTCATCTCCATGCAGAAATCCCCACCACCACCACCACCCCCCGTGAAGGGCTCCAGGCCCGTGGCTGGCTAAGGCTGGGTCTGCCCCCCACCCTGGGCACACAAACCCCCTCCCTGTCCCCACAGGGACCACCAGCCTTCCCCCCAGGATGCCCAAGGGCTTGGCTCACAAAGGCGCTCCCCTCAGAGACGAAGAAGCCAGCCGGTCGCCGGCACCCGGGCGTGAGGCAGGGACCACTGGGGGCTCTGTACACCCCATGCCCTCCCTCCACCAGCCGGTCTCTCCTTTTTAACTCACGCCCCCGCGGGCATCCACCTAGACCAAGCCTGCTGCTCTGCTCCCCCCACCGTCCCCTCCGAGATGCCTCCATCCCTCTCTTTCTGAGTCTCTCTCTTTCTTCCCCGTATCTGGGACACGAACAGAGACAGGCAGCACCAGCCAAGAGCCCGGGGCTCCCTCCTGCCCTCCTCCCACGTAGGGCGGGGTGTGTGTGTGTGTGTGTGTGTGTGTAGGAAGGATGGCTCCTTCTCACTGGACAGACCTTCCCCCAGATTTGCTCCTTGCCCCCTGGCCCCGGAGGGCGAGTGGGGGGGGGGGAAGGGGCCTGGCCGGCCAGGGCATCCTCCAGCCTTCAAGCCAGGATCCATGTCATGCCCTCCGTCCATCCGTCCGGTCGGCTGAGAGAGTGCCCGTGCTTTGCCAAGGGAACGGAGCCTCAGCCTTCCTGGCAGACAGCCACGTCCAAGGAGGAAGGAAGCGGGCGGTGGGGGAAGAGGAAGTGTCTCTGTACTGGCTGGGCAAACCCTCCTCCGGTCCCTGGGGGTGGTCGGTCTCCCAGGCCTCTTCTTCCCTCGGCTCCCCTCCTTGGCCCAGCCCCTCTCCTGGGGGCACCGGGACCCTCAAGGGTTGACGTCCCCCCCTCTGCCTGCCAGCAGCCGCTCTTCCTCCCTTGAGCCAGACCCAGCCGCCGCCCTGCAAGCGGGCCAAAGCTTCAAACGGGGGGAGGGATGAGCCTCCCAGAACGCCCCACAGCATCCTGGCCTTGGCTGCACCTGCCACCCCCCCCCAACCCAAGGAACCCAGAGAAGAGAGCAGAGGGAAAAGCCACCCCAGCAGCCCCCGGGCCATCAGGCCTGCTTCCTGCCGGGACTGGCCCATTTCTGTAGCCCAAAGGCAGGGCCTTTGAGGCGTTTTTAGGCAAGGAGAGGAAAGCACCGAGGAGAAGCGGGGGGGGGGGGGTCCAGGGACGAACCGGAGAAGCACCGGCCCCAAGCCCTGAGGCGGGCTGGAGTCCCATCTCCCAAGCCCTGCCTTAACACAGGAGGACAAGAAACCCGCTTACTGAGGGCATGATTCATTTCTGTATAGCCTTTTCATGCTACCTTGGCACGAGAGGCACCAAGCCATGCACCGCAAACCAAATCAAACGAAGGACGTCCAGATCCGTGGCAAAACCACCTTCACAGGGCAAAGTACATTTCCAAATGCTGTCATCGGCCGGGGCCCAACTCCCCGTGGGGGGGGGGGGGGGCGCAGCAGCCACCGCTGGGGCAAAGCCCTGAAACAATGGCAGGCTGGCATGGCTCAGCCCCGGACCGTGCACAGAACAGAGAGTGCCTCCTCTTCGCAGGTGCAGAGCTCCTGCCATCGGCCCACCTTTCACCTCCGAGGCAGTCCTTCCTCCAAGGGCTGCGGTGGGCTCGGGGCTCGGCTACTAAAGGACGGGTCTCCCTGGGCTCGGCCCGGAAGCAGGCCTGTCGGCTCCAGCCAGAGGAGTGATGGCTCTGCGGAGGCGCTCTGCAACAGCGGCACAGGGCCCCCCCCTTGGGCGACTCCTGGAAAACTCTGCAACCGGGCCAGCCCGGAGGCCAACGCCACGGTTCGGGACGGCTGCTACGTACACTATGTGCCCAGGCCAGAGATCCTGCCTGCCGCCGGGCAACCAAGACCAGCCGGGCAGCCGCAGAGTGCCATCTGGGACAGCGCCGTGGGAGACGTCAGCCTGTTCAAAGCGATGACGGCACAGAGACCCCCAAGGGGCCAAGCCCCTAGCATCCGGGCTAGGAGGAAGGCACTGGCCGGTCCCAAAGTCGGTTTCATCAAGAAGAGCAAGACTTGGAAAGCAACGCGTAAGTAAGTCACGCCAGCACATAATGCTCCCGAACTCCACAGAGGCACCTGGGTCCCTCTGGCAGGGAACTCCTGAAGTGGGAGGGAGGGAGGGAGGATTCTGCACGGTCTCAGCCCCCACACCCCTCACTCCCTGAGAAAACCCTGAGGTCAGAAACAGCGCGGAGGGCAACTGGGCAAAGAGGGCCCTCTGGTCCTCCCCACCGCAGCCGGACGGCTCCCTGGCACACCAGAACATCCCACCAATTCATTTCCCCCCTCCATGCCCATCTCAAGCCCAGCTCCAGCTCCAGGCTGTTCAAAGCAAGCCGCCGCGAGGGCCAAAGGCCTCCTCCCAGCCCTTCCCCCTCCTCCCCTTCTTGGCATTTGGCAAGCACCCTCCCCAGAGCCAAGACAAGAGGCTGAGTCGACCCTCCCCAGTTTATGAACACCCCAGCCCCCCCCCCCCACAGAGCTTCCCTCGGGCTCCAGTCCACGTGGCCACCCAGCGGCACAAGGCCACCTGGCTTGCCATCTGCAGGCCCTGCTCCTGAGCCCTTCCCAAGTGCCAGGCCCAAGACTCTGGCCAGCTTAGGGTCCGATTCCCTGGCAATCTCCAGGCTAGCCACTCCAGGCTCCAGGAAGGTACCACAGGATCCAAGCGGCGCCCTACCCAGACCCGCCACCATCCCAGCTCGCCCTTTGCTAGACAGGAAAAGCACCCGGTCGCATGCATGAGCGTGTGCACGCACCCACGCCCTCCTCTTCTCTCCTCTTTCACAGGAGGGCCCCGGTGGAATGGGTCCCAAGCACCACTCCCTCCGACCCACCACCCAAGTACGTTTCCTGTGACTCCGGGAGCCAGGCTCTCTCCGATTCCGTGGAAGCCTCTCAGAGGAGGCAAGCCCTGGGCCCACCCCCCCTGGCCCGGCCCGGCCCAGCCCCTACCTCTCGCTGCAGCACCAGCTCCTTGGTGAAGAGCGTGGCCTCCTCGCTGAAGGGCTCCCCTTCCTGGACTAACCCCGGCAGGTTCCGGGCTCCGCGCGGACACTCGATACCTGTGGGAGAAAGAAAGAGGTGAGTGTGTGTGTGAATGGGCAGCACCTCTGTTTCCAGAGCCCCAAGACCAGGAAGAACAACCCTCCGGAGGTCCCAGGCAGGCAGACGTCCACACCGTGGCTACGAAGGCACCCTCCTGCAATGAGGCCGCAAGACCTCACAGAGACCTCCAGCAGGGCAGACCAGTGGGCCGAGCCCCACGGCAAGGGTCCAGAGCCCCAGAGGCTTCCCGGTCTGGCTTTCCTCTCTCTCTTCTGGGCTACCTCCCTTACAGACGTCTCTCCCCCACCCCCACCACTCTCGTCCTCCCTCTTCTCTTTGGGCACCCTCGTCAGCCTCCTGGGGGGGCCACAGGTGAGACACAGCATCACCCGAGGAAAAGGGCCCTGGGAGAATCCACCTCGGCCCACACCCTCCAAAAAAAGAGACCAAAAAACCAAACCCACCCCCAGCCAGAGACACAGGGCCCGAGAGAAGGGGTTTCCCTGTGTCCAGACCTACACAAAAGTGTGCCCATGAGGACTGGAGATGTGACCAAGGGCCATGGGGAGGAGTAGTATCTGTCAGCACACACACAGAGAGAAAAGAGCACCTGGGAGCCCATCATCCCCGAGGGAAAGAGCGAAACAGAGCGGAAGGCCCCCGCGTAAGGGGAGGCACTCCGCACTGATGCCCGCAGACCAAGAAGGGCAAGAGGGCAGGAGAGGAGGGCCCACTCTGAATCCACGCAAGGCTCCCCAACATAAAGAGAGAGGAGGGCAAGGTGGGCAGCGGCAGAGGAGAGAGAGAGAGAGAGAAAAGGCCGCACATGGGGGCCCGCCCCCCCCTGCTAGCTGGGGGCCACTCCGTCCCTTGCTGCCACCACTCCAGGCACCTGCCCCTCTGCCCCACGAGGGGGCCCTGATTCACCATCACGTTCCTGTGTTTTGCTGGGGGGAGAAAGCCTGTCAACCTGGCACTGTGGCCGCTTTGCTGACTGAGCCTCGCCTGGTGCCGGCCGGCTGCCCCTTCTTCCCCCTGCAGGCAGGGAGCCTCCGAAGAGCCTTATGAATTCCTCCAAAGCAGTGAGGGAGGGAGGGAGGGAGGGAGCCCGCCAGCCCCTGGCAGAGGCAGGCACGCACATGCATGCTGATCAGAGCAGGGCTGGGCCAGCAAAGGCAGCGGCGGCAGCCCAAGCGGGTGGGGGTGGGGGTGGGAAGGAGGAAGCCCAGAGGGCGGACTGGGAGGGGGAGCTTTCCCCCCACCAAGGCGGAAAAGCAGTGGCCCAGACAGGCGCATGGACAGAGGCGGCAGGCACAAGGAAAGAGGGGGCGAGAAGAAGGATCCGCAGGAGAACTAAGGGGGTCCACGAAGATGATTGATGACCCCTATGGAAAAGGCTGCCCATGGAATTCAGGGCCCCCGGGAGGACCTCGGGCCCTAGAAGCAGCGCCAGGCCGGCTAACGGCCGGGCAGACAAGAAGACCTGGCTTGCCTGGAGCACCAGGTTGTCCCGGAGTGAGGGGAGGAGTGGGCAACATCAGGCCTGATCCACAGGAGCCGCCGGGTGCTGTGGCAGGCAGTTGGCCAGGGAGGGGGGCACCCGAGGAGATCCTCAGCCAGCCTGTGACCTCCTCCTCCTCCCTCCGCAGAAGGGCCCCCCTCTGCAAGGTGCAAGCTCTCTGACCCGTCTGGGGACCTGGATCACGTCCCAGAGAAGCCCCCGCTGGAAGTAGCCGGTCAGCCTTTGAGGGACTACCAGTGTTTTCCTCTTCCTGCCACGTGCACACTTCCTCACAGGACTCCCACCAGCACCACGGCCTGCTGGCTTCCACTGCCCCCCCCCCCTACACACACACACACACAGAGAGAGAGAGCTTCTGCCTGCTGGCCAGTTTCCTCAGCAACTCCATCGCCACCTGGGCTCATTCCCAAACCTTCCAAGAAGGAGACCCTAATGACCCCTCCAAAAAAACCCGGGCCAGTGGCACAGGGAATCCTTGTGTGCGGTTGGTCTTTAAGGCGCCAGAATGTTTTTGTCTTCTTTATTTTTGTTTTGTTTTTGCCTGGCAAGCTAGCACAGGCTAACACAGCTACCTCTTCTAAAACGAGTGGCTAAAAAGGACAGTCTTTTATGGGTTGCCAGAAGGACAACCTGGCCCCCCCGGGGAGGGCATGCCACAACTTGGAAGCAGCCACGCAGAAGGCCCTCTCTCGCCTTGCCACGGGTCCCGTCTTGCAGATAGTGGAAGGAGCCACCCATGGACATGCTTCACCGCACAGACTAAAGCTCGGGTGGTGGATGATCTCGGGCAGAAGGCCAGAATGGCTCGCACACCCTTCGCGTACCCACTTGGAGGAGAGGGGAAGCTGGTCAAAGTTGCACCCAAGGGAGCTGATCCCTAGGACCTGCCCGGAGGCTCCTGCTGTGCCAAAAACAGCGGTCACCGCATGACAGGCAGCTGTGGCTCCGAGGCTCTGCCAGGGAGGGCCGAAGGTCAAGAGTCTCTCAGCATCAGTGACAGGGGCTATGAATTAAAACAGGCTCCTGCGTGGCCATAAATCTCGGGCGCTGCAGAAGGATGGGGCAACGCAAGGCACCCGCAGCCACAAGAGCACCACTGGCTGAGCTAACAACACCCTTGCGAGGTAGGGAAGTGGGGCAAAGAGCCCTGCGCAAGCCTCCAGGCCATGGCCAGCCCAGGAGAAGGAGGGGCAACTCTAAGAAGGAGCCACCGGGGCAGGGGGAACCCCAAGCCCACCTCACCCGAGTAAAAGAGCTCAGAGGCGCTTCCAGAGCAACATCAACAAATGTCCAAGCATCCATGGAAGCCTAGCACCGCGCGGCCTTGGGAGGGATCTCTCCGGCCGTGGAGTCGTGTCCCCTGCCTAGAGCCTGAGCCCACGGGAAGGCGCGCTGACCTCCTCCCAAGGCCCTGGGCTCCACGGCTGTAGTGCTCCAGCCATCGGGTCGTTTTCCTGATATCCCAGCCCCACTGCCATTCGCAGCTCACGTGCCAGCCCCACGTCCACCTCACAGCAGGAGAGGAGAGAGGGAAAGGCTGGTTCCTTTGCGCCCCCAAGCCCAGCCCTTCCGCCCAGCCTCTGCCAAACTTCAGCCCCAGGGAGAAATGGGGGGGTGGGGATTTGTCAGGCCCAAGCCCCCCTCCCTCTGCCTGCCTGTCAGATCTTGAGAGAGAGAGAGGGGGGGGGAAGAGAAAGCCCACACAGAGCTTTCTTGGACAGGGTCTGGCAAGAGAAACGCGCTGGGAAAGAACCAGAGGATAAATCAGAGGAAAAATGCTCTGAGCAGCAGAAATGCCGCACCATGCCGCAGATGAATGACCCCAGGGAGGGAGAGCCGGCTCAGACGACGGACGGACGGACGGACGACCGAGGGCCCCCTCACATCACCTCCGGGGCAGGAAAGCAGGCCCTCCTGCTGCTGCTCTGATCTCAGCGCAGGGCAGGCTGCCTCCAAAGGAGCCGGCCCTTCCCCTCTCAACAAGACGACCAGAGGAAAAGAAGCAAGGAAGGGCCTGGATCCTGCCACCCGAGAAACATTTCTGGCCACCAAAATTGCGACGGTGCAGCTAGGAAGAAAAAGCAGAGCTGTGTAGGATGGATGCAACGGCCTCACCCAAGCAGCTCAGAAGTGGCGCGGGCTTCTCAGTGACCCAGGAATTTTTGTCAGACAAGATGATGGGAAATGAGGGGCCGGGGGAGGACAAAAAACAAAAACCCCACCCTGAATCCCAAACGCCAGCCTGGTGTTCCCGGCCCTTGTCTTGCAACCCAAGGCAGAGACAGACGGCAGGCCCAGGGAGGAAGGAGCTGCCTGCCGAGGGGCCACTTTTCAGCTGACCGAGATGCACCGTCAGGGGTTTCTCTCCACCTCCAGCAGCTGCAAGGCTGGCTGAGACCCAGAGAAACACTCACTGCCTCTCCCCCCCCCCCCCAAACAAGCTGACAGGCTCACAAATAGGAAGGGGAAGGCGGGGGGGACGGGACCCCGGCTCCAGCTCCTCAAGTCAGCCATGGTTTTATACAAGGACCTCAAAGTCCAACAAAATGATAGTCCGGTGATATTCTTTTTAAAAAAAAAAGCCAGGGGGGCCCTCCATCCTCTGAGGAATTTGACAGGAGGGGGGGACGAGCTAAGCAGGGGAGGGGGCACAAGACAGCCCCTCTGCCACCGCCCCCCACAGATTGTGATAAAGCTCACTCAGATCCTGAGTGAGAATTCTGCACCTGAGTGAGAATCTCAGGGAATAAGGGCCTTCCCTCCAAGCCCCACACTTCCACCCATGGCAAATCTTAAGGGTCTCCCAAACCTCAGCTTAAAAGTTTAACTCACACACACCCCAAGCCAGTAACGTGGTCAGAAAGCCACCACAGGAAAACCACTCACGCCAAGGGTGGGCACGGCGTCCCCCGCCTCGTGCATGACCGACAATCGGCTCCTGCCTACACACCCGGGACACCCACCCCCGGGGTAACACGAGGGACACGCTCCCTCCAGGCTTAGGTGGCTGCCTGGGAGCCACTGGGAGGTTCAGGACACATCAAGCGAGGGAAGAGAGTCGTTTGCCTGGGGAGCTCCACTGACAGCCTCCCCCACCCGGGACCTGCCTTGACTGGGCTCCAGGAAATCATCAGCAAAGCCTCAAGACGGCTGGGTGACGGGGAAGAATTGGCCGGGGGGGGGGCACGTCTGCCACGTGCAAGGACCGCAGCACCCCACCTCCTCCGGGATCCATGGCAGTGCGCCGGAGGGATCAGCCGGGGCCGTGCTTATCAGCACAAACAGCCAAGACAAATGCGGACCCACCACCGCTGTGGAAGCACAACAGAGGTTGCCTGGGCCAGCGCCATGACCCAGGGCCACGTTTGGCAAAACACCGCGGCCTGTTTCACAGGCGGAGAGCCTGAGAGGCAGTTAAAGCTGGGGGGGGGGGGGGACAAGGTCCAAGGACGAGGGGCCCACGTCCATGAGGCCCTGCTGGGGACCTGGGGAAAAGCGGAGCCGGCCGAAGAAAGACAGAGGGGGCAATGCAGCTGGACCTCTGGTCTGCTGGAAGGGGGTGGCCAAAGGGTGGGGGCGTGGGGGGGTCTCTAGTGGTGATGACACAGGGTCCCTTCTTAGGGCTGCTTCCCCCCCCCCCAATGGCCCCATCTGGAGGAGGACAGGCTGAAATTCGGAAGTCAGTCTGAGAAAGAACCTGGTGGTGCTTTCCAGAGAGGAACAGGAGTCCGGGCACTCCTGCCACACCAGTCCCCGATGACTCTGAGCCCTGAAGAGGGAACCAAGGGGCAGGGTTGACGCTATGGGGCAAAGACGGGCAGAGAAAAGAGAGGTGCTCCTCGCAGCCCGGCAGGGCAGAACAGGGAGAGTCGTGGCACGTTGTGAACCCCTCAAGGAAAGTAGCCACATGCAGGGCTGCAAGCCCGGGCGACGGGGCCAAGTCCAGGCAAAGCAACATTAGGAGAGACTCTGAAAAGGGGACCGCAAATCTTTGCAGGGCCGCCAGCTTGGGAAGACCACAGAGAGCTCCCGTCAGTCCGTGTGCCCCCCCCCCCGCCTCCGCCCAATAAGGAGGTGGTAGAGCTGGAACGGATGCAGGAGAGACAGGCCACCGCCGTGGTCCGTGGAAATCCCCCTCAGTCAGGCTCATAACATTTGGGGTTCTTCGGCTTCGAAAAAGGCGAGCCAAGGTGGTAGCGGTGGCGCAGGAGGCACGGGCGGAACCCGCAGGACCAGCTTCGGTTCTTCCAGGCGTTGGGCAAGCAGGAGAGGCTGGAAAGAATGCGCTCCGAGGAGCTGCCACCAGGCCAGGAAGCCCCGGCGGCCCTGCTCAGCCCCGGCCCCTCAGAGGCCGCCCCGGCCCCCGGCCTCCCTGCGCTGCAAAAGGAAGGAAAGCACGGGGCGAGCGAAGGCAGAGAGGAGGCGGAAGGGAGCGCCCTCCTCCCAGAACCACCACGAGAGGAGGGGCTTCCCAGCTTCCGCAACCAGCATCACCACAAGACAGATGTGCCGACATGCGCTATCCACACAGGAGCACAAACGGAGCAGCGAGAAAGGGAGGGGGCGCCGTTCTGGGGAGGCCGAGGCAACGTCCCGCGCTCCCTTTGGCAGCAACACTAAAATGGTTGTGCTCTTAAGTGGTTCTAACAATGGGAAGCTTTGGGACGGAACAAAACCCCGCCATCTCCTGCAGGGGCTGCGGGCAAGACCCAGAAAGCGCCGCACAGCCTCCGCCCACGGATGTCTTCTGGGGCCCCGTCGGTCTGGCCGTGGGTGGGTGGGTGGGTGGCAGGCGGGAGGGGGGCTTCTGCAGGCCTCTGGGGCTCCCAGCCCCACCTGAACAGTCTGCATTGCCTGCTGGGCAAAAGCCTCTCAGCCAGCCCACCCCCAAAAAAGAGGAACAGAGCGGTTGGGGGGGGGGGGTGAGCAGCAGCAGCAGCAGCAGGAGCACAAACGGAACATGGCCCCCGACTCTGAGAGGCGCCAGCTGACAGAGGGAGAGGGGCCCCCCAAGAGCTCTCCCAACCCGCTCTGAGCCTGTGAGGGGCTCAGCGGCACCTCCAGGGCCAGCGGCCACTTCCGCCCTCCGGCAGCTCAGCCTGCAAGCAGGAAGAAGGCGTCTGGCCTGGGCAGACACGAGAGCCGCCGCTCCAGAAGTGGCTATGCTGGGCTGACACTCTTCGTGCCCGGGGCCTCCGAAGAACTCTGCCCCCCCCCACCAGTCCGTGCTGCCAAACGCTCCTGCCCCCCCCCCCCCCGGATGAGGTGGAGAGGGACGACAGCCGCAGCACCAACACAAGCAGGGGTCACACTTCTGTGGCCACAGGAGAGGGGGGAGGGAGGAAAGGCAGGGCTGCTTCGAAAGAGGGCCGGGGGGGGGGGGGGAAAGCTGGGGATCCCTCCCGACGGTGCCCCGACCGCTGGCCGCCTTGCCTACGGCCCCTGGGAGGGGGGGGGTCCAAGCATCCGGAGGGCCAGCCGTTCTCCCCTCCTCCGTGGGGGCTTCAGAGGGAGCACCCGAGACCAAAGGCTTGGCCAAAGGCCACACGGGGGGGGGGCGGTTCAACCACGAAGAGTGGGTGGAACACCAATCCTGCCTCAGCTGCCACGTCCGCCTGCGCATGTCTACGCCCGCTTGGAAGTGTCAGGAAGCTCATCATTCAAGGCCTGGCCCGCCCACCACCGGGACGGGACTTGGGGCGGGGGAGACCCCACTCCAGAGCTTGCCCTGGGCCGCCCTGAGCAACACCCTGTGGCCGCCTCACACCCTGCAAGCGTGGCAAGGGCGCGAAAAGTCTAGGCAAGGGCCAACGACCAAGAGGCAGGCCTGCATTTTTCTGTAATTTCAGCAGATACTAAAATAAACGGGCATTTTACAAATGCTTTCTGTGCCACTGTTTTAATCATTTATGATTTTATTGTATCGTGATTTTATTCCTGAGCTGTCTTAAGAGGCCTTTTTCCTCTAGATGAGAGTATGAGAGTAATTAACAGGTTGATTAACGCTCACATCTTTTTCTTATGGTTTGAGGCACGCAATGACACACTCACCCCTGGAAGCGCACACCACTCTGACTGCAGGCAGATCTCCCAGGACGCCTGAGACGTGGCTGGGCGCCACAGAAGGAAAGGTGACCTCTGGCTACGTGGCCCCGGCTCCCACGAGGGAGACGAGGGAGGAGACCCACAAGAGCCCCCTCCGCCAGGCGGTCAAGGGGGTGGGCGGTGGGCTGGCTGGGAGAAGATGGGCCGGGCTGCCCCCCCTCCCTCCGTCCAAAGAGGCCAACCTGGCAAGCCGTAGGCGGCTGCTGCTGCTGCTGCTGCTGAGACCAGCACCAGGTGGACAGGCAGGATGATGGGGGGGGGGGGGGGGTTTGAGAGAGAGATGGAGGAAAAGGCGGAGAAGGCAGCCTCGCTGAGGATAGACCCCCTGAGTGTCCAGGGCTCGTCTACTTTGACAATCGCCAATTAGCTTTAATGAGGAGCTGTAATATAGCAATAAACAGGAGATGGTGTGTAAGGAAGCAAGGCAGCCCCCATGGCGTTCCCCCCCCCCCGCCAGTGGGCCGGGGGAGGGGGAGACACCGTATGTTCTAGCTGTGGGTTTGGGAAGGAAGAGCAGAAATTGTCCATATCGCCCGCCCCCCCTGCCAACAACAGTGAGAGGCCCCCGCCTCTCTCTCTCTCTCTCTCTCTTTGAAGCCAGCCACAGAGACTCCACCTTCGTCCCTCTGGCATCTCCATCTCCTTCCAGACGAGAACGTTTCCTGGGGGCCCCAAACCGGCGCTTCCTCTATTCAGCACACATGGCGTTGCTCCAGTCGGTTTCAGGCACCCCTCTGACACCGGGGGCAGAGGGAAAGGGAGGGCAGCTCGGGCAGCGGGCAAGCCCACGGGTGGCCCTGGCCCACCAAGGCACCGCGCTTGCCGCGGAGGAGGGTCAGGCCACAGGAAGACCCAAGAGATCCAGGGATCGGCTCCACCGTAAGACTCGGTCTGTGGCAGGCGCCTTGCCTGTGCCCGGTGCGAGCAGGGAGCAGAGCTCTGGCAGGCGGCTCCTTTGCCAACCTCTGGCTCTCTGCCCACCCCTGAGACCCTCCCTCTCTGGAGCAGCCCGGGGCCTCCAGGCACCCCCAGAGCTCAGCCAGATGTTCTCCTTGCGCGTTGTGCGGAGAGGGTGGCAGAGCGCAGAGCCTCGGCCTGACCCAGCACGGTAGGCTCACCGCCACTCAAGAACTGCTGGGCACCCCCCTTCTGGCTCTGCACGCCACGGCAGCAGGAGCCCACCCCAAGAGCAACTAGCAGACCAAGGGTTGTGGGCTGGCCAAAACCACCACAGCCGAGAGCAGCCCCTTCCGTGATTCGGGACCCTCTTTGCTGGCCGTGAGCCTCAGCCTGGCAGCCGGCCTGCTTCTGCTGCAGCCCAGAGCCCCCTTCGCTCTCCCCCCCCCTTCGAAAGGTGCTGAGGGGGGACTGTGGCCCCCTTCGAAAGGGCCTGGTGGAAATTCATCCTAGCCAGGCACCCGGCCATTCTCTGGCAGCACAAAGAGAGCCAAACGGGGAATCCCTGGTGCTAAGAAGGCAAGCAGGCTGTGACTGATGCTGTGGCTCGCTGTGGTCCTTGCACGGAGGCTGCACTTCGGGCCAAGGTAGCCCACGGGCACCACGTTGTCATTCCCATACGATGGGTGGGGTGGGGGAGAGAAGTGAGATGTCAACCCCGGGCAGAGAAAATGCCCTGAGCGGCACCCTCCCCTCCTCCGGCTCACTGGAGTGCTACCTGCTCTGCACATCTTAATTAGCACATACCTCTTGATTAGAGAGCCTTCAGCACAGCCGTGCATGTGTGTGTGTGTGTGTGTATGAGAGAGAGAGAGAGAGAGAGAGAGAGAGAGAGAGGTTGCCGCTTCTGACCTGTGCAGCAAGGAGCGTGGCTGTCACGCCGGAAACTCTGGACATTGGGAGAGAGCTATGTTGGTTTCTCCTCCACTTCCTTCCACCGGCCACTGTCCGCAGCGAGCCCTAGAGAAGTGGGGTCTGCAGGCCCAGCAAGAGGGTGGCCAAAAGACTTGTGCAAGGTAGCCCAGGGCTTCCAATAGGCTCTTGGGCAAGCGGGGAGGGGGCCCCCGTGGCTTAGGAGGACTATGGGGGAGGTGAAGGGAAAAGGGGGATTGTTTGGCTGCCCAGACAGAGGCGCCAGACAGAAGCAGGCAATGAGCACCCCAGGAAGCCCGCCGCAGCCCGTCAGAGAGGCCAGGGTGCCTCTTAGAAGGAAAAAGGCTTCTTCCAGGACATGGAAAAGCTGCCCAAATGAGGAGAACTCCAAACAAAACAAAACAAAAAGGGCAGGAAAGAAATGCAAGCTGATTGCAAAGGATGGG
Source organism: Intellagama lesueurii (assembly GCA_037013535.1). NCBI lineage: Eukaryota > Metazoa > Chordata > Lepidosauria > Squamata > Agamidae > Intellagama > Intellagama lesueurii. Next base: position 344,761 of record JBAJHW010000005.1, on the reverse strand, counting down.
CGGGGGGGGGGGGAGAAGGGTTTTGAGGAGCACCTGACCGTAGATATTAAAAGCTATACGGAGGCCGCTGTGAAGCGATCAGAGGCACGGAACAGGGTTGGACGACTGGGCGGCGCAGGAATCCAAGCATGTCTGAGGAGAACGAGGGGAGGGCAGGGAAAGGGCCGCAGGGTTCGTGGCCTCTGCCACGGAAGGCGAGAGGAGGGCAGCCCTCCGTGCTGGCCCTGACATGTTCAGGAAGGGCGTCTGGGGCACACGACCGGGACACGAGATGACATTCCACACCTCATTAAGAAAAACCAAGAGCGCAGAAAGTGCTCCAGGTCCAAAAAATGTCAAGGAAGTCAAACAGAAAATGGCAGATATTTTGATAAACATATGTTACTGGGCCCCTACGATCAGCTTCTGTGTCAAACGGCTATGGAGGTGGCCAAAGAGAGCCCGTTTTTAAAATTAAATCAGGAGCATCCAGGAAATGGGTTGGGTGACCTTAACCTCTCTTGTGAGTCAACTGGCGGAAAGCATGATTAAAGAGTGAACGGTCATGAATAGAGAAGGTGTCCAGTCAAACAAGAATCAGGCCAGCTTCTGCCACGAGGCCTCCGGTCTCCCGTGACCTTCCGGAGCTGTTCTGAGAAGGGGGGGTCGCCCGCATGACACTGTTTGCTTGGGCGTTCAGGCTGCTTTGCACAAAGACCCTCAACGGAAGCCCCCAAGCCACTGTCACTCAGCGTCTTGGATGCAATCCAATAACAGGAGCCACAGCCCACCAAGGCTTACGCCAGCGAAAACCACTCGCCTTCAAGGCGCCGCCGGGCTTTCTGTTGTCTTTGCAACATGTCTGTCAACAAGAGGGGAAATGAGCAAACATCGCAGTCTTTGGAAAAGAAGGAAGCTGCACCTGCAGATTAGAAAGCGGCTGAAGAACAACAGAGAGCAGGGAGTGAGAATAAATTAACCACCGTGACGATAATGGGATGCAAAGCAAGTCTGCTCAGGTATCTGTGTGGAGAGGCTTTTGGAAGTACAAAAAGGTCAACAATGAAGAAACAGAAACGGTGAAAGAGTTTGTCTACCTTGGTTCAAGCCTTCCATCCACATGGGAGACGGCAGCCAAGAAATCAGAAAAAAGGCTAAGACTCGGAAGGGCAGCCATGAAGGAACTAGAAAAGATCCTCCAAGTGTCAGGATGTGTCACTGGAAGCCAAAACCAAGATGACCCACACTCTTGTATGCCTGATTATTACATACAGATGTGAAAGCTGGACAGTGAAGAAAGCAGACACACACACACACACACACACACACACAAAACCCTGATTAATTTGAAATGTGGTGCTGGAGGAGGATCCTGGATGGCCAGAAATATGAACAAGTGGGTCCAAAGTAGGCCATCATGAGAAGACAAGACTTGCCTAGAAAAGACAAGAATGCTGGGAAAGGTGGAAGGCAACAGGAAAAGAGGAGGACCAAATAGGAGGGATGGACTGATTCCCTAAAGGAAGCCACAGAGTTGCATTTGCAAGAGCTGAGCAGGGCTACTGAGGACACTACTGTGGTCAGTCACTCATAGGGTGGCCATGGATCAAAGGTGACTTGATGACAGGTCACCACCACCACCACCAAGATGACTGGCCTCATTCGTGGATTGGGGATCCTTAGGAAAAGGGTACCCGGGGCCTTCCTGCCATCAGCTCTCCTGCTCAGCCCTCCTTTCCTGGCCCTTGGCTGCCAGGGCCCAGCCCATCTCCCTCTGCAGCCGGAAACCCCTGCTACCAGACAGGCTGCCCGTTGGGGTTGGGGTTTTCTGAATTCCGGGATCTGGGGTCCGAGGGCCTGCCACGGCCTGCCCACTCAGGGTGGGTGGGGGTCTCAGGCACTTCCAGGAACAGGCTGGGATGGAGGGGACAAAGGCTGGGAGTCACAAGGCTTCCCAGGCCCACCGAACCCATTTTGGCCCCCTCCGCCCTGGTGAGGGCGAAGGGGAGAGGCTCCCCTCTCCCCTCTCGCCATGGGGGGTCCCTGCGAGGGAGCCCAGGCAGATAGGAGACCACCGGTGGGTCGATGGCTCAGCAGGTTCAGGGGCTGAGCAGGGAGAGGGGGACACGTTCTCCTCATTAAAACCAAGAGCTGCCTCTGCTCCAGCATCCCAGAACCGCACGTGCTCCCCCTTCTTTCTCAGGCGTGCACACATACACACAAACATGTACACACTCACCCCATTATTATTATTATTATTATTATTATTATTATTATTATTATTATTATTATTATTATTATTATTATTATTAAGAAGAAGAAGAAGAAGCTGCCACCCAAGGCCCTCGGCTCAAGTCAAACTGCACACAGTGGCCTATTCCAGGGGAACTCTAGGGGAAGCAGCTGCCCCACCGTTTTGGGGGGGTTCTGTGTTTCAGAGAGCCCGAGGAAACCCCCACCCCACCCCTTGGGTGGCCTCCTGCGCTCCACCTAGAGCAGGGATTTCCAAAGCAACGCCTAACACCGTTCTCATCCTCTCTCTCTTTCTGCTCCAGGAAGCCCCCGGGCAGGGAGTCTCTGGCGGTCCCCACGGAGGGACTGGCCCGCCTCGGCTGCAGAGGCGAGGGCGCTGGGTGCCCAGAGGCGCCAGGCCTGGATCCACATCCTGATCGGCGTGGAGGCTCCCTGGGCAGCCGGGAGCCACTCGCTAACTCAGCCCAAATTTCCTCTCCGCAAAGGCAACCGGGAACTCAGGGAAGGCGCCGTCCCAGCAGCCCCCGCCCCCCCGACCATCCAGCCATGGGGTTGGAAGGGGGGGGGGGAGAGAGAGAGAGAGTCTCTAGCACAGGGGGATGGTGTTATTTGGGGGGGGGAGCCTGAGAACACCACTCGGAGGAAAACAGCAGCACCACCACCGAGGGGAAGGCTGCCCTCGGAGGAGGCGCAGGGCACCCGAGTCGGTTCCCATGGCAACAGAACTTAAATAGAACTCCCGGCAAGGCCCGCCGCCCGCCCGCCGGGCTCAGTGCATCCCCTTTAATACCTTCTCCAGAATTAGCTCCATGACACAAAGCCGACAACCACAACCTGGTGGTGCCCTCAGCCCTGCCACCGAGTGCCTGATGCCAACGGTGGGGGGGGGGGAGGGAGGGAGGGGTATCTTTAAATCCCACCCAGGTCCCTGGGGAACTCTGCGGATCCCCCCCGAAGGAGGGAACCAAGGGCCACGTTTGTGGCTCCGTCCACCAGGAAGGAAACCTGGCTCTCCTACAGCCACCTTTGAGGAAGAGAGCCGCGTGGCCCACGGAAGGGGAAGCCCTCAGGCTCTGGCATGGGGTGGTCCCGGGGCAGGAGGGAGAAGGGGGCCCGGCCCTTCTCAACACCCCCCCCCCGGCAGAGAGGGGATGGTTGCCTCTGCAAATCCCCTCCCATCAAGAAGTCAAAGGGCCCCTGATTCGGGCGGGCGGACGGGGGGGGGGTGTCTTGAACCCCCACCAAAGGCAGCCCGAGCGCCTTCCAAAGCCTGCCCTCTCCATGCCCCACTGGCCCCACTGAGGAAAACATTCAATCATGCCAGGTCCATCTCTCCCCCCACCCCACCCCGCCCCACCCCTCCTGCCAACCAGGAAGGGCCCTGGAGAGAAGCAGAGGGAGGAGACCTGAATCCCCTTGGGGTCTCGCTGCCACCCTACCATCCCCACATTGGAGGGGGGGGCAGGAGAGAACACACACCCCCACAGCCCACAAGGAGCCCAGCCTCTCCCCTCTGGCCCCCTCCCTCCAAAGGGCCAGGACAGGCTCCGGAGTGTGCCAGGTGAGGGAGGGGGGACCCATTAGCGCCGCAATTCAATTACGGCAGGAAGGCAAATTCATAAGTCTCCGCAGCCCCACTAATTGCATAATTAAGGACAGGACGCCAGAACACAATTACACTCCCTGACTGAGTCATTAAGGCCTCACGGTCTGAAGTGGATTCCCACTTCCAGGGGCTGGACCCATAACCGGGCCCTCCTGTTTGGAGGCATGGTCCTCTGCCCTCCCAGGCCATAAGCCCCACAGAGAGGGGCTGCTCCCTCTCCCCCCATCCCAAAACGTCCTCCAGCCGCCGCAGGTTCCCCTCTCGGGGTGTTTGCTGGGGGGGGGGAGGAATCCACGCATGTGCAGAGTTGCCTCCAGAGGAGCACAGGCAAATGCGCGCAGGAGCGCACAGACACGCAGTCCCTGCCCGGCAATGAGGGAGAGGAGGAGGCAGCATCGGACAGGCTCCGTGCCAACACGGGCAAGGAACACACCCAGAGCCACGCCTGGTCCGCCAGATTCCACCGCAACATGACGCCACTTCTTTGTGGTTTAGTACTTATGGATCCGTGCCCAGGAGTGCTCCGTTCCCTCAGCTGGCACGAACCTGCGGGGATCCTCCTTCCCTCCCACCCCACCCCCACGCATGCCCCCCACCCCCCCGCCCCGTGCCAGGCGCATCAGGAGCTTGCCCTTCTACACTGGCAGCTCTTATTTATTTTTTAACGTAAGTGGGAGTTTTAGCACTTATTAAAATTTTAACGTTTCAGAGGCTCGGGAATGAGGAGTCTCATTTTCTTGTCTTCTGCAGCTGACTTTAGGATTAGTTAATTATAAATAAGGCTCGCAGATGAGGATTCTGTATGACAAACCCGCCTGGTGAGCGCCTGTGGCTCAGAGGCTGCCCACGGCTGCCCAAGTGTGGAAATCTCAGCCCTGCCACAGCCCTACCCTCGGCTGCTTCTGACAGACGGGACGCCTGGCACCGGTGCCGGGAGGCCCTCTGCACCGCACGCCCCGGAGAGCTGTCAGAAAGAGTCGGGACTCCCCCTGTGCCCCACAGGGAGGGCAGATGCGTTGGGTGGGGGCAGAAAAGAGGGCAGATGCCCAGGAAAAGACCCGGAACTGGCTCCTCCCCCCCCCGCCCAGCCACTCTCTCTTGGCCCACGTGAGCCAGAAGGAGAGCCTTCGCCCCGGTCTCTTTGGCCTGGAAGCCCCCTGGAGGTCTCCGTAGGTCCAAGCCACTCCTTCCCAGCTCAGGAAGAAAGAAGAAGCCACAAGACTGGAAAGGGCAGCCTTCCTGGCACCAAGCAGTCCAGGGGTGTGGGGGTGGGGGGAGAGGCAGACCTATGGGGCTCCCTAGAGGTGTAGACCTATGGGGTCCACACCACTCCCCTCTCCAGGAAAGAAACTGGCCGCCACCAGCGAGCAGCCGAGCAGAAGAGACCTAAAAGTAGTCAATTGACTAGATGGGCGGGGTATAAATGCAATAAATAAATAAATAAATAAATAAATAAAAGCTCAAAAGCTGAGGCTTCAGGGCTGGCAGCTTTGTGGAACAGGAAGAACTCCACTGGGCTGGGCACCTAAGTGCCAACCAAGGCTCAGCCTCCCTGGGCACAAAGCGCCCCAGCAGGAAAGGGGCCAGCCTGTGCACACTGCCGGACTGAAGCTCTCCCAGAGGGCTCCTCCTGGGCAGGGGAAGGTCTGGCAGTCAGAGGAGGAGGAAGAGGAGGAAGTAACAAGAGAGCCCTCGGACCGGGAGGCAGGGGCCCTGCAGAGTCCACCTTCCAAAGCGTGAGGCTGCCCTCACCAGCAGCCTGCCAAGGAGAGAGAGGGAAATGCAACGTTCCTTGGTTTAGAGCAACAGATCGGACGGAGAGCCTGCCCAGAAGAAGGGAGACCCAGGGCTGACCACTCACACACCGAGTTCCCGTCACTTCTTGGCCCAGGTGCCCACCTCCTACCCTCCTCTCAAATGGGGAAGGCATCCCATCCACACCCCGTGCCTTCTTCCCACCCCCCACCCCCATGTGCCATCCCCCCCCCCCCCCCCCCGCCAAGAACAAGCAGGCCTCTGTCCGGCTACAGGCAACAAACCAGAGAAGACCCTCCAGCCCAGCGAGACCATCTCACCCCACCAGATCAAGCGCTGCATGGAGGACGCTTGCCAGAAAGAGGGGGCAGAAAAGACCCCCAGCCTCAGTCTCCTGGCTTCTCACTTCCTTGGCTGACGCCCCGGCGTGCGGAAGGGAAACCTTTGGCTCCCAAGCTTGTAGCAAGACACCTGGCCACCCCTTGGGTGAAGCATCACAGCAGGCCCCAGAAGACAGAACCAGAGACCAGCCAAGGCCAGTCGGGAGAAACACCAGGAGAGCCTTTCCTTGGGGCAAGGCAAGAGGCCCAACGACTCAAGACAACGGCAGCCTATGCAACTCAAAGTGCAGACAAAGCAGCTTTGCGCTCAACACACACACACACAGCCCTCTCAAGTCCAAGCTGGGCTGACAACTTCAACCATATGCTAAATGTTGAGCCCAAAAGAGCAGCATTCAGCAAGCTGTAGGGGGGGGGGGGGGAAATCTGCAGAAAGTCTCCAAGTTGCATCGAATAATCTGCTGGAGCCACCGGAGGCAAGCACAAGGCCCTCAAAGGAACGGCCTCCCCACCCCCTGCAGGGACTGCCCCCAAGCCTTTCCAGTGGCTGAGATGGCACAGCCATTCCCAGCTTCAGTTGGCAAATGACTGCCCATCCTTGAGTGGGTGCGCACGCACACATACTCTGCAGAAGACTGGCAGAGAGGGAAGGACCCTGGTTTCTGAAGGGTGGTGGTCCTGGCCTCCGGGGACCACCACAGTCACCGGCCCCCAGGCCCCAGCCCTCCCTGCCTCCCAGCAGGGTTGGGCAAGCCAAGCGTCTCACCTGCAAGCAGGAAGGTGATCAGGCAGGTTTCCTTGGGCAGGTAGAGCTTGAGCCGGGAGCCGCTGAAAACGTACTCGACCACCGCCTCCGAGCGGCCGGCCCGCTGCAGGAAAGGCAGGAACTGCTTGGCCTTCTGGGTGTCCTGGGAAGAAGCACAAGAAAGAGCGTGAACACGATGGGGGAGGGGGAGGAGGACCGGGGAGTGAGGGGGAGACCCCCCGCGGGCCAGGGTTCCCTTGGCTCCCACACAGACTGGCCAGCTCCAGTCCGGGGGCCAGGAGCCCAGCTTGGGTGGCAAAAGCCACTCCTTCCACGCCAACCCCCCAACAACCTCTGGGGCTGAACGGAGCACCAGCCACCCCTTCTCCACGACAGCCCAGAAGCACAAGCAGCTTCCGCTTTCAACTCTCCCCATGGGGTGGGGTGGGGGGGACACCTGGCACTCCATTCCATTCCGCTTCCGCTGGGCTCCTCCTTCCTCCATTCCAACCTACACCCCCAACCCCACCATGAAACCTCGGCACTTTGCAACACCTGCTCTCCCCACCTGTCAATGGCCACCAGGTTTTGCAACCCCTGGGGCCTGACCCGCCGTTGCAGGTGGGCGGGGGGCTTTGGGTGGAGCCCCTGCCCAGGAGGGGGCCCCCTGCTTCCATACCTCACCTGAGGCTCCAGAGACTAACGGCACCCAGTTCTTTTAGCTTCACCCATCGTATATTTCCTTTCCCACAAACATTTCATGCTCAACCTTTCTCGCGTGATTTTCTCATTGTCTTTTAACCAACATGATTCCCTAATGCAAATACCTCTTATCGGCTCTTTCAGAGTATCCCACATATTACTCTGGTTGCAACTTTCCCTATCATTAATTTCCCATATTTCTGTCATTTCTATTTTACCTATTATTTGGTTAAAAAATACTAGCGTCCAATCTCCGTCCTTTAGCTTCTCTATAATCACATTTAATTTTAATCTCCATATGTAATAAAGCATGATCTGTTACTTTTAGAAGCTCAATCTTTGTTTTAATTACTGTGGAAATCAGGCTGTTAGACAGAAGCATGTAATCTATTCTAGGGTAACTTTTTTATGGGCAAAGGAATAAAACATCAGTTTCTTTTCATCTCCAAATATCTTTCAGATCAGTCCTCCCTATTGCTCTATTTAAAACCATCATACTATTATTTTTCTCAGCTTTAATAAGGTTTTGATTTATTCTTCACTTCATCCATAAAACCACCTGCCATTATTACAAACCCGCCTATTATTTCTTCCAGTTCCTTAAATACTTCCTTTAAAAACTTAGCTTGATTTACATTCGGATAGTAAACATTGATTAAAATATTCTCCTCTCCTCCTATCGCTCCTTGTAACAATATATCTCTTCTTGTACTATCATTTTTCGTTTTCTTCACTTTAAAATTACATTTCTTAGAGATAATGGTTGCAACCCCTCTTGACTTTGAATTCTGATACACTTTTTCATAAATACCGGACCAATTTAATTTAAATTCCTTCACACCATCTTTTACTTGATGGGTTCCTTGTGAAAATATTATATCTGCTTTATTCTTGTTTAATAATGCCTCTATTCTTCTCCTCCTTATTTCAGCTCCCAGGGCTTTTACATTTAAAGTTGATATCCTTAAACTATTAACCATAATTATTTACATCCATTTTTCCTTTCTGGTTCCAAATTGTGAGAATCTCCCTTAAAGATATATAACAAAATAATAAACAACATTTCATACTTACATCCTATAACCAATATTTCAGAGATACAGGCAAAAAGGAAAGAATTAGAGAACATAGAATGGAAAAAGTTCAGAGAAATTTAATATAATTGAAAATAAACTATTTTGAATATAGTAATAGAAATTCAAGAATGCTGGCCAGAGCAGCTCAGATTTCAAAAATCAAGAGTCTTATTGGATCAAATAAAAATAACAGTGGCAAAATGTGTTTAAAAAAAAGTTAAATTGGAGGTCTTCCAAGATTTTTATCAAAACTTATGTCCTGGAGTGAAGCTTTCTCTGGGAAGAATTGAGGACTATATTGAAAAAATGTGGGGAATGGACTTCAAGAAATGGATAAAGAACTAGTGGAACAGCCAAGAAGAGAAGAAGAGATAAAGGAAAGAATTAATAAATTAAATGTAGGGAAGACCGCAGGAATAGAAGGGTTGGGAACAGAATATTATAAAAATTTCAGAAGAATGGTAGTACCAAAATTAAAGTCCTTCCTCGACAAAATAATGCAGGGTGAAAAGATTCCATCATTTTGGAAAATTCTATAATACCAAAATGAATAAGGACCCTACTGATTCTGGAGCTTATAGATTTATTTCTTTAACAAATCAAGATGCTAAGATATTTACAGCAATATTAGCAAAGAGAATGAATAACTTTCATAGAATCAAAGAACCCTAGGATGATGGAGTTGGAAGAGGCTCATAAAGCCACTGAGTCCAACCCCCTGCTCAGGAATCCAGGAAGGAATCCAGATCAAAGCAGAAGTGACAGATGGTTGTCAATTTTCTCTTGAACGCCTCCAGCACTGGATCTGGAAGTTGAGTCATGGCAACTGGACTTCTTTCTTGTTAGGTTGAAACGTTTCGCTACTCATCCAAGTAGCTTCTTTAGTCTGAGGAGAGTTGGTAGGAGATCCCTGACACCAACTCTCCTCAGACTGAAGAAGCTACTTGGAAGAGTAGCGAAATGTTTCAACCTAACAGGAAAGAAGTCCAGTTGCCATGACTCAACTTCCAGATAACCTCACCTGGATGACTGAGAATCTTCACAGATACATTGACTAGAAGAGTGTTAAATGCAAAAAATGTAATAACAAAACAAAAGGTGAAGATGGGTATAATTTCATTGGATATTTTAAAGCACTTGATTGCATTGAATGGCCAACCTTAAAAATGATAATTAAGATATTACCGTGTTTCCCCCAAAAATAAGACAGGGTCTTATATTAGTTTTTGCTCCAAAAATGCATTAGGGCTTATTTTCAGGGGATGTTTTATTTTTTTTTTTCATGTACAACCATCTACATTTATTCAAATACACTCATGTCATCTTGTTCTGGTTGCTGGAGGGCGGGGTTTCACTTAACTGGGGCTTATTTTGGGGGTAGGGCTTATATGACGAGCATCCTGAAAAATCCTACTAGGGCTTATTTTCAGGTTAGGTCTTATTTTCGGGGAAACAGGGTAGGCTTTGGGGAACAAATTAAGGGAACAATAAATCAATTATATACAGAGAATACAGCAGCAGTATTGATAAATGATGGATAAGAGAACGGTTATCTCTAGACTGGGGGAGCAGATCTGGTATTGTCTACTTCAGTTATAGAATTATTAGCAAATGATATTAGAAAAGATAAATGAATTTTAGGTATTGGTATTAAAGATCGAGTTAAAATTAGTTTATTTGCCGATGGTGCTTTATTAGCAATAGAAGACCCAATAAAAACTATGGAGAGGGTAAAACTACATTTAAAAGAATTTGAGGAGATAACAGGGTTACAGATAAATCAGAGATGTTGGTGTTTAACTCTGATAAAGAGGGGAAAAATAAGAAATGGATATTGATATTTAAACGTCTATTATGTATTTAAGTACAAATATTCCAGCTAAATTAGAAAGACTTAAAGGGGATAAATTTAAAACATTAAAGCAAGATACCAAAAGGAAGATTGAAGGTAAATTGGACTGTCATGGTTTGGCAGAATTGCTGTATACAAAATGAAGATTTTTACCTAAGATAAGATAAAAAGGTAAAAAGATCCTTTTCTTATGATGTTAATGATAAAGATACATAAAGAAGAGTTAAAGGATTAGTAAATTTGGTTAGTAAATTTTATACTGGTATCAAAGTCAAGAATTAATAAAAAAGATAAGGTATAACTCTCAAAAAGCTGGAGGGCTGGGACTTCCTAATTTAAGGTTATACTAGGTAGTCAATTAATTAAGACATGCATTAGAAACTATATAGCTCCCTCTAATAAACTAATTTGGCTGAATATAGAAATATAAGAATTACTTTTGAACCCTGTAAATATTCTTTTTATACAAGATAATAAAAATATAGTAAAAGTATAGAAAATCTCTTTCTTTAAAAATATGCTTTTAATCTGGAACAGATACAGAAAAGGTCCAGGTCTATAGAGCCTGTGTCCTGAGTACACTCCTGTACTGCAGTGAGTCCTGGACCCTTTGTGCACGGCAGGAGAGGAAGCTGAACACGTTCCATATGCGTTGTCTCCGACGCATTTTTGGTATCACCTGGCAGGACAAAGTTCCAAACAGAGTAGTCCTAGATCGAGCTGGAATTTTTGGCATGTATACATTACTGAAACAGCGACGTCTACATTGGCTCGGGCATGTCGTGAGAATGGCTGAGGGTCGGATTCCAAAAGATCTCCTGTATGGAGAATTAGTGCAGGGAAAATGCCCCAGAGGGAAACCACAGCTGCGATACAAAGAGATCTGCAAGCGGGATCTGAAGGCCTTAGGAATGGACCTCCACAGATGGGAAACCCTGACATCTGAGCGTTCAGCCTGGAGGCAGGCGGTGCATCATGGCCTCTCCCAATTTGAAGAGACACTTGTCCAGCAGGCCGAGGCCAAGAGGCCGACCCGAACCCAGCCAAATCAGGGAGCTGGACGGGGGACAGATTGTATTTGTCTTCAGTGTGGAAGGGATGGTCACTCTCGAATTGGCCTTCTCAGCCACACTAGACGCTGTTCCAAGTCCTCCATTCAGAGCACGTTACCATAGTCTCTCGGGACTGAAGGATGCCTAATCTAACAGAAAAATATTTATTCCTCCAGTTTCTCCATTATATCCATGGTAGAGTTGGAGAAATTCCAGAAAATTTGAAAGAATTTATTAAGAAAGAGGCAAGTTATTAGAATAAAATATTCTAAAAGAAAAAAGGGGGGAATGAAGAGGTGATAAAAGAAGTGATAAGAATGAATAAAACATCTTGACATAAGACTGTCAATTAGAGCAACTGACAAATTGGGTAAAAAAAGAAAACCTAAGTGTGAAGAAGTTATGAAATTTGAAGACATTACATTAAAAAAAGAAATCACACATGAAAATAAGGTCATGAAAGGGAAAGCAAGTGACATTTATAAAATATTTCTTGGAAACAGAAGGTCAGAAAGATTTACTTAAAACGTAATAGGAATATGGTCTGGAGGGGGAGAAATAAGTAGCAGGGTTTGGAATAATATAGGGAATACCAGAATACTGAAATCTATGTCAGTAAGGATAAAATAACATCTCTATAAGTTAGTTTGGAGATGGTACTTAACTCCAGTGAAACTAAATCAAATACATTTTGATTATTCTAAGATGGCGCTGGAGAGAATGGCAAAAAGCAGGTACTTATTTTCATATGTGATGGGAATGCCAGCCTATATCAAAATTTTGATGACTGGTTTTTCAGGAAACAAATGCAATAAGTAAATCAGCTGGATGTCCTAAAATAGTGCTTTTGTCAATATTTGAAAAGAGGAATGTAGTTGGACAACTAAAGGATTGATTTCCAATTTGTTCACAGTGGCAAGACTGATTATAGCTAGAAACGGGAAAATATAATTTCTAATTAGTTTGCTAATCCTCTGTTTGATGCTTATGATTTTCCTTGCTTATGTATTTTTTAATTTAAAAATGTGTTTAAAAAAGATCAATGACACCCAGATGTGTGCAAAACTTTTCCACCTGCCCATTGCTCGCTCGCTTGCACATGCACACGCACACTCCCCCCATTCCACACCCTGGTGGGATAAAGGAACTGGCCAGTGGAAACCATCTCCCCAGGGAGGCGGCATCCGGGGGGGGGGGGGCTCCCTGGGACCGAGAGGGCCTTCCCACAGCCCACAGGTTCTCCCCACCGACTTGCTCCAGAGGTTCCTTCTCAACCACACGGGCTTCACGCCATCCTCTGCAGCCTGTAAATTCTCCAGGAACCAAGACGGTGCGTGTCGCAGGATGCTGACTTATTTCAGCCCAATGTGTGTGTGTGTGTGTGTGTGTGTGTGTGAGAGAGAGAGAGAGAGAGAGAGAGATGCAGGGGGGGGGGAGGAAGCCTAGGAACCCAGCAGAGCCGCCTCCCATCAAGAGCCCAGCCAGGTGGCTTTTTCTTTCACTCTGGCCTTAATTTAGAAAAACGAACTGCAGAGAGAGGCCAGCCGAGGGAAAACGCCAAGAAAGAGATCTTGGCTCGGCTCGGCTCTCTCGCTCCCTGACCAGACTGCCAAAGCACAGGAGGAAGCCTGGGAGGCGGGTGCTCGGGAGCATCACGGAGTCATGGGCGGGGGGGGGGGGGGGGAGAGAGAGAGAGGATGCACACTCAGCAGCCTGGTGAGCTCCACGCGTGCAGCTCTAAGATGATTATTATTGCAGCAGCAGCAGCAGCAGCTGAGAGTTCTGGCCTGGCCAGGGGAGACACACACACATACACACACACACACCCCGGGCAAGGGGAAACCAGCTTGCCCGCGCCACGAGAGAGGGAGAGGCCACGTGGCGCCTGCTCAGGCCCCCCTCCCCTCCCAGGGAACTCCCTTGCCTCCGAAAGTAGGCTCCAGGGGCCAGCTTCTGCCTCTGCCTCTGCCCCCCCCCCTGCCCCGCCCAAGCCGGCTTGTTTGCTTGCTTGCTTGCTTCGGCCACCTGGGCTCTGGGAAGCCCCCTCCACAAACACATGGGGAGGGGGGGGAGAGAGACCCACTTACCAATTATCAACTGCTTAGGTCTAATATATGCAAATCTAAAACAGGAATAACTGATGAAGGCTACTAATGAGTGGTAATCACCACGGAGTGTCACGATCTGATTAATACGTGGGAGAGCTGTTGAGAGATGGGGGAGAGGGGGGGAGGGGACACCCACATGAGGGGGGTGGGGGTGGGGGGGCAGACTTTCTTTAAACTGGCTTTTCTTGCCAGGCTGGAAGGCAAGAGCTGGTGGGCACCAATGCCACTAAGAAGCCCGCTCCGCCTCCCAGGGGCCAAGGCAGAAGCGGGGGGGGGGGGGGAGACACAGCCCTGCCACACTCAGGGCTCTTATTTGCAGGAGGGCCACCACCACCACCCCTTTTAAAAAGTGGGCCGGAGTCCCGTTGCAAGAGAAGGCGGCAGGCCGGCCGGTCAGCGCAGGAGACCTTGGGGGTCCCCGCACCCCCTTCCACTACGGAAGGCGTGGGGGTGCCCAGGGGCTTCCCCCTGTGCTGCTAAGCCAGCGGCCCCAAGCCCCGCTCAGGGAGGGGACGTGAGGCAGCCGCCGTGCAGGCAGGCCTAGCTTGGCAGCCCCCCCCTGGACACCTGGCCTTTAGCGCCGGCACCTTCTACGCGGCCGCAGGAGTTTCCGCTCCCATCCCAGAGGGAAACACAAGGCCTCTGCGCATGGAAACAGAAGATGGTGCGCATCACCTGAACACCGAGCCCTTACGCTCAGAACAGGAGTCCCCTCACAGGGCCCACCTGGCAGGAGGGCATTACGGGCATTACACGGACCTGGGAAGCCAGAATACGGAGGGGGGTGAAGGGGGGGGCAGACAGAGGTCTGCTCTGCTCCAGAGGCCCTGGGAATGGGTCAGCAGAGGGGGTGCTCGGGCCGGGCCCCCACCTCGGGCTGGAAGAGTCCAGGCGAGCCTCGCGAGGCCCAGGCGCTCCCCGCTTCGGACTGGATGTGCTCCTGAGACAAGTGGGGGGGAGAGCCGAGGGCAGGCTCTGACCCCCCCCCCCCCCCCGGCTGGGGTCCTCCTCCTCAACAACGCTCTCCCACCCTGCCCAGACCAGCCCCTCTTTCTTCCGGTGGCTCCCCTGGGAGGAAGCAAGCGAGGGCATGACAGGAGCGACCCTCAGGGCACGGCGCCTCTTTCAAACCTCTCCGCTGCTAATTGCCTTCTAATGCAAAGGAAATTATGCATAAATAGAATGCAGAAAAATAGAATCCTCACTCTACTTTTATGTGAAGCATGGCCAATTACACAAAATTACACAAGCACTTTGTGGAAGGACAGACGCATGTGCGCGCACCGCTCGCTCGCTGGCTCCTGCAACTGTGGCTCTTGCAAACTCATAATGGAAAGCTGAGCGCTTAAAGTGAGCAAACACAGATTTGTCTTACATGGTTTGAATTATTTAGTAAATTACTCCAGAGCAGGATTACATGCCTTCAAGGGAAGTGGGATGCGCCGAGACAAGCAGCCCTTTTCCTTTCGTGAGCAGAAACCGTGGAGCCCTGACTGGGAAGCTGCCCGTCTCAACAGCAGCCCAAGGTTTCCTTTTGCGAGATCTGGATGCCCCGGCCAGTGTGGTGGTGGTGGTGGGGGGGGCTGTGGGGGAGGGAGGGAGGAAGCGAGCAGAAGGCCTCCTGAGCCACTCGGTCTCCTCCTGGCAGGCGGTGGAAGGAGCTCAGCTGCAAGACCGGCGGGCGGCAGGTGACAAAGCAGCAGCCTCTCATCCGACGCCTCCAGGCGCCAGGCCCAGAAGTAGAGCACCTGCCTGCAGAGTCAGTTTCCAAGCGCTTCACCGGAGCAAGGGCTGCGTCCTCATTGGCAGAGGCAAGCCGCGCAAAGGCAGTCAAGGTGCCGTAATGAGAAGACGCAAGACACGGGGGGGGAAAAGCTGCCTGGCGCGCCTTGTGGGCCAATCCTGCATCCTGGACAGCGGCCGCATTTGGAGGTGGAAGGAGAGGGCAACGCGCCCGGGCTCAGCCGACGCAAGGGGAGTCAGCAAGGTGCTCAGGGCTGCACGGGGAGAGGAGGGGGTGGGCCCACCAGGCTGCGTGACCCCCAGCCGTTCCTGAGGGAACCGCCGGTCTGCCCTCCCCACTGGGTTCCCCCTCACCGGGGAGCCACTCGGCCTCTCCTAGTACACGACCAGCATCTTCCCGTCAAGAACATAACAGGCAAGGGTCCGCACAGAGAGGAAACCAAAGGTCAGGGAAGAGTCCAGGCTGCCAGGAGGTAGAAGGAACTGGTTGGAAATGGCGCCTGATCCCCCCCCCCCCCCTTCTCAGTGAGGCCAGGCCTCCGTCCCTGCTCGGCATGGCCCACATCTCTCAGGAAGAGGAGACGGAGCCGGCCAGGGAGACCCTCTCCACGACCCCGGACTCTCAGCTGGCCCTCTACAGGCTCCGGAAAGGCCTTGACCGGAAGGAAGAGGAGGGAGAGTCGGGGCCTCCTCCATCCCTCAATGCGGGGACTCTCTTGGAAAGCCAATACGACATCCCACAATGTGTGCTCAACAGTCCCCGTGCATCGAGAATGCAACCTGCAAAGATGGCCCCCAACCCTCCAGGAGGGGTCGGTTCAACCAAGTCCCAAACGCTGGCTCCCAAGGTTCTGGGTGGCCACAAGAGGCAGAAAGGAGAACCTCTTCCTGGGTGAGAGCTGCGCCACTGGAGGGTCCGCCCGCCCAGCCGTCCTTCCTCCCTGCCTGCCCTCTCGTTGCCTGCCTGCCTGCCCGCCCGCCCGCCCGCCCGCCCGCCCTCCTTCCCTCCCTCCTTCCTTCCTTCCTTCCTTCCTTTCTTCCTTCCCTCCCTCCCTCCCTTCCTTCCTTCCTTCCTTCCTTCCTTCCTTCCTTCCTTCCTTCCTTCCTTCCTTCCTTCCTTCCTTCCTTCCTTCCTTCCTTCCTTCCTTCCTTCCTTCCTTCCGTCCGTCCGTCCGTCCGTCCGTCCGTCCGTCCGTCCGTCCGTCCGTCCGTCCGTCCGTCCGTAAAATAATCCCCCCCCCCCGGCACCTTTCAGGGCAGAATCACCTTCCTTCCTCCCTCTCAGCCCCTGATGCAGCTGATTAATGGGAAGGACAGCACCCCACTTTCCCCCCCCCCCTCACATTATGCCCCATCTACCCTGGTTCCAGGAGGAGCATCCCGTGTGCCAGAGGCTGCTCCCCACACACCCCCACCCCTGTTCCCCTCACCCCACTCTCCACCTAAGGGTGTTTGCTAGGGAAGAGGCACCTTCGTCACTGGGAGACACTACAACCCCACCCAACGGGGACCCCCCCCCCCTCCCCAGCCCACGTTTTTACCAGCCTGGTCACCAGAATATCGTGAGGGACGCTGTCAAAAGCCTTGCTGAAATCAAGACATGCCACAGGATCCCTTTCCTTGGTCTGACATGTTTCTGTGAAACCCGTGAGGGGTCTCCAGGACCCCTGCCTTGTTGAATGACTTGTTCTACCTTTATGTTTTAATGTGAGCTTTCGTGGACAAGACCACGTCCTCAGACTTGTCCACGAAAGCTCACGTTAAAATATAGCAGTTCAGGTGCCCCAGCGATTTTGTCTTCTTCGTTTTCTTTTCGATTTTGGCCTGACACGCTCGCCCAAATGAGCGCGGCTTCTTCTTCTTCTAGAAGGGCCACTTGTTTGTTCGAGAGCCATTTCCAACCCCTACCGGTGTGTCAAGGGGGACCAGGCTTGGGTCAGGAAAAGCCCTCCTTACCCCAGAGATGTCAGCCACCCGATGGATCGGGACCTCCTTCTTGCTGTGGAGTCCTTTGCCATTCTTTATAGCCCTGCGGAGGGAAAGGGCGCTGTCAGGAGGGGCCTCCTCTGTGTGCCATTTGGGGGCCCTGCCTGGCTGCACACAGAGGAGGGAGGGGCAGCGGTCCCACGAGCCCGCCCACCCGCGGTGGCCCCCACGGCCGCCTGAGGGTGTTGGCCGGAGCCCAAAACCAGCCTGGACCTGGCTCGGAGTTAGAGGGCTCTCTTCTCCAGAGGAAAAGAGGCGCTTAACAGGGCAGCTTAATGGCACGAAACATTGACATGCAAAGCGCAGGGTGGCAGGAGCACTGGCTCCCTTTCTCATGCAAATCCAGCGCCTGGCACTTGTCCCTCTTCCGCAGGAATTGGGCTGGCCTGAAACCCAGAAGAAGCCCAGCGCCTGGGCCTGGGTGCAAGGGGGGGGGGCAGATGAGGAGGAGGAGGAGGAGGGCAAAGCTTCTCCCTCCCTGGGCGGGTCATGCCCACGGGGAACCCCCCAGAAAAGAAAAGCAGAGCCTCTGGGGTGAAGGCAGCCAAGGATGCAAACAGCGGTTGGGGGGGGAGGGGTGCGTGGGCTGAGAAGCACCCTGGGATTACACAGAGGTGGGGGACCCCCATGGGGTCCCCGGGCCTCCTTCCTGGCCCACTTGCCAGAGTTAAGGCGAGGCGCAGCTCCCGCCAGCCCCACGGCTGCCCTCACGTGTGGGGTGGGGTGAGGGGTTTGCTGAATGAATCTCCTCTTTCAGGAGACGGAGTCCTGCAGCAGACCTGGGGGAGTTCTTGGGTGGGGTGGGGGCACTGGCTCAGGCACAGGAGGCCCCCCCAGCTGACCAGTCTCAGGAGATCTCCCACCCACCCACCCATCCAAAGGCTACTTCCTGGCCAATGAGGGCCATGCTGGTCCATGCCAGCAGGAAGGAGGGAGGGGTGTGCCCAGCCCCACACCTGGCACCAACGGCCCCCACTGCCAGGCTTCCGTCAGCCCACGGAGGAGGGCCTCTGGACCCAAGGCCTCAGCCCAGATGCTGCCCCCCCCCAGAAGTGGGGCAGGCGGTCAGGCAGGCGGAAATCTGGCCAGAAGAGTTGCCTGCACGGGCCGGCGGTTCTGCCCTCAGCCGGGGCCCAGCTGCTCTGCTTTCCTGCCAATGGCCTTCCCCTCTTTTTCCTCCCCCTGCACGCCAGCAGCTTCCAGAGCTCGCCGCCGCCGCCTTCCCTCAAAAAGAAGCCACGCTTCCCCCCCCCCGCCCCCCGCCCCCACCGTGGCCTCTTGCAAGAGAAGAGGCTGGCTTTCACAAGTACCGGTACCATCGCCCCTGCTGGGCTGGCTTAATGGCTGCTGCCCACCCAGGGGCCATGGCAGTGTTTGTTCAGCCTCGTCAAAGTCAACAAAACCGTCCCGGAGCAACTGCCGAGGCGGCTTTGCAGAACCAAGGACGAGGGGGAGGCCGCTCCGTTCCAAGAGCCGGCCAGCCTGCCGACAGAAGCCGGGCCCTGAGCAGCGCGGCTCCAGGAGCTGACACTTTGCAGGAAAGCAAGCGAGCACCATGCCAGTCCCGGGAAGGAAGACTGTTCGGGCCAGCCTGCCTCCCCCCGTCCCTTGGCCTCCTGAGCTGGGAAGGGCACGCACCGGCGGGGCTCCAGCAAACCTGGGAAGGCCGGGGGGGGGGGGGGTGTGTGAAGGTCTGAGAGGGAAAAGGGCCACTTGACACGCCTCTCTCGAGCTTCTGACGATGCCAGGGGTGAAGCCCTGGCGGTTCCCAGCCTCTCCAAAACAGCTCCACCCACCCACCCACTCCACGCAAGCGGTGGCTGTGGACCACAAGGCTCAGCGAGAGAAGACACGGGGTGTCCGACACACACGTGGGCCTCTGTGCCAGCAAACTGCCCAGGGGTCCTTGCAGCAGCAGCAGCAGCAGCAGAGAGAGCTGGGGAGGGGTGAGGTACAGCCGACCACAGGCCAGTCCCAAAACTCCCGCATGCGTGCGTGCGTGCATCGTGGGGGTGTGTGGCCAGCCCTCTTCCCCCGTCCCCCTTCCTGCTCTGCGCTCCTTCCACCAAGCCCAAATGCTCCCAGAGGGCAGTGAACCCCTCTCTGCAGAGCAAATGGAGACCTGGAAGCTGTGCACCCCTAGGGCAGCCATGGGGGAGGGCCCCTTCCTAGGGAGCAGGTAAGCAGCTATCTGTGCATGGATCGGGGCCCTCTCCACTGGCAGCCACCCTCCTTCCCTCTGACCCACCTGCCCACCCTCTGGCCTCTTCCCTCTGCAAGGAAAGGCTGACTCCCCCACCCACCCACCTCTTATGGACCCAGCCTTCAGACTCCTCCGCTCCAGCCAGTGAGGCAGAGGCCTGCCAACGGCTGTGCCCGTTCTGCTCTGCTGCCTCCCCGGGCCCTTCTGACCGCTGCCCCACTCACCGTGCCTCAGCGGCCAGGAGCTCATCGTAGTGGGACGAACGCTGGTCGTCATCTTGGCGGTAGCGGATGACGGTGGCCAAGCCCTTGCTCACCAAGGCTTCCGCAATGTTGCTGCAAGACAAAAAGGAAGGACGGGACTCAGGGAGGGGGCTCAGGGGTGTGCCCGAGTGCCTTGAACCCACAAAAACCAAGGACGGAGAAGCAACGCCTGAACGCACAGCGTGGAAATGAGTGCCAGACTCTGGTCAGCCCATCCACCCCTGGCCGGCAGGGAAAGAGAGAGAACGCAGCCCTGCGTAAGGGTGGCCTAGAAGGACGGCTTCTGGGGTCTCCCCACAGGCCAGCACTGGGATTCCCTGCTCTCTGAAGCACTCGGGGTTCACACCCAAGTGGTTCCGTCCTAACCTATTTTCTGAGCCTTGCCCTCGCTTGTCCCGTTGGAGCTGCCCACCTGTTGATTTCACCGAAGGACCCCTCTCTGTGGGGTGGTTATTCCACAGTCACCTCCAGCCCCCGAAAGGGCCACCACCGAGGGCTGAAAAGCTGGCTGCCGCCTATTTCCTCCAGGAATGGGGCTCTCCCACTTCCCAGCCGGTCCGCCTCTTCACAGACCAACTGAGAACATCATCAGACCACTTAATGAACTTGGTTCTGCCCTACAAATTAAATCACGTGCCTATCTCGTATTTTAATGACCAGGCTTGCTTTTCTACCAGGATGGGAGTGCCTGGCTTTGCCCACAAGGATCATCAGCCATAAGACGAAGGACGGGTGCAAACGTTGCTACCTTCACAACAGACAAAGCCTGGAAGTGACCATTCAGTCCCGGTCAAAATGGTCCCAGGACTTCTCCTGTTGGGGAGGGGGAAAGAGAGGCCAATGGAGCAACTGCCCCACAGCCCTTCCACAGACGCCTGGAAGGGGCATCCGGGACCACCACTGTCGGGCGCTCCTTTCCATGCTGTGGGTTCCGACACGGCTTCTCCCTCCTTGGTTTTTATGAGTGAGAGGCAGACGCTTCCACGCAGCCCCGTCCTGCTTCCAAACCAGTTTGGGCTGCTTGCAGAAGCAATGTTACCGGGGAGCTGGTTCAGGCTTTGCCCCACTTCCAAGGCACTTCCTTCCCTGCCAATCCCAACCTGTCTTCTGGCATGCCCCCCCCCCACCCCCCCAGGCCCAGTTTCAAAAAATGAACATGTTACAGGCAGAAAAAGCAAGGAGGGAAATCTGCCTCCAAAACCTGACCAGCTCCCCTTAAGAGAGAGAAGACGGGCCCTTTCGGGCAGGGGTTTCTGGGAGAGGGGGGTGGTCTCTGCTTCGTTAATGGGCTAAGGGACATCAAAACATGTTATGAGAGAGAGAGAAGCAAGCAGTGAAGAGTATCTGAGAATGTGATTATGCCCCTGGATGCATTGGTGCGTTCACCAGGCACACAGTAAATCCGGATGCAGCCGCACACGTAGACTGGCAGAAGGGAGCAGAATCAGAGAGAGAGAGAGGGAGGGAGGGAGGGAGGGAGGGAGGCCCCTTGGAACAGAAGGGCCCCAACCTGGAAGTGACGGCCCTATGGGGAAGACGGGGAAGAAGAAGGCGGAGTGCTGGGGCTGCGCGACGGTGGGGGAATAGGCCCACCACCACCCCAGGACGGCACCAAAGATGACCCTCCAGCCAAAGGGGAAAGGAGCCGGGGGTCCGGGAGGGGGGGAGAGCCCACCTTCAGCATCACGTGAACTTACACGACGGACTCTGCTGGGGAAGAGAAACCTGCTGACTCACAGGGAAAGGACGCAGACTCTGGCAGGACAGGGCTCTCCCCCTCCAAGTGGCCACCCTCTGGGGGCCCAGGGGCAGTGGGGAAACAACCCCCCCCCAGGGGAGAGGAATCCTGCACAGCTGGCTAGCTTTTAAGGGGATGGGAGTGGAAGGAGGAGGATTTCACTGTTCCTGGAAATTCGGGGTGGGTGGGTGTCATAAATTGGATCACAGCCCAAGGGAGCTACAGTGGAAATCCTCTGGGGTTTTTTTTTGGAGGGGGGGGTTGGACGAGAAAGAGGCTCTGAGTCCTCAGAGAAGGGCCACCGGGGTGGAGAAGAAGGCGAGGGATCACGCCCAAGGCCCGGGGTGTCCTGAGCTGTTCTGCACACACCAAAGAGATAACGGGTGCCCTTTTGTGGGGGGGTGGGTGGGGGGTGGAGCTCTCCTCTTTCCCCCCAGTCAGTCCCTCAGGGAGGGCAGGAGTCCAGAGGGTGCCACCTCCAAATGCACAGGAGCTCCTGCCTGGGGGTCGGGAGGGCCAAAGGAAGGGGTCGCCAAGAAGCAAAACTAGGCTGAGCTCAGAGAGGAGGGGGCGGCAGAGGGAAGCGGCAGCTGCAGAGGCACCACGCAACATGCCCCCCCCCCCCGGGAAGAACCTGCACCAGCCGCCTCCCACACGTCAGGCAACCGACTATGTGCCCCCCCTCTGCCCCCCACCTTCCTGACCCAGATGCCTCCCAGATCCTGTGCCAGGCTCCTGCCCGGAGTTGCAAGAGAGTGCCAGCCAGTGGGGGGTGGGGGGTTGGCCAGCCCGTGAGGGCCCGGGAGAGATCAATCCAGTTGCAGGATCCCTAAAAGGGGAGCTTTCCCAACCACACAATCACACACTCACACCAAGAGATCGTGTCAGAAGAAGCCAGTCAGGAGGACACAGCTGGATTTGGGGGAAGGCTGGGTTTTTTTGGTCAAAGAAAACAGCGGGCAGAGAAAGGGGCTCCTGCCCAGCAGGCAGGGGCCCAGAGAGGGGAGGGGCTCTGACACCAGGGGTGCCCTGGGTGACGCCTTGGCTGCAAAACACGCCAGGAGCACTTTGCCCGGCCTCACCCCCAGGCCCCGACACCCGACAGCAACACAAACGAACGAGGCCCTTTGCCAACACCGACCGAACCAAAAACTTGGAAGCTTTCCACAATTTACATTTTAAACTCTCCCAAATCCCGGGAATAAGACACTGTTTGCTTTGGGTGCCGGGAGGTGAAACACACCGATTCAGAAAGAAGAACCATTTTGGGGGCAGGCAAGGAGAGCCTTATTCTTAAAGTAAAAACATTAAAACGAGCATTGGGAATCACAAACCTGCAAGGACGCCATATGCGCACACACAAACGCACCTGCCCACCACCACCACCATCATCGTCAAATATTTTGTGTGTGTGTGTGCGCGCGCACTGCCCTCATCCTTCTTCTTCAGTCATTCACAGAAGGGATGCCCTGCTGCAGCCACTGAGGTCAGCCCTTGTGGGCCCAGGAATGACGGCCTGCTCATTCGCAGCACACGCACACATACACACACGGACGCACGCACACCTGCCATGCTCTGGCTGGCATTTTCCTAAAGAGCCGTGGGGGTCCTGGCACCTCCAGGGAGAAACCCACCCCCTGGGGGAACAGAACCCCCGGGAGCCACCCAAGGCTACCCGTTCACCCACGGCGCGATGCATGAGGCGGCACCCTTTGGGGGAAGGGGAGGCAGAACCCCCGCCAGCCCCCTGGGGCCACTCTGGTTCCCATCAGGATGGAGGGCCTGCCTGGTGGCCCCCGGGCCAACCGCCCAGAGCTGAGCCATGAGGCAGAGGGTCCCTCCTCCACCAGGGGCCCATTGCCTGCTTTCCCCCTTTGCAGCAGAAAAGCTCCAGGGGATTGGGGGGGGGGGGGGGACTCAATTTCGGCAGGGTTTGCAGGAGGCACTGTCGACGAGGCAGGCCACAACAACACGTTCTCTGCCTGGCCCATTTCCTGCTGCTTGGAAGGGGCAACGCCTGAGGAGGAGAGGGAGCGTCCACCAGGAGCCACGGCAGTTCCAAACCCTCTGCAGGGATGGGCAGGGCGGGGGGAGAGGGCGATGTGACCAGGGCACCCCTTCCATACAGGCAGCAGAGCCTTTGCTCGGTCAGCCTCCAAGGCCAAGAGGGTTGAACCAGCTTCCTCTGTCTGTGCTCCCAGAGAAGCCAGCCAGGATCTCTCCGCATCCAGGGGAGAAAGAGGAAGGAGCCAGCCTCTGAAGCGGAGAATGCTGCTCGGTCCCGTCAAGGGGGGAGAGGTG
Source organism: Intellagama lesueurii (assembly GCA_037013535.1). Taxonomy (NCBI): domain Eukaryota; kingdom Metazoa; phylum Chordata; class Lepidosauria; order Squamata; family Agamidae; genus Intellagama; species Intellagama lesueurii. The sequence goes on along the minus strand of JBAJHW010000005.1, from coordinate 321,058 downwards.
GCAAGCAGCGGGGGGGGGGGTGTCTCTCCCACGGTGGCTTCAGTTGCACGGCAAGGAAGGGAAAAGCCCCATTCGCCAGCAGAGGCTGGAAGGCTCCGAGCCACGGGCAGGCCAGCGGCCACCCCAACGCCCTCCACTCCAACCGCCCGTCCACCCGAGACCAAGAGGGAGGGGCCCCCTGGGGGCAGAGCCGACGGCCCCTGTTGCTGGAGGGACCGGTGGCCACCCCAGTGAAGGGGCAGAGCCAGTCGGGGCCACCCCTCCAGCCCAGACAGGCCAACTTCCCCCTTTTAAAGGCAGGAGCCACGCGGAAGCAGAACCACCCTCTGGCTGACGGAGTTCCCTCCACCCTTCGCACCCCAGGCAGAGCTCGGGAGAGGGGGGGGGCTTCCCAATCTGCCACGGGGGCTCTCGCTCTCCAGAACCACAGGGCTTTGGACCAGTTTGCCTCCCAGAAGCAACAGCCCACAGCCCGTGGCAGGGAGACAACGGGGGCCGTTTGCTGCAGATGCCTGAGAGTGGCCTGGCCCCCCATTCCTCCCCCGCCAGGCACGCTGTCCTCCCCCTTGAAAGGCAGTCGTTCCCACTCACACACACACAACCCACACTCCACCACAGAAGCCTCTGAAAGGCAACCGTGAGGACGGCAAAGGTGATTCTCCCAGTTTAATCCCACATGAAAGGCAGGGGCTGGAAGAGAGGAGATGAAGGCGGAGGAGGGAGAATCCGGTTAGGCTGTGAAAGCCGGGCTTTGCCGCTCAAAGGGCCGCTGAGCCAGAAGCGGCCAACAAGCTCTCTGTTCTCTCCCAACAAATGCGGAAACCGGCCCCCAGTTTCCTGCAGAAAATGAAGTGGGTAAGCGTTCAAACGACGCCTCTCCCCAACTGCGCCAGGCCGGCTCTTAGCCACGGGAGGGCTTCCCACCGAGCAGGCGCAGGGCAACCTGGCCCGTCCAGCCCTGCCACCGGGAGCTGCAATCACGACAAGGTCCAGGCGGGCACAGAGCGACCTTGCAAGGAGGAGCCGCCCCTGCGGAGGGAAGTCCCAAAGCGGCCAGAGCCCAGCAGGGCGAGCCCGGCTCCCCGGCGGCTTCCTACCGTGTGGTCCTGGACAGCCTCAGCCCTGCCTCGCCCAGGGTGGAAGCAGGGCCGGGGGGAGAGGAGAACGAATGGGCACCCTGTTTTCTGCAGTAAAGCCCACTCAGGCTGCAGGGGCCCCCCCCACGCCCCACCATCCCCACCACCACCACCACCACCACCCACCCACCTTGCTGAAGTGAATTCCATCAGTTAGAACGACACACTGTCCGAAAAGGGACACTTTGCCCACCTTCTGCCTCCTTCCTGCCAGCCTTGAAAGGCCAGCCGGGCTCTGGCCAATCAGCAGGCAAGCAGGCAAGCTCCTGCAAGGGGCCGCCCCCCCACCCCCACCCCACCAGAAATCACAGGAGCAAAGCCACGCGACCAGAAGAGACTCAAAGGCCTCTGGTCCTGAAGCCGGAGGGGCAAAAGGTGAAGCGGGGTGGTGTCCCCCCCCCACGGGGGTCTCAGCCGGGAGGGGGGAGGGGATCTTCCACTGAGCCCCCACAGGCCCTGCTTGGAATGGGAGGGAGGATTCTTCAAGAGGAGGGGTCCCACCTCCCTCCACCCAAAAGCCCTGCACAGGAAGGCCCCCCTGCCCTCCTTAATAGGTTTTTCATGGGGGGGGGTGGAGTGGAAACTGGCAGAAACAAGCTGTAGGGTTAGAGGGACGTGAATAGAAGACGCCTTCACCTGAAGCCCACATCCCAGCAGCACCCGTGAGGAGGGTGAGACCCCAGCCTGGCCCAGAAGCCCGTAGCCAGGAACTCCCCCCAACAAAATAGCTCCACCCCACAGAGGCCTGCAAAAGCCCCGAAAGCGTGGCAGCCCCGAAAGCGTGGCAGCCCCGTGGGGCCAGTGGGAAGAAAGAAAGACCCCTACTCACATGCCGCCGATGGTGACCGTGGCGCAGGTGCGCTCCGAGAAGGCGGGCACCGTGTCCGTGGCGCTGCTGGCCGGCCGGATGTAGTCCACCGTGACGTTCACCTGAAAGCAAAGGCAGACAGGTGGGCGGGCGGCCAGGTGGGTGGCATGTCAGGAAAGGAGAGCCAGAAATGGTACATGGCATTAACCCCCTCCTCCTGCCCACAGCCTGGAGTGCTCAACCCCAACCACCTGCAACCGTGGCATGGCCCACGGGGAAGAGGCCAGCCTCAATGGCCATCAGGCAGCAGAGACGGGAATCCGTGGCCCCAGAGCACAGGGGCACCAAACACACCACGTTCAAAGCACGCCGGCAAGAGAGAGCGCATCCGGGCCACACCCTGCAAAAGCAGGGCGGCCCCTTTGTCCTTCTATGCCTGCGGACGGAGGGTCTCCTCGCCTCTTCTCCGGCCCTTTCCCTGAGTCCAGAGGGAACAGTCGCAGAGGTGGAAATTTCCCAATCCAAATATAATCCCTAACAAAATCCAGAAGTCTGAGCAAAAACAAAAGGGCTGCCCATCCCAACTTTCAGCAGAAGCACCAGATCTTTGGGAGGCGGGGGTTTCGGGGGGGGGGGGGGAGAGAAGCTGCCAGGCTGTTTCCTGTGCAGCCTTCCCCGGGCCCACCTCCAACTTGCCAGCCACCCATGGACCACCAGACTGGCCCTGGGGCCCCGGGGCTGAGTTAGCTTGCCAGTCATGTCTCCCCGGCTTCCCCCTCCTCCTGTAAAAGCAGCACCCACTAGACTCACCTGATCCCCCGGGCGCACTCCTCCCTCTCCCTGCCACCCACACCCACACCCACACACCCCTTTTATGGACCAACAGCAAGGGCAGCCAAGGAGGCCCGGTTAGAGGTGAGCCAACGCTCCATAAAACCCGCACTCCCTCAAACTTCACGCTGCTTGGACGGAAGCGCCAGACGGAGGGCGGGAGGGAGGGAGGGATCTCCTCCTCTCTCCTGGGCTGGGCTGGGCTGGGGAGGGGGAGGCAGGGGGGCTTCACAGCCCTGGCTCCCTCCTCCTCCTCCTCCTCCTCGGTGGGAGAGCCAGGCTGCCCACTAGCCTCCTGGGCACAAGGGCGCCTCTGCCACCCGTCCTCCTGCCAGCCGGCCACCCCAGCCGGGTCTGGGGAGGAGTCGGATGCTCCAGACTAGGAGGTGGGCAGGTGCCAGACTACCGGGAGGAGGCCTCCCACAGAAGAGGCACGGTTTCCCACGGGCGGGAAGACAGCCCACGGGCGCATGCACACACGCACACAGTCAGGAGGCAAAGGGGCTTCCGGAGCCCCCTTCTCTTCAGAACATCAGGCTCTGGCCAGGCCCACAAGCAGCAGCAGCAGCAGGGAGAAGCAAGGAGAGGCCGGCAGCCAACGGTGCCAGCCGCACCATCAGGAAGGGTAAGGAGGAGGCCTGCCCTCTCAAGAAGAGACCCTCCTTTTTGCAGGCAGGGAACGCCCTGGCCTCCCCAAGCCAGGGGGAGGGGGGGGGGGAAGGCTCCTGCTCCCATCTCCAGAAGTGACTCTGCTGCCTCTCTCCACAAGGGGGGGGGGGAGACTGGGGGGCACCTTCCAATCCCAAGGCCCTTTTGGGGGCAGAGAGAGGAGAGGAGAGCAGGGGTCCCACGGGGCCCACAAGCAGCAGCAGCAGCAGCAGCACAAAGAAGCCAAGTGTCCGTGGCCCAAAGCCAGCCCTCCTCCTCCTCTCCCCCACGCAGAGCCACGCCTGCCTCCTCTGGGCCAAATCAGGCCTGGCAGAAACCACCATCGTGGCACCTGAGCCACGGGGCAGGGCAAGAAGAGCTGCCACGGCTACTGCCGCCACCTCCACAGCTGCCCATTGCTCTGCTCTCCCTCCCTCCCTCCCTCCCCACAGCCAAATCAAGCGAGGAGGAGGAGGAGGAGGGTGAAGTGAGCGCGAGCAGAGAGCAATTACCCCAGTGGGATCTTGGCCAGGAGGCCCAAATTAGCAGCCTGGGCTTGCAGGCAACACCGCCAGGCTGTCAATCACACCCAGAGGTCACGCCTCTCCATTCAGGCCGCTTCTGCAGCTGTGGCAGCGGCGGCGGCGGCGCAGCGCCCCCTGGTGACCCACAGCGAGGCGTCTGCGAGGAGCTACTTGGGGAGACTGGGGAAAGGGGGGGGCTCGGCTGGGCCCCCCACCCTCCCACCAAGACCCCTTCTGCCTCTCAGCACAGCAGCGGGGGCTCTGAAACAACCCTGCCCCACCTGCCCTAAAGCCGGCTTGGGAGGGAGGGGTTTCTGGCAACTCTCTCCCCCTTCCACGGGCGCACAACCAAGCGACCCATCCGGGCGGGCGGTGCTCTGCACGGCACTCAGGACCGTCCAGCCTCCGTCCACAGCCTCCCCTCGGGCCGCGCTGAGATCTCCACCATTCCGCTCCCGAGAGGGGCTCACCGTGGGGCTGCCCCCTCTGCCCCCTTTAGAAACAGTAGCGGGGGAAAGCGGCAGCAGCCGGGAGAGCGCAGCCCCCACCCCACCCCACCCCAGGTCTGGCCACGGACAGGCCAAGCCCTGAGGCGCTCAGGACCCGGAGGGTCGATGGCCCCACGGCCTTCTCCCAGGCGGGCCCAGCTGGCCACTGAGCTCCCTCCCCCTAGTAGGGCGACTTTCCCGGTTGTCCCCAAACCCCCCCCCCCCAAACTCTGCCCGGCAGTATCAGGAACAGGGGGCTCTCCTTCCCCCCTGAGGAGACCACACCCACCCACATACACACACACACCCCTCCTACTCCCCAGGGTCAGGGAGGCAGAAACCACGTTCGCCTCCCAAAAGCCGCCCGTCCACCCAAAGCCCCTTCGAACGGGGGCTGTCCCTCCTCGGCCGCCAGGCTCGCTCTTCTCTCCTCCTCCGAAGAAGAGGGACTGGAAGGTTTCAAGGGGGCTTCAATCAACGACCCTGGTTCTTCCAACCCAGCCTTTTCACCTGGTCCTCTGACCCACTGTTGCCCTGAACCGCTGGGAGGTCTGGCCGTCAGAAGGGCCCCCCCCCCCAAGGGCTGGGGGCGGAAGCCTCCCCGTGGGTGGCCCTCCCAGGCAGGAAGGAAGAAGGCAGAGGCTGCCCAGCCCTGCTGGAGACGAGGGGCTGCCCTCCGCCCCCCACCCCACCCCAGCCGCGCCCCCTGACCCACTCGCAGGGCCGGCCCCCCGGGAGGGGGGGGGAAAGGGAGCTGGCGGGCCAAGCCGATCCTGGCAGCGGCAGCAGGAGGGACGAGCGCAGGGCGGGCGACGGCAAGGACAAACGGCCCCGGCTCGGCTCGGCCTGTCAGGTCCAATCAGGAGGCGGCTCTGAGCTCCAGGGACGGTTTTGATCATTAACGCAAAGGACTTTTTCATCGCTTAACTCAATCAAATTAATCTGAAGTGAAAAACGTGGTGCTGACAAAGGAAATATTTATAAAGCGAGTTCCTGCAACATCAAAGGCAGCCAAGAGCGAGCGAGTGCGCAAGCAAGAGGCCGAGCCATCCGGGGGGGGGGGTAGGGGGGGTCCCAAGGCTACCTCCGCCAAAAAGCGCTACGAACTGCACAGCGCATCAGGCGCCCGCGCCCGCCAGCTGTGCCCTGCCAAGGTCACCGGGAGGCTGTGCAGGCTGCACGGACGGGCCTCGCGCCAAGATCCTGGCACCAAATGGGAGGCTGCTCTTCCCTCCGGCGACGGCTGCGCCCCCTGCCCGCCCACCTCTGAAAGGGGCGTCTCTTGCCCCAAGGGGGCATCCCCTGCCCTGGGTGCGAGGCATCTTTCTCAGCAGCCTCAGCAAGAGTGACCAAGGAGCCCCAACAACCACTGCCCTCCCAGAGGAGGAAGAGGAGGCGCCGCCAGGCATGGGGCCCAGGGCGCTCCCTCCGGGCAAGGGCCACTCAGGCTCTGTCCAGCGCCCGGCCCGAGAGCCACACCTGGGGCCGGGGGGGGGGGGGAACCTCCTTAGCCCAACCCTCCGCGCAAGCGTGCGTCAGGGGGGCCCAACAAGACTTTTTTGTGCCGTGTCTAATCTAGAGGGGACGTGTAAGGTCAGGGAACCTTCCCGGGCTTTTTGACTTTTGCAAGCCCCTCCGGGAAAGATCTGGCAGCCTCAAGAAAAGCAACAAAGGGGATCTCGCACTGGAGCCTTCCTGCAGAGCCCCCCACCCCCCATCTCCTCCAGTGCAGTCTCTGGAGGGGGGGGGTCAGAAGCCCCACTGATGCACTCACAAGCACAAATGGATGAGCCCAAGCCAGCCACACGTGGCCGGGAAGGGCACGGCGCCTCCCACCCAAGAGAGAACGTGCAAGACACAGAGCTGCCGGGGCGACCCAAATGCAAAGGGGCCTTTGTCAATTTCACAAACGGAGAATTCCGCAGAATTTACGCCGCTTTGGCGAAACCTATGGAAGCAGAAGCCGTCTCTCTGGCCACGGAAGACCCGCCCACCCAAGTCACTGAGACTCTGAGCCTCCTCGTGGGTGGCTTCCTGCAGGTATCTCTCTCTCTCTCTCTCTCTCTCTCTCTCTCTCTCTCTCTCTCTCACACACACACACACACACACACACACACACACACACACACACACACACACACACACTGGCAGACACAGGACTCCAGCATCCTGGCAGCAGCCGCTGGGGCTGGGACCTGGCTGGCAGACTGAGCAGGCAGACACACCGAATTCCTCCCCCCCCCCTCAGGGAAAGCGGGGAGCCCAGGGCAGGGCAGGGCCACGTCCGCCCCGGGAGCCCTGCCCGGCCGGCGGCTCCGGGCTCCTCCTTCTGCCCAGTTGGGCACACCACACGGCAGAGAGCCTTCCCGCAGACTCTTCATCAGGACGGGCAGGACTCCCGCTGGGAAGGCCCAGAAGACCTGCCCGTGACCTTTTCTCTCCCCTCCCCAGCAAAGACCCCCCACCTCTGGCACTTGCTCCACGGGGGGGGGGGGGTTCCTGCTGGGGGGGGGGACTCCAGCCCCAGAGGGCCAGGGATCTCTGCAGCCGCTCCAGCAGGCAAGAGAGGCGGGCCAGCCGCCATTGCTCAGCCACCAGGCGTCTCCTGAGGTTCCCAGTCCTGGGACGGGAGGGGGGGCTGCAGACCCTCACGCGTCCCCCAAGACCGCCCTCTCTCAGCAGTTTCAAGACCTCTTTCCCAGAAGGGGACCCCAGCCCGAGTGCCCCGAACGAGAAGGCCTTTGGCCAGGGGCCTCCCCACTCGGGACCCACGTGGCCCCGGTCCCTCTTCGCCCCACCCTCTCCCCCTCTCTGAGCCAAAGGCAGGACGGCCCACGGGATTCCTCCTACCCCACGGAGGAGGAGAGCCCCAGGAGGGGCAGGCGAGGGCTGGGCCGCACAGTGTCTGGGCGGCCGTTTGGCCACGCACCAGAGATTCAACCACCCCGGCAGGCGGGCGCAGACCCACCTCACCCCGACCACGACACCCCCCCCCCAGCGGCCACCACGGGGGCTCACCTTCTTCCCAATCAGCTTCTTGCGCAGGAACTCCCGGGCCTCAAACATGTAGGGGATGTCGTAGAGTGGGCGCAGCTTCCGGTTCTTGTCCTGGGGAGGAAAAGCAAGAGAGGGTCAGAAGAGCTGCCACCCAGTCTCTCCCCCCGCCCCCCAGGTCAGAACGAGGCTGACCCCCTGTAGAAGGAGGGAGCCCCCTTCGCTCCCGCGGTGGCCCACAGCAGCACAAACAGCGGGGCTGGGGGACAGTTGGCCGTTTAGGGCAAACCAGGGAAGCGCGACTCTGTGGCCCCTCCAGGTTTGGCCTCTCTCTCCTCCCCCCCCCCTTCAGCCTTGCTGCGGAAGACCAGGAGACAACACCTCTCTCACGACACGGGGGGGGGGGCAGTGCCCGTCGGCCTCTCAGCCAGGTCTCCCCACCTGGGCCACCTTCCGGCCCGGTCCCTCGCTTTCCACTCCCACCACAATCCCACATGCTCTGCCACGGCCACGGCCACCCGGTGTCACTTATGAAACACGCAGGGGAGGCCCCGGGCAGGAATTCTCTGGCTAGGAACCGGTTCTCCTCATTCGTTAAGGTAACGTCGCATCGACACACATACCGTCTCTGAGATAGAAAGAACCACAAGGGTCCCTCTCTCCTCTGGAGGCCACCCTTAACCCATTCAACGTCCATATCCAAGACCCAACAGGACCGCCATAAGTGGGACCCCCCCCCCCGTGACTGCAGAGCTTCAGGCAGAGGGACAGACAGACAGACACGGACAGAAAAGGGAACAGAAAGAGGGTGAGGGGCCGCTGAAATATTAGGAATGTTTCCTCTTGGCAAGTCCTCCCTGGGATATTACAGGAGAAATCCCCAGCGCCAGACACTCTTTCGAGACCACCTTTCTGATTCTCTGCTCCTTCTCCATCCATTTTGCTGGATTCCCTCACGCCCCTCCGTCTCCTCCACGGCTGCCTGCCTTCCATCCGAGATTGGACACCCAAATCCCAAGGCACTCAACTCTCACAGCGGCCCTGGGCCTCTTTCTCCTCCAGCCATTCCCAGCTCTGGAAAAACAGCATCTTTTTCACTCAATATTTTTCAAATATCCGCTGGCTGCTGTAGCAGACCAAAAGAAAATCACTGTGTGCTTTGTAGACCACAGCAAAACCTGTGACTGTGGAAGATTATGAACAACTATGGATCTTTGTAAATAAATAAATAAATGGTATGCCTCAATATTTGACTAACCTGATGCATAACCTGTACTCCAGACAAGAGGCTGCTGTAAGGACAGAATTTGGGGAAACAGAATGGCTTCCCGCTGGCAAAGGTGTCAGACAAGGGTGTATTTTATCTCCTTATCGATTCAGTATGTACACAGAACACATCCTATGGGAAGCTAGATTAGATGCAGATGAAGGAGGAGCAAATATTGATGGTAGAAACGTCAATAGTTTAAGACGTGTAGATGTCCCCAGAAAGGAGCAATGGCATGGAACAATGTCTGATGAAAACGAAAGAAAGCACAGAAGTCGGACTGCGGTAAAACACTAAGACGACAAAAATTGTGACTACAGGAGAACCACATAACTTTAATGTTAACCATGAAACCAAAGGGAGAGACCACAGCCAAGACATCAGAAGACGGCTGAGACTGAGAAGGGCAGCCATGGAGGATTTAGAAAAAGATTGTGTGTCAGGATGTGTCCCTGGAGACCGAGACCAAGGTCATCCACACGCTTGTACTTCTGATCACCAGGTACGGGTGCGAAAACTGGACAGTGAAGAAAGCCGGCAGGGAAAAGATTGATTCGTTTGAAGTGGGGTGCTGGAGCAGAGCTTTGTGGATCCCCTGGGCTGCCAGAAAGGGAAATAAGAGGATCCTGGATCAAATCCAGCCTGAACTGTCTTTGGAGGCAACAATATTGAAACGGAGGCTGTCTTACTTTGGGCCTATCATGAGAAGGCAAAGGATTCTCTGGAAAAGACAATAATGCTAGGAAAGGTGGAAGGCAGCAGGAAAAGAGGAAGGGCAAATAGGAGGGATGGACTGATTCCCTAAAGGAAGCCACAGGCTTGAGTCTGCAGGAGCTGGGCAGGGAGGTGAGGACAGGCCATGTTGGAAGTCGCTCATTCATAAATCGGGGGGGGGGGGGGCCTTGGCGGCACACATCAATAACTCTGCATATCTCTGTGTGCTTCCCTAACCTACTATCAACTCAGGAAATGAGAGTTTTTATTCAAATGCTTTAAGTGCACAGGTGCATATGTGCACATATACCACCTTGTGCGTCAGGTAGGGGGTGAGGTCCTTGAGCCCCAGACCAGCCAGGACAGAGGGCAGCAGCCTCTCCTTGGGTGCCAGGGTGGCTCTCTGTCACTCCGGGGCCCACAAACCCAGAAGAGAACCTTGGTAAGTTTTGTGACCACTGTGTGGCTCGCGTGTCCTCGAAGTGATCCAACACACACTCTCTCTCTCTCTCTCTCTCTCTCTCTCTCTCTCTCTCTCTCTCTCTCTCTTTCTTCCTTCCTGAGCCGTCACTCAGCCCGTCTGCCCGCCTCTTTGGCGATGGGCGTCTTCACCCAGTGGGTATTTCACGACCCAACTTCAGACTTGGCCTGAAAGGCTGCTGCACCCAGAAAGCAGGCATGGGGTGGGTGTCATCCTTGAGATGCTTTACCCACATACACATATACAGAGAGAGAGAGAGAGAGAGAGAATGTGTGTCACACAGTCTTAGATTTCAGGGCCACCTAATGCAAGTGGCGGGCAAGAGATCCAGACAGGCTCCCAAGGCAGGGGGCCCTGCACCTTCAGTCCTGGACTGGCCAGGAAACGGCCTCCTACGCTGGGAACGGAGCCTGGCTCGGCCAGGCACAGAGGGATCTCCCGGCTGCTTCTCCAGCAGAATCAGGCCTCTCGCCTGTGCTCAGAAGCTGCTGCTCCTGCCTCCAGCCATCTGCCATCTGGGTTGCCACTCTAGGCAGCCAGAGGCCTGCCAGGCTAGCAAGTGCCACGGGAACAGCCACGCCTGCGTGCGCATCTTGGAGAGCTGCCTGCCTGCTTGCCGCGGCGGCGGCTGTTGCTGCTGCTGCAGGCGCCCCTGTTCCTTGGGCGGATGCATCGTGCGCAGCCCCGCCTCAGATGGATGAGTAGCCCAAGGGAGCCTGGGGCGGAAGCCCTTCCATTATTTTGCGGGTGCCAGAAGAATTAATAGCCCAGCATCAGTGCTCTCGTCAGAAAAAGCAATAAATATACAGTGTTTCTGAAGAACTCTGAGTTATGCTGCAAGGCGCTGAAACTTCTTCCCGGATGCATCTCCTTGGCTTGCCAGCCACAGATCCCCGAGGCGTAAATTACATATTTAGGGCACATATTTTATCCCCAAATCCAAGAGATGTCATAGGCCGTTCTTAAATACTGACAAAATTCCCTCCCCCGGGGAGGGCAGGCCCAAGCCTGCCTGAGCCTGGCGGAGGAGAGATGTCTTCGCCTTCCTGAGCCCGCACATGAATCAGTCGGCCAGAGCAACATCCGTCACCCGGAGGAAGGCTGGCCAGCAAGTGAGCGGGCAAAGGCAGGTGGCTGAGAGCCAGAGCCCCCACCCGGCAGGGCAAGCCCTGGCTCCCACTGCACCTATGGCCGGGGGGCAGCAGAGAGAGCTGCTTCCAGAGGTACCTTCTTTCTTTTTTTCTTTCTTCACATCAGACACACCACAATGAAGAACACACGTCGTGGGGCTGGGCAGCAACCAGAGGGGGCTTTTGCTTTGCCTGAACCTGCTGGCAAGCGAGGCATCTCAACAGCCCCCCCCTCCCAGGTCATCCCCCACGAACTGCAGAAACCTGCCCTGAAAGAGGGCTGGGAGGTGCTGGTGCAAGGTCTCCCCCAAGAGAACGGCGAGGGCAGCCAGGGGAGAGAGGGGTCATGGGCAGAGGGGGGGCCCGTGCCCCACACCCCTGTAATGCTCACAGCCATCGTTGCTGCCCAGAGCCCTCCTCTGGGGATCCTCTCCAGCGCATCCTTCCCCCTGAACAAGCTTTTAGAAATCCAGGAAACGCTTTGTAGGCCCCCAAGACAAGCATGGGGCCAGGCAGGATAAGGGCCACAGCTGCCCTCCAGACAGCGTCCCGCAGAGCCAGCCGCCCGGGGCCCAAGGGAGAAGGCCGGCCCCGTGGCCTCTGCCGGAAAGGAGGCAGGAGGGCTCTGCCAAGCACAGGGAACAGACCGCCCGGAAAAACAGGCCTGCTGGCCGCCGGGAAGCACCGCTTTGGTGGCTGGAGAAGGGCCGGGGGCGCGGAGGGTGTGCTTCATGTCATGGGGCCCATTCGTGAGGCAGCGTCCCAGGAACCCATTGAAGAACCTGGTGTGGGTCTTGAGGCTTTGCTGACAAACTTGAAAAGTCAACACAACAGCAAGGCCATGCAGTTACGTTACCGAACGCCAGGCCACTCCACCGAGATCTTCACACTATGCACAACAGCAACAATTAAAACAACACTCTGGGTGGGAAGAAAACTGGCCCCTCTCTCTCCTCCTCCTCCCCACAATCCAAAGACCACCCTCCTCTTCAGAGCCGAGTCTGCATGAAGAAGCTAGTCCTCAGCAAGGAGCGCATTGGGGTGCAGACGGGAGAGTGCTTCGTTCGGGAGCAGACCAGCGGCTGGGATCTGGGGTGGGGGGCCTTCCTGCCCCTTCCCAGCTGCCACCACAGGGGCACCAACTCTGAAAAGCCCAGCCAGCAGCCACCCCAGGCCAACCTTGAGCATGACACAATCCGGGGGGGGGGGGTGTGAGGCAAGGCGGGGGCCGCCGACTCGTATCCAAGAGCCACGCCTTTCGTGAGCCATCGAGTCCCTTCTTCCCACCCATCCACCCCGGCAGAACTGGGCAGGGGGGAGGCAGCCCCACGGAGCCCACCGGTGACGGCATCCCCCGCGGCGGCCTTCGGAGGCTCCTGGCGCCGTCGGATGCGCTGGGAGGAACGGCACAGGCTGTGGTGTGCCCGTGGGGGTCAAAAGGGGAGAGAGATGAACAGACGCCTGGAGGCTCGGGCTTTGACCCTATTAAAAGGATCTTAATCCGCCCATCTTACAGGTTTTAAGCACCTAATGCTAGATAAACTGGCACACGAATTAGAAAAAACATAAACTGGCACATGAATGAAAGCTCAGCCTTGCCGGGGGGGGGGGGGGCTTCGCTGGAGGCACACCTGGATCACCCCCTGCTTTGTGGCAGAGGGAGGAGAAGAACAACCCTCTACAAGGGGGGGGGGGTGTTCAACCTGTTCAGGTGCCTACCTAGGGGCCAGGAGGGGGGCAGGTGCAGGGGTCGAAACAGGCACATCGGCTAGGGGGAGAGGGGCACCGGCCACCTCCGTTGCCCCTCCTCCATCTCCCTCTTCCTTCCCAAGAGCGGTGCGGCCAGACCAGGGGAGGCTCTTCAGCTCCAGCCGCTCCAGCAGGGGAAGGGGGGAAGGCTCAGCACCCCTCGGAGGGCCAGGCCAGGCCAGGCCAGGCCAGCGCAACCTCGCTGGGCCTTTCAGAAGCCAACGGCACCTGGCCTCCCCATCACCACGGCTCTTCGAGCCCAGGGACTGGCCTACAGCCCGGGCCACCAACTCCCCGGAAGGAGTCAGGGCTGGGCTCTCTTGCAAGAGCATTCTCCGTGGGGCCCCCAGACCCACAGCAGCTGGGCTTTAGGGTTCTGCAGTGCTGGCTGCTGCCACTCCCATGTCCACCCCCCCTGACGCAGCACTCTCCTCCCCTAGGAAAGGATCCAGACTCCTCCTCTCACCCCACAGGCGCCTTGCTCTCTCCAGGAGGCACCTTCCAGAGTCCCCCCCCCCCCCCCGGGACTCTCTTTGGGAGAACCGACCCTCAAGGAAGGCAGCCCGGGTGCCAAGGTGCCAGACCCCAGTGAGACGTCACCCACCCACACAGCGCATTCGGGGCGGGGCGGGAGCAGCAGCATCTTCAGCAAGAAGCAAAGCGAACTCCCTGGGAAAGGCCACCTGCCTCCCCATATTTAACTCCCTGGGCAGAGCCATGGCCCCGGAGCAGCACATGTACACATGGACGCGCAATCACCCCCATCCAAGGGCCCTGGCCGCTAACGGGAAGGAAGAGAGCCTCCTGGGGTGGGGAGGCTCCAGGAGCAGCTCCCCCCCCCTTCTGAAAAGCCCAGCGCCAAAGTGAAAGACAGCCCCTCTTAGAGGCCTTTCCTGACGGAAGACCAAACGGGCTAGCGATCCAATGAAGACGAACAGGCAAGAGGTGGCCGTGGCTGGGAGGCTCTTCAGGTGGATGCCCGTCCCCGGAGCACCATGGCAGGGGGTGGGGGGGTGGGCGGCCAAGAGGTCTGGGCGTCCCTCCTCCCCGAGCCAGAGAAGGGCTGGCACAGGAGGAGGGGAGGACAGCGGTCACTCCGGTCACTCCGGCACAGCTGGCCAGGCAACCTCACCACTGCCTGCCTGCCTGCCTCCTCACAGGCCAGTCACGGTCCCAGACACAGGGCTAGAAGGAGCCTTTCAGATCCGCTCCCCCCATCTCTCCAGCCCCACGGGGCAAGCGCAGAGCAAATCCCAGTGGGACCACGGCGGGGGGGGGGGGGGAGGGAGCGGATCCAGGCTCAAAACCCCTTCCTTGTCAAAGCAGGGCTTGTTTTGCAGGCATTGTGGGAGAGCGGCAGAGGTCATGGACACTGCATGTGCTTGAAGGGAAGGACTCCCACGCACACGCGCGCGCACACACACACATCCCCGTGACACACCCACACACCCGGACACGGATTCTGGGCTTGCACCATCCCATCTCTTCCGGACCCAAAGCCAGCGCCTGGCACAGACGTGGCACCACACCTCCACCTGACAGGCGGGTTCTTGCAGGTGGGCAGCTCCCGGTTTTACACATGAGCTAATTAGGAAGCTCATTAGTTGTTAAGTAATTAGCATAACAAATCAACTCCAAGTGACAAGCCAGGCAAGGCAACTCAAGATTAAGAGGCAAAATTATTGGAGTGATTTCTTTTGGCAAGGCAAAGCATTTTTGAGAGGCTTGTGCACGGGCCTGGAGGCGGGGGGTGGGAGGAGGGAAAAGACCATACTCTCGGAGCCTCTGGGAAGGGTCTCCCTGGGGAGCCGGACAACCTGTGGAGGCGTGGAGGAGGGGACCTGGCGGGAAGGATCCGCCCCAGGGGCTTTGCTGAGGGAGTGGGCAGCGCACTGGGCACACGTTCGTGCTTTGTGGCCCCACAAGAAGAGCTGGCCTTCGAGAGCAGCCGCCCAAGAGGGGTGGGAAAGGGTCTCCTCCTCCTCCCATCGCACACCCTCCCATCGTCCCCCACACACGCACACACAGAGAGACACCCATGCTGCCCCGCCACTCGCTTGCCATGCCACAGCCCCCTCAGGACTCGGCCTGTGCCCCCTGCCTTGCCCCAGCCCAGCCGGGATCCACCGGCCCTTTCCAGATCCCTGGCACTGCCCCGTTTCCTTGGCACCACTTAGCTCAGTTTCCATCCATCACGGTTCACATCCTGCCCCTCCACTGGACCGCCTCGCCCATTAGCCGCTAACGGGCAGGCTCGTCAAACGTCCCCTTGGAAATCCAAGCCTACACGGCATCCCCCCATGCGCTTGATCGCTCCTGGCAGCTCCTCTCCTCAGAGGATTCCCAGCCGTTAGTTCATGGTGACAGTTTCCTCCTCCTCCTCCTCCTCCACTGGAAAGAGCCACTTCAGACCAGCGTGTTTTCCCCCCCACGCACGCACACACGCTCCATCCACGCCACACCACCACCACCCCGGCTGCCACTGCCACTGCCTTTGGCGGATCTGCTCCCTTGCAAGACACGGGTCTTCTCTGCATGCCAGCCTCACTCCGCCACGTCCCCTCTGCCAGGTCAGGGGACCAGTGCCCTCCTCCTTGCCCCACGTCTACCCACCTCGCACGTGGCCTACGCCCAGCAGCCCCCTTCTTCTGCTGCTCAATCGCCAGCCCCCCGGCTGAGGGAAGGCCCTGCGCTGGGCAGTGAGTGACCTTGCCACTGAGACCCGGCCGGCCCTCCTGCTCCGTCACACCCCCTTAGGTGTTGGCCGTGGGAGGCCATGCGTTCCTTGCCTTTTAAGAGGCCCCTGGAAGGAGCGCAAGCGCGCACCGTTCAGGCCGTGGCCTTTCCCGGCTCTGCTCTTGGACCCACAGGCTCAGATGGGGGCAGGGCGGGGACAAGGCCAAGATTCCAACACGTGGCAGCTGCCACGAGCCCCACAGCAGGACCACGCAAGGTGGCCCCGGCGCCCTCCTGCTGCCACGGGCTCCTGGGGTCACAGTCCTTAGGGTCAAAGACGGATCAGGGATCATGAGTGGCAGCCTTGGAGGGGCTGGGCTGGGCCTGATTCCTTTTTAAAGCCATGTTTCATCCACACACGAAAGAGGTGCCTCGTTTTTACCCATCCCGAACCTCATTTTCCCGGGGAGGGGGGCCTTCGGTCTCTGGGGTGGCCAGAGAAGCAAAAGGCCTCCTTCCGTTTCCCTCCCCCCACCTCCGCTGCTCTCCCCTTCCCTGGCATGACTTCCGATAAGACCAGGCTGCCCTTCCCCACCGGCTCAAACCCCCCCCCCCAAATGTCTTGGGCTTCCCTCCTCAGGGAAAGGGAAAGGGGCCTGCCTTTCCATCAGGCTTAGCACGGATTCCCTCTTCTGCAGCTCTGCTCCGGACAGACATTTCCATCAAGCTACCTAATACAACCCACTCGCCGAAAACAAGATTCCCTTCTTGGGGCTGGAACTGCCGGTGCAAAACGACTTCAACCGAGATGCATCATTAAGCGCAATGTTGGCTTCTGCCCTCACCGCCGGCCACCGCCACGCACGGGGAGTGCCTGGCTTGACTTTTCTCACACGGAGAGCCTCACGTCGCATTTTCCTGCCCAGTTTGGAGAGAGTTCCTTTGCAGTCCCTCACAGTCTGTTTTCTCTTCTCTCGATCCTAAAGAGCATGATGCTCCCAGCAAGCAAACTGGGCCAGGGGGCTGCTCACTCTTTTTTATGTGGGCTGACCGGCTGAAAAGCACTGGGGCCAAAGGAGATTCCGGGCGGGGGGGGGGCACTGTTAACAGCCTTCCTCTACAAAAACGGAAGGCTTATTCCTGCCCTCGGCTCCACCTCCCTTGAGCAGCTCCCGAGCTCTAAAAGGGCCACCCTTCTTAGGTCACCAGGCCCTGGGGGAGCAGAGTCCTCCACCTGAAGTCTGGAGGCATGCAGGAAGGGGAAGGAGGGGCGCCAGGGGTGTCTCAGGGGGAGGACAGCCACCCGCTCAGCCTCTCTTCTTAATCTGATCCCTATTTCTGCAACTCCATTCCTTTGGCTGCAGATGTCTCTAGGAACAGCTAAGCCAGCCGTTCCACCTCACTGGGGTCTTTCTGGCTTTTCTGCCCATCTCAGAACACAGGCCACTGTGCGCACCACAGCCTCGCTACCACCCCGGCCTCCTCTAAATTCATCCCCCAAAGCAGGGAGCCCCAAAGGGAGGGGCAGCCTGACACCCTGCCAGCATCTGTGACCCACCAGGAACAGAGAGCCTTGGCCTGGCCTCCCCCTCGTGACGACACAGGAAGGACAGCTTTGACTTTCTTCTCACTCTGAAACAATCCTCTCCATCGGGACATGGGGCAGGGACCCCCGCCGCCACCCCATCAAGCACACGGCCTTCCCAAGCTCTGCCTGGCCCTGGTGCCCTCTGTGATGCTCTCGTGCACGCCTGCTGGTCCCCTCCCCACCCCATACACGGTGCAGTCTGCTAGGGTCACGCGGGACCTGTGGAAGAGAGCCCCTTTGTTCATGACCCGCGCACCCACGCGCAGTGTTTCTGTGCAACCCAGAGCAAAGACACACACACACACACACAGAGACAGGTCTCAAAGAACAGGCGCAATTTAAATGAAAAACAGATTGTACCCAAGCGCCCCAAGGTGCAGTGGTTAACCTGAAGTACTGCAGTCAAGACTCTGCTCACGTCCTGAGTTCAATCCCAATGGATTCAGAGAGCCATCTCCAGGTTGACTCAGCCTTCTATCCTTCTGAGGTTAATAAACTGAGTAACCAGCTCACGGGAAGGGGGAGAGGGCATGTGTAGCCTAATTAAATTGTAAACTGCCCAGCAAGTGCTTTAAGTGCTGGAGGCAGTACATAAGCAGCACAGTTCTCTCTGCACAGTCAAGAGCAACCTAAGGCCACCATGGACCTCTCAGCACCCCAACATCGGCGCCCAGATTTTAGAACGGCTCCACCAGGACATCTTGGACCGTCCTGGGAGAGCAGAGGACTCTCCACCTAACGGGGGGAAGCCAATGCTGTGGACAAAGCACCCGCCGCGCACACAACAAGACCGCCCTGTCCCCGTTGGCTACCGGGCTGCCCTCTTTTGAAGGGAGTGTCGTTTCCAGGTAGTTTCTCGGGAGGCAACCCCAGGGCAACAGGCAGCTGCAGCCTGACCCAGAGGCGGTGGGCAGGCCCTCTCCCTCCACCAGGCGGGGCCCCAGCTGGGGGGGCCAGCCCCCGGTGGCAAAAGGTGCTCCAGGAAGCCCCGGTCCCTCCGACCCTCTGGCAGCAGTAAACACCCCCGGGGCTGCCAGGCTGGCCCTTCGGTGGGGTGGGATGGGGTGGGGGAAGGCACGCCATGGAGGAGGGGCTGTGTCCAACTCAACCGCTGCTGGAGGAAGCCAGGCTCACCCGCCCTTGCCCGTCTTGTCCAGATCAAGCCAGTGCCTTTGCCCTCATCCAGTCCCCATGCACAGCCCCAGGGATGGAACTGTGCGAGCCAGGAGGGTGGGGGGTGGGGGGGCACCCAAAGCCAGGCCTCTTCCTCCCCCTCCCCCTCCTCTCTCCTGGGATCTCCCCTGCCATCCCTGCCCTCTTGCTACTCTCTGTGAACGCTTCAAAAGTAAGCACAGCCTTTCAAGCCACTTCATCACTGCCACAACGAGCAATTCATGTGAGAGCCTTGTTCTGTGGATGTCTCTAAACGAAGGGAAGCCTCCCATGCAAAGCGAGACTCCAAACATCCAAGCAGGCAGCCGGTTGATCAGGCAGCTCCTCGAGCAAAGCTCTGACGTGTTTCCCTAAGTGAGGGGTCAGGCTTTGGGTTTGGAAGGCAGTCTTCCAAAAGACGGGGATGTCCGGTATCGGACCTGGAGCCCAGAAGGCTGGCAGAGAGCATTTGCGGGTAAGAACCAGAGGAGAGAGAAGCAACACGGGGGCCGTGGTACCTCCTCCAAGCCCGACCACCCATTTGGATGACCCTCCTCGAGGTGAGATGACTAAACATTCAGAGAGAGAGAGAGAGAGAGTCCTCATGGGAGCCTCCCCCAAACCCAGAATCCTCTGGAAGCCCAAATCACCTCCGAATGTAGGAGCCGACAGGTTCCCCTCTGCCAGAAAGGGGAAGACGTGCGAAGGAGATCAGCCGGGCAACCAGGGAGGAACACGGGCGATGGGAGGGAAGGGACCCCTCCTTTCTGGGATTCATTCTAATCAGGAAAGGGAAAGCTGGGGCCCCATATTTAACCTCCTTCGCAGCAAACTCCGCATTAAACCAAGGAATGCGTATCGTCGACTGACACATAGCCAACGTCTTGTTGAAAACCCGGAAGCCCAATCCACGAAAAAGCAAAACGTGCCGCCATAAATGGGGTCTCGGCTTTTTCTCCACTGTAAGCAAATATGGGAATGAGCCCCGTCCTGGGCCGAGGGCATCCCCGTTCCCGGGAAGTGAAAAGGCAAACCTCCCCACCATCTGGGCTGGCAGCCAAGGGGCTAAGACGTGAGCTCTTCTAAACCACATCCAGAGCTATGCTTACTTGACAGAATCGCGTCTGCATTGATGCTCTGGTTATTGAGCCCTGTTTTTCTACAAAAGCCTACCTGTAAGTAAGCATTTTGGATTCCACGCTTACATGCTCGGACGTGGGCGTGTCTTCCTCGCTAGCGTCACAGCCAGCCTTTCCTGTACCTCACCTCCCGTCGCCAAGGCTGTTTTTCTAAAGTAGAAGTGACGCACACTCTGGGATTTAAGAAAGCTGGTTTCAAATCCCTTCAGGGAATCCTGGCTGAAATCCTGTTGCTTAGCATAGCCAAGTTGCAACACCTCATCATATGGCCCACTAGATCCGTGGGGATGTGCCAAGTCACCTCCTCCATCACTGGCACCCATTTAATGCGCCTACTCGAGCTGCAGCTTACTACGCTAAGCAACAGGGTTTCAACCACTGGGTGAGATCCCACGGTCAGAAATACTGGCACAGCTGGGACTGCACACCTTGGACAGGAGTTCTCGTAACAGTGGGGACCCTAAAGAGAAAGCAACAAAAAATTCTGCCCCCCTGCCCAAAAAAAACACACATGGAAGGTACCTAAAAAACCCAGGTGACCTGCCTGAGCATCTGTTAGAGAGGAGCTGGAACTTAAAGGGGCCTTCTTGGGAAACGGGAAGAGAGCAAAGCCCCCATGGATGTGTATAAAGGAGGACGTCACGAGCCCTCGAGTTCAGAATAAGCTCAGGCTTATAAGAGAGGTCAGACATGACAAGAAGGGGTGCTTCGGCTTTGCCTGGAGCCAGAGAAGGAGGACGCCCGAGGGTCCCGCTACGAGGAGAGGGTGGCGAAAGGCTCCCGGGCGGCAGATGGAAGGCAGAAGAGCCGAGCCCCTCTCTGCCACGGTCTTCTCCGAGAAGGAAAACGGGGCCCAGCCTTGCGCAGTCACAAGGAACTTCCTCACACCAGCCATGCACACATGCGCGTGCGCGCACCCTGCTGCCCAGCTGCATACAAACAATATCGCCAATTATCCAGCTCCTTGTAAACTGATACAATTACCTGTAACGATTACTCTACAGATGGCCCTATAGGCATCTTAACAGGGATGAAGTGATCCATAGCCATCGATCACATGGAAACAAACACAAAGCAAACCCTGCCCTGATACGAGGAAGCTAGCCGGGCAATGCCAGGAGGGCAGGGGGGTGCAGGGGGAGTGCTTGCTGCTCCACCCCCCCCCCCCCCCCAGTCTCTGGACCAGGATTTTCAAGGATGGCTCCAAAGACCACGATGGCCAAGCTCCATCCCTTTCGGGAGGGGGGGCAGGGGGGGCTACGTGGAGTAGAGAGGAAGGCAAGCAAGGAAGGAGCCAAGAGAGAAGGCGCCCCCCCCTCCCTCCCTCCCTCCCTCCCTCCTCCTCAGTTCCTGGCCACTCAAGAAACCAATCAGCAGAAATTCAGGACAGACAAAAAGGAAGTGCTTGACGTACTTATTTCCAGCACAGCGCTTTTTGCAGCAAGAGGGGGCGGGTGAGAGGCCAGAGCTGGGCTGGCTTCAGCCAAGGATGTGGCGGGTCCACAGAGGAGGGAGAGGCGGCACATGCCCGCCCCCCCTGCACCAATCCTCCTCATGGGAGACCCCTGCCGGAGGAGGGGGGAAAGAGGAGGAGGAGGAGGAGGCCCCCTCCCCTCCCTCTGGGCTTTGCCAGGGTGCAAGCTGTGCTGGAAGGGCCACCCCCCAGCCCACCCCCAGCCCTCACCCAGAGCAGGAGGTGAAGGGTTTCCACCAAGTGGCTGAGATTTTGTTTTCCTGATCCTGTGGTGTCTTCCAAGAGGAAGCTCTCCCTCTCCCCACCCCCATGCGCACGTCTGTGTGCGTGTGCATGTGTGTGTCCCCACACTCCCTTGCCCACATCAGCGTCCAGCACACTGATAGATTTCTACAGATTCAAGACTTATTAGAAGCTCATTAGCAAAGTCAAATTAAAAAGAAGAAAATCAGCTGGATTGAGCTGAACCAAAAAAAGAACTTCCATCTTAATCACTTCCATTATCAAAACAGGCTCCCTGCCGGAGCTGGTAATTGCAAGCCGGCCATTTTAACAAGATTTGCATGTTATCAGGGCCGCTCTGACGAACGGTGGGGCCGGCCCTCCCCTGAGCACAGCCAGCCTGTCGGCAGAAAGGGGGTCGTGGGGCTCTCTCCTACGCCCTGGCCCAGCCCTCCTCCCCCAGTAACTCCAGGAGGGCCCCACCTGGGAGACCCCCGGCTCCCCCACAAGACTCTGTGCCAACCAAAGCAGGGTCCGGAAGCGCCACAAAGGCTGGGGGGCCCCAGCCGGCCCTTCTGGAGGGAAAGGGCCAGCCGAGAGCAAGCCCAGGAAGACAGCCTGGCAGAAGGACATCCCTTCCTCCTGTGCCAAGGGTCCCGTCCCCCCCCCCCCGGAAGGGCAGCTGCAGAGTCAGGTTCCTGGGGTGGGGGGGTGGGGGAGAGAGAGAGAAAGAGCTCCAGGGATGCAAGAGCAAAGCCCAAGGCAAGCAAGGCCCCACAGCCGGCCAGCCGAGGGGTCAGAGCGCCAGTCTGGGGGGGGGGGGTCAGCTGCCCTTCTCCCCCCTCCCACCCCCAAATAAGAGCCCCCAGCTGGAGCAAACCAGCCAACCCCAAGCCACCAACCCTTTCTTCCTCCCGCTGGCTCCGTCTTACACCCCCCCCACCCCCACATCAGTTCCTGTGCATGGAAAAAGAAAAGAGCAGCCCCACACCAGGGGGACAGAGAGAGAGAGAGAGAGACCCGGACAGCCTCTCCCCCTTCCACCCCCCACCCCACCCCAGCCCCCCGGCCATGGATCTCCCCTGTTTTGGCAGAGACCCAAACGGAGGTGGATTGGAAAGGACCTCCTTCCAAGGCCAGCTGCGCCCAAGGAGCAAGGAGAGGCTTTTGATGGCAACCCTAGACACCACCTTTAATCAGCCAATTTAACGGGTTCTCAGAAGTGGAAGGCGCAGCGCAGCGCCCAGCAGGGCTCTGGAGGCCACTTCAGCTCCTGCCAGGATTAAAGAGCCAGCCGAGACAGGACGGCTTCCCTTGATCCTGGCCCGGCAGGGCCTGGGGGGAAGAAGGCGGAGGTCCCTGGGCTCCACCGTTGGCCCCACAACGGCTGGACCGGGGGGCGGGGGGGGGCGGGGGGCAGCAGCCTCCTGGGCACACCCGGCAGGGGAACAGGGAACCTGGGCAGGCGGGCCCGTGCAAACACGCCTGCACGGACGCAGGCACACCCTCCTCGGGGGCTGATTTTCCCACTGCGGGCGCTCTGGCCTGCAGCCAACAGGGGTGGACAGCCCGGGGGTCAAAGCAGAGGAATTTGAACCAAGGGAGGGAGGGAGGGAGGGAGGGAGGAAGGGCCTCCCACCACCACCACCACCACCACCACCTCCTGAAGAAGAAAGAAAAAAGATCCTCGCAGCTTCTTCCTCCAGAGGAGCTCCTGAAAGCAAGCCTCCCTTCTGAGGTGCCACTGAGGCGCTCCTGTGGGTGCCCTCCCAGAGGGGCTTTTGCCCAGCCTGGTCTGGCCGGGACTGCCACCCTGACGTGCCACCCAGCATCCAGCTGCCCCCCCAGGACCAGCCCCCCCACCCTGAGCAGAGAAGAGCCGGTCAGGAACGGGGTGAACCAGCGAGGGGCCTTGTTTCCCTGGTGCCCCACCAGAGGAGCCTGGCGACAGCCAGAGGGGCACAGAGGGCCCCTTCCCCTCCCAACGCCTCTCATCCTCATGGAGGCAGCAGCCGAGCCCTACCGCCTGCTCCGTGAGCGAGCGAGCGAGCGAGCGTCCCTCCACACGCACACCCGCCTGCCACCGCCACCAAGGTCCCCCTCCAAGACCTCCTGCCAGGCCAACGGCAGAAGCGCCATCCTGTGACGGGTTGGGGGCCGCCCGTCACTGGGTTTCTTGCCCTGGTGTGGGGGGGGGGGGGGAGAGCTGGACAAGAGAGTCCCGGGGGGGGGGCCTTCCACGTCCAGCATCCTGTGAGTTCATGAAGGGGGTCCCACGGCCTCCCAAGCCACGGGGAGGCCAGCCTTCTCACGGGGGGGGCTCGCCAAGGGGCAGCTTCTCCCACGGCCGTTCGGCCCCCTCTTTCTTCTCCCCCCCCCTCATCAAGTGGCCCCTCCCAAAGGAAGCAGAAGGCCGGCCACCCGTCGGGGCTGCCGTCAAGACTGCACCCGCGCTTGAGCAGCCGCGGCAGATTAATGAAGTTGTTTGTCTTGTCAGCTTGTGTTACACTTTGGACCGGCTTGTTAGATAATCAGCGAAGGCATGACAGTTCGTTATCCCACAGGGAGCCCTGCCGGAGGAGAAGCCATTACTTCCCCCCCAGCCCCCCCCAGCCCCCCCCCCGTTCTCGGCCACCATGGCTGCCCCCCACACACACACACATACCCCCCAGGGAAAGCAGCCACTCAGCTGGCCAAAGACTCACAAAGGCTCTGGAGGGCCGTGTGGGGCCTCTCCCCCCCCCCACACACACACACACACACAAGCTGCATGGCTCACAGGGCAGCTGCCCCCCTCTCCCCCGTGCCCCTGGAGAGAGCGGAGGGGCAAACCACGGAGGATTCTCCAGACGGGGCTTTATACGAGCTGGCGCTTCCGCGGGCGGGTTTGCTGTTCCGGCAGCAAGGGAAATGGGGCTCAGGACCGTTCCAGGAGCCCCTTGGCACGGTGCAGTTCAATGAGCGCTTGAACTTACTACACGGGGGTGCCGGCCACCCTGGCAACCGAGAGCGGCAGATCCCCTTGGCAGAAGGGAGGTCTGCTCAAGTGCCACCCCCGCCGCCCCCCCAGGTCAGAACCAGAAAAGCATCCCCCCCCCCGCTTCCAGGATGGGTAGCCCCTGGCCCCTTCCCCCTGCCCCTCCCGGACGGCTCCGCCCGTTCCTTTCCCCGGTGATGCGGGCTAGGGTGGAGGTTGGCCGTCGCCACCCCGAGGGCCCCACGGCCCCCACCCTGCCCTCTTGCAGCCCAGCCTAGGCTGCCCCCACGGCGGCCTCTCCAAGCAGCCCCACCCGCCAGCCCCCTCCGTGCTGGACCATTCCTTGAGGAAGGCCAGAGAAGAGTCTGCCCCCGCCCCCGCCATGGCCCCACGGGACAGCCGGGCCCTTTTGACTCTGTCCCCCACCCGGCCCCTCACGTGAAAAGGGGGCACGGAGTCGGGCTGAGAAGGAGAAGACACCAGGAGGGGACAGACAGGCCCCGAAAAGCAGGTGAAGAAGGTCCGACTCCAACCGGCCCCTCACATCACAGCTGGGTGGTTGAGCCGTGGGAGCCCACCCGCCCAGCCGCCTCCTTCCCCATAGAGCGAGCCGCCCGCCCGCCTGTCACGAAGGCAGAGGGCCCGGCATCAAACCCACCCTCTCCCTCTCTCCTGCTCTGGGAGGAGGAAGAAGCAGCTCTCGGTGCCTCTCCTGGAGACAGGCCTCTGCCCTCTGCGCCCCCCCCCCCCCCCAGGCTGAGCCTCGGGTGGGTCTGGAGAGAGAACGGCAGGAGCTGAGCTCAGGCCAGGCATCCCAGGTCACGCCTGCAGGGAAGTGCCAGCTAAGCAGCCCTGGGCAGCGGCGGGGGGGGGGGGGAGGCACGCTTGGCTCTGATGCCAAGGGAAAGCTTTTTCCCCCCAGCCACCCTTAAGCCTTGAGATTCCAGGACACCTGAAACAGCCCCCCCCTCGACACACTCACTTTGGTTCCCGGTGCCCAGAAACCCCCCCCCCCCAGGAAGTGAGCAGCTGCTGCCCTGTGTCCATGCCCCCACGACCACCACCCCACGTCCCATCTGGGGTGCCCTGATTACCACGTCCCCTCTCCCACCACCCTGGCCCAGAAGTCTGCTTCAAGTTCGGTTCCTTCTTCTAGAGAGCGTGCACGTGCAAGCGCGCATGCACACACACAAAGAGCGGCAATCAAGAGGTCAGAGAGGAGAATCCAATGGCTCAGAGGACGGCAGAGAGCCAGTGGGAAGCCTCTCCCCCCACCCACGCCTGCAACCAGACTTGAGCGGACAGAGACGGCGCCTTCACCCTCCTTCTCAAGGCATCGTGGAACTACATACAGCCGGCCGCTCAGGACCCCCAGGGC
Source organism: Intellagama lesueurii (assembly GCA_037013535.1). NCBI lineage: Eukaryota > Metazoa > Chordata > Lepidosauria > Squamata > Agamidae > Intellagama > Intellagama lesueurii. The sequence continues at coordinate 295,682 of JBAJHW010000005.1, read as the reverse complement.
TCAGGAGGTCACTTAGAGGGAGACAGGGGGAGACACACACACACACACACACACACACACACAGAGGGCTAAAGGCCTTCTCCACCAGCAGAGATGGTCCCGAGGGCACTGAGACCAGAAGAAGTGCGTCCAGCATGGTGGCTTCCCTCAGCCCCACAGAAAGAAACAGCTGAGCTGACAGAGTGGGGTGGGTGGGAGGGTTCTCCAGGAGCGCCCCCCCCCCCGCAAGTCCAGAACAGCAGCCAGTCCAGAATTGGGAGGAATTGCCCAAGAAGCAAGAGGCCCTCAGAGGCACAGAGCCCTTCACCCTTGGGGGCAGCCCACCGAGACCCCAAGACTCCCCCACCCACCAGCTGCTTCACAAACTGCTTTTCTGCACAGGAAAAAACTCCCCACATACAACAACAGACACAAGGGAACACCACATAGCCAGCCCAAAGCATGTCGTTCACAATTACTCCTCGGTGCAATTCCATTTCAAGACCCAGATCAACACACCACCAACCAATCCAACAATATATATTAATACAGTTCAGCAGACAAAGCCAAACACTCAAGACAACATAAGAAATAGTGCAAAAACAGAACTTGTGGACTAAATTTTGGGAGCGGCGACGTCAAAGGAAAGGTGCAGTGAAACCATCAAATGCAACCTGAGAGGGCAAGCGTCCGACCCTCGAGTCATCCGACCCCATCAGAGAGTACTGCTTCTGATCTGAAACAGGCTCAAAGCTTCAAGACGTTAGAGCAATGGCTCCCAACTGTGGGCCCCCAGATGTTCTTGGACTATAACTCCCAGAAGCCTTCACTGCCAGCGAAAGTCCACCAGGGGGAAGGAGGGGAGGAGATAGAGTATGTAGTCCAAAAAGGCAAGAAGCTCTTGGGGGGGGGGGGGCAGGCCCAAGAGTCTCTCCTTGCAAAGTAGGAGTCCAAATATCTGAGCAAAGAGGTGGGGGGGGGGAGGAGAGAGAGGCACTTGCTCTCCTAGTAGACAAATCCACCCAATGCAAGCAGAGGAGGAAGACCTCCAGGGAGCTTGCTGGCCAACAACGGCCCAGTGCACATCTGCTTCACCCCTCTTCCTGGCCCCAGACCTTCACAAACGGCATGGCACAGATGCACACAGAGACATCTCTGCTGGCCAAGGAGAGGGGTCTGTCTGATCCCCTACAGCAGTGGTTCCCAATGGTTTATCTTGTGTCCCCAGATGTTCTTTGACTAAAACTCCCAGAAGTCTTCACCACTAGCTGTGCTGGACAGGATTTCTGGGAGTTGTAGTCCAAGAACATCTGGGGACCACTGCTCGAAGCAAAGGAGCTTTTCCTGTATGATCTGCTACGTGAACTAAGACATTCTAAAAGTGGGGGGGTGCCATGGACCACCATCTGCCCTGCAACACTAAAGCGGTCCTCTGCATTATGTGTCCTGCACTCTGGGATGATCAAGAACACATCTGGCCCTTCCTCTGTATGACGACCTTTCAAGTCTTCGAAAAGTGCTATCCTAATCTCCCTTTAGTCTTCTTTTCTCAAGGCTAAACAGGCCCAGTTATTTCCGTCTTTCCTCACAGGGCTTGGTTTCTAGTCCCCTGATCCTCCTGGTTGTCCTCCTCATCTGAACTGGCGGCAGTTTGCTGACATTCTTCTTAAAGTGTGGGGTCCAGAACTAGACACAGTACTTTAGATGAGGCCTAACGAGTGACAAATAGAGGCGAGTTAGTACTTCACACGATTTGGAGACTGTACTTCTGTTAATGCGTCCTAAAACAACTTTTCAGCTTGTGATCTACAACAATTCCAAGATCCTTCTCACTCGTAGTAATACTGAGCCAAGTATCCCCCATCTTGCAATTTTGCATTTGGGTTTTTTTCCCCCTTAGGTACAGAACTTCATACTTAGCCCTGTTAAATTTAATTGTTCTTCTCAGCCCAGTCTATCAAGTTCTTTTTGAGTTTTGTTTCTGCCTTCCCCTCAATTTTGTATCATCCACAAATTTGATAAGTATTCCCTGCACTCCCTCATCCAAGTTATTAATAAATGTGTTGACACCGGGCCCAGGACTGAGCCTTGGGGTACCCCACTTGTTACCTCCTCCCAATTGGAGAAGGAGCCATTAATCATCACCCTCTGAGTACAATTCTGTAGCCAACTGTGTATCCACCTGACAGTTGTTCTATCCAGCCCACACCTTTTTAGCTTGCTAATCAGAATACCATGGGGCTGTTTGTCAAAAGCTTTGCTGAAGTCAAGATATATTACATCTACAGCATTCCCACTGTCTGCCAGGGAGGTTACCCGATTAAAAAATGAGATTCGATTTGATTCGATTCCTCTGGCAGGATTTGTTCTTGACAAATCCATGTTGGCTTCTAATGATTCCTGCATTGTTTTCAAGGTGCTTGCAGACTGACTGCTCTATAATGTGCTCCTCCTTGTTGAACACAGGGACAATGTTAGCCCTCCTCCAATCCTCTGGCACTTCTCCATGATTTCAAGAAAATAACAGGCAGTGGTTCTGAGAGTTCTCCAGCCAGTTCCTTTGATGCTCTTGGATGCAGTTCATTGGGCGCTGGAGATCTGAACTCCTTCATAGCAATAAGGCATTCCTTGACTATTTCCCCAAGGAAACTTGATTGAATAGGGGCAGGTTCTCAATCATCCAAGGGTGCAGGATACACAACAATGAGTTAAAGTTACAGGAAACCAGATTTCAGCCAAATATCAGGAAAAACTCCTAACTGTTAAGAACAGTACGACAAGGGAACCGATGACCTTGGGAGGTGGTGAGCACTCCAATGCTGGAGGCATTCAAGAGAAACTTAGGCAACCACCTGGCAGATATCCTTTGATTTGGGTTCCTGCACTGAGCAGAGGGTTGGACTTGATGGCCTTATAGGCCCCTTCCAACTTAATGATTCTATGATTCTATTTTATTTATCAATCTCGAGCTGCAATTCTATCTCCTCCGTTTCGACTTCCCATTTGCCTGGAGGAGTACTGACTGTCTTTCGGGAAAATACTAAGCTGTAGTAGGAATTGAGCACTTCTGTCTTTTCTTTGTTGTCTGTTATCATTTTTCCATCCCCACTGAGTAGCTGAGTCACTGTTTCTTTTCTCTGGCTTTTGCTACGCATATATACCCGAAGAATGCCTTTTTTGTTGCTTTTAGCATCTCTGGCTAACCTCAGCTCATTCTCAGCTTTTGCCTTCCTAATGCAATCTCTGCAATTCTTTGGTACTTGTCTGTACTCTTCTTTGTGGCCTGCCTTTCTTTTTCCACTTCCTATATGCATCCCTTTTTTGTTGTCAAGTCCTCTCTGAGCTTTTTGTGAAGCTACATTGGCCTTTTTTGCTATCTTGTTAGAATTGTTTGAAGTTGTGCCTTTAGAATTTCCCTTTTTAGAAACTCCCACCTATCTTGGACTCCTTTTCCTGTGAGGATCTCCTGTCATGGTACCTTACCTATAATTGTTCTGAGTTTATGAAAATCAGTTTTCCTAAAATCCAGCATGCACAGTACACGAGGCAACACTCTGCTTTTGTTTCTTTTGAAATCAAGAACTCTAGTAGATCACTTTCCTCCAGAGTTCCCCTTGCTACACTTCTTCCAAGTCATCTCTCTTGGTTGGGATCAAGTCCAGGATAACTACTCGTCTCGTTTCTTCCTCCACTTTTTGTAGGAGAAAATTATCAGCCAGACAAGCCAAGAATTTCTTGGAAGAGCCATATTTGGCAGAATTTGTCTCCCAGTAGATACCAGAATAAGTGAAATCTCCCATTACTATTACATTGTGTCTCTTTGAAATTATTGTGATTTGTTTTTCAGACATTTCATCTGCATATTCTTGAATGGGTGGACGGTAGTAGACTCATGTTCCTTTTGTTTTTTGCCCCAATTATATTAATCCAGATCCTCTCGATGGGACAATGAAGCTCATATTCCTGTAGTTCTATCCAGGAACATGTGTTTTTGACATATACTGCCACTCCACCTCCCTTTCTATTCTTTCAGCTCTTTTTGAACAATTTATATCCTTCAATTGCTGTATTCCAGTCATGGGAATCATCCCACCAAGTTTCAATTATCCCTATCAAATTGTATTTAAACCCACCCCCACCCCTGAACTATGCTTTCCAGTTCATGTATAGACACCAGAGATTTTGTGATCTGCGGCCTGCTTTATTTCCTACATTTTTAAAAAAAGATGATTATTGGGTCCCATTAGAAGTGCTCGGTCTGTTCCTCTTATGGAGCCTAAGCTTTCATCTCTCTTGACCTCTGAGCTTGCGTCTCCCTCCACCTTCCAATTCAGTTTAAAGCCCTCCTGATGAAGTTCCTCATGTTGTGGTCAAACACTTTCTTCCCAGTCCGTGTGAGGTCTTCCTTGTTCTAAAGCAGGTTCAGTGAAATCCTTCCTCAAAGCCAATTAAAACGGAAGGAAATCTGAGCTGCTTACCAAACCAAGGAGCAGGAGACACCACAAACAAATGGGTCACATTCAGGACATGTGAGGAACATACCTCTTCAGCTGCTTCCCAAACAAGGCATGAGCATCCCCTTGGTGGAGGTCTTTTTGACTCCTCTAGACAGAGGGTTATTATTACCCACAGGGCATCACGCCAGACGGCAGGCCCGCTTCACAGCCCTTCTCTCCTTCATTCAGGCAGCAGACGTGGACCCCTCAGGGAAGGACGACTCCAGGACCGCCTGTGGCCCTTCCACGAGAGGAGCCAAAGGGACCGAAGCCCAGTTCAGAAGAAGGGCAGAGCAACACATGGGAGCAAGCCATACCTCGACACCCTTCAGGGAGGGCTTCAGAGACCACCGGCACTGCCTTCAGCGGGTGACCAGGCAGCTCCCTAAATAGTCCTGACTCGGACAGGGGAACGGCAGCCCGCAGAAATGTCCCACAACCCAGTGAGTGGGCAAGGTGCCAGTTCCACAGGAGCATTTGCTGGCGACAGGGCAAGCCACCCAAGACAGCCCAAACAGCACCCCTGGACAGCCCTTCGCAGATGCCATGCCGGCAGGGAAGGAAAGCTTCCGCACGGCCCACTGGGCCACGGAAGGAGCCTGCAAGTGGCTGCCACGGTGCTCAGCTGGCCGTGGCGGGAGGCGTCCTCTCTGTCCCTCAACTCCCTCGTGCTCCAACACGTCCTCTCAATACCCGTACCGCTGAAAGAGCACCAGGGGTACTCAGGCAGCCACTCCTCCAACCCACCACCGGGAGGTCTGCTTGTGACTTACAAGGTGTGCAAAGGATGTTTATTATTATGAGCCCTCAAGTCGCCTCTGACTCATGGCGACCTTACAGATGAGCCATCTCCAAAACGTCCTGCCCTCAACGGCCCTGCTCAGCTCCTGCAAACTCAAGCCTGTGGTTTCCTTTAGGGAGTCAGTCCATCTCCCGTTGGGTCTTCCTCTTTTCCTGCTGCCCTCCACCTTTCTTAGCATCATTGGTTTTTGTTTTTCTTTCCCCCCAGAGAATCCTGCCTTCTCTTGATGGGCCTAAAGTAGGACAGCCTCCGTTTCAACGTTTTTGCCTCCAGAGATAGTTCAGGTTTCCTCTTATTTCCCTTTCTGGCAGTCCCGGGGATCCACAAAGTTCTCCTCCAGCACCACATTTTAAACAATATTTTTTTTCCCTGTCCAGCTTTCACGCCCAGACATGGTGATCAGAAACACAGAGGTGTGGATGATCTTGTCTTGGTCTCCAGTGATATATCCTTATACTTGACAATCTTTTCTTGTTCCTTCATGGCTGTCCTTCTGAGTCTCCCGTCTTCTTACATCTGGGCCACAGTTTCCATTTGGACTGATGGCTGAACCAAGGTACACTAAATCTTCCACAATTCCAATTTCTTCCTTGGCAGTATTTATGCCATGTCATTTTTCTTGTAGTCCCGCTTTTGCCTTCTTCATGTTCATCTGCAGTCCTGCTTTGGCACTTTCTTCTTCATAGTAACGATTCAAATGAGGCTGTTGTACTTTGAACATATTGCTCAACTCACTGGAAAAGACAGGATGCTGAAGAAATTACTGCATTACTGCTCTGACTGGGTCTTTAGTGCTACTTGTGTTTACCATCTCTCAGAGTGGTATTTGTTTGTTCCTTTTAAATATTTGTATACTTCTTGTTTTAGCTTTCACATTGTCTTTTAATGATGTAAGCTGCCTCTTTACACTCACTGGTCTTAGATTTAAAAATTGTTTTTTAATGATGTAAACCACTGTTGTATACTCATTGGTTTCAGCTTTAAATATTGTCTTTCAAGGATGTAAGCCACCTCCCCAATCCTGCTCTTCCTTCCCCGGCGAAGCGACCAGCCGGACTCCTTCAAATGGAGAGGCCTTTTCAGCCGCTTGGGAGCCCCCACGATGGGGCGGGATTCAGAAAACCTGGCTTACAGGAAAAGAAACGGAAAAGGAAAAAACAGCGCTTCCCTTCAGAGGCTCCCAGAGCTCCCCAACCTTGGGTCACCCAGACGTTCTGGGACGACGACGATGACTCCCAGGAGCCTTCGCCACCCTTTGTCCTGGCCGGGGCTTCGGGGAGTTCTCGTCCAAGAACCTTTCAGGACCCCAAGGTGGGAAACAGATGGACCCGGATCCCCCGCAGGGCCATGGGGACACCTGGCTGGCCTCCAACCACCGTCTTGCCTCCCACACCCCCGCCTGACCCAGGGAGACCCTCGACTCTTGGCTGGGCAAGGCCCAAGAGGCCCTGGCGCGGCCTCCTCGGACCAGCCGTCTTGTCTAGCTTGGCACAAACCGGTTCAGGGTCGGCTCCATAGCACGCTGACACGGGCAGCACCACAGCAAGAGGGTGCCCTTGCCACACACACCCCAGAAAAAGGCCCATCCACCTGCCGCCGCACACACAATGGCCTGCCAGTTCCAGAGGACAGATTCTCTCTCTGTGTGTGTGTCTATCTAGCAGGTGCACTGATGGCGCCAGGTAGCCCATCTCCTTACACAGAAAGTGGCAGCACAGGCTTGCACACACATGGGTCCTTATGCATTTTCCTTTGTATGACAACGGCCTTTCTCCCAATGAGGGGACTCAAGGTGTAAGCCTGACACAAGCCCTTGGAAGGGGACAGAAGGGCGTGTGCACTCTCTCTCTCTCTCGCACGCGCACACACACACAGTGGGAACAGGGGGAGAGAAAGGGTGCCCCTTGTGCCAGTCAAGCCAGACAGCTATGTCTTCGGTGGCTGGGCAGGTAAAACCCCAACCTTCCCCCCATCCAGCCACATCTTGAAAGGTGAGGATTAAAACTTGGAGGGCAGGATTTAAGAGAGGGAGGAAGAAGTTACCCACAGGAGGTAACACAACAGAATGCGCCACCAACCAGCCTGAAGGAGGAAAGCATCTTGGGAGGGGGGGGGGTTGCTTCTCTGTCAAGCCTCTTACCTTTCTAACCCACAGGGGATTCACCTGCCCATGGGGGTGAGGGGAAGGAGGGCAGGACACAACATGGCAAGAGGAACGTGAACAAGCCCAAATGAAGGGGCCACCCTGCAAGAGCCACGGGATCCAGATGGGCCCTCAGTGACCTCTCTGGGCAAACCCTCCACAGAGCGAGCGCTCTCTCCTGCAACCCTTGGCATCGATGGGCATTTGGCATTTGAGGTCTCGTAGCTGAGGATGGAGTGGTGGAGGCACAACACACCGATGGGCCAAAGCGGAAGCAACCCCTCCTGCAACGAGTACCCCTGCTCACAAGGGTACCAGCATGGCCCCAATCCAAACAGATCCCAGGATCAGCCTGCATCGTGTCTCTCCTCTGCAGGAGGCACATCACCTGAGAGAACCAAGGCAGGGCGCTTAGACTTGGCCTTCTTGAGCTCGTTTGGCGCCACAGGTTGTCGTGGCGCCAAACCAGGGGACCCCCAACACGGCAGCAGCATCAAACAAAGCACGGGAAGGCATGAGGGGGATGATTCCCCCACGAAAGGGGACACAAGGCCTTCGGCTGTGGGAAACGAAGCCTCTTTCAACAGCGGGAGGCAACACAAGCGAAGCGCTCCAAGGCAGCAAAGGCACGGACGGAACCCCCCGGAAGCCAAGCAGCGAGGATGATTATGAGCAGTGGAGGCCCCACTTTGCCAATCCGGAGCGGGGGCCAAAGGCATGGGCTTGCTCCGCTGAGACTTTTCCAAAGTGCTGCAAACACAACAAGTTCACTTTTCAAAGGAGGCTGAAATTCCTGGCTGGCCCCGAACGTGCCCAGAGACATACCAACAAAAGCAAAAATCGTGTACAAACACAACAAAAAGTGTGAATCACCAGAGACAGAGGAGAGAAGAGAAGGGAGGGAAGGACCGACCGAATGACCGACTCACTCATGGGAAGGAGACCAAGCTGAGCAAGGCCTGGGAGGACCCACTGAAGGTTCCCAGCACTGCTGCAGCCGACAAAGAAGGCACCAGGAGATGGCAGGGAAGGCCCCGCCGGGAATAGGTGCAGCAAAGGCGTGTGACCACGACCAAGCATCTCCCTTGGATGCAGGCGGCTCTGAACCAGGCTCCAGCAGGACTGCCTTTTGCACAAACAAGGAGGAGGAGGAGGAGGAAGAAAGGACCCACTCCCAAGAGGTTGGCCCCGTTCCTCTGTTTCCGCCTGTACAGGAAAAGCAAAATGGAAACCAACACCTTTCAGATTCACAAGACTTCCTTCAGCCTGAGAACTCAACCCACTTCCTCAGATACACAGAACCCAACGTCTAGTCTGCAGGTTTGCATACACAGCACATGCCATTGGGAGAGGAGGGACTGGGTGAGGTGGAAGACCAGCAGGGGCCAAAGTGTTGAAAGCATCAACATGCTGAGCCCAGGTGGAGACATCGGATGCTCATGGCACAGGTCTGTCAGCCAACACAGGGAGGGGGCTGGCTGCATGAAGGCCAGGATTTAGCCAAGGGCAACCACTTTGGCCGTACTCAAGACAGGAGAGAAAAACAGCCTGTGGCAAAGGCCTTGTTCTCGTCTCTGCCGTCCCGTGGGGTCGTCGCTGTAAGTGTCCCTCTCTTGGTTGGGGGGGGGGTGTTTCTGTCTGAAGCAAGCACAGGCCTGACGGCGAAAGCCGAGGGAGCTCGTTTATTCTGGGTTCGAGGGAGCTCACGGAGTCCGCAGGGGAACACCCTCCTCCTGGTCTGCCCTCTAGGAGCTTCGTCCTGGGCACCCAGTTCTGCCCTGCTCGCTTGTCTTCCCACCTCACTAAGTGGGCACTGTAGCTCCAGAAAGACTGGCTGTAAATCCGTGCCGTTTGAATACCACCCCAGTGGATCTGAGCAGAGGCCCCTGCTTCAGGAAGCCTCGCTGGAGGCAACCCACTCTCCATGGCATTCTGGTAGGAAGCGGGAGGCCTGGAAGCCTGCTGACCTCCCGGCGGGGTTTCGGGGGGGGGGGGGCTGGCTCATTCCCTGGGCAGCTGCACGACACCCTCCAGAAAAGCCCCTTCCTTGTTTATGTTGAGATTTTGATGTGAATATGTATTAAATATACATGTTGTATAGTGAAAGTAAAATGGCTGGTTTTACCTGAGTGTGGATATCGAGGTCTGAGACTTAATGTTCTACAGCTGTGGTACATGATGAAACTTTGTGTAGCTGGAAAATGAAGTAATGTGTTTTCTGATTGGTCCCAGAACTGTACATAAGTCATGTGTAAAGGGGACATTTTATCTGCTGTAAGTCAGATCACTTTTTTCCTATCATGTCATGTTATGCTGCCAGAGGAATGTCTATTATCTCTGTATATATGTAAATAGACTAAGTTGATATTTTACTCTCTCAGTGTCATAGTGTCTATGCAAACTAATACTATCTCCTTACTCGGCTAATGTTCTGAGGATACCCGTTTAACCAAAATTCTCAACCGTTTACACTTGCCTGGGCTGAGCATGAGGGCAGAGGGGAAGCTGCGGGAGTTCTGGTGCAACTTGACCACCGACTCCTTCCCAGGTGTCCAGATGAGAAAGATGCTGCAGCAATGAAAGACGGGCTTTCAGGAGGCGCCCGCTCTGCCAGGTCAGCCGCGAACCAGGTTTACCTGCTGCTGTGACCCAGGGACGCCCACGGGGCGGCTGCGGATCTGGAGGCTCAACGCGGCCCAGGAACGCCCACCCAGCGCCACCTCCTCACCCGGCTATCCGGTCCTGCTGGGAGGAGTCCAGAGGGAGGGGGCCGGCAGAACCCAAAAAACCTCAAGCGCTCCTCTCCGGGGGCCCACCTGTTCCTCCAGGAAGGCTGCTTCCTTCTCATTCCCAGTTTTGAACACACAGTCCAGCGGGAAAGAGGCTCTCTCCTCAAGGGGCCACCGAGCCCCTCTCCTGTCAGCCCCACCCCAAAGGACAGCTGCGGCTCTAGCCGGCGCCGCACTCCGCAATGACTCTGATGAAGAAAGCGGGGAGGCCTTGCAAGGGGTCGCTCCCTGACCCTTTCAGGTGCCTTTGTGCTGGGGGGCACGCTCTCTCCCTCTCCTCAGACCCCTCCCAGAGACCCTCCAACGGATCCCTTCCCAGCACGGTCACCGCAACCGCATCAGACGACCATCCGACTCAGCAAGGGCAGGCAAAAGATTTCCCCCCCCCTTCCCCGCCGCTGCCGCCGAAAAAAGAGAGAAGGCACGGAGGGAGTCGGGCGAGAGCGTTATGCAAACAAATCACTTTTCCACTAGAGGAAGCATTGCCGCCTCTGGGGCTGAGGAAACAGGTTTCAAGAACGTGCGGCCTGGGAGCTCAGCTTCCTGGAAAGCAATTCTGCCTCTAATTAAAGATTGATGACGAAGCCACTCCAGAGCCTTCTCGCCCCACCTCGCGGCTCTGACCCCAAACACCCTGGTGCTCGGGAACAGGCAGAGGGAGTGCATTACGAGCACTTAGTCTTAGAGCTTCGCGGCGTGATGCTCCACCGCCACCGCCGCCGCGCCACGCTGCCGGCATCGGATCGGAGGCCCCACACGCAGCTCCCTTACAAGCAGCACAGGCAACGGCCTGCGATCCTTGTCACGGCCTCAGCGAAGGCGAAGCGGCGTTGACCGGCTCGGGGCCTGCCTGGCTCCTCCTTCATCTTTCAGGGCTCCAAAGGCTCCCCCCGCTGAGGCCGCTCCTACTCGGGGCAACTCCTCCAGGTCCAGGGCAGGCCAAGTAGACGGCCGACCAGCAACCGGCATCGGGCCCCGGCTAGCGGGGTCTGGAAGGACAGGAGCCACACCTGCCGCCGGTGGTCCGCTGCGGAGGAAGGTGTCCCCCCTGCTCCAGGGCAGCAGAGCAAAGGCGGGCCCCTCTCCGTCCCTCCCCCCAGCTGCTGCCCAGATGGGTGTGCCAGGGTCCCCCCCCCCCCCGGCCTCCCTCTCCCGCCCTCACCGGCCGGCCGGCTGCTTCTCTGTGTTGCTCTGGCTTCCTTCCCGCCTGGCCGTTCTCCCTTTCCAGAGGACCCCATCCTTTGGGGCTGACAAACGCTGAGCCTCTGCCTCCTGCCGGTGGGTTGCTCTTCCCACCCGCCCTTGGGGGCAGGAGGCAAGGCACAAGCACGTCTTGGGAAGAGCTAGATTTGACCCAAACTCCATCAAGCTCCTGCCGCGTGCGGCCACCCTGTCCCTGCCCAGCCGTCTGATTAGGAGACCAGGGGTGGGGGTGGGGGGTGGAAGCAGACGCCTCTTTACACAAAGTTTTCGGCCTTTGCCCTCGCCAGACCGCCTTGCCGCTCATCATCCTCTGCCAGGCCCATCGCTCCTTCTTCTCAGCTGGACAGCTGCAGGCAGAATGGGAGGTGAGGGGCCAGTCCCAGCTTGGCACGGAGGGAGCACGGCACAGCCAACCCCCCCCCAACTCTGTGGTGGGCATTGGGGCAAGGGGGCTGCAGTGGAGGCCAGCGGCTGCTGGCCTTGGCAGCCCCCAGCCCTTGGGATGTAGAGGAAGGGGCCCGGGGGTGGGAGGCATTGGCAGCTGCCACTTGAGGAGGAGCTGCGGATTACCCTTCCAGCCAGTTTCAAGACAGCCGCCAAGAGGCAGCCTCCTTCCCTCGGCAGAGCCGTCAGCTTCCCATTGGGGCAGGGGGGGCCCTGGCGCTGGTGACAGCCCCCTCCTTCCCAGCCCTCCCATGGGCCTGCTTGGGTGGAAGGCTCCATGGGGCACCTCGTGTGGGAGGGGGCTGCCTCCCCACCTCGGCCCGTGCAGCCAAGACTGCCTCTCGCCCTGTCTCTGAGGCCCCCCCACACACACACACACACACACTCGGCTGCGTCTCCCCAGCCTTCCCGTTTCAGGCTGCGTCCTCGCCTTGGCAGAGGCTTTTCATCGGTTATTCCGCCCAGTGTCAGAGACAATAACCAAGATGATGACTCAGATCAAGCCTAACGTTTGCCGCCAGACCAGGAAATGGGAAGCCTGGAGAGAAGGGTGTACGTGCAGACCCACCTACAAGGGCCAGCCCCCCCGACCCCTACCCCGGAGGGGACCCTTCGCCGGCTCTGGGACGGAGCCTTCCACCCGCAGGGCAGGTGGAAGAGCCCCCGCTTGGTTCCTGGATGGCCCCGGTTCCATTCCCAGCCCCACTGCCAGCCAGGCAGAGGCGGAAGGGAAAGGTCACGTTGCGTTGAGAAAGAGCCTGCAGGGTGAGGCAGCTCCCAGAGTTGCCAGGATGAGTCCCCTTGCACCAAGGCGTTCCCACCGCCCAGCAGCCCCTGAGGTGAGGAGGGAGGGAGGCCCTGATGAAGGCAGGCTGGCGGGAGGGGGGGGGAGTCAGGGGAGGGATCCCAGAGGCAGGGTGTCCTCTCCCCCCATGGGCCGGATCTTCCCCTCAGCCATGCCAGCCACCTGCCCAGGCTGTGCCTGAGAAAGTGCCACGTGGGCAAGGAAGGGGCACCAAAGAGGCAGAACTCACTTGGGGGGGGTGGGGGTGGGGACACTGGCAAAGTGGCGAAAGGCGGCGGGACTCAATGGCCCAGGAGTGTGCCCCGTGTGTCCACGTCCCTCTCGCAAGATCCCAGGAGCCTCGGGAGCATCCGTTTGCCTCCATGGGGGACAGGGACCTTCAGAGGCTTCGGAGCAGCCCTACTGATGCCGCCGTCAGAGGGAGGCCCGGGAGGGGGGCTGGCCCCAACCTGCCTCTTCCGCCAGCCACAGACGGGGCAGCACCGCCACGGCCGAAACAAGGCGGCCACCCGACACCTGGCCGCCGTGCTTGCTCTTGTCAGCTGCCCCGGTACCCCCGGCGCCCTCACCGCCGTCCCGTTTTCAGGAGGACTCGGGGACATACCGACACACACTCCCCAGACCCCCTTCCTCCATGCATCTCAGGGCAAAGGGCCCCGTGTGCGGCTCCCTGCTGTGGCGTCTATTTCTAAACGCCATAAAGCGCCCGCCCTCTCATGCCAGACTTGGAAGCCGCCGGCCGTCGTTTTCCTGAGCAGGGCAGGGGCTGCAATGTCTGTCTCTCCCCCCACGCCAAGGCTCCCTCTCCTGGGGCGATGAGCCTTTTGGGGTGCCCACTGCAGGAAGCCCATCCACTCAGTGCAACAGAGCAATCCTTCCCAAAACCACTGTCCTGGGGAGTGCCCCCAATCGGAGGGGGGCTCAGGCTGCTCCAACCAGCAATGGGGGGCCACTCACCCCAGCAGCACCCCAACCCAGAGGGTGGTCTACCCCCTTCCTTTGAGGCAGGCTGTCGGCCCCTGCCCTCTCTCCCTGAAGTGGGCTGGAGCTGCTGCATTAAAGACATCAGTTCCCTCTACTCCACATTTCGGGGTGGGTGGCGGCCCGTTAAGGCTTGGCTAATGCTTTGCCTCCCAGCTTTTAAAAGAGCTAGCCGGCAAGCAAACAAGCAGTAAGGCAGGGAAGGGTGCACCACACAAGAACCGTGTCTTAATAGGAGCTAATACTGAGAAAAGAAGCTCAGCTTCTTAAACCTTTCAAATCTAATCCAAGTAGGATTAAAACACAGAATGTAACGTCTCCCAGAGGGGAGGGGGAAGGACGAGGAGGCTGACGTCAAGATCCACACCAGTGCCGTTTCTAAATTTGGGGTGGGTGCTGTGGGACCAGAGGCATGCTACGCCAGACAGCCACGACTTCGCCATTAAAAAAACAGCCATGTCTTCACGGAGCCCAGGTCACGGAAAGCAAATCCCACAAAACTGACCCACACTCTCTGCATGCATGAAAGCAGCCCCCCCCCCCCGGACTCCGACTCCTCTTTGTTGATTAGCAACCTTTCTCACCACCTTGCTGTTCAATATCCAAAACAGCAAACATCAGGAATACAAATATACACGGACACATGACAGAAATGAGCAGACCAAACCTCAACCGTTCTGGATAAAATTTGCCTCCCAGTTTAGAAGCGTCCCACCCACAGGGGCTTCCCTTTCTAGGACCCCCGGCGGCAGTGGCTGAGATCCGGCAGAATGGCTTTCCCAAAGAGACCCAACCCAAGGGGAGTTTTTGTAGCAGCTCTCTGTGTTTCTCTTACAGCATATTTTTCTTTTATTGTTGATATTTTTGCGTTGATGCTTAAATCACGTTTAGTACTGCTCAGGTGGAAGGGGAAAACAACCACCCTAACTATGTGAGACAGACAAAAATGCTAACGACCAGAAAAAGGGAAGGAAGAAGCCCAGATTCGTGACCCAGTTCAGCATCCCTAACTTCTAGGCACGTGCACAACAGCGCCAGCATCCTGTGCAAAGCAGAGGCAGCTCAGAAGATCACAATCCCCCTCAGGCCGTGCCCGTGGGGCTGAACGCACGGCTTTCCCACAGCAGTTAAGCTTGCCAAGGCGAGGCAGAGCAAACGCGCACACACACACCCGCCCCCCGTTTCCTAAGGCACAGCCATCTGAGCGAAGACGAAAGAGAGCAAAGAGAAAAGATGGGAGCCCAGAGGGGCCCTCCCCGGCGCTTCCGCCTGCGGTGCCCGGCGGATTCGGAAGACCCCAAGAGACTTCCTCAAAGTCAAGCAGCAGAGCCAGACGGACACCGGAAACATTTTCTCACACTCCTATGAACAACAACAGCACCAGGACCGCTATGCAAAAATGCTGGGGGAGGGGAGAGAGTTGTGGACAATCCCCCCCCCCCAGAAGACGAGCCTGCACAGAGGAGCCAAAGGAAGCCAAGACACACCTACGCGTTTCAGGGACCAGTCCTGGCCAGGCCTTTCCCCTGTTCGAGTCAGGACTCTGCTCCCCTAAGGCCAAAGGCCACCAAGGATGGACCACCACAGCACAAGAGGAAGGCGCACAGGAAGGACGTCCACCATTCCCTTTGGCCTAAGGGGCTGCCAGCTTCTTCACCAGCGGGTCTACAGGAAGCCACTCTGAGCTCCTCCAAGGGAGAAGGGTCTCAAAACACGAAATTTGGGCCAGTCCAGGAAGCGACGCCAACAACGTTCCCTGCACCCCTGCTCTGTCTTTCCAGTACGTCAAACCAAAGGCCACCGACAGGGTCTGGCACTCACACAAGGGCCACCCGAGGCCACGGAAGCCGCAGTGGGAAAGGCAGGGCCATCTCAGGAACCGGACCAGCTGCCCAGCCAGGCCTCCCACACAGCCCCCACCCTGCCCCCCCCAGGACCCCAGGAGCTCCCCAACCCATCCTCCTACCAGAGGGGGGCCCCCACCTGCATGTGTCTTACCTGGGTCCCTTCTCCTTCCAGTCGTGGGGGGCGGATGCTGGAGAGGTGGACCGTCTTGCAGTCTCCTGAGTTGAGTTTCACCACGATGGCATCGGCATTCAACACCTGCATCACCTGGAAGGAGAAAAGGCGGGTGAGCCTGTGCCACTTCCGCCCGGCCTCTGCTGCCGCTGCTACGGCAGCTTGTGCAATTCCTGAGCACCAGCCTGGCCCCCGCCATCCGAACACAGGCCACTTCACACACACACACCCAGAGATTAGGGTCAGGTTTTTTCACGTGGCCCCTGCCCTTCTGCTTGTCCAGGAGCAACAGCCCGAGCAACACCTCACAGCTAGGCTGCTCCCAGGGACCCACCTGGCCAAGCTTCCTTCCGGGCTTCCTCACGACCACTCTGCAGGGGGCGGAAGGGGCGACAGTCACACACACACACACACACACACACACACACACACACACACCACCTGCTGTGCCACAGCCTGCAGAGGCTTCTTTAGGGACAACTCCGTCTGGCCATTACATGCTTCCTCTGCTGTGGACCTGCCACCCAACACGTGCGTGGCTGGGATGGCCACACAAGAGTTTACGAGCTCTTGTGTGGCCATCCCACCCACCCACCCACCCACCCAAGAGAGGACGAGCGCTGCCTTATTCCCTTCGCAGTTAAAACCATCTCCTGGAACAGTGTGCGGGGGGGGGGGGGGCAGCTGCCTAAAGGGTTCAGCCCCACAGCAGCGCCTTCTTCAGCTTGGCAGGAAGCGACAGAGCCCCACTTGCAAGGCTGAATTGGGGAAACAGGATTTCAATTAGAAGCCATGCATTACTTTAGATTTCAACTTGATATTGTCAATTTCAAAGCAGGCTCTTAATGTTCTTTTCTTCTACACTTGTTATCGCGCCATTTTAAATGCCTATGAAATTATTCCAAAAAGCCCTCAGAACGACTTTGTTTTACAGTAAATTACTACAGTAAATTAGTGCTTCAAAGCTCCCTGTTCAAAGCACAGGCAGCAACTACTCTGTTCCACAGTGCACATGCGGGGGGGGGGGGGGGAGAAGGTGAAAGCAACCTGAGCAGTCAGGAAGGGCGGGGGCCCATGGGGGCACCCGCAGGGCCTCTCCTTCTGGCACCTAACTTCTCCCCCCCCCACACACACACCCCTCCAAGGGCTCCCAGGAGAAAAGGCAGCCCCTACAAAGCCTGTCCTGCAGCAGTCCAGAAGCAGCCCCCCCCCCCGGCTGCCAGCAGCCCCCAAGCCTTGCCCTGCTCCCAAAGAGGCCTGTGAGGGCCCCCCCCCCATCCCACTAAACCAGGGCTGGAGTCCAGGCACAGGTCTGCTCTGTGACATCAAGGGCGAAGGAAAGGCCTCTTCCCCCCCCCCCCTCCAGCACCATCATGCCCCCGCTGTTAGTGCAGCCACTGCACCGGTGGCTCCACAACACTTCTGCTCCTTCTTGGCTTGAAGTGAGACGGCGGCCGCGACGGGGCTGCTCTGAAGCTGCTTTTCTGTTTAGACATTCTGTGCACTGCCTCCCTCCTCTTTGATGCACACTTTAATGAAGCCGAGGGGTTTGCGGCGAGTCAGAGAAGCTGAGCACAATGCCATCAGGAGGCCAGACTCTGGTGTGAGTCTATAGACTTCTGGAAGGTCACTCAAGGCAGGGAAGGTCAAAGCTAAACCACCAGACAAAGAGGGACCCACCCTCATCAGGATGAACAGCCACATCAGGAGAAGAAAATGGAGAGGTTCAAGTGGGGAAGGGGCCAGAGGAACCCTTAAAGGGCAGCTGCTGGAATCACAGAACCAGGGGATGATGGAGCTGGAAGGGGGCCTAGAAGGCCATCGAGTCCAACCCCCCTGCTCAGTGCAGGAATCCAAACCAAAGGAGATCAGCAAGGTGGTTGTCTAAATTCCTCTCGAATGCTTCCAACATCCAGCTGGAGCACTCGCCACCTCCTGAGGTCATGGGTTCCGTTATCATACTGCTGTTAGGAAGTTTTTCCTGATATCCAACCAAAACCTGGCTTTCGGTACCTTGAGCCCTTTGTTGCGTGTCCTGTACTCTGGGATGATGGAGAACAGATCCTGCCCCTCCTCTGTAGGACAGCCTTTCAAGTCTTTGAAAAGGGCTATCCTATCTCCTCTCGGTCTCCTTTTCTCAAGGCTAAACCTGCCCAGTTCTTTCAGTCTTGGTTTCCTTGGCTTCCTTCCCCCTGATCATCCTTGCTGCCCTCCTCTGATCTTGTTCCCGTTTGTCAGCATCCTTCTTAAAGCACAGTGTCCAGAACTGGACACATTATCGCAGATGAGGCTAAACCAGTACTGAATAGAGGGGGATGAGTACCTGATGGGAGTTGGAGACTCTGTCAATGCAGTCTAAAATCGCAGGTCTACGAATGGGCAGGAGAACTCTTCCCTTCTTCTAGATGTTAAGAAAGCAGCTGACTGGCTAGAGTGTACCTTCACATCATCTGTTTTTGGAAATGAGTTGACGGTCCCAGGGAACCACAGGCCTTCCTGAATTAATACGAGGTGAGTAAACAAAGTAGCCTCACTGTTCACCATAACAAGAATTCTACACAAACCTAACATAAATATTCCTGAACACAAAACAGAGGTTCTATTTAAGAAAATCTTAGGCAACTTAACACCGAAGTCCCTCCTAACCCTTCGCGTTGCCTACGAAACCTTGAGAAGGCCTGCCGTCCCAGATCTCACCGACACTGCTGTTCTGTGCTATCCCCTCACTTCCGCGTCAGCAAAGAACGACAAGGACTGCTCCCCCAGGTCATCAGATCATCAGCATCGGCAGTTAAGGCAGGGAATTTACAAGGAAGAATGTTGTGAGGAAAGAGTTTTCATCAAATGTGGCTGTCATGGGTCAGCGTAGCAGACCAGTTTGGCCTCACAATGAAAGAACGCACCGCCAAGCACCACAATCCCCGAGACACCAAAGGTAATGACCATGCCAGGCCATGTGGGCTCTCCACCAATGAATCAGAGAGGCTGAAAGATCAGACACTCCTGAAATGAAGAAGAGGCCCAGAGGAGAGCAACTGCAGGCTAGAGAAGAGGGTACCAAGGAGTAGCAGGGAACCACTCCTGGAGGACTCGCACCGGGGCCCCTAGCCTGACCCAGGAGAGATGGGGGCCTGGCCTGTGATGTGCAGAGGCTGAATAAAGGCTAGATGGAAGAGTGCAGCTCTTGGCTCCCGCATGCTCATGTCCTTTAGGAGCCTCGTGGCACAGTGGTTCAACTGCAGTACTGCAGCCAAGACTCTGCTCATGGCCCGAGTTCAATCCCAGGTAGCCAGCTCGTGGTTCACTCAACCTTCCATCCTTCCAAGGTTGGTAAACTGAGTACCCAGCTCACTGGGGGTGGGGGCAATGTGTAGCCTGCATACTTAAGTTGTGAACCGCTCAGAGAGTGCTTTAAGCGTGATGTGGCAGTATATAAGCAGCATGTATTGCTTTGCTTGGTACGAGATGACATCTCATGACAGCGGACCAATTCACTTCTTCTAGAGGAAAACCAAGGATGCCGTTCTCATCATGAAAACAGAACACGGCCGGGGCAAAGGCAGGGGCAGGGGATGTCTCGGACGACGGCTTTTCAGTCTCTCCTGACTGGCCCTGCCAGAGGAAACCTCCTGCACGTGACACTCAAACCAAAGGCTCCTCAGATCCTGCTCAAGGGCCTTTGGTGCTTTTAATGGGCACAGTAACGATGGCGGCACCCTGGAGAGGAAAGAAATCAGCCTGCAGCCAGCGGGCCCCACCACCACCACCACCACCACCACCACCACCAGCAGCTCCCCCTCCTCCTCCCCCTCCTCCTCCTCAGCACCTGGAGGAGAGGTGAGCGTTCTGTGGCTTCCCCGAGGAGGGTGGCCCACCATCATCCACAATGAGTGGCTAGCCTGCCCAGGTGGGATGGGGATGGGAGACCTTCTGAGAGAGGTCCCCGAGGGTGGAAGGCAGACAGAGCAACCCCACTCGCTCACCTCTTACAGGCAAGAGGAGGCAGCCAAAAAACTGGGAAGGTCTACCAGACCTTGGGCCCGTGGCCATTGGAGGCCCTGGCTGTGGGCCTCCCTCAAAGGGGTTTATGTCACCTCACACACTGCCAAGCAGAGCCACAGAGAGTGGCTTTGAGTGGTAAGGCCCTGCTCGGCTGAGGTGCCGCTCCTGTGGTTCTGAGTCCATAAGAGCCTTCCTCCTCCTCCTCCTCCTCCCTCCCTCCCTCCCTCTCTTCCTCCCTCCCTGGGGGTTCTGCACATGGATAGAGGCCAACTCAAACCTTAAGTGAAATAAGCCGTCAGCCTCCCAGCCCGATCAGTTTCTTTTCACTTTTCACTTATGTGGAAGATTTAATGCCCCATTGGGAGAATGGGGCCCACTTGACCCACGTTCACCCTTTCAAGGACAGGAGCAAAGGGGCCGGTTACCCCAAAGAGGGGGCAAGGGGGCAGGGCAGCAGCGGGAGGATGAAGGAGACTGCCTGCCTCCTGCCCCGAAGGCCTGGCCTCCCACTCTGGCGCCAGAAACACCACCAGGCCCATCGCAGCCCCAGGGGGGCCAAAGAAGCCCCCTTCCTGTTCTTCTCCGCTGGGAAGAACGGAGCGGTCAGCCGGAACCTGCCTGTGCCACACGCCGCTCACCACCCACCAAGAACCGAGGAGAAGCCAGAGGCCCAGCCCGGCCCACGGCCCACTGCCCACGGCCGCTGCCCACCCCCCTCCCCAGCTCAGCCATCATCAGGCGAGACGAGTGGGGTCCAACCCGGTCCACCTCTCCCCCCCCCCCCCCCGCCCTGCCCGCCAGCAAAGGCAGAAGCGGCGGCTTCTCTCTCCCCGGAGAGCATCTCCAAGATGGATGCATGCTGATCAAGTTCCTTCCGCCACCATGACAGCAGCCGACATTCACTGGCGCTTAAAAGCACTCAGCCATTTGTCCTGCTTTTCCTTGTCACTCGCTATTGGCACAGAGACGGAGAGGGACCGAAAGCTGACAAGCCGCAAAGGCAGGGGCTGCCCGGGAGCTTCCTCCCCCAATGTCGTCCTCCGCTCTGGCTCCCGGGCCGCTCACTTGCTCGCTCGCTCGCTCGTCAGCCAGCCTGCCTGCCTGCCTGCCTGGGGCAGGTGCTTGCGAGGGGAAGCCAAAGCCACACATATAACACACACGCACACCCTCACAGGGCATCTTCCAAATGGGAGCCCCAGAGCCACCCCGGAGCAGGGCTTTGGAGCAGCCTCCGCCAGCAAAGGCCCCGCGTCCAAAGAGGTGAACCAGCCACTGGCTCTCCGCAGGCACACACCACCCGGGAGCGGCTTCCCACCCTCCGCACGTCCAGCAGACGGTCAGAGCTGCCGCTTGTGCACCAAGAGGGGGGCTCCTCTGGACCCCAGCAGACCCACACACCCCCTCTGTGGCAAACAGGCTCCCCACCGTCACTCCTTCCAGCACCAAGAGGGGAACCGGTCTCGCAGGAGAAGGAAGGGGCCCCCCTTTGCAGGGCTGACACACACACACACACACACACACACACACACACAAGCCCACCCAGGTTTGAGCAGCCAGAGCCCTGGAGGCACTGGGCAGGAGACAGTCCAGCGAAGGAAGGCCACCCTGTCCCCCCACTGCCCTCATCCCTGACGGGCAGAGGGCCTGGCCAAAGGGCTGTCGAGGAGGGGGGGCGTCCGCCCGCACTCCAGGGAGCCGACGGTAGGATAAGTGCCGCCGCCTCAGCAGAAACAGCAAAGGGGCGGAAGCTGCTAGAGGCAACCAAGGTCCCGGCAAGCGTTCAACGGTTGAAGCTCACCTGCAGCCGAGCTAACCGGAGGAGACAGGGGCAACCTCGCCAAGACGGCTGGCTCAGCAAAGAGCCCAGGTCTCCGGCTTCTGCCACTATGACTCCCCCCCCCCCCACGACACACAGCTTGTGCCTCTGCCTCCTGGCTCAGGGGCATCCATGCCCAGGCCTGGGAACTCCTGGCACAGTCCTCCTTCCCTCCCTCCCTCCCCACACCCAGCTCAATAAGGAGCATGCCGGAGACGGCCACCTTTCCTGAGGAAGCAGGAAGGGGGTGAGCGAGGAGGCCAGCCCTCCCCCACCCACCCCCCAAACACCCCCCAGCCCAGCAGCTTGCTCTGGCCAAGGGTTGCAAAGAGCAGCAGCAGCAGGAGACGGGGGGAGGGCTCAGGGCAGGGCTCACTCAGGGCAGAAGGACCACCTTCCACGCTCTTCCCACGCCAGGGGCCACTTTGCACAGCGGCAGGGCTCTTAACCTACTTCAGATTCAGGCTAATGCTTGATTATCGGAGGCCTTCCCGCTGGCCCTCAAGTCCCACCAGAAAAAGCAGCCAAGGGTCAGACTCTGCCCTCCTTGAACAGGTGGGTGGCCCGACCTTCGGCATCATCTTGCGCCATCGTGCCCAACCCGCTCCCAAAAAAGCAAGGACAGTCTTCAGGCAACTCAGCAATCCCCAACAACTCTCCCCCCCCCCTCCCGGTTCTAAATAGTTTCACACACACGTTTCTGCCACTGGGTCGGCATCTCCCGAGTGTGCCACCCGGCCCTGGACATGGGCAGCCACTCCCAAAGTCAGCTGGTGCAGCAACATCCTGGAGGCGGCCTTTGTCCACCACGCTGGGAGTGGGGCAGGCAGCGCCGCCATGGCCGCAGAAAGGGGCCCCAAGGCACACACACCCCCCAGCACCCCTCCTGTCCGGCCTCCACTACCATGCTGCGTTCCCACCCCCCACGAGGGCAAAAACACAGAGTGGCCTCCTGGGCTTCCAGAGACAGGTCGAGAGGCTCAGCCGTCGGCTTCCAGAGGAGAGCTCTTCCTGAGGAACCCAGAAGCTGGCCAGAAGATTTGTCTTCAAACCCCCAACCCACCCCCTCCACCAAGACTGCCTTCCCTGGAAGAACAGGATTTGCACCGGGAATGGGGGGGGGGGGGGGGGGACGGCGCAGAGATCCATCTCCCTGGCCCTGTCAGGCAAGGCAAGGGCACCATCTAGTGGTCACTGTCAAAGCCTGGTTTCTGGCCAAGAGTGGCCGTGGCAGCCCAGAAATCCCTCCGCATGGCTCTCTGCAGCAGCATCCTGAGCAGAACATGCAAGGGCCCCTGCCAAGCAAAGCAAAGTCCCAGTGGTTCCTGCCCGCCCCCCCCCCCCCCGGTCCAGCTCAGTGCCAAGAACTGTTGTTGGATCAGGACTTGGGGTTGCTGGTCAACCGGCGTCTTTATTTCAAAGTCATGACCTCACCCCACCCCCCGGGCCCTGCATGAGCAGCCTTCGGCCGCTGGTCCATAAAAGAAGGGGGAGCCACGAAATCACAGGGTCGCCTCAACCTAGAAGCGACTGGACAGCCCACAAGACAAGCCAGCCCCCCCCCCCCCCGCTTCCCAAAGGAGCAGCCCAAAGCCCTGCAGCCTGAATGACAACCGTCCTCCTCCTGCTAGCCTGACCTTCCTGGAGGCTGAGGGGTTTGCAGTTTTTATTGTTCAACATTTTGATGGCAGCTGAGAATCTCTCTCTCACACACACACACACGCACACAACATACCTTCTGAGACAGTTGTGGCTTCCACACCAGGCCGAGGGTGCCCTCTTTTCCCCTTTCCGAGGAGTGGGCCGTGTGCAGGGAAGCCTCCCCTGTGAGGCAGGCCAAAGGGAGGCCTGCTCAGGGCAGGCAGGGCCAAGGGGTCCAGGTAAACCATCCCTCTCCAGTGAACCGCTGGGCAGAGGCCAGGGCACCCCCTGCTGGCCAGGCAAGGGTAGGAAACAGAGGGGGTGGGGGTCCTCCTGTCCCCTGGGGTGACCTGTGGCACCCTGAGCTGTCGGCCCGACGGCTCTCTTTGTTCCAACCCTGCTGCCAGGGAACCCTCTTGCCCGCCTCTCCTCCACTGGGCTCAGGCATGCCAGCCCAAGGGCTGCAAAACAGAAAGTGGCTGACGAGCATTGACCACTGCGAGCACGGGGGGGGGGGGGGGAGGCCCCCACCGGGCAGACCAGACCAGCCCTCCCTGGGGTGCCAACAGACGAGAATGGCAGGCACCCCCCACCCCAGCACTGCCCACAGACTCCCCACCTCTCCCCCCACCCCCACCCCACTGACCTTGGCGACAAACTGCTTGTCCTTCTGGTCCAGGTTGGCAGTGGGGGCCACATAGTCCCTCCAGATGCGCAGCTTGCGTTCTTTGGCATACCTGTCATGCGGCCGGGAGAGGAGGCGGGGGAGGTCAGCGACTGCCTGCCAGGCTCTGCTCCCCCACAAGGCCTCCCCCACCAGGAGGGGGGACTCCCCACCCACCACCCCACGGCCAGCCCTGGGGCCTCATTCGAGGGCTCCCCAGCGTTGGCACCAAGGAAGCCCCCGGCCCAGTGGCACCCAGACAGGGATACCCCTCTGGCTTTAGAGGCAACGCTGGTCAGAGGGTCCCGCACGGAGCAACCCTCCCACCTGGGTTGGCAAAGACTGCAGCAGAGACAGAAGCCCTTCTGAAAATCCCCCCCCCCTTAAAAAAAATAAACATCATGAACAGCTCCCCGTTAAGCAAAGCAAGCAGGTGGCCAGGAGGCCCAAGGCGGTACGGGGGACCCTAGAGGACGCCCCCACCCACAGGGCCTGCCCAAGGGAAGGGAGGGGCTGGCGCAGGGGGGCCAACCACCTTTCAGCAGCGCGCAACTTCTCGGCTCCTCGGGTGTAGACGGCAATGGACCAGTCCACGCAGCGGGCAAAGCCTTCCTTCAGAAGCAGCTCTGTGATGTTTCCATTCTGAAACCAAGCCGGGGGGGGTGGGGGGAGGAAGAGGAAAAATAAAATGGCTCCGGCTCCAGCCAACCCCACCTTCTGCCTGGGGACCCACACGGCCCACCACCCCCAGGGCCCCCTCTGCCCCTCGGCGGGCACAGAGAACACCATGTGCTCAGCGGTCAGTCCGGCCAGGCGGCCAGAGAGCCGGGCTCCCGCAGGCATTCCTCCTGCACACCCTCGGACCGTTTGGGGTGACCCTGCTAGGCCACGCACACACCCTCCACCAAGGTCTGCACCACGCATCACCTTCAGCATCCAGCAGAGTCCCCACCCCACTACATGGTTTCCCTAGGGGGGGCTCGTCTCTGTCCTCCCCAACAGCCTGTGAACGAGGACAGGCTCACTTGATAGCCCTTCCGGCATCCACTCCTCCCTGCCTCCCCCAGCCCCGAACATTTACAGGCCACACACTCCAGGGAGTGGAGTCTTATACTCTCTCACACACACACACAAACACACAAGCACCCCGCTTTGCAGGAAGGCATCACATTCCAATGGTAGTTAACCAGCCATGCTGCTCAGGAGCTCAGGGAGGCCTCCTCAAGCTCCCCCCCCCAAACACACACACGCACCCCCCCTCTCCCTCCCTCGTCCCCCACCCCCAGCCCCCCACTTGCCGGGTGGAGGATGGTGCCCAGGATGTTCTGGTTGTGACAGCTCTCCAGGACGATCTGGACATCCCTCTGCAGGAGCCGGGACTCCGTGAAGAACCTGCCTTCGGCGGCAAATGGCTCCGGCGTCTCTGTGCCGTCCGCTTCCCGCTTGAAGGTGGGACACTGGGGCAGAAAGGACCGGGTCAGGCCACGGGGAGAGCCCTCTCCACCGTGGGAGGAGCAGCCGATGCCGACACCACCGGCAGGGTGGGCAGCCTCAGGCCCAGCCGAATGCTCCGGCAGGCAAGCAAAGGCCCAGCCACCTGGCCCATAAACACCCGGGAAGCAACCTGCCCTTCGGCCTCAGGCCCCTCAAGGGTTTGTTTTCTGACCGGCACCCGTAACGACTCTCTGCGGGTTCCTGGCCTTGTTTTCATTCCTCTGCGTGCATTGATTGCCGCGTGTGTTTATTGACTCTCTCGAAAGACCGTGTAAAGCAGAACAGACTCACCTTACTATTCATGTAGCCAAAAGAAGAGGAAAACCTTATAAGGTGACTGAAAAAAAAACCCTCTTCAAATGAATAAGAATAGATAAAAAGGAAAAGTTTGAGATACAGGGTCAGAATCTTAAATGCAACTTTTTGGCAGTTTGCATATAGTGATAAAAAGAATCATCCTAATAAACAGTGCAAAGAAATGGGACAGGACATCCCTCCCGTATGAACCACAATTAGGGGTGCTGCGTCCACTATCCTACCAGGTTAAAACACAGAGAAAATGGAAACAGTGCCCTGAAGAACTGCACTAAAAACCTCCAAGGAGGACCGATTCCTTTTTGCAGAGGAATCCTGCGATGAAGACCCTGCCATTTTATAAAGTGACATGAAAGCTGCAGTCAAATCCATTAGATCAAACCATTCTCAACCTTCTTTTGGCCATAGCCATAAACCTAATAAATAAGAAACATATAGGCTGAATCGGGATGGTATAAGTCACATAACAAACCTTATAAAAGGTGGAGACTTTTTCCAGTCTGTGCCCCCCATCAAATGTGTCAGTGCCCCCAAAGAGAACAGCTGAATTAGAAGAAATATATCAGACGTAGATGGGATACCAAGAGGACTATTTCAAGTCACAGAGACTGAATCTGTCAAAATCCTAACAAGAATACGCCAACAAAACATGAGAAACAAAACAATGGCCCACAGACAGGAAACGCTCAATACACTGTACGTTCCAGTCCCCAAGAAAGGAGAGGCCAAGGAGCGCAGTAACTATAGGACCACTGCTTTAATTTCCCATGCAAGCAAAGTGATGCAGCAAATTTTTTTTTTGCCATATGTGGAGGACGGAATTCTAGATGTTCAACCTAACAAGAAGCCCAGAGATCGTGTTGCACATACATGATGGCTCCTGGAGCATAACAAAGAATTTCAGCAGAAATTTGCTCTGTGCTTTACAGATTCCAGCAAAGCCTTTGACTCTGAAAAGGTCATGAAAGGCGATAGAGTGCTCTAAAAGAAATGGTTGCACAACAGGATTTGATGCTATACTACTCTGATAAGAGAATACAGAAAACGGACCGGTTCCCCACTAGCAAAGGTGTCGGGCAAGGGAACTTCCACCCATGGAAGAAAGCAAAATAGTTGGAGACTAGGGTTAGGGTTCAATCATCCCTTAAAATGGCAGCTGCAGCCAAAAAGATCAAACTGACACTCGGAGGGGCAGCCATGAAGGAACTCGGAGAGGCCCTCAAGCGCAAGGATGAGTGTGGGCAACCAAAGCTACAATCGTTCCTACCACAGTATTCCTGAGTGCTATGAAAACTGGATCGGGAAGAGAGCAGAAAGGAAAAAATGAACTCCTTGGCGTGCAAGTGCCGGAGGGGAGCTTTACAGATCTGACGGACCATCCAAAGAATAAAATCTAGAGTAGATCCATCTTGAATTCTCATTGGAAGCTGCAACAGCTGAACTGAGGCCATCACACTTTGGGCACATGGTAAGACAAGAAGCAGTGGAAAAGACGACCCCGTCAGGAAAAGTGGAAGGCAGCGAGGAAAGAGGGAGACCCACCACGAGGAGGGAAGAAAGCCAGAGCCTTTAACCCGAGGAGGGCATCTTGGAGGCCACCAACTTGCTGGGTGGGTTGCCCTTCATTCAGAAGCCACTTGGCAGCACTAAAGAGCGGCAGCCCTCTCGTTGCCCACTAGCAGACTCCAGGGTTGTGGATCACAGCACCAGCCCATCCTGAACCTCGGAGGCTGCCCGCTCCCTCACCAGGGGCAGCTAAGCAAAGGCCGGCCAGTGCCCCCACCCAACACCCGGTTGGCTCCGGTTGGCCAAAACGGCTGGAAAATCTGCAAGAAGCACGGCTTGCCCGTATCCTCTAAGTGAAGGAATTCAGATGAAATTGAGATTCCCAGCTCAGTGGCGCACTCTGAAAAATAATCCCTGGTGGACCACCAAGTGGGTGGGCAGGCTGGCGGGTGGTGGGGAGGGAGAGAGGGAGGGAAGCGCCCAAATGTTCTCCTCCTGTCTGCATGCAGAATGGGGCAAAGAAGGGGAGGCCGCACCAAGCCCAGCTCAAGCCAGGGCAGGTGGGAAAGCTCACCTTGATGCCCGAGAGCATGACTGTGACCAGGTAGTAGTCAGGGAGGAGGAGAGCACGGACCACGCTGCCGTCCCGGACATGTTCAATGATGGCTGCAGGAGAGAAAGCAGGGGCTCAGCTCCCCCCATCAGGACAGGGCTCCCCGCCCCACGTCAGCCTGACCCAAGCCACCAGCAGACAGGGCCCAGGCCCCACGCCGACCACCACGGGATCAGGCAGCGGTCTCTGTGCGACACTCACTCCTGCCAGCCCCAGCCGGCACCCCACCCCACTCCGGCTTCCTGGGGTGCCAGAGCAGCCGACTCACCATTCACCGGCTTCTGGTGCAGGGAGTCCACAAAGTGTCGAGGGTTCTCAATGCTGTACTTGATGTCGCGGACGGTGTGCGAGCCGGTCCCCTCGCTCCACAGGCCCTTCTTGGCCACCCGGGCCTGCTCTTCCAACTCTGCGAGTCTGCTCTGCTCTGGGCTGGGGGGGGGGGGGGGAAAGGGCCGTTGGTGAGATGCTCGAAGGCGGAAGCAACGGGGCCAACCGGCAACCTTGTGAGGCTCTTCTCCTCTCTCACTGGGCAGCACCCATCGCCCCCCGCCACCGCCGCCCTCCGGCCACCTCATGCGGGCCCTTCCTCTCCCTCTCTGTGGGGACCAGACGAGCAATTAATTAATTCCCTAGCCATCGGGGAGCACCTGCCTCATAGCTTTCTCTCCTCACCCCGCTGCCTCGCTTGCACTCTGGTCTGCTACGCAGATTTAATGGACGTGAATTCATGCAACTCAACGTTGACAATCCCTCATGGATGATGTCAATTAGTTATTTGAAATATTTATATCCCGCTGTAGCGTTCACCTTGCTCATTAATATTTATGTGGAGATTTGCATCCAGCGATAGGAGTTGGTGAGGGGCAGAGTTAAGTGGGGTGAAGAAAAGGAGGGAAACGAAAGGGGAAGTGGGCAGTTGAGAGTGAAGAGAGAAGGTTGTTTAGTGGAGAGTTAACGACATTGACTGGAGTGTTATCACCTGTAACAATAAACAATTTCTACTTGGTTCTTAAACGATATGTTGCCTGGACCTCTGTCAGTAATAGTGAATAAAGTTGACGTAATAAACTGGTGGCAGCTGAACGACACGTAGCTTGTGCCTTTGCTTGGTGAAACCACCAAGGGACAGGGGGAACGTGACACCCGCCTCCTGCTAAAGGAGGCAAGGTAGCCTACAGTATCAAAAGAAATAAAGTTAAAGGCTAAAATAATCGATTAATTATAAAAAAGCATTAAAGAGGTATCCTGTTGAAACTTATAAATAAGAGCAATATTAAAAGCTCAAGTAAAACAACAGAATAAAATAATCCCTTTTTCAAAAATCCCCTTGGCCAACCTGTCACTAAAAGGAAAGTTTGCCTGAAGAGAAAGGTCTTTGTTCGGGGAAGGATCGCAAAGACGGGAGCCAGTCTGGCCTCCAGTGGGAGGGAGTTCCAGAGTCTGGGAGCAGCCACCGAGAGGGCCCTACTCCATGTCCCCACAGAACACATCTGTGAGGGTGGTGGGACGGAGAGAAAGTGATCTCTCCTCGTGATCTTAACACCCAGGCAGGCTCATAAAGGGAAACGTGGTCCTTGAGATAGCTTGGACCCTAAGCCATTTAACGTTTTATAAGTTAGGGCCAATAATTTTGAACTGTGCCCAGAAACGGAGAGGCAGCCAGTGGAGCTGCTGTAACAGTGGGGGTGATGCAGTCCCTGTGACCAGTGTCCCAGTCAGCAACCCGGCTGCAGCGTTTCGAACCTGCTGAAGTTTTCTGACACTTTCCAGAGGCAGCCACACATAGAGTGTGTTGCAGTAATCCAACCGAGAGGTCACGAGGGTGTGTGTCACCATGGCCAGATCAGACCTCTCCACATCAGCGTTCTCTCAGTAACCAGCTAACTGAGTGTGGTTTTTAGATGGATTGTTATGCATGACTACTCTGACTGGATCTTTAGTCTTACTTGTGCTTTTCATTTCTCAGGCTGCTTCTTGTTTGTCTCTTTTTACGATTGTTAATATCTCTTTTAGATCTAATATCGGCTTTTAACAATTGCTTTCAACTTTAAATACTGTCTTTCAAGGGTGTAAGCCGCCTTGGGTCCTTTTTAAGGAGAAAGGAGGGGTTAAAATATTTTAGATAAAATAATAAATATTATCTGAGCTACTTAAACCCTAAACAGAAAGCAAAGATGACTGCCTCACCACCAGAAGGGCCAAGAGACATGTAAGAGCAGTGGGAGCTCACAGCAAAGCAGGATAGGGCCTCGAGAAGGAAAAATAAGGGAGCCCCCCATGTCTCACCAGCTCAAGGACCCCAAGCCGCTGTTTGCCATCTCCATCAGGCCACCTTCCAGCCTTTAGAATCACAGAACCCTAGGACGATGGAGTTGGAAAGGGGTCCTGCAAGGCCATCCAGTCCAACCCCCGTCCTCGAGGCAGGAATCCAAACCAAAGGTTACCTGCCAGGTGGTTTTCTAAATTTCTCTTGAAGGCCTCCAGTGCTGGAGCACTCACCACCTCCCCCTGAGGTCATGGGTTCCATTGTTGTACTGCTCAAACCAACAGACCCTCTCTCACGCGCGACCTCTCCCCTGTGTGTGTGTGTGTGTGTGCGTGCATGACTCTGCCCCGTCCCCCACACGCGCGGTTCCATCGTGACCGGAACCAAAGGGGTTGAAGATGATCGCTGTGCAGAGAACAAAGAAACCTGCGTGGAGGGAGCCGGAGTTGCACGCATGGCCTGGAGGAAACCTTGGCTCAAAGAGTTAAGGAGGTTTTTTTTCCTGATATTCAGCCAGAATCTGGTTTCCTGTACCTTGAGCCCATTATTAGATGTCCTGCACGCTGGAAGGATCGAGAACAGATCCTGCTCCTCCTGTGTAAGACAGTCCTTTCAAGTCTTTGAAGGGTGCCATCCTATCCCCCCTCAGTCTTCTTTTCTCAAGGCTAAACAGGCCAGTGCTTTCCGTCTCTTCCAAGGCCTTCGATGCCACCCTGGGTCCCGGTACCCACAGCTGACATGGAGAGGGGGGCAGCCCAGCCCAAAAAGGGGGGGGCGCCTGCCATTGCCTCCGATCCCCTCCACCAAGCACCAGGCCGCCTGCTCCAAGGTCACTGCAGCGCCCCTCCCACACACCGCCACCTGAGCCTCCTGCCTGTCCCAAGACTTCAGGCCCCAGCCTGGCCCTTTTCTATTTAATGGGACAGGCACCGTGCCTCTGGAAGAGCCCAAGAGTGGGCAGAGGGCAAAGCAGAGGCTGTTCCAGGAGACACGGGAAGCGGACTCCCCCTGGGACCCACCTTCTCGGCCCACTGCCCTCCGCCCACTCTCCTCCACACAGAGACGGGCCCAAGAGGCCCTCTGTCATTCCAAGCAGGAGGCCTCCTCCCTCCAGGCAGAATCCAGGAAACCTTCCACCCAAAGCAAGGACTCCCCACCCAAAGGTCCCCTCCACCTGGAACTCCAGGGTGCAAAAGAGAACCCCCAGACAGGCGGGGCAAGAAAACGGGTCTGGCCTTCTGGAGGTGGAGCCCAGGAAGGGAGGGGACCCCACAGACCCCAACTCCCTACCTCAGCAACTCCGGGGGGGGGGGGGCAGAGGCCCATCTCTGAACGAGCTGCCCCCCACCCCCCATCACTTCATCTGCCACCAAGGGGGACCTGGTGGTCCTGCCATGAGCTGGCGCCTTCCCACGGGCCTCGGAAGCAGACTTACTTGTTGGCCCGGACGCCCTCCCGGCGACTGGCCAGGCCTTCTGCCAGGAGCGACTCCGCGATGTTCTCTCCGGTTGTGTCTGGCAAGGAAGGGAGGCTGGGTTAATGCAGAGAGGGCGCAAGGGGGGGTGCAGCCCCCCACCAAGGCAGAAGCCAGGCCTGGCCCGGACTGCTCAGGCCAAGCAAGGACACACGCAGGACAGGTGACCCAGCACCAGCACCCCAGAAGGAAAGCAGCTCGTCTGGGCAGGAAAGGTGGCTTCTCAGCTCTGGACCCCAACCTGGACCATGCCTCCGGGAGCGGGGGGGGGGGGGGGGGTTGGCTGGCTGCTGAGCTGGCCCTGCCTCTTCCGGGCTCACCGGGGGCATGAACTGTAACCCCAACGCCCCTCCCCAAAGCATGTCTGTGCTGATCTCTCCACCCCGACCGGGCCAACGGCCTTGCACTTTCAAAGGGCCTCCCCAGCTTCACCGGGAGAGGGGACCGGAAGTGCATCAGCACTGACTCAGGCCGGGCTGCAGGAACCCACACCTCCCCAAGGGAGGAGGTCCTGCCCTACACACGGTACACAAAGAGCCCACGGATGGGGAAGCTGCTGCTCTGGGCAGCCGGGAAAGCTCCAGCCCCGAGTGGGCTCCCCAAAGCCCAGAGGGCCAGGGACAAATTCTGTACCCTAAGGGCACCATGGCCCTCGCTTGCTTGGGGTGCTGATGCAGAAAAGACCACCAGGCGCCTCCAGGGAAAGCTTAGACAGAAGAGCCACTCGAATGCCACTCCCTCCAGGCGATGACCTCCCGTGGACGCCACAAGTGAAAGGAAGGACAGCAGCCAAACCGGCACTCCACCGGGCAGAGGGCCCCCCCCTCACCTTTGCCCAGGTACACCATCCCATACTCCCGGCCTTGTGGGGTCTTGTACTCCACGGTGAAGCAAACCTCCTTCCCAATCAGCTTCTTCCGGAGGAATTCACGGGCTGGGAAGCCCCAGGGCTGAAAAAGCAAGCAGTCAAGAAGGAAGGGAGGGAGGAAGGAAGGCCACAAGTTACTACACGCAGTGCTCCTGCAGGCAGTACCCCTTCAACACCCACCAGCGCCTCCCCTCTTTATTCTCACATCGGGGGAGGCTTCAGCAACTGTACGAACCTGAGACCTGGCTGGAGCTCTGCTGGGGAACAGCCTCCCTTCCAGCTCCTGACGTCACCTTCTGCGCATCCCGACCGTTGGGCTGCTGAAGCCCTGGCTGCGCATGACGCAGCATACCAGCCTGGCTACACTTCTCGGGAGTCTCTGGATTGGTTCTGGTGGCCTTTGGGTCACTTTTGGACTCTGCCTTCTCCCACATCTGATTTACCTGACTCTCCTGTATGCTATTTCTCCCTTGGAACTCATCCCCGCCCTGCAAGCCTGGGAGCAGGGCACAGCATGGCATCTGAATACCTGTTACACGGCAGAGCAACCCAGAGCTACGCCAGCCCATGTTCAGCCACACTGCACATTGCCTCAGGCTGCAGGCCAGGGGTTTTTTGCTGTCCAGGCGGCAGCACCCACCTCATCTGGTGTATCTTTGCCATCCGGCTGCCCTGCTGCTGCCCGGCGTGCGAGGTTCCCAGCCCGGATGTTGCTGAGGTTGATCTGTCTCTCCGGAGGTGGCCCTCCGCGCGGCTGGCCTCGCACGATGATGGCACAGCCCGAAAGAACCTGGGTAGGGGAAGAAGGCAAGGAAAGAAAAACGTCCCAGCTGAGCAAGATTCCCTGGCCCAGGCCCAGCACCAGCACTGCCTGAACCCCAGAGGAGCTCACCGGCCACCCCCTCCCTGATTAACCCACAACCCCATCCTGATGCAACCCTCCACCGGGCCCTTGCCCATGGCAGGAGGGGCACACAGGGAACCCCTGCCCTGAAGCCGCCTGTGTCCACCTCTCTGTCTCCACCCAGCCGCCTGTTGCTCATTAGGCCAGAGAGGTCTCGTCACCACCAACAGCACCCTCTGGCCTAGGAACCTGCCTGGCCCCCTTTCCAAGCCACTGATCCCCAGCCCCACCTGCAGTGGGAGCAAATGCTGCCGGACACAGAAGAGTTATTTGAAACGCATGATCTTTGTGCCACCCTGTGGCATTCAAGACAGATGATGAAAAGGCAAAACCTTTACCACAGGAGGAGGCAAGAAGTGTGCCCAAGTCCCTCCCTTCTGTGGTCCCTCCAAAATGCTGGGAAACCGGAGCTCTTACGGCCCCAACCCTCAACAAAGGCGTCCCTCAGGCAGGACGGCTTTGACCAAGGAGCCTACACAGAAGGCCCGGGTCTGTCTGGCCACAGGAACAGCAGACCCAGGGAATCCTCACACAGAATCAGCGACCGTTCCCTGTCATGACCTCCCCCTGGTCCAGGACTACCCACGGGGAAAGTCACAAGCCGGAAACGACCTGAAGGACATCTTGCTCGGCTCCAGCTTCCAAAGGGCATCAAGCCTGCCTGAGGCCCCTTTCCCTTTTGCTGCAACATGAGATAGAGGGAGAGCAGACAACGCAAGGCTCACCATCCGGCCAGCACCATCCCAACCTTATGCACGGCGGGCACACAACGACGTACCCCGTAGGGCACTCAAGATTCAGACCTATAGAACGGCAGCCAGCTTCTGTGCCAGCGACTGGCTCTGCAACATGGCAACTCAGGGAAGGGAGAGAGCGCGCCAATGTGCACAAAATGCACTTGTGCTCTTCTGCAAGCCACCAAGGGTGGTGTGGGGGGGGGGGAGCTTTCCTGGCAGCCTGAGCCAAGAGCGACCCCCTAAAACTACCGGCCAGCCCGAGGGCTTTGGCAGAGAAAGATGCTCTCTGTGAGGTGCACAAAGGTGTCTGGAGCCTTCTCCGTGGGCACCAACTCAGTCTGCAACTCCATGGCCGTCACAGAGAGAGACCCTCCATCGCCTGTGTTTACCGATCCAGTTCAGGAACCTGTAAGAACGCCAAGCTTGAATTCTCCCTCTTGGCTCTTCTGCCCACGGCAAAAGGCTGTTTTGTGGCATGACAGGGAAACATTAACCTACAATATAGATCTTTTTCTCCTGGATTGCAAAACTAGCCAAACTTGCAGAGTTTCTGCTCTCTCCCAGCCCCGATAAGAGACAGGAGGGACTCCATCCGAGACCCAAACAGCTCCAAGCAACCTGGCCGAGAGCGATTCGCTTCCTGTCCCCCTGCCTCCATGTGGAGCCTGGGAGGGAAAGGAAAAAGGAAAAGCCGTGGAATGGCAGCAAGACCCCAAGCGCTCCCCTCAGGTGCCTTCCGGCGGCCGGGGCTTCCGTCCAGAGGGGGCTTTCTACCTGCCCTGCCTCCTTCCCAAAGGGCCAGAGGTGGGCGAGGGTGGCAACGGTCCCGCAGGACCCCCTCCCTTGACACTGGGAGAGCCCCTGCGAAGCAAAGCCAAGTGTTTGGGGGGGGGGGGTGGCAGCCAAACACCCCGCAGAGATCTTGGGGTGGGGGAGCTCATCCCTCATCCTTAAGGAAGGATGATCCTGAAATCCCCCCCCCCCCCCGCCAAGCACAAGGGGCAGCACAGCCAGCTCTTCCTTTTCTGGGCCTGCTGGAGTTCCACAGCCTCCCCATTTCCACCCAAACCACCAAACTTGTGGGCACCCCTCGATCTCTCCTTTCCAGGTACAACACGTGTACATCGCCCTCCTGCTTCGGAAAGACTTGCTGCTGCTGATGCTCCCTCGCCCCCCCCCCCCGCTCAGTGCTCTTAAGACCCCCTACCCGCACCCAAAAGAGGAGGCTCCCTCAAAGGGCCACACCGACCCCCCCCTCCTCCTTCTGGCAAAAACCCCAGGAGGGGTTTCGCCTCGGCTTCCCTCCCGGCCGGCCAAAGAGGGGCCGGAGGGGGCTCCGGGCAGGAGGCTCTCCTTCCGAGCCACCCCCCCTCCGGCAAAGAGCAGAACCGACCCCCCCGCCCGGAGACGCCTCCCCCCCGGCGGGGGAGGGGGGGGGGCCGAGCTCCGGGAAGGACCTCAGGGGTTTCCCGCACCCCCTACCAAGCCCAGCGCCCACGTGTCTCCTCCACCCACCGGCCCCTCGCCCGCAGGGCTTTACTCGGAGTCCGCCGCCCCGGCCCCCGCCCGGCACACACGGGCCTCCCGTCGGGCGGGCAGGACGGACGGACGGACGCTTCTCCGGGGCTCCGCGCCCGGGCCTCCCCAGGGAGCCTCGTCCCTCCCCACACACACACACACACACGCGCCCCGCCCGGAACCGAGGCAAGGGAAGCCACGCTTCGAGCCCCGCGGCCCCGGGGAGTCCCCGCCGCCAGCTGCCCGGGGAAGGGCGAGCGCGCGCTCTGCACGGGCTCAGGGGCGCCCTTTACCATCTTGACGATGCCGCGCTGGAGGGCGGGGGCGGGGGCAGCGGCCGAGGAAGAGGCGGCCGAAGAGGAGGAGGAGGAGGCGGCGGCGGGTCCGGCGGAGGAGGCCATGATGCCGGGCGAGGGTCGGTCGGTGGGTCTCTCTCTCTCTCTCTCTCGGGGGCCCGTCGCTCCTGCCTGACGAAGGAAGGAAGGAAGGAAGGAGGAAGCGGCGCCAGCGGGGCGGGGCGGGGCGGGGCGGAGGCGGGGCCGCGAGCGGGCAGAGAGGCCTCCGGAGCCCTACGCACGCGCGACTCGAGCCTCTGCCCCGCCCCTTGGGCCGCACGCACCAATCGGGGCGCTCCCCCGCGAGCCCCGCCCACCGGGCTCTCGGCCGACCAACCGGCTTTCCGAGCGGGGCCCATGGAGGGAATAGACTGTATTCAAACCACGGAGGAGGAGGAGGAGGGACTTCCGGGGCAGGCTGGCAGAAGGACACGTAGGCAGAGGGATGCACGCGCGGCGGACTCACGTGGGATAGGCGGAGGGAGGGAGAGACTGCAAACCCAAGAGCTGCGCGTGCGCACTGGGGAGGGAATCCCCGGGAATGTCCTCCCGGCGCTCACGTGGGCCGGAGGGGGATTCCCTCGCTCCCTTTGCCTTTGTCCTCCGCGCCCTTCTCGGGGTCCCCGAGGGCGGCTCCGGAGGGGAAGGGAGGCCCGGCGCCAGTTCGCGGCCCTTGGGTTGCCCGGCCGGGCCTTCGGGCTTCTTCCGAGCGAGCGGCTCCCCGGGGAGAAGGAGGGGGGCTCCGGTGGAGCTGGACAGGCCGGCGGGGGGGGGGAGGGCAGGGCAGGGCAGAGCTTGGCCTTACACTAGAGGGAGGGAGGAGGGAGGGCAGGTGGAGAGGTGACGGGAGAGCCACCTGGAAACGTCGGAAGGGCTCCCTTTCCGCAACTCCGCATCTGAACGGATGCACGCAAACGACAAGGAAGGGGTCCCAGCTGAGTCTGCTGAAGAAGAACCTCTTGAGGGTGAGGGAGGCTGGACTGCGGAACTGGCAGCCCGGATGGCTACCTACCGGGATTTTTTTCCAAGAGGTTGGAGTAGATGACCTTTGGGGTTCCTTCTAGCCTTACAATTCTAGGATGCATTTCCTGATACCCCAGATTTCACTCCACGCATCTGAGGAAGTGGGCTGAGTGTCCACAAAAGCTCATGCCCCAGGAATTCATCTGTTCCTCTGGAAGGACCCGCCCTACCCCCCCCCGCCCTTTCCTATTCCCTTGTTGACATGGAGGTAGTGCTGCCGCTTGTTCACACTGCCTTAGGCAGCCTTTACTTTTGAGTAGCAGCAGCAGCAGCGCATTGCTGGCTCAGCTGACACCCAGCTTTGGTTCTGGGTCCTGAATCTGTGGCTCTGTCTTCAGATTGGAGGGCAGGGCAGGAGGGGGGGTAGAGCCTCAGTGAACAACTCCAGCAATGGGAAGTCAGGCAAATCTGTCACCCAGCAACCCCTGAAGAGGAGCAAAGTGATGGAAACATCTGCCAGAGGCCTGAAAGACAGAAGCACTACCTGGGCGTCCATGGCCGGCCGGGAACTCCCAAGACC
This sequence comes from Intellagama lesueurii, assembly GCA_037013535.1. Classification (NCBI taxonomy): domain Eukaryota; kingdom Metazoa; phylum Chordata; class Lepidosauria; order Squamata; family Agamidae; genus Intellagama; species Intellagama lesueurii. The sequence continues at coordinate 258,325 of JBAJHW010000005.1, read as the reverse complement.
TGGTGGTGCACAACTCCAGGTGGCAAACCAGAGAGCTCTTGGAAGAAGCCCACCCCACCCCACCCCACCCACCCCTCTCTTGCACCCCTTGCCCCAGGTGTGGAACAGAGGCACTGTGGAAGCAAAGCACCAGACATTCAGTCTGCTGCGTCTGGCCTTTTCGTTGGCTGTCTCCCACTGTTCTAATCTCAGTCAGAATGTGTTTTTTGTTTTTTAAATTATTAAAGAAAAACAATAATAACAACGCTAACATAAAATGTGTGTACATACATACCATACAATATTACTAAAAAATTCCCCCCTTTGCCACCATCACCCTCCGGACCAGATAACCAAATATATCCTTTTAATCTCTTTTCACCCCATTCCACTCCAAAAATACATTGATTCATCTGCTGGCTTATGACCTCTCCCTTTTACAAAAAGGCTGACCGCCGAAGAATGGATGCTTTTGAATTGTGGTGCTGGAGGAGGCTCTTGAGAGTCCCCTGGACTGCAAGGAGAACAAACCTATCCATTCTAAAGGAAATCAACCCTGAGTGCTCACTGGAAGGACAGATCCTGAAGCGGAGGCTCCAATACTTTGGCCATCTCCTGAGAAGACTCCCTGGAAAAGACCCTGATGTTGGGAAAGTGTGAAGGCAAGAGGAGAAGGGGACGACAGAGGACGAGAGGGTTGGACAGTGTCATCGAAGTGACCAACATGACTTTAACCCAACTCCGGGAGGCCGTGGAAGACAGGAGGGCCTGGCGTGCTCTGGTCCATGGGGTCACGAAGCGTCGGACACGACTTAACGACTAAACAACAACAACAATTGAGGAAGGGAAGCACAGGAAAGTCTTTTTGCAACTATGACACGAAGATGCAGAACTGAAGCCTGCGGAAGTCTTAGCTGGAGAAAGCAGGGAGGTGCCATGGATGTCCCCACACACACACACACACCCGTCCTTTTTGCTCTGGCATAAACCAAGCAGATTTCTAGGAAGCCTGTGCCTGAGATGGAAGGGAGCCTGCCAGGGCCAGAGAGGGCAAGGAAAGTGCCTGAGGGGAGAGCCCTCTCCCGTGGGCTACCTCCTGCCCACCACCTGTCAGAGCGCCAGCCTGAGCGTCAGTTCTGACCCACCCGCAGGGGAGCAAAGGGGCGAGGCTGGCCGTCCATTTTCCCTTTCGGCCCTCCCTAACCCTAACCCCATCAGAGCAGGCAGGGGCAGCTGGCGCCCTCGCCAGCCGCTAGGTCAGAACAAGCCAAGCCAGCGGTGCCCCCTCCCTCCCTGGCCCCGTCTCGCCCAGGATGGAAGGAGACCTCCTAGCCCCCGCCGGGCGGGGGGGGGCAGTGGGCGGGGGGGGCGTGTGGAGAGGGAGGGCGCCGGCCTGGGATGCTGGACGCCTGCTCCTCGGTTGCCTGCTCTCAGCGGGGCTGGGCGGTGGCTTCTCCAGGCCCCTTTCCGCCTGCCTGCCTGCCTGCAGGGCCTGGGCGGCAGCCGGCAAGGCCAGCACCCGGCGCCGGGACGAGGCACGAGAGACCGGCTGGAGCCCCTGGCGCCTCGGAAGCAAGCGTCCGCCCCAAGGGTCCGCGGGCAAGAGGCGCAGCCGTCCGATGGCCTGCGGCTCCTTCCACGCCCCACGCCGACTGTGCTCGCCCAGGGCGCGATGGGTTTCGGTGGCGGAGGGCAGAGAGGGGGAGCCGGGCATAAGTCGCACCGGGGATTCGACTTCGACTCCACTAGGGATTTTTAAGACTCAGGACTGGACTCCTGACTTGGAACTTCCTCACCCCTCCCTTTTTTTTCCTGCGGGGGAAAAAGCCTGTTTTTAATAGGGACTTGGGACTCCGGACTTGGTCCCAAAGATTCGGACTCGGACTTTGCACCGAAGACGGGGACTGGAGACTCGGACGTGCCAATATCCCAGGGGAAGCCCCCACTTGCGGGGGCCCCACACACACACACACCCTCGCCTTCCCCGCCGACCCTGCCAAGGGCGCACCTGGAACACGCTTGCTTGCCCAGCCCCGACCCACCAGAAGGGACGCCGGTCGACGCGGCCATGCGCCCCCCTCTGCGGTCCCGGCTAAGGAGACGCAGGGACCGCTGTGCCCGGTGGAATCCGGGAAAGGAGAGGAAGCGGTCGGTGGCATCTCCCCCGCGTCCCCTAAGGAAGCCACCAGAGCCAGGCAGCAGGACTAGACCGAGGGTTAGGGTTAGGGTTAGAGTTTGGGCCCGGGTGGACGCCAGGTAATCCAGCAGGTTTAGGCGGAGAACCAGGCGGGGGGACTCCCCCTCTCCCCGGCTGCCGTGTCTGCCCCGCGGTCCGCCACTAAACCAGGGTAGCTCGGAAGGCGAACTCTGTGGCATCCGCAGACATCAGACAGCTAGGAAGAGATGAGCCTTGGCGCTGGATCAGACCCAGGAAGCCTCCTCCCTCCCTCCCGCGGTGGCCGGCAAAAAGCAAGCCATGACTCTTCAGCACGCGCGCACACACACACACACACCCGCCGCAGCTTCCTTTGGGGATGGAGGGGCTCTCTTGCCATCACCGGGGGAGTCGCCATTCGGCTTTCTCCCTCAATGGAGATGGGCAGCCGCTCTCCGCTTTCCAAGCGGGAAGCCGTGAGCGAAGCCGGCTCCAGGCCTGCCAGCTTGCGCCCCGGGGTTTTTCTCCCTCAAACGGTCCCCCCTGTTGGAAACTCGCGGCTATTTCCAGTCTCGACAGGAGCATCTGCTCCCAAACCACGGCCTAGAGATTTGCTTTCCGAGCGGCACGGGGGGTGGGTGGGGCGGGGTTCCTCTGGGTTCCCCAGTCGACGGGCCTGGCCCTTTCTCTCCAGACTGCACCCTTTCGCCCAAGCCAGCAGCAGACGTCCCGACGGGCCAACAGAGAGAGGCCTGAAACATCCACGTGATGGATGTGATGCCGCTCCTGGCAGGACAAAGTGGACGGCTGGCGGCGGGTGTGTGTGTGTGTGTGTGTGAGAGAGAGAGAGAGAGAGAGAGAGAGAGAGAGAGAGAGAGACTTCTTGGCTCACTTACACTCCAGTCCCTCTCTCTAACCCGGTCTCCTTCCATGCCCGGGGATCCTCCTTCCTCACGTCGCTCGGGGCTCCCTGCAGCGAAGCCCTCTTGCCCCTCCACCCCACCCCGTCCCCAGGGAGCCAGCAACAGCGCGATTCCCCTCCCTCCCCTGTGCCCGTCGGCTGCCGGCTGTGAGCCAGCACGTCCCGCTGGAGACTTGGGAGCGAGGGCCGAAGAAACAGGCTTTCCCCTTCAGCCTGCTTCGCCATGGCGCACAAGTCGGAGGCCCCGGACGGAGAGACCCTCGTCAGCACCTATCGCTCCGCCCAGGCGTCCCTTCTGCGCCCAGAGGGAAACGCCCAATGGGCTCCTGTACCCTTGAACCAGGCCGGGCCCTCGACCTCCCAGCCGGGCGGGCTGTTTTACAAATAAGGCGCCTCTCGCCACCGTGCGCCATGGAGAGCCGTGGCCCAGGCCGCCTTCCGGTGCCTCTGCAGAGGGGAGACACCCGCTGTCTCCGTTCCTCCGACGCTCAGGTCCAGAGCTGGACTGGGCCCAGGCCTCCTGAGGCAGGTGCTGAAGGGGACCCATCGCCACCAGTCTAAGCCTATAGGGCTGCCGGAGAGGAAGGAGCTGGCCTTCCTGGGGTATGCCAGCCCCCCTAGGGTGTTTTTGCGCACACAACCCTGAGTTGGGTTGCCTTCCTCACCGACTCCCCACTTGCCCAGGGAAGGGCGGGGGTCTTTTGCCTAGAGCGCGGTCCAGCCTGAGCCCCCGCCCCGCCCCGCCCCGCCCCTGCAGGGCCCAGGACCCGCAGGGAGCAAGGATCTCGCTGCCCCTCCTGGCCCTCGGAGAATGGAGAGTTCGGAGGTGCGATGGTTAATGTGTAATTGGGACCAGATGGTCGCCTCGGAGTCGCAGCCTGTTGGGTGGCGAGCCTGGGAGGGTGGGGCGGCGGAGGTGGGGGCCTACTAGGGTCAATTGCTGGGCACCCGGGCCGGAGAAAGCCGTCGCCACCTGGGTCCACTATTTGCTCATCAAATATTTTCCTGGACGGCCTGGCAGCGCTTTCCTCCGCCAGCCCAGCCTGGAGCCATCTGGGCCAGCGCGGGAGGCGGAGCGAGGCAGGGCGCCCCCTTCCCCCAAGCCCTACCGGAGCTGCCTCCCTTTGAACGGGGCTGCCCGCAGTAAACGGAGCTCGCCTTGCCCTGGTCTGGTCTGACGGCTTTGCAGAGACCCTCGCGACCCGGCTGCGTGGTCTGTGACTTCTGAACTCTGCGCCCCCCTTGCGCCTTGGTGGGGCACCCGCCCGGTCTTCAAAGGAAGGCGTCCTACGCCCGGCCTCGGAGTTTCAAGCCGGGGTAAGAGAGGAGACACTGTCGCCGTGCCCCCCAAGAAGACAGCCTGCTGAACGGGAGACGGAGAGGGTCGCCCGGAGCTGGTGGCTGGAGCTCCACGTATCCTGGCGACCCTCTGCGCGGAAAGCCGCTGCGCAAACCCTTCCCGGAGGGAAGGAAAGTTAAGCCTACGAAAGAAGAGCCAGACCGGCCTGAGGTCGCTGTCCAGGCGCGCTGGTGCTGAAGCGCCCGTGACTGGCCAAGCCGGAGGGGAGGACGTCGGTTGCGCTTAGTTCTGCGGCAGGGAAGGAGGGAGGGCGCTCTAGCCGAAGACAAACTCCTGGGTGCTCCAAGCCCCCCCCCCGCAACCCAGCCAATAGAAGCTCGCCCCCACCCCACCCCGTCCAGGTGGACCTCTGGAAGGCAGCGGCTGCGTGCAGTCCCCCTCCGGAGGAGAAGAGCCAGCCAGGGCGCAAAAACATCCCAGCAGGCGGGTGGGGTTCTCAGTTGCCCGCAGCCCCAGCGCTGGGCTTGCGAACTCAAAGCAGGGACCGCGTCTCAGCCCCTGTCAGGGCTCAGCTTGATCTCTTCCCACACCCCAGGGGGCAGGATGTCCGCCGGGTGGGGCGGCTGCGCTCGGTACTTGCCCAAGGCTCCAGTGCCCCGAGGCGCCTAGGCCAAAGGGCTGGAGGAAGCTAGTCTCTCTCTCTCTCTCTCTCTCACACACACACACACACACACAGAGCTGCCAGCCTCAATCTGTCTCCCTCAGTGCTTGGGGTGTCTCTTGCAGGATCTCAGAGAAGCCAGAGAAGAACGACTCAGAGGATGCCTCCACCAGCGGAAGCCCCAGGTAAGCCCTGTATTCCCAGCGCTGCAGAGAAAGCAGCCCCCTTCCTTCCCACAGTATCAGGGAGAACCACGTAACATCTGAATCAGCCCTCTGGTTAGCAGAGGTCAGGTGTTTGCCTGCCGAACCGGTTGCGGGATGGTTCTGAAATGTGCTTGGGGTGAATTCTGCCAGGAATTAATGTTGGTATCTGCAGACTGAGTTCTTCTCCCTGACCCCTGGGGCATGGGGCGCTGAGTTTCCCTTCCTGCAGATAGGGTGAGGCCGGAAAACCGCCTGGCATCATCACACACATACCCGCCTCTGCCAGGTTCCTCACCCCTTTTCCCCTCCCAAAATGCCTGTTGGCTCTTGCTGGGGAAACTGCTCCATGGTCCCACGTGACCCTTGCCCGGGGCAGCCCCTTCAGAGAAGAAAAGAGGAAAGGCAGAATTCACGTCCAGGGTCTCTGGCCTTCAGGATGTTTCCAACTCCAACTCCCAGCATCCATGCCCACTGGCCAGGGGTTTGGGGGTCCCAGACATTGACTTCCAACCCACCTGGAGGATCAAGGGCTGAGAAGAACCATGGTGTTGACAGGAGCCTAAGATGCTCCCTCCAGGTGAGAGGTCAGGCGAACCAGAGTGACCGGGCCCCTTCCCAGAAAACAGAGAGCCATCTTCACTGTCCTGGATGCATCTCCGCTGGCCCAGGGGGCTGGCTAAATGGCCCAGTCTCTCTCTCCCATCCGCCCAGCTCAGCCCAGCCCAGCCCCCAGGCCCAACGGAAGAGAGATGGCGACAGGTGTGCCCCAAGCACATTCCGTGTCTCCAAAACAAACCCTGGGGTTCCCCTGTCCGTCAGCTTAGCCTTTCTGCCTGGACAGCTGTAAAGGGCAGTCCCAAGCAGGCCCAAACCGCTGGGATCCAGTTCCTGATGAGTTTTAATTCAAAAAGGACTGAGGAAAGGGAAGAAAGGGAAGCCTCTTAACAAAAATAAAAGTTTTTGGCGAGTGGGGGGATCTCTGACTATTGTTGAAAGTCTGTGATGTGTTCTTCTAGCATGAACCTGGAAGTGAATGGGAAGCATTTTGAGGAAATTAATTTCAAAAGAACCAGCCCTGGAGTGTGGGAGAAAGTCAGGCAGGGGGTGGGTCGGTGGGTTGGGGAACCTGAATTATGAGCACTGAAGAGGAAGAAGGAAAGAGAGGGCTGATCTGGCTTGGGCGCAGAGTCTGTGGGATTTGTGGGGAAAATGAATCGTCTTCTCTCCCGTGAGCTTTACATCAATGCAGGGAACTCTTTCTGGAGTGACCTCTCGGTCTCTCTACCTGAGCACATGGGCAATTCTTCAGCTGTTAGCCTTCCTATGGAGCCTCCTTGCACCTTGATTTTGGGAGGCGGGGAAAGGACTCAAGTGAGCCCGGGCACCATGAATCCTTTCAGTGCCCAGCAGCCACCTGCAAGGCTAGGTGTGGCTTGCTTGGCTTGGGGGTCCACGGGCTGGACCAGGGAGCCAGATGACCCGCTCCTTCTCATTTTTTCCTATGCGCCTGAGAGGCAGGAAAAAGCAGCAGCACCACCACCACCCTCAGTGGTGGTGGTGGTGGTGGTGGAAGGGCTAGTCCGTGTCATGGACCAGCTGTGGTGAGGGGGTGATGCCATCGGCCAGAGTGGCACTAGCAGACACCCCCCCCCCCAGTTCAGCATCTTTTTCTCCAGAGAGACCAGTCAGATGGAAAACAGGAAGCTAGCTGCCTCATCCAGAGTCAGGTCATGGCTTCATCAGGACCAATAGTCTTACAGACAGGGGGAGTTTCACAGTCCTTCCCCCCCTCCCCAGATTTTGCCCTGAACCAGGATCTTCTGCATGTAGTGAGGCCACTCTTGAGCTTCCACAGGGGTGGAGGAGGATCCCCATAGGAAGCCCACCAGGTGGAGGGGAGGGAAATGGACCCCCCTCCCCACTGTCGCTCACCAGTGTTTGCTCTTGCTTTCACAAAACCTCCCAAAGGTGCCTTGACCTCTTCTGCTTGTGCTTCTCTTGTCTTCCAAGGCATGTACGTGGCTCTCTTCCAGGCTGTCTTCCTCCTCCTCTTCCTCAACACCACAAAAACACTGTGAGGTGGGTCAAGGTCACCCTCTGTGTTTCATGGCATGCAGGGGACTGTGAACCCAGGGCTCCTGAGCCCTAGCCCCAAACCACACTGGGGAAGAGAGAGGACTGCATGAGGCCACGTGAAGGGGGGGGGGAGTCTGTTCAGCACAGAAACAGTGGAAGCTTTCGTTGCCCATCTGCTCCACCCTAGCCTTTCATGGGAGGGTCCTCAAGCCTTTGGGGTCACCATGGGAAAGGCTCCCTTTCCATGCTGGCCAAGCGGTCACGAGGGCTAAGGGCGAAGGCAGGATCCCCAGCTGCCCTGAGCATCTTCTGTGCAGACTGTCGAAGGTGCTCAGGCAAGCATAGGCAGCAGGCAGTGAGAAAGAGGCAACCCTGTGCTCCTTCTCCTGCCACCAGTATGGCAGCCATTGAGACGTCAGAAGGCTTCCTTCCCAACTGGCTCCAGCCGTCTCTGGACGACTGGGTGGCATTCTGGGGGCAAAGGGGGGTTGCCCTCCTCTAAAACTGTCAGAGGCAGAACAGGCCCTGCAGGGAGAGCCTCTCTTTGCCTCTGAAGGTGCCCCGGCACGCATTGGTCCACACAGTCTCGATAGCATAAACAAGACCACCCGGAATGAAGCTCTCGCGGGAGGTGCTGCTTGCTAGTGTGTTCCCCTGGGGCAGAGACCTCTGGGTTGTTCATTTGCAGGGCCCACAGGGGTAAACCAGTTGGGGGGCCTCTTTCTGAATGGCTGCCCCCTCCCTGATGTCAAGAGGAAGAGGATTGTGCAGCTGGCCTCCTGGGGGCTACGGGCTACGGACATTTCACAGCATTTGAAGGTGAGAGCCAAGGAGGAAGGAGGGAGGGAGGGGCAGGTCTCTTGGGAAAAGGGGGTGAGAAGGATGGGGTGGGCTGGAAGACTCAATGCCAAAAGGGAGGGGAGTCCCTGGAAAGAAAAGCCCAAAGATCTTGCACACGTGCGCGCGTGCACAGACACACACACACGGAGCACTCTCTCTTCTGTGGCTGCCCAGCCCACAAACCCTTTCCCTCTTTCCAAGCCATCCTGACCCTCACTCCACGCCACCCAGTCCTCTGCTCTTCCGCCTTTCAGGTTTCCAGTGGGTGTGTCAGCAAGATCCTTTCCCAGTTCTACCAGACAGGGGCTGTCCAGCCAAAGCCATCGGGAGGGAGCCGGCCACGGATGGCCACACCGGAGGTGGTGGCACGCATTGCCCAGATGAAGCAGGAGCAGCCCTCCCTCTTCGCCTGGGAGATCAGGAGGCAGCTACAGGCAGAAGGAGCCTGTGGTCCGGACAAGGCACCCAGTGTAAGGCGACTGCTCATGGGTGCCAGGGTGAGCAACGCGAGTGGGTGGGTGTTATGGAAAGGGTCAGGAGGATCTGAAGAGCCCATGTAGCCGGTCAGCCACCCTGAGGTCTGGCAGGAGGACCTGCCTCCAGGCCCCTTCCCTTGTCACTCCAGGCAGGAAAGCAGCACCCCCCACCCCATGGGTCCTTTCCTCAGGCGCTCCCGCTGGACACCTCTCTGGCCAGGGAGTGCCATAGGAATCGGGGCAAGACTGGTGACCCTAGACCCCACTGGGAGCCCCACATTGGGCCTGGAAAGGGCCAAAAAACTGTGACTTTAAAGAAGATCCAGACAGATGATGGGCACATCTGGTTTTTGTGTTGAGGGTTGGGGTGGGGGTGGGGAAGTCTTGGGAGATCCCCAAAGTCCCCTAAGACAAGGCCAGCCCTCCGGGAGGGGGTGGCAACCCAGCAAGGCAAACAGATCTCATTTCTGACAAAAGAGGTGATTGCTTTCCTGGGGGGCTGCTCAGTGGGTCTTGGGGAAAGCTTGCTAAAAAGCCCCCAGGAAACACATGTGTGGCAGGGGGTGCTTGTTGCGCACCCCCACACACACACACACACGCAGCATATGGCGCCCCAGCCCAGTGAAGATCCTGGGCATGGATGGCCGGCCCCAGCGCTGGGGTCACTCCCTGGGTGAGAGGTGGGTGGTGGGCAGGGGACCTCAGGTTCAGCATTGCCACCTGGGTCAGCTGTGGGGTCTCCAGCACGGCTGGCGCCGGATCTCCCCCCCCCCCCTCCCCATGGGATCCCCAGCCTCTGAGCTCAAAACGGCTCCCAGGGTCATCACTTTGGGTGCTGTCTCAGAGGCCCTGTCAGGAAGAAACCTGGAGGTGCCATCGGGCGTTTTGTGTGTCGTTGATGTTTGTTTGCCCGGAGGGAGGGGAGGAGCCAGATTTCCTGGTCACGGAATTTGGCCCCTCCAGCCAGCAGTTCTTGTAGGCAGCAAATTCCCCTTTGTCCTTTGGGGAGGGGGCTAGCTCGGGCAGAGCGGCAGGGGCAGGCAGGGGGCAGGGAGCTACTGCTCCGAGCAGAACCTTTGAGGTGCCAATCTTGCCAGCCATGAGCCTTGCTTGCCCCGGCCGGGGGGGGGGGGGGGGAGAACAGTGCCATCCTTCCCAAGGCCTCCCACTGTGTGGCCTTGCACTGGGATTGCTTAGCAAAGGCTCGGGGGGGGGGGGGTGTTCCTTGCTCTTCCTCCAGGTGTCTTCCATCAACCGCATCCTAAGAAGGCTGCAGAGGGACATGGAAGCCCCAGACCAGTTTGCTTCTCTGACTCAACCTCTGCACTCAGGTAAGAGCTGTTGTGGGAAAGCCACAGCGCTATTTGCCCAGAAGGCAGCGCACCCCAGGGGTCCAGAGTTCCTCCTCTCCTCTCCCTCCTCTGCCTACAAACATGGCAGGCACACTCACCAAGGCAGTGGTGCCGGCATCGCCAGCCGCCAGCAGGAGCTGCAGGTAGGACCTGAGTCAGTCCAGACTTCTCTACTGGATTTCCAGTCCTAAACCTGCTTGCAACCTGCTCTGGGTGGCTGGATCCTGCTCTTCATGGCCAAAACGGGAGCCCCAGGGTGGCACTTTCCCCTTTCAGGACAAAAGCTGCCCTGGCCTGCCTGAACTCAGCTGGGGAGGAAAGAAGGGGGTTCACCCAGCCTACCCTGCAGCAAGAGAAGGTTCTGTTTGTAGTTGCACACCTTTGCTGGGAAAGAGGTGGGTGAAGGAGCCTGGCATGGACCCGGGTGAGGTTACCCAAGCGGAGACTGCGCGTGAAGGGGCCAAAGGGTCACCCACAGAGGGCTGGGACTGGGTGGTGGCCAGAACCCGGGGTCTTCTGAGTCCCAGTCCCGCTCTCCAGCCCCTGCGCCACCCTGGCTTCTCATTGGTATCCCTCTGTGTGCCATGCGCATGTCAGTGCTGTTGCTTCTGGAATTCTACTAAGGCACATTATTCACCTCGCAAACAAGGAATGAGAGGATTCAGAATGCTGGGAGAAGGAGGGGGCACTGGAATGGGGGGGCAGCGGATGCAAAGGAAGGGCTCCGTGAAGAAGGGGAGCAGGTTCAGGATGGCAGAAGCGCTCGGCAGAGACAAGAGAGGACGGGGGGTGGGTGGAGGTGGGGATTGAGAAGGGAGAGAGAGCTCTTGCCTCCCCCCTCTGCTCGGTTGTTTCTGGAGTTGTCCACCCAGGTGTGATGTTTCTCCAGTCACCAACATCGACCTCACAGGCAAGGTCACAACCTGGGCAGCAGGTGAGGAAGCCCACCGTGAGCTCCATCCGTCCATGTGCCGTAAGGCAGGGCAAGGCAAAGACACCCCTCCTCTTTGGAGCTGGGAGGGAAATTCCCCTCATGCACCCTCTCCCCATAAGAAGCTCAGAAAAATGCTTCCCTTGGTTCCAGGTCGCTGAGCTGAGGTGACAGATGAAGTCAGGGAGGGGCCGGGGACTGTTGTGTGTTTCAACATGGGGGGAGAGGGCCAGCCCTTCTTTTCTTCAGGGCATACATGTTCCTCCCCCTCCCCTCCCCTCCCCCTCCCCCTCCCGCCCCTTCCTCTCACACGCGGGGGGGGGGGCTGCACATCAGCCTGGCTGTCTGGACGGAGGATGTGGCAGCTTTAAACATTGATCCTGCATTGCATTCAAACCCGTTTCCAAGGATTCTCAGCCCCGTCCTTGTGAGCTTGGGGAGAAGAACTGTGATTACTGAAACTTGGTGGGATAAAAGCACCACCTGATATAGGAGCAGCTGGCTATCTAACATATTCGAAAGGAATGGACGAAACAGGAAAGGAGGGGAAGGAAGGATAAGTGCATGTCAAGGATACGACCATCTTCAGGACATGGAAAGCCGAAAGGGAATACTTTTTGTGAAAGAGGGGAACAACAATGACATCACAGTGAGGATCTGACCAGCCTTTAGAGGAGAGACACGGTCACCACGGGGGACTTCACAGCCCTGAGACTGATCGCAAGTCTCCCCAGGCCAAGAATGTCAGGTCCATTCCAGTCTAAGGTGGGGGTGAGATCTCACCATCAGAAATGCTCCAAGGGACAGGAGTTCACCATGAATATGAGTTTCCTGAAGGCAAAATGCTGCTGAAAATGCCACCACAAGCCATCCTTAGGGGAAAGGGGACAGCCCTAAAGAAAACTGGGTGGCAGGATTTCAGGTGAGCTAGGATTTAAAACAGGCACACACAGTATAAGAAACAGAATGCCAGGCCGGTCCCCGGGGGTTAAGGGTGGACAAATAGGCAGCATCTGTAAAGAGACGTTCCTGTGGGCTAATGCTCAGAACGGATGCATTCAGACGGGTGAGGGAGAGGTTGAAAACCAAAAAAGGGGAAATCAGTTTTACTTGGAGCATTTTTGTTGAAAGGGAAGGTCCTCTGTGTGGCACCGAGGGGGGCGGGTCTGGCTTCTCCCAAAAGGACAAAACAGTTCAGGTGTTATGCATCAAGGCCGTCACGTGGCCTGTCTTCTCCTCTGACACACTTCCTTTCTCACAATCAACTGTGCAACCGGTAGCACAGTCAATTTTGCTCTCAGGGCTGACCCATTCATGTGAGGGGTTGCCAGTAAAGGAGGGAGAAACACACGTTCCTTTGAAACAGGGCTTGTCTGTCTGTCTGTCTGTGATGCTTCTTGTTCGGAATGTTCTTATTTTTAAAGGGGTGTGTTTGTGTCTCTGAGCAGGCGTGTGCACACACAGGGCCCTAATTCCAGGGATCTTTGCAGCCCCCATCCTCGGTCCCACCTGCACCGGCACACGTTCTGTATTCCTGATCTCCCTTTGCTAGGTAGAGGAAGTGCTGGGAGCTCAGTGGGGCAGGCCCCCCTGGCCCCCCTGCTCCCTCCGGCCCACTCCCTGGGAAGGCCAAAGGTGGCCAGGCTGCCGAGAGCATCAAGAGGGAACCCGCAGAGGAGCAGGGCCGTCTTCACAGAGCAGCAGATGGAGGTCCTGGAGCAAGGTGGGTGCCTGGGGTAGACGTGCAGCTCTGGGCTGCTGCAGGCAGGAGGGGTGGTTTCTCTGGCAGGGCATCGGGGGGGGGGGGCTGGGGGGCTGGAGAGAGAGCCTGCAAGACTGTGGTGCTTCCCTCCCCACCCCACCCAGACATCAGGCAGCCACCGGGGCGTCCTTGTGCAGGAAAGCAGGCCAGCTAGAGGCCTATAGGGTCCTGGGCCGTGTGAAGAGGAGGAGGGAGGGAGCCACAGAAGGGCTTCTCTAGTCCAAGGGCTGCCTTGCCCTCGGTCCAGAGCAGCCGATTCAGAGGCTCAGTGGAGCCGCTCGCCACTGGGCAAGGGTGTGCCCGGTGGGGGAGGCAGGCCTATGGCAAAGGCGGCAGGTGAGCATTGTGCCCAATCTCCTTTCCAGCATTCCAGAGCAGGCAGTACCTGGAGGCAGCCACTCAGGAGAAGCTGGCTTCCGCAACGGGGCTTCCTGACGCCACCATCAGAGTAAGTGAAACGTCTCGGGCAACCCTTCCCTTTTTGCGATGAATCCTTCCAGCCCCCTCAACTCATTTTTTAAAAAGAACTGCTGGATACCCCAGTGGTTTAAGCATCCGGCTGCGGAGCCGGAGGTTGGGAGTTCGATTCCCCGCTGTGCCTCTTTGACAGGCGCTGGACTCAGTGATCCAGAGGGTCCCTTGCAGCCCTGCAGTTCAAAGGGTATTATGAATCCTAGGGCAGGGAAGCCCATTTCCTCACATGGGGGGGGGGGCTCCCAAGGACTTCAAGGCAGCTGACCCTCAGGAAGCCTCAGTCAGGTCCAGGCTTTTGCTCTTGGGGGGGGCACGGGTGAGTCCCCCAAAGTTTACACATGGACTCCTTCCCAGCCAGTTCTCCTGGACTCCTGAGCAAGACCCCCTTTTCATGAGGACTGGGCCCTTCACCCACCCTTCCTTCTGCTTAGACTCTCTCTCTCTCTCTCTCTCTCTCTCTCTCTCTCACTCACTCACTCACTCATTCACTCTCTCACACACACACATACACACACATACACAGAGAGAGAGAGAGAGAGAGAAAGACATTCACAGAGTCACAGGAGAAGTAACAGGGTGTTCAGTTCAGCAGCTGTGACTGAACCACTCCAACATCACTCCCTGTGAGAACTCACGAGACAGAGCAGAGTGGCCTGGGCAGCAACAGCCAGCAGAAGGGGGAGCAGAAAGAGGGCAGCCTCCTCGGAGCGCCGGCCTGGCCTGCCAGCCCCCTCCCCCTTGCCTCCTCCCCCAGGTGGAAAGTCCCACATCTGTAGCCTTTCCTGGGGGCCGGAGGTTGAGCCCTCCCTTTGCTCTCCACTTTTCTGTAACCGTTCTCGTCCTTCAACGTTCTCGAGATGCACAGCCTAAGCGGGACACAGGATGAGTGCAGGGTGGGATGAGGGACCTGCATCTGTCCAGTTCTGCTTCCAGCCCCTTTCCCAGAGATCCTTGGCGTGGCATTCGCCCTGTTCATGTCGGTCCCGAGGCTCAGCAGATGTTTTCATTGTTTTGCCCACCACAACCCTATTGTCCTCTTGTTACCACCAGCCCAGACCTCAATGGCAGACGTGCAAACGTAGAGTTGTTGTAACTGAATGAGCGTCACTTCACACTTAATCACACAAAGCCACAGTTTCTAGTCTGGAGGGGACTCTGGCCACTCAGGGGCACTTTTTCCCACTGTGGATAATCTTGCATTGTCCACAAATTTGGCCACCTCACTGCTCCACCCCAACTCCGGGCCATTTTTAGGCAAGTTCAAAAGCACTGCTCTCGTTACAGGTCCTTGAGAATCCCCCCCCCCCGGGCACATTCCTTGAATGTAACAATTACCATTTATTCCTACTGGTAGGATTCCTGGCCTTCCACCAGATGCAGATCCCAGGAGATCCTCTCCTCTTATCATAGGACGGCTGAGTTTACTCAGAATCCCCTTCCTGATGAGCAACTGCCACGTGCTTTTGGAACTTCATGCATGCCACGTCTAACAGATCTCACAACCTCCACGTTATTTTGTTAACACTTCCAAAGGCCCAAGCAGGTTGAGGAAGGAGGACCAGAAGCCATTCTGATGCACAGAATGGTAGAATCATGGAGTTGGAAGGGGCCTATGAGGCCATCAAGTCCAACCTTCTGCTCAGTGCAGAAATCCAAATAAAAGTAGATATAAGAAAAATGTTTGTCTAAACTTCTTTGGAATGCCTCCAGCACTGGAGCACTCACGACCTCCCAAGGTCATGGGTCCATTGTTGTACTGCTCTAACAGTTAGGGAGTTTTTCTTGATAGTCAACCGAAATCTGGCTTCCTGTAACTTGAGCCCATTGTTGCGTGTCCTGCACTCTGGCTGATCGAGAAGAGATCCTGCCCCTCCTCTATATGACAGTCTTTCAAATATTTGAAAAGTGCTATCCTATCACCCCGCAGTCTTCTTTTCTCAAGGCTAAACATGCCCAGTTCTTTCAGTCTTTCCTCCTAGGGCTTGGTTTCCAGTCCTCTGATTAGCCTTGTTGCCCTCTTCTGAGCTCGTTCCAGTTTGATGGCATCCTTCTTACAGTGCTGTGTCCAGAACTGAGCACAGGGCTCAAGAGGAGATCTAACCAATGCTGAATAAAGGGGAATTAGTATCTGGAGGGTCACAGACTGTCTTTTGGGAAAAGACCGAGCTAAAGTAAGAACTGAGCACTTCTGCCTTTTCTTTGTCATCTGTTATCATTTTCCCATCTCCACTGAGTAGCTGAGCCTCTGTTTCTTTTCTCTGTCTTTTGCTAGGCACATACCTGAAGAATGCTTTTTGTTGTTGTTGCTTTTAGCATCCCTTGATAACCTCAGCTTATTCTCAGCTTTTGCCTTCTTCATGCCATCCCTGAAATTCCTTGCTACTTGTCCGTACTCTTCCTTTGTAGCCTGTCCTCCTTTCCACTTCCTATACGTGTTCTTTTGTTGGTGTTGTTGTCAGGTCCTCTCTGAGCTTTTTGTGAAGCCACGTTGGTCTTTTTTGCTGTCTCTCACCTTCTTTTCTTGTTGGAATTGTTTGTAGCTGTGCCTTTAGAATTTCCCTTTTTAAGAAACTCCCACCCATCTTGGACGCTTTCTCCTGCATGGATCCTTAATTATCATTGTTCCGAGTTTCTTAAAACTGGCTTTCCTAAAATCTAGCATATACTCGTATCTGTGTTTGTTTCCCTTGAAATCAAGAACTCAGGTAGAACACGGTCCCTTTCCCCCAGCGTTCCTCTTGCTGCCACTTCTAAGTCATCTCTGTTGGCTAGGATCAACTCCAGAATAGCGATTCCTCTGGTTTCTTCCTCCACTTGTTGTAGGAGAAAATTATCCGCCACACAAGCCAAGAATTTCTCAGAAGGGTCATGTTCTTCCCCGGCAAGGCTTGTTCTCCTGTGTTCAGAGGCTGTTGCTTTAATGATGCTCCCCAAGCATCTTGCCTGGCAACACCCACACGGGCCAGTCTGTATTCCCACTGGGAAGCAGCGCTCAGCATCTGCCCTTCACTTTCAGCACCTGCCTTTTCCTAAACATCTGTCAGTGGGGCAGGGGAGCAAGAGGATGAGCCACCCCCACGCCCTGCTCGCACTGGCCTTCCCTTTGGGGCACCTGGCCAGCCCCCTTAGGAAGACAGTGAGGAATTGGCTGAGGGGGGAGGACGAGCGGAGGGTCTCCCTCGGTCTGATCTAGCTTGAGGCCTCTCCTTACACCCTGATGGTTCAACGTCACAGAGATGTCCTGCTACGCAACGAGGAGGTTTTCATCAGCAAAAGTTTCCAGACCTTCTCGCAGCCAATATGTCTAGAGGAACCCTGGTGCAGGGAGAGGGACAGGCAGCCCACTGCCCCCCCCACATTGCCACCACTGGCAGGTGCCCCCAGAGGCAGACGCTTCCTCCTTCATGCCCAGGAGCAACATCTGTGCCTGAGGGCAGAGCTCGGTTCCTGCCCCGTCGTCCTTGAACCAGGATTTCAGCCTGGGCCCTGTTGAAAGGGCTCCTCTGAGCACCCAGTCCCTGCCCTTCCCTCCCCCACTGCCCTCCCCCAAAATAGCCTCAAAGGACTTATTTGGGGGGAGCATGTGTTCTGGGACTCCTCCCCACACCGGACCCAAGAACGGGGCTCTCCCTCACCTTTGCTTCTTCTTTGGCCAAGCCTCCTGCCTCCTCGGAGGTCTCAGCCTCCTCCCTGGGTTGGTGCCTCCCCCCCCCCCCACCTTCCTCCTGGCCAGACAGCATCCTGCGTCTCCATCCTGCAGAACCTCCGTTCCCGAGACAAACCCACAGGCCTGCTGCTTCGGCTTGGCCTCCTTACGTGAAGCTCTTTTTGCAAGGAGACAGAGGGAGCCCAGCGGATGAGACCCATGCCTCATCCCAGTGGCTGCTGCCCTCAGGAGGGAATGGGGGTGGATTCATGATTTTGAGAGAGGGAGGGAGGGAGGGAGGGGAGGCAGCGAAGCATAAAGAAGAGGGAGCTCTGAAATACCAACCCCCCGAAAAGTCCAGCCCACCAGCCGGAGGGGAGCCGTCTCACCTGGGTGACTGGTGGTCACGGCGCCTGGAAGGGGCCTGTGGGGCCCCGTCCGGCTGTCCCTGAGCCTCCCTCCCCTTGTCTTCTCTCCAACTAGGTTTGGTTCTCAAATCGGAGAGCGAGATGGCGACGGGAAGCCCAAGCAGGGCCGGTCACCACGTGCACAGGTGCCCACCCGGCCCCACAGGTCCTCTTGGAGGGATGAGATCCACCTCCCTCCTGAGAGCAGGGATCCGTGCTTCCTAGGTCTTGCCCCTAAAGGGAAGGTGGCACCCTGCTTCCCGTGGCATACGGGAACGCTGCTCCTAAAAGCGCACAGGCTCAGCGCCAACACCGGGAGGATCCCATCCCGGCTTCTGCTGGTGGCCCGAGGACCTCCCAGGGCAGGCCCTCCTTCCTCCTCTCCTGGCAGTCCCTCCCCACCCTGCCCCACCCCACTCCGTCCTTGCCTCAGGTCTGAGTGCTGGGGGGGGGGGTCTAACCAAGGGATTCCTTCCCCCCCCCCTTTCCAGGCTGAGTGATCTGAGGCAAACTGCCCCGGGCCCTAAGGGTGTCAGGGACCCTGACTGTCTCCTTCACAGGGACCCCACGTGGGTTCGGGCTTCTCCGCCTGGCATCAGCTCCTTGGGAGTCTCTAGCAACCCCCTTGACTGCAACGGTCCCGTCCGCGCCCCTCTGCAGCCAGGTAAGCGGGAAGGTGCCCCCCCCCGAAGCCCCAACCTTGAGCCTGAGCCTGGGGGTGACGATGTGGGCCCAGGCAGGCTCGTCTCGCTCCGAGGACGAAGGCACGGCGGTGTCCGTCTGTGCGGAGGGAAGGGCAAGATCCAGCCAAGTCCTTCATGCTTAGCCATGCAACATGGCCGTATTCTGACAGTCCTCTTGGGCCAGCTCCCCTCTCTCTCTCTCTGCTGGGCACCCGAAGCCACCGAGCCTCGTGCCCTGATGTCGCCAGCACTGGGGTTGCTTCCCCTGACCCCCACCTGGTCACTTCTCATGCCCTTTTGTTTGTTTGTTTGTTTGTTTTTGTTTTGCTAATTAACAGATTTCCCCAGTTCTTCAGCCTCCACCCCGGGCAGGTGCTGGCATTTCTTCAGCAAGTGCTGGTCCTTGTGGTCACTTCCGCACTGGCCGATGCTTCCCAGTGGTGCCACCGGGCCTCCCTCTGCCAGCCTCCTCCCGGGGGGGGGGCTTTGCCCTACACCGCCCCCTGCCGTCCCTCTGTGTATGTATGTGAAGCGCTCCTTCTGTGGCCTCTTCCCCTGCAGCCTTCCTCTGCGGATGCTCTGAGTTGCCCCGGCACCCGAGGTTCAGAATCCTTCCAGCTCCACCCAGGATCCGGCCCCCTTTGCCCGCCGTTGCCCCTTCCCACTGGGCCTGCCACGATGGAGCCTCTTCTGGTAAGAGGAGCCCCCGCATGAGCTTTTTGGTTCTCACCCTTCTCACCCCCCTTCCTGATGACTGGGAGGGGGTGCTTCAGCCATGGGGGGGGGGGGAACGGGCCTTGACAGAGGACAGTGTGCAGGCTGGGCATGAGGCAGGAAGGGGAAGGGAGGCTCTGAAGCATGGGGGCCACAGGGCGGAGGGGGTGCCCACACTCACTGAAGGCCAGAGCCCCTTCCTGACTTCGGGCTCCCCTTCTCCAGGTCCAGCTGCCGGGTGAAGAGGGGGCCTTTCTGCCTGTTTCAGGAGGCCCGCCGTGGCACTGAGGCTCCAGAAGGCCAGCTTGCCCAGCCCCTCCTGCTCCCTGGACCTCTGCCCTCTTCCTTCCAAGGAGCATCACCCAGGGTGCCCTGCCCTGCCCTGCCCTGCCCTGCCCTGCCCTGCCCTGGAGACCCACAGGAGAAGCTCTCACCCAGAAAGCCAGCCCTGGCCTCACCCAAAGGGGAAACAGGGCACTTGGCCCGGCCCGGCCCAGGCTCCTGGCAGGGCTTCGAGGTCACTCAGCGGAAGCCAGGGTCTCCAGGGGTGACTCTGTGGGGCAGAGAGGCCCTGCATCGTGTCCTCTTCCCTTCTTCCGAGTGGCCTTGTGTGGCGAGGAGGGGGAAATCTGACTGGTGTTCCAGGTGTTTTGCCCCCCACCCCACCCTCACCCACCTCTCTTTGCTCAGCTGGGCCGCCCAGAACACCCCTTCGGGTCTTGCAGGGCGCTTGAGGGCAGCAGCAGGGGGGCTGGGGGGGGAGAACCTGATTTCTGGCTCCTGTGGAGAGAGGAGACCGTGGGGCTGCCCCTTTGTGCTCTGCAGACGAGACCAGCGCGACCCCAGGAGGCTTTCCAGAGGAGCAGCCGTCTTGAGTTGCCCCACCACCACTCTGTGCTCAGGAGGACTCTCCTTTTCCTCTGCCCCAGACACGCAGCCCTCGGGGCCCGGGGTTGGGAGTGAGGTACATGGGAGTGGGAGTCTGACTGTGTGTGGTTGTGGAGGGAAGCGCACCCTGCACATGCTCAGAGGCCCTCTTGCTGTTGGCTCCAAGAGACCTTGGTGTGCTCCACAGCTAGTTCCCAACTCAGATTGGGCCCCCACCTCACCTGCATCCCCCTCCCCCCGCCGCCCACTATCCACAGAAGAAGGCAGAGAGAGAGAGAGAGAGAGAGACCCTTTCGTGTTCTGGATTCTGTTTAAGAAAAAAACCCTTTCTGAGCCTTGCTGCAGAGTTGAGAGGAAAGCCATCAGACCCTAACTGGACCACCGCACCAGAGCCAGGATTTCCCCTCGTCTTCTATTGGCAGCAAGGGCTGCATCTATTCCTGCTTTGTCCCGCGCCGGTGGTTGGATCCAGGCCAGAAGACGGAAACCTCCTCCTCCATCGCCGCAGGTCAGCCTCTGGAGCCAAAGAAACGCCACAGGTCCTTCCCGTCTGCCGGGATCCCAGAGCAGCCTTCTTGCCGCGGCTGGAAGCCCCTTTGGCCCCTGCGAGGGGCAGCCGCCACCCCGGCCCCACCAGCCCAGCTGAACGAACGGGGCTGGTGCTGGCCGGTGGGCTGAGCCTCGGGGGTGGTTGTGGTGGGGAGGGCTGGGAGAAGAGAAGGCGGCGAGCCGGGCGCTGGCCTCAAATCCCTCGGGGCCACCCTCCTGCCTGTCGGGGCTGCGAGGGCCGGAAGGGGGACTGAAGAGGAAGCGTCCCCAAGGGACTCTTCCTGATGGACAGCCCTCCGAGCCCCGCCCACTTCTCTGCCCTCCTGGGGGGGCTCCCATTCCCCGCCCCCACCCCTGCTCACCTCTCCTGGGCCTAGACCTCCCAGAGGCACTCCGCGGTCACCTCCTCACTGTCCGCCAGGAGGGGCCCCTCCTGGTCCCCACGCAGGTAGTAGCCGTTGGGCGCCAGGACGGCCAGCCGGTGGTTCCCTCGGATCTCCAGGCAGAAGTTCAAGGCCACGGCTCCCCCCGCCTTGAGGGTCCTCTCAGGGGTCAGGGACCAAAAGCCCTTCCCTCGGCCTGGGCGTGAAAGAGAGGGTGTGTCCTGGGCAAGCGGCGGCCAAACGACAGGCCAGTGACGTGAAGGGCAGCATCCCTTCACTCACGGCAGGAGGGGTCCCTCTCCGCCCTCCCCCAGAAAGGGAGGCAGGCCAAGCGCCCTGCTGGGGTTCCTTCCTGCGGCTCAAGCCGGTCCCCTCCACCCGCTGTCATGGGTCAAAGGAAGACCCTGCTCGCCTTGGGCCACTAAAAACAGCCGCTGGAGGCAAGGGAAGAAGGTGGTCCCAGCTCTGCTTCAAAACAGGACACCTGAAGGAAGGCCATGGGGCCACAGTGGGTCACTTCCAAACTCTGCTCCCCCACAGAGCCAAGCCACCCTCTCGAGTTCCTCCACAGGGCAGCGGGGTGGGACCTGGGCTGGGCAGAGTTGGGGATCTCTGGAAGGGCAGGACTTCCTGGGTGGCCGCTGCGGCTGCTAAGAGGGACCTCCGGTCCTTCCCTCCCTCCCTCCCTTGCCGAGGCAGGAGGAAAGCCCAGGCAGGGTCTTGGCCAGTGCCCGTGCCCTCCCCACCCACCCGCCTTACTTTGGAAATGGTAGACACCACGCTGGCAAGGCAGCAGCTCCACGCAGTCTGGCTCCAGGACGTTGCACTGCAAGATCTCGGGGCCGGCCGGGCTCCCCACGTAGCCGTACTGGCCACGCAGCACCAGGAAAGTGCGGTTGGCCAGGTGCACCTCAAACGCCTCGTTGGGCCCTGCAGCGAGAACGAGAAGCGGTTGGGCAACCGGTCCGTCGGGAGTCCCCTGGGCAGCTGGGTGCCAGGAGCTCCAGCCAGAGAGAGGGAGCCGCCCCTGGCAGGCTTGGAAGAAGGACCTTCTCCTGCCGACCCTGGCTCTGCCCAGCACGTGGGTGCTCTTCCCTTCAGGCAAGGGCGATGCGGTTCTTCTCTGCATGAAGCCCCTTCCAACTTGTAGCCACCCTATGAATGAAAGGCCTCCCAAGGGCACAGCAGGTGAAAGGGGGGGGAGGCTTCCAGGCCCCCCGGGTCTCTATGCTCCTTGGCCAGGAGGACGCGATGCTCTGGGGCCCTCCAGGGCATCAAAGGGGCCCTTCTCACCTGGGTGCTCTGCTCGGGCCACTACCAGCCCCACAGGAAGAGTGCCCAGGTAGCAGCCATTCAGAGCTTGCAGAAAGACGTTCCCATAATGCCACGAGACCTGGAACCTGGTCTCTGGCTCTTCCCGGGAGCCATCAGCGGCCACACGCTTGCCCTGCCTCTGGAGACAAGAAACCCCACCACCGCCACCAACAAAGAAGCATCATTGGTTTGGCCCACAGTCAGGCCAGTCCCGGGAGGCAGGAGAAGAAGCTCCCACCCAGAGGGAGACCCAAGGGCCCCGGCCCTCGTGGCCAGGACGGGCCCACCTCCCTGGCCCCAGGAGCCCCTCTGCCGGCTTTCTCCCCTCCCAACCAGGAGAGAGCAGCCGAAGTGCCTGCGTTGGGGGGAGGGGGAGACCCACCTGAGCCAAATACCTGTGGCCGACACCTTTCAGCTGCACTGTTTGGGCATCTGGGCCAACTTCAAAGAGGAAGGGAGATGTTGGGGTTGCCTTTTTGGAACCGGCATAGACCTCAGAGTCTGGGGGGGGGGGGGTGGAGGAGAGGAGAGAGACCCGCTCAGCCAGCCAGCCAGCCAGCCAGCGACAGGCACCACCCTTGGAGGCCAGGAGGGTCACGAGAAATAAAAGGGGAATGGGACCGGTGGGTACAGCCGAGCACACACGAGGGGCAGGAAAGGACCTCCCGTGGGCTCCTCAGCCGCCTTCCACCCGCTCTGGCCTGTCCTGACCTTCCTTCCACACAGGCTGATATTCTCGGCAGACCCTTCCTGCCTTCTCGCATTTTCCCCCTTTCTCGGGCGATACAGAGAAAGGAAAGGCCGGGCAGCCTCTTGCCTTTGTTCTTGAGAGGTGAGGAGGGAGCCTCGGGGTCTGGGGGTCTCCGCAAAGCCACCTCTTTTCCTTCTTATCTCAGAGTCCTTCACTAATAAATAAACACTCCGAGGAGTTGCTCTCTGCCATCAAGATGCTTTGACCTCCAGAAGGTCAAGGAGGGGTTTGCTATCACTGGCCCCCAGGAAGGTTTCATGACGCGGGCAGGGGACTGAACCCAAGCCTCCCGGATCCAAGGGCCCCCCCTCCACCCACTGCACCTCACGAGTGTCCTTATTTTCCTGGAATAAGAAGGGTGGAGGGGACGCCTTCCCAAAGGGGGTACGTTCTGATTGCCATTGGGGGAAGGGGGGAATCCATAGGTTTGCTTGGCCCGACTTCCTCTGTTACCAAAGACCCCCCACATCGCTTGGGCTGCTGACGGTCATTTAAAGGGAGAGAGAGAGAGAGAGACGGGGTCATCTGAGTGGTTTTTCAGACCATGGAGGATGGCCCTGTCACCCTGAGTTGGGGGGTGGAGATCTCTTGTCATTACACCCTCAGGATAGCACCCTTGCCTATGGAGAGAGTCATGGTTACATGTTCAATGGTTCATGAGCCCAAAGAGAAAGGTGTAATCTGAAGAGGAAGAACGCCGATCCCCTGCCCCCCACCCCACCCCGCCCTGCTTGCCTGGGGCCCTGCCAAGGCTCCATGCGCACCCCCCACCTCCTCGGGAGGGTCACGAGCCCTCCCTGAATCTGCAAAGGACAAAGCCGTTGGCTCTTTCCTGCCCTCTCTCTGCACCCCCCCCACACACCTGAAAATGGGCAGGAAAACGGTGTTCTGAAAAATAAACGCGGACAGGATTCGAAAGCATGGCCTTGAATTGCACTGCGGCCTGGGAGGGGGAAGCAAAGGTTTCTCACGCGAGGGACGGTGCTGAAACGCAGGGATCCTCACCTTTTGAGAAGGCCACCCGTGGGAGGGACACTGTGCACAGAAGAGGCCGGCCGGCCCACTGGGAGCGAGCCGGTGTGGGTGTGGGTGTGTAGGTGCCTTCCTGTCCCGGGGAGCATCTGCGGGTGGGGCCACCCGGCTGACCTTCCCACCGAGACCACCAGCAGCCACTCCCTGAGACAGCGCCACAGCAGCCTTTCGTTGGAGAGGCCGCAACGAAGAGGATGCCGGGAATGAGCCTCCCCCAAACGAGGCCCCCAAAGGGGTGCCCGAGAGATCCCTTGTGACCCCAGCCAGGGGCTCCGGTCCCTTCACTCCCTGCCACGGGGCTACGTTGGAGCCTCCAGCGTGGAGCCCACTTCCCTCTGGGCCCACCAGCCTCCTTCCTTCTCCCGAGACAGAAACAAAGATGTGAGAAGGGGGGGGGCGGGAGGGAGCTGAAGACTTCCTCTGGGGCTACTGGGAGGGGAGCCCATTCTGCTGCGCCCCCCCCCCCATTGGGTGGCTGGGCCAAAAGACAGGTTCTGCGGTGCCCATCCTTGCCTGCAGGCTTTTCTGGGGAAGGGACATGCCACCCCACCCATGCCACCCACCCCAGCCTGGAATCTTGGCTTTTACTTGCCACCCAAGACGCTGGCGTATCTCTTGGCTCTCGTCTTCAGGGTGACCCACTGCGGACACCTCTTGATGACAAACCACTGCTCGTGGTCTTCAGGGTTGTCCCCGAGGCAGAGGAGCCCCCGGCTGCCCTGCGGGTAGAGGATGCGCCCACCCCGGTCCACCAGGATCACCAGGCAGCCTGGCCTCAAGGTCAGCTGGAAGGCCGTCTGTGCCGAGGGCTTCCTGGCCAGTGTCTCCGACCGGGAGACAAACTGGTGGTTGGAGGTCTCCAGGTGGCAGGCGCCGCTCCAGAAGCGCAGGACGAAGCTGCACTCCTCGAGGTGAGGCGCCGGGGCATCCACCCAGACCCGATTAAGATCCGGGTCGGCCCGAGCATAGCGCAGGCGGCTGGGGTGAAACAGCACCACGTGGGCGTGGACGGCCAGCTGGGGCATCCACCTGTGGCGGGAAGAAAGGCCTCGGGAGACGCAGAAGACGTCCTCTCCGTCTGACTCCAAATATTTCTTGCTGTCAGGCTGCTGGAGAGTCCAGGCCCCGCTGGGGTGCACCTCCAGCAGGAGGTGGCTCAGGTGGTCCGACGCGGGGCCTCCACACCGGACGGTGCCATCGGCGTCCACCAGAAGGCGCTGTCCTTGATGCCCAATCAGGGCCACCCTGGTCTGCTTCCCTTCCGCTGCCACCACCTCCAGCTCCCAGGTCTGCAGGGATCAAAGGAGGAGAGGAACGGGGGGGGGAGCGCATGAACCCCCTGGAGGCAGCGGAGCGGAGTCTGGCCCTTTGGAAGAGGGGCGGCTCCTTCCTGACCCCTAGGCTCGCCCTGGCTGCTCAGCTGCCCATCTTTTGGCACCTCCACCCTTGCCACTCTGCACAGACAAGACAACTGGGAAGGCCCCCCCACCCCACCCCCTTCCTCCGCCCTTCTGACCTGTGTGGAGGGGCAGGCAAGCACGCACACACACAGAGAGACAGAGAAAGCACTTGCACGGTCCCATAGGAGAAGGCAGGAGCAAGGCAGAAAGCCTCGGGGGGGGCTGCAATATGCACCACTGCCAACCCCTCCTGGGCACTTCGGGTAGAAGGAAGGGGGAGGCCACTGGCTCAGTCCTGGGGTCAAGGGTAGCTGGAAACAGAGAGGCCTTACAAACCTCCTGGCCATTGTTCCCACTTCTACTCCCACTGGCCCCCGCCCGGTCCTCTCTGCAAGCAGGGATTGGGCAGCTGCCCTCCCCATCCCTTGTCCTCCCTCTTCTTCTGGGTCGTCTGCTGCCACCCTTTGACACTGTTTGGGATCTGCTAGGCAGAACGCCGCACGGATGCCTGTCGCTCGATCTCAGGTGCAGAGCTTGGCACAAAGGAAGGAAGGGAAGGGACCGTGTACACAAAAACACACACAAGAAGAACACACCTTTGATCAGATCACACAGAATACATATATGTACATGTTTTTTGTTCCCTCAAAGAGTCTCTGTAAAGGAACGAGGCTGGCCAGGTTTCCTTCGCCAGGACAGGTTATCTCACTTTCCAATCTAGATTGGAGAAGCAAACAGACACAGCAGGGGTCGCTCCTTCCCCCAGCAGGATGGCTGGGTTTTGTCACTCTTCCCCCAGGCGAATACCAGGACCAATCTCATGCAAATTGAGCTCCGGAACCTGGACAGTCTCACTGCACAAGACCTTTTTCCTATCACCTTGGAAGTCTCCTTTTCACCCAACCTTGTAACCTCTTTGCAAGATAATAAATTGCTTTCCTGTCAGAACAATACAACAATGTAACCATGTATTTCCATAATTGCTGTCTATAGACCCTGTTGTTAAATTCTGTCCCTTCTGTGATTCCCACTCCCATAAAGTTTGGATTCCTTTGTAACCCCATCCCTTTTGCCAATAGGTCATGAACCACCCATTTCTCCTCCCATCTCCTTGTACCATGAACCACCCATTTCTCCTCCCATTCTCTTGCGTAACCAATGTTATAAAAGTCCTAGTCTTCCTGTGTATGGCACGGTTTGCTCTTGCCTACACTTGGAGGCATGACTTCCATCCGCCTTTTATTTAGCTAAATAAAACAGCAACCATTTGAACTCTCTCTCGTGTCAAGGTTATTGGCGTTCAAACTTTGACTCACTATTCCAGGAGACCAGCTCCTGGGTTCAGCAGAAGCATGTAAGGTAGCCTGGCTTGCCCTTCTGCCTACAAATTGCCTGCGGGGTGAGGGGCTTTGTGGGCGTGCTGGTGCCCAGTGCTGTGAATGAAACAGAGGGTCAACTCCCCTTCTCACCTGGCCTTCCTAGCCCAAGGGTGGGGGTGGGGGTCCTGGTAATCCAACATACCCGCCCCCGTTCCAGCTGAGAGCTTGCAGGGGTCCCAGGTGATGCAGCCACCACACCTGCTTCCTTCCCAGGGAGCTCCCCAAGACATTCACGCCATCGCTGTAGGATTCACCAGTCAGGTAGCCCCCGGTCCAGTTGACCAGTCCAATCTGCATGACAGACTGGGTGGGAGGAAAGCCACGGCTGGAAAGAGCGTCAACGGTAGGCACTCTGGTGGGACCGCTTCATGCTGCCTGGCCCCTCCTTGGCCTGGGCCCACAGGGCGCCCCCCCAAGGGCTCTTTGGAGGCAGAAAAGGTGCTCCCCAAGCCAAGAACAGTCCTGCCCGGGTCAGAGCCTTTGTGACTCATGGCTCACCTCAGAATGGATGCAGCCACAAGATTCCTGGTTGTACGTGGGGAGGGGGGGGGAAACAGGCTCACTCTGCCTTTCATCCCAGGGATCCAGACTGGGTGGAAGGACCCTGACGGTAACGGTGCCCATGGCCCGGCCCGGCCCTAGTCCTGTATCTTTTCCCCAGCTCACCTTTAGCTTCAACAGCAAGTTCAGAATCCTTTCTACTGTTTCTGCAACTGAGCTGAATAATACAAATAAACTCCTCCTCTGACTTTGAACTCGTCAGAACTGTTACCACATTCAGGCATTATGACTCTTTTAGTGTTCTTTTTCAGTAAACTGTTTATATTAACCATTTATCTGCTCCTGGTCTTCTTTTGGGAGAGAGAGGGCTGCTTCTCCATCTGCTGTTTCCAGTTAGGTCGCCTACTTGATTTCTCTGTTCTGTTTGGCCACTTGGACCATGTATTTGCATTTGGCTTCACAGGATTTGATGAGGCGTTCTGATTTATTTGACATTTGGTTCTGCTTTGTCCCCTACTTTTGTCTTCCAGTCACACAACTTGTGTTGGTGCAGGATCAGTTCCTCCTGCCCACTTGTCTCAAAGCTTTCAAATTCTTCTCCTTCAGCATCTATCGCTGGAGCACGGACTTAAAGGGCAGTTGTGCTGATAGATTTTCCAAGAGGTCTGATGGATTATTATTTGGTCAAACCTCCTATTATAGCCCCTCACTACCTGCGCTAAACCTTGCATCGGTATCAGTCACTCCATGTCTTCTGAATTTGTCATTTCCAGAGTGACACTGTTGTTATCTGACTGAAAATGTCACATTCCAGCCCACTTTATTTCACTGACACCAACATTGCCATGTTTAAGCATTTCATTTCTGATGGTCGGATTCCAAAAGATCTCCTGTATGGAGAATGAGTGCAGGGAAAGCGCCCCAGAGGGAGACCACAGCTGCGATACAAGGATATCTGCAAGCGGGATCTGAAGGCTTTAGGAATGGACCTCAACAGATGGGAAACCTTGACCTCTGAGCATTCAGCCTGGAGGCAGGCGGTGCATCATGGCCTCTCCCATTTTGAAGAGACACTGGACCAGCAGGCCGAGGCCAAGAGGCAGTCCCGAAAGCAGCAAAATCAGGGAGCTGGACAGGGGACAGATTGGATTTGTCTGCAGTGTGGAAGGGATTGTGTTACTCTCGAATTGGCCTTCTCAGCCACACTAGACGCTGTTCCAAGACCTCCGTACAGAGCATGTTACCATAGTCTCTCGAGACTGAAGGATGCCTAAACTAACTGTTGCTTCATTAACAACAGCACTATTCATACTTGTCTTCTCCAGTAAGCTGATGAACTCTCTTCAGAACTGGGAGTCTCATCTTCCAGCACTATCGCTTGTTTCATTTTGGATCATCTCATTGCAGGGTCTTCAAGGTAAGAATAATGCAGACATGGTTTGCCGTCGCCTCCTTCTATGCACTACTAAGAAAAGTTAGCTTGAGTGTCAATGCCGTTGTTTGTGAATGGTCATCCACCAGCATCACCTTCAGCTGCCCAGAAGCTGCCCTTTGAGCATTAACCTCCCCCTCCCCCATCACCACTGGAGCGATCTGTTCTCTTCTGCTGATGCAGCCATTATCCTTGATCGGATGCTCAGCTGTGACCATTCTGCCTCGGGTGACCCTGCTGGGAGTACAGGCTTGTAATGGGAGTCTGGCCTCCTGATTGGCATTGCTCTCGGCTTCACTAACACGCTTACCCCCCCCCCCCCGCCCCACCTGATGTTAAGGTGTGCATCCAAAAAGCGGGAGCTCTACCCAGGGTGACAAGAGATGTTATTCGCAGTCCCCACTAATACACTTATATGAATAACCAAGCTTTCTGTAATGTCTTCACAGGACAGTAGTAGCTTCTCTCGGCAGACACTGACCTCCGTCCAAGAAACCAATCTCAGCATTTGTGTGACAGTGAAACCCGGTAGGCAGCTGATCCTGGCCCCTCACCCCATCCCACCCCCGGGGGCAGGTGGGGAACCCCCTTTAATATAAATGTACCTGTGAGGATATGGGTTTTGTAGTACTTATTTCCCAGGACTTGCAGGTGTTTCATCGTGCCTAGAGACTGTTTGTTCCTCTGAAAATGAACCAAGGTTGTTTCTCAGGACTGATAACCCAAACATTCCTCACTAATGGCGTACCAGCGTACCAGCCTGGGATGAGAGAAGGAGCTGTGGAAAGTTACCAGTTGGGCGTGGAGTTGCGGACAAAGGACTGTGTGCCAATGGGATACCATCATGGGAAAGAGACTTTGATTTAAGTTATAGAAGGGGGGGCTAAGTAAGTGGTTGGTGTGTGTGCATAAGTGGGAGAAGGAGATGGGCGACAGGTTTACAGCCTTCTTCGTTGACGGATTGGAGACTTAGAATCGCCTAGTAATTAAGTAGTAAAGCTATTAGTGAGTAAGTATTTTATTGTTTTATGAGAAAGTCTTACAAAGCTGGGCGTGGAGTTGCAGACAAAGGACTATATGCTGATTGGATATCATCATGGAGCAGAGACTTTAATTTAAGTTATAGAAAGGGGGGCTAAGTAGTATTTTTGTTTGGGGTGTGTGTGCGCATAAGTTGGAGAAGATGGATGACAGGTTTACAGCCTTTGTTGACTGATTGGAGACTTAATCATGGTAACTTAAAATAGCCTAGTAATTAAGTAGTAAAGCTATTAGTGAGTATTTTATTGTTTTATGCAGTGGTCTCCAAACTACGGCCCATATGTTGAAACCAGGAGCTAGTCTCTGGAATAGCGAGTCAAAGTTTGAACGCCAATAACCTTGACACGAGAGAGAGTTCAAATGGTTGTTGTTTTATTTAGCTAAATAAAAGGCAGACGGAAGTCATGCCTCCAAGTGTAGGCAAGAAAAACCGTGCCATGCACAGGAAGACTAGGACTTTTATAACATTGGTTACACAAGGGAATGGGAGGAAAAATGGAGAAATGGGTGGTTTTGTAGTGGTTCATGTGTACACGGTCCCTTCACATGGGCCACATCAGGCCCGCGTTGCTGCTTTGTCCAGCCTGTTGCCTTCAGCTTCTGTGCACATCCAGGACAGGTAGGGGGCAGGTGGGCGTCTGTCCGTGCATGTGGGGGGCGTGCATGCGTGTGTGTGTGTGTGTGTGTCTGTGTGTGCAGGGGAGTGGGTGGGAGCATGCGTGCGGAGTGTGGGGGCATGGGGGTGTGCGGGGGGGCAACCGTGTGTTGCACACACACACACATTCCTGTTCCTTTGGCCCTCAAAAACTGGAAATATCCGGTGTGGCCCTCACTGTAAAAAGTTTGTAGACCCTTGGTTTGATGGGAAAGTCTTACAGGAGCTTACTTAATAGTTAGATGCTTTGCATTTAACCAGTACAATTTGTATCTTTTTGTATTTCTTTTGTTTCATGACTTCTTACTCTTTTTGAATAAAGATTATATCTTTGACCCAAGTGTGATTCTTGAGGGCAAGGGGGAGAGTGCCTAAAGGAAGTGCCTTGGCCACAAGGGCTTTGTTGGCTATTTTTGGTTATTTGGCTATGTGTGTGTGTGT
This sequence comes from Intellagama lesueurii, assembly GCA_037013535.1. NCBI lineage: Eukaryota > Metazoa > Chordata > Lepidosauria > Squamata > Agamidae > Intellagama > Intellagama lesueurii. The sequence goes on along the minus strand of JBAJHW010000005.1, from coordinate 227,975 downwards.
GTGTGTGTGAGAGAGAGAGAGAGAGAATCAGTGGGGCGTGGGAGGGGGAGGAAAGGGTGGTTGTGGCCTCAGAGGGAGGGAGAGGCTGTGGCGGGGGGGGGGCTATCCAAGGGAGGGAAGAAAGAGCCTTTCCGACAAACACCCCCCACCCCCCGCCGCCTCGGTCCCTGCAAGAGGGGAGGGCGCGAGAGAAGGAGCGAAGGGGGCCCCGGAGGGAGCGAAGGGGTGCATCCCCGGGGCGGCTCCCAGAGACCCTCCAAGGAGGGCTTTCCGGTGGGTCTCCTTCGGCCGCCCTCTTCAGAGGACTCGAGCCCGAACTCTGGTGCCAACCGACGGCGGGCCTCGGCGAGAAGGCAGGGGCTGGGCTAGCCGGCCTCCCGGAGAGACCAGGGGCCACGCGGGCGCGCTCGGGGGGGGAGGGAGGGAGGGAGGGAGGGAGGGGGGGGCTTGGAGCCGCCGCCCCCCCCCCCTCTCTCTCTCTCGGGAGGGAGGGGCCGCCATCCCTGCCACCTCCTCCTCCTCCTCAGCCCTCTCACCCCACCCATGTGACATGATGAAGCGTGCTTCGCCCAAAATGAGGGGGGGGGGGTGGACGGAGGGCCTTCCGGCCGGGCGCTCCCGCTCCCCAGGATATAAAGAACAGGAACCCCTTGGGGGGGGGGGAAGAACAGCTGCGCCCCATCCCCCCCAACGAGTCCCCCTTCCTCCCTCGCGGAAACTCGGCCCGAGGAGACGGGAGAACACACACACACACACACACACACACCCCGTGCACGCGTCGTGCTCTGCGGCGAGGCTTCCCACGAAAGAAGATCCGAGTCGGGGGGGGGGGGCCGTCGCCCGACGCCACCCCGGAAGTGGGCGTCGCGTGCGAGTCTTCTCGCAAGAAGTAGCTCTAGGGAACGCGATCTCAAGCGCGACGGAGGCCGTTTCCGGGCATGCGCAGACAGGGAGGCCGTCCGCCAGCGGCACCCTTGTGCGCCTGCGCGGCCGTCGGGGGGCCAGCGGGGCGCCAGGTGAGCCTGTCAGGCGCCGGCGGGAGGGGCGATGCGGCGGGGGGGGGTGTGTGTGTGTCTCCCTCCCCCCCCTCCGTTTATCCTTCCCGGCACGGGGGTCTTCCGCCCCGCGGGACTCCTGCAGGACAATCTGACCCCCCCCAACACCCCCGCCGGGCAGGAGCGGAGGCCTACTCTGCAGGGCGGGCGGGCGGGCGGGCGGGCGGGGGTCCCGGACGGGTGGGGGGGGGAGGAACAGCCCCGCCCCTCCGGCCACCGCGGAGGCGCCCGAGTTTGGGCCGCGGGAAAGGCGCCTCGGTGGACTCCACCTCCCAGAGTTCCCCGCGCCGGCGACTCTTCTGGGCGGGGGATTCTGGGCGCTGTCGTTTCGAAGGGGCCGAAACCCTCTGCCTGGGTCGCCCCCCCCCCCCAAATATCCCCCCGCGGGCTTTGAGGAGACACTCCGGCTCCTCAGCCCTCGGCCCCTGAGCATGCGAAGAGCGCCTGCGTAGATCCCCCACCCCCACCCTACTGGGACGAAGCCTTTTGGAGGATTGGGGGGGGGGCCGCGAAAACGGCCCTCCTTGACTGCCAGGCTCTCTCCCTCCCCCCGGAGCCCCCGGGGTTAGGGGACCCCGGGGGGGGGGGCCTTCCCGCCTCTGCTCTGCAATCCTTGGCTCTCTCTTCTGCCCTGGGGGTTCCTGGGAGTTGAAGTCCCAACCCCCTGCCTGTGTGACCCCCCCTCCTGTGGAGAACGCCTGAGCCCTTTTTGGCTCCCACTGACAGGGACTGGCCTCACAGCAATCAGCCGGCCAGACACACACACACACACACCCCCTCAGCCCCCTCCTCACCTCTGTTCACCCCTGGCCTGGGAGGGGGGGGGAGACGGAGCCTTCCCCCCCCCCCGGCTCCTGATTGCAGAAGGGGTGGGGGTGGGGGAATTCTCAGCTTCTTGTGCCTACCAACACACACACACACACACACACGTGTGCATACATGTGAAGTCGGGGGGGGGGTGCTTTGCCAGCCTTTGGTTACCAAGCTGGGCCCTGAATCTTGCCCGCTTGGACGGGAGCCTGAAGCGGGAGGGGGCCGGCCTGCAGGGGTTAAGCCGGGGCCAGTGGAGGGTGGACGAGCCCCGTGTGATCTGTCCACTGTTTCCCAGCCTTGCCTCCCGTTCAGAGCCGCTGTGCCTCAGGTGTCTGTCTTGTCTTCCTGTTGTAGCTCCTACACCATGGAGAAGTTTGGCATGAACTTTGGAGGTGGCCCGAGCAAAAAGGATCTGCTGGAGACCCTTGAGGCGCAGAAGAAGCAGCTGCTCCAGTACCAGTCCCGCCTGAAAGACGTGGTCCGGGCCTACAAGAGCCTCCTCAAGGAGAAGGAGGCCCTGGAAGCCAGCCTGAAGGTGCTTTCGGTGTCGCATGAGGTCGAGGCCAGCCTGAACGGCAGTGGGGCCCCTCCCCTGGGGCTGAGTGCTTCCAGCCCAGACCCCAGCGAGGACCGGAGCTCCGTTCACAGCGAAGACAGCGCAGGGACCGTGGCCAGCCTGACCAGCATCAAGGGCGACCTGGCAGGGTCAGGAGCGGAGGAGGAGCAGGGGGCACTGGCTGCAGCCTCTCCCACAAAGCTGGAAGAGACCAGCAGCTCCGAAAGCGGGGTGAGCTGCAGCAGCGGCGAGGTCTCTGTGGCCAGTGCCGACGAGGCCGAAAGGCGCGTGCTCCAGCTGAAGACCCAGCTGGCCACGCTGACCAGTGCCTTGGCCACCGTCACCCAGGAGAAGTCCCGCATGGAAGCCTCCTATCAGGCCGACAAGCGAAAGATGAAGCAGGAGATGGAGGAGGCCGGCCGGAGGTCGGAGGAGGAGAGGAGCCGCCTGGCCGCTGAGGCCCTGGAGGCCCAGGCCCAGCTGGCGGAGACCAAGGCCCGCCTGATCACCCAGCAGCATGACCGGGCCCAGGAGCAGAGCGACCATGCCCTCATGCTGCATGAGCTGCAGAGGTTGCTACAGAGCGAGCGCACCCTGCGGGAGGAGGCGGAGCAGAGCCTGGAGGAGACCCGGGAGGTGCTGGCCGGGAAAGCCTCTGTGGCCGATCGTGCGGAGGGCTCAGAACGCCAGGCCAGGCAGCTGCTCCAAGAGGTGGACGAGCTCAGGAAGGAACTGCAGCTCGTTCGAGTTGAGAGTAGCAGGCCTGACCCCCAGCTGCTGGAGCTGCGGGCAGAGATGGACAGCCTTCGCAGTCACTTCCAGGCCCAGCTGCTCCAGGAGATGAGAAAGGTGAGCGGAGGAGGCCTGGAGAACCACCGATCCTATCGCATTGGGCTGGAGGAGGTGTTAGTGAGGGTGGGCAGCGGGAGAAGTGGGGGCCTGGACCTTTAACACACACACACCCTTGCCCATGAACAGTTGGGTCTTAGGAAGAAAGCGTCTGGGGCAGGAGCCCTCACCTTTTGCCCCTCCAGCTGTTTTGAAGGCCTGCTGCCAAAACCCCTGACCATTAGCCTTGCCGGCTCATAGGGGCTGGAGCCCAGAGAAGCTGGAAAACCAACAGGCCAGAGCTCCAGATCCAGGAGCATGTGCAAGTTTGCTCTGGTAGAGGCACAGGGACTGTTCGTTGTAGCACCCCTTCTTAAGACCCATTGGCTTTCCCCTGGAGGTGGGTCCCTTGAGGAGCATCACAGGCCAACTGGAGAAGTCTGATGAGACCTGTGTTATCTTAGCTTCCTTTCCTGACGGTCCCAGTGGGGATTGGGTCTCTTTCATGGTGGCAGCACCTTGGGTCAATCCATGTACACTTGTATCTGTTTATCTTCTGTCTTGACATTTTGGTGCCAGTCCATGTGACTTGGTTGCCATCGTCTTGGAACAGCTTGGGGGCATCGCCAAGCCTGCCCTCCTCCCTTAGATAGGGATGTGAACAAGCAAAATGCTTGCCAGCCTCTGTTCTGAGACCAGCTGTCCCCTCAGAGCTGGCACGTTGCCCTTGGTGGCTTTTCTAAGGCAGTGCTCTTTGAGCCGCTGGCATTTGACAAGACTTGCTCCATAACTCACCTTGCTTCTCCTCGACCTTTCCCGGGCCACTTACAGGCAAGACAGCTGTTGCTGGGATAGAGACCCAGACCCCCCTCGAGGGGAAAGGGAGCCCCATTGGGCTCAGAAACCCATCCAAGCCCGTTGGTTTCCTGTTTGTCCACCTGGCTGGGCTTCTGAGCCCAACAGGGCTCCCTGCCCCTGTCCCAGAGAGGCTCGGGGATCTCCTTACGGCTTTGTAGAAGCATTGCCGGTGTGTTCCCTTTTTCCAGACTTCTCAGGCGGAGGAGCGTGTCCAAATGGAAGAGCAACGAGTGTCCAGTCTGGAGGCCCAGATTTCTGAGATGTCTGAACTCCTGGGCACGTACGAGAAGGCAAAGCAGAAAGACCAGCTGACCATTCAGAAGCTGAGAGATCGTGTTGCCCAGCTGGACCTCGAGAACAAGACTCTGGCCATGGCAGCCTCTGGCCGGTCCGCTTCCGTGGACGTGGCCATCGAGGAGAGCGGCCTGGATGTCAACGTTCTGAAAGACAAGCTGGAGAAACTGAGGAAGCTCTTGAGGGCAGCCACCAAGCCCAGCCGTCAGGCAGTGGGGGAGGAGGAGGAGGAGGAGGAAGCCGCCGTGGAGGAGAAGGGGGACTTTGGCGAAACAGAGAGCCCCGAGGCGGCGGATGGCGAGAAGGCCACCACGGCCTCGTACTACCGCCAGGAGCTGAAGCAGCTGAAGGAAGAGTTTGAAAGGTACAAGCTGAGGGCTCAGGTGGTCCTGAAGAACAAGTCAGCCAAGGACAGCAGCCTGGCCAGGGAGCTGGGGGATGCCAAGGAGCAGCTGGCAGAGCTGAGGGAGAAGTACATCTCCCTCCGGCTCTCCTGCGAGGAGCTGGCCGAGCGGCACCAGGAGGAGATGGAGGCCAAGAAGCAAGAAGCGACGCACCTCCAGCATCTCCACCGGCAGGCGCTGGAGAGGGGCGAGTTGGACTACCGGGAGAAGGTCTTCAGGCTGGAAGAGGAGATGCACAAGCAGCGGGCCCGGGCCCTGGCGGTCCTCGCGGAGAAGGACCAAGAGCTGGAGCAGCTGCGGGCCCTGGCTCTGCCCGGCGGGCTCCAGGGGCCCAAGGCGCTGCCCGGCGCTCCAGGCTCGGGTGGGAGCAGCGGGGGCGAGGAGGGAGCAGCAGGCGAGGAGAACTCCCTGGAGAGTCTGGCCCAGGTGCTGCGCCTCACCGCCCCCAGCGAGCCCACCTTCCTTCTGTACACGGAGCAGCTGGCCCGGAAGCACGTGGAGCTCTCGGCCCTGAAGAAGCAGAAGCACCGGCGGGAGGCGGAGATTCGCCGCCTGCAGGAGCAGCTGCTGGAGGAGGGGGAGAAGCACCAGGAGGAGATCTCTGCGCTCCAGGGCCAGATCCAGAAGACGGTGAGGGACCAGAACAGGGAGGGGGCCAACCTGGAGTACCTCAAGAACATCATCTTCCGCTTCCTGACCTTGACGGACTCCCTGGGCAGGCAGCAGACCCTGACGGCCATCTTGACTATTTTGCATTTTAGTCCCGAGGAGAAGCAGGCTGTCCTCAGCCACTCAGGTGGCAGTGGCCATGGCTGGTGGCACTCGGGGAAAAGGTGAAGCCACCTTCAGGGCCAGTGCAGGGACTTTGGGACCGAGCCGGGGCCAAGAACATCCTCCTTGGCCTGGCACGCCCGTGGTCCTGTCAGGTGCCTCCACTGGCAGGGTCTGTCCTGCCAGGATCACCCTGGGGGGGGGGGGGGGGGTTCACTTCCCGAGAAGGGACTTCGACTGAGGAGATGGATTGTTTGTTAACCAAGTATTGGGGGTTTGGTGGCCAGATACAAAAGGGGGAAATTCCGTGGCTGTTTTTCCTTTCCTTCTCCTATGCAGCCACATTGGTCTGTGCTTTGCAAATAAACAACCAGCAACCAAAGCCTTTTCTGAGAGCCGAGAGCCTAGCCCTGTGGACCAGACCCAAAGGACCTGTGGGGGGTATGTGTGTGCTCCTGCATGGTGCCTGAGTGCCATAGCGGGATCGGCGTGGGCAGGGTACTCGGAGGGCAGGAGCTTGCCAGGGTTTTCCAGATAGGTTCTTTGCCCTGGGAGGCTGCCATCCGGGCAAGTGGGGTTGGGAAAGGAGCGAGAGGTGAGCCCTTGCCAGCACTGAGCTGTTGGTCATCATCATGCCCCCCTCCGTATTTCTCATCTGGCGAGCTCCAGGTTTCTCCCTCCCAGCAAAGCCTGGTTCAGCCCCCCACCCCCAATGTGTCAGGGGTGTTCAGAGACAGGAAGGGCCTCCCTGGCCTCGGACATAGGGGAAGAGGGGTATTCAAAGAGGCTGGCTTGGCCAAGGAGTCGCCGCCTTTCCCCCGTTCCCCAACAAGCCCTTGGCAGTGGTAATTCGGCCAGACTCCCAAGCTGCTTGGGTGACAGAAGATAGCAAGCAGTGTCTTCTTAATGGACGCTCTGACGATGTCATAGTGGAATCGGCAAAATCCTCATACTTTGAAGCCACTTCATTCATTTGGAGGAGCCTCTGATGATAAACTACATTATTAAGTTAAACATTCTTGACGTAAGTATGACAAAAGACTTCAGGGATGCCCTGAGTCAAATCCACAGGCATCCCAGTTAACTTAATATCAATAAAATGCCCTGGGGTAATTTTGCTCAGAAACGTGCCTAAAACTCTGCTGCTTTGTTTTAGGCCAGGAAACAACAGATGGAAGCTTGGGAGAGGCTTTGATTATTCTGGCTTTTCAGGATGTTGTTGTTGTTGTTGTTGTTGTTCTATGCCATCGAGTGGCCTCCAGCGATCTCCGAAATGTCCTGTCCTCAACTGCCTTGCTTAGCTCTTGCAGAATCAAGCCTGTGGTTGCCTTGAGGGAGTCCGTCCATCTCGTATTTGGTCTTCCTCTCTTTTTGCTGCCTTCCACCTTTCCCAGCCTTATTGTCTTTTCCAGAGAATCCTTTGCCTTCTCGTGAGGTGCCCAAAGTAGGGCAGCCTCAGTGTCAACATTTTTGCCTCCAGAGATGGTTCAGGCTTGATTTGATCTAGGACCCCCTTGTTGGTCTTTCTGGCCGCCAGGGGGATCCACAAAGCTCTCCTCCGGCACCACATTTCAAACAGATCGATATTTTCCCTGCCAGCTTTCTCAGCTGTCCAGCTTTCACACCCATACATAGCGATGAGAAATGCAAGAGTGTGGGCAGCCTTGGCCTTAAGTCTCCAGTGACACATCTTTGATGATCTTTTCTAATTCTTCCATTGCTGCCCTTCCTAGTCTCGGCCTCCTTCTGATGGCTTCAGTCTCCAGACTATTTCAGTTTCTTCACTGTCAGCATTAAAATGGTGTAGATGTTCTGCAGTCACGGTTGTTGTCATGATTCTGTAGCCCTGATTGGCAGGAGAGGTGCGATTAAAACGCCCACCTTTCCTTCCCAAGTTTAATTATTTGCACCACAAAATTCATTGACTCCTCGACTGAAGGAGTTGGAAGGCGCCTCTAAGGCCATGAAGTCCAACCCCCAGCCCAAGACAGGAATCCAAATCAAAGCAGGTATGACAGATGATGCCCATGGGCCCTCCTGTAACATGTATTTCCTGTTTTTCTTCCTCCACCACCCTCCTCCCCTGCATGGGTCCAATCCAGAAAGCATATCTGGTCGGGCTACGGATGCATGTGAGTAAGTCAGTACTTCAGGAGGCACCATCTGAACGGGGCACCACCTCCTCCCGCATGGCACAGCCCCTTTGTGTTCTTGCTGCCATTTTACGGGCAGCAGGGTCTTGCCCAGTAGTCCCAGGCCTGGAGATGGCACTGGAGCAGAGAGGCTGCTCCCACCCAAAAGCTTTCCCTCCCTGCCACCAGCCAGTCTTTAACTTGGCCGTCTCCTGCAGAGACTTGCCTCCACCTGAGTGCTGCATCATTGCTTCTCACAGCCCTTTTGGGGACCAGCTGAGATCAGCCACCCAACGTGTCTTTCAGTCAGGAAGCCACTGTGGGGCCTGGCTGACTTGTGGGTGATGCTGTGGGATGTTCAGAGACGGTCTCCCTGAAGAGGGTGGATGCTGGGCAAACAGCCTAGCCGCAGACCCGTTTCCTCAGGAGGGTATTATGGTGCAAGGTGGGGCACTGGGGATCGTGGCCACCAAGAGAAGAGAGAGCAACGTTTGCCTGAGGTGGGGTCCGAAGCAGATGGGTAGGAAGGCCGAGGCCTCTGAAGCCAGACGGGCAGTATAGAAATACACCTATATCTTGGAAGAGCCTCTGGGAAGCCACGTCGAGGGGCAGAGGCGGCGTGGCCAGCCGGGACGAGCCCAAGCAGGCCGGCAGGAGTGGCTGGGCTGGGCCTTTCCTTGGAGGAAGGCGGGAAGCAGACCGGGGGGGTGGGGGGGGCGCTGACAGAAAGGCATGCGGGTGCTTCTGCACTCCTGGCAGATGCCAGGTGCCAAATGGCAAGATGCGGAGCCCTGAGAAGAAGGGCACCAAGGGGGCACCATTAGCTTTCCCAAAAGGGAAGCATACCCTGAAGCTGCAGGATGGGGGGGGCGTGTGTCTCTGAACCGGGTCTCTTCTCTTCTCCCCAGGATGGGGAAGCTGTCATTCCGGGTGTTTCCCCGTGCACGAGGCCGCCTCGGCCCGATCTGCTCTTGGCGAAGTGTGTCTTTAAAGCGGGGTGGGAGGTTTGACTCCAGATGCTGAAGATTCTCCCCTGCTCCTCCTGCCTCTCTGCTCCCCCGGCCAGCTGGGACAACCTCGGCTGGGGGCTGGGGGGTTCCTCTGCTGAGGAAGGGCCCCACCCCACCCTGCAGCCCCTTTCCTCTGGCTTGGCCACCCTCCGGGCCATACATAGAGGTGCCAGTGCTGCCCTGGGGCCTGTGACCTAATGCCGCCCACCCCATGCAGAGATGCTGGTGGGGGGGAGGGAGGGAGCTGCCAGCTCCCATCTCCTCCTCCTCCTCCTCCCAGGGTGCTCAAGGCCTGCACTTTCCTCACCTTGTGCAAACAAGCTGGTCAGCTGAGGAGCCAGAGGCTGGACAGGAGGGTCCCTTCTTCCCTTGGGTTTTCTGCAGCTGAGAGAGAGACTCCAGGAAGGAGCGGGGGGGGGGGGGAAATCGCCAGGCCTCGGAAGACCCCCGAGCCGTGGCCGTCCATGGCCGAGGGAGGCGGGAGCGAAGCAGCAGCCCTGACGGACCGCCAGGTACCCTCCTGCCCCACCGAGCTCCCTGTGTGTGTGTGGGGGGGTGGCCACCCACTGGCTGCCTCTGCCGAGTCCAGGGGGAGGCTGATGGCCGGCCGGCCAGCCAGCCAGCCATGGGATCCCAGGTTCCCAGGCCGGGCAGGCTCTGCTCCTTCCCTCGGCCTGTTTTTCTCGGAAGCCTGGCTGGGGACCCCTTCCTTCCCCCCCTCCGTCCCAGGAGGGATGCCTGTGGGGGGGAGCGGGGGGGGCTGCTGTGTTGCTGACACCCACACAGCTAGAATTAGTGGCAGCCACACAGCCGGGCCTGGTGCACCTGCCCCGGTGCAAAGGGGTTTGACGGAGGCGCCCCCCCCCCAAATCCGGCCCTCCTCCTGGGGCCTCTGCTGCCCTCCTGGCCAGGGCCAGGCTGCCTTTCCAAGTCCCCTTGACTCTCCCCTGGCCCCCCCCTCCCCCGTGAAGGGGGTCAGCCTTGGCTCCCCCCAGGCGGGGTCTGTGTGGAGGGCAGAGACCAGGAGGAGGAACCCCAGCCCTGGCCACCCCACATCCCGGGGCAGGGCTTGGGCCGCTTCTCTGTGCCATGGGTGCGAAGAGCGCCGGGGTGATGGTGGCTGGGCTCCTTCCCGTAAGCTGGCAGCTGCCGGTGGCCAGGCGCCCTTTGCGAAGGCCCAGGAGCCTTGGGAGGAGGACACCCCCCGTCAGGCGGGCGCCCCGGGCCCTTCTCTCCTTGGGCCCCCTTGGCAGCGTGTGGGTGGGTGGGTGGGTGGGAAGCAAGCCAGGGGCTGAAGAGGGAGGGTCCCGAGGGGTCAGAGAGCTCCCATGGCAGCAGGGCAGGGCAGGGCAGAGGCCTGCTCACTCGCCCACCCTGCCTTTCCTCTTCCCCGCCCTCCTCCTCTAGGTCTTGGCCTTGGCCGGCGTCCACCTGGCGGTCCTTTCTCTCAGGTGAGAAAGGGGGGGGGGAGGGAAGCCTGTGAAGGAAAGCTCCACCTCCAGGAGCCTTCAAGGGGGAGGGGAGCCTGCTGCCTTGGTGGCCCTGCCGGCTGCCTCTTTCTCCTGGGAGCCCCCAGCCTTGGCAGGAGCCGGGGATGCCCTCCTCCCTTCTGGGCTGGCACGCCCTTCAGCCTCCCCGGGCAGGCTGTACGCGGTGCCCACTCTTCCCGGGGGGCTGAGCTGGACTGGCTGGGGTGGCTCTCTCCCTCTCTGAGACCCAGGCGGGGTCTGCCTCTGGGGAAGCCAGGAGAGGAAGGGGTGGAAGGGCTGAGGCTCTGAGGGAGGGCAAGGCCAGGGTCCCGAGGGTCTCCTTTTTCCTTCCCAGCCCCTCCTAAGGCCGGATGCCCCTCCGTCGGTCCCAGGAGGCCCCACAGGACAGGTGGGGGGGCAGGTGGCCCCCTACGTGGCCTCTTTGCGCCTCTGGCTCAGTCAGGAGTGGGGAAACCTGGGTGGGTTTGGGTGGGCTACACTTGCACGCAGCCTGACTGAACAAGGAGGAGACCTCCTGGCGGAGGGGACCGGAGGGGCTCCGGCCAACGTCTCCTAAACTGGCCATCAAGGTCCGCTACCTTTGCGGCAACTACAGCCAGGACACCAAGGCCAGGACGGTGAAGTCCAGCCGGGGTGGTGGTGGGGGTCCGGCATGGCGTGGTGTGGAGGAGGAGGAGGAGGAGGAGGAGGCGCTTTGCAACGAGGGCCCCCTTCCCTGGCGGCTGTGTCTTCCTCTTGCAGCCTGCTGGGCAGCGGGTCCATTCTGGTTGCGGCCGTCCGGCGGAGGCGATGCTGCCATGACCAGGTCAGCTGCCTGAGCGCGACCCCCCTCCCCTGGCAGGCCTGGGGGTGGTGGTGTGGGGGGCAGAGGCCACGGGAGACCAGTCAAGATGGGGAAGGGTGAAAGGGGCCGTTGGCCAGAGGCTCCAAGTGGCCACTTAGTGGCTGCTTCCTGAAGACGAGCCCGGCCTGGCCCTCCAGAAGGAGGAACCACCAGCAGCAGCTTCAAAGGTTCCAACCGGCGGGAGAACCATTGCTGGGGGGGGGGGGGGGGAGGCAGGCAGGCAGATGGTGGCTTGCTGAGGCCTGGCCTCCCCCTCAGTGCCCTGCCCCACTTCCCCTTCATGCAGCCGAAGCCATGGGGGGCGGGGGAAGGAGGTGGAGGAGACGGGCCGCCTGCTGCTGCTGCTGCTTTTGGGCCGGGTCTTGCCAGGGCTTCTGCCTGGCAGGGCCAAGATCTCATGGTTTTGCCCGCAGTTGCGCCCCCTGTTCCTTCTCTCGCTGTCAGACTGCCTGGCGGCTCTGCCCCTGATCTCCACAGCATCCGCTCACTTCCTACCGGCCCGGGTTTTCATCTTGGCACGAGCCTGGTGCCCTTCTGTGCTCAGGCTTGGCATGGTAAGCGGGTCACCACTGCCCAGCCTCTTGGGTTGGTGGACAGGCGGGCATGGGTGCCCAGAGGTCTTGCTCCCCGGTGTCCCCCCCAGAACAAGCAGAACAACCCCCGAGGGAGGGGGGAAGGAGGGCTGGGTGGACCTTGCTGCCTGGGCACTGCCCCCCATCTCTCCCCCCCAGATGTTCTATGCCATTTCCTTCCTGATGGTCATCGTCTATGCCTATGAGGTGAACCGAGCTGTTGGAGGCTGGAGAGCTGCCCCTGTCGCAGTCCTAGAGGTAGCTGGGTGGGGGGGGGGGGGGAAGAGACCCTGCGGGTCAGATGGGCCCCTCTCTCTCTCTTAGGGTGGGTGGCATTTGGGGCAGGGAGGATGGGACCCCCCCCCCCAGGACTTCCAGACCTCTTTCCCGGTCCCCGCTGAATACTGATGTCTCAGCTCGGCTGGGGCCCAAAGAAAGGGTCCCTTCCTCCTGGGACTTTGCAGCTGGAGGGGGCCCAGACCTGGCCCACCACTCCCACCTGGCCAAGAGGGAAGATGTGGAGAAGGACCAGGACGGAGGGCTGCCCAGGGAAACTGGGCGGTGGGGGGGGCGGGGGGGCAGCAGCAGCTCAGGAGAGGTGGCTCATCCGTCACCAGAGGGCCTGGATGTGATGCCGCTTCGGTCTTTCGGCAGGAGGGCCTGCAAACGCCAGGGCTCTGCTGCCCCGTGAGGCCTTCCTCCTGGTCACTCCCTTTCAGGCACAGAGACCCCCTTCTCTTGGCACGTGGGCAGGGCAGGGCAGGGCAGGACAGGGGGTTCACTGGTGTGGCAGCTGGCCCATCCAGATGTGGAATGCAGCCATTGGTGGCCGAGGGGGGGTGGTCTGTTCCTGGGGGTGCTTGGGCTGTTTGGTCTCTGCTGTGAAGGGGAGGTGAGGGGGCGGGGGTGGGCAAGTGCTTCCCCCTCCCCACATCTGGGGTCCAGTGGTCACCTCACCCTAACCTCATTCCTCCACACCCCCAAAGGAGAGCAGCAGCAGCAGCAGCAGCCGCCGCGTCTGCAGGAGGACTTGCCAGGCAAAACTCTACCCCACGCTGCCCTACATCTTGGCCTGGTGGGTATGCGGCCCATGCACGCCAGGCCTTCCAGCGGGCTGGCAGGCGCGGGGGGGGGAGGTGGAGGGGGTCCCCTCGATTCTTGCCTGGTGGCTCAGGACGCAGGAGGGGGCCATCCTGTGTTCCCAGCCGTGGACCCTCCAGCCAGCCATTCATCCATCTGTCCAGCCCTGCGTGGCTTCCCTGAAGGGAAGGGATCTACCCCACCCCACCCCCCAGAGGCTGCTGCACCCTGCCTAGCCCTGCCCTGCCTTTCTTTCCCCCCCCCCCCCACCAGGCTGCTGCCATTCTTGGTCTTTCTGGGCTTGCTGGTGACGAGAGGCGTCCCCCTCCGAGAGGATGCTCCCTGGTCCTTCGTCCCCCTTCAGCCCCACAACCACTCGTGGGCCTCTTACCGCCTCTACTGCTCCAGGTATTGGGGGGGAGGGCTCCTTTCCAGGTGGCTGTCACAGAGAGAGGGGGGCTCAGGACTGGCCGGGCAGCTCAGCGGGGGGCCGTTCTCATGCCTTCTTTGCTCCCCCATCAGCTGCCTGATCCTCATCCACCGCTCCCCAGATGTCTGCTCCAAGGTGAATATCCCCCCCACAACTGACCCCAAGGCAACATCTTCCTCTGCACAAGGCCCGCGGTTTGCCTTTTTGCCCTGGGGGGGGGCACAGCCTTTCCCACACCCTCCTCTGATGGTGGGGAGCCCCTCAATTCTGGACAATGGAGTGGCAGTGCGGGGGGGGAACACAGCTGGCATTTTATGGACCACACAGGTGGGTGTCCCGCTAGGCAGAGGGACCCCCCAACCCTCACCCCCCCCCCCCACTGGTGCTGACCGTAGCTACTGAAGCTCCCTGGGGGGGGGGGAGCGTGCTTCCCCAGGTGGGTTCCCTGCCTTCCCACCCAGAGACTTCCCCGGGGGCGGGGAAGGGAGACCAGCCCCCAGGCCGGAGCAAGAGCCACCTCAGCCCAGCAGGAAGGTCAGCCAAGGGGCCGCTGGGCCTGGCCAGGAGGAGGGTCAGCTTCCTGCCTGCCCTGAGCCTTCCCTCTTCCTCTTCCTCCTCCTCCCAGGACAGGAAAGACCCCGGCAGGGAAGGCAAGATCTTCTTCCTGGCCTTGGTGGCCTTGGTGGTGGCCTGTTGCACGGTAGGTAGCAGGTGTGCGTGTGGCCACCGGGCACACCGGGGTCCTGCCTGCGCCACACTTGGGATGCTTTGGTCTCTGTTGGGCAGGGCCCTTCCTCACAGCAAAGCCGGCACCCGGAATGGGTTCGGGGCCTCCCTGGGGGAGGCAGTTCTGGTCCCGATTTCCCTCAGAATGAAAAGGAGCATTCATTGAGAGGCAGGCACACGGTACCAGCGTGCAGAGGTGGCCACAAAGAGTTTCACGACGCCACGGAAGACAACTCTGTTTTATCTGAAAATTCAGCAAAGGGGCCTGTGGGCCCTTGGAAAGGGTCCGGTTTGAGTTGGGGGGGCCCTTTCCTGGACTTCTTCCAAGGGGGCCTTGGGCGAAGGAGAGGTGGGGCCAAGAGTCCGTTGGGGCTGCTCAGTCGCTGCGTAGCCCCCATTAGGTGGCCTCCCCCTCCCTTATCTGCCCAATGTCCCTCACAGGCAGCCCGAAAAGGTCCTCCAAGACCCCTTTTTGGGGGGGCCCTTCTCCCTCCCCCCGCCCACCCACAGTGGCAAGAGCCTGGTTTTGTGCTGCTTCCTTAATGGGACGATGCTCGGCTGCCCTAAGGGTATTTTGTGGGGTGGGCGGTCTGACCCCCTGTGCCACCCTCCCCGCCCCCTCCCTCCTCCAGGTCCTCTACTGCAAGGTGAAGGGCTGGTGCAGGAAGCAGAGGGGCAGACCCCTGCCCGCATGGGGGACGGAGGGCTGTGCCCGCAGAAGCCATGCCACCGGCTACTTCCAGCTGGTCTTTCTGGTGTGCTGGATGCCAGGTGGGTGCCCGGGCAGTCTGTGGGGCTGCTGTGGGGTCTTGGCACCGGGGGAAGGAGAGGAACCCTTGAGCAGAAACCCTGACTTGCTCCCTCTGAAGAGGGGCCAGCAGGACTCCCCTCCAGTTCTGCAGGGGCCGCCGGCAAGGCGCCCCCCCCCCCTGCAGCCCCTTGGGCGACCCAGAAGGGGTGACCCGGGCGCTCTTCTCTCCTTGGCCCGCAGCCTTCCTCCTCGCTCTTCTCTCCTTCACGGGCCTCCCGACAGCGGTGCTCTTCCCGCTCTACGTGGCTATGGTGAGCGATGAGGTGGCTGGGCCCATCTCTGGCGGAGGGAGGGGCAAAAAAAAATTGGGTGTGTGTGTGCTGCAGGTGCCGTCTTGCAGCTGGGAGGAACCTACTCGAGAGTCAAGTGTGCTGCCAAAGGGGAGGGGGTTGGGGGGAGGTACAATACCCCCCTGCCTGCTGGCAGAAGCAGCCACTAGTCCTGGGTGGCCGGGGGTGGTCAGGGAGGGGCACTTCCTGCAGCAGAAGGCCCTCAGGGGGCCTCACCTCTGGAAGCCCCTCCCAGGTCAGTGGCTGGAGACAACTCTGGGGGGGGGGGAGGGAGGAAGCAGCAGCAGCATGGTTCTCTGCTGTGGGAGTCTGGTGTGTGAGGGAATGTGTGTGTGTGTGTAACTACGCAAGAGCAGCTCCTTCCCAGCCATTCCCACACCCCCACACACCCCATGCCGCCTCTTCTGTTGCTCCCCCAGGCGCTCACGGTCTCCCTCCAGGGCCTCCTGCATAGCCTGGTCTACGGCTGGCTGCGCCAGAACTTCCGCGGGGAGGTTACCGGGGAGCAGCTCCCCTTGCGCTGCCCCCCGGATCTCAAAGCCTTCTATGACGACTCCTTGGCCACGTCCACCGACGGATGAGAGGCTCTGGCTGCACCGCGCAGGCAGGCCGGGGAGAGCAGCGTCCGACGGGTGCCCAGAGAAGGCAGGAGGGAGGCAGCTGCTCCCTGGCCGGCTCTTCCCACCAGCTCCCAGTCATCCCCGGAAATATCACCAGATGGGCCAAGCCAGACTCTGCTCAGCGTACGGTCAACCCACAAAGTGCCCTTTGCAAATATCAGAAATAAAAATAAAGCAGCCTGGCCCTTGCAGAAGTCGGCAACTGGCTGGAGGCTGCCCCCTCCCCCCCCCCCACTCCAGTTTGACACCAGTGCCCTGCACATCGAGAAGCACCACGTCTGTCCGGGGAGGCGCGATTCAGCTTTCCAGGCCAAAAGCTGCTGGTGGCGGTGGTGTCTCATCCTGCACATCCATCCACTGAGACTGACCAATGATGGAGTGATGTCCCAGGACAACCCACCAGCAGAACAGGCCCCAACGAGTAGACCTGAGGCTGCTTTCCCCATTCGTGTCACCTGACAAATTTTCTAAAATGTCTAATAAGCTGGAGCCAATTTCACAACAACAGCCAAATAAAAAAACCCTTAAAATTTACTTTTACTGATATGTTTGTTGGTCTTTAGAAGCGCCACTTCAGTTTCACCACCTCTTTGGAAATTTCTCCAGACTGTTGAGGGCATGGGACAATGCAAATCATTCCAGCACAATCTTCCACTTGAGGTCAGAGGCTTCCTTTGCTGTAACTGCAAACCAATAAAACCATTTCTCAAAATAAATTATCCATCACAAACTGGAAGACAGTAATTTTCACCTGTATGGACATCCCATGGAAGAGGACGGCATAGTGGGAAATGGGTCATCCTGGCCTGAGAGCTGAAAAGCATTCCTACATTGTTATCCTTGAAGGCCTTTTCTTGGATGCACATCTCATGATAGTGAGGGGGTCTCAATGTGTCAGAGAAGCCGAGAGCAATGCCGGTGAGGAGGCCAGACTCCCATTACAAGCCTGGACTCCTAGCAGGGATATCTATAGTGGGATGGAATAGTAACAGCTGAGGCACCAGGCTAAGAGGCATCCACCCTCTTCAGGAATAAAAGCCACATCAGCAGGAGAGAACAGATGGTACCAGTGGTCAGTGGGGGGTGGCTACTGGGCAGCAGTGGGAGCTGAAGGTGATGCTGGTGGACGATTTTTCACAAACAGCAGTGATACTCAAGTTAACTCTTGTTAGTACAAGAAATATAATTTGAACAATATTTCTGAAGAATTTGAAGTCCACCTAAAGAACAGATTTGCATTTCTAAACTCAATTTACCAAGAACTAGAATCACTGTAGATTGAAACCGAATATATTGGGGAAGAATGAGGGAAAAAACCCAACTTCTATAGTACCGTGTTTCCCCGAAAATAAGACAGGGTCTTATATTAATTTTTGCTCCAAAAAATGCATTAGGGCTTATTTTCATGGGATGTTTTAATTTTTTCATGTACAACCATCTACATTTACTCAAATACAGTCATGTCATCTTCTTCTGATTGCTGCACAAGGGTGGAGGGCGGGGTTTCACTTAACTAGGGCTTACTTTGGGGTAGGGCTTATATAACGAGCATCCTGAAAAATCATACTAGGGCTTATTTTCAGGTTAAGTCTTATTTTCGGGAAAACAGGGTAAAAAGGAAAAAAACTAGATGGATGATAAATTGTTAAGGACAGGCAAGAAGCAAGTGTTATGCAGAGGAAAAGAGAACTACAGTGGTGCCTCGCAAGACGAATGCCTCGCCGGACGAAAAACTCGCAAGACGAAAGCGTTTTGCGATCGTGTTGGTGACTTGCAAGACGGCTTTTTCTATGGCCATGCTTCGCAAGACGATTTTTTTTTTCGGAAGAGCGATGCCTCGCAAGACGAAAATAATTCATTCATCTTGCGAGGTTTCCCATAGGAATGCATTGCAATGCACTCCTATGGGAAGCCGCTTTTTCACAAGACGAAAATTTCGCAATACGACAGTACTCGCGGAACGAATTACTTTCGTCTTGCGAGGCACCACTGTATTATAACAGCCAATGTAAAGAATTAGAAGAGAACAAAAGGGGAAAAACAAGATGTCTCTTCCGAGAAATCAAAGGGAAATTGAACATTAGGAATGCTGAAAGACCAATAGGGAGGCACTGTATCCGACCAGGACAGAATGAAAAGGGGGTGGAAACAATTTTACAGAAGACCGATCGAGGAGAGATGAAAGGATGACCGATTCCTTTGAAGAGGAATCCTATCGTGAAAAATCTGCAGCTCTAGAAAGCTGCTCTAGGAAGAAATAAACCACCAGGGGTAGATGGAATACCAATAGAACTATTGACGCCACAGAGATCGAATCTGACAAAATCCTAACAAGAATATGCCAAAAAATATGGAAAACAAAACAATGGTCCAGATTGTTAAGATTCAATATATATTCCAACTCCCAAGAAAGATGTCAAGGAGTGAAGTAACTTTGCTTTAATCCGCACCATGACCACCTAGTAAGTATATTATGGCATGTGTAGTTGCCTAGAAAAATGTGCAAGATAAAGCAACACACTTTTGAAGCCCAAAAAAGATCCGTTTTGAAGTGTACTTTCAAGAGGTCAACAGTGACAACCCAGCTGCCATGTTATGTAAATTCTGGTTTCCCCCCCCCCCAAACTGTATTTAATTAACTAATTAATAACACCTCATGGAACATTAATTCAAGAAATTAAATGTTTTCCGTTGGAAGCATTAATAACAACGATTTGAATCTACCGTTTCTAATATACGATGCTAACGGATTACGTTTCAACCCAAAAGTTCCAGGCTTGGGGAAGGGGCCTGGTCCTTTTCCCTCCCCAAGAAAATCAAGCCGTGAAAGACAGTCACTGTCTTCTCCTCACAGCCAAGGCAGAGGCACCGTGGAAGGGAGAGGATGGCCAGCGAGGCTGGGAGGACAGCCCTTCCCCCTGGACCACCAGCCTGGCTCGGCCTCCCGCGGGAGGAACTGCCCACGCCAGCCGAATGGGAGGGCTGACCTCAAAGCCCCTGGGGGCTGCCTTTCGGAAGCCTTTCGGAGCTCTCTCGACACAAAAAGTCTCTCTTCCCTCTGGCACACTTTGACTACACAGGCACCGAATAAACTCCAAGGCAGAACTTGGCCGTGAAGCCTTTTTGGAAATCAACATTTAATGGTTTTCTCTTGGGAACATAAAATAGTCACTGCACAGCAGCTGCACGTACACGCACGCACGTGCGCACACACACAAAACGACAAAGGGAGGGTTGGCCCCCTCCCCGCTCCAGGTATGGGCCCAACAAAGGTGCCTTTCCGTGGAGCCGAAGACCCCTGCCCCACATTCCAGGGAGTGCCCAGAAGGTCCCTTGCCCCCCCTCAGCCCAGCAACGGTGGCTGTCAGCTCCCTGACAAGAGGGCGAGGGTGCGGGAGCCATCCTGTGGCCGAGGCCAGAGGGCCCTCAGGGCCCAAGCAGGCACCAGAGATTTGACCGCCGTCCCCACCTGGGCCTCTTACTGGTGACACAGAACCGCCTGGAGATCCTCGGGCAGCGACCCAATCACGGTGGTGATGTCCTGGCCCACGCGCAGCAGGGTCTCGTCCTTCACAGGGAGGTGGTGGCACTTGGCCCTCGCCTGCAAGAGGGAAACCCACCGGGAAGCAAGAACGGCAAACGGTGGGAGATGCAGGAGGGGCCCGAGGAAGGCGGGGCTGCCTGCCGGGGTGGCTCTGGAAGCGGATGGGACCAAGGCCAGCCGGCCCTTCGGCTCACAAAAGCGCGGCCGGGCTTGAGGCGGAGAGGCAGGCAGCTCCCCCATCCCAAGCCCTGGGGGGCCACGGGAGAGTTCCCGGCTGTCAGCCTTCCTGCCTGCCTCTCAGCCTCTCCCAGCCCCCCCCCCCTTTAAGTGCAAGGGTTCAGGGATGAAGAGCGCCGTCTGCTGGGCCAAAGCCACCCCTGACCTCTCTGCAAAGCAGAACCTTGGAGCTCAGCTCGCCTGACGTTGCCAAGGGAGCAAAAAAGTAAAAGAAAAACAAGAAGGGGTGCAGAAAAAGCTCCCCTGCTCAGGTCTGCAAGCCAAAAGCAGGCCAAGGTGGCTCCAAGCCCATGGCAGAGAGTCTGCAGAATCCCAGCTGCACAAACCACCAAACGGAATTTTTCAGGGAATGCTGACTGCTCAGGGGCTTCCCAAAATGAAAACCTCTTGGCTCAAGTTCTCGGGTTAGGGACACTGAACCCGTGAGATCCACAAGAAGCAAACTCTGGTTAGTTTTGCACACGCAGGGACATTAATGGGCCATCAGGGCAACTCAGGGTGGATCCAACCCCTTGCGAAAGCACCCTCCCTCCTCAGGCACCCCAGTGACTGCCCAGAGACCCCACTTGCCACGAAAAGGCCAGCAGAAGGCGCTCAAACTCTTTGCACCCCAACCCCTGAAAGTGCTGGGTAGGGCCTGGCACCCGCTCTGTTCAGGGATAGGGCCCGGCAGGGCACCCTCTAGAGGGCAACATCAAATGGACCTCCATGAGGTTGACTGAGGGGGGCAGCAACTGCACGGCTAGCTTACCAGCTTCTCACGGAGCTTCAACACCAAGTCCACGATTTCCACCTCGGACTTCTCCTTCATCCAGGCCTTGATGTTCTGGAAAAAGGGCACCAGACGGAGAGGACGTGACCCTCGTCTCCTCTCCCTCAACTGGAATAGGGCAGGAGGAAGCTGACCACGCACGGCCTGCTCACTGCTGGGGCCAGCCCTCCACAGACAGATGGGGCGCCCTCGCCCCCCGAGAGGTTTTAAGGTGGTGGCACCCAAACCAGGCAACACCAGCCCAGCCCAGCGACGGACACTTGGCCATCCCCTCTCCGTGTGGGACTCCTTGGCAAGGGAAGGTGGAGGCAGAGCAACTGTGCTGGCCAGGAACAGGCTCAGAGGCATTCCAGAAAGATCAGGGGGCAGTTCAGGCACCAGCAGCTTTCCCAGTGTAAGGGAGCAGCCAGTGGGGTGGGGTGGGGTGGGGCTGGCTGCTTGACGGAAGATGAGGTTGAGTGGGATGCTGTGTCCGGCTGGCTAGAGCTGCAGGCACGAGGCCACCCCTCTCCCCCCAACTGTGGGGGTCCTCTACGTGCCACCCCTTCCCTTCTGCCTCCCTGCCTACCACATACCGCCTCACAGATGGCCTCCAAATGCAGCGCATCCAGCTTGTGCATCATCTCCCTACGCCTCTGGCGATACCAGCCATCAAAGTTGGGGGACCGGAAGAATCGCCTGCCAGGCAGACCCAGGAAAGAGAGAAGGGAAGGTGAGGCACGGGGGGGGGGGGGGGGGGGAAGCAGAAGCACCCGGACAGACTCTAGCAAAATATAGATTATTGTGATTTGATTTATATACCGCCACTCTAGGTGTTTCACAACAATCGCAGGAATGAAATAATGTCTCCAGCCAGAAACTGCAGAAGAGGAGGAGGAGGAGGAGGAAGGGCGGCTTGGCCGTGGGGGGTGGGGGGGGCCTCAGCCGGAGGTGAAGCAGACCTCCGTGGGGCCGAACCTCTGTCTGTGTGGGGAGGTGGGAAGGAGGGGCCTGTGGCGTCTGGGACGTCCAGGGAGAGCCGCTGAAGGGCCTGCAGAGACCGAGGCCGCTCCGCCCCCTGGGGGCCCAGCACTTCTGACTCCCTCCGGTTCTGCAACAGCACCAGCTTCAAGCGGAGATGGCCCCTGCCTCCTCCTCCTCCCATTCTAGAGTCTCTGCCACGTCCTCCTTCTGGCAACCCTTTTGGGGCTGGGAGGCTAGACCGAGGTGGGGAAAGAGCCTCTCGGCTGCTCCTCCTGCCCTCTCCTTCCACCTCCTCCTCCTTCGGGGAGGGGGGGTGTTCAGGCCCCTGCCCGTGCCTCTTCCTGACTCAGAGCTACCCACGTCCAGGGGGAGCATTTAAGCACACCACCCGCCCCCTGTGGCATCTGCTCCCATGGCTAGACCCCCTCCCTCCCTCCCTTATAACCTTTTCGTCTTCTGGTCTACCTGTAGAGGCCCATCCAGTCCCCCTTCAGCACGCAGGTGAGTTGAGGCCCAGCGTGTTCCAGGGTCTTGAGAAAGTCCTCTTGGTGGAAAGGGCGGATCTGGGGAGGGTTCTGTCTCAAAGAGGGGGGGAAAAAACATAGGTACACAATGCAGACAGAGACCCGGGGGGGGGGCAGGTGCCAGGTGTGCAGAGGGCAGCGCAGCAACAGGTTCGGCCCACCCCTACAGTACGAAGGCCTCTCTCTTCCTCCAAGGGTCACCTGGGGGAGGAAGAGAGGAAGGCCAGAAGACCCAATCCACCGGGGGAACGGAGTGCGGAAAGCAGCTTCCTTCCCTTGCCTTTGCCCTCCACGCAGAAGGACCCCCCCCCCCCCCGGGCCTCCCTGGGACCTGGAGCCTGCATTCCGCCTGGGCAGCCACCTACCTTCCATGGGGTGATGGCCCTCTGCAGAGGCATGAGGCTGGCCATGTAGTGCTCCTGTGAGGATGAGGACGAAAGTCAGGGGGTGGGAAGCTTTGTGGCTGTAAGCACAAGATCCCCACCCCCACGCCCGTGTTTGGGGAGGGGGAGGCGAGGCCACCTGGACCAGGGACATCGCCGGCCCAAGGAGAGGAGCATCGCTTTCCCCAGGGAAAGAGGGGCTGCACCCCTTCCCCATCCCGCCCGAGGCCCAAAGGGGCCTCCTCCCACTGAGCTGCTCGGAGGAGAGCAGCCATCTTGGGCGAAGGGGCAGGACTGGACGCTCCCCGCAGGCAGCCCGACGCCCGGGCCGGCCCCACGACTCACCAGGGGGATGATGAAACTCTGAGTGAGCTCCAGGAGGTGGCGCCTCAGGAGGGCACTCTGGGCCTCGGAAGAGCGCTTCTTGTGGATGCCCTGCGGGACAGACAGAGCGGGGAGTGGGGTGCACAGCGCCGCACAGACCGCAGGTGAGACTGCACCTCCCTCTCTGGCGTCAGGGCACCTCCGCTGGCCGATGAAGGCCTCTGAGCTCACGCCAGCGAAGGCCTGGCCTTGGGCTGTGGGGCAAGGACTTGCGAGAGCCAGTCAGTCAGTCCCCCACCCGCCTTGGGTCAAATACTTTCTCTCTCTCTCTCTCTCTCTCTCGCAACCTTCCCCATCTTGCACGGTAGCCCGGATCGGGACTGGGTGGGAAGAGAGGTCCTGGGGAGTCCACTGCAGGAAAAGCATGACCTCTCGGGGGGTGGGTGGGGGGTGTTCAACTCAAGCAGACCCAAAGGCAGGTGACCCACGCTGCTTCTCCATGCCCTCCTCCCCCCCACACACACAGGGAGTGGGACGCACGGCGCCGCACAGGTGAGCTCCAGGAGGTGGCGCCTCAGGAACAGGAGGTGCCCCATGGGCTTCCTTAGGAAGGAGGGCGTCCCTCCCCTCAGGCACTCGGGCTTCGCCTGCTCAGGGGAGAACTGCCACCACCCTGTGGCCATTCTGGGCCTCTCTGTGGAAGGGCACTCTGAAAGGCGGGAGCCCTGCTGTCGATTTACCACCACCCTCTTCCCCAATGGCTCAAGGTCACCCGCTGCTGGGGGGAAGCTCTAGCGGTGGGCCTTATTTGGCCAGCAGAGGCTCCCCGCTGAGCTACCTTTGTCCTCGGAACGTGACTGAAGGCACCGAGGAGGTGCTCCTTCGCAGCCAAGAAAGGCGGAAAAGACCCTGCCTCCCCGGCAGGGATTCCGCTGCAGCAAAGGCCTAAGACCTGCCCCAGTCAGTTTGTCTGCCCCTTTTCTGCAACCCACAAGTCCCTTTCTCCGGACGGGGGTGGAGAGGCTGGAGCTGAGGGCAGGAGGGGCACAAAGTTGGCTTCTTGCATGCTAAGATTAAACTGCTGTAGCCGGAGGGAGGGAGGGATTCTGACCAGAGCTGGGGTGGGGGCCATGCCGCTTTCCTCCTCTCTCTCGGCCGGCAACTCTGTCCCCCTCGTGTTAGGCAGGCCAGCACGGATAGGGGGAGCTCCAGTCCCATGATGGCTGGATGGCCGCCTGCTGCCCAGCCCTTCCGGGGGCAGCCCTTGCTTCCTTCTTGGTGGCTGGCAGGGCCAGACGGGTGCAGCCGATCCGACCAGCCTAGGAAAGGCCCCAGACCCGCCGTGGAAGACTGAGGCCCTGACCGCCTCCACTCGCGGCCAGTTCACACCCATGGGCAAGGCCACTCACTTTTAGAGGCCCTACGGCTGCCACGCCCGGGTGGTGCAGAAGAAGGACAAGCAAGCATCCTCAGGGGCCCAAAGGCCAGACCTCTGGGCAATCTGGCCCACAACCCTGAACGGTGAGACTGGGTGCAAAAGGGTCGGTCGAACTGGAACCTACCCTAAGGCCAGGCAGACGGAGACTGGGGGGGGGCGGGAGCGGGGGGGGGCTTCTGATCCACAGGACTAGCACTGAACCCCAGGGCCGCCTCTTTCGCACCACGAGGGAAGGGGGCAAGGGAACACTTACCTTTAGAAGCCTCTTGATCAGAGCCTTGTCCTTGCTCAAGAACCCTCTGTACGACGTGTAAAGGCCTGGAGCAACACAACAGGATCAAGTGGCCATGGAGGAAGGGCAGAAGGCTGGCTGCCTGCCCAGGTTGAGGAGGTCAAGGCATCCAGGCCAGCTTCAGGACAGGCTGGGGCGTCAAGGGATCCTCCAGGCAGATGGACGGACAGGCACAGGGGAGGTCCCCGAGTCTGGCCCCCGGGCAGGGCTTTCCGCACACAGTCATGAGAAAGCAGCTCCACAACCCGGGGGCAGCTTTTCATCCAACTGGTTTCTCTCCGAAATGGGAGACCAGCCTCCCAGCTGCAGGGAGAAACCAGCCACCACCTGAAGATAAGAACTCCAACTGGTCCTTACCTGGCTTGGCATCCAGCGTTCGAAGCCTGGTGACTTTCTTCAGCTTCACCTGTTTGGGCAAGTCCCCTGCGTAGAAAAGGAACAGGCTGGCTGTGGCTACTCTCTCACCTGGCCCAGAGACCTGGGTGGAGGCACGTGTGCAGACCTGGCTCATTCGGGAGCCCCCTCTGCAAGGGGAAGCAGACGGCGCTGCCTATGCGATCAGTGGCAGAGGGGGAGCCGAGCTCTTCCCAGCCCGTGGAGAGAGCCTCTGCTTTCTCCAGTCTATCCACAGGAGCCACCTCTCCACTGGAAAGTGGCAGGACTCGCTCGTGAGGCCTTGAATCCTCCCACCCATGGCCACACCTTCTCCCAGGTAGCCTGCCTGGCCCTCCCCAGGACATCCAGAGGCTGCAGAGAGGGGATCCGGAGCGCCGCTCACCAGCCATCTTGAGCTCCCCGAGACGGAGAACGTGGGGCCAATGCTGCAGCGTCTTGATGAAGAAGGGATTTGTGACACCAAGGATGACGTTGGGCCTGAAGGAGGAGCAGCAGCAGCAGGTGGAGAGAGAAAAGAGGCCCTTTTCAGCAGGAGGGAGCCCCTTTTCTCCTTTCGCCCTCAGCCCGAGCTAAACCACCCAAAGGATACTTACGGGGCCTGGATCCGCGTGGTATACTCCTTGAACTCACTGTCGTGAATGGTGAAGTATGGGCGGTAGTCGCAGCAGTACTTCAGGGGAGCAAGGCAGCTGCAGGAACAAGCAGGCAGTCCCCCCCTTAGGAGGAGTGCTTTATCCCGCTGTGCGTCCTTGGAGAGGAAAAGAGCCCTCCCCCCAGGGCCCTGCTTGGCTATCAGGAAGGCTCCCTCTCTGAAAGGACTCACAAGGCTCCGGACTGGGGCAAGCGTGCGTCCTGTGCCCCCCCCCTTCCTCACACCCACTCTGGCCAGATGGCTGTCAAGCAAGCCTGATACCTGGTCAGGGCAAGAACCATCTCTGAGGAGACCGCAGGCGAAGGAGCCACGACGACGAGGGGCTCCCCCAGCAGCACCAGCTCCCACAGCATCTGGATATGGATCAGCACCGGCTGGAAGCATCTGTCAAGAGACCCGAGGTAGAGGTGGGCAGGCAGGCAGGCGGGCGGGGGGTGAGGATCTGAAGTAGCAGCCCCAGCTGACAGGAGGCTCCCCACCTCCTTTCCAGTCCACCTCCCAGACCACGTGCGTTCCTTCGTTCCAGGAGTGTGGTTTGCATGCCACTTTTCTCCCCGCAGGGGACCCATGGTGCCTCGCCAACAGTGGCCCGAGGCAATCTACACGCCACCCCCCCACCCCGGCTGGGTCTGGCAAAGCCTCCACCAAACAGGCGAGAAGACTCACAGGACAAACCAACTCCCCAGCTAAGAAGAAGAGTTCACAGGAAGAGGCCCCCAACTGAGGCAGCCTGTTCCGTTTGCCTCCTTGCCATGGCTGAGCTCCCCAACGTCCCTGGCCCTGGGAGGCAGGATGGACCCAGGCCGTGACCCTCGAGACAGTGCGCAAGAGAGCAGCCGGATCCTTTAGAGCAGGGCTTCCCAGCCTTGGGCAACCCAGGTGTTTTTGGACTGCAGTTCCCAGAAGCCTTCACCACCTGCCGCCCTGGCCAGGGTTCCTGGCAGCCACGGTCAAGTATGGCTCGGAAAAGAGAGGCCTTCTCGTTCCCCTCCCTCTGGGCCTTGGCCTCCTGCCCTGGCCCCCTCCGAGAGTCTGCATTCTTCCCCCTTGCAGGACTGCCTGTTGGCTGCTCTCATGGGCTTCAGGGAAAGTGCCTCCCCAGGAAGGCATCGGGCAAAGTGCTAGACAAGACTGCTCTCCCCACCCCCACCCCGCCCCAAACATCCTTGGAAAAGTCACAGAGTCGGATTTGTGGCACAACCAGTGCCTCCTGCCCCTCAAAGTCTCTGAGGTGACTGAGATCTCGGGATGCAGGCGTTGCCATTTCCTTTCTTTCACAAAGCAGGGCTATGAAAACGATTCCGAAGCGTAACAGAAGGATGGAGACTCTGCCCCAAATCTGGACCCGCACCCCCCGAAAGCCTTGAAGGAAGAAGCCACTTCTCAGCCGTTCTTCAGCATTTCTTTCTTTTCCGTGTCCTATTTTAGACTCCTCCTCCGCCCGTAAATGTTTTCCCCTTTTCATTTCAGTCTGGCCTTTCTCAACCCAACCGCTGGTTTTCACTTTACTGCCAACACTGCTGCCTGAGGACTCGCTCATCGGGAGCAGCAACAACTCCCCCCCCCCCCCCAAAGGCAGAGAGAGCTCACCTGAAGAGGTCCAGTTCGCAGACGCTGGGGAGCACAAGCGGAGCGGGCAAGAGGTTCTAAAGAAAGGGAAAGGAAGGAAGGGTGCCACCGCTTGGCTAGAACCGCTCAGTGCCCCCCACCCCAGAGCCCAGAGGCAAGGAAGGGCCTCAAACGAGGCCTCCCGGCCCAAAGCAGGAGGACACACGGGGCTGCCCTCCCAAAACGCACCAAAGAAACATGCCAGGGACCGTGGGACGCCAGGTGTTCCAGGCGATGGCTGGGAGGCGATGCTGGCCACAAACCCACAAGCCCATGGTTGCTCAAGCTACACTCCTGAAGGGGGACCAACAGCTAGAAGGTCAGATATCAGCCCCATGCAGCAAATGAAGCCCCACACGCCAGGCGTCTGTCTGCTCTAAGAGAATCGCCTCTACCGTCTATGGCTGGAGACCTTAAACAAATGCAGACTGGTGCTCCAGAGAGCTAGCAGGAGTTGGGTCTTCCTTTTTCTGCCATTTTTTCCTCGCAGGAAGCCAAAGTCCTCTTGAAGAACACTTCCGGAGAGCATGGTGCCCTGGTGGTGTTTCCAAGCATTGGGTGGGGGGTGGGAAGGGCCACATCTCACCAGTCCCTGTGTTCAACCTGCCACAGCTTGGCTCTGCAGCCACAGCAGATGTAACAAGAGCCAGAAATGCCCAACTAAGGTCCGTCACAGGATCTCCACATGTTCCCCTGCAGCATCACCCCATGAAGGCTTTGGCTGCACCCTGCAAAAAATCAGGCGGCAGAGCCCCCCCCCCCCCCCCACGTCTTCTGTGGTCTCTGTCAGGCAAAAGAACTTCAGGGAGAAAGAAGGGCTCTTACCTCCTGATTCACTGGCTTGACGGGGCTGCAGCCTGGCTTGTCCACCCGGGAAGGGATCCTAGCCTGCACCACAAACAGCAACACAGACCATCATGGGTGGCTTGTCCCAGACGTGTCCCCTTCCCCTCTGCACCCTTGGGAGAGAGGCCTCCCCAGCAGGTACCTGAAGGACAACGCCCATCACTGGAAGATTCAGCGTCTGGCCGGGCACAGGAGGGGGCCACTGGTCCATCTCACTGCAGACTGAAGGAGGCCAAGAGACAGCCAGTGGGGGCATTCTTTTTGCAACACCTGGGGCTCCCCCCTCTGCAGCTCAAGCTCCAGCCCCTCACTCCCACCCCGGCCGGTCCCAGAGTTACACAGGCCAGCCAAACGACATTCTATGCGTCGCAGAGCCTCCCGCCCTCCTTCTCCCCTTGCTGCCCTCATGGCTCTTCCCTGTTTCCCAACCTCTTTGACCTTCTCTCCTTCAAAAGAATTTGCTGCTTTGCCAGCCCCACAGATGGCACCGCTGAGCTGGCATCCATTCACAGGCCTGCATTGCACGTTTCTCTCAGGAGCAACCAAGTCACGCCTCCAGGGTGCAGAGAAATGGTTTCTCACCTGCCTCCAGGCACGGGTCCAGCTTGTCAAAGTATTCGGGTGCAATGAGCTGCAGGAGACACTGGAAGAGATTCACGTAGGGGAGGCGAGACACCAAGACTAAGGACTGAAAGAGAGAAAAGAGTTCCCAATCAGGACCAGAAGCCCCAAAGCCAACTGACCCGCCATCAAGGCTAATGCAACCTCCAGTTTCTCTCTCAGGGCGGTGCCATAATGTCATAAGCATCCTTCTCTGGTGGGCACCCACACAGCCAGAGAAAATAACAGAGGAGCACAACCTATGACGTAGCAGCATCCCACAGCCCTCGAGACACTCGCCTTTCACTTTGCTTGATGCAGCCAGGCAGCGACACACCCACACCCAAAACCCCCTTGGTGACCTCCTTTCAAAGGAAGAGCTCCAGCAATGCAGAGAGAGAGAGAGAGAGAGAAAGAGAGAGAGAGAGAGAGAGAGAGAGCAGAGCAGAGCAGAGCAAATCGGAGGTTACAGTACAGCTCTGCCTTGCAGTTGTCTCATGCCACTCACCTTCTGGAAGTAGCCCCTTTTCACTGAGCTGTCCTTAACTTGCCGGAAGTACACGTAGCCGAAAAAATGAGCAGGCTCTCGCTGGATGGGAGAAGGAGATGCATCTGTGGGAGTCCACACACACACACACACACACACACACACACACACACACACACACACACACACACACACACGCCCGCCACTTTCAGCACGGGTGCTGGATGCCATCATGGCACCACAGCCATGGCTGAGGAGTTGAGCACACAGAGGCAACACACACAGCTAGGCCTGTGCACCATCCCATAATGGGCAGATGCTTTCACCCAGGAAGACTTTGGGTGCTTGGGATTTTGGCCAGCAAGGAGTCTCGGAAAACAAGAACAGCCACGAGGTCGAAAAGTCCTCATCTCTCAGGAGAACTGTGGGCTCTCCGCCTCACCCATCCCTGGTGTGAAAGGAATTGTCCCCCGTTCTCCTTTCTGTCTTTTTCCCAGGACGGGACCTCTAGGCTAGTTTGACCCCAAAGAACACTTTTAAGAAAAGCTTCCACCTGGCTTTCAGCAGGATTCCCAGAGACCCCAGACAAAAATTCAGACCCCAGCCAGCTTCCCAGCCGGCTCGCTGGCTAAGCTAGACTTTGCCCTTGATTCAGAGGATGCCGTGAAACTGACCTGCAATGCTACCGGGGCTTCCCTGTTGTATTCAAAGTCATCCCCGAACAAAGCGCGCCTCTGTCCCCCCGACTGGCGGAAGCGGAAGCTGAACTGAGTGTCTCCTAGGCTGCCTGGGACAGAGAAAGGCAAGGCGTGAAGACCAGGAGGAGGAGGGGAAGGGGGAGGGAGTGCAAGCAGAAGGCGCAGAGCAACGGACAACCCAGGCGCAAGAGAGACAGGCAGACAGATTCCCTGAGTGCAAACATCCCCTCCCAGCGGCAGGGCAGCAGAGGAAAGCGACTGCTCCGGGCAACAGCGCTAGCATGAGGATGCGAATGGACAGCCCTTGAACCACTATCTCCCACTGCCCACCCGCCTCGAGCTGCTGCCGAGTCTCTGCCGCCACATAGACAAGTTGGGACTGGCAGGGCAGTGGGGCCGCAGCCGGAAGGGCCAAAGGCCGGGACTTTCTGAGGAACAGGAACTACTAGGGCATCACCCACCCACCCCTCCAGCACCGCTGCGGCCGCTGCCCTCCTTCCTTGGGGTTCAGCTGTCCTCCTCTCTGCAGCCGGGAGAGACCCCTGTCTTTCCAGGGACCCCGTATTGTTGCACAGCGCTTTGGGGGCAAGGCAGAGACCTCTCGGATGGTCTGGAGTGCCCAATGAGGAGCCATTGGCTTTGCAAAAGCCCTGCCCGCCCTTGGCCAGGAAGTCAGGTCCGTTCCCTTCGGGAGGCTCCTGTTGGGCACGCGGGGTGGGGGTGGGGGGGAAGGGGGTTGGACACCATCTAGAAGAGCCCCGGTGCTTCCCGGCTCATCCTCGATCCCCACCGCTGGGCAGAGCTAGAGAGGGAAGGAGGGAGGTCCCGATCCCGCTGCCCCTCCCCCGCCTTCCTACCTGAGTAAGAGTCCGGGAAGGAGAGGTAGCAGATGCTGCTCTTCTGCAAGACACAACAGCCCCGCCAAGGAGGCCGTCAGGGGGGGGGGGGTGTCCCGCGCGGCCCCACTCCGCGTTCGGGGGGGGGGGGAAGAGAGAAACAAGCTCTCCGGCCCCCTCTGCGCCCTCCCCCCTCCCCCTCCCCCTCCCCCCCTCACCTCCTTCTCGGTCAGCGCGTAGTCCGGCGGGTAGACGAGCTGCGAGAGAGAGAGAGAGAGAGACGCCCTTAGGGCGCCACCAGCGGGGGAGTCGCGTTGGGGAGAAGGGGTTGCCCGCAGGCACGGACCGCCCTCCGCCCTGCACCCCCCCCCCGGGAAAGAGAGTCCCCCGCCGCCGCCGCCCCCCCCCCACCGACCTCCAGGGCCTGGCCCAGCTCGAGGTCGAAGGTGACGGCGCAGACGCACTCCAGCCAGGCCGAGAGGCGCCCCCAGGGCAGCAGTAGCTGCAGCGCCGAGCCCGCCGGCGAGGAGGGTCTCCGGCCCAGGGACTCCATCCCGGTGGCAACGGCGCCCCGGCTCGCCCCTTCCGCTTCCGCCTTCGGGACGCCCCGCCCCTTCCGGGAGAGAGAGAGCACCGCCTGGCTGAGCGGCGGGCGCCCCTAGCGGCCGCGGAGGGGAGAAGCCGCGGGGAGGCGGGCGGAGGGAGAGAGCGTGGCTGTGCGCATGCGCAAAACACCCGTCCTCCCCACAGCCCTGCAAGGGAGGCCGTGCTTCCTGAACCACCAAGGCGCATGTCTAGGCTGCGACTAAGGTCCCCAGGGCAGGGGTCTGAGGAGGAGGAGGGAGAGGAGGAGGAGAGTGTGCGTCTTCCCCTCCCGGGCCCCCTCCCTCCCTCCCCCTCCGAGACCCGCGCTTGCAAAAAAAAAGGAGGCGGCGAATTCCTGGGCCAGACGCGAGCGAGGCTCCCCACATTGCCCAGGCTTCGGGCAGGGCCCGGTGGGCGGCTCGGGTGGGGGGGGGGGTGTGTTGGGGCCGCCCACCCCACCCCCTTTGCTCGGCTGCAGCGGCACAACTCCCCCCCCGCCCCCGGTCCCCCTTTGCAAGGCAGGTGCCTGCGCTTCAAGCCCGGTCCCGCTCCTGCAAGCGCCGTCCAAGCCGAAAGCAAGACTCTTTTGTTCAGAGGGGCTCCCCTGCTCTGAGACCCCCCCTCCAGGGCGGGGCAGGTGGGCCCCCGGGGGCCCTCCGGGGCGGGTGGTTGCAATCCACCCCGCGGCTCTCCTCTTTCGAGCACCCTGGGCTCCGGCCGCGGGCAGAGGACCAGGCAGGCGCCTGCATCCTTGCCCCAGGTGGGGCTGCCCTTGGGGACAGCTCAGCAACTGCTGCCAGCCTGGGAGAGGCTGAGGCCCGGGGGAGGGGTGGGGTGGGGTGGGGGGGTCTGATCGTTCGGGGGCCCTGCTTGGACCCCGTGGGGGGGGCTGCCCTCCTCTCCCCCCCCCCTCCCGTCCAACCCAAACCAACGGCCGCCGCTTTTCACCGCAAAGTTTCAAGCCTCCACCTGGGAGTTTCTTCCCGGTCCCTCTCCCCCCCCCTCCCACTTTAGGAGGTCTTGAGGGGGGGCCCTCGCCAGGGCGCCTCTCCTGCCCCTGCCTGAGGTGATCCCCCGAGGCCTCCCCCCCCCCGCCAGAGGCGCTCAGGGCGGAGGCTCAGGAGAGGGATCCCTGGCGCTTGGGGGGGGGGAGGCTCCAAGCTGTCCCTGGAGGGCCCCCCCCCCCCACGCCCGGCCACGGCGCCCTGCTTCTCCCCGATGGGTCTGGCCCGGGACTCCTTTCTTTGCCCCTTGGCAGGTGTCGTTTCCACCCCAAGGCGTCCGGAGCCCTTTCTGGGCAATCTGGAGCTGCTGCTGCTGCTGCTGCTGCAGGAGGAGGAGGAGGAGGAGGAGGGCGGGGAGGGGGCTCGTCCTGCCAGCCGGGACCTCTTCTTCCAAAGGGGGTCCGCTAAAGGTCCGGGGGCCCAGGCCGGAGCGGCGGGGGCGGCGGGGGGGGCAGGACTGGACCGCCAGGGTTCAAGGCAGGCAGGCTCCGCGGAGCAGCCCGAAGGTGCTGCTACCTGGCGGGGGGGGGTGGGGGTGGGGGTGGGGGCGGGGGGGGGTGCCGGCCGAGGGGCTTTCCCGCCAGGGAGAGGCGGGGGAGCAGCGGGCGGGCGGGGGAGCCTCTTTGCCGCGGGGCCCGGAGAAGGCTGCCCGCCGGGGAGGCGGCCGGCAGGGGCGCTTCTCCCGCCGCCGCCTCAGGCAGCCGCATCTCTTGGTCGGCCACGCGGCCGTCCCCTCCGCCCTCCGCGGCGCATGCGCAGGCCCGCCCCGGCGCCTCCCTCCTTCCCTCCCTCTCGGCGCCGCCATTTTGGAGCCGGAGCCGCCGAAGAAGAAGACGGAGCCGCCGCCGCCGGTGAGTGCCAGCCGTCCGGGGGGCCGGGAGAGGAGGGAGGGAGGGAGGGAGGGAGCGTGCTTGCCTGCCTTCCCCTCGCCCGCCCGCCGGCCCTTAGGGACGAGGGAGGGCCCCTCCGCCGAGGGGGGTCGCCCGCCCCCTCCCTCCCTCCCTCCCTCCCTCGACTGGCTGCGGCCGGAGGGAGGGAGGGAGGGATCCCGGGGGGGGGGGCGGCGGCGGCGGCGGCGGTGTCCGCTGCCGCCAGGCCCCCTAACCCTTCGGAAAGGCCCGCCCGAGGCCGCCCCCAGTGGCCGGGAGTTCCTCGGGCGGCCTGCCGCGGGCCTCCCCTCCCCTCCCCTCCCCTCCCCGGCCGTGGGGGCGCCTTTCGGGCCGGGGGAGGCCGCCCGCCCGCCCGCCCGTCTGCCTGCCTGTCTTCCGCGGGAGGGGAGGGGAGGGGAGGGGAGGGGGCGGCCGGCCAGCCGGGAGGGGGGGGCTTCTGCCCGGCGCCCCCCTAGGCCCGTGAGGGAGAGAAGGGGAGGGAGTTCCGGGAGGGGGGCCGACCCCCCCCCCATGCATCCCGCGGGGGCGGCACCTCGGGCGAGCGGGGGGGCCGAGGAAGCGCCCGCCGGGGGGGGGGTTGGCTCTGCGCCGGGTCCCGGGAGAAGGACGGCGCCTGGGGGGCGCGGGGGGGGGGCCCTCGGAGGCGTCCGGGAGAAGGGCGACCCGGGTCCCTCCCGTGGTGGATTGGCAGGGGCTCCCCGTTCCAGGAGGAGTCCCGGCTGCGGACCCCCGCCTGCACCCCCACCCCGGAGGGAGAGAGGAGACTCCAGCCCCCCAGCCCTCCCGAGAGGGGGCTTGGCAGGGTGGCAAAGGGCGCCGGGGGGGGGGGGACACGGACCACTCGCTCTCTCCTTGGAAAGCCTTTGCCGCCCTCTCCAGACGGGCAGGGGGAAGGGTCCGTCCCTTTTGCGCGGGGAGGGGGCCCCCCCCTCGGTGCTTACCTGCCCCCCCTTAAAAGGAGATCGCTCTGCCTCTTCAAGCAACCCCCTCCCCGGCTCCTGCCTCTGCCTGGGTCTGAATGTGCACCTTGGGAGTTTTTGGGGGAGTCCCCAGGGCGCCTTCTGGGAGAGGGGCTGCGGGGGGGGGCAATGGGGTGACCTGTCCCCTGGCCTGGCCAAGCTGCCCAGTGGTCCCAGAGCACCCCCAGAGGGAAGAACTGGGCTGCTCCTTCTGAGTCCTTTATGCCTTTCTGTAAAAAAAAGAAGTCCTGGGAAAGGTTGCCACAAGTCAGAACAGACTTGGGAGCGTGCAATTAATGTGGTGACTAATTTGAGTGTCCTTTCTTAACATAATCTTTATTTATCACATTACTTCTACCCCATTTTTCAGCCATCTCTTATCCCAACCCCTGAGTTGACTCTCCCCTTCTTGGCTCCCTCCGCTGTGAGATGTGTTGTTTCCTTCCTGTTCAGAACAGGTTTCTAGTCCATAAGGCAACCCTGCCTATTCCCTGCTGCACGCGCCTGAAGGGCTTTGGGGGAGGGATTTGGGCTTTGGGGAGGGGGTGGTTTTTTAAAAAGCCTCTTTCTGGAAGTGCAAATCTAAGAGGGGTAGGAACCCTTCCCCTCAGCCACCCTCTGCAAAGGGGTGCAGGATTTCCTGCCGTGGATTTTCCTTCAGCAGAACGTGTGTCCCTGATTTTCTCTCTAAAGCCTTGTGCAACAATTTCTGTCAACGGGCCCAAAGCAAAGGTTAGGCTGTGTTAAGTGTTTCCGGACTTCCCCTGGAGAGAGTTGCTGCTTGCTTTTTGATCTGTCCAAGCAGTCCAGTAGAGAGGTCGGCCTCTGCTCCATCCTGCTCTTCCTTGGACTTACCTGGGGAACCAGCAGAAGAAGCACCGCATCTTCTGTGGGGAAGAGGAAGGGGTCCTGAGGCCGAAGGGTGGGACTAAGGCGCTGTGGAGCAGCCCTGGAGCAGCATGGCTAAGGAGAACGTAGCGGGTGGATCGGGGGCCCATTCTGTCCCTTTATGGGGGCTTGGCTCTTAGCGAAGGGGGCCGCCAGGCCACCAGAGAGCAACCCTTGAGGGGGTTTCAGTTTCCCCTAACAAGAAGCCCTTCAATCCCTCTTGTTCTCCTGGTCCGTGCGTTCTTTCTGCCTTCATCCTGTGGGACAGACAAGCTCAAGGATCCCCCCCAGACCCTCCCCCCCCAGGCTGCCCTTTATCCTCTGCTGATGTTTTGGCCTTGAGATGGAGTGATGGCTATGGGCCAAACATCACATCACTGTGCTGTTAGGCAAACGGGGGGCAGGGGGGAATGGACAGCCTGTTCCCACAGGGCCTCTGAAGCCAAACCAAAGCTGGTGGAAGAAACTGCCTTTTTTAGTCTGGCTCTGAAAGGTTTGAGGGCCAGGGGTGAAGGAAGGGGTGAAGGAAGCTGGTGGCAACTGGCTGAAATGACCTCAAATTTCAGGAGCGAAGGAGCGAATCTGATTTCCACGTGGAGGGGCCGTTGCCCTCCTGAGGGACTTGTGAAGGCACTCACCCTGCTGTTCCTAGGAGCAAGGGGCTGGCTTTCCTCTCCTTTGGCTGGTGGCCCTGGGCTATGATGTGCTGGTGAGGGTACCTGAGTTGTGTCTTCCTGCATGGAGGGGGAGTGGAGTGAAAAGGCAGCAGCATCAGAGGTCAGAGGCCTTCCCTTGCAGTTTTTTGGGGCTGCTGCAATGGAGGGAGTGGCCAGAGAAAGGAGTCCTGCATGTCCCCGTGCAAGCATGCAAGCGAGCGGATGTCTCCACCTGGCTCAGTGGGATTTCAAGGCCACAGAATTTTGACAAGAGAGCTTCCTGGCAAAGTCGGTTTCCCATTTCGGGGACTTGCCAGCCGTCCTTTTGTGTGAGAGGTTTTA
Source organism: Intellagama lesueurii (assembly GCA_037013535.1). Lineage (NCBI taxonomy): Eukaryota > Metazoa > Chordata > Lepidosauria > Squamata > Agamidae > Intellagama > Intellagama lesueurii. The sequence continues at coordinate 192,467 of JBAJHW010000005.1, read as the reverse complement.
CTGGACATACAGGAGCATCCCCGTAGGAACACTTTTACGGTGGCTGCTTCAGGCGTGTTTTCTGCTGGTGGCTTCCCTCCAGGGCCAAGGGCTGTGCGTGCCATCTCGGAAGGCCCTTGGTCTTGACCTCAGGTAGCAGCCAAGGGCTGCCCAGGCTTTGAGGGACTCCTGGGAGGTCCTCCGGCCCTCCCTCGAGATGCCATGAGGAAGTAGCTGAAGCTCCTTGAGGTTCGATTGTTGAAGGACCAGGAATCTCTCTAAAGAAGAAGCTCACCGTTTACGGTCCTTGATCTTCCAGGGAACTTCTGTCAACTCAGCAGGGAGGAGGGGATGGCGAAAAGGTGGGTTGATTTCTTCTGGCCAGACATTGCAGGATTTTGGTAAACCTTCACTACTCTATTTCGTCCGTTTGAAATAGGAATGGAAACGTGGAAACATCAGGGCTGGTGCTACAGGAATCAGGAATATCAGAATGAGCTGCTTAGGCAGCCTTTCTTTCTGCTTCCTCTCCTTTTCTAACAGCTTTTTCACTAAAAGGCAGACATATGTTTTTCTCTAGTCTACTGCTTAGTTTTCTTGCCATCTTTTTTCTCCCTTCATAAGTCCTCCAGCCCCTGACTTTGGCATCTTTCGTTCCTCCTGCCCTAAGTCCCTGCCTGACTTCAGGTTCTGTAACTTCCCTCCGTCCGTGACCTCATTTGCGTGCGCCCAGTGGATGGCAGAGGGGGGTGGGCAAGGGACACAGAAGGAACACTGGTCTTGCCTCCTTCAGGAGGGCCTGGAATGGAAGGGCCGGCGGTGCTGAGGGTTGGCTTTTGGGTTTCCTTGAACCTTTGCAGAGTTTTAGGGTCCGTGTAACTTGGCTCCTAGGTGCCGAATTATACTCATGTGTTGTCCTAAGGCAGCATCTGTGAGAGTCTGTTCCATGCACTTGGTGCAAATTTGTTTTTCCTCCCTAAGGAATGGAGAAGCACTCATTTTGGAGTGGCACCAAAATGTCAGGGCAGGTTCTTCAGGGAGGATGTGGTTGATTAGGATGGGGATGTCATAAGGGTTTTGCTGTTGGACCCTGGGTGTGTTGCTGCAGATTGTCATGTGCGTTTGTGTAAACTGTTTGCTTGGCCAATCCTCAGTTAGTGCCAGTCCCGCATGGGGTGCCTGGTCTCAGGCTACATCTTAATTGGTGGTTGGGGTCTTGCTTTCCAGAACATCCCAGGGCTAGTAGCTGTGGCATAAAACTCAGCCATGCTGGTGGGGCTGCAGCCAGGCTGCCCGAGGGAAGCTCTTGTTGTGTGGTATTTCTCTGTCCTGAAGGGCAGCAGTTTGTGGCCTGTGAGATGAATCTTGCGGCCACTGCATTGAGCAGCCAGGAAACCAAGTTGTGTCTGTGCTTCTTCAGAGACCCCTAGGAAACAGAAGCCATGGGCCAGCAAGGGGAGTCTGGGGGTGGCTGCTTGCATGGCCAAGCACAAGGGGCTTGTGCGGGCTAAATCTGCTCCAACACGCCGAGGCTGGGGCCAGCAGGCGCGGCACGACCAGTGGCTTCATTAGAAGAGTCACAGGCAGAGACCTTTGCCCAAGGAGGGAGGAATTAGACGCTGTCCAGGAGTGGCCAGGGGATGGAGACGGTCAAAGTAGGAAGGAAGAACGATGCTGAAAGCCACGCATGTTTCCCAGGAGGGCATAATATGACTGGCATGCTGAGTCTGACTGCCAGGCCAAAGGGCTTTTTCTAGCAGCGATGCCAGAGGCTGCTACATAAATCCCACCAGTCTCTTCAAGAATGAATGAGCTGTTGGGGAAGAGGCCAAAAAAGAGAAAGAAAGAAAGAAACCCCCCACCCCCACCACCCCCAGCTGCCTCTACTCTTTGCAGAAATGCTGGTCAGAAAAAGAGAGATGCACAGGTCACCAAGAACAGCGTGATGCGAGGGTCCCAGCTGGTGCCGGTCCCAGCTTCAGCCCAAGGCCTACTGTCATCCTGGACTGGATGCGTGCGGCCTCCTTGCGGTGGGTTTCCCCAGACAACCCTCGGCAGGGGGCAGGTGTTTTCTAGAGGTGCTTCATTTTCAACAAGTGTCAGAACAGGAGGAAGGTTTGAAAATCCTGTCCTGTGGGAAGGAAGGACCGGAAGCAAAGGCTTCCTTCTCGCCCAATGTCCTTCTACGGTCTCCGTGGGGTTGGAGACTTCTTTCCAAAGCACAAGAGGGAAAGAGATATAAATTCCTACCATCCCTCTTACGCACCTGGAAGGTGAAGTATGGCTTTGGTTGTCAGGAAAGACTAGGAAACCTTACCTCTTCATTCAAGGGTAGTTGGATGGAAAGGAGGCAAAGGGTGTTTGTTGGCCGGCCGGCTGGCTTGGTTTATATGCCACCTTTCTGCCAGAGCTGGGACCTGAGGTGCCTCTGGTTTTCTTGTTTCCTTGTCATTAAGCCGGACAAATCTTACTTATTTACTTAAATTACTGTACATCTATCCAACTGTTCTCTTAGTGAAGGAACCCATGGTGGTATAAAGCAGCTAAGGAAGTATGCACACGTTAGAGTACTAATATTAAAGTACAAACACACCTATAACAGTATTTAAAGAGAGCTCCAGTTTAAAACAAATAAAAGGCAATTTAAAAATAGAATATGCTGCATTCCCCTATTAAAAGCTCCAGTCATTTTAGGGCTTTTACAGAACAAAACCAGTTTAAACAGGAAGGTTTCCACCTGCCTGTGGAAGAACAGTAAAGAGGGGGCAAACCTGGTCTGACATGGGAGGGAACCCTGGAGGCCGGGAGTAGGCGTCAAAAATGCCCTCTCTTAAGTCCTCGCTCACTGTGAGTGCAACAGAACCGAGAAAAGACCCTCCCCTGAAGATCTCTGAGATGGGAAGGGTTATATGGGGAGATTCGGTCCTTCAAGCCACGTATGGGGCTCTGTAGGTCATAACCAGCCCTTTGAATTCGGCCCAGAAATGGATCAGCAGCCAGTGAGGCTGTTCTTGCAAGAGAAGGTTACCATCCCTGTAACGGCTCCAGACAGCCTTCTGACTGCGGTCTTTTGAATCGGCTGAATTTTCCAAACTATAAAATCATAGAATAATGAAGTTGGAAGGGGCCCGTAGAGACATCGAGTACAACCTCCTGCTCAATTTAAGTATATAGATCAAAGGATATCTGCCAGGTGGTTGTCTGAATTTCTGTTGAATGCCTCCAGTGTTGGAGCACACACCACATCCCAAAGTCTTGGGCCTTGTTGTCGTACTGCTCTAACAGTTAGGAGGTTTTCCCTGATATTCAACTGAAATCTGGCTGAGAACAGATCCTGCTCCTCTTTGGTATGACAGCCTTTCAAGTCTTTGAAAACTGCTCTCCTATCTCCCCCCACTCTTCTTTTCTCAAGGCTAAACATGCCCAGTTCCTTCCGTCTTTCCTCCAAGGATCATCCTTGTTGCCCTCCTCTGAACTTGTTCCAGTTTGTCAGCATCCTTCTTGAAGTGCAGTGTCCAGAACTGGACACAGTACTCAAGGTGAGGCCAAACCAGTGCCGGATAGAAAGGAATGAGTACCTTGTGGGATTTGGAAACTAGACTTCTTTTCATGCAGCCTAAAATAGCATTTGCCTTTTTTGTAGCCCCATCACATCTTCCAAGGTAGCCCCACATGGAGCCCATTGCAGTGGTCCAAATTTATTCATATATTTAAAATATTTCTATCTTGCCTTTCTCCCCAAAAGGACCCAAGGCGATTTTCATCATTAAAATAGCATTTAAAAGCTAAAAACAATAAGTATACAAGCATTAAAAAAGAATTAAACAAGTATTATATTGAAATGGTAACTAAAATCAATATTAAAACATTTTAAAAAAACATTTAAACAACAGAGCACAGCAGTCCATTAAAAAAACCCTCTCAGACAACCAGACACGAAAGGAAATCCTGCCTGAAGAGAAAGGTCTTTGCCTGCTTGCGGAAGAACAGCAAAGATGGGGCCAGGCTGGCCTCCTGTGGGAGGGAGTTCCACAGTCTGGGAACAGCAACAGAGAAGGCCCTCCGCCATGTCCCCACCAAATGCTCCTGTGAAGGTGGTGGGACTGAGAAAAAGGCCTCCCCTGATGGAGTATAACTAAGGGCAAATGCTATTTTAGGATTCATTAACAGAAGTATAATCTCAAAGTCCCGTTGATGAAATAGTTCCCCTCTATTTAGCACTGGTTAACAGTGGTTCTCAAACTTGGGTCCCCAGATGTTCTTGGACTACAACTCCCAGAAATCCTGGCCAGCACAGCACAGTGATGAAAGCTTCTGGGAATTGCAGTGCAAGAACCTCTGGGGACCCTAGTTTGAGAACCACTGATCTAGAGTCCTGTGTCCAGTTCTGGACACGGCACTTTAAGAAGGATGCCAACAAACTGTAACAAGCTCAGAGGAGGGCAAGAAGGATGATCAGGGGACTGGAAGCCAAGCCCTGTGAGGAAAGACTGGACATGTTTAGCCTTGAGGAAAGAAGACTGAGGGGAGATAGGGTAGCACTTTTCAAATACGTGAAAGGTAGTCATACAGAGAAGGGGCAGGATCTGTTCTCAGTCACTCATGAGTGCAGGACATGTAATAATGGGCTCAAGCTAGAGGAAGTCAGATTTAGGCTGAGTATCAGGAAAAAAACTTCTTAACTGTCAGAGCAGTATGGCAACGGAACCCATCACCTCATTGGGAGGTGGTGAGCGCTCAAATGCTGGAGGCCTTGAAGAGAAACTTGGATAACCCTCTGTCAGATCTGCTTTGATTTGTATTCGTGCCTTGAGTAGGGGGTTGGACCCTGTGGCCTTCTAGGCCCCTTCCAACTCCATGGTTCTATCATTCTGTGTGTCACCACAACCGAACCAGAGCTCTGAAGGCATGGATGCATCCAGCACACCGGCTTTCACTAAATCTTTTTTTCCTCATCTGCCTTGCATCTGAGCTGGGACACCTGTCTTACCAGGATTAAGGTTCAAATTTTTTACCCTCATTCAGCCTCTTACAGATGTCAGGTACTGATATAGAGCCAAGACAGTTTTTTTACGGATTAGATTGAAAGCAGAGATAGACTTAGGTGCCATCAATGAAGCCCAAACCTCTGGATCACATATCCCAGCAGTTTTATGTTGGTGCTAAATAGCGTGGGAGAAGGACAGACTCTTGACGGATGTCAGAAGCCAGGGTGTCAAACAGGAGTCTTCCAGCACCACCCTCTGAGGGTCCAGAGAGGACTTGCAAGAACCACTGGAGAACAGTCCCATCCCAGAAAGATGACCCAGATACCAACAGGGACCCACTGCCCCTTTCCAGTTCCCGGCATAGGTCATCTGCCTAATTGACCAAAGCTGTCTCAGTCCCATAACCAGGTCTGAAGCCAGACTGAAAGATCTCTAGAATAATCTGTTCTATCCAACAACTCTTGGAGCTGAGAGACCTCCACACACTTTGCCCCAAAATGGAATATTAGAGACTGGCTCCTAGCTGGCTCACTTGCTGTGCTGGCCAGGATTCCCAGAAACTTTCACCACCAGCTGTGCTGACCAGGGTCCCTGGGAGTGGTAGCCCAGGAGGACCTATGGAACCCTAGGTTGGGAAGTATGGATCTAGCATGCAAGGGGTGGGTTTTTCTTCCCCAGGGATCTTATCCACATCCTTGGGCTGCACGATTTGAATAAACCTGTGAGCACAGAGCAAGCAGGTGCCAAAGTTGCATCCACCGGCTTTGTGTCAACTACCGCTTCTAAGTCAGAGTGGATCTTGAGAGCATCTTGAGAGCTCTGACACCCGTCGGGTATGGCATGGCCTGCCACAAATCACGGGGCAGAGTAACAAAAACAATCTGTGTAGCAGCAGTGATTTTTTGGCTGAGCAGTTAAATCAATTCTTCAGCCGTTTTGAGGTGGAAACAGGAACAACCATTATTCCATCACCTACTACCTATAATACATCACTGGAATCTACCATCGACAGACAACCACTACTACTGCAGATTTCAGATGTGAGACGTGCTTTCCAGAATATTAATGCTCAAAAGGCAGCTGGACCAGATGGAATCATGGGACGAGTTGTTAGGGGCTGCGCTGCAGAATTAGCTGGAGTTTTTACGGATATTTTCAATCTATCCTTGTTGCAGTGTTCTGTCCCCACTTGCCTGAAGACATCTATTATAGTGCCAGTCCCCAAGCAGTCAGCTGTGGTATCTCTCAATGATTATAGACCAGTAGCTTTAACATCTGTTATTATGAAATGTTTTGAGAGATTGGTGCTGGATTACATTAAGGCTAGTCTTCCACCTTCTTTGGACCCATGGCAATTTGCATACAGGAGAAATATGATGTATTTGTGTCCATATGATGATGCTGTGTCCATTATACTCCATACTGTATTGCAGGGGTAGGCAATTAATTTCTATAGGGGGCCACATGAAAAATCTGAACTGTGTTCGGGGGCCGAACCAACTTTACTTAAAAATAAAATGAAACAGTGATGTTATGATTGTTTTTATTTTAAACTTGTTAATCTTCACAAATACTAAAGAGGTTTTTTGCGGTATGTTAAAGATAAGCAACTGATCAACTTTAGACAAAAAGCTATAAATGGTTTTGATGTCCGGCGGGCCGGACAGGAGCGGCTTGCAGGCCGTATGTGGCCCTCGGGCCGCACTTTGCCCAGGTCTGCTGTATTGAGTCACTTAGAACAACAGGGAACTTATGCGAGGCTGTTGTTTGTGGATTATAGCTCTGCTTTTAATACCATTCTACCCAATAGGTTGTTTTTTAAAATGATCAACCTGGGATTACCTCAGAAGATTTGTGTGTGGGTAAAGGACTTCCTGACAGATAGGCCACAGTCAGTAAGGATGGGATCTCACCATTCTTCTACCCTGGTACTAAGTACAGGAGCTCCCCAGGGCTGTGTGCTAAGTCCCTTCCTCTATTCCCTGTACACACATGATTGCACCCCACTATATAACACCAACGCAATTATTAAATTTGCGGACGATACGACAGTGGTGGGGCTCATAAACAAGAACAATGAGTCTGCTTATAGAAAGGAAGTACAAGGTTTGATACTCTGGTGTAAAGAAAATAATCTTACACTTAACATCAAAAAAACTAAAGAACTCATAATTGATTTTAGGAGGAAGAGAAATGTACATTTACCACTGTACATAAATGGCGAGGAAGTGGAGAGAGTTGGTAGTTTTAAATTTCTGGGCACTTACATCTGAGAGGACCTCTCATGGACTATAAATACCAACATGCTAGTGAAGAAGGCACAGAAGAGGCTGTATTTCCTGAGAATGCTCGGGAAGTTAAATTTATCTCAGCATTTACTTCTGTCCTACTATCGTAGCACCATTGAGAGTGTCCTAACTTATGGCATTCTGGTATGGTTTGGGAGTAGCTCTGTAGTGGACAAAAAAGCTCTACAGAGAACCATTAAAATTGCCCAGAATATCATCGGGCTCCAGCTGTCAACCCTGGATGACATCTTCACATCCTGCTGTCTGAGGAAGTCACACAACATCCTGAGAGATTCTTCCCATCCTGCTTACAACTTTTTTGAACTGTTGCCGTCTGGCAGAAGATATAGAACAATTAAGACTCGGACCACACGTTTTCTGAATAGTTTTTATCCCAGAGCTATAATTGCACTTAATAATGAGCTTAAAGACCACCAGTAGTGAATAGTTGGACAGTGCTACTTGGCCTGCGGTGTAGATGTTTGTATTCTTGGGGGATTTTTAGTGGGGGGGAGTGTTTGGGGATTTTTTATGTGTGTGCATGTGGGTCTGGTCTCTGGGTGTCTGTGTGAATTTCGTTGTATGTGTATACTATATATATATTTACAATGACAATAAATTTATTTGATTTGATTTGATCCAGACAGTTTTGCTTGGAAAGTCTGTCACCAGTTCTTCACAGCCGGCTGTTGAGTGTCCACCCTTCTCTTCTTGCGGGCCAGGATGTCATAGGCTCCTGGCTTCTCGAAAAGGCCCGGCTGGATGGCAGCAGTGACAGCACAAGAAGCTGCCTTCTCTGCCACCAGCCTTCAGGGTATCTGGGGTCACCTCACTGGGATGGGTCTTCTAATGGGCTCTCACTCGTGTTCGGTCAGATTGGTTTTGAATTTCCCACCATTGTGGCTCTAGTTTCTCTCCCACTCCTTTCCTCTGTGCCAGATCCTTGGCAAACCAGGGGACCCATTGGGCTCCACTCTGTGGGGTGGGCACATTTAGGATCGCCCGTGTCCACTGCCCTGCACATTTCCCCCTCCCAACCAGAGCTTCGATAGGATCACCTGCCTAGGTGACAGGAACCTCCCCGAGAGACCGTTCGGACCCATTAGCCCTCCCCCCTGCCCATCCCTGTGGAGACGGAGTTCCAGCGAGTCTAAACCCCCCCCCCCCCGGTAGCAATCTTTCCACGGGAATGGAATTGCAGAGAGTCCCTCTGCACCCAGATCACCCTCCTCCTGCCCAGCACTAAAAAAACAGATCCAGAGAATGCTGTGCTGTTGGAGTGGGGCCGGAGAGACCCACGGCCATCATGGGGGACGCGAAGTCAAGAGTTAATAAACTGGCCTCAGCGTGGATGTTGGAAGTCCCCCAGACCAAGGACGGCTCCTTGGGGGTCCATCACTCTCACCCCCACCCCGAGTCCAGTTTGGCCGGGTGAGGAAGGGAGGCTGTTGTGCAGCATGGTAGGTGCCCCCCCCCCTCCTGTCCTGGACATCCTCTTTCAGGTTTGAGATGCACTCAGACCCAGCAAACTGTGGGGCAAGGCGCCTGATGAGGGTGATGGAATCCCGTCTGCAACTCCCCCTTCCTCCCCCTGTGGCCCCCACCCCACCTGGGGCTGGTCTTGGTGACTGATGCAGCGCAGGGAACCCAGGTGGGCACACCTGGGAGAGATCCTCTCTCCCCCCCCCCCCCCAGCTTTGTCCAACTGGGTCTCTGTAATACAGGCCAGGTCAGCATGCTTATCCAAGATCAAGTCCTGGGCAGTTGGTGGTTTCCTTTCCTTTGACAAGCCCATCTTGAAGAAAGTTTTGGCTTTTTATAATGAGGTTTTTCCTTTGCTCAAGAGGTGTACGCCTGGAAGTCACTCGCCTCGAATGAATGGCCTCTGCAAGACTGTGCACTTTATGGGAAGAAAGCCCACGGCTTTGCTCGCAACTTGTTTGCAGGACTTGATCTGCAACAGTTCTGACTTTCTCGTGTCGCCGGGTCAGGCGGGCTCCCGATTATAGGAGGGGGTCTGTCGGTCTTCTTCTGGCAGGAATTCCAAACTATTTTCTTCAGACAACTGAACATCATCAGCTCTGCTCTGGGTTCTTGTGGGGAAGCGCAGCTTTGTATGCGATGTTTGTGCTTGTTTGTGCTACTAACGTTTCATTTGGGATTATTCCTTAGGAAAGGACGAAAAGGAAGCCTTGATAAATGGAAGTCCACGACTCTGCAGAAGCAGGAAGCCAAATGTGTGTCTGCTTGTGGCGAAGGTCTCGTTCTTGAAACAAGGCTTGTACAAGAGGTAAGAGCTGTTCTTTTCTTCTCCCGTGGTTTGTGCGGTGCATTCCAGAAGCAGGCTTTGAGAGAGATTTGACACAAGAGAGCCGCCCGAGTAGGCGATCACGGGAGATCAATGAGCATCACAGCCGTCAGGTCATAGACGTGAGCCGTTGTAGCCGTTTGTATTTTTCTTGGATTCTGGCTTCCTCTCATGCCCAGCACTTGGTGGAACAGAGTGGCTTTCCATGTGCAGCTGTTAAATTCTGACCCAAGTGCTGCCGCTTCGTTGAACCTGATAGGATCACCTGCCGTCTAGCTGGTCGGGTTTTGGGTGTGGAACCTAAGAGCCCGATTGCTGCCGGGTCAGACCAGGCCTGTCCTGTTCTCCAGGATGACAGGCTGTAGGTGTCTCCGTGCAGGGCCTGCCAGGAGAACATGAGGGCAGTTGCAGGCTTCCACTTGTGCTCCCTGGGAGCTTTTACACCAGGCTGGGCATCTCTAATCCTGGAGGCTGCATTGAAACCAGTGCACCTGATGGGGAGGCATTGACCGCTCTCTTTTGCTCCATCCATGGCAAACATTTGGCTCTGTCAAATGGAACTTGTCAGAGTCCCTGGGGCTGCCTCATAACGAGCTGTGTGGCATAGCAGTTAAACTGCAGTACTGCAGTCAAGCCTCTGCTCATGATGCGAGTTCGACCCCAACAGGCTCAGGGTTAACTCAGCATTGCATCCTCCTGAGATCGGTAAAATGAGTACCCAGCTTGCTAGGGGGCAAGTTGCTGTTTGCATACTTATGTTGTAAACCACCCGGAGAGTCCACTAGCACTACAGGGCAGTATGTTAAGTTGAAACAACAACAGCTTTACAGAGAGACGCTAAGAACGATAGCAACCCAAAGCTGCACTGAAGGACGTAGATCAGTGAGCAGAGGACAAAACAGAGAAGGACAAAGGCGTTTTTCTTTCTCTGTCCCTCTTCTGTTTGTCCTCCAAGAGCATTTCTTGAGAAGCATTTGTTGATTCACGTGGGGGTAAGGGTGACAGAAGGGGCGCAACCAAAGGGGGCATTAATTTTCTGTGCCTCCTTGCACATCAGCAGTGAGGGCAGAGGGAAGGTTGGCCTCCACCACAGAAGAGCAGAAACAGGTAAGAGTCTGTGTGTGCTGCGGTCACGTGCTGTTTTACTCCTCAGGTACCAGCCAGAGGGAAAAGCGTCTCCAAGGCAGGCTGTGTTTGTTCTGACTGGTACCAGGAAGAAAGTGAAAGTGGAACATTCCAGACAACTTTGGAGGACAGAATTAAGATGTCCATCATGCGAGTTGGGTCAGATTTGATAAGAAAAAAAAAAAAAGGAAAAAGTGTGCTGCTGATATACCGCCCCATAGCACTTTCTGGGCGGTTTACACGTTATTTATGCAGGCTACATATTGGGTACTCATTTTACTGACCTTGGAAGGACAGAAGGCTGAGTCAACCTTGAGCCGGCTACCTGGGATTGAACCCTGGGTTGTGAGCACAGTTTTGGGTGCAGTACAGAAGTTTAACCACTGCGCCACGAGGCTCCCACAGTAGCCTGAAACTCTTCTTGGTGGTGGCAAAACGGAAGTGGAGAGCGCCAGGCCTTGGGAGACTGAGTGGTATGAATGAGGCCGCAGCCCGTCAGGCATGAGCCCTCCAGCTCGGGATTCTAGATGCCCAGTGCTGTTGTTGCCTTGTCCTTTGAGATCTATGCATTTATGCCTGGTGGGGAGGGACAGATGGTTCCTCCCTCCTGGCATCCCTCTGTCCAAGAACCCAGTGGAATGTGTTACCCTGAAAATGAAAGATGGATGATACAGGACAGATAGAAGGAAGGTTTTTTTTCCACACCACAGAAAGCTAAACTTTATGCCACAAGATGCAACAACGGCTGCCAGCTTGATTGAGTTCAAACAGAAAGGGATGACTGTGTGGTGTTTGGGACTATCAGTGGCTGCCCATCTGTCCCCTGCAGCTTCAGAGGCCAGGCGCGTGAACTGCCAAGGAATACAAGAGGGAGAGAGGTAGGGTGGGTTTGCACCCCAGTCCTTGGCCAGCTGGGTGGACAGGTCGAGGCAGACCAGAGAGGGCTTCAGACGTATCCGTTTCCAGGCCTTTTGTCTTGTTCTCGTTGGTGGCCAAGGAATTCACTTGCCTGCTTGCCCACAGCCCGTCCGTCCTGGAGGTGAGTGGGCAGGATTCACCCCAGAGGATTGGGCGGTGATGGCCATGGGGGCTTGAAGCTCTCTCCCAGGCTCGGTGAGCATGCCTTGGGCCTATCAACCCGTAAGGTTGCTGGGCCTCACCGTGCATTGCCACCAATTAGCAGCAGAGCAGCAGAAGGTGGAGGCTCTTTTGCTTGAGGCACGGGAGCTCAGGGAGGGCAGCGTGGAGCTGGGAGGGGTGTCCTGTTGGGTGGGGGGAAGCATATGCGGCTCTTCGTAGGTGTCTCCCGTGGCCTGCTTTGTGCGTGGGCACCACAGAGTGGTGGGAGTGGGGTGTGCCTCTGTGTGCCCAAGGGGTCCCTGGAGGCTGTGGGGCATTGGTGGCCTGTCTAATAGGCGCAGCATCCTTCCCAAATTGAAGAGTCTTGCAGGTAAGTGGAGGAGGCAGCTGCTGGGGGGGGGGGGGTGGAGGCAGAGAAGAAAGAGAAAGGGAGAGATTTGTCCGTGCTGCGGGTCTCCTCCTTTTTTTTGTCCCTTCTCCTGGAATGGAGGAATATTCCGAAGCCATCCTTGCTGAGTTCAGCGGGGCTTTTACTTCCAGGGAGGCAGACAAACTCTCTCGACAGCCGAAGAAGATCTGCCCTGGGTCTCCTGCAGCTTTGCCTCAGGTTGCCCTCTGTGGAAGTGCCAGGCCGCGTCTGGGACCGGGATGCTGTGTGGGGTGGGAGGTCCTGCCACGAGCTAGGGAAACAGGGGAGTGGTTTGGTGAAGGCCGCTGGACTCTCCCAAGCTTCTCATGGCGGTGGATTTTATCCCTGCCTCTTTGATGCTCTTGCTGAATTTCTGTTGCTTTCTTTAATGAATTCCACTCATCTTTTTTGCCCCCAGAAAGGTCAGGAGCAGGAAGACTTCCTGTGAGGAAGCTCAGTTCCTCAGGTGTGCCCAGGCCCAAGGCTGGGATGTCCATGGCAGGGGTCATGGCCGTGTCCTGAGGCAGGAAGGGTGCAAAGCATGGCCACTTGCTGGGATGGCACGTGCCACCAAAATGGAGATGTGGGGGCTGGGGGTGGGACTGGCTTCAGCTCAATAGGGATAGGGAAGCCCTGAAGGGGGGCTGCTGCCAACCGGGGCTGCTCCCTAGAGTCTACCACCTGGCAGATTCCCCTGCGCGCCCGCTCACTGGCTCACTCGGACTGAACGAACGGCCTGCAGGTGGATCTTCCAACTGGCAGCCCAGGGCCTGAGTAGGGCCCTGCCAAAGAGGGGCCAGGCTTCCCCCAGAGGAGGACCTCGGTCCCTTGGCTCTCCTGCCACATCTGTCCTGGAAGGGTCAGCCCTTGAGTGCTCCATGAAAACGGAAGCCCTTGTGGTCTCTGACTGCTCTCCTCTCCTTGCAGGCCTGTGCACACACCCTCATCATGTTCTGGAAGTTTGATTTGAACACCACGTCACACGTGGACAAGCTGCTGGACAAAGAGGGCGTGGCGTTGCAGGAGCTGATGGAGGAGGACGACCTTCTCCAGGAGTGCAAGGCCCAGAACCGCAAGCTGGTGGACTTCCTGTGCCAGCCGCCCTGCCTGGAGGAGCTGGTCAACCTCATCACCCACGAGCCCCCGCTGGACATGGAGGAGAAGGTCCGCTTCAGGTACGTGGCCGGGAGGAGGGAGGGCTCCTGGCTGTAGGCTTGTGGGAGGAAAATGGCCGGGTGGGTGGGTGGGTGGGGAGAGGACCCTACATCCCCGTGCCCCTGATGGGAGAGAGCGCTGGGAAGGTAAGAGCCTGGTGTCGTGGCCCCTGCTGGCCTGGGCAGCCACAGGGAGAGGCCGCATAAAGAGAGGCCAGGGGAGCCTCCTGGATGGTGGTCCAGCGGTCAAGGTGTGGAGATGGGGCTTCAGACCACCGAAGGCATGAGTTGAGCCCGTGGGGCATCAGCAGCAGGTGCAGAAGAGGGGCCCTCAGGGCCCTTTCTTCCCAGGAACCTGAAGACGAGGACAAAGGAGCATCGGCCGGGGTTTGGGGGCCCAGGAGGAATGCGATTTGCCCCACGTAGTGTGTGGTGCAGGGGTGGCTGCCGCCTCCCATGAGCCCTGGCCAACCTAGAGATTAGGGTTAGGGTTGCAGTCCAGAAACTTTTAGAAGGCCCTCGCTGGCCACACTTGCTATGGGGCATCAGGCTGCCCCAGTCTAGCCGTGGAGGGAGGGGGGAGACTGTGTCCTTCTCTGGAAGACTGGCAGGGGGGTGCCGCTAAGAGCAAGAGCTGGCGGAGCAAGAACTGTGCCCTCACATGGCTAGAGAGTGGCCAGGCTTGTTCCCATAAGAAACAGCTCCTGGGGCAGGCTGATCCTGCCTGGGAACCAGGGACCCGAGCTCCCTGTGCTGCTGCCGTAGCTGCTGTATATAAAACCTTCCCGAGCCAGTGGAATAGTTGGGTGGAGGCCGTACCTGCTCTGTTGTTTCGTCATGTGGAACAAGCCCCCTGCCTGGGGTACCTGAAGACAGACAGCCACCCTGGTAGCGGGTAATAAAGATGAGCTCGGATCACCCAGTGAAAAGGACATCGGAATTGTCTGGAGGGACCGCAAAACAAGACCAGGCAGCCCAAACCTGGAGGCTCAGTTCCTGTGAGGCTGATGGAAGGTGCGGGTCTTCGCTCCTCTGCCTCTGAGCAGTTGGCAGGAACAAAGCCAAGCAATGCCTCCTTTCCAGGGGAAGGGTGTGACCTAGTGTTGGCGGAGGGGGTCCCTGGGCAGGATTGGGAGGGGGGCAAAGGGGGGTCTGCAAACGTTGGTCTTCCTAGCAGGCCCTCAGGCTTTGCATGGGGTCATATTGGAGACCTCAGTCATCTCCTGAGATGCCCAGGATGCGGCAGGGTTTTTGGAAGGGGGGGGGGCAGGACCAGGGCGTGGTGTTGGGACAGCCCCAGTGAGGTCACCTCATCTCTCTGCCTAGCAGCCCCTGCGGTGTTCTCTTTGCCGGGGCCACGTACATGGGGAAGTGACCTGGAGGGAGGCCAGCAGGTGACTCGTTGCTGCAGTGACACGTCTTGGACCAGGGGTGGCCCAAGTATGCCTGAGGCCGAGGGTGTACGCCTGCCTTGTGGCCCGTGGCCAAGCACGCCGCTTCCTGGACGCCATGCACAGGCCATCCCGTCAGGCGTCCACCTCATTCTTGGGGGGGGGGAACGACGACAAGGCTAGAACACTGGCCAGTCAGGCCTTCATATCGGCCACCAATAAAGGCATCAGAACTTGGGGGGGGTTGCTAGTCCTGAATGGAAACACAACCTTCTGCCAAGGGCCAGAGGAAAGGGTTGCTTCCACCTGAAGCCCTGAATGCTTGAAGACAGGATGCCCCTAATGGCGCTGGGAGGCTTTTTGCTGTGCTGGGCAGGAGGTCCAAGCAGCAGCTTCGGCGGGCCTGGGGTGCAAAAGCCAGGAGGCCCACGCTGGGTGGCCTCCTGTCTGCATGGGTGAAGGCCAGGTGGCTGAGCGGCAGGCCTCCGGAGGTTCTTTGGCTGCAGCTCCCACCCAATTCAGCTCACGTAGCCACCAAGGGGGAGGCATGCTGGCAGGTGAAGTTCAACACCCCTGCCCCAAGTTTAAAGTCTGTCTCGGAGCTAGAAGGCGAAAAAGTGCCCAGCGGTGTCCATGTCCCTCGCTGGCTGCCAGCCGGCCAGGAGCCTTGTGCTTTGGACTCTTGGGGTCCGCTTGGGCTGCCGCAGGGTCAAGGGGGTGGCCTTCGTTCTGCTCCTGAGCGGTGGCTCCCTTCGGGCAGGTATCCCAACACAGCCTGTGAGCTGCTGACTTCGGACTTGCCGCAAATCAACGACCGGCTGGGAGGAGACGAAGGCCTGCTGAACCTCCTCTACGGCTTCCTGGAGCAGGAGCCTCCCTTGAACCCTTTGCTGGCCAGCTTCGTCAGCAAGACCATCGGCAACCTCATCGCCAGGAAGACGGAGCAGGTGAGACTCAGCGGCTCCGTCCTTGGGGTGTTCTTGAGCCCTTTTTCCCCCGCCCTCAAGTCCTGGGAAGGCTTAGGGACCTTGGGTGTGCTCGCCTTAGGCCAGCTGGCAGACCGTCGTCTGTGTGAGAGAGGGCCCTTTCTGCCTTGCTTGGACCTCTTCGGGGCGCCCTTCCAAAGAAGATGTTTTTGAGGCTGGCCAGGTCACCTTTTCAGCCCCAGAGGGGAAAAAGCTCCTTTGGCTCCAGAGTTGAAAGGTGGAAGCTTCCTTTTTGATTTGGGGTTGAGTACATTTTATATTTTGCTCTAGTAAGTTTGACAACCTGTGCAGCTCCCAGGGGACCCTTGTGAACGAAGAACACCTTATAGATTGTGAAAATAAGGGAACCGTTTTAAAAGTTCAAGAGGTGCCTTCTTTTTTTAAAGGTGATTTCCTTTTTGAGGACGAAAACCCAGTTTATCGACTTGGTGCTGAAGCACATCGACACCTCAGCCATGATGGACCTTCTCCTCCGCCTCATCAGCTGCGTGGAACCAGCCCAGTTGCGCCAGGAAGTGCTCCACGTGAGGCTTGCCTTGAGACCCTTGGCCCCGAGGAGGGTGCTCAGTGGGGCCAACGGGGACAGCTTCTCCTTAGATAGCAAAATGGGCAGCGTCCCTGAGGAGATTCTGGCCTGTGAGCTCTGTTTGGCAGAGGGTTGGGCCGGTGGAGCCAGGACCTCAGCTGGAACAGGGACAGGCCTTACCTTCTGAATGCAGGGAGGGCTGCATCCCGACCCCCGTGTTGCTCAACGCCCTTGCAATGACCCCCTTTCTTTGGCTGTGGGAAGAACTTGCCAGCCGGCAGTCACAATCCTCAGGTGGCCCCCGGAGGGAGGAGAGAAAGTTCCTCTCCTTGGGTGATTCTGTTTTCCTGGCTCACACCTGTGTTTCAGCTAAGAAGCCTTCCTGCTGTTTAGGGTGAATGGTCAGAAGCGGCTTGGTGTGAGGGTTCAATGGTCGGCTCCTTCTCTATCCCAAATAATTCACCAGATCTCTTCGGTTTAGAAATAGGGGTAACATTTATTGGCTTATTTAATAAGAGTCCAGTATCTACAAACGTAATAGGGACGTGGTGGCGCTGCGGGTTAAACCACTGAAGCCTCTGTGCTGTAAGGTCAGAAGACCTGCAGTCGTAAGATCGAATCCACGCGACGGAGTGAGCCCCCGTCGCTTGTCCCAGCTCCCGCCAATTGGGACACGGCTGGACAAATTGTCAAGGGGAACCTTTACCTTTTACCTTTTTATCTACAAACGTATTCCAAACTTTCTCCCCATTAGACAACGGGTCTGCTGGGGGGTTCCATTCTTCCAACTTGAAAGGGTTTCCACTCTGGTCATTTCAGGGTCCTGGCCATTCAGGTGGGGTATCTGGATTTAATAATAGTCCCTTCTCTCCTTCCAACAAGGGGATGGTGTCCTCCTCTCGAAGGTCCACCCAGTCACACTCCCTGGGGGGTTCCCCCGTCTGCCACGGGGTTCCAGGAATCCCCTCTGTTGGGTCTCCCATATCCTCCATTCCAATCTCTCCCGGCGTTCTCTTTCCACCCTTTCCCTCTCTTAATTTCTTCCGCCACTCTTTTGTCTCCTTCTCACCCCAGTAAGATGGTTTAGGGTTGAGTTCTCTCCTCCTCCGGGCATCCGCCTCTTCTTTAGGGACTCTTAACTTCTCAATCCTCCCTGTCCAGGGATCTTCAACCCAAATCCACTCCCAACCTGCGGGTAACTCTCCTTCCCCCCTTTTTATATCCCCTAACCCCGCCTCCACCACTTCCCGCCCTTTTTCTCCCGTGCCTGCCAAGACAGTCCCGGTTTCTGTGACCGTTAGTCCTTTTAAATCTTTCTCTATACTCCCCGGGTCAGGTGCAGGAGGTCTTGTCTTCCTAGGTGGGGGAACTGGCGGGGTTTGACTTTCTTTCTCAGCGGTTGGCGGGAGGGACGGCACTCCCGTGAGAGGGGTCTCTCTCTCACTCCCGGTCTTACACTTGGGCTGCAGGTCTCTTTGCCTGCCCCTCGGGATCACCTCCTGCTTGCGGCCTGCCCGTTTGGGGGGGGGGGGTGCAGAACTGCAGAACCCTTCCTGGAGGGTGGTCTCTTTCAAGGAGCTGATTATCACTGGCCAGTAGACTTTTCTTCAGGTGCCACAGGGAGTGATAAGGGGTCCCCCAAAGGAGGGGTAGAATAGGGTCCAGGGCCCCTCCCTGCCCGACAAGGTCAGGCTGCAGGGCCTGAGCTGCCAGGAGGCTCCCTCACTTCATTTTGTCTCCCTTCCTCTTCCCCTTCAGTGGCTGAACGAGGAGAAGGTCATCCAGAGACTTGTGGCGCTGATCTGCCCCAACCAGGATGAGGAGGTGAGTGTGACCGCCGTGAGTGGCCTTCTGTGGCTCTTGCTTCTGGTTTCTCTAGGGAGGAACCTTGGGAGGTGGGGGGAGTGCAGCTGTGTGTCTGTGTCCATCATGGCGCAGGGGGGGGGGGGAATCCTGCTTCCCGACACTTTGATCAGATTTTATTTGTTTATTTATTTATTTAAATTATTTAAATTATTTTTACTCTGGTTTTCTTCTTTAAAAGGACCTGAGCGGGCTTACGTAATTAAAAAGACAATATTCAAAAACTAAAGTTGGTATTTAGTTAGTTAGTTTTACTCCGCCTTTCTTCTTGAAAAGAACTCAAGGTGGCTTACAACAATGAAAGACAATATTTAAAGTTGGAAGCAATGGATATACAATGGCGTAGCAATATATCTGTGAAGATTCTCAGTCATCCAGGTGAGGTTATCTGGAAGTTGAGTCATGGCAACTGGACTTCTTTCTTATTAGGTTGAAACGTTTCGCTCCTCATCCGAGTAGCTTCTTCAGTCTGAGGGGAGTTGGTAGGAGATTCCCTGATAGATCCTCCCCTTTGGTTTCACTTCCCCCTGGTCTGAATAGGCTCCTATTTATCCTGCTGCCCTTTCATCCCTCCTCAGAAAGATCAGGACCACACCCACCAGGAAGACCCCTGTTAATGACTCTTAACGACTCAGGACAATGGGTGGAGAAGGAGGGCAGAGGTGGGATTTTCACTCACACACACCCCGTCCTTTGTCCATCTAACCAGCCTTTTCAGACCAGGGGGAAGTGAAACCAACCGGGAGGATCTATCCGGGGTCTCCTACCAACTCTCCTCAGACTGAAGAACCTACTCAGATGAGGAGCAAAACATTTCAACCTAACAAGAAAGAAGTCCAGTTGCTATAACTCAACTTCCAGATACAACGATGGTTAACGTCATTAAAAGACAATATTTAAAAATATGAACAATGAGCAGGCTCATAAAGGGAGAGGCGGTCCTTGAGATAGCTTGGACTCAAAGCCATTTAGGGCTTTAGAGGTTAAAACCAATACTTTGAATGGTGCCCGGGAACGGATCGGCAGCCTGTGGAGCTGCTGTAACAGCGGGGGTGATGTGGTCCCTGTGTTCCAGCCCCAGTCAGCCATCTGGCTGCTACATTTTGGACCCGCTGAGGTTTCCTGATACTTTCCAGAGGTAGCCCCATGTAGAGCGTGTTACAGTAATCCAGCCGGGATGTAACTAAGGCATGTGCTGCTGTGGCCAGACCTCTCAAGAGTGAGTGCAGCCGGTGCACTAGTATTCACTGTGCAGGGTTGAAGGTCAGACCCTTCTGTTGGTGCTCCTGAGGAGGTCTGCTGGGCTGGGTCCACAGCCTTTGACCCAGAGGTGCCCTCTCTCTTCCTGCGCAGCGGCAGTCCAATGCCTCCCAGACCTTGTGTGATCTCATCCGGCTCAGCAGAGACCAGAGCAGCCAGCTCCAGGAGGCCGCTGAGCCCGATCCTCTCCTTGCAGCCCTGGAGTCGTAAGTACCAGATGGGAAGAGGAGCGCCTTTTCCTCCGCCTTCCTGCCCAAGAAAGTCAGATCCTTCACAGAGAGTGTCTCTGACTTGGGTCCTGTAGCGGTTTAAGTCTCTGCTGGCCCCACTTTTTTCTTTTTCTTTTTCGGATGCCATGTCAAAGGCAGTGTGGTGTGGTGGTTAGGTAGATGGAGTAGACGCAGAGAGACAGGTTCAGATCCCCAGCCCACTGTGAATCTGTCCACATCGCCTCAGGCCAGCCGTGGGCTCAGTCTCACTGGCCTAGCAAGGTCGAAGGGGATGCGGGAGAGCCAGAAGTGCCATCGCAAGCCCCTTGGGGAAGGGTCTGGTCTCGTTTGCCCCACTGGTCTTGTCTGGTTGGCTGTCCGGGTCCCCCAGCCGCTTCCAGGCATGGCGAAAAGGGAGGACTGGGGACAGCACCCCACAGAGCAGAGGCCCCATCGCTGCGTCCGGCTGAGCAGGAGGGAGAGCCTTGGGGGCAGGGCGGGGCTCCTCTTTTGCGGATGCCTCACTGCCCCGGGGAGGGTGGCGGCTGAAGGGCCACTTCATCTCGGCAGGCAGGAGTGCGTGGAGCAGCTTCTGAAGAACATGTTTGACGGGGAGCGGACGGAGAGGTGCATCGTGAACGGAACCCAGACTTTGCTGACGCTACTCGAGCCGAGGCGTGTCTGGTGAGTCCTCCGCCAGGTTTAGGGTGGGGCCTGCATGGCACGTGGCTGTCTCTGTCAGCAGTCACTCGCCCAGGGGCTGCGTCGTCGGTGGTGTGATCTGTGCCTATCGGTTGGCCAAGGACAAGGCCGAGCGGGTCCCGTCCTCTTGGTTGGGCACAAGGCGCTGCTGCTGCTGCTTGGGGGCTGGTTTTTCCACGTTTCCCTAGAGGGGCCGAACGAGGTCCTCCCCGTGGGTTGTCTCTTCCACTCCGCTCGATGGACGGGAGGGAAAGGACCCTCTTTATTCTGGAGCTCCTTTTCGCCGTCGGGCAGAGAGGGCGACCCAGCAGTGCCTTCGCCTCAGCAGGACGGTCGTGCGCTCTCTCTCTCTCTCCTCACTTGCTTCTTGTCCATCGCTTAAAGAAAAGGAACCCCTTTCTGCTCCCCTTTTGGATCTGTTTGGAGCCGCCACGTGGGAAGCTCAGTCTCCTTTCGTCAGGCATGACCGGCGGGAGTCCTTTTTTCTCAGCCGAGGCCTCTTTGGGGCACCACAGGGACCTGCCACAGGTCGCTCCGCTCTGGGACCTCTCGCCCTTCTGGGGAGTTTCTTTGGGGTCTTGGAACCAGAGTGTCCGGGATCCACCTGGGACTGTAAGCTTTCGTAAGTTCCATCCTAAGGAGCTCTCCTTTCTCCCCCTGTTGGGAAAAGGAACTTACCCTGACGCGTTCCTTTTGTGGAGGGGGAGAAGGACGTCTCCTTCCTCTCGCAGGGGAAAGGGTGCTGAGCCCTGCTGGAGACAGCTTATGAGTCGGATCTTGGGGAGACGTGAAGGCAGCTGCCTCCCTTCTGGGCTGGTTTTGGTTCTCTGTTTGTTCTCTCAGTTTGTCCTTGGAACAAGGCTCAGGAGACCGGACGGAAGAGCTGGGTGGCCCCCTCCCCTAGACAGAAGAGCTGGGGAAAAGATGGGTCTTTAACCCCCGTCTGTCGAAATGAATGGGGGGGGGGGAAGGACGGCCCGTTGTCAGTTCATCCTACCCCCGGCCCCACATACAAAAGGGACGTGTCACACACAGCAAGAGTCCCAACCTGACTTTGGTCAGATCTGCCCTCTAGATCCACTGAGGAGGGATGTAAGAAAAGCCCTAGAGCTGAGGCAGAGCCACGGGGGGGGGGGGGGGATGATGGGGGGGCAGGTTCTGTCTGGCCCCCTCTTCGGTTCTTATGGGCACTGCATGACAGGGGGAGGCTTCCTGTGGCTGTTGTAATCTGAGGTAGACTTCCTCTGAACCTGGAGTCCCCACATATGCGCTCAAAGGCTGTCCAGTCATAGCAGAACCGTGGCCCTCTGTGGGACACAAATTCCTCTCGCCCGGCTCCAGTTTTCTGACTGTGTCATGGGAAGCCAGGAGTATTTTGTAGGACTTTAGGAATGTAAAGTGAGTGAAACAAAACATAAGGCCAAATCAAATCATTGTACAGTGGTGCCTCGCTAGACGATGTTAATCCGTTCCACGAGGATCGCTGTCTAGCGAAAACATAGTCTAGCGAAGCACGTTTTCCCATTGGAATGCATTGAAATCGCTTCAATGCGTTCCAAGGGAAAACGCAGTCGTCTTGCGAAATTTCCCATAGGGAAACCTCGTCTAGCGAGTGAGGGTCCCCATAGGAATGCACTGACAGCTGCACTGACAGCTTTTGACCACTAGTCGGCGCACTCCTATGGGGAAACCTCATCGTCTAGCGAAAATCGCCATAGAGAGACATCGTTTTGTGAAGCGCAGTAGCGCTCGCAAAAAGGCATCGTCTAGCGATTTCCTCGTCCTGCGAGGCAATCGTCTAGCGAGGCACCACTGTATTTGGTTTTCTACTGAGTGGTGCATTGTTCCTGGAAGACTCATTAGTCGCACTGGGTAGAATGACAGGTCTAAGTGGTGATCAGTTAAACTGAGCGGATATACTGGGCAGATAAGAGTGTGTCCATATCACACACTCTTTTTCTTGTAGGGTTCATACAACAAAAGAACGAGAGGATGGTTTTGATGTGTTGAAGTTGTTTTTTTGGGGGAGGGGGGACAAGGAGATTGCCGGTGCCTGTGAGTGCATTCTCTTACAGGATTCTTAACCTGGGGGGCCGACTGGAAATGTGAATTCAGTGGCTGTGTGGCTGCTTCTCAGGGGATTCGTGGTGCTGAGCAGTGAACAGAAGAACGTTGCAGGGCTTTGACAGGGGCAGGTCCAGGCCCTGGTTCTTGGCCCAGCCTGGTCAAGCTCAGTTGTGTTTGTTTCGTGTCTTGAACGTGGTTTGCCTCTCTGCCCACAGCATGGAGGGGCTGACGGACTCCTTCTCTCAGGGATTTGAACGGTCTTACACTGTCAATAGCAGCATCTTGCAAGGCATTGAGCCACGGCTGTATGATTTCCACCAACTGCTGCTCCACCCTCCCAAGGTAAAGGAAGAGACAGTCGTCCCTGGGGGACTCCCTTTGATTCTCTTTGCTGCTCACGGGTCCTTCACTCTCTTCTTCTCAGGCTCCAAGCACCGGGGCGCACGCTGGTGTGTCCTGGGGTGTGTGTGTTCTGAAGCCAGTTAAGCCAGTTAAGGGAACTGGGGGGGGGGGCATGTGGGGCCCCTGGGAGGGATTGGGAGTCATTTTGCCAGTGCTTGAGTTGTGCTAGTGGAACTCTGCAGTTTGATCACAAGCAGACCACAGGATGGAGAAAAGGACACTCAAGTGCCTGGCATGATTTCATTGGGAGAAGATGTTAAGCTTTTGAAGAGGTCGCCGTGTTGGTCTGTGCTAGCATATCAGGCAAAAACAAAGAAAAAATCAAAAAGACAAGAATGTTGTGGCACCTTAAAGACTAACTATCACATTTTAATGTCACGTTTCTGTATAACAAACTTTAAGGTGCCGCAGTGTTTTGTCTTTTGTTTTTGCCTGTTAAGCTTTTGAGTTGCACAGACCTTTCCGTCCGTTGGAAGCTTGCGGACATCCGTGGCAGCTGCAATTGCTCTAGCAACAGGACTACTTTCCCTGTTCCGTCTTTGTTGCTGGCATGACTTCAACCAGCACGGGATGAGGGACAAGGTTATTGCCAGACTTGAAAAGCTGGTGTTTTGCTCAAGGTTTGGATTAGTCCACGCCACAAAGCTGTTTCCCTTCCTTGTTGCTGGCAGGCAGCCTCCATTCTGACCACCATTGGGGTCCTAAAAGAGCCACTTGGGAATGCTCGCCTCCACGGTGCCCGCCTGATCGCTGCCCTGCTGCACACCAACACGCCCAGGATCAATCAGGAACTCTGCCGGCTGAACACCATGGATGTGCTGCTGGTGAGTTGTGGGCGAGAGGGAGGAGGAGGGCAGGGAGGGAGAGCCCACTTGCCTGCGGCTTGCTGGGAGGCAGCTTCACAGGCCTCACTGAGGACCAGTGGCCGTGGCAGTGGCAGTGGCGGCTCTTCTCTCCCCCCCCCCCCGGGGTTTCTCCTGTTTGTTTCCAAAAGAAATCCATGTGGAGTAAAATATTCTTATACCCCTGACAGGTCACATACTTTCCTAAGCGAACTTGGTTGTTTTTCTTACTTCTCTTGCAGGACCTGTTTTTCAAATACACTTGGAACAACTTCTTGCACTTCCAGGTGGAACTGTGTATTGCAGCTATCCTGGCGCACTCCGTGAGTGAAAGCAAATTGTCCGTGAGTGACGCTGAAAATAAGGATGGAACAAATGGGAACGCAGTGTCTGAAAACCCTGAGACGCCAAACAGTGACAGCCCTGAGAACATCATGGTGACACATGTAAGGGTCTCTGTGTGTGTGCGTGTCTCTGTTTGGAAGTTAGGGGAGGTGGAATGGGTGGCTCCACGGAGCCACAGAGAAGGCTCTTGCACGGCCTCTGACTCACCGAATCATAGAACGACTGAGTTGGAAGGGGCCCGTGAGGCCATCGAGTCCAAACACCCCACCCACCCCCGCTCAACGCAAGAAATCCAAATCAGATCTGAGAGATGGTTGTCTGAATGGCTCCAGCATCAGAGCGCTCACCACCTCCTGGGAGGAGGATAGGCTCCTTTGTTGCAGTGCTTGCCCCTGGTGCTTCTTCTGCCAGCGTCAGGCCCCCTACTGGTTCTCGAGCTTCTGTGCCACTTGGCACCTTCCCTGGTCCCAGCAGACCCAGGCAGCTTCCTCTGGTGGCACAAGCAGCTCAACCAAGAAGCCAGTCTCAGGATCCCATCTGCGGGCCGTCTCTCTAGATCTAGCCTTTGACTTCTGCAGAGCAGCAACACGCCTCCCAGTTCATGGTGTCTGCCAAGCAGTCCTCGTCCTCTTTGTCTCCCGCTCCCCCTTAAGTCCAAGTCTGACCGTGGCCACCCTTGTGGCCTCGAAGGTGTCGTCTGCCTCCCGCTAGCTAATGCCCCAGTCCACAGGTGAGCTGCAGGTAGGGAATCCAGCTGGCACTCTTTGTCAAATAATGATAAATGTGTTATTTTAGGACATAACTCTCAATATTACTTAGGTATTTCATTTTTCTCCTTGAAAATCAATTACTCGGTTTAATGGGACGCATTAAAAACATTGATTAAACAGATTTGGCACCCAATTTAGACAAATAATCCAACAACATCCAACAACTATATTCACAGAATTCTGCAAAAATAATAATAAATGATGGTATCACAGAATCAATATTCCTAGGCCGAGGAACGAGACAGGGTTGCCCCGTATCTCCAATTTTATTTACATTGGTAATAGAAGTGCTGGCGCAAGTAATCAGAAACAATAGTTCAGTTAAAGGCGTAGATACCAGAGAGGAGGATAAAATAAATCTCTTTGCAGGTGATACATTATTAATAATTAAAACCCCAAAAGATACATTGCAGAAAATCAGAACACATTTAAATTTATTTGAAGAAATACAACCCAGTTCAGACCAACCTGTAGAAATAAAAGATGCGAGTGATGAGTCTGCTGACCTGCGAGAAGAGAACGTTGTTCTTCATAGAACCATAGAAAAGTGAAGTTGGAAGGGGCCTACGAGGCCATCAAGTCCAACCCCCTGCTCAAGGCAGGAATACCATCAAAGCAGATCTGCCAGGTGATGATCTAAGTTTTTCTTCAATGGCGCCAGTGTTGGAGCACTCACCAACTCCCGAGGTAACTGGTTCCACTGGCGTACTACCCTAACAGTTAGGAAATTTTTCCTGATATTCAACTGAAATCTGGTTTCCTTTAACTTGAGCCCATGGTTGCATGTCCTGCACTCTGGGATGATCGAGAACAGATCTTGCCCCTCCTCTGTAGGACAGCCCCTCAAATATTTGAAAAGTGCTATTCATGGTCTCCGTGATTGCGCGCTAATAGGTAGCATTCTGTGCTTGCGTGAATCTTTGCAACATTCCTAGACCTTAAAAATAAGGAGATTGTTAAGAGGCCTCTTTGCGCCTCTCGCTGTCCTCCCTCGGTTCTTTCTTTGCCACCGCTTCGGAGACGTTCAAGGAACCTTATGAAGCTCCTGCCTCCGGGCGCCTTCTCTCTTGCTGACCTGCTGTCGTGGACTCTTTGCTGCTCCAAGAGTTAATTCTCTCTGGAAAAGTCCAATAGGCTTTTAGACTTCCATTTTATCGCCAACTGTATAGCTTTTCCCCTCGTGGGGACCCCCCACCCCACCCCCGGCCCTTTATGGCCTCTAAGGGCCCCTTCAAAAAGTGGCACAGCCGCAGCCCTAGACGGCCCCTATCCGACGGCTGTGCCCTCTGCCCCTTCTGCGCCTGGGGGAGCGGCAGGAACCCCGCCCCTGCCCACCCCGCCCCGGCTTCACTCTGACAGGGCCGCCGGAAGGAAGGAAGGTCCGTCTTTGGGAGGCCTCTCTCTCCGGGCCCCTTCAGCCATGGATCCCCCTCGAGAGGCGGGCTGGGCTCTGGCCCTTGAGCCTGCGCCTGCTGCCTCGGCCACGAAGCCCTCCGCTAAGGAGTTGGTTCCGAAGGCCTCCGCCACAAAACCTGAATCGTCAAGAGAAAGGCCCCCGCCCCTGCGGCCCATGCTTCTCTCAAGAGGCCTGCTGGGGGAAAGGGATCACCCGCTTCCGCAACCCGACCCACCTCGCGTCATCACTGAGGCGGTCTCTCTGCCGTCCAGCCACTTGGTACTCAAACTCGGGGACGACCCGCCTTCCCCTGCCCGGAGCCCATCCCTGCCTGGGCCCCTCTCACCCACGCGCTCTTCTCCAGCAAACCCCCACACACACCACCAGCGAGACCAGAGGCTCAACCTCCTTGGGCCTCCAGACCGGCCGACGGCCCAGTGCCTCGTCACCAGGCCCATCTCTCACCGGGCTTCCGTCCAGACAGGGACTGGTCTGAGGCTGTGGATACCTGCTATTATCACCCTCACTCTCTCGGCAAGCCCAGCAGTTCCCAGCAAAGGACGCCTTGGGCCTGCGCTCCGGACCTCGGTCAGCTGCCGTACACTGACCCCAGAGGGTCTCCCAAGCCTGCTTCTGTCACGATTGCCCTGCTTTTTGGGACGCTGCATATCGACACCCGCATCCGTCCGCATTCTAAAACGATTTGGATGAGGGTGTGGATGGGACGCTCCTCAGATTTGCAGGTGGCACTGAACTGAGTGAGGAAAGTGGTGCTTCAGAAGGCAAAGTCAGGATTCGAGATTGCCCAAGACTGAATCTAGGTGTCATGGTAGCTAAACGTGAGTCGACAGTGTGATGCTGCAGCAGCAGCAACAGGAAAAGAGAGAGAGAGAGAGAGAGAAAATAATGGAGTGACTTCAGCAGATGGGAGCACTAGGCAGAAACAAATGAAATGAATTTTAACAGGGAACAATGTAAAGTTCTGCGTTTGTGTGTACGAGTTATGTGCTGTCAGGTTTTATCTGAATGTCACTTAATATAATAGAATTTTCAGTGAATGTGAGATACGTGAAGAGTTTGTACAGCATCATATAGTCATTAAGAATGCGTTAGTTGCCAGGCAGGAAGATAACTGCGGCACGTTGACGTAGTCGTGTAAAAGTTTGCCTTGACTGCCTTTGTTTTCACCTGTGAGGACCGGTGGAGTGAGCGAGATGCTCTGCAGGCGTCAGAGGTTGTCTCATGGAAGGGAAGCGGTTGCTGATTACTGGCAGCTTTGGAGAGGCTCAAAATAGCTTCTTATTACTGGGTTCCTGCCTGTGTGCAGCCTGTTGGATTTTAGGCCTGGGGACTGCAGGTGGGGGTGGGGGTGTAGGTGTGTTGCGGGGGGGGGGCGTTCTGTGTTGGGGCTGAGGCCTTCCACCTTTGTCTCTGTGGCTGCAACAGGGGCTGCCTATCCAGTGTCGTTTGTCTAGCCTTGATGTGCTCCTCTTTTTCCTCTCCAGCTGTTCCAAAAGTGCTGCCTGGTGCAGAGAATTCTGGACGCCTGGGAGACAAACGACAGAATACAGTAAGGCACTTTTCCTGTAAGCAAAAGGTGACACAGGCCCCGAATCCCTGTCCTCCAGACAGGTTGCCCTGATGTGGTTCTTCTTGAGGGTAGAATTGTCTTCTGTCTGGATCCCTTATTCTTTACCAAGTTTCTTGTTGTTGTTTTAACTTCAACATGTATACCACCCCATAATGCTGGAGGACTATGGGCGGTTTACAACATAATTAGGCAAACAACAGCTTGCCCCCCCCCCCCCCAACAAGCTAGGTACTCATTTTACTGACCTCAGAAGGATGGAAGGCTGAGTCAACCTCAAGCCAACTACCTGAGCCCATTGGGATCAAACTCAGGTCTTGAGCAGAAGCTTGACTGCAGTACTGCAGTTTAACTGCTGCACCAGGGGGCTCCTAAATGTGCTAAAAATGCACATTTTGCCTTTCACCTTAACTAAGGTACCTGCTTTCTTCCCCAACCCCTCTTCACCTGTGGAGCATCCTTGCTCTGCTTAGATGGGAGAGAGCTGTGGGCCTGTACAAGCATGAAGCGGGGCCTCTCTGCAGAGCATCCCTACTGTAGGCTTCGGGGGCAAGCAGTAGGGATCCTGCTTTTTTGCCAGGGATGTTCAAAATGGCAAGTTCCGCTCAGAGGTGTTTGCTTCTAGTTTGAAGGGTTGCGCCCTGCAGAAGTTCTAAAAAGTCATTCTTCTGTGCACAGTCATCTATCTGGCTTCATGAAAAGTCCCTCGGTCTTGGGCTTGCGTTAGGCTCCAGTCCGATCCTGCTGTTAAGGGCTCCAGGGTTGGCGGTCTTGCTACAAGAGAAGCCTCTTTTCATTGCCACGTCCGGCACCCTTTTCTGGGCCAGGCACACTCCTTCTAGTGTATAAACTGGCTAGTCTCCTGTGTGAGAGAGATGCACAGAGACCATGGGGAGGAAGGGAACAGGCGCCTTGCCGTAGCTGCAGTTCCCAGAATGGTTTTCTGTGTATTTGCACAACCTGCCTTCCTTCCCCGATTCAGCACTTTGTCTGTAGAAGCATCACATTTGAGGGGCTTTTGCAGACTGAAGGGAACTCAGCGGAACAGGTAGGGACACGCCCCGAAGGCATGAGCTCTAAAAAAGGAAAGGCCATTTTTCTGGATTGTTCTGAGCGAGGCACAAAAGCCATAGATGCAAATGCACTCAGAGGATCGCAGTTACGACAACAAGTGACCTGTGCTGTCCTTTTTCAGAGCAGAAGGTGGAATGAGGCGAGGCAACATGGGCCACCTGACGCGAATCGCCAACAGTGTCGTGCAGAATATGGAGAAGGGCCCCATGCAGACCCAGATCTGTGAGTTCATTAAAGGTAGGACGTGGCTGGGTGGAATGCGACTCTGAGTCCTCCGATGGCCTTCGGGCCATGCAGCTCCGGGCCTGTTCTCTTTCTGCAGCCTCCAAGCTAGAACTAATGCCTTGAGCTGGACATACAGAATGTGCCTCACCCAGGTTTGCAGCCCCTTTACTAGCTTCTATCCTGACCCTGGTCACAGCTCAGCGTGGACCTTTATAAAGTCATCAGCAGCTGAGGACCAGCAGCCTGCAGGAGTACTCCTTTGTTTATGATCGTGCCTGGATGTGGACCATGTCCTGCAGTGCCTTTCTCTGGGTCCTTGTGGGGCTGGAGGGAGGAAGAGCCTTTCCAGGGTTGACCCACTGTCCCCGGGATGCTCCTTCTCTCTCCCCCCCCCTCCCCCAGTGAGGCTTCCAGAGCAACAAAATTGCCCTCCCTGGGGAGGCAGGCATTTCAGGGGCCCTTCAAACCAGTGGCTCCAAGGGTTTGAAGGGACGGTTTGTGGTGTGTGCCTTATTTTACTTGGTTTGAGAACTTTGCTGAGAATCTTCGGTGTTGAAGAGTGGTATCGTGGTATGTCTGATTAAATGAAAATAAAGCCCACTGCAGCAGCCGCAGTAATAAAGCACTAATTAGTTAAAGCATTCCATGAAAATCAAGAGGTGTGACTGAGCAGGTTAGCAATCAGAAAAATGTGTCAGCGAGGAAATCGGCTGCCAGCTGGTGGCAAGTGCGCTTCGTGTCCAAAGCCTGCGCAGTCGTGGTGGTGACATCACTCTCCTTGGTGGGCAACCTTGCAGAGAAGATTGCCCGTCGTACCAGGATTACATGAACGTTGCTCGACCCCAGTCCAGAAGGGCCTCCCCCCACAGA
This sequence comes from Intellagama lesueurii, assembly GCA_037013535.1. Taxonomy (NCBI): domain Eukaryota; kingdom Metazoa; phylum Chordata; class Lepidosauria; order Squamata; family Agamidae; genus Intellagama; species Intellagama lesueurii. The sequence continues at coordinate 162,620 of JBAJHW010000005.1, read as the reverse complement.
TCACAGAGACTCGGGCAGTTGATACGGAAGAAGGCAGCCTTTCGGGTAACTTGGGCCTGGGCTGTACGGAGCTTTGCAGACCCGGAGTGGCGCCTTCAGTCTGGTGCTGTAGCTGACGGGAAGCCGAGTACAGAGAGATTACTTGGCTTCTGGACTGGAAACTGGCTCCCTACCCTCAGTGTCTCCACCTTTGGGGATTCAGCTTCAGTTGGTAAGCCCATAATGCCATCGAGGCTGTAGTCCAGATCGATGTGGCTGTGTCAGACTTGGGCATAGTGAAACTGTGTGTTATCTTTGCCCTAGTGACGCCTGCTCCAAACCCATTAATGACCAGTCCCAGCAGCTTCATTTCAAGTTTAAGAAGCACTCGGGACACTCCTCGGGGTGATGGCCAAGGGGCAGAGACACAGTCCTCCACAGAGGCATTCTTTGGAGGTAGCCCTGCAGCCAGGAGCAGAAGCACTGCTGTTCTGTGCCCTCAGCTATCAGAGGAGAATCCGTGGAGTAGCAGTGTCCTTGTCATGTTGCTGCCAGTGAGCAGGGAAGGGCATGGATAAGCACAGTGAAAGCCAGTTCCGTCTCCAAACAATGCCAGAGCGTTGGCTGAAGTTATCTGGAAGGATTTTAAGAGGCAGCCCTATCAAGAGACCAGGCGCTGGTATGGAACTGGAACAGTTTCACAGTTTCCAAGAGGCAAACAGAAAGGAAAGAAAGTTGAGTGACAGCTTCGCACACTGATGGCGCTGAACCAAGCCCCAAATATACCAGGGGCTATCTTTGAGTAGTTTTAAAGGAACGTTAAACAGCATGTGGGCGAAGGTGGGCTCCTGAAGGACAACGTAGGGCAAAGGCCCAGGCAGCCTCCTGACATTCCCCCAGCCCTGGAGAAAGCCCCGTGCTGCCCCCTCAGGAGGAGCCCTCCAGGGCTAGGAGGAGAGAAAAAGGCGGCACCTCATTCTGTCAGAGTTCAGCAGAACGCTTGTGGTAGCCCTTGTAGGTAGGCCTGCCGATGGGCCTGAGGGACCCGGGTTCTGTTCGAGGTGGAGGAAGCCTGTGATTTCAGCTGGAAGTCCAGAGTTCTGTCTCTTGTAAGGGATTATTATGGAGGAGACACTTCCACCTTCTGCAGAAATCTATGTGTGTGGGGGGGGGGTTTCCACACGCACACACGGGTGTACGTTATGTATTGTCCAGTCACCTCTGACTTGCGGTGGTGACCCTAGAAATGAGCGACCTCCGAAAGGTCCTGCAACTAAGAGCCCTTTTTTGGTCTTGCAGACGCAAGGCCCCAACGTCCTCTACCAAGGCAATCCATCTGATGTCCTTTCTTTCTCTTTTCCAGTTGCCTTAAGCTTTTCCCAACATTATTATCTTTTCCATTGAGTGTTGTCTTCTCATGATATATCCAAAGTATGATCGTTTAGTTGCTTTTCCTTTTATAAAGTTCAGGCTTGATGTGATGTAGCATGCACTTATTTCCCTTTCTGGCAGTCCGTGGTATCCATTTAGCTCTCTTCCAACACTATAATTTGAAATAGTCTATTTTTTTCCCTGTCAACTTTCTTCATAGTCCAGGATTCACACTTGTACATAGTAGTACTTCAGAATACCACAGTGTGAATGATGTTGGTCTTGGTTTCCAGTGACACATCTTTATTCTTCATAAATTAACTATATAACTAGTAACTATAATACTTAGAAACCAGTACAGAAAATGGAGCCGTTGCATTCTTTCTGCCAAAACAAGAGCCAGAAGAGACTGTGCGACAGACAGTGAACTGTAAATATAAAAAAGAACAAAACAAAACTGAAGAAGAATATTGTAAGAGGCCAAGTATCAAAATGTAATTTAAGTAAGATAAAGAATGTGTTGTATGTAAAGAACAGATTTGCCTTACTAAATTCAAGTGACCACAGACCAGAGAATGTCTGCTGAAACTGTTGATATTGTCAGGGAAGAATGCAAAAAGGTTGTTTGTGCAGCAGCAGTAGAAGAAGAAGAAGAAGAAGAAGGCGGCCAATATGCATGACTAGTGGAACTCTTAAAATTGTTAATTCAGGCAAGAAGCAAAAAAGTGACCAAAATAGGATTAGAATCTTAAATGCAAAATTCCATCAACTGGCAGTTAGGGACAATTATAATAATTAGTGCAGAGAAATAGAAGAGAACAGCAGAGGAGGGAAAATAAGAGAGGTATTCCAGAAGATCCACAAAATCAATGAGAAATGTAAGCATAGAACAGGATAGCTGAAGGATCAACAGTGGAACACATTTAAATGTTTTAAATTTTGTTTTAATCTTCGTTTTAATATTGATATATGTTTTAATTGCTTTTTAAATATAGCTTGTATAATATTTCAAAACTTGATTATTGTGTAGTTTAAAGTTTTATGAGCCATCTTGGGAGACTGGTAGCATATCAATAAAACAAACGAACGAACTAACAAATATCTGCTCAAGATAAAATAAAGAAAAGATGAAAACAATAACCAAGAAACTATGCAAGAGAGATACAAAGATGACTGTATCTGTCACTCCCGTCAGTCATTTAGAGCTCTAGTGCAGGAGCCTATGACAGGAGAGGAGTGACGTGTGGGCTTTCCGCCACAGTATCCTTCAAAGAAAAGTCTTGTGATGAATAACTTGGAATTCTAGAAACAAAGCAAGAGCCGTAACACCTTGAACTTGGCCCGGAAGGCATGATCATACTGAGATGTCCCCGAAACCAGGCTGGCTGCTGCGTTTTGCCATTTCTGCAGCTTCCAAATTGCCTTCAAAGGTAGCCACCCCATGCGGGTGCTGTTGCAAATACATGTTGGCTGCTAAAGTGCGCCAAAAACAATCAGGAAAAGATGAGCCTTAGCTTTGTAGATTGCAGGAAAGACTTTGATTGTCTGCAGGATACGCAGCAATAGTTGGTTTTCCTGATGCATAAATTAGTCTGCTGTTACAACAAAATACACAGAAATAGGTTGGTTTTCCACTGGCAAAAGTGTCAAACAGACTCATTTTATTTTCCTGTCTGTTCAGTCTGTTTGCAGAAAATATCAGGTAAAAAGCTGCGTTAGATTCACACCGTGGAGTGGAAAGGGGTAGAAAAAACATCTAGAATTTAGCATATGTAGATGACAGCTTATTACTGGGAGAAAATTGCAGTGACTTGAAATGAATCCTGAGCAAGGTTCCCTCTCAGGCGCGCAGCCCTGCATTGGGCCTGCACAGCTGAGCTGTCATTTTCACCCATTTGCTTCCGGTCGCAGCCAGAATCCTGCGTGCAGGGGGCAGACCCTCTACACGGCACTTCAGAAGATGAGAGGGGAACAGTGATCCCGAAGAAGGTGGAAGAAGAAAGAAGAAAAACAGGCCTCCATCTCTTAACATCATGTCTGCAGAAGAATAAGGTAACTTTGGTGTTGACAATGAAGAAATCAAATGTTTGAAAAATATTCGATACCATGGCTCAGCCAGGAATCCAAACAGAGACAGCAGGCAAGGAATTGACACAAGACTGAAATTTTAGAAGGGTAGCTATGAAAGGAACAAGAACAAAATCCTTCAGGGTAAGGATGCATCGCTGGAGACCAAGGCCGAGGCCATCACTACTATGGCACTACCAGTGTGGCTGTCAAACGGACAGGAAAAAGATAAGTAAACATGTGCTGCTTGAGTACGCCAGGCGGCTAGAAAGACAGACAAGTGGTTCCTAGAGTGAATCACAGAATCACAGAGTTGGAAGAGACCACAGGGGCCATCGGGTCCAACCCCCTGCCATGCGGGAACTCCCTCAAAGCACTCCCGACAGATGGCCATCCAGCCTCTGCTTAAAAACTTCCAAATCAAGCCTGACATGTTTCTAAAAGCAAAATCGGCTCATCTGGAGCTAGTGTCCTTTGGGCACATCGCAGGAATGCAAGACTCCGTGGAAAAGTCCAGAAGTTGAAGGCAGTAGGAAAAGAGGAAGACTCGATGGGGGATGGAGTGACTCCGTAAAGGAAGCTGTGGTCAGGGCGTTGCAAGACCCGAGCAGGGCTGTTAGTGACGGACCCTTTGGCAGGTCGCCAGAAGTCAGCTAGGTTCTGTTCTTCACTTGCCTGCCGGCCGGCTGGCCAGCCATCTCCACAAAGCCAACTCTCACATCCTCCCCAGGCTGATGGAGGTTCCTGCCTCCCATGGGGTCAGGTGGGGTTCTAGTCCACTTCGGGACTAGCCGTGCAAGCGGGGGGCAGGCACCACGTGTGGACTTCTCTCCGGGATGCTTTTCCTGCTTTGGCCGTCTTGGCGCTGAGCTCTCGGTCTGCTTTTCCACAGGGCTTCCCGAGGATTGCCAGGGGCGGTGGGAGAGCTTTGTGGAGGAGACCCTGACCGAGGCCAACCGAAGGAACACCGTAGACTTGGTGAGGCTGCCCAGGGTGACGGCCGGTTCCCCTCCTCCTCCTCCTGCCCTTGGCGGCCGCCGCCTTTGGAGCCGCTCTTCTGGGTGGGTGCTCTGAGCCGCAGAGAGGCAGGCTCCCTTCCCGGGGCAGATGGCGGCTCTCCTGGCTGCTGACGCCCACCTCCTTCCTCTCCTCTCCTTCCCAGGTGAGCACCCACCACCTGCACTCCTCCAGCGAGGACGAAGACCCCGAGGCGGCCTTCCCCAACGAGCTCTCTCTCCAGCAGGTAACCCTGGCCAGGGCACGCCGAGGCCGAGCCCTTCCGGCAGCAAGGGTTTCCAGGGGCGATTGGTTTTCTGAGCAAGCGCTGCCCTGGGGGGGGGAGCGGGGGATGAAGGGGATGGGTCGAGACTCTTCTTACCGAGGGCCAGTCCCGGTGGGCCCTTTGGGTTGGGTAGCCGCTCTTCCTTTCTTTGGCCAGCAAGGGTTTGTCTGCCGTTCTGAGGCGAGGGAGACGGGCCTGGTCCTTGGTGTGTCTTTATTCTGTGCCGGGGGGAGGGGGGGAGATCTTCTGCAAGAGGAAGAAGCCCCTTGGGGTGTTCTGCCTCCCTGCTCGCTCGCCCATGGAAGGGGCCCAGGAGGATGGCTCCCTTGCCAGATGATTCCTGGGCCGCCCTGGGAGACGACGGAAGGAGCCGCTCCCAGTCCGGGAGGGAGGGCTGTGTGGACTCTCGTGCTTGGAGGTGGCATGAAATGGCAGGGTAAGGGTGAAGGTGGCACCGGTGGGAAAGGTTCACTGTCTGTGGCGCGGCGTTACTACTGAGTTTGTGTTTTCGTTTTATTTTTGTTACTTGTAAATTTCTTTTATTTTTTATCAGTTAAAAAAACCGGAATGGCAGGGCATATGTTTGAAGAGGACAGCGCAAGGTGCCTGGTGGGGGGGCCCCTCATGGCATCTCCCCCAGCACTTGCCTTTTGGGGCTGAGCTCTCTGTGTGTGCAGGGGGGGTGGGGGGGCTTGGCCGGCAACCCCCGGCAGGGCAAGAACCGTGGTACAGTCTCAGCTCCTTTCCTCCTAGGCCTTCTCAGAGTATCAGATCCAGCAGATGACGGCCAACTTTGTGGATCAGTTTGGCTTCAACGACGAAGAGTTTGCTGACCATGACGACAATATCAAGTGAGCCCTTCCTGCTCCCTCGAGGGCTTGGCTCCGGAGGCAGCCCAGCCTCGGGTCTCTCTGAAGCCCGGTGGCTGGGGAAGGTCTGTGCCTAGCGGGGCTGCCTGCAGGCGTTGTCTCTGGCCCTGCTTTCCCAGAGAGAGGGCCCAAGCAACGGGGACGTGGACCCGCAGGAGTGGCGCGGCCGATGTGGGGGCCGTGAGCCAGTCATGTGCTGTCAGTCTCTCGTAGGTCTCCGGGGGGGGGGGAAGCCGAGTGTGGGGAGCAAGGGGGACTCGTGTGACCCCTTGAGAAGGACGTCGGTGTGAGGAAAGCCTTTTCACAGCTGGGGCGAGGGAGGGAGCCGCCTGCTGCTTCTGCTGGTCACGGGGAGGCTTCTTGGAGCAGCTCCAAACCCCCTCCTCTTAGCCCGACAGCCTTCAAGGGCTGCTGCTTGTGTCTTCCAGTGCGCCTTTCGATAGGATTGCAGAGATCAGCTTCACGGTGGATGCGGACGATGACAGCGTAAGTAGCCCCAGATCGCTGGAAGAGGCGCCCCGAGGGAGCCGTTGCCCATTCTTCTCTAACGCCCCAAACAAGATGGGAGCAGCATCGGGCTCTCTTAGGTACTGGGGAGGCAGTGTCCCTAAATCCTGAGGTCCCAGCTGGCATCTCTTGACACCAAGAAGGAGGGCATTTTGCCCCCCCCCCCCGGGGGACTGCTGCCACTGCCAAGGCTGGGGAGACTGACTTCCCCGGGTGGGGGGAATGTCTCCTGATGGCCGCCTGCCCGTGAGGTTGCCAGTGAAGCCACCTGAGTCACGCAGGGCTGTGTTGAGGACAGGGAGCTGCACCGTCTCCAGCAGTGGGCCAAGATGCAGAGAGAATCCCTACAGAAGCAGCGGTTGACGTGACAGCTTTGGAAGCCGGCTCTGGCAGGCAGAGGTCCACCCAGCGCCTTAAGAAGTGTGAGGGCAGTGATGACCGCCCACATGTTCTGGGTGTGGCTGCCTTGGAGGGGCACCATGGGAGCCCCTGCTCCTTTTCCAGCCGGGAGGCCTGGCTTTGAACCATGTGGCCTAGAGAAGACTGGCTACAGAGGGGGTCAGGAAGGTTCTCCCTTTGATCAAAGGATGGAGAAGGGTCTGTCGGATGGCCCCGGGAGGTTGGTGTCCCCTCTCTCCCCTTGGGAGCCCAGGAGCCATCGCGCACGTGCGCGCACCAGTCGGTGCTTGAGAATAGCCATCGGGTTTCTTTACCTGCCTGGGCTGAAGGAGTGCCTCTGCCGGCCCGGGCAGGTGGCCCGGGAAGTGCCTGTCCACACCGAGCTGCTGTCATGGCTGATCCTTCTCGGCGGATCCCCTGGCCTCAACCCTAAGCCCTGTCTTGACTTTTCTCATAGCCCAACGCATCCCTGTTTGAAGCCTGCTGCAGTGAACGAATCCAGCAGTTTGACGACAATGGGGAGGAGGAGGAGGAGGAGGAAGAAGAAGAAGACATCTGGGAAGAGAAAGAAGTCAGCTACGCAGCGCAAGCCAAGTCCAGGACACGGTAAGGCGGCCACGGGCCAAGCGCCTCCTTTTGCCCATCCGTCAGCTGCAGGGCGCCTCGCACTGCCTCTCCTTCGAGGGCACGAAAAAGAAGTGGGTGGTACATCCTGTCAGGCGAGAGTGGCCGCAGGAGGGCTGTGGTGGGGCCAGGACTGCGGGGAGGTGGGCTTAGGCACACCAACTACCCTTCATTCGGCCAGGGAACTGGTTTCGGCCTGTGGAGTTTCGGCCGTCGGGCTTAAAGCCAAGCAGAAAAGCAACAGGTGCTTCTTCTGGACTTCCTTGTAGCGCTTAAAGCACTCTCTGGGTGGTTTGCCATTCAAATAGCAGGCTACACATTCTTGCCCCTGTGATCTGGGTACTCAATTTACTGATCTCAGAAGGATGGAAGGGCAAATGAACCTCATTGAACCCGGGTCAGGAGCAGAGTCTTGGCTGCAGGACTGCAGTTGAACCACTGCACCATGAGGCTCCTAAGCTTACTGGCCATCTTCACCAGAAGAGCAAGCATGCCTGGAGGCACCTGCCACCCTTTCACAAATGTCCTGAGGTTCAGAGCTGCCGCCCCCCACCCCCCGCCATGTTGCCCAGCAGGGTGGCTGTCTGTCCTTGGAGTCTGTGCTGCTGGGCGAGGTTTGCAGAACAGCTCCTGTCCGGGTTTCCTCCTCTGGAGGCTCGTGTGGGGAGAGGTTACTGGCTTGTTCCCTGTCCCCCACAGCTGTCAGCTGCTCACCGATGCTGGAAGCCGGGCAGATGGAGGGGATTCCCTTGCACCCGCCTGGAGGAGCCGTCCTGTCTCGGCAGCCTCCGGGTTAAGAAGGGCGCTGGCGACTCGTGACATTTACCAGAGTCCTTCCCCCCCCCCCCCCCCCCCCGCAAAATGTCTGGCCAGGAGGAAAGGGTGGAAGGGCCCTGCTCAGTGTTTGTCCTCTTCGTGATTCTGTGCTTCAGGTTTGGGGTCTCTCCCACTTTGGAGGGTTCGGCCAGGAGCAGCGTAGAAAATGGAGACCCCGATGGCAGCGCTGACTCTGGGGAAGAGGAAGCCGGACCGGCCGCTGGGCCTCCTCCCGGCCTCCTTGCCGAGGACAGGGGTGGCCTGCCGGAGAGTGAGGGCACTGACTCCTCTCCCGAAGGTAATGGGGACTCTGCCAGCTTGGCCACCCGGGGGGTCCCCACGGAGAGGGCCTGCGGGCGTCCTGGGGGGAGCCGACGGCCTGCTCAGGGAGGGGCGGGGCCCTCTTTTACCCGGAGGGGATTGTCCGGTTAAGTTGAGCTCAGCTTGTCTACCAGTTGCAAATGCAGGAGAGGCTTCTGCCTTCGGGGTATTGATTTCCATCACCACCGACTCCCCCCCCCCCCCCCCTGTGCAGGATACGGGCTTTATGAGGAGCCCCTTCTCCTCTCCCATCTTCTGGGAAGAGCTTGGGGGGGCTCTAAAGTCCCCGGGCTTGGTTTTCTGGCTGTTCCTGTACCCGCACCTCAAGACAGGACGGCTGCTGCCTTGTCTTGGTGCCCCCCCCAGTCCCCCACCGCCATCTTTGAGGATTCGGTTCCCAAAAGCATGCGGAGACTCCCATCGGGATGGCAAAGGTCAAGAGGCCTTTATCCTTCCCAGACCGCCACCAAATAAAAAAAAAAAAGAAGAAGCAGGCAAAGGCAAAACTGAGAGGAAGATGCTCGGCCCAAAAGCCTAGCTTGGTGGGGGGGTTTGGGGGTTTGAAGTGTTCCCTCCACCCTTTGTACTCGGGTTTAACCTTGGTCGCCAAGTGGGACCTTCCTCTGGGTTGGGCGGAGTTTGGGGCCGCCTCGGGGGCCCACCCCTACCCCCCCCCCCCCCGGCTGCAGCCGAGTGAGAGAGCCACGGGGTCCTTTTCCTCTTGGCAGGATCTGGTTGGACAGCCGCGTTTGAACCCGTGAGCTCCACACCCCCTGCCTCCTGCGTGGCCATGGACGTTGGATCCAGCGTGTGGGATTCAGCCACCGACGACCTGAAGACTCCGGAAGAGAGAGGCTGGGCCAAGTTCACCGACTTCCAGCCCTTTTGCTGGTTAGTGGGGTGGGCCCCCTGAGCCACGACAGGCACCTGGGGCACAGCAGAGAGCGAGCGATTTGCCCCCTTGGCTCCGGCCCACATGCTGCTCGGGCAGTCCTCCATTAGGACTCTTGTGCTCGGGAGGCTCCCGGGGTGGGCGTCCTTTTACACACACACACCCCGAGCCCAGTCTGAGAAGTGGGCCCGATTTATGGTGGGCTGATGAGCCTGTCTGTCCTGGTCATTAGAAAGAGACAGAGAGCCCTCTCCCCGGGTATTTTTCCCTCTCGTCTCCCGTTGTGTGGAAGAAGCTGCTTAGAGCTGTCGGGGAGGGCTTCTCTGCTGGAGGCAGCTGGCTGGTGCTGGAGGGCAGGCGGCTCAAAGAGGCCGCTCTGTGGTCAGCGGAGATCCCGGCGCCTGGGTCGCGACAGGGCCTTTCCGGATCGCGTGGAGACGTAGACAGGAGCTCTGTAGAGACTGCGGGAGGCCTGTGGCGGTGGGCCCAACGGCTGTGGCAATGCCCGGCTGGGTCACCTTGGCTGCTGAACCCACCGGCTGCTTCTTTGGAGGAGGAAGGCGTGCGTGGGAGAGCCGGGGCCCTCTAGGCCCTGTGTGTGCCACTGTGGTTGGGAGGATGACAGGCACCTGTTGCCTGGAAGGGGCCGCTCGTTGACGAGCGGCTTCTGGCTCTGATCTTCCCCTTTCCTTCCCCGCCGCCGTCTCTTCCTTTACTTTCTTCCCTCTGGGGCGTATCTGCCAAGTGCAGCAGGATCTTCCCCCCCTGCTTCTCCCAGGCTTCCCTTCTACTGAAGAAGCTGCCGCGAGATCAGTAGCAGCGGTTTGGCATCTTTCTGGCTTTTCAGCTGCTGTTGTGTCCTGGGAGTTACGAGTGCCGAGGACTTGGGCCGGCCCCCGTGTCCCACTTTTGTCCTGGAGTGCCTGTGTCGGGACAGAGGAGAGCAGCTGGAGGGGGGGGGGGGGAGCCTGTGGAAGCAGGGCGAGGTTGCTGGGGGCCGCTTCTTCCAGGGTGACCTGCCTGCCCCAGATCTTGCTCTGGGGGGTGGGGTGGGGGGGCTCTTTCCTTCCTTGCTCCCACCTGGCACTGTGCCCAGAGGGTGTTCCACATGGAGACTCCCTCCAGCCTAGCAGGAGGAAGACGTTTGCCTCCAGCCTGCCTCTTGCTGGGTTGCCTACTCTCTGTTAGGACTAAGGCTTGCTTCCGGCCAGGGACGGGGGCTCTGGCAGGGAGGGGGTGACGGGAGAAGACCCTTCCTGTGGCGTTAAAAGGGAGGCTGTGCAACTTTGTGCTGGCGAGAGAGCCGTTTCTCAGCTCGGGTGGCCTGGCCCAGTGGCCTTTGTGCACTCCTGTGGTCTTTGGGGCAACCAAACTCTGCAGCATCGTGCAGAAAAGGGCCCCTTGGACAGGGAGCGTCTTCAGCGTCTTTTCCCTTCCAGCTCGGAAGCCGGTCCCCGTTGCAGTTCGCCCGTGGACACGGAGGGGAGCGACTTGGAAGGCAAGGCCAAGCCAAGCCAAGACAAGAACGGTAAGTGACCAGAGGAGGGGGCCCCTTCAGACCCTGTCCATGCAACGGTGAGGAGAGGGAAGCGCCAGGCCACTTACTGCCCCACCTGCCACGGCCACCTCTGCTGGAGATTTCTGGGCATGCTCCTTTTTAGGGTCAGGCTGGCGGAAGGCAGTTGGGTCCCAGCGCAAGCAGCCAGACCTGCTCTGTTTCCTCCTTCCCCTTCCCGCCCAGCACTGTGCCCTGTCTAGAGTCCAGGAGGACATATTCTCCTGTTCCTGTGGGTGAATGTTTGGGGGAAACTAGGATGGTGGTGTCCGTGGGGGTGGGGGTGATAAGAATGCCATCCAGCCCTGTTTTATACATAAGGTGGGGGAGAGCACAGTGTCTGATGGCTTGGCTGTCAGCTGAAGCCAGCATTATGGCCGGGGGGGGGGGGGATCTTCAGGAAGCAGACGCTTGAAAAGCTGGCAAGATGAGCAGAGGAAAGGTGGCCTTAAAAAGAAAATCGAGGTGCCAGTTCGGAGGCATGCTGGAGGCGTCCAGCAGAGAGGAAGCCGGTGGCCGATGAGAGGCCCCTTGTGAGACGGAGGCTCTGCTGCCTTGCCGGGGAGATGTGGCTTGTTCTCCAGAGCAAAAGCAGCCTTCCGGGCCGTGGACCAGGGGTCGGGGACCCCTGCCTGAGCTCCTCGGGCATGTCTGCCTACATGCTGCGTGCCCGGAGGTGGCAGGAGCCAGCCAGCCTAGGGAGTGTGCTTGGTGGGTAACGTGTGCTCTCCCTCCACGCAGCCAGCGCCAACTCCCCTTGCGTCTGGAACGTCTGCGTGGCACGGAAGGCGCCCCTGGTGGCCTCCGACAGCAGCTCCTCCGGTGGCTCGGATAGCGAGGAGGAGGAGAACAAAACGACGGCGGTCACGGAAACCCTCAGCACCGATTCGAGCCAGGAGACTCTCAGCTTGACTGTGGACACCAAGAACGAGAAGGCTGTGTTCACCAGGTGCGAAGGCGTTGGCTTGGGCGGGACGGGGGTGGGGGTGGGGGGAGGAATTGGAGGGGTCATCAGAAGCCAGCCTGAACCTCAGCTGGGTCTCTGGGTGGGCGGGCAGGCAGGCAGGCAGGCAGGTGGACACAGAGCATGGGCTCAAGGTAGCGCCAGGCTTCCGGTGGCTCTGTGGGGAGAGGGTTGCTCTGGACCCGCACACAGAGCCCCCGAGGATCGCCACCTCGCAAGGTCAGGCGGGAAGAAACTGTTCCACGTGTAGAAAATGGTGTGCCCAGTTCTGGGTTGAAAAGTGTCAAAAGGTGACAAAAAAGGAAAAGCTAAAAAAGCCCCAGCTAGCACTGACGTCCTGAAGAAAACGTGGAGTGGATTCAAAGCAATTTCTTGGGAGCGCTTTGGTGGCCCGGGCACCATTGGCCCCAAGGGCGGGGTTTCGCCTGTGGTCTTGGTGCGCCACACGCATCCCGATTCCACCAGTGCATGGCCTCTTCCAGAGTGGACCTTTTTAGTGGGTCCCACTGGCGCTGCCTTCCTTTCTTTCAAATGACACGAATTGCCCGCATGGGCAGTGCAGAGTTTAAGAGGCGGTTTTCAAAGAAGCAGCCAGCACCTCCGTCAGAAACAAGAACGAACCAGCAAATGCGTGATGGCATTTTAAAGACTCATTGGTCTGTCTCGATAATGAGCTTTCACGGCTCAGAATCCACTTCTTCAGACACTGGAGGGAGACTGTAGGGCTGGCGTATTTTTCTACATCGCCTTGCGCCCGTGGAGGAGGCAGGCGGCGGGTCACGTGGCAGCGGCCCCTTAGCCTGAGGGATGGTGCCGCCGGGCTGCAGATGGCCTCGGCTAGCAGGTTTCCTGTAGGGTAGGCACAGGAAATGGGTCTACGCCGTCAAGGCAGATGTTAAAGCCACGTCCGGTGCCTGCCTTGCGCGTCACCTGCTACTCGACAGGAGGGGCATTCTGGGTCTGGTGCAGGGCATGGTCCCCGTGTTGGGTCTCTGTTGTGGATGATGAGTGTGATTGAGAGGGGGCAATATCCTGTGGGGAAGCCCAGGGGGTGCTTCTCTGAAAGCCCACGTTGCCAGTTGCTGGCAATAGCACTGGCAGGATTTGCACTTGGGTGGATTTCAGTCGTCCCCTCTTCTTGGTCTGTGGTCACCCTAACCCGGATGGGGCCCCAAAGGATCCCTGGACCAAGACCTCGGGCAGGGCCACCCTGTTGGCCACTTTAAAAGGGCCATCCAGCCCAGGTTTAGAAGCGAACGGCAGCCTGCCATATTCTCAAGGAGGCTCTTCCACCGGCAGGCAGGTTTCGGGACCAGAAGGTTCCAGCTCTGTTAGGATCTCTCCTTGTTAGTTGAATCCATAGCTTTGGCTCTGTTCTCCAAAGCAGCAGAAAATGAGCTCCCTCCATCTTGAAGGACCTTCTCAGAGCACTAGCTGGCCGATAGCTCAGTGGGTCAGGTCTCTGGCTGTGGAGAGGCGGCCTGTGCAGCCCGCCCTGGGCAAGCTGCACAGTCCCCAGCCGGCCCAGCAGAACCGCAGCGTGAGCGAGGTTGGGAGGGGTCTGCAGGGCCATCGGGTCCAGCGCCCTGCTCAAGGCAGCATGTCTGCGTTCAGCACCGGAGGCCCAGGAGGGACGGCCGCCAGTGGTGGGAAGCCAATGGCTCTCTGTTGTCGCCAAACGGAGGGGAGAGCTGTCTTGAGCCGCCAGGGAAGGCAGAGAGGGTCCCATGGGCCGTGCCCATGGCAAGCCCCCCAGTTTCCGGTGCTCTGCTCCCACGGCTTCTGTGGCCAAAGAAGCAGCTGAGACACTCTCTCAAGGCTGAGCGGGTGAGGCTTGGGGTCTTGGTGGAGGAAGAGGAGGAGGAGGAGTCCAGGAGGGCTAGCAGGGCTGCCTTGGAAGAGGGGAACGATCCTTGCCCTCTTTCAGCGCACGGGAATTAGAACTCGCTTTTTGCCAGGGGCCGTGCCGTGCGACGCTGGGTCAGGCTTGCCCGCGAAGGGCCTTGGAGGCTCCCGTGGGGTTTGGGCTTTGGGGAGGGGGCAGAGAGTGGAGAGGTTTCCCTGCAGGATCCCAGACCCGATAGATCTGTGGGCGGGTGGGACTCTCTCGAGGCAGGAGGATTCCCACATCCCCAGAGAAATTCCTCTCTGTGGCCAGCCTCTTCCTGCCTGCCTTCACTGGCCAGATTCTGTGAGCAACTGTCCTGGTTTGGGGCGGATGGAGAAGAGGTGGTGCTCTTAGGGGCTGGCCAAGTGAGGTGGGTGGGCCAGATCCTCCTGCAGCCATTTTTATCTGTTTTCCTTTCTTTCTTTCTCTCTCTCTTTCTGTCTCTCTTTCTGTTTCCCTTTCCTTCTCTCCCTCTCCCCTCTCTCTGTCCTACTCAGACTACTTAGGCCTGCAGGGTACGTACGTGTAACAGCAACTTCGTAGGGTTCCAAACATCCGTGGGTGAACTAGTTTTTTGGTCCCCCCCCCCCCCCCCGTTATCGAGCTCAACTGAAAGAGAAACTCCTTGTTCTTTTGGTTCCCAGTTCTGCCCAGCGAGAGGGCTCTCCTCACACTCCATGATGATGCTGGGGCAGATGCCCCAGCCATGCCACTTGCTGAGGTGGGGGGTGGGGGGGGCGCATATCTTAGGCCTGCTCAGGAGCTCTTTCTGCAAGGAGGAGTTGGCCCACAAAGGAGGCGGGAGAGAAGGGCCAAGAACTTTCCATGGTGCTTGGGGGACCCGCCCGGCCTCACCCACCCGCCCATCCCGATGAGTGTGGGAGGCCTGGTTCCCTGCCTTGTAATTTGGCTTTACACTCAAGAGTCCGTGCCTGGAGGAGAGGACACCTGCTTTTGCTTTTGCTGCAAGCGTGGACATTTGGCTTTGGGTAGGTGGGTCCAGGGGCTCAACGGAACCCTTGAGATTGACACCCCCAGCTGTATGTGTGTGTGTGTGTGTGAGAGAGAGAGAGAGAGCAGTGCTCACCTGGAGACGCAAGGCCCAGGAGGGGCAACTTTGGGCCTCTGGGAGGGTGTCAGAAAATGCCCTTCCCCGGGGGGTGGGGGTGGGGGCGGGGGATCCTACGATGTAGGCAGTGGCTTTGAGTCATCCTGCAAGAGTGACATGGCCCATGGGGGTCTGGCGCCTGAGGGGAGTGACTGTCTGTTTCTGGGGCAATGAAGCTGGGAGGAAAACGAGGTGTTGTTTTGAGACGTCAGGGGTGATCCCTTATTTCAGCTGATGCTTTAAGGGGTCTTTAAACTGTTGTCCGGTGACCAGAGCCATGACTTCTGCCGCCACCTGGAAGAGGAGGGGGCCAGGGTTGTCCCTGGCCATGGTTTCTTGGCGATCGATCGATCGTGATCGATCGTGTGTCCAGGGCGTAGATGGGAGGGGGAAGGAACGGCTTCCCCCCACCTTCCTGCCTTTCTCTCTAGCAACTTCCTTCATATAATTATCAGGAAAGACGGGCTTCCCTGGTTCCCCTTGGTGGGCTGTTCTGGCCGCCTTTTGCAGCCTCCTGAGGAATTCCGTGGGAGGAGGTCTCCCCAGCCTTCTGTAATCCCTGCTCTCCACTCCTGCCTTCTTGGAACAGTGGGAGTTCCTGTGGCTGAAATAGCTCTCAGGCCTAAGAGAGCCCTCGGGGGGGGGGGGGGGGTGGCACACTGGCCTTGGGGAAAAGAGGTGATTCAGTGGCCTGCTGGTGGAGCCCCGGGCAGCAGCAGGAGTCCCAAAGCAGGAGGGCACCTTGGCAGCCTTTGTCTTGCAGCCTTTGTCTTGCAGGAGAGGGGGGGGCTGCCCCCAGGGGAGGGGCTTTTCAAATTCCTGTCACTCGTTTCTGTCCCACCTGTTTCATCACCACTTGAGAGGAGACATTTAGGAGCAGTCCTGTCTCGGGGGCTGTGATTCTACAAAGGGGCCAAGGGAGGCGGTCAGCGCACCTTGCTTCGTGCAGGAGGTGGGCAGGTTGCACCCCAGAGGTTCCCCACCCCCCAAGTTTCTTCCTTTATTCATTTTGTGTGTGTGTGTGTGTAAATATAGCTCTCTCTCTTATGCTCAGAGAGCCCCTTTCCGGCTGCTGGGGTGTGTGTGTTGTGCTTGGGAGGCAGTTCTGGCATAATTGAGGTCCCACCCACTTCCCATGGTTCCTGAGTTTCCTGCATTCAATTTTTTTCTAACTGCTCAGTGGTACATGTCAGAAAAGTTAGTCTCTTCTTTCAGTTTGCAAGTTGTAAGCAAAATATTTTTTGGGTGAGGGCAGGGCTGTGGACCCCTCCTTCCAAGGTCCAGGGGTGCCCTTTGGCCATAGCGCAGATTGCTGCAGCGTGGAGACAGGCCAGGCAGCCCCCCCCCCTCGGCCCATTCCCTTGGGTTCTGCCAGCCTGGTCTGAGCCTTGGAGACCCAGAACCACCTGCATAGCCTGTCTTTGCCCACCACACATGCACACACACACACACACCCATACACACATGTTGGCGGGTCTCCCCTCTTGCCTTCCGTGCTGTCAGCTTCAGCCTCACCATCCAGACCACTTCCTGCTTGTCACCCTTTCTGTTTCTCCTTTGGCCACCGACCTGCCCAGAACCTGAGCAGAACCCCTGCCTTTGGGGGGGGGGGGAGGGCAGAGAGCCCACCCCCACCCCATCTCCTCCCTTGGTGCTTCCTGCCTACCAACCACCTGTGGGGCAGCGGGGTCATGTTGGGTGCCAGCGTGGCACCAAGGGGCGGTGGGGGGGGGGAGAGTGATGATGGGTGTTCAGGGCCTGGGAGTGCACAGTGGCCTTGCATTTTGCTGGGAACTCTGGCAGCGCCTGTCCCTCCGCTGGCCGCTGACCTTGGGCTTCTCCATTGGCAGCAGTGACCCCGTGGCTGGAGAGGACAAGAGGACCAGTGCTCTGGAGAGTGAACCAGTGAAGGCCTTGGACAGCCGGACGGCCCAGCTACGTGGAGAGCTCCCAGGGGCTGCTGTAGCCACGGCCATCTCCGAAGCCAAGAGGGACAGGTGGGGACCTGCGCCTCCACAGCCCTCCTCCTCCTCCTCCTGGTGCTGATGGGCTGTTACTCCAGTGCTTCCCTTCTCTGAATCTGCGGGGCGCCCGCCTGGGAACGGACAGGAGAGCAGAATTTCCATACGAATCAAGAAGCAGGGGAGAGGCTGCCCTGGGAAACTGAGCAGTGGCTGTAGTCAGGACCACGTCCCTTCTAGGGTGTGTTCAGGCTCGCCTGCAAACTGGGAGGAGGGCTCGCCCGCCGGCCGGCCCCTTGAAACTTCAAGGCCACAAACAAATCTCTCTGTCCCCTGACTTTGCCAGAAGGGGGTGACCCGGTAGACGGCCCTTGGCAGAGCAGAGAGAAATGGGGCACGCATGGGGGGGGGGGGTGAGTAAGACCTTTCACCTCTCTCTCTCTCTCTCTCTCTCTCTCTCTCTCTCTCTCTCTCTCTCGTCTGTCTCTGCAGGAAAGAGGAGCTCCTCCCGGGAGCCGAAGCCCTGCTGAATGGCCCTGCTTGAGGAGGGAGGGGACCACCGATGTGCCCTGAGCCCCAGGTTGGACTGCCACCCCGGGAGGCAGGCTTCCCTCGTGACCGTGTCGTTTTTACTTTCAATCGATGCTGCATTGATGAGACAGCTGGCAAGGTGCCAAGCGCCAAGGTTGCCCCCCCCCTCCCCCAATTCCCCACCGGAAGGTTCCTCTGCTGTTATCGTGTCACATCGGTCTGTTGTCACCCGTGGGGTGCCACCGTTGTTCTGCCTTCACCCGTCCTGGTGGAAGTCTCCAGCCTGCCTTTCGTTGCGACCTCCGCCCCTTCCTGAGTCCCTTTGTGGGCTGGAGGTGCTCCTGTGGCCCCACATGCTCTGGCCTCCCGGTCTCGGCGTCTCTTTGAGGAACCAGGCGGCGCCCGCCCGCACGGGGGTGACTGAACAGAGCCGAGTGGCCTGGGGACCTCGTCACCCTTTGCATAGCAATAATGCCTTATCACAGACATTGGCTGGTGAGGTGGGAAGGGCAGGAGCCGCAGCAAGGCGGCCTGCAGGGGGTCAGCAGCTGGCCTTTCTTGCTGCCGGTGTCCGTCCGTCCCCCCCCCCCCCCCGGGGTGCTTTTTCAGGGAAAAGAGTGCCGCCAGGAGCCTCTCCATGGCCTGCCACTCCTCTGGAGCCGGGCCAGTAGCTGGCATCCCAGGGGGAGGGGGAGGGGGAGGGGAGGAGCCGCCATCCCAAAGGGGGAGCAAGGGGAGGGGTCTGGTTGGCTTGGAGGGGGTCAGATGGTCTCTGGGAGGCCTCATATATTTTTCAAGTTGAGAGGGACTCTTTGTTTGATAGGTGTTTTATTTTGTAAAGTTTTTAATGGATGCAGAACGGCAACACTTTGCACTTTGTATCTGATGCTGGCCTAGGAGGTTGGAGGCGAGGGCGTCAGCTGGGACTCCTGCGGTTTGTGAGGGGGAAACAGCGCCCGCTGCCCCCTCCCCTCCTGGCCAGCCGGACATCACCTCCGTGAGCCCCAGAACGGAGCCTTGCCCAAGGAGGGCAGCCTGGAGCTGGCGCTGGAGCTGGGCTGGCATCGCAGCCTCTGGCCTGGAGCGGCCAGGAGAAAGCCGGCGGTTCCTTGGGCCACGGCTGCCATTCTGCAGGAGCCAGAGGCCACCTGCGATGGACGCAGTGGCCAGGCTGGGCGGCTGAACCCGGTGCTTCGGAAGAAGGACGTTCCTGGAGTTCCTTCTGGGTTGGAAGCAGGAGGCAGGAGAACCGGGACCTTCGACGTCTGGCCCGGCTGTTTCCCTGGCACACCTACTTGCACCCCTTCTGTTGTTTTTTGAAATACCTTCCTTGACGTTTCTGGCTGTTCTGTCTCTTGTTCTGTGTATTAAATTCAGCCTGAATAGGGAGCTGGAAAGGCAAGGCGGTCCCAAGGCCGCCATGCCGCCTTCTCGGCCTCTTCCATCAGATCCTCCGGGCCCTCCCTTTAGGGAAGGAGACGAGAGGGGTTTTGTCCCTCTCACTCCCTGCACGAAACGTATGGGCAGCGGAGACGGGAGGAAATCCCTCGCGCGAAGAGCAGTTGTCGGGAGCTATGGGCCGCTTTTAAAAAGCTGAGACCGGCAGAGAGTCTCAGGGCCGTGAGGTTCAGAGGAAGCAAACAGGAGAGGGAGGTGTGGGGGGGGGGGAGAGATGGCCAGCGAGGGCCACACAGGGGTACAGCTGGGCCACTGGAAGGACATTGAGCCACGTACTTCTCCTGCCCCGCCCAGGTCGCCACTTGTACGGCAGCAGGGTGGTTGCTTGCTCTGTGGAAGCCTCTCTGTGGCACCACGGCTGGCAGGGGCCTCCCCCACCCCGGGCATCACGAAGGCGGCAGGAGGGCAGGAGCCTGTTTCGGAAGGAGGGTGGGGGATGACCACTCCCCAGGTGGGACTCTGGTAACACGGAGAAATGCATGGGGCTCTTCCCTGCTGGTGGGGGTGGGGTGGGGGAGGTGTGTCTCGCTGTGGACCTTCTTACCGGGGGGGGGGGGGGGTGTCACTGGCTGCAGGTTGTGTTCTGTGTCTACAGTTACTAAAAGCGTTCAAACTCGGCTGCTGTCAGTAGTGGTGGAATGACTGGCGCTTAGCAACCGAGTGGGCACCTCCCTGTCTTTGCAGTGTGCGGGGGGGGGGGGGCGGTCCTGGGAAGCAACAGCTGGGGCCTGGGGGGGGGGGAGCCCCAGGTCCCTTCCAAGTGCCGGGCTGTGATCACTTGCCCAGGTGGAAGTCCCAGTGACCGGCAATCTCCTTTCCTTCTGAATGGAGACAACCAGGAGCCTGAGCCCCTCTCAGCAGCCCCTTTCCAGAGTCAAGCGCCCCCCCCCCCCGCAATACTGTAGGCATCTTTCCGTCGAGACGATGGTCACATGCTCTGAATGGAGGTCTTGGAACAGCGTCTAGTGTGGCTGAGAAGGCCAATTCGAGAGTGACCATCCCTTCCACACTGCAGGCAAATACAGTCCGTCGCCCGCCCAGCTCCCTGATTTTGCTGCTTTCGGGACTGCCTCTTGGTCTCGGCCTGCTGGACAAGGGTCTCTTCAAATTGGGAGAGGCCATGATGCACCGCCTGCCTCCAGGCTGAACGCTCAGATGTCAGGGTTTTCCATCTGTTGAGGTCCATTCCTAAGGCCTTCAGATCCCCCAGCAATACAACTGAAGGTTTGGGGAAGGAGGGCTGCCTGTTGCTGCCTCCGTCCCTTGTGTCCACAATGTGGCTGATAGGGAGGGGTGCTGGCAAGAGGGCCTTGTGCACACACACACACACACACACCCCTCTTACAGGATTGGATGATTGCCTTTGTAAGTCACCTTCATGTCCAGGGCAGGTGGGGAACCATTGCTTCCCCTTCCAGAGGCCCAGCAGAGCTTCCTCTGCAGAGAGCAGAGCATCTCCCCGCTCTTGTCTCGGAGGAGGGTGGGCTTCCCCTTGCTGGGGCCCTGCCCAAGCTGTCTCCCCAGTGAGAATGCGAGGGGGGGGGGGCGGATGTTGAGACTCCAGTTGATGCTGGAAGGGATGCAGAAACCCTAGTTTGGCACAGGCTTGTCCCTGTTCAGGGCTGCCTCCGTTCTTGTGGCTTTAGGGCCCCCCTCTCTGCACTTCAGAGTTGACCGTTTGCCATACAAAGAGCCTAGGAGGTGAAAGACAGTCACACAGAGAGACTGGCTGTGGAAATGGGGCTCACCAGGTGGGAAGGAGGAGAGCACATTGTCGGAGGCACTGTTGCAGAAATGGACAGGGGTGAATTCCCTAGGGAAGCCTAGCTGCTTATCAAGTCTATGCCTTCCGTGTAGCCGCCGCGGCCGCCAAAAGGTGGCAGATTTGGGCCAGGATGGGGGCTTACAAAGAAGCATGTCTTTGGTGTGCTTTCCCAAATGGGTCTGGTGCCACAGCAGGCTCAATGGGCACACCTAGTCAGTCATCAGTCCAAATGGGGGCATCTCCCAATGACTCTTGGGCTTAGCTTCCCAGGATTGTTCAGCTGGTGGTGAAAGTGGTAGAATGGCAAGAAATGTCCCAAAATGGGACCTTGGCTATGTCCCTGAAGACATCTCGTCCACATTAAAGAGGTGCAGAGCCATGCTTTTCTGGGGTCTCCAAAGAGGGGCAGTATCCCTGGAAGAGAGTAAAATGGAAAAATCTAGAGGAGGGGCTGAGCAGCTGCTTGCCCCAGGGCACTGACCCCTTCGTTCATTTGCCAGGGAGCTTCTGCACCACCTCTTCCCTGAGTGGTGTGCAGCTGGCTGAAACTCAGCACCCTCAAAGGAGACATAAGGGGGGGGCAAGTGGGGTGACCCATTGGACCACTGAGATAGTGAGCCACTGTGTGCTGATGTTCAGCATAGTCTCAATGGCGATGGACACTTACACAATTTCTCCCCCCTCTCCACATTCTGTGTCCCTCCTCGTTTTCTCTGTGTTGATGGTCCTCCCTCCAAGTTCCCAAACAACCTGACATTGCACATTGCAATGTCATGAATCACCACGTGGGGCAAGATCGAAGGGGAACGCTGTGTGCTGTCTGCAGGGTCCCAGGACCATGGATACGATGCAAGGGGTTGGCAACCATTCAGTCCCTGCTGCATATCCAGGCATTCGAGCCTGCCTGGTTTACATGGTATGGTCCTGGATGCTTCTGGATTGTGCTGGGGGGGTTGGGGACATGCACTCCTTCTATGAGCCCACTTTCTTGATCCTGTTTTGAGGAAATGAGACTAGGAGGGTCACTGCAGATCTCAAATGGCTGAAGTGTCACCCTTGCAAACAACGGTCATGCCTGGATGAAGGAATCTGCCCCTTTTTCAGTGTATCTCTGCTGTTATCCAGTCACCCCATCAGTTACCACTTGGGTTACAGTGGGAACAGTTCTGGTACAGATTGCTAACTGGCAGGAGTGGGGGGACTGGGTGTGCTCATCCTCCTGTTTGATTTCCCCCCGGGATGAATAGCCAGCAAAAGGGACTGCATGCTGCATACATCAGTGTGCAAGAAGGTGGCAAGTACCCTTTGTCACTGTCCACCACCCAGAATGTCTGGGAGTCAGGATCAACAAGAAGCCCCAACCTTTGTGGAGTCTGGGGAGCAGAGAGTACTGTGCAGGGCCAGGAAGAGATTCAGAATGGGTAGCAGAAGACAGAAATCATGGAAGCTCCTGGCTGGCTTGGCCTTCTGTTTGAGGACAACTAAACCCTACACCACCCTAGCCCTCCAAGAGAAGTGATGATGCATCCCTGCTAACTTGGCCACTAAGCTCCTTTGGTGACTGAGGACCAGTGTCTTCAGCCACCACCGCCATCTTGCTGCCTGTAGCAACTCTCAAAGTCTACTTACTCAGCATAATGGCTTGAAAAAAATTATGACTCAGGCCCAAATTAACTAGGAATTCAGCAAATGAAATCAATGAAATTCCTTACCTTTTGGGATTCAGAGGCATCACACAAAACGTCATTCTTGCGAGGAGGTTGCTAAAGGGCTCTGGAATTTTACCTGGGTGTCTCTCAGACCAAAATCTGTGAAGCAGGGCATACTTAAAATGGCACTGAATAATTCTAGCACCTCTGTCATGTATCTGCATTATTAAGCTGGAGGGCCCAGAGCAGGGGGGGGGCATGAGATGGGCACCCTCCTTCATTGAATGTCAAGAATGTTTGTCTTCTGCAAACAAAAGCAGATCATGCTAAATGGAGAGGTGGGCTCTGCCATCTAGGGTCTGGTCTCAACAGTAGCTAGACAGTAGTTTCTGAACCCCATGCACATACGCACATGCACAGAGCAGGGACTGAACTCGTTAGCATTGCCAATTGTTGATGGAGGCATGCTACTGCAAAGATTGCACCTGAAGCCTTTGTCTTTCTGAGAAGCAGGAGGGGGCCTGAGCCAGGAATGCTCTCTTCGCAAGACTCCTGTACCCAAGTAGTTGTGCAAGGCAGAAGGGGCACATCTGACGCTTGGTTCAGCTGGTCCTTCATAAAAGAACTGGGTGCAGACGGAAGCGCGGGCTTGTCCAGTTGCCTACAGAGACAGCAGGATTCCTTAGGCCAGGTGGTACACTGTTGGTGCTATCCATCGGTGGGGCTGGGTTTGCACAGCTCGGGAAGAGCAGAAGCCCACCCAGGCTTGTGATCCTTGGATGCAAGGGTCTCTATAAGGTGCAGCCGAGCATTCAGTAAGAGACCACCACCACCCATCCACAATGTGAGCAGAAGCCCAGGGTGGGAAGAGAGCAGCTTGCACTTATGTCTGAGGAAGTGGACTTGTTCACATTAAAATATAAGCCTTTAAGGTGCCACGTTTTTATCTTTTGTTCTTTTAATTGTGTGGTATTTTTTTAAACTTAAAATGATTGCACTGACTAACCTGGCTACTTCTACTACAACTACAACCTTACACTTGGGTTTGCCCTATCATGCTCTTCCACAGCTAGGAAACAGGCAGGAATTTATCTGTAAGAGGTGCTACCAGTGAGCACTGCCGAGAACAGTGCAGCCTGCGGTTTGGTGGCCGCTTTTTTTTCCTTTATTATTATTCAAAAACACCAGGCAGTCAATCAAAATTATAAAAACATTGACTGGTATTATATAACATACATGTTTGAACCCAAAACCTAAGTATCTGTTAAATTATTATTAAATTAAGATTAGGCATCCTTTAGTCTCGAGAGACGATGGTAATGTGCTCTGAATAGAGGACTTGGAACAGCATCTAGTGTGGCTGAGAAGGCCAATTCAGGAGTGACCATCCCTTCCACCCTGAAGACAAATACAATCTGTCCCCTGTCCAGCTCCCTGATTTGGCTGGGTTCGGGACGGCCTCTTTGCCTCGGCCTGCTGGACAAGGGTCTCTTCAAAATGGGAGAAGCCACGCTGCACCGCCTGCCTCCAGGCTGAACGCTCAGATGTCAAGTTTTCCCATCTGTTGAGGTCCATTCCTAAGGCCTTCAGATCCCGCTTGCAGATCTCCTTGTATCGCAGCTGTGGTCTCCCTCTGGGGCGATTTCCCTGCACTAATTCTTTTGGGATCCGACCATCAGCCATTCTCACGACATGCCCAAGCCAACGTAGACATCGCTGTTTCAGTAATGTATACACGCTAAAAATTCCAGCTTGTTCTAGGACTACTCTATTTTGAACTTGGTCCTGCCAACCTAGCAGTTCGAAAACATGCAAATGCAAGTAGGTAAATAGGTACCACCTCGGTGGGAAGGTAACGGCGTTCCGAGTCTAGTCGCGCTGACCACGGAAACTGTCTTTGGACAAACACTGGCTCTATGGCTTGGAAACGAGGATGAGCACCACGCCCTAGTCGGACACGACTGGACTAAATGTCAAGGGGAACCTTTACCTGCCAGATGATCCCAAAAATGCGTCGGAGACAACGCATATGGAACGTGTTCAGCTTCCTCTCCTGCCGTGCACAAAGGGTCCAGGACTCACTGCCGTACAGGAGTGTACTCAGGACACAGGCTCTATAGACCTGAATCTTGGCATATGTCATCAGCTTCTTATTAAGCCATATTATTATGTATGTATTTATTATTATTGTTGTTGCCACATGGGTTCCTCTAGGAATCTACTGACCTACTGACTTTCTTTGCTTAGTGCCACCACTGACACAAAGATGAAAAACAACTGCTTGCCTTTCATTACAGTCCACTCTCTTTAATGGTCTAATACATGGGATTGAGCACTTTGGTCAACCCCTACCTGTAGAGGGAAAACAGTCTTTCAGGTGATTGCCTGAGATATGTCACTTGTTCCTTGGCCTTCCAGAAGACACACAGTTTTTACACTGTGCCCAGTAACAGAGGGAGGTAGTTCTTCGCATGATCCCACAGCCACTGGGCTATGGTCACCTCTCCTCTCTAATGGTCCCTTGGGTGGGAGCGTGTAAATGTCACCATGAGGAAGCTGTTTTCTTGGAGGAAAGCCCTGGAGCTTCCTCTCTGAAAGTCACAGATGCAACTGAGCCCATTTCTTCTGTGCAGAAAAATCGTGTGCATGCACACATGCATGCGTGGATGTTCCCACTCCTTCCTTACAGGTGATCTAGCCCCTGCAGTGGTGTTCACAAGTGCTATTTGTTGTGCTACCTAACCCACTTTTGACAATAACCCTACGCATTATGCCCATACTCTAATAGGGAAGTTGGCCAATCTCATTAATTAATGAAGCCTCTAATTTCCCCATGAAATTAAGCAAGAGCTGCCCAGCCACCAGAGTAGCACAATTCTGCCCGGAAATGAAGAAAGGCACAGAAAATGGGACACTTCAGGGTCTGGGTTGCTTCAAGTCATGTTTTTAGCTAGATGGGAAAGAGCGCACTCTCAAAAGGTGACTTTGAGAATGCGGTGTTTTGGCTCACTCATTTTGTCCTTGCCTTCTCTTTTCTGTTTCTGGAACAATGCCCCTTTCTCAACTGCCAAATATAAATCTAAATTTTCATATTCCTAGTCCACTATTACAACAGTTGCTGCTGCAAAATTTTACAAAAACATTCATACAACAAAACAACAGAAATGTATTTGTTGTCTCATTAAGTAAGATGTTTCTAGTTTGACCACCTGCCTTGCAGCTCCTAAATGCAAAAACAATTTACACTTCTGTGGGTCTAGTTCAGATGACGGAGGAGGGAGAATTGATGGAAGAACAACACCATCTGGCAAAAATTAGCCATTATTTGAAAGAAATAAAAAAAAAACCTCTACTGAGAACAGTTAAAACAGGAAAGTGCAAAAATGGGATTATAGTTGATATTAAGAGGACCAAGAAAATTATGTAGCATAAATGTCAATAAAGAAATTTAAAAACAATGTTAATGATTTTGATAATAGGATGCAGAGAACGTTGATCAGATTTGTAGATGAAACAAAATGGGGTGGAACAGCTGATACCCTAGAAAACAGAAACAAAATTCAAAAATATCTTGACAGGCTCTAGCACTAGGCTGAAAACAAGAGAATGAAATTTGAAGAGGGATAAGTGCAAAGTTATTTCCTGGAGGAAAAAACCCAAATGCACAGTTACAAGAGGAGAATACTTGGCTCAGCAGCACTACAAATGAAAAGGATCTTGGGATTGTTGTAGATCACAAGCTGACTATGAGCCAACAGGGCGATGAAGCTGCAAAAAAGGCAAATGTTATTTTAGGCTGCATTAACAGAAGTAGAGTCTCCAAATCCTGTGAAGTATGCTAGTTCCCCTCTATTTGGCCCTGGGTGTGGCAAGAGGACTCCTCTGACGCTTGCCTTCTCTCTCTGCAGGGAAGGATAATGTGGCGATAGGGACAGGGAGGCAAGGGTGTCTTCGGCACAACAGAACGTGGGCCAGCAGGGAGGGCTCTGCGCCTCCAAGAGGCAGTGAGTTACATCCAGGCTAATCCATACTGTATTTTCTTTTCTTTTTTTTAATTAAATTCCATTAGTCTTTTTCTTCTTCATATATTTTTTCCTCTAGGCACAATACAATACAAGGATTCTGTAGGTTTGACACAATGTACAGAAACAGCAATAATCTACAACTGCTCAAGGAAGTTACAAAACCCTCCAATTCACATCAGCCACAGCCTTTATATTACAAATAAAAAAGAGAAGGGAAGGGGTGTGTGTGTGTGTGTGCGGGGGAGAGGAGGAGTTATTAAATTGTTGGGGGGCTCCAGACTATGTACAACCTCCAAGGGTATGAAATAACGCTCCTTACACCTTTAAAAACTGGGAGGCCAGTATGGGAGGCTCCAGGGCAGGGCAGAGCTCCACTGGAAGAGGCCACGGTATGACCTGTGTGGGGACCAAATACATTATTTTCTTTGGGGGGGGGGGGGGGAACAACACATTATTGATGGAAGATGAGGGGGTGGGTCAGGGCTGGGGAAAAAAGAGTCACAAGGTCATTAGCTGCATCCAGGAGACATGTCCCAAGCACATCACCACCACAACCCTTGAGGCCACAGGACGAACCAGGGAAGGGCCACCACCCAGCCTCACGCCTACCTCTCAGCTGCTCCACCCAGAGTCTACTGCGCCTACTCTCAGAAGCATCCTCCGTCCACAATACTGCCGAGAGAGAGGAGCCCACGAGTGCTGCACCCAACTCCCCGAAACCCCGTGTCTTGAACGTGGAGGCCAAGAATGGCAGCAAGGAGCCCGCGGGCCCTCAAATGCACCCGAGAGCTCTTAATACTGCTCGTGTCACCGGCTGTGCACCAACCCCTCCCTCCAGAAAGTGCCGCCGCCACCCCTGACGAGGCAGAGGGCTCCCCTGGCCAGCACAAACACCTACAGAGGTGGCAAGGGTGAGAGGTGGGGGTGGGGACGCTCAAGCCACCAGAATGGCCTGGGCAGGGCTGGGGTGTGTGTGTGTGTGCCAGACCCAGCGCTGCCTGGGGCTCCAGCCAGCCAGCCTGACCTGTGGCCACGGCAACTCTTCTCTGCACACCGTAACCAACGGGCCGTGGACCCTCTGGCCCCACGAGGCTCATGGCACACACAGGGAATCCAGGCAGGGGTCAGGAAGAGGGGGCTCCTCCTCCTCCTCTCTCCCCCCGCCCCCGCCCCCCCCAACACACTTCCCCTCCAGCCTGCCCTTCTGTCTCTCCTGTCCTGGCCCAAGGACAACTTCGCTTTACTCGCTGAGGCCCAGAAGGGCAGCTGCCGTCCAGAGGGGCAGCCTCAGGCATCAGACAGGCAGCTCTGAATGCGGTCGATCCATTGCTGAGCCAGTGGCACATCCAGGGCACAGAAGTTGTAAACACGCTTTGTGGTCTTCACCTGTGAGGGAACAAGGAGGAGAGCCACCTTCTCAGTCAGGAAGCCCAGAGTCCAAGTGCCATCCCTCGGCAGCCCATGGCCCTGTTTCCTTAGGCAGGCAGGCAGGCAGAGGCCACCCTCTTGGGACCGCTGCCTTACTCACAGCCCCCCGAGAGGCCACTCACATCAAAGAAGGCCTTTTCATCCACTGTCTTGGGGGCTCCCATGGTAGGGGTGCCTGGAGTGATGGCTTCCACCTCAGCCAGGTCAATGACGCCTTTGCACTCTGTGTCCAGCCGGCTGTCGTAGTACCGCAGCTGGAAGAAGGGCCCCAAGTCAACACCCTGCCTGCCAGCCTCTCTCCCCACCACCACCACCACCACCACCACCTTTGTCCCACCAGTGACACCACCCCTTTCCCAGCCAACCTGTCCCACGCCCGAATGGTGCTACCTGGTGCTTGGTTTTATCCAGCACAAACCAGCGCTGCTTCCAAGGCTTCATAAATGCTCCTTTCTTATAAAGAGATCCCTCGTAGGATCTGTAGAAGGCAGAAGTGACCTCGTCAGGAGGCATGAGAGACCCTTTTCTCCCAAGCCCCCTCCCCTTCCGCCCCCAGCACACTCAGCCCCAGGGAGACGCTCTCGCACCGGTTTTCACTCTCTGCCGGCTGGAACTGACTGTAGAGAGTGCTGGTGCTCTTGCGGCCACCTTGCTTCCCGCTGGAAGGGGTGGAGGTGCTGCTGGTGTCACTGTCTAGGCTCAGGTTGATGGTAGAGCTCCCAACCCCGCTGTCCTGCAGGTAGACACCGAGCGAGCGCCGCTGGTGGGCGAGGTTGGATGCCATCAGAAGAGAGCTGGCCACCGCCTGCAAGGGAAAAAACCGCCTGTGTGGGCAATCTGGCAACCCTTGGCACTGCCCACAAAGCAGCCCCCAACCCTCTGGTCGAGGCTGCCCTTGGCTTGCTTACTCTGCTGCTGGGGTCTGCCTGGGCCTCCGATCGTTGGAAGGCCTTTAGCTTGTCCCAGGCCTCCTTCCAGCGCCCTGCAACCTGCCCGAGCTCCATCTCCAAGTTCTGCAGCTCCTGCCGGAGGAAAGTCA
Organism: Intellagama lesueurii; assembly: GCA_037013535.1. NCBI lineage: Eukaryota > Metazoa > Chordata > Lepidosauria > Squamata > Agamidae > Intellagama > Intellagama lesueurii. The sequence continues at coordinate 134,122 of JBAJHW010000005.1, read as the reverse complement.
CGGTCAACAGGCCTGACAAGTCTGCCTGTCTTGCACCTCCCCCCCCCCCCCCCCCCCAGCCAGCAGTGGTTCAGGCAGCAGCAGGCAAAGCTCAAATCCTGCTGGGTGTCAATGAAGAGACCTGCTCCTTCTGCAGAGAGAGTCTGCCCGCAAAAATCTCCTCGGGTCCTGTGCCCGTGGGGGGGGGGGGGGAGAGGAGACGGCTGGCCCATTTCCACGCTCACCTCCTGAAGGAATAAATGTCACGGCCCCTGTGATTTCTTCCTGCCTTCTCACCACCTCTTTTCAGTGTCTCCTTGATTTTTGAAAAGTGATTTGTATTCTAAGAGGTTAACTGTTTGTGGGAGGGGGTGCAAAAGAGGGGCGGCGCCTGGGGGTGATTAGTGGGGAAAGAGGCTCACCATGGAAGAATTTCAGGAGAGGGTCACTGGGGTGGAGGGAGGTCCACAGGCCTAGACTCCGCACCGTGTAAGGGCCTGGCAACATCCCTGAAGACAAGCAGTGGCTTCTCCCTTTGTCCCACCTGACAGGGTGTTTTCTCTCCATCCAACTCAAACACAAACACAAACACAAACACACACACACACACACCACTTCCAATACACTTTGAGCACAACTCAAAGAAGAGGGGGCCTGAAATCTGTCCCATAGACAAGCCCTAATCAGTCCGGCAACAGAACCCCGGCCCGCATTCCCAAAGCCTGTTGCATGTTTAAAAGCTCCATTTCCCTTGTAACTGCTGAGAGAAACCTCACACGTGCTGCTGGCTCTCGGGAAGGAGGAGGAGGAGGTGGCGGCAGAGGACGTGATGGCAGGGGGGAGCCCCCACTGACCTCTAACAGCCGAGAGATGGCGTCCGGCTCTGTGCGGCTGCAGCTGTCATAGCAGGGCCAGACGATCCTTCGTCGGCTCTGAGGGGCGCTGGTGTCCTGCTGGCCGGCAGCTTCCAGAGGCTCCGACTGGCCCTGAACCAGCTCCCAGTCATAGGAGGGGCCCTCCGACAGCGTCTCCTCCGTGTAGTAGTCCCACACCTTTAGGTTGGAGATGTTGCTGTAGGGGCGCAGCACCTGTGGAAGGCAAGGCCAGAGAAGCCGGAAATGAGGGCGCAGCAGCCACCCTCCCGGTTCTTCCACAGGAGAGGCACCTGCGCCAGGTTTGGCCCCGGGGAGCCACTAGGCTGCGAGGCCAGCCACAGATTCCCCACTGCGGCAGGAGGAGCCCAGAGAGCGCAACGTGGGGGCACACGCCCCGCCACCACCTGGGCCAGCACATACCTCACCATCCTCGGGGGCGTACATGTAGTTGAAGAAGGCAGGTGTCTTCTTGTTCAGACGGTCCATGTAGTCCCAAATGGACCGGAAAGGCTGAGGCCCTTTCCGCTCCCCTTTCTCCTCATACAGGAGACCTGGGAAGAAAAGCACATGCTGTGGCTGGGCCTCCCTCACCCCAGGCACCTCCCCTCCCCCTCGGCCAGCCTTACCCAGCTCAAGCCGTTCATAGTCCGAATCCAGTAGGAAAGTGCGGAAGCGATTGGAGACATAGTGGTAGCTGAGAAACTTCAGGTAGTACTGACTGAACTCAAACTCCATCGGGAACTGCAGGTGGATCTGCCGATCAAGAGGGAGAGGCCGCCAGGCGTGAAGGACGGCCCGAGCGAGGGGCTCTGACCCCCACGCGCCTCCCTCCCGTCTCTCTAGGCCAGGGCTGTGCCTGGCTCTCACCTGATGGACGCAGTCCAAGAACTGCAGGAAGATGGGTGTAAAGCCGCTGCTCTGGCTGGTCAGCGTCTGGGCCCCGCGATGGCTAAACCGATGGCCAAAGGACAGCCACTCCTTCTCCACCAGGAGCCGGAAGCCCTCCATGGTGCGGTAGTAGGGGTCCGAGAGCAGCTGCACCAGAGAGACGACCTGCGCAGCAGGAGAAGGAAGAGGAAGGGGAGGGAGGAGAAGGTGAGCCCCCGCCGGCAGCTGAAGGTTAGCCTCCCGGGCAGTGAAGCACCAGCCGTGGCAGCCACCTACCTGGGTGGTGATGTCCCAGCCGTCCTCCAGGCTCACGAGGACGGAAGAGCCCGTGTCAAGCAGCTCCACCACCAGCACAGAAATCTGCAGGATCTTGTGGATCTGCCAGGAGGAAAGAGGAGGCGGCGCAGGGTCAGCGGGGGCGGAAGGGGGCCTTTGGCACCGTCGCTTTCGCCCACCCCGTTTGCCCAATGGGAGGCAGCGGCTACTTGAACCCCTTGCAACCGTCCTTCTCGGCCCACCGGCTCGGCTGCTCAAAGGACGACCCTGCGCCCACAGCCTTGGAGCTCAGCTGGGCGTGGACTTCTGTTCAACAGGGGTGGCCCTGCTCCAGAAGTCCCTGTTCTTCGTCGGCCAAGCCGAGACATTCCCTGTCGGAAGAGCAGAGGCAGGGCTCTGCCCTGTGAGGCCAGGGAAGAAGCCCACTTGGGGCTGGGCTCTCACTCGCGCTCTCCCTGCGGTCTCTGGCAAACCTCCCTGGACCCGAGGGCTTCCCCGGCCCCTGCTCACCAAAGAGACCCAGCTCCACCTCTTGTGCCCAGAACCTCCTCTCCAGCCAATCCCACCTCACCGGGTGCCTCTCATACGTCCCCCATGATGCTACACTGCTGTTCTGAGGTCAGGGGGTATTGGAGAGGGATAAGCCGGCCAGCCCCTCTCTTTCTCCGCTGGCGAGGTTACCGTCCGCTATGTGTTGCAAAGGTAGGCAGGCTGGCAGGGCGTCTGGGCTGCTTCAGCTGGGGCTCCTCCTTCCCTTTGCTCCTCCTCACAGCCTCTGTTCACCAGCCTGCCCACTGCCACTGAACTGTTCATGAAACTTAATCAACGTCTTCCTAGATCTCTCTTTTCTTACTGAAGAGCAGGCAGCCTTCAACGCTTTACTTTTAAAAAGTGGCCCAATTTAGCTAGTGAAATTAAAAGCCATAATTTCCCTTGTTTTCTGTCTGTGACCAGCTAAGTTCTCAGCCACAGCGGCATGTTAAGCAATGGAATGGTCTTGTTGTCTTGCGAGCAAGCTTATAAACAAGTCTAGTGAACATTATTGCAGTTACAACAAGTGTGGTGGATTTTAAATGCCTTAATTCCACAGTGGACAGACTAAGCAGGGCACCAGCAATAATATGAAAATGTTGTTATCATTATTAACTCTGTTCTATTAATCATAGAATCATAGGAGTTGGAAGGGGCCTATAAGACCATCAAGTCCAACCTCCTGTTCAGTTAAGAAATCCAAATAAAAGCAGATCTGACAGATGGTTGCCAAATTTTCTCTTGAATGCCTCCAGCACTGGAGCGCTCACCACCTCCTGGGGTAATGAGTTCCACTGTTACACTGCTCTAACATTTAGGAGGTTTTTCCTGATATTCAAATGAAAGCTGGCTGCCTATAACTTGATCCCATTGTTGCGTGTCCTGCACTCTGGGTTCATCGAGGACAGATCCTGCCCCTCTTCTGTACGACAGTCTTTCAAGTCTTTGAAAAGTGCTCTCCTATCTCTCCCCCCCCCCCCCCCCACACACTCTCCTTTTCTCAAGGCTCAACATGCCCAGTTCCTTCCGTCTTTCCTCCAAGGATCATCCTGGTTGCCCTCCTCTGAACTTGTTCCAGTTTGTCAGCATCCTTCTTGAAGTGTGGTGTCCAGAACTGGACACAGGACTCAAGGTGAGGCCAAACCAGTGCCGGATAGAAAGGAATGAGTACCTTGTGGGATTTGGAAACTAGACTTCTTTTCATGCAGCCTAAAATAGCATTTGCCTTTTTTGTAGCCACATCACATCTTCCAAGGTAGCCCCACATGGAGCCCATTGTTGCATGTCCTGCACTCTGGGTTGATCGAGAACAGATCCTGCTCCTCCTCTGTAGGATTACCCTTCCAGGTAATCCTACAGATGACATGACGACAGAAACCGTATAAAAATCAGCTCACTTACTCAGAACCAAGGGGAGAGGAGAAACTGGCAACGTGGCCTGCAACTCAGGACTTTTATGCTGGACTCGATGGCCCCCCTCCAACTCCATTATTCTAGGAGAACCCGATGTACTACTCGCTAAAGGCTATGAGTTATATTCATTTCATTTTAGAATAACTCTGCTCTTTATGGGTTATAAGTTTTTACATTTTTGGAAAGACTGTTTTCTTGCATATGAAATACAGATAAATACAATAGGACCCTGTATCCTTGAGGGATTGGTTCCAAGCTGCCCCCACCGTGGATGATGAAAAACGCAGAACCTGTTTTAATAGTGAACAGGATACATAGCGTGGTCTCTGGCTCCATCTAGTGGCCACTTCTGGTAAGTCCATTGTTAAAAATACATATTTGGGGGGATTTTTCTTTTAATATTTTAAATATTTTCAGACTGTGGTTAAGTGAATCTGCGGATACTGATCCCAGAGATAAGGGGGTCCTACTGTAAAAGCATACAATATAGTACTAGCTTAGCTGATAGACTTTTTTACTTGGAAATGGCATAATAAAAAGACAAAAATATCTAAGAGATAACTTTACCATAAGTAATATGGAGCATAGTCTACCCAGAAGAGGGATGAAGCATGTATGTATATAGAAATACCGACATGTATGTTTTTTTTTTTTTAAAGTGCTAAGAACTATCCGAGTTTCACGTGAGCAAGAAAGCTCTTCTTCACCTGTGGAGAGGCATATCTGCCATGGGAAGAAATCCACAGGCTTTCCTCTGATGCACCAGATTTCCCATTTTTGCAGGCTGAGCGGCTGAGCTGAGGGTGGAGCAACGTGCTGGGACCCTGCTAACCTAACCCCCCCCCCCACTAGTTCATTACGTCACCAAGTTAATGTCACTTTGTCAGCCCCCCGTTCCTTCTCCCTTAACCTGTGGGATCAGGAGGACCCTTTCCCTCTGCTTCCAAGCTGAGAGGACAACGCTGGCCTACGAGGCCACTCCCCTCTTGCCTGGGCTCCTGCCTTCCCCTCGGCTCCCCGATACTCTTCCTTCGCCTCTCTTGTGCTCTGCTGTCCTCTTCTCTCTCCAGCAGCACAAGGCCTCTCTTGAATCTCTAGCCTGGGCCCCTCTGGGCTCCCAGATCCAACCCAAACTCCTCCTGAGCCTCCTCGCCAGAACCCCTTTCCCAACCGCTGGGTGACCCACCAGGAGCCACCTTGAGGATAGCTCGGCGGTCCTGAGAAGCCATCAAGGGGCTGGCGGGAGAGGGACCTTCCGGCGCCCCCGCCCCCACCCTTCCCCTGGCCTAGACGTCCGCTGCAGGAGAGCCACCTCCTCACGCATGGCATCCCCTCCCTCTTCTTCTGGCTCCAAAGGAAAGCTGCCCCCTCCCCACCACCCTGCTGGAACCAAGACTTTGGAAAGGGCACACGTTCCCTTGGGCATCGTGGCTGAAGCAGCCGCCTGGTGGCGAGTCTGGCTTCCGTTCTGCTGAGGAGGATTCAAGTCTGGTCACTGCTGCCTCCGCCCACCACAAAAGCCCCCCGCCTGGTCCTCCCCCTCTGCCTCCTCACTGACGCCAGGCGCTCCTGGAGATGGCTCTTTCCCGCACAGTTTTGGCAGTGGCTAGAACACTCCATAGAGACCCCGAGACTCAACATCCGGGACAGCCAGCAGCAGGCTCCTGCCTTTGCTCTGCCTCCCGGTCCTGTTGTTTTCCCTGTGCTCTCTTTCAGCCCGTTTGCCCACTGGGTAGAAACATGCCGCCTTGCTCTCGGTACCGAGCAGATGGCACTCTGTATGCCCTCGTTGTCCCTTCTTGGCCCACAGCCGTGGCAGCTCTAGGGCTACCTGGCAGGAAGAGGGGAGGCAGACTGATACCCAGGGCACCTGAGGGCAAGGTGGCAAAAGGCTGTGCCCACCACCCTTGCTGTGCTGCCAAAAAGCCAGGGGGGCCACTAAGGGGAGGAGGTGTCCTGCCCCACTGTCCAACGGCTGCCTGCAGCGATCAAGAGCTCAGGGCCCCCTGGAGCTGGGGCGAGCAGGGAAGACCACGCTTCCCTCGCCTACAGCCCCTGGCTGGCCCCCCACCCGGAAAGCCACTGACCTGTATGAGCCACTCGGACTCCTCCAGCGAGCGCAGGAAGGTCACACCGGGCTCCACGGAGGGGTTGCCAGGCACACAGGCCTTCATCAGCTTCTTGAAGCTGGTCTTGACCTGCCGGGCCTCAAACACCTCGATGGGCACCACCTCCCAGTGCTGCAGCGGGTCCGGCTTCACACCCTGGCCAGGAGAAGGAAGAAGAACGTCCACTTGTTGGGTGCCCTCCCCCTCGGCCTTGCGAGGGAAGCGGGGTCTCCCATAGAGCCCCAGTACGCAGGCCCTGGCCAAGCCCAGCAGGGCCACAGCCCCGCCCCCCACCCTTCGCTCTCCAGCAGACCCGTACCCTGAGCTGGGATTTGTCACCGATGATGTAGAGCGAAGCCCGGTGCTGGCGCAGGAAGCTGGCCTCGGAGGGCGATCCGTTCGGCGGGGCGTTCAGCAGCTCCTTGCCAGCCAGGCGGGAGCCAATCTCCATGTTGAGAGCGTAGCTGCTCAGGCGGCCACTGGCTCGGATGCTGCCCCACTTGCCTGCGAGGGAGCAGAGGTCAGGAGACCGGGGGGGGGGGGGCTGTGCTGGCCAGAGCCAACTCACCCCACACACACACACACACACACTGCACTCCTTGCAGGGGTCAGCTCTCCCTCTGGACGGGTTGCAGACCAGCTCAGGACCTCAGCACCCTCAGGTGAGGGAGGTCACAGCTGAAGGATGGCAAAGCACACACACACACACACACACAAGCATGCATGCATGAACCACTGGCCAGCAGCATCTTCTCCAGGAGCAGGCCAGGGGATGCCAAGCAAGGAAGCATGCTGTAAGATGGCAGAGATGGCAGAGGGGGGGGAGTCGTGGGTTAGCCACACTGCCCACCTGGGGCATCTGGGGGGGGGGAGAGTTAGGAGGGGAAAAGGTCACGCCCCCCCTAGGGTTAGTGCCCTACAAGGGGGGGGGGTACCTTGCGGGGACTCGCGTCCCTTTGCGGCCAGGCTCTTGGGGCTGGAAAGGGTAATGACCCTGGCTCGGTGACCTAGGGCGGAGAGAAAGGAGGAGGGAGAGGCACCGCCGAAGGGGGTGCCAGGGGACACAAGAGAGAAAGGGAGAGGGAGGAGAGGAGAAGGCGTCGGATGGGGCCCGGCAGGGGGTGCCTGCGCTCCGGCAGGGAAGATGGACTGGGTGGACAGAGACCAGAGGGAGGGGTGGGCAACGCTGTGGGGCAGCCAGGCCCTGGGAAGGCACCCCTCCCTCCCTCCCTCCCTCCCTCCATGCTGTTCTGAAGACCCACAGTCCTGTCTCCAGGAAGCAGAAGTGAAGCAACTACTCTACGGGTGGGTGGGTGGGTGGGTGGGGGGCAGCAGCTGCCAACATCTCACCTCCGCGGCTAACCGTCCCGGGCCCTTCGTCTTTCCCTCCCATCACCTGCTTCATAAGCGATCCCAGCTTGGGCTGCCGTTTCTCGGAGGAATCTGTACACCAACAGAATGGGGAACGTTCCAGGCCAAGCCCTGGAAGGCCACGGGGCCTCTTTTTTTTCCCCCGACACCTCGCCAGGAGCAGCGCTGCCCGAGAACTGGGCAGCAGTGCATCCTCCTGGGGGGGGGCAGCGAGGAGAGCACTCCCGGTGCCCCCGGAGGCGGAGGAGGGGGCTGGCCGGCTGGCCGGCAGGCATATTCCAGGCGGAGGGGAGAGGTCCTATTCACGGGGCAGGGCTGCTCTTCCCAGGAGACCCTGGATGACTCCGACAGACAACAGATGAGGGCGGATGAGTTGGGCAGGCGGATGATGGAGGGGGAGCTGCGCTGCGCATCGGGAGCATGGAGAGACGTGACCCCTGTCCATGGCACGCACTCACCTGGTGGCTGGCCCTGGTGCTGCCAGGCTCTCCCCCTCTGGACCTCCACATACGTTCCGACTCCGACCGAGACACCCTGGCTCCAAGCCCACCCTGGCTCCGAGGATTGCCAGGCCGCCAAAACAGTGACCACCGCCCCCAGCCCAGCCCAGCCCAGCCCCAAACGACAGAAGCCTTTCCCCCCTGCCCTACCTGAGGTGCTCATGTGGGCCGAGGTGAAGCCGCTGAGGGTGTTCCGGCCACCCGTGTCAGCATAGTGGGGCATGGAATTGATGATGGCCTGCAGGTACTTCTCCTGCTCCAGGCTGGCAGAATCTGCCTGGGACGGACCTGCAGCGGGGTGGCAGGGGGGGGGGGAGGAGGGAAGGAAGGAGGGAAGGAGAGCTCAGTGGTGGGCCTAGGAGATGGGAGGAGGGCTGTGGGGGCGGGGCGGCCGTGGGGGGGTGGGGGAGTGGCGGCCACAGGTCTCAGTCACCATACCTGGGGCGGGAGCATTTGGGGACTTGAACAGGCCAGCCACACCCTTCCCGTGCAGCCCTCCCGAGCGCAGCAGGACCGCCTTGGTGCGCGAGTTCCGCCAGCAGACCACCGGGAAGCGGTTCTGGCGGTAGCAGCGTGAGATCCGCTGGATGGTGTTGTCCTGGATGCTCTGTGGGACAATCAGCAACCCAGGGTAACTACGGAGAGAGGGGGGGGGGGGGAGAGAGAGAGAGAGAGAGAGAGAGACCAAAGGCCACAGCCCCTCAGCTGGTGTGCGGGTGGCAGGGGGGGGCCTGCAGAGAGAGCCCCCCTTCAGCAAAGAGCTGTCCTCTGACAAGACAGCGGCCCTGGGAAGTCGCACCCAGGAGCAGCTTCTTCTGCGGCAGAAGAGGACGGGGAGGGGATTAGGGTTTGCTCACATCAAGCGCTCAAGGGTTGGGGTCTTTTGTAGCCTCCGCTGAAACCGAGGCAGGCTCCACAGGAAAACCTGGGCCACAGCAGTGCGGAGTCGGTGGCTCCAGCTGTATGGGAGCAACAGCGCAAGGGAGCAGAGCCACATACCTCGGACGCCCCTCAGGTAAAGCCTGGGTGAGGTCAGGGGAAGGAGCGTGGCTTTTCTCAGCCGCTCAACTGGGCCCCAGACAAGCAGGTCTGTGGGAGGTGCTCCACGACAGCGACCCCCCACCCACCCCCTCCTTGGCTCCTAGATCGATCAGAGAGCAAGTTCCTCGGAAGCAGGGGCACCTCGAGGGGCCCCTTGCAGAACACCGGGGGGGGGGGGAGGTTCAGCGAGCCCCCGGCCCCCAGCTCATCCCAGTCCCAGAGGCCCTTTCACACCTTGTGGGAACGCCAAGGGAACCCCGTCAGCCCACCAAGGAGAGGCAGCCAGCCCACCCGCCAGACAGACGGGGGCCTCTTCCCTCTCTGGGCATTCAGGCTTGGGAGTTAAATGCCACGGCCACCATCCACAGAATACAAAGGTAGAAGAATGTGACACCTTGCTTGGACCACTGAAAAATCAAACCATTAACGCAAGCTTTCATGGATTAAAAATCCCTTCTTCGGGCACGGACCAGTAATTTCTGGGCAGTGCAAAAAAATTATAAACAAATGTCCCAAAACTTCATGACAAACGTTTGCCAGGCCTTTCCTTCAGCTGAGTGGTTACAGCCAGGCCACGGGGCTGGCAACTTCCACTCAGCACTTCGGGCAGAGGACTGTCCTGGTTCAGGCTGATCGGACTTGGCCAGGACAACGGCTGCCGTCAGACCCTCGCCACCAGCTCTCTGGAGGGAGGGGCAAGGGACAGAAAACTGCCCCCCCTCCTCGTGACCAAGTCCAACTTGGGGGCACCAGGACCCTCAGCATCGGGGGGGGGGGGGAGTGGCAAGTCTGACAGCAGCTGTCCTGCCCTCCTGCTACAAACTCCATGAGTGAACCCACCAAAGAGGTGGCCGAGCGCCTGCCCCGTGCACCCCGCGGGCCGCACCCTCACCTCCGGCAGATGGCATACATCCGGTTAACGGTGGAGATGCGGAAGGGCTCGTTTTTGGAGCGTGTGAGGCTGTTGCTCAGCGTGCCGAGTCCCAGGCGCTGGTAGTCCCGGCAGCAGGCCCGCTCCACCACGTGGCTCATCGTCATTTTGTCCGAGGGCCGGATGGGGGTGGACGGGGTCAAGGTGCTTCTGTCCACGTCTTCAGACACTGCGGAAGCCAAAGCACAGCTGGGCAAAGCACCCAACGGGTCCTGCCACCGCCGCTAGGGGCTCCGCCATCACCCAACACAGTCGGCGGCTCTGACCCTCCGTGTGGGGCCCACGCCACCAGACGGTTGGGCAGCTGTACCTGAGATTTCATCCTCGTTGTCTTCCGGGAAATGCTGCTGGCTACCACGATGCTCCCAGGAAGGTGGCGTGTACTTCTTGCGGGTCACGTACTGCCGACCGATGGTCCTCTTGGCATTCTTCACCAGGTTCTTGGAGAGGGTCCTTAAGGGGAAAGGATATCCAGAGGACACGCCATTCTCAGAACTGACTGTCTTAATGCCCTAGACACACACACACACACACACCCAATTCGGCCAGCCCTCAGTCTTTTTTAGCTGAGGCAAAAAAGCAGGGTGCACAAAAGAGGGCTCCCGACCCAACACATGGTTCAATGGCCCTCAGAGAGGAACATCCTGCGAGAACAGGGGATTTATATCCAACGAGCCACATGCTAGAATGTCGTGAGAATGGCTGACGGTCGGATTCCAAAAGATCTCCTGTATGGAGAATTAGTGCAGGGAAATTGCCCCAGAGGGAGACCACAGCTGCGATACAAGGATATCTGCAAGCGGGATCTGAAGGCCTTAGGAAAGGATTTTCTCAACAGATGGGAAACCTTGACCTCTGAGCATTCAGCCTGGAGGCAGGTGGTGCATCATGGCCTCTCCCAATTTGAAGAGACCCTTGTCCAGCAGGCTGAGGCAAAGAGGCAGTCCCGAAACCAGCCAAATCAGGGAGCTGGACAGGAGACAGATTGTATTTGTCTTCAGTGTAGAAGGGATGGTCACTCTCGAATTGGCCTTCTCAGCCACACTAGACATTGTTTCAAGACCTCCATACAGAGCACGTTACCATCGTCTCTCGGGACAGAAGGATGCCTACAGCCAAATGCTAACTGACCCCCAGGCTGTCCTACTCTGGGCATATCATGAGAAGACAGGATGGTCTGCAAAAAGACGGTAAGACTGGGAAAGGTGGAAGGAAGCAGGAAAATTGGAAGACTAAACAGGAGATGGATTGGCTCCCTAAAGGAAGCCACAGGCTTGAGTTTGCAAGACTTGACGGCTAACAGCAACAGCCCCCTGCTTGGTCTCGCCGTTTTCTTTTACTATGGAAGTCCATTTGCACTTCTCTTGCTTGTAGTGAACGAAATCTTCCTCCGCCAAGTAGGACTCCTGAGTACGTGTGACTTTCCCGAAGGACAACCTGACCCCTCCCCAGGGCCTGAGCTGGCACCAGCCTCAGCCCACTGACGTCTCAGAGCATCGAGGGCCCGCCCTGGCCCCCTCAAGATGGCAGAGGCCCCCTTGCAGCCGGCCATCTGCTGCTTGGAGCCACAACCCCCCAGGGGGCTCCTGCAACAGCCCAGCCCCCGCCCCCCTGCCTGGGAAGCCACGAGCTGCTCCTCCCGCAGGCCTGAGGGTCCAGCCGTTGCTGGGACTCGGTCCGCACCTGAGCGAGGGGTTCTTCTCCTTGACCTTGGGCTGCAGGGCAGGCTTGTTCAACTGGCCCACGGTGAAGGCAAACGTGTCAGCGACATGCTGGGGATAGCGCAGCTTGTTGAGATGCTTCCGGAAGGTCTCCGCACTCTCCGAGGCCACCTCCTCATCGAAGGCAATGCGCAGCAGCTGCAGGGCAAGGAAGGCGGGCCGGGCTCAGCTGGCCACCACCCACGGGAGCACCCGGCGCCAGCGCTGCTCCCCAAGGCTCAGAGCTTGGTGGCCCCACGAGGTCTGCTCCTGCCCTCCCAGAAAAGAGCATCCGACTGCGCCCAGGCAGAGGCTGGTCCGCCCACACCATCCATCGGCCACGCCTCACCTGGAATGTACAGGAGCGCAGTTGGAGCGTCGCACAGCCCTCCTGGATGAACTGATCCACCTGAGCCTGGACTGTGATCTTCTCCTCTTTGGTCAGGGAAGCGATAGGGAAGGAACGCACCACCACCTGCTCCCCAACTGGGGAGGAACGGAGAAAAAGGGCCTGCTAGCGAGGGCCTAGGCCGCTCAGCTACAGCCGCAGACCAAAGGCGATGCTTTGCAGGCCGCAAAGCATCGCCTCCGAGGAAGGGGGGGCAGGGCCGGCCGGCTCTGTAGGAGGAGCGTGCTTCCTGCCCAGAAAGTGGCAGAAGGACACACACCAGGGCGTTGCTGAGCGCCATGCCAGCCCCCTGGTCCAGCCTCTCGCCTCCTGCAGTAGCCAACTGGTCCAACCCTGGAGGGGGAATGAACCGTGCCCTTGGAAGCCCAATCCCCCTCTCAGGGCAGCCAGGTTGGGACCCTCCCTATGGCTTCTGGCAGCAAAGGGCGCCATTGCTCTCTCCAGCCCATGAAGGACTTCTCCCTTCTGCCTGTCCATTCAGCTCCATGGACGACCACTGATGGTGCCAGGACGCGAAGGGAAGACCCTGCCTCTCTGCCCACCATATCCCCACACCAGGCATGCTGTGGCACAGGTCTCAACAGGTGTCCCCCCCACACACACACACACCTTCAGCTGGAGCACTCTGGACGCTGTGTCCCCTTTCCTCAGTGAGGGGCAGAGGTTCCCCTGGGGATTCCTCAGGGGTTGTCCCTGCCAGCTGCTCTCTTACCTAACGGGTCTGTCGGGGTGCCCTTGAAGATGATGCGATAGGTGGTGAGGAAGACGGCCCCTTCGGCAGGAAGCAGAGGGGGGCCCCCGACAATCCCGCCTGCTCCTTCTTCCCTGCCGTCTGGCATGAGGAACACACGCAGGCCATCCACCACACTCTCTTCACCCATCAGCAGGCTGGGTCGGAGCAGCTTCGGCTGCAGGAAGCAAGGGAAGGGAGAGAGGGAGGGAATTAGGGAGGGAGCCTGCTGTTAAGTGGCCAGTCCTGCTCCTCCAGTCCGGGGATGCTTCGCCACCCCAGCCCCCGCTGGCGGCAGCAACTCTCGAGAAGCCACCTGACATGGAGAGGTGCAGCCCCCCCCCCATTCCAGACTCCCCACCCTGACCACAAGGACTTCTCTCTCTCTCTCTCTCACCTTCTGTATGGGAGGGAGTCTCTTGCTCTCTCGGTGCACAGCATCCAGGGTCTCAATATGCATCTGGACAATGTCTGGGCAGGAAAAGAGGGGAGAGACAGAGTCAATCTCCTGGCACACCCCATACCGCCCCCCAACATCAGCCCTCCGTGTCCTGGGAAGGGAGGGAGAGCAGGAGAGCACCCACCTGGGATCATGAAGTGGAGGCTCTTAAGGTGTTCGTTGGTGACCCCACTCTCTGTGCAGACTTTGTCCACAAAGCGGTTGACAAACCGGACCACGTAGTTGGCCACGTCGGAATTCTCAGCATCCTCAAAGCCACTCTCTGTGTCATAGCTGTCAGCCACGCTGCCAGCAATGCTAGCAGGGAAACACAACCCTTGAGCGTCTGTCTCTCCACTCTGGACCATCCCTGACCCTCAAAGAAAGAGCTTGGGCTGGGAACAGCCACGGCTGCATGGCTGAGCGCCAGGCCCAGCCAGGGCTACAACACTGGCAACGCTGCTCCCCCCCCCCGCCTGCCGGCCCGCCAACCCAGCCACTTACCTGTTTGTGATGAAGCTGTTGCTGACACTCTCTGCATCCCCAAGGGCAGAGCCTCGCAGAAGCCGGTTCTTGCTCGTGTCCAAGGGCAGGAGCAGGTAGCTCATCCGGTTGGCGTAGTGGATGGCCTGGCTGAAGACCGTGCTCTCCTCCTTCTGGATGAGCTCCTGCTGCTTCTCCCGGCCCAGCGTGGGCCACAGGCGACACTGCCTGGCAGCGATCTCCAGAGCAGAGCCCTCCTCCTCCTCGTGAAGGCCCTCTTCTCCCGGCGGCTGGACCAGAGGAAAGGATCGCCTTTCTGTCAAGAGCTCTGGGGCGTCCCCTTGAGCCTGGGCTCTCCCCCTTTCCCTTCAAGGAGGCCGGGCAGGGGCAGCGTGTGGACTGAGGGGGGGGGCCACACCCCAAGATCTCGGGGGGGTAATGGCATCAGCTGGCTCCAGGTAGCCCTGAACCGACGACACGGCATCAGGCACTTTCCTCACCTTCTCTGCATGGTTCTCCTCGCTCCCTTCCAGGTAGAGGGCCCGGATGTGATTCTGCACATCGCTATAGAACATGGCTTCCCAGAACTGGAGGTTGGTCCACACCAGGTGCTCCTGCACACAGCTGTAGGCAAATTGTGTGATCCCCGGGCTCAGTTTCTGCAGAAGAGGAAGTGGCAAGGAGGGGAAGCTGTGGCTGCAGCTGGAGCTGCCCTGAAAAGCCCAAGGGTGCCAGAACCTACACGGCAGATGCTCAGCCTGTGCACATATCCCCAACCTTTTACCTCTGACCTTCCACCTCAGGCCATGAGCCCACCCACGACTTACACGGCAGAATGCAGTGACCAGCGGGAGAAGGGCAGCCGCGACCCCATGCTCATCAGTAGCACTACAGTCCTGGGAACAGATAAGAGGGGAGGTGGGTGGGGAGAACGGAGCCCTGCTCTGGCTTTCCCACAAGAAAGGGAGGCTGCAGCCCCCAAGGGGTGGGGTGGGGGGCTGAGGCTGTACAGGGACAGTTCCCACCCTCCACCCCAGACTCCTGGCCTCTCCCTCCAACCTGTAAGCAGCAGTTCATCATGCGGACAACAAAGTCAAACTGCTGGTGGTCCAGCATGGCTCTATTCTGCTGCACATGGAGGTTCAGCTCCTGGGTCAGGCACTGCCGAGCGGCCCGGCTCTTCATGGCACGCAGTACCGCAGGCAGGAGCTGCAAGAGACAGGCAAGGGAAACCCATGTGGGCCACACATGGGTGCAGGCGCTTCGCACACTGAACAGGGTGCCGACAACCCCCTGCCCTGAAATGAATGCACCACCCATGCTGGCCCCAGGGATCATGTTCTGCACTTTCCACTGGCCTTCGGAGGAAGAGAGGGTGGTGATCCCCTTTTACTTTTACGTCCTTCAGAGGACTTTGCGGTTCACATGGCCTGAAAGGCTCGGAAAAGCATCTCATAAATGGCTGCAGGATAGCACTTCGTTCAGCTAATATTAATTTCCATTTTAACTGCCTCGTGGTTTTTACAGTAACAAAGCAATTCAAATTATTAGAGAGAGAGAGACAGAGAGATGCTGCCATTTTGATCATTTTTTGATTTTATAAAAAATATTTTTAGGCAACTGTATGCAGAATCCTGTTTTCAGGCATGCAGATGCTGGAATACAGGTGAAGCAGGCTTCTTTCAAACCCTGTTAGGGCAGGTCGTGAGGGCAGGAGGAGAGGCGGGCTGGCTGCCTGAGAGAGGCTCCTCAGCTGCAGGAGCTTCAGGGGCTCCCGATGCCCGTGGCGAGGAGGCAGGGGGAGGAGGGAGAGCTGGCCCAAGCATCCCCTGTCTCCAGAACCAAGAGCCAGGGGTTGCTCCAAGATCTGGCCTGCTCTGCCTGGACCCCTCGGAGCTTCTCGGCCTGTCTCCACGCACAAAAGGCACAAGGAAATGTGCCCCTTCCCAACCCCAGCCTCCACGACCGCCTGGCCCAAAGGATCCCAAGGCCTCACCCTTTTGGCCTCCAGCATCTTGCTCTCAAAGACGTACGCAATGCAGCTCCGGACCACCTCCAGCCGACGGGCACTGTTGGCCAACACCAGGCCGCTGCGCTCCATGAGGGTCTCTGGAGGTAGGCAAGGAGAGAATCTCAGGCCACCGCTGACTGAGAAAAGCAGGTGCCCACCCCCACCCCCAAAATGCCTTCCCTTCACTGGTCCTCCGGGAAAGACCCTCTCCCTCCTCCTCCTCCTCCTCCTGTGGGGAGCTGCTGCAGAGACGCCCCATGCCAGGCTGCCCAGCCCCCCCCCCCCCCACACACACACCCTCTGTGGGCAGGGGAGTGGGAGGAGAGATTCCGGCTCCTTTGGCCTCTGGAAGAGGCGCCCAAGGCAAGAGGCCCCAGAGAAGGCCAGGACCAGAAGGATGGAGCCCCAAAGCAGACACACTCCGACCCTCACACCTCCCCACAAGCAGGCCACCTCCTCTGGGGGGCCCTGGGAGGCCACCCAGTTGCTCTCCCTCTTCCACCACGAATGGCTGCCCACCAGCCTCCATTCTGCCCACCCACCCCCCACCCCCCGGCCAAACTACAACGTACGTCACTCACAACGGGAGCCACACTGGGGCGAAGTGCACGGCACACAGCACGTACCTAGGGGGGGCCCAGAGGGCACCATGCACTTCTTCTCCACCTTGACAGCAGGGGGCGCCGTCTGCAGCTTGGCCGTCGCCTGGTCTACAATCCACTGGACGGTGCCCTCGTCCAGGCGGGGGAAAGGCCGCTGGTGCAGGCGCAGGTGGCAGCCTTCCGTGGGCTTCTGCACCTTGTGCATGGTCACGGCAGGGTAGGGGTTCTCCTGGAGCAGCAGAGCCACCGGCAGAGTCACAGAGCAGAACGGGGCCCTCCTCCAAGGGGTCCCCCCCCCCGACCCCCCGACCCAACAAAGGCTCTGAGGCACAGGATGCGACCACAGCCACCTGCAAGGCACTCCTCCACCTCTGCTGCACTCTCGCCAGCCGAGGGGGCTGCTGCCTTCCCCACCAGGCCCCGCCGGTTCCTCCGCCAACAGAACCCTCCGCCACGAGGAAGCCGCAGCCCACCTTCCTGCCCTTTGAACCTCCGGGTCTAGCCTTGCTCTCCACAGTGACAGAGAACACACCCCTCCTCCACCCACAGGGCAGATTCCAGACTTCTGAAGAGCTGGGGGGGGGGGGGAGAAGAGATCCCTGCAGATCCCTGCATCAGGGATCCCCCCGCCCTTCCATGCTGATGCAGGACCATGAATGGCTGCCCACTGGGAGCAGTTCCTCAGCGGTGACAGAGTGACCGAACCATGGCAGCCTCCCTCCCCTATTGCACCATCTCACCGACAGGGACCTCCTGCGGTGGGCTGCCCACCCCATGCAGGCTGAAAGCCTCCTCAGGGCAGCCCTGGCAGAGAAGCCCCCTGGCCTTCTCCTCTGCAGGGCTGGACAGGAGGAGGAGGAGGAGGAGGAGAGGGGCTTGTTTTCCCCAGGGGGGGGCAGCCCAACTAAGCCCCCGGTGCCAGCTGGCAGGCAATGCTTATGCCCAATCCCCTTGGGAGTCAGAACTGGAAGGAGAATCCAAAGGCATGCTGCCCAGATTTTCATCTCCTGGAAGCCATGATCAGTCCCCCGACTCCTGGTGGAGCACCCACGTTGACACGCACATTTTTGTACAGCTGCTCCGCTAGTTCCTTGATGTGGCGCAGAACCCGGGCCTTGCTCCCCTCATCCGCTTGCATCCGCTTTGCCTCATTGGCCACCAGCTAAGCAGGAGGAGGGAAGGAAGGAAGGAAAGAAAGAAGGGATGAAGCAGGCAGGGAGGAAAGGGCCAGGCCGGGGCTTCTCCTGTGGAACAGGACCTCGCCTCCCCCCCTCCCTGCTCACCTCATCAAACAAGTCCATGTCCCGGTAGGGCGGCCCCCGCTCTGTCACAAAGCCAGCGAAGGCCATCCCCTCCAGCACCCTGGGAAGGAAGTCGTCATCGACCAGACCCCGCTGCCCAAGGAAGGCTGCCTGGAGCGAGGACAAGGAGACCTGCCTCAGCAAGACCGCCCCGCCATCCCGTCCCCCCCGGGCCCATCAAACCAGAAGGGACTTTAGCGGAGCTGGTCACAGAAAAAGAACTAACTGATAAACACGTCCTTGAAGAAGGCTGATAGCATTAGGCATTTTATACTGGGGGGAAAAGCGCATTATATTTGCCACCTCCTGGGAGTCCAGCTTCCCCTTTTTTTAACCTAATATCACACATTCACCAGCCCAGCTCCTCCTCCCTCCCTCTCCCCCCTCCCCCCCCGGGGGGTTTGGGGACTGGAGACGGGAACTTCGCTGAAGACCCCAGATTCCAGGCAGGGGCAGAGAGCGCCTGTCAGAGGTCCTGGGTCACTGGAGGGCGGTGAAATCCAGCCTGCGGTGGCTGGCTTCTCTCCGGCCAGACATGGGATGCTGGCTGGGACAGATTCTTCTCCTGATACCGTTTTTCCTTTTACCATTTGGGGCTGCAGTGCCAGTCTCTGAAGTGCTGCAAGCAGCCCCAAGCAAAGGGCCAGCCTCCCGGCCACACAGCAGGGACAAGCGCCTGCCAGTCTGCCCCCTGCCCACACCCTCCGGTTCCCATGACACACACCTTGTGGAAGCGAATGACGGGCTCCGGGTGAATGCGGATGGTGTGCAGGCACCAGCGGTAGCCCTGGAGCAAGTGGGCAAACAAGCGGAGAAAGACAGCCCGGATCTCCTTGTCCTGCCGTCGACAAAGGGAGGCAGAAAGGGAGGGTGAGTCAGGCAAGGGGCCCGCGCCAAGCCAGACCCCCCCCCCCACGAGTGAGAGGCTCCAGGGGTCCCCACCGCGGCCTCTGCCTCACTCAAGGAACCCCACACTCTTCATTTAAACTGTGCCAGCAGCTCAGGGCTGCAGAAGGCCTGACCAACTGGAGTCAGGGAGAGAGGGACAGACCCCAGGGGCCAAGGCAAGGCTTTCCACTCTCGGCTCTAGAGAGCCAGACGCCCTTCCCAAAACTGGAGCTCCTTGGCCAAAGGCAAAACTACCCCTGCTACCCTCCCTGAAGGCGTCTAGACAGGTGGACAGGTGAGAGCATTCGAGAGAGAAAGACCACCACCACCCTCCCTCCCTCCCTCACCCACCCACCTCTTCTTCCCACCCCTGTTTCCAAATGCTTGGCTGGGACTCTCCCGCAAGGGCTGCCCGGGGCGGCCTTGCTTTGCTCCCTGCCAGCTCCCGTGCTCTCCCCTCCAGCCCCCAGGAACCGCTCAAGGCCAAGAGCCAAGAGGCCGCTCACTCTCTCTACGACTGGCACCCTTTACCTGCATCTTGAGGGAAGAAGCCGAGATCGTGGACGGGGGAAAGGCCAGGTCCGCAATCTCCAGCTCGGGGTCCAGGACCTGCACAGGTGGACAGGCAGACAGACAGACAAGGCCAAAAGCCACTCAGCTGGAAAGGGACTCCTGCGACACTGACACACACACACACACACCCCGCCGACCCCGAGGACACAAACTGCAGGCCCAGCAACAGCAGCTCGCTTTCTGCCAGTTTGGGCTTCAGCCAGGCTTGCCAAAGGAGAGAGACAGAGGCCCGGGTTTTATTGATTTAAAATATTTTTATCCCACCTTTCTCCTTTAAAAAGACACAAGCTCGGCTTACATGAGTAAAAAGACAGTATTAAAAACTAAAACAGTAAATATACAAATATTAAAAAGAATTAAACATTATATTTAAAATGGCAAATAAAATCAATACTAACACACATTTAAAACAACAGAACACAACAGTCCATTTAAAAAGCCTTTCAAGCCACCAGTCCTTAAGGAAAAGCTTGCCTGAAGGACCACAAAGATGGAGCCAGCCCACTTTTACAGAAAGATAATGAGGTGGCCCTCCTCTCTCCCAGCTTGATTGCTCTGGTGCTGATCCAATGCTCCCCCCCCCCTTTGCCAGGTTCTCATGTAGAGAACACTCCATGGCTGCCGCCAGAGGTTTCCTCCCCAGGAATCTAGTTTTCCATAAGCAGGGAACGGTTTGAATCGTCCCCAAGGTCTAGTTCTCCCTCAGCCTGAGAAGCCAGACAGGCTCGGTGTGCTTCTAAACCCCACGCCCAACCCCCTCCTTATGGCACACAGGACTCTTCTCAGGCCCCATCTGTTTAGCTGGACCCCCAGGTTCATTGCTGCACATGGCTGTGGGGCAGACCATCTTTCCCCATGCCACAGCTCTTTCCTAGCTGCCTGCTCCATCCCCGCGAAGCTGGGGAGGCAGGCCACGAGGATCACCCTGAAAGCCACACACCGTGAACAGCTCTGGGATGCATGCATCCATCCCATGGGCACCCCACAGCCACTGCGTTCTGGCAGCCGGGACAGTCTGCCAGAACGCAAGGCTCCAGCCAGCTAGAGAGGGTCTTGGGTGCCATGTGCCATCCGCTGCCCTTTCAAGACCAGCTCCCGTGACACAGGGCACTGAGGATAAATGGCTTTCGTGCCTCCCAGCTGCAGGAGCCTAGCAATAAAGTTGAGAGTGCCTTCATTCAAGAAGGAACAGCTCTTCACACCAACTGCAAATCACAAATTTGTAAGCTAGCTCTCACACTTCCTCCAACACTTGGCTACAAAGATGGTGCCAATGTGAGAGACAAAAAACAAAAGATCTCTTTCAGAAGATCCAAGAAATCAATGAGAAGTTAAAGCTAGACTAGAGATGCTGGAAAAACAACAGGGGAACATATTAGCCAGCCACGATAAAATAAAGAGAAAGTGGAAACAATACACCAAAGAACTACATGGATGAGATAGAAAGATGACAGATTCTTCTGAAAAGTATGCCTAGGATGAATAACCTAAAGTTTTAAAAAGTGAAGTGAAACCTGCTCTCAAAGCACTTGGAAGAAATAAATCATCACGGAATATTGATCAGGGTGGATAAAAATCCATGATTTTTAAAAAATATAATAATATAAATAAAAACATCAGAGTTTAAACATTTAAATTGGATTTTTAAAAAATAAAATGCTTTTTGAGGGAAAAATCTATCTAAATATACTTTTCTATTTAAGATACATTATTTTTCTCTTTGGCAAACAATTTGCTCCATACTATCTGATGCATGGAATGCTCCCTTATGGAAACCTCCAACTGATGTGGCTGCAAAAGGCGTGTGCAACATTAGACCTGCAAGCCACAGGCAACCACTCACACATTCAAAAACAACTTACTTTTTTAAAAAAAATTAGCACCCTCCTTAAACCGCAGTTTGCCTCCCAAACGGAGGGCTTGTTTACTTATATGTTTTAGCAGTCTCTCAGTGCGATCAGTCTACCAAATTTCACCGTTATTTGCTCTGGCTTGCCCTACTCAGTTTAAAATATTTCTATCCAACTTTCCCAATCAAAGAAGACTGACAGCGATCTAGTTCTAAACAGAATGGCAGAGATGTTTCGTAAAAGGAGCAGCCATAAAACCACATCCAAGGCAAACAAAGCAAAGGGACACTCTGCCAAAAGGCCTTTTGACAGGGCAGGGCTGCCACTGGAGCGTCTCTGAGGAAAATGTGTTCAATTCAGGAGCCACCATGGAAAAGGCCCTGCTTCACAGGTACGAAACAGGGGAGCAGAATACGATTCTGGGTCACGGGCAGATCCCTGGGGGGCAGCCCCCAAGCCAAGGGCATCCAAAGGTGAAAGCCAGCAGGCACAAGGGGCAGACCGCCCAGGAACCGCCAAGCTCTCCAGCTCCCCAAAATCTCCGAGTTGTGGGCAAGCGGGGAAGAACAGTAAACGCCTCTGCCCCCCTTACCTGCTCTGCCCTCAACGAAGGGACCTTGTCTTTAAAAAACCCCAAACTGTCCTGCCACCTTCCTTGCTGCCAGGCCCCCACTTTGCTACCTCTCATGGGCAGTGAGCCAACACCACCCTATATCCCGTGTATCCTCTGAACCGGAACATTTCTGGAAAGGGGCAGAAGCAGCCACATGGGACTGGCCGGCCCCTCTGCGACCCATTAAGAAACACCCGAGACTTTCAAGAAGCCCAATTCATGGACAACGAACGTGGGCAAAGCCACCAGGCAGGCATGGCCACAGATCCCCATCTTCGCCAGGCCACCTGCACGGGTTCTCTCTGGATGCTCGCTTCCCTTTGCCGGCCGTGACATTTAAGCTTGTTTTGTGGGATCGAGGGATTTAGCACTTACCATGGAGAGGGCTTGGCGCGTCTGATGAAGGAGCGGTTCAGGCAGCAGAGAGATATGTATGCACTCAGGGATGGTGACCGTCCCACCATCCAGGTCTGCAATGATCACATCCAGCTGGAAAGAGCAAGGCTGCTACTTGAACATCCACGCGTGAAGAAACCAGCATCAGGCAGCAAGAGGTCCACCCGCCGCTCCTTCCCAACCCTGACCCTGACCCTGCACCTCCTTTCAAGCCCAGAAGTTCAACACGGCACCCGTGTGTCAGGTACACACACACGCACAATGCCCAAATAATCCTTGGGACTCACCAGTTCTTGCGTTTCTGACTGGAAGGCAGAGCTGACCCCAATGATGAAAGGGGTAGGGGTGCTAAGGACCTCCAGCAGCTGAGCTGGGAGGATGGGCACGTAAGTGAAGCTGGAAGCAAGAGAGCAGCTGTGGAGACAGTGTCTGAAGGAAGGGGGCCCTCCATCCATCCCTTCCCCTCCCCCCCCCCGGCGGGCACTCCCTCCATCTCACTGCTCTGGACTCTCTCCCTGGTGCAAGCAAATGCCAGAGACTGGTGCAGAGTTCCTGCTCGGGAAGAGGCCACCCAGACAGAAGCGGGCGAGCCACCAGCCAGTCCTGAGGCACACAGCTCTGCCAGCTTGTGGCTCCCCCTCTCACCTGTACTTCAGTGGGAACATGAGGGCAAGCAGAGCCCGGCAGGCATCGGTCAGCCTCTGGTAGCTGCTGGACAGAAACAGGATCTTGTGCTCGGTAAGGGCGGCACAGAAGAGGCACAGCACGTTGGTGATGCCTGGAAAGACGGAAGGCGATGAGAAGGCCCAGGCTGGCCCTCCTCCTTGCCGACTCCAGGAGCCGAGGGCCACCGGCACCACCCAACCCACCGCCAGCCTCCCCTTCTCTTTGCCCAGGGAAATAGAAGCTTTGGCTCTACGTGTACCGGCAGGGCCTCCCTCTTCCCCGACCGGGCAAGGAACTCCTTGAGAGCAGCCAGATCTTTGGGGCTTGCCTTCGAGAGCCCGAGAAAAGTGTGCCGGGGTGTGTGTTTGTGTGTGTGTGTGTGTGTGAGGCTAGGCCAGAAAGGAACCTTCAAGAAGCTGGGGCCTCACCAAGCTGTCGGAAGAGAAGTGCCACACTGCAGTTGCTGATGGGCAGAGAGTCATTGATGGGTGTCTGGATCACCTGCCTGTCCCCGGCACCCAGGGAGATGGTCCTCTGCAAGAGAGAAGCGACAAGCCCCACGGCCAGGATTCAGCCCAGGAGGATCCAGGGAAGAGGAGGCCGGCCCTGGGAGGGGTGCCCTGGCAACACGCCCCTCGTCCCTCCTCTGGCCAGAGCGGCAGGGCTCCAGGGGAGAAGCGAGAGTTGGACTCGCTTCCTGAGGCAACAGCTGACCAACAGACCGCACCCCAGGGTCGGGCAACACGCCAATCTGCTGCTGCTTGAAGAAGACTCAACTTAGGCGGCCAAACACATCCCCAAGGCACCGGGGTCCTTCTGCGCATGGCAGCAGGAGGCGGAAGGCCCAGACCTCCTCAAGGCACACCTGCTGGACCCCCCCACCCCCACCCCCACCCCCAGGAGAGCCTGGACGGGAAACCGGGGCTGCCTGTGGGCTGGGAGGGCCGTGGATCCTCTCTTTAGCCTCGGACACAAGACGCCCCTGCCTCTTTCTTTCTTTCTTTCTTTCTTTCTTTCTTTCTTTCTTTCTTTCTTTCTTTCTTTCTTTCTGCCTTCCATTCTCTCTCTCTCTCTATTACACACACACACACACACACACACACATATATACACAAACATGCACCACCAAGGGGGATGGAGAGCTGCACACCGGTCACTCTGGGGAGGGACAAACAGAAGCCTCTCAAGCCCCACAAAGCCTCTTCCTCCTCCTCTTCCCACGGAAGGAGGCAGCCCCGAGGAGAGAAAAGTGGTGCATACCGCTCCTTCGTCCTCCAGGTCAGGCTGAGGTAGAGACAGACAGAAACAACAGCACAGTCAATTAGAGACACAGGGCGGCAGCACAGGCACGGGGCCAAGCAAGAGGGGGGCGCGGCAAGCTCGCCAGGCAGCCAAACAGCACAAGACGATCGGGAGGCTTGGAGACACCACAAAACAAGCGCGAGAGCGGGCCTTACCTGCCTGCTTGCAGGCGGGACGGCGGACAGACAAGAGGATCCACAAAGCAGGAAAAGTTTTCCGAGTGCCTCCCCGGTGGCTGGGGAGATGCTCCAACGCCCCCCACCCACAGGGTGCCTGTCTAGCTGCACTCAGAATGGACTCAGGGTGCCTTACCCGAACATTTCAGGGCTGAAGATATGGGCCAGGTGGACAACACCAGCCCGGCCACTCTCTGGGACGATTCCATGCTGCTGCTGGAAAGAGCTGACCTTCCCCTCCCCGCCCCACTTCATGACCCTTTGGTGAAGGCCTTGGGGAAATGCAGGAGAAGCAGAGAAAAAGGGGGGTGGCGCCCCTTTCTGGGCGGATCAGGCCCATGAGCAAGGCCGCAGCACTCTCCTCCCGCCTCCGAGAGTGAACCGTCTCTGCAGCCTCCCAATTCCCCGGTCAGCACCTCCAGCCTCTCCACCCCAGAGCAATGCCAGCCCACAGGCCTCAAAGCACAGGGCAGGGCAGGGCAGGGCGGGCAGGGCGGGGGGCAGGGTGGGGTGGGGGCAAGGCCCCTTGGCCACTGCCTGCACCCACAGGGCACCTGGAGCCCCTGCCATGCTTGTGCCCATCCAAAGCAGAGGCGGGAAGAGAAGGAGGCACCCACCTGGGCCCCCCCTGTGATAGGGATGGTGCAGGTCAGGAGGTTTCCAATGACGGTCTCCAAGGAGGTGCCCAGTCCATCCACGTAGATGGTGTAGATCAGCCCCAGGCAGTTCTGCCAGAGGAACAAGGCAGGCTGTGATTCTACGGAGCCCTCTCGTCACTCAGGAACTGCAGCAGCAGCAGCAGCAGCAGCAGGTGGCTGCCCCCCCCCCCGCCCCCGCCCCCCCCACCCTCCAAAAGAGGAAAGAAGCTCCGGCAGGGATTCCGCTTCCGCAGAAGGCCGAGCCTTCGGAGCCAGCCATCACCAGGCCCCTCGTTTTCTCAGGAAAAGCGCTCTTCACTGCCGGACCCGCTCTGGTCCACGTTAAAGGAAAGCGAGGGCCCAGAAGGATCTCTCCTCCATTCTCTCCAAAAAAACCAGCCGCCTCCACGGCAAGTGCACGCTAGCTCTACCCTTTCTTTGGCCACCGCTTCTGTGTGAAAGGAAAGGGAAACCTGGAACACTTTTCCAGCCTCCCCCTTTTCATCCCAGCCGGCAGGGAGGGGTCCACTCCGGTCCAGTGCTTGCCCTCCAAGAGGTTCCGAGTCACACACCGCAGAGGTGTCCAGGGCAGCCCTGCCCTTCGGGTTCCATAAACCTCAAGGGGCCGTTCTGGACAACCTGCACCTTTGGGGCCCTTGGCAGCACCGCTGTAAAGATGCTAGAGAGATCTGGAGGCTGGGCCCAGGAGGCGGAGCAGTGGGAAAGCCGACGCTTCCCTGCTTCTCATGGAAACACCGCCCACTCAGGCAGAAGCTTCTCTAGAGACCCTCCCCTAATTCTTCTGCACCCCTTACCCGGAAAACCTCCGCATGGTCCAGTCGAGACACAAGCACCAGACTCTTGGGGGCAAAAAACTGAGTAGGCTGGATGGGAGCCGAGACATCCTCCTCCTCCTCTTCCTGCTCTTCCTCCTCCTCCTTCTTCAAACGGTTCTGAAGCTGCCAAGAGAGAAATCCGTGAGAAGCGAGCGTGTGACAGGAAGGGAGCAGGCCTGTGGGGGCGAGGAAGGGCAAAGCCATGTTCCCTAGGACATGGGGTCCCCTGCATCGTTCCACGCAGCACCCAGTCTCCCGTGAAGGGCGGACGTCCCAGGAAAGGCCACTCCCGTTACCTGGGTCCTCTCGAGGGCCTCCCAAAAGGTGAAGCAGGCGCAGTAATGCCGCTCTGAGTTGATGTCGGTCAGGACTGCGATGAAGAAGGTGGGAGGGCTTCTCTCGCTGAAGAGCTCCCACCCGCTGGGCTGGCAAAACTGCAAGGCAACCGGCGAGAAGGAACCCCCTTGAGCCAAGCAGGCCAGCACCCCCACCCCCACCCCCACCCGGCCCACGGGGAGCCCCCTCCCCACTCCGGGTTCCCTGCCCAAGTCCCTGCCTGTCCCTTTCCTCGGCGCCGAGGGGGAGCCAGGCAAACACAAGGCAGGCGAGCAGGCAGGCAGGCAGGCAGGGGAGCCCAGAGCTTGGGCTGCCATCGGCAAGAGGGTCTGGGTGGGGGGCACAGAGTGAAGAGCTGGAGGTCAGAGAGGAAAGGGGAGGTGAGCCGGCCTTCAGAGACATTCCCTGAAGGCCTCGGGCCCTTGGGGGCTTTTGGCCCCCACCCCTGCAGACTGCCAAGGCGCTTCCAACCCGCTGGAGAGCCCAGCACCCCAGAGCTCCTGCACGGGGCTCCCGAGGGCCTGGGGTCTGATAAGGGACTCCCCTGCTCCTCCTGGCCCTGGAGGGATCTCGGGAGGAAAGGGACAGGCCAACCAGGACAGGCCTCTTCTCCCCTCCCATTCTCAGGTGCAACGGGCCAAGCCAGAGGCCCAAACTGGCCCCTCTCCTTGGGAGGGCAGGGAGGGCCTCTGGGCTTTACCCTCCAACACCCATGAGCATCGCCCAGCGCTGCCAACCGTGAGAGACGGCGGGTGTGGTGTGGCAGGCTCTCAACAGCCTTCATGTGTGAGCCGGCTAAAACACCCGCCCAGCCGCTCTCTAAATCTGCTACAAGTCCAGGGAATCACATATCTGGACCAACACCGATCGGTTGCCTCCACGACGGCCCCCAGGCGGGGTGGGGGGGGCCTCTTCGCTCATGGGATCTCCAGAAAGCCGCTGGGCTGGCCTGACGCATCACTGCCTCACAAGACGTAGGGCTTCCACCCTCTTCTGTGTGTGGGGGGGGGGGCTGTCTAGGCAAGAGCAGAATGTGGGCAGAGAAAGGCCCCAGGGACCTGTGGGGATCGGGCATGTCAACGCCGACACAAGTTCCCCCTGATTCCTTGGGCCTGCTCTGGTGGCAACCTATGGCTGGCCTTCAGCCGCAGGGGCACTTCCAAGGGCGGCAGTTCCGGCCGCTTTTTGGCTCTTGTCGTCCCACGCCTGGGGACTGCTCGTGGCCCACATCTCCCCAACTGGGCCTGGCTGCCCAAAGGGGTCACCCTTGACGCTCATGGAAAAATGGCTCCTTCGGGTGCCCAGGGCCACCAGGTTGGGTGAAGCCTCAGGGAAGGGAGCAAGGGCGGCGGACCCCGAGACAACCCCAGAGGAGGAGGGGGCGACAGGCAAGGCCGGCAAAGCTCGCTGAGGCTTCCGGGCGCCCTCATGGCCATCAGGAAGAGAGGGGAACAAAGGTGCCCTTAGCTTCCTGAGCCCTCGCCGTTTTGTGGGCAGGGGGGACTGAGACCAGGAGTGGGGAACCTGTTCGTTCCACAGATGTTCTTGGACTCCCAACTTCCATCAGCCCCAGCTAGGCATGCTTAGGGGCCAGGAATGAGAGGAGCTGGTATCTAACCCCACCTGAAGGGCCTCAGGCTCCTCACCCCACCTACAGGCCTCCCATGATCCTCCCCTCTCCTCAAAATAGCAAAGAAAAACAACGCACGCACATGCTCTCTCTCGCTCTCTCTGTTATTCCCATTTCTCCTGGACACCACCCCCTCAGATGCAAATGGGAACAGGAAGAGAAGCAGCAGAAAACGCCATACCTCTTGTCTCGTGGGCACGCGTACACACACACACACACACACACACACACACACTCCGTCAGCTGCCGACTCACCAGTTCGATGCCCTGAGGGAAGGGGTTATCCTCCCAGTCCTTCTCTGGAAAGCGCTGGAGTATTTGGCCCTGGCCATCTCCGCTTCCTGCAGAGGAAGAGACAAGCCACAACGTTGGCATCAGAAGCCCTGGAGACGTCCCTTCCCACAAACGGCAACACACTGGCCATAGCCAGGGGCCAGAACAAACCCACAGGGAGGGCAGGGGTGAAGGAGAGGAGAGGAGGGTTGGATGGCAGGGGTGACCAGAAGGTTTCAAGAAGAGAGCCTCATGGCAGTCCGTGGCAGCAGAGGCAGGAGGAGGAGGAGGCGGCAGGCGGCGAGATGGACCCGGGAGGGGAGCGAGCTGCTAAGGCTCCCGGTCCAGGCAGGACACACACAGTCCAGCACACGCCGGCAGCGGGAAGGCCTCCCTCCCTCAGCAGGCTTAGGCAGTGCAAGCCCCCCCCCAATCCCCCAACTCCAGCCCACCCACCCACCCACCCACCCAGCAAAGGGCTCCAGTGGAAACAACATGGGAGGAAAAGGCTGCTGGGCTTCTCCTACTCCCCAACCTCAGGCTCTCCCCTCATTTTAGAAAAGCAGGAGGGTCAGAGCAGGGTGATCTCCAAGCACAGCCTGGGTGCCGTCCTCTTCCTCGGAGGGAGCTGGGGGCCCAAGCCCCATCAAACCTTCCTGCACGTGGCAGTGACGGCAGCGGCACCACCACCACCACCAAAAGCAAGGCTTCTCTCCATCCATCCATCCATCCATCCAAGGCAGACCCAACCACTACACAAGACAGCCTTCCCAGGCACAGGCTGAGAAAAGGAACGGGTGCTGGGCTCGGTCCAGTCCTCTGCCCCCAGCAGGCAGAGTCGTTCTGAATGGTGGATGTCTCATCCCACACAGCCTTGAAGAGGCCCTGCCCACAATCGGTCGACTCTGGTGCCCGACGCTCGACGCTCGTGGCTTTGACGGGAAGATTCCTTAACCTCTAAGTCCTCGTTCTCTAGGATCGCTTTAATGATCCTTTTGCCCTTACGGGCTCTATGTTACAGCAGTGACACAGATGCTTTCCTGATGTTTGGTCTTCCCTCTATGGATTACACAAAGGGCAACAGATTTACTTGGAGAATGCTGTGGAAAGATACTCTGGGTGGAGGCTGTGATACCCATATGGCGACTGCTGATATGCACGCAGCTATAGATTAACTATAGATTACGGATAGATTTTTCAAACTGCTGTTCTTGCTGCATGTTCAGTATGACTCCAGCACTTCTCTGGTCAGCATGTCCTCCTACGACTGCTGATTTACAAAAAAAAGAAAGAGATTTTGGCAGGTGCTCCACCCTTTAACCCTAACACAAACACCCAGGTGGCTAGCGCTCCCGGTGCCATAAGCACCCATCATAAAGTGGTCTCGGTTCACCTCCCTCTTCTATCTGCTGCTTTAGATCGCCTGCAAGGGCCACCTTTGAAACACAGGGTGGAAGTTCTACGGCATCTCAGTCCCACTAGGCTTCCGGTTAAAGCCCACAGGCTTCCCAGACAAATGCTCCTGACTCTCAGTCACTCTTTTGTCCATTATGGCCTGTGAGTTGGGAGCACCGGCCGTTTGGCTGAGGGCAGCAGCGCCTGCAGGGGAGGTCCAGAGCCGCAAAGGCTCCCAGCCCGGTGGAGACTGTGAGCCCAGTGAAACCCTAAAGCAGCTGCAGATTTGGATGCCCACTTTCCGTGAGAGGAAATGAAGTTCCCTAGAACTGTAAACCCAGTTCGAAGTCTGGGACTGGCACGGAATCCACTCCCTCTCCTCCAACAGCAGAACCACTTCAAAGCAGTGGCCACGTTCACAGGTAAGCGGCTGCTTGGACTTCAGAGCCCACAGCCAGTGGCCATGTCACGCCAGAGCCATGGGCCAGGGCGTGGACTCGCCTCCCTCTATTACCATCTCCACACAAGAATTGGAGGTTGTTCATGATTTCGTGTACTTTGGCTCAACGATCTCTGACACTCTCTCTCTAGATGTCGAGCTGGAGAAACGCATTGGCAAAGCAGCTACCATGTTCTCTAGACTCACAAAGAGAGTATGGCTCAATAAGAAGCTGACGGCATACACCAAGATCCAGGTCTATAGAGCCTGTGTCCTGAGCACACTCCTGTACCGCAGTGAGTCCTGGACCCTTTGTGCACGGCAGGAGAGGAAGCTGAACACCTTCCATATGCGTTGTCTCCAACGCATTTTTGGTATCACCTGGCAGGACAACGTTCCAAATAGAGTAGTCCTAGAACGAGCTGGAATTTTTAGCATGTATACATTACTGAAACAGCGACGTGTACGTTGGCTCGGGCATGTTATGAGAATGGCTGATGGTCGGATTCCAAAAGATCTCCTGTATGGAGAATTAGTGCAGGGAAATCGCCCCAGAGGGAGACCACAGCTGCGTTACAAGGATATCTGCAAGCGGGACCTGAAGGCCTTAGGAATGGACCTCAACAGATGGGAAACCTTGACCTCTGAGCGTTCAGCCTGGAGGCAGGCGGTGCATCGTGGCCTCTCCCAATTTGAAGAGACCCTTGTCCAGCAGACCGAGGCCAAGAGGCAGTCCTGAAACCAGCCAAACCAGGGAGCTGGACAGGGGACAGATTGCATTTGCCTTCAGTGTGGAAGGAGGGATGGTCACTCTTGAATTGGCCTCCTCAGCCACACTAGACGCTGTTCCAAGACCTCTATTCAGAGCACGTTCCCATAGTCTCTGGAGACTGAAGGATGCCTAATCTAAATCTATCTATTGTTGCGTGTCCTGCACTCTGGGATGATCGAGAACAGATCCTGCCCCTCCTCTGTAGGACAGCCTTTCAAGTCTTTGAAAAGTGTCATCGTCACCCCTCTGTCTTCTTTTCTCAGGGCTTGTTGTTATTGTTGTCGTTTAGTCGTGTCCGACTCTTCGTGAACTCTTCTCAGGGCTAAACATGCCCAATTCTTTCAGCCTTTCCTCCTCAAAGGGCTTGGTTTTCAGCCCCCTGATCCTCCTTGTTGCCCTCCTCTGAACTGGCTCCAGTTTGTCGGCATCCTTCTTGAAGTGTGGTGTCCAGAACTGGACACAGGACTCAAGGTGAGGCCTAACCAGTGCTGAATAGAATCTGTTAATGCAGCCTGAAATAGCATTTTCCTTTTTTGTAGCCACCTCACACTGTTGGCTCATATTCAGCTTGTAATCTATGACAATTCCAAGATCCTTTTTGCTTGTAATGTTGCTGAGCCAGGTATCCCCCATCTTGTAACTGTGCATTTGGTTTCTTTTTCCGAGGTGCAGTACTTTGCACTTATCCCTGTTGAATTTCATTTTGTTGTTTTCAGTCCATGCTCCAGCCTATCAAGATCATTTTGAATTTTGTTTCTGTCTTCCAGAGTATTAGCTATTCCATCCAATTTTGTGTCAATCTGACAAGCATTCCCTGCACTCCCTCATTAATAAAAATGTTGAAGAGCACCGGACCCAGGACTGAGACTAGGGTTACCCGGGTTGTTACCTCCGCCCAGTTGGAGAAGGAGCCATTAATCATCCATCACCCTCTGAGTATGATTCTGTAGCCAAATGTATATCTACCTGACACTTGATCTATCTAGCCCACAGTCAGTTAGTTTACCTGGTTGCTAATCATGGGGCATTTTGTCAAAAACTTTGCTGAAGTCAAGATATACTATGTCTACAGCATTCCCTCTGTCTATCAGGGAGGTCACCTGATCAAAACATGAGATCAGATTAGTCTGGCCGGATTTGTTCTTGAAAAATCTCTGTTGGCTTCTAGTTACTACTGCATTGTTTTCTAGGTATTTGCATAGTGATTGTTTTATAATTTGTTCCAGAATTTTCTCTGGGATTGATGTCAGGCTGACTGGCCTGTATATCCCAGGTTCCCCTTTTTTGCCCTTTTTGAAGACAGGGACAACATTAGCCCTCCTCCAATCATCTGGCACTTCACCCGTTTCCCATGATTTCAAGAAAATAATGGACAGCGGTTCTGAGAATTCTTCAGCCAATTCCTTCAGTACTCTCAGATGCAGTTCATCCACCCCTGGAGATTTGAACTTGTTCAAGGTGGTAAGGCATTCCTTGACTATTTGTTTATCAATCTCCAGCTGCAATTCTGTCCCCTCCACTTGCACTTCCCATTTGTCTGGAAGTTCACTGTCTGTCCTATGAAAAAAGGCTGAACTAAAATAGGAATTAAGCATCATTTTTCATCTCCATTGAGTAGCTGTGCAATTTTCTTTTCTTTGTCGTTTGCTTTGCACATACCTGAAGAACGCTTTTTTTATTGCTTTTAGTGTCTCTAGCTAACTTCAGCTCATTCTCAGCTTTTGCTCTCCTAATGCCATCCCTGTATTTTCTTGCTACTTGTCTGTACTCTTCCTTGGTGACCTGGCCATCTTTCCACTTCCTATACATGTCTTTTTGTTTTGCTTTGTTTTGTTTTGTTTTTAGGTCCTCCACATTGGCCTTTTTTGCTGCCTCCCACCTTTTTTTCTTGTTGGAATTGTTTGCTTTTAGAATTTCTTGACAGTAAGAATGGCACAACAATGAAGGACAATTTGCAAAGGCAATGAACTTTCCCTCCTTAGAGGGTTTCAAGCAGAGGCTGGTATCCCTCCTATCAGGAATTGTTTTCCCCTGTGGATTTCTGGAGCTACTGGAGGAGGACATGGACTCAGGTATCCCTGGGGTTCTATCCAGTTGTACAATTCTGTGATTCTATGATTGTATGGCATATGAGCAGGGTGGACAAAAATCATTTTAAAAAAGAGATCAATTTAAATCACAATTTAAATTTTAAAAATCAATTTTTGATTTAAAACAAATCCACCTTGCATATAAGTACCAGAATTCTGTTTTATTCAAACTCATTTGACTCTTATTCTCATTTTGATTCAACTGTAGTCTCTTAGGAATGGGTAAATCTATGAAAGTCTGCTGCAGCCCGTTCTGCCTTAGTGTCAGGCCACACACCAGTTAGATCAGAAATCTGACTCCTGTCTAATGGTCCCAAATGTTTCCTATGGACTTTGAACCAAATTCTTCTCCATATAGTATGCAGAACTCCAGGAAAAAGCTAATTACACCAATATCTAATTTTGGTAAGAAAAATACCCAGGCATCCCTAGAACGACTTTATGGGATGTTCCTGAGACTGTGATGAGGTAGGTCTGCACATGAGAGTCAAACAGAAATTAGTGGTTTGCAGCCTTAGAAGAACTCAGCTGGCAACCCAGCAATACAATGGAAGCTGGAAAGAAGAGTGGTTTTTGATACCTTAGATTATCAAAATGAAATCCCCCCTCCTGCCAAAGTTTTAATATACCAGCAATATTTGATTTTAAATTAGCAGCAAAGACACCAAACCTCTAGTCAAATACATTTGAAAACAAAGACTCAGATAATCAAAATTTCTGCTTTCAAAGACAAACTTCTTCAATTGTATGCTGTTAAATCAATACCAACTTATGGAGACCCTTGTCAGGATTTTCCAGGTAGAGAATACACCGAAGAGGTTTCCCATCCCCTTCTTCTTCTGGGGGCACCCTGAGACTGCACAGCTTGCCCCAGGCCACACAGGCTGCTCTTCTCCAGGAAGGCACCATGGGGCATCGAACTCCCAACCATACCTAAATCACTGAGCTACCTAGCCAGCCAACAAACGTTGAATGATGTCTAAAATTAATAAGATGTCTGCTCAATTTTATACATCCTTATAACCTCCTCTTCTCCTGATGAAATGAATCCTGATGATTTCTTAAATCAAATTAATTTCAAAAAAAATCAATAATCATGCAAGCTATGCTGACCAAGTCAATTACATCCAACAAATTACATGAGGCAAAATGCAACCTCAAGATACATAAACCACATTCCTTGACGCATAGCAGTGTTGCAGCTTTTATCGTTCTAGCAGTCTTTGTTCAATTATTCGGGGGAGGGATCTAATTCCTTGCTCATGGAAAAAAGCCCACATTTAGTTAATAAACTAGGCAAAGGCCCAATTCACACAGCTCTATCACTTGTTCAAAACAGGATGCAGAATTATTCTAACATGCGCTGGATTATGCGCTGGATTATGGAGAAAGCCAGAGAGTTCCAGAAAAACATCTACTTCTGCTTCACTGACTACGCAAAAGCCTTTGACTGTGTGGACCACAGCAAATGATGGCAAGTCCTTAAAGAAATGGGAGTGCCTGACCACCTTATCTACCTCCTGAGAAATCTATATGTGGGATAGGAAGCAACAGTTAGAACTGGATATGGAACAACTGATTGGTTCAAAATTGGGAAAGGAGTACGACAAGGCTGTATATTGTCTCCCTGCTTATTTTAACTTATATGCAGAATACATCATGCGAAAGGCTGGACTGGAGGAATCCCAAGCTGGAATTAAGATTGCCGGAAGAAATATCAACAACCTCAGATATGCAGATGATACCACTCTGATGGCAGAAAGTGAGGAGGAATGAAAGAACCTCTTAATGAGGGTGAAAGAGGAGAGCGCCAAAAATGGTCTGAAGCTCAACATCAAAAAACCCAAGATCATGGCCACTGGTCCCATCACCTCCTGGCAAATAGAAGGGGAAGATATGGAGGCAGTGACAGATTTTACTTTCTTGGGCTCCACGATCACTGCAGATGGTGACAGCAGCCACGAAATTAAAAGACGCCTGCTTCTGGGGAGGAAAGCGATGACAAACCTAGACAGCATCTTAAAGAGCAGAGACATCACCTTGCCGACAAAGGTCCGCATAGTCAAAGCTATGGTTTTTCCAGTAGCAATGTATGGAAGTGAGAGCTGGACCATAAAGAAGGCTGACCGCCGAAGAATTGATGCTTTTGAATTGTGGTGCTGGAGGAGGCTCTTGAGAGTCCCCTGGACTGCAAGGAGAACAAACCTATCCATTCTGAAGGAAATCAACCCTGAGCGCTCACTGGAAGGACAGATCCTGAAGCTGAGGCTCCAATACTTTGGCCATCTCATGAGAAGAGAAGACTCCCTGGAAAAGACCCTGATGTTGGGAAAGTGTGAAGGCAAGAGGAGAAGGGGACGACAGAGGACGAGATGGTTGGATAGTGTCACCGAAGCGACCAACATGAATTTGACCCAACTCCGGGAGGCAGTGGAAGACAGGAGGGCCTGGCGTGCTCTGGTCCGTGGGGTCACAAAGAGTTGGATATGACTTAACGACTAAACACCACCACCTTGGGTCAGCAGCCAAGTTACATAGCTGGCCTATGAAGACCAATTCAGCCCCATTAAGTGAATATATATTTTGGACTCCACCCACAGGTTGCTTATTGCAATCCATCACAGAACCTTAAGCAACAGAGGTCGCCTCTGGTTCTTCTCTGGGTTTTAAAGCATTACCTAAACATAGCAGATGACCAGAAAAATGATAGGAACTCTGGAAAAAGAACTCCCCGTGATCTGTGCCAGCCAAGGTAAGAGACCACTGCTTGAAAACTACACATTGCTGCCCCTTCACTCCTCTGAAACTGCGTTATTAGGACAAAAATGTTCTTCCACGTTGCTGGAGGAACTGTAGCCACAGAGGCTCATCCAGCCACATGCCGTGGTTTGGCCTGCAGATTCACTTTAACTGGATCGCTATCTAGAAATAATACCTGGCAACCCTACAACTAGGTATTTATAACTCACCAGCCAGGAACATTGTCTCCTGCTAAGGGCTGTCCTGGTACAGATGCCAACTTGCACCAAGACAACCTGCTGGCATCCTTGTGCCTGGCAGCGAGATTCCTGGCAGCATTTAAGGGGACCGCAATCTGGCAGCCTTGGCTGTTCCAGCAGCTCAATAAAGGGTGGCCAAGAAGGCTGGCGGCTCAAAACGCAGCGCAAGCGAGAGCCTCAAGGGCTGGGCGCTGTCTTTGAAGTATGGCTCCTTTCCCTCAACCATCCCAATTTGTCTGGCCATTCTCTTGCCCTACCATCATCATTTGGTGCTGACCTACAGAAGGATCTTTCACAGTAAATCTGACTGGAGCAACTCACGGCGCTGCTTTGGACTGCTCAGCCCTAGACGTTGCCTTTCCTCCTTCCTGCACTAATCATGGTTACTGTCAATTCCTAGATCTTTTGGGCTTGTGCACCTCTGCCCCCAATGGTGAACAAAGCTATGTAATAAAGAGAAAGAAGGACTGCAATGCATGAAGACTTGGACAAATAAAATAAATTAAAACATACCAGTTTTTAAGTCGCCAAAAATTCCCTGTTTGTTTTCCTACTATTGATAACAGCCTAATACACAGCAACGTCTCTAGAAATGCCATCACCATCAGGGTTCTTTATGCATTCAGTGAAAGAAAGGCAGAGATGCAAACTTCCAGATCTGGGAAAAGTACTGTATCTCAGTTGTGAATCTCCTCCTGTCAGGCTGATTTTGATTTAAATCAAATCCATTTAAATTACAATTTAAATCATGATTTACATTTTTTAAAACTGGATTTTTGACAATTTAAACTAAAAAATATTTTTATTTAAATCATGATTTAAACCATTTAAAAAATCATTTATTTTTATCCACCCTGCACCTGCCAAAATAAAGCTAGAAGCAAAAGCTTACGTGCCTTGAGTCAGTCAGCAGTTGGTCTTTCCCCAGTTCCTCAATAGTTAAAGATGACTGTCTCACCAGGGGCAATTTTTGACTATGAAAAGCTCTCCTGCGTCCCCATCCTAAGGCACCCAAAAACTTTCCCAGAGCAAAAGGGAGACCCAGGGAGCCTCGGAAGCTGAAACAGGGTGGGGGGGGGGGGGCAGGATAGAAAACATTAAATTAATTGAAATTAATTATTTCTGGCAGCCCCAGTTACTACATGATGCCTTCACACAAGCTCTTTGCAGCTGTCCTTCCATGTCCATAACTTTCTGTTCATGCACAGCTGCTGGCCTGGGAAAGAGAAGGAAGGATACTTCCCGAGAAGGTGGCCCACAACAGCACATCCTGTTCTCCACCACCCCCACCACCCCGGCCACCCAGGGTCACCTGTACCCTGACACCGGACATCTCAGAGAGTGTCCCAGAGAAGATGGCATTGTGTCATCCACTTGGCCATATCCAGTGACAGGAAGGTGTCTGTAAAATGAAACCCACCCACCCCAATCACCTACGAGTGTTCATTCCAAAAAGGTTTATTCCTGCAAGTGCCATACAGAGAGGCAGTCCTTGGGTGCAGCAAGCAGCACCACTCTCCCAGCTGACCCCACCCCCACCCCCACCACCCTCCTGGTGTGCAAAGTCATGTCTGAGGCTGGGCAGAAAGACTACATTGGGGGACCTCCCCTCTAGAGCCACCCGTGTCAGCAACACAGACAATGCCTGCCCTGTTCTCTTTTGCCCGCCTGGGGTTGGAGCGGACCTTCAGAAGAACAGGCGGCCCTTGGGAGAACAACAAGGAGGCTGTGTGCCAAGCAGCTGAGGGACTGGATCCGTCACCCTCCTCTGAGGACAAGGCCTGCCCTTACTGCAAGCGCACCCCTTAAAGAGAATCTCTGGGTTCTTTCCACCAACGGAATCACCTTGGACTGCCTTGGACTTGCTTTGCCACAGAAGTCTTTCTCAAGAGCATCTAGTCATGAGCACCTGAGCAGCCTCTGCTCCAGCACAGTCGCCAAAGCAGCCAGCCTAGTGCCTCACACAGTTTTGCAAGCAGCCGCACTTCTGTGGGTGCCACTTCTACACGCAACATCTCGAACGTCAGATGGAAAAGCCCCCAAAGATTGTTCCAAGCTGGGTAAATGGGTAAGAAACTGGAGATGGCTTTTAGTGCAAATCAATGTGAAATGAGGCATCCCAGACAAGGGGTGAGGTTTTTTGTGTCTCCCCCCCCCCCCCCGCAAACCATGTGACTATCTATCCACAGAGAGAGGGAGAGAGAAACAGAGTGAGTCAGAATTAGCTCTGGCCTCTGCGGAAAGTGCATTTACATCTCCAGTTCAGTCTTTGTAGTGAAACAGCAAACACTGCCTCAATTAGGATCCATGCTGTTATACACCCTGGTTCTGACCACAGAGCATTACCCCACCTCTAAAAAAAGTATCACAGCAATGAAAAAGGTACAAGAAAGGGTAAACAAAGCAAACAGGGGATTAAGGCACACCAGTCGTTAGACCTTTGAAGAAGGGCTCAATGCTCTGCAGCTTTCATGGTTTAGGAAAACGAAAAACTAAAGTAGGTGAGCATTATGACATGAATCATGACAGAGCTCTTGTTTTGCAAACACTGTAAAGAAAATGAAAAGAACAATTCTTTCTTCTTCTGTCCTAATTTGGTTCCCCAAATGGCACTGAGGGGCAGAAAGTTCAAAGGATACAACTTTAAGCAACACATGGCTGATTTACTACATGACACTATGACGGTAAAAAATACAGCTGGCCTTTTAAAAAGGATTAGACAGATCCATAGCAGAAGACAGGTCCACCAAAAGCTTGTTTGTTAATTTATTTATTACGTTTTGTTTATTTATTTAAAAAATATTTATGCAATCCAGTATCCAAAGCTCTCTGCACAGTGTGCTAAGCAGACAAGAAAAACTGAAATAGATAAACCTAAACCATGGAGTACAAAACAAGGGCTCCTGTTATTCATCTGCTACTTAACCCTGCACTGACCAGTACCAGACGCCCCAGGGTGTCAGGGAGGGAAGACTTGCTTCCAAGGGCCTCCTCCTTTCTGGAAAGGCTACTGTGGACCGAACCCGAGACCCTCTGCAAGCACAGCAGTGGCTCCACCACAAAGCTACAGAGCTTCTCCTAAGAGTGGCAGAAAAAAGCTTCAAAATACAAGAAAACGTTTTGGGGTTGTTTTTTTTATAAAAAAAGAAAGGAAAAAAGACAAAGGGCCTCAGGTATGGGCAGGTTGGTGACCTGACGAGTATCCTAAAGTGTCCTGGGGTCCCAACCCCTGTAAGGTTTTATAGGTGATAACTAACCCTTTGAACTGGGCCCAGAAAGGTATCTTTAATCAGAAAAGCTACCCTAGGTTTTCTCAGATCAGACCTTCCAGTCACCACCACCCTCAAGGAAGCTGCTGTGTTTGCCAAACTGCCTTCCAAGGCAGACCAATGCAAAGTATAGCATGGGAAGTTAATTCTGAGGGTCACAGACCGGTGGAGCTGTGTTGTACCTGCTCAGAAGAGGGACACAGCAAGAGGACCACTAAAACGGGCCAGTCTCTCTGTGCCATGGCAGGGACTGGTGTGTGAAGGAGAGTGCCGTGGAAGGGGAAGACAGCCATAAAGGGTCTGGAAACCAGGCCCTGTGAGCAACAGGGGCAGCCGCTGGACATGAGAAGAGAAGATGGACAGGCAACAGGACTGCCATCTTCAGAGACCGGAGATCAGACTATGGTGACACATCCCTTAGTGGCATCCCATTTGGATCACTGCAACACGCTCCGTGTGGGGCTACCTTGGAAGATGGCTTGGAAACTTCAGCTGGTTCAAAAGACCGCAGGCAGAAGGCGGTCTGGAGCCGTTACAGGGATGGTAACCTTCTCCTGCAAGAACAGCCTCACTGGCTGCTGATCCATTTCTGGGCCGAATTCAAAGGGCTGGTTATGACCTACAGAGCCCCATACGTGGCTTGAAGGACCGAATCTCCCCATATAACCCTTCCCATCTCAGAGATCTTCAGGGGAGGGTCTTTTCTCGGTTCTGTTGCACTCACAGTGAGTGAGGACTCGAGAGAGGGCATTTTTGACGCCTACTCCCGGCCTCCAGGGTTCCCTCCCATGTCAGACCAGGTTGGCCCCCTCTTTACTGTTCTTCCACAGGCAGGTGGAAACCTTCCTTTTTAGGTTAGCTTTTAACCTCTTAACCTTGTAGTAGTGTATTTTTAGAAGGAGATGCAACACATTTTTATTACTATTTTATTACAATTTTTAAAAAATCAAGTATTTTAAAGAGGTTTTAACTTTTTTTAAACTATTGGTGTCTTTAACATTCTTTTTGTTCAATTCTATTTTAATGATTTACCTCTTAATTTATTGTGACATAGTATGTACACAAGGGGCAGATTTTGAAGGGGCAGAGGAACTAGAGACCAAATTGCTAACATGCGCTGGATTATGGAGAAAGCCAGAGAGTTCCAGAAAAACATCTACTTCTGCTTCATTGACTACGCAAAAGCCTTTGACTGTGTGGACCACAGCAAACTATGGCAAGTTCTTAAAGAAATGGGAGTGCCTGACCACCTTATCTATCTCCTGAGAAATCTCTATGTGGAACAGGAAGCAACAGTTAGAACTGGATATGGAACAACTGATTGGTTCAAAATTGGGAAAGGAGTACGACAAGGCTGTATATTGTCCCCCAGCTTATTTAACTTATATGCAGAATACATCATGCGAAAGGCCGGACTGGAGGAATCCCAAAACGGAATTAAGATTGCTGAAAGAAATATCAACAACCTCAGATATGCAGATGATACCACTCTGATGGCAGAAAGTGAGGAGGAATTAAAGAACCTCTTAATGAGGGTGAAAGAAGAGATCGCAAAAAATGATCTGAAGCTCAACATCAAAAAAATGAAGATAGTGGCCACTGGTCCCATCACCTCCTGGCAAATAGAAGGGGAAGATATGGAGGCAGTGAAGATTTTACTTTCTTGGGCTCCATGATCACTGCAGATGGTGACAGCAGCCACGAAATTAAAAGACGCCTGCTTCTGGGGAGGAAAGCGATGACAAACCTAGACAGCATCTTAAAAAGCAGAGACATCACCTTGCCGACAAAGGTCCGCATAGTCAAAGCTATGGTTTTTCCAGTAGCAATGTATGGAAGTGAGAGCTGGACCATAAAGAAGGCTGACTGCCGAAGAATTGATGCTTTTGAATTGTGGTGCTGGAGGAGGCTCTTGAGAGTCCCCTGGACTGCAAGGAGAACAAACCTATCCGTTCTGAAGGAAATCAACCCTGAGCGCTCACTGGAAGGACAGATCCTGAAGCTGAGGCTCCAATACTTTGGCCATCTCATGAGAAGAGAAGACTCCCTGGAAAAGACCCTGATGTTGGGAAAGTGTGAGGGCAAGAGGAGAAGGGGACGACAGAGGACGAGATGGTTGGACAGGGTCACCGAAGAGATCAACATGAATTTGACCCAACTCCGGGAGGCAGTGGAAGACAGGAGGGCCTGGCGTGCTCTGGTCCATGGGGTCACGAAGCGTCGGACACGACATAACGACTAAACAACAACAAGTATGTACTTTTCAAATTCTGTACACCACCTTATGTTATTTATTGGAAGAAGGACAGAATCTAGATAAATAAATGAACTGATCTGGATGGCCATCAGTCCTTCAAGGAAACATCAGGGAATAGACTTCTGCATTGGGAAGTAGAGGGGTGTTTCCTGCTGAAGCTGCCCATGCCGTTCCTCACACTTAGTGATGATGCCACTGGAAACAGAGGGTTCAAGAGGCAGATGCCGCCAAGGAGAAAAGCTGGCAAAGGGAGAACCCTTCCCAGCGCTGCTTAAGAGGTCCGTGCTGCCTTGACCCCAAAAGGCAAATGGTGACAAAGCCCAGCTGAGGGGGGAGACAGCTCCAGGCCCTGGCCTTGGGGCAGCTCCATGAGCTGCACACGGAAAGCTGTCTTACATGAAGCCAGGCTACTGAGCTCAGTGGGCAGCAGTGGGTGCAGCTCCTGACCAGGGTTTTTCTCTTCTGTCTTTTCCCTCCAGCCTGACCTGAAGACCTGACAAAGATTGTACTGTGCCATGGAGGTTCTACCCTGAACAGCGTGCTGTCACTGTGCATATTTTTTTGGTTACTTTTTGCTGCTACCTCTCTGTTTGCTTGGTACCTCTCCCTACAAGAAGCTTAAAAGCCAGGGGAGCAGAGAAAACAAACCGTATCTTTCTCTCAGCTTTTGAAACAAGGTTTTATATTGTCAGTTGAGGTTCACGGCAGGGCCCCTTAGTCTGAAAAAGAGGGCCCCTGCTTCCCTCAAGCACAGTCCCAACCCTCTGCGCATCCTGGCCTCCCAAAACAGCACAGGGATCTTTCATCAGTCACAAAGGCTGCAGCCTGGAGAAGTTCAGAACAGTGCTTCTATATAAGGGAAAAACCTGACATGCCATGACTGCCTCGAAACCCTCAGCTTCCTGATTGCTCTGCTCCCCACAAACATGATACTGTGGTGAGACAAGTGGCCTGACTTGACAGAAACAGGCTCCTGTAAGCAGCACGACGGTGGATAAAAATCTATGTTTTTTAAAAAAATCAAATTTATTTAAATCACTATTTGAATTTTTAAAATTATTTTTTTATTTAAATCATTTTAAAAATCCAATTTTAAAAAAAAATTAAGTCGTGATTTAAATCAGCACTCGTTCTGCCTACAGAAATGTTACAGGAAGTGAGCACCCACACCAACCTGCCACCTGGCACTGGAGACATCTGTGTTTCTGATGCACGCAGCACCACAAAGATAAGCCTTTTCATTGTCTTCACTGCTGCACAGTGGAGACAATTATGTGCTCCAACACATGGCTGGTCAACCTCCCTGAAGGTATCCCTCACGACATGTGCTCTCTAGCCGCCACCATCTGGCCTGCTTCATAGTTCATAGCCCTCCGAACGTACAGGAACCAAATGGGCGCCATAACGTTGGACAGAGCACCCGGGAGCCCTTCTGAGGAAAGACCTGCCCTCCACAGAGAGACTAGAGCCCCAACAGGAGTGCCAGTTCCATCTGCCCAAAAATAGGGAATAAGGATACACGAAGGAATCCTTCAGTCGATCCCAGTCGTGAGGCAGCTCTGCCAAAGAGAGGCAGAAGGCTTGGGGCCAGTTCTGCAAACCTCCAACATGGATCAAAGCAACGCAAAGGCGTGCCTCTCCCCAAGGCTTCTGGCTTTAAGTCTTGAGTTTCTCCTACCAAGAATAGTCCTCCTGGCAGGACCTCCTGGCCGACTGGGGAGATAACTCTTTTGTGCCAATGGCTGAGCTGGAGATGAGTGGATAGCAATTATGGCTCATGTTGTGGTCCGCAAAGGCAACTAGAAACGGCAAAGACCGTCCTAACACACCCCTTTGGAGAACAACGCTATCCCTGTTTGCCTTCTTCCGAAGACTCCGTGAATGGCCCTTTCTTGTCGGGTGACTGTTCCAGGTAGGTTGTCCAGGAAGATAGCTGGACAGTTTCAAACGGGACACAGAACTGTCCCCAACAGCAGCACAGCTGTGGAACGGGTCAATGCCAAATGGCCCTATAACCCAAGGGGAAGACACAGAGCAAGTAAGTATCTTATCCCAGCAAGCTCTAGAGCTCAGTGAGGACTGTTCTTCCCTTTGGTCCA
This sequence comes from Intellagama lesueurii, assembly GCA_037013535.1. NCBI lineage: Eukaryota > Metazoa > Chordata > Lepidosauria > Squamata > Agamidae > Intellagama > Intellagama lesueurii. The sequence goes on along the minus strand of JBAJHW010000005.1, from coordinate 91,037 downwards.
GCCCCTTCACTTCTCAGAAGATGGAAACTTTAAGGCAGGGATAGGGAAATGGGAGGGGAGAGCAAATTTGGCTCCCCAGGAGGCCTGCCCTGGCCACACCCTCTCAGAAAATTCAGGTTTTCCACAGGCTGCCAAGAGCAGAAACTCTCCACTTTTGCTTGGAAACATTTCCCCATGTCTGCCTTAAAGGGTCAGGCCTCTGGATCACTGAGCACTCCTCTCTCTCTCGGGAAACTAAGGGCAAGCATGCTATTGCCACTGCTGCATCAGTTCTGTTGTCCTAGTCCTAAGGCTGAGCTTGGGGTGGGGGAAGCACCAATGCTGGTCTGGCCCCATGAATTTCAGGCTAAGTTGTGGCTCCATCCCTGTGCTGGGGGGCTCAAGGGTCACAAGCACTTCAGTCATGCTCAAGTGCAACATTTCTGTTGGCAACACAGTTCATTCGGCCTCTAAGTCACCTGTCAACTGTACAGATGCCCTCCACCAGCACAGTTCTGAAGACTTACGAGAAAATCACTGCCCATGAGAACCAAACACAGTGCCTAATCCAGCACAACGGAGGCATTTTCCATCTGGTAGGAAACGGGCAGAGAGAAGGGGTGGGCGGAAGATAAAGGGGAGGCTGACAACCCTCTCTGCCACTTACTACCTCCTGACAGAAAACGGCTCCAAGCAGCACGCTTGGCTTTGGCTCCTGAACCTTGATCTACACCAACCCGGAGACCCTCAGCCTCCCTATCTAAGAGTTCCACTGAACTTGTGAAAAGAGACATCTCAGTATGCAGGCAAAGCAGCCAGCTGTGGATCTCTTAAAGCTAAATCCATCCTCTTCTAGCCAATGCACTGACTGAAAGTCTGGTTTTCTTCCCAGAAAAACAGACATGGGCAAAAACAGACAACTCTTCTATGATCAGGTAGGTATGGCTTGTATTATTTGTGAACCAAGGTGGCATTTCCCACCTGTCTCAGCAAGAATGCTCTCCAGCCCAATGACTCTCATTCTGTGCTGCTGAATAGCTTTCATATGAGTGACCCTGCGGAAAACCCTCCTTACATAGGTAAAGGGAACACTGAACAGAAAGCTTTAGTTCACAGCCGTTTCCCTATAACAAAATACAGTACGTAAAATCTACGGAGAGGCAGGCCAGGAGACTTTGGATTACTCTCCCAGGTATTACAAAGGCTTTATACACGTGCAAACAAAGAAGGTTTTAATTGTTATAGCAACCAAAGAGCACACATGCTTGCTCGGGAAATACACGAGTGACAAAACTAAAACCTGATGTACAAGGGTTAACTGGGATAGCATCACTTTTCCTGGACATTTTTTTGGGAAGGGAGGAGAACGTCAGGTAAAAAGTACCCAGTGTGGCATTTGGGCTGCAATTATGACCTGCCGATTTCCTATCCCTGCCATTCTACGTTCTCTACCAGGTGGAGCCTACCTGGAACTTGAATTGGTTAAGCCTTGAACACCTTTCTTGCCACTGGGGCACATGGAGTGACAAAGCCCCAAATGTGAAAGCTATCCTTTCCAGTCTCCCCATGAGTCATTCTAGAGCTGACGGTTTGAGTCATGGACACCCTGTTTTGTACCTGAACTGAGCCCCAAGGCGTAAAGCCGCCAGAAGGCTCAGCCAGTGAGGCCTGAGCACAGCAGAAACCTGCCTTCCTTCAGCATAATCTCACTATTAACCTGAAGGCAGTTCCTGAACTGAAGGCTCTCTTAAGCCTTCAGAAGAAACGGAGCATCGGGGCTAAGGCAGAATCCAGGTCTCAGGAGAGCACCTTCTGCCCATTTTATGATTAGTCTCCAGCTACTCACCCCATTCCAGCCACGTGCCTTCTTGTTCTCCAGCATACACTCCCTTGCACTCAAAGCAGCACACATTGGACACATCCTGCTTCACTCTCTCTCTCTCTCTCACCTGCAAAATACTCTTGGCTAGGGCATACAGAAGACAGAGCAGGGCTGGACTGGCAGATATCTGTGTGACTCACCCTAGATTAACCGGGGTTTCTCACTAAAAACAGCAAAGAAAATTTGAGTGATTCCATTCCAGTGATCCTTACAAACAAAACAGGACTATCAAGTGACAACCCAGCTCTTTGGCCAACTCTACTTCCTCCTTTGAGAGCCTGGCTTTTCATACCAACTCAGATGTAGACCTGGACTCTTTGGTGTATTGAGTATATGGCTCACAATCACCTGTCCCACTCCTGATCTCACCAAACCACCCTTGTATTTTCAAAAGGGATATTGCCTCCTTTTCCAGCTGCCTTTAAACAGCACATGAATGAGTGCTGAGCATTTCATCCAACATTTCTGGCTCCTGAATGGGAAGCCTTGGCTTGGGGGTACCCCAGGCGTCCCAAAGGAATCCCAATCTACAATACAGCACCATCCTGACTGCGCAATTTTCTTGATTGGATAGAAGAAAAGCATACCTTGTGCTCAAACACAACACAGAGCACCCCTGGAACTCTGCACGCAGGAAAGCCTAAGGTCATTTCTCTGAGATCTCCAAGTAGCTACTGATGGGCAAAATCCTTCTATGCCTGAAACCTGTGATGCCAGGTGCTACACACAGGCAGGGGTGATGGTCAAACATTTAGCCTTGTATCATTTCTGGGCTGCAGATAGCAGCCAACATCACACAGATGTATGCAGATGTGAGCTGTCCAGGATCTGCCAGTGACCTGTAAATGAGTCTAGTGGCACTTCAGCCTGGCTTATCCCATTTTCCTTTGATTTCTGTTCAATGACTAAAACGACCAAGGTACTTATCATAAGTTAAAACAACTAGAAAATATAATTAAAGCAATTCAACAGGAAAACCAAAACTAAGCAAGTGCACTCTGGCAAACATTTTGCATCCTAAGTGAAGCATGCTGTTGACAAAGATATAGGAAGACTGGGGCTCAAGGATGACTCAGCCTGAACAAACACAAGGTACGTATGCACTACTCCTCTAGAAGAAACCCTATTGGCTCTTGCCCCAGTTGGACTCCAGGTCAAAAAACCTGCATGATTTGTATGATTTCTCCAAGTCTCTGTAACATGGATAGCCACTGTGTGCATGTGTGAGTGTTCAACCTCAGCGTCCTGGCTTTATGACTGAAAGATCAGTGGTTGCATGTCACAACAGCATAAAAGCCTCACTTCCCCTTCTGGCTTGCTGATGTCATCTGTTTCTCTGTGAAAGCTCTGCAGCAAAGCACAGCCCGTGAGTCAGGATGCTCCAAATGCCAAGACCACACAACATATGCTGAGGAAAACAAGGCAGAGATCAGAAGGAACCCAGTTTAGTAGGAGGGTCCCAAGAGTAGCCAGATCCTCACAGGAGGGGCATGGCAGAAGCCATCTTCTGCATAAAGACTCTTGCAGCTCTCCGCACACTGAACCCAGAATGCTTCCTGCTCAGGCGGCAGGAACACACACACACATGCGCGCGCGCACACACACATACACAAAGATTATGGGGCTTAAGCAGACAAAAACGGCACTATGTGATTGCAACCAACAGCTCTCCTAGACAGCACTTACGCTGGCTCACACTGGACTATTTAACCTTCTCATTTAACCCATTTGTCAAATGAAAGTGTCCTTCATCAGATGGCAATTTTGATCCTCAGACAAAATTATCAGCACCATAACCAAAGCCAAAGCTTTACAGTCAAAATAGTTCTCAGCAACATGATTCTTGAATAAGTGTATCAGCTTCGCGGAGTGGAGCAAACCTGCGCAAAGTCTGTGAGCTGAATTCAGATGTTTACCAAGTGCCACTATGGCACATGGATGCATTTTCCCTGCATGTGTGCACACCTTTACTTCTTACTGCCACATTCAGTGGCATTTGGAAGCCCACAAGCAGTAAGAGAAACACCCTCAGAACTTGGAATTCGACACCACTAATGCAGAGCACAAGAAGCATCACTAACAAGGTTGATAAGGAGTGAGAGACACAAAGCAAGAACACCAGCAACTGAAGGAAAATAGAGGGTTGGGGTAAACCTGGATGAACACAAACAGTTGTTAAGAATGTCCCGGGTACTTTTGGCATGTCGCAACGTTGACACAATCCAAAGACTTATCTGGATGAGTTCAGAAGGATTTATCTGATTTTGGAAACACGGAGGACACTCCGCAGAGAGCAGCAATGGTGGGGGCTGAAAGGATTATCTTTGGCAAAGGCAGAAAAAATGGCTGTGCTTGACCAGGCCATGGGGGTGCTCAGCTTTACCTGCTGCACAGTTTTCAACTACTTTCTCCATCAGCCCTCACAAAATAACTTCTGCCTTACTGACCAAACTGACCTGATGTTCTTCTGGAACTGCATATGATGTGCTTGGAAAGCCCTCAAAGGCAGATCTGTGTGCCCTTAGGTGCCATCAAGTCAAATTCAACTTACTGTGATCTAATAGGGTTTCCAAGGCAAGTCAGATATTCAACAGAGGGGTCTTACCAGTTCCCCCTTGAGTTCCCATGACGAGGAAGGGACCCAGGTCTCCTGAGTCCTAGTCCATTGCTCCATCTGCTATGCCACACAGGGCAACTGAGGCAACGCGTCCACCTCAACTGAACCTCCTAATCTGGGCACCCGGCCCACCTACCTACCGAGATCAGCAGGCCTGTTCTGTGAGAAGGGAGGCCCCACCTGCAGCCCAGGAGCTTCCCTTCTTTCTTCCTCCCTCTCCCTGCCATCCTATCTATAAAGGGGCACCTGCGTTCCTTTAAAAACGGCACCGCTGCTGCGAGAACCGGCCTCTTCTTCCTCCCCACAAGAAGCTGAAGCTTCAGGAAACTAGGTAAGGAAACTGAACTACCCTGCAGGGAGGTCACGGAGCCCAATGAAACGGGCGGGGGCGGGGGCAGGACAGGACCAGGGCCTGGCAAGGCTGGCACGAAACACGCTCACACACACACACACACACACACACACACACACACACACACCCCGGGCTTTCTCCTGGAGAAAGGCCTCCTGGAGCAGGAGCAGGAGCGACCCTTCCGGGAGGAACCCACCGCCTCCAGGCCGGCGATCGCACCCCTGGGGGGGGGGGGGCGGCGGCTCCTTTCCTCCCGCCCTCCTCTTCCTCCTCGTGGAGGGCTGACTCTCGAGGAGGGGCGCTGTTTTCTTCACAAGGGTCCCCCCTCCGGGATGACCGGCAGCCGCCCCCGCCACGGCCCTCCCCGGAGGCACCTGCTGGCCCAGGGCCGGTCAGGCGCTCCTCGGGAGCCCCGCAGGGCGTCTGACGGCGGCCTCCCCTCCCTCCCTCCCTCCCTCCCTGGGCGACGGCCGCCTACGAGGCACCGGGGCCGCATCCGGCCGGGAAGGCCCGCCGAAGGCGTCTCTGGCGCCGACGGGACAGCCGGCAGCCATCCACCCATCCATTCATCCACCCGCCCCCCCCCCGCCCGCCCAGCCTCCGTCGCGGCCTCGGAAGCTCGGACGTGTCCCGGAGGGCCAGCGGGCGGACCAGCCCTTCCCAGGCCGCGACGCCCCCACCCCCGGCCTCCCCCGGCCCAGGGCGATGGGTGGGCGAGGGAGGCGCCGGCGGCAGGAGGTCCCTCCTCCTCCTCCTCCTCCTCCTCCTCCGGGGCAGGGGAAGCGGGGCGCTGCTGGCGCCGGCTCTCCGCCGGGCAGGAGGAGGAGGAAGCGCCGCCGGCTGGGTGGGTGGGTGGGCGGGCGGACGAGCCAGCCGGGCAGCGGAGGGGGGGGCGGCGACGGCGGCTGCCGCCTCCTGCCCTGCCCTGCCCTTCCCTTCCGTCCCCTCCCGGGCGGAGCGACTCACCGCGCTTGCCCGGGGCAAAGGCGACCACCACGAAGTAGTCGGCGAGCCGGGCCATGGCTGCGGCTGCGGGTACTTCGCGCGGCGCTCCGCCTCATCCCCGCCCGGCCGCCGCCTCAGCCGCCGCCATCTTGCCTGGGAGGTGGGACCCAGCCCCAGCCCCGCGCGGCCCGGGCGCAGGCGCGCAGCCGGAGGGAGCCAATGGCAGGCGGCCCGGCAGCCGGAGCGCGGCCCCATTGGCCTGCGGCGCGCAGGTGGGCCGCCTCTTCCGGTTCCCGGGTGGCGTCGGGAGAGGCCTGCCGGGTCCTTCCGCCGCCAGGTCCCAGTCGGGCCGGGGCCGCTGAGGGGGCGGGGCCTTCATCCCAGGAGGAGGAGGAGTTATTCCGGGGCGGGGGGGGGAGAGGCGGATCTCCGCTTCCTGGGGAGGGCGTTGCTCGCGGCAGCGGGGGGGGGGGGGAGGGGAAACGAGACGGTCCCGATCCTTCCCTCCCTGCGAGGTCCGGAGGCGGCCCGTCTGTTCCCGGCGAGGCCTCGGCCCTCTCGCCTCCTCCGCCCCCCCCCCGACCGCCTCAGGCGTGGGCGGGGGGCGCCGCCAGCCTTCCTCCCCCCCTCCCGTTTTCTTGGGCCGGGGGGGCTCCTCGCTCGGCGGCTCGGGACCCTCGGCTGGCTGGGAAGGCGGGGCGGGGCGGGGCGGGGGTCCGGTCTCCGTTCAGGGCGCCCGGCGGGAGGGCCGGTGGGGGCCCCTCCCGGAGAAACGGGGCCCCGGTGGGGGTGGGGGTGGACCGGACGCCCTCCTCGGGTCGAAAAAGGAGGAGGGCGGAAGGCGGCGGCGGCGGCCGCCTCGGGCCTGAAGGCTCAGGGGGTGGGGGGGGGGGTGGGGGGGTGATGATGATGATGATTATGATGATCCCGGTCCGGGAGCCCTCGGGAGGCCCCAGGTCTGCCTTTGCGCGGCTAGAGCCGGTGGGGGGGGGGGGTTTCGCGGCGCCCTCTCGGGGGAGAGGCCTGATCCGGCCCCAGGTGACCGATGGCTTCGTGGCCGCCCGGGCTGGATGATGCCTGTCGGGCGCTGCTCTCCGCGGGGCCAGGATGCTTGGGCGGCCCTCCTCTCCAGAGAGGCCTCCCCTCTCGCTCCGACCGCCCCCCGTCGCAGGCGGGTGTTTCAGTGGGGACACGGCTTTCTCCCTCCCTGCGCCCAGAGACCCCGGAACTCCCTGCCACAGGACGCGAACGCGGCCCCCTCTGGGCTGCCCTTCCGCAAGCAGGCGAATAGTAGACCCTTTCTCTTCAGACCGGCCCTCCTTTATACAACTGGCGGTCCGAGGGGTTTTTTTTTTAAACCAGTTATTGTACTCTGTTGTTCTACCTGTGCTTTTAACATTGTTCTTATTTATGTTTTAGTATGATATTTTTAACTCTCTTTTTTAACATAATAATTTATTATTTTAGCTTATAACGTTGTTTCTTTAAATACTGTAAACTGGTTTTGCTCTGTGGGAAGTAAAGTGCCCATGACTGGTTTATCACTCATGTTTGCAGTTGGTAATTTTTTCCCCTCCCTCCCTCCTCTTCCCTTTCCAGAGCTCTGGGGGCGCTTTCTCTTGTGACACCCCCACCCCCACCCCGAGGGTCCCGTGTTCCTACTGTCAAGCGTCTTTGGTGGGCTGCCTGTTGCAAAATAGAGAGGCTGGATTTATGTATTTATTTGTTTATGTATTGGATTCCTGTCCCGCCCATCTAGACCAAAGGTGCAGATCACAGAGAAGTGAAGTTGGAAGGGGCCTGCAAGGCCATCGGCATGAAGGAACAGACTCTTCCTCCCAGGCGCACTCTCTTCAGCTGGGGCCCCCGGCCACTGGCACCTTTTCAGACGGGGCTGTGGGGAAGAGGCCATGAAGAAGCCTTTTCTGCCGGCCCAGAGCCTCACGGCTGACGGGGTGCTTCTGCCCCTTCCCTTCATCTAATGGGAATACCCGTGCAGGAGCTGACTTGCCCCAACTACCCCCCCCCCCCCAAAACAAACTGCTGCTCCTGCAGGTGTGCAGGTGTTGCCTTTGCTCCTCTCTGCCTCCACCACCACCACTTCTGCACATGCTTTCCCCTCTGGCACCAAGCTTGGCTTCTGTGTCCTTGTCATCCAGGAGCTGCACTCTTACGTTCCTTTGTACAAAGCAGCCCCTAAGTGTCTCCTAGCCTTGTTTTGGAAATCGTGTCACTGAATAGCTATACTGAACCTGAGGAGATGTCTCTTAGGTTCAAATCCTCACAGCCTGTTTTTCATGTATATGACATACTGTTAAATAGTGTGTTCAGGACTCCAAGTAGTAAATCAGCATGCCTTTATTCAGCACTTCTCAGCAACAAGATAAGGTGAAAGACGCCAAGTAAAACACAGATGCGCATTTATACCATGCTCACCCAAGGAACCACCCCACTCCCACTAATTACTTCAAGCTGGCCAACAATCGAAACAGCACAGGCAACAACTGCTCCCACTGCTACACTCACAACATAACACATGCATTCTTAGTTTTCATTCTAAACTGTCTCATCATAGGATTGTCAAGGTAAGAAAGATTCAGCAGGGGGTTACCATTGCCAACTCCTGCACAGTCCTAACCAGAGTTAGCTTGAGTGTCACTGCCATTGTTTGTGAAAGATCCTCCATGAGTATAAACTTCTATCACTGCTGCTACTCAGTAGCTGTCCTCCAGGACTTTCTCAGCTCCCATCACCATTGGAACTGCCCATTGTAGGTTTTACTGGTGTAGAGGGTGGATTCCCTGGCACACCCAAACTCCCTCACCATGCTAAGGTCTACATCCAAGAGAAGACATTGTACTTTGCACCCATAATGAGAAGGCATCACTTACTGGAAAAGACAATAATGCTGTGAAAAGTTGAAAGCAGCAGGAAAAGAAACCCAAATATGAAATAGATTGAGTCAGTAAAGGGAAACCATGGCCTCCGGTTTGCAAGAGTCGAGCAGGGTTCTGAGTGCCCGAAGATCCTTTTAGAGGTCACTCATTCATAGGATTGCTTTAAGTCAGAGTTTACGTGGTGACACAGAACAATATTACATGCATTCTACATCAGTAACCTGGAGAACAAGCTAGAGGCGCCCACACTTGGCCTAATAAGATAGGTGAGACAGTCTCATCCACACTGTTGTGCTTTGGAGCAATATAGTATATGCGGTCCAATGCAAAGAGGAGTGTTCAGAGCTCTACATTGGAGAAACCAAACAGCCACTAAACAGGAGAATGGCCCAGCACAGGAGAGGCCACGGCTCAGGACCAGAACCAGCAGTGTTCCTAGGACATTCATTGGATGACCAGGATGTACTACTCATTTTGGACAGAGAAGATAGGTGGTTTGAGAGAGGGGTCAGGGAGGCCATACATGTGCATATAGAAAATTCCTCACTCAACAGGGCGGGTGGTCTTATACAATGTCTCCTGTTTATCATGCTGTTCTTTCATCCATCCCCAGAAAGATCACTGTTAATTACTCTTAATGACCCATGACAATGGGTGGAAAAGGACTGCAGAGGTGGGATTTTCACTCACCCTCAGTCCAAGGGACGTGGTGGCGCTGCGGGTTAAATCGCAGAAGCCTCTGTGCTGCAAGGTCAGAAGACCAGCCGTCGTAAGATTGAATCCACGCGGCGGAGTGAGCTCCCGTCGCTTGTCCCAGCTCCTGCCAACCTAGCCGTTCGAAAGCAGGTAAAAATGCGAGTCGATAAATAGGGACCACCTCGATGGGAAGGTAACGGCGTTCCGTGTCTAGTCGCGCTGGCCACGTGACCACGGAAACTGTCTTTGGACAAACGCTGGCTCTACGGCTTGGGAACGGGGATGAGCACCGCGCCCTAGAGTCGGACACGACTGGACAAATTGTCAAGGGGAACCTTTACCTTTACCTCAGTCCTTTGTCTATCTAACAAGCCTATTCAGAGGGGGGGGAGGGGAGTGAAACCAAGGTGGAGGATCTATCCGGGGTCTCCTACCAACTCTCCTCAGACTGAAGATGCTGCTTGGACGAGTAGTGAAACGTTTCAACCTAATAAGAAAGAAGTCCAGTTACCATGATTCAATTTCCAGTTTCAGATATCTAGTTTTACACCGCGATCTTACATGCTCGTCCGTCACCGCCCCGCCGCGTCTTTGCCTGGGTGGCGCCCTGCTTCTCGCCCTTTTCACTGCCCCTCTGCGACCCCATGCTCTACAAACGCTTCCAAACCCGAAAGGAGTGGCGCCCCCTGCTGCCTGCACGCAGCTTTTCCTCCCCGCTCAGCGCCGGCTTTTCTAGAGGACGCGCCCTGGTGCACAGCTGCGCTCTGCCGGAGGAGGCGGACACTGCGAGCGAGGACCTGGTGGGGAGGAACAGACAGACGGGGGGAACGAAGGAACGGAGGGCCCGCCACGTGAGGGGGGAGGATGGTCCTCTCTCTCCCCCCCCACACACACCTGCCCTTACAACTCCCCGGCTCAAACCAGGCCGGCGGTGGGTGGAGGGGACCGCGCGCCTGGTCCTCCCCAGAGGGAGCCCGACGGTCGATCCGTCGGGGGACAGCCAGGTCTGGGCCGGTGCTGGGGCTGCGCGATCTCCCCGTCGGGCGGCTCCCTTCCGCCGTCGGTTCACCTGGGCAGGGCAGGGCAGGGCAGGGGCCGGCGCCCGGACCGAGCTCTCCGCGAGGCGCCCCTTCCACGCCCCGCCCCGTCGAGGCAGGGGCCGGCAAGGCTGGGCCAGCCTGGGCGGCCGCTACGCCGCTATTTAAGCCGCCGGCCGGCTGGGCGCGGGAGGGAAAAGGCAAGCCGGCTCTCTGGAAGGAGCAGAGGTGTCGTCCGTGGCCCACGGGAAGCCCCATCGGACGGCGCGGGAGGCCCAGGCTCTGCTCGCCGGCCAGGGGCTCGGGCTGAAAGCAGCAGGAGGACCCTGGCCCTCATGAAGCGCCCGTTTCTGCCCGAGCCGCGTTGCATCAGCCGTCCCCACAGGCTGACGGTGATGATGATGATGACGACGACGACGATGATGTGCCTCCTCCTGATTCCCTACCTGCCCAGCGCCGAGTCCTCCTCCCCGCCGGCTCTGTCGGGGCTCAACCGGCTGCTGGCCTCGCCGAGGTGAGCGCCGCCGCCCGCCGCCCCCGCCCGGCTGGTCGCAGGCGATCTCCTGTTCTGGGGTCGTGATAGGTGGCGGTGGTGGAGACGGAGGAGACCGCACCTCGGGGGAGGCTTCCAAAATGTCTGCGAGGGGCCCAGGGACCCTTCCCCAGGGCTCCTGGGGTGGAGGTGGAGAAGCATCCTCCTTCAGCCCCCCTTTCCTTGAGGGCCCAAGGTGACCAAGGGCCAGGCAAGAGCCCCTCAAAGGAGGCTGGGCTGGGTCCCATTGCTCCTCCCTCTGCCTTGGAGATGGGGCTCCTGTGACTTTGCTTGGCAGGCATCCTCCTTAAAGCAGGCTGGGTCTGTCTCTCCCTCTTCCCCCCCCCCCCCCCGCATGTCAAGAGTTGTGGCCTGCCAGAAAGGTGGGCCCTCGCCAGTGCAGGATCCCTGTGTGGAGGAGGGCTGCCTTCTTGCCAGAGCTTCTCAGGAAGAAAATGGGCAGCCCATGGGCAGGGAGTTCCAGAGGCTGGCAGCTGAGGCCTGGGCTTCCGTCGCAACGACCCTGCAGGAACAAGGACTCTTGAGATTCCTCCTTTGGGTCAGAACCCTCAGATGCTGAACTGGTCTGAGGTTGCACCAGGGGACGTTGCGGGGGGGGGGGGGGGGAGAGGCATATGTCCAGCTGGCTTAAAAGGCCAAAAATGACTAGACTGAGGAGCTATAATGCTTGGAAATGCCATGAAAAGAAAAGACTTTGTGGGGAAGGGCAATGATGTTATGAAAAGGCAAAGAGCAGGATTTGTCTCATTTGTAGGCTGCCTTTCTCCTGATAAGAAGACTCACTCAAGGCAGCTTGAGATGGGTTTGACCCAATAAAGAAGCCATAGCTTTCCTAAGCCAATGCAGGGGCAAAGCTCTCTGGGAGCTTTCTGCACCTATTCATGGAGCAACCCTACCTACCACTCACCTGCGGCACAAGCAGTGGGATGGGAGGAAGGGAAATAAGGCAACCCGGGATCTGCACAGAAGAGAGTAATGGGTCTCAGCTCACTGCCTGCTCTCCATTCTCACATGGGGCGTGCTGCTTTCCGGATCTGCTTTGTATACTCTGGATGCAATCCAGAATATGGTTAAGCACCCCTAAGTCTCTTGAAATCAATGGGCTTAAGCTTGTTTAACTTTGAGACAACTACTAAGGTCCCAGCCCAGTTCCAGCAGCAGAGCACTGCTGACTCATGATGGCAGAAGCCCCAGTGCTCAGGGAAGTGTGGTTCTTGGGAAATGGGGCCCGCTGGTTCACTGGCCCACAAGCTGCATACAGCCCTGCTACAGTGGGATTCCAGTAGGCTCCTGTGCTCCTGCTCTAGCAAGACACTTGTTGTTGACTCATTTTGTCACAACTTTCACCATAGAGTTTATACAATAATGGCAGTCATTGAAAATTCTTGTTATTGTTAATGTCACCTCTGACTTAAGAGTGACTCTAACAGGAATTTTGATGCATGTGAGCCAGTGGTTTGCCATTGCTAGGTACCAGTAAGTTTCCATGACTGAGCAAGAATGTGAACTCTAGTCTGACACTCCATGCACCATACCCCACTGGTTGTCACTGGAAACAATAATTAAATAATGCGGAAAATGGCACCACTTGCATACATGATGGAGCAATGTGGTGAAAATCGGAAATAACTATTGTAGAAATTCCATAGGAGCAAGATTTTGCCCATGGAGGTTTTCTGAAGGCTTCTTTCATGACTGCACTGCCAAAGGGATATTATGCATAGGAAATCCCTGTCAAGTAGGAAAGTAGGGTGGCTCAAGGGAAGAAGCCAAGCCGTATGTGACCAAGGAATGTGCCTCGGTGTCAGCAGCCAGTCAGGAAAAGCCTTCCTGCCTTCCTCGCTCAGATCTTTGGAGCTCGTGGGCTCTCACCTGCTCCAGTGGGATGTCCAGAGACCTCCGAGACTCTGGTGTGCTTGTAGTTCAGCAGCTTTGAGTGCAGAGGGTATAGCAGGTTATGTCTGGCAGTGTTTGTGCAAAAAACTCCCAAAGGTGCTGGTGCCCCATCCTCGCTTCTCTCTCATTCCCCTCTCATTTTTTCTTTATCTTTTTCTGCCCGTGCCTTGCATCGAGACTCCTCTCTTGATAGTTGCTGTCTTTCCAGCATTGAGCTAAGAATCTCTGTAGGGGAGAAGGGTTTGTTTGGTAATGCGAGCAAGGTGACAAGGGGCTACTTGGCTAGGGTGGTTAGGCTGCCAGAACAAGAATTTGTGAGTGGGTATTCATAGACTGAGGCAATCATCCACGCATGTCAGTGGCCTGCCTTTGCTACAACCGCAAGCAGCTGGCAGAGATGGCACAGACCCCCCCCCCCCCCCGACTCAAACTGCCCAACAACTTTGCCGCAGAATCTCTGTGTGGGTTTGTGCAGAAAGGAAGGGGCAAGAAGGGGCTGCACTGCAGCTCACCAGCTGACTGTGTCACCTTGCATCACCCTGATGGCTCTGGGGAAGTGAACCTGAACGCCTGTTGCTGAGCCAAGCACTTGAGGGTTGTGAGGCACTGTTGAGGCAGGATGGGTACCCGCACCCTCATCAACTGGGCAGAACACTGTGGCCCTTGAAAAGAGGGGCAGCCCTGGTTCTCCCTAAAGCTCAAACATTGGCAGGCCTCCAAGAGCAATACCCAAATGCCCCTAGCAGTCATTGACCATCTAAGTTGTCAAAATAATTGGGCGAAACGGCAGTAAAAACCGGGCCCTGCATCTCTTCATATTCCCATGGATTCTGACAGGTGATTTGTCATCTGCACGTCCTGCTCCAGGGGTGAGGTGGAAGAGGAGTTGTTTCAAGGGGCTATCTCACACCCTGATGTTGGGAAAATGTGAAGGCAAGAGGAGAAGGGGACGACAGAGGACGAGATGGTTGGACAGTGTCATCGAAGCGACCAACATGAATTTGACCAAACTCCGGGAGGCAGTGGAAGACAGGAGGGCCTGGCGTGCTCTGGTCCATGGGGTCACAAAGAGTCGGACACGACTAAACGACTAAACAACAACAAATCTCACATTTCTCCTTGGGCTGGGTAGGAGGATTCTGCCACTTCCTTGGGAACACACCATGACAGCTCCTACCACCTTCTTCCCACTTGAGGCATAACTAGCCTTGAACGTGGACAGCAGGAAGCAGGGGATGGTCCTTTGTCTCTTAGGAGACTCTGTGGCCCCTGGGGGTCAGCTGAATACCCTTTGTGTCACAAAAAAAAATGTGCTGTCCAGAAAGGCCAGAACCAGCAAGATTTTGGTGAAAGGTGCACAGAGCAGGCGAAAGCCCACTCCAGCTGATGAGCGGTTTTGGCAGATAACAAAGCACTTCACAAAAACCTCTGCAGCCTCCCGACAGGTTTCTGGCTATTACATCAGCAGCCTCCACACAGCACAACAGGAAGAAACAAATTTCTTCCATCAGGGCAAACAGCTGGGAACTTGCTGACACATGGCTTTGGAACAAAAGCTGCCAAAGCCTGCCTAGTCAGAGGGATAGTGCCAAGTGGACTGTGGCAATGCCCTCCTTCATGGGGTTAACCTGAAGAAGTCCTGGAGGGGGGAGGAGGAGGAGGAGGGATGTGCCATGGTGTGGAACCAGAAAGCATACCGATTTTTCCCCCAACACTTCTCCTCCACCTTCACTCCTCACTGCTGGGTCTGATAGACACGATGCCTGAGAAGGGAGAAGAGGAAAGGGATGCAGCGAGAGGCAGCCACCGACAGCAGGGGCAACCCTTGTTTCCTACGCAGAGAGAGAAAGAGGAGGGCTGACCTAGGGCAGGAGTGATCAGGAAGAGACTCCTTCCCTGGAGGAGATGCTGGCGGGAGGGTCCATCTGTTCCCAATAGACACACATCAGTGGAGTGGAGCAAGCCTGATGCCCTTGTGTCCCATGCAGAAGTTTGGAGGCCAACCCAGGTCACCCTGTCTCTGCTGAGATCTGCACCCAACACAAGCAGCCCCTGCCATGCCAGCCCCCCACGAGCCCCATTATGTGCCCTGAGGGGTGAATGGCTGTTCTCCATCTGGCCTGCTACCTGAAACCATTCCTGTTTGGAATGACTGACTTTAACTTGGCTTGTGTTTGGGCTAAGTGTCCTTGCTGAAGCTAGCCTCCTGCTCTGTGTACGTGTGCAACACACGCACTCACACACACTCTCTCACACACACTCCCCTTCTTGGCTGGTTGCAGCCTGACTGTGCTGTGGCTGCGGTGGTGGTGTACGTGTCCTCCGTCAGGTAGCTCCTTGCCTCAGCACGTGCTCCTCCCTGCTGGCTCATTCCCTCTGGCCATCTCCCAGTCTCTCCTCCTCCGTCTGCCTTTACTCTCACCATCCTGCTGCTGGCCCACCCTCCAGATTCCTTGCTAACAACCTGCACTTCTTTAGACCACAACTCTGAAGAGAGTTCTATTTTCTTTCAAGCCTGGCACCTTCTTTTATGTTCGCAATTTTCACCCCACCCCCCACCATATCTTGCTTCTCGGGCTACAGAAGGTGGCTTCGTTGGCTGTATCAGTGCTAGGCCACAAATAATTTTTTGTGGCTTGGAAGAGATGACTGCAGCCGCAGAAACCTCTCTGCTGGCTGTGATGCCTCTCTGTGCATCTGAGGAAGCAGAGAAGCCGGGCTTTTGGTGGGGCTGAGGCACATGTGTGTGCCAGAGAAAGTGAGAAACGAGAGCTAGAAGATGCCATCAGTGAGGCAAGAGACTGGTGATACGAAACGCTCATCCTGACCATCTCTCATCTCCTTGCCTGTCTTATGCTCTGTGGGACCAACAGGGCTGCTGACAGTGCTATTCAGTTGTAGGAAAGGCTTGATTCTCCCTCTAAGGAATAGGACCAAATCTAGGGAGCAGTTTTTGCACAGTGTTTATTTCACATACCTGCCATCTATTACCTAAGAGTCTCCAGGTGCAGATGGAACAGTATGTGCCTGGGCTAGAGGGTGTGAAACACAGTATTGTATGCACAGAGAGGAGATGCTGTTGCACCCTGATGCGGCTTGTGGGCCTCCTCTCAGAGGCATCTTGCTGGCCACACTGAGCAAGAGACGGGTGATGGAACCGAGCTAGCTTCAGGGCTCTCTTTATGTCTGTGATGACCAAACTAGTCAAGTTAATTGAGACAGTGGTGGCTGATCCATTGCAAGCATGCTTGGATGAGACTGATAGTCTGGAGCTGTTTCAATCAGGGTTTAGGCCATGGCATTGATCACCCTCTGCAAGACAATTTCCTAAGGGATGCAGACAGGCAGAGAGTAACCCTGTTGGTGTTCCTGGATCTTTCTGTGGCCTTTGATACCAGTGACCACAGTATCCGTCCGGAAAGGCCATCAGATTCACGGACTGGGGTCTTTGCTCTTTGCTTGTTCCAATCCTTCATTGATAGCCAATCCCAGATGGCACAGTTTGGGGATGCTGTTCTCAAGCCCTCGGGACCACCACTATGGAGTCAATTATCGTCTCAAAGCTTTTTAACATCTATATGAAGCCACTAGGAGAGTTATCTGGAGAGCTAGAGTTCACTGTCACCAGTTCACTGATGACACACAGCTCGCTCTCTCCTTTGCGTCATCTGTAGAGAATGCTGTTTAGGTCCTTGAGCACTGCCTGATATTCTTAGTGGACTGGATGACGGCCAACAAATGGAACTGAATCCAGATAAGATGCTCTTAGGAGGATCATCAGACCAGTAAAGGGAAAATTTACCTGGCCTGGATGGGGTCACAGGCCCCATGAAAGACGGGGTTCGCAGCTTGGAGGTAATCCTGAGCACAGCATTCTCCATGAAGGTGCAAATATCAACCATGGCCAGGAGTGCCTTTGATCAACTTGAGTTAGTTGCCCAGTTACACACCTACCTGGATAAGAAATGCCTAATAAGTGGTTCATGCATTTGGTAATATCAAAAACAGACTACTGCAATGCTCTCTATGTAGGACTGCCCTTGATAACAGTACAGAAAGTTCAGTAGGTCCAATATGTGGCAGCCAGACTGATTTCTGAGCTCAGAGAGACCACCAGCTAAGTCTCAGTCTCACCAGTTTCCGGTCCTGTTGGGGATCCAGGCCCTGCATCCCATGTCACTGCAGCAGCCAAACAACCCTTTTCCCATTCTCTTGTTTCAGGAAGTCTTTGGCCAGAAGACACCACGGACGTGGACTTCACAAGGGGCTGGTGGCAGAATGGCTTATTGGCAAGGCTGTCCCCCCAGAACCGGGAGAGAAGCAGCCTGAAGGGTCGCTGAGCAGCCAGCCACGTCGCCGGATCCTCCCCAGCACTAGGCTAGGTCCCCAACAGCATGGCAATGGCCTCCTGCACCCGCCCTTCTGGGCTGCAGTCCAGCGTCAGAAGCGTCATGCGGCCGGCCGCCTTCATCATGCGCAACTGATGCGTGTTGGGTGTGCCTTGGGCACCTGCCAAGTGCAGAACCTCAGTCATCGGCTTTGGCAGCTGAAGGGCCAAGCAGGACGCCACGACGTGTCCCCCATGAACCCCAATAGCCCCCACAGCTATGGGTGAAGGAAGAGAAATCCTTCAGGACTCTGCAATGCCTGCTTCCTGCCTGGCCTCAAAGACGTCCTCTAGCGAAAGGCCTGGTAACACCTCAGCCCACTCCCACTGGCGTTTCCTTGGGTCCAAGAAAAGGGGGCACGCCACAGAGGAGAGTCTGTGAAGTTCATGTATTTGCTCCAAACACTGTGGCAGAAAACAGGCATTCCATGGGGCTGACGGAGACCACCCCAGACTCACCAGTAGAAATGTGCTGGGTGTGCCCAGAGTGTGTGGCTGGGAGGGCGGGTGAGCGGGCAGGTTGGGCTCTCTCACCATTCATAATAGGGACAAGATTAGGAAGGGTTGTCCACACGGCTCCAAACAAGCTCCAACTGTTGGAATTTGGAACCTGTTCTCTGTCCTTGTAGAACAAATAAACATCTATGCAACTGTGCTTTGTTTGCCAAAAAGAAAAAAAGAGTTCCATATATGCTGTGAGGCCTGGGGAGGAGTCATGGGGCCTTTGCCATTTTAGATGGAAGCATATGCCAGGGTGAAGAATGCAAGGGTTTTCTACTTCCAGAACGTCTCATGGAAGAACCAGAGAAGGTTCTTCTTTGTCCGAGTGTCCTTCTGTATATGTGGAAACTGTGGTGGAAAGAGGGGAACCCACAGCTCCTTCCTTTTTGTGCTGACAGCACACTAAAAGGTGGAGATGGGAGGGAGATCCCCCCCCCCCCCAAGCAGATTACCTCCAATGACATGAGCTGACCCAGGATCATGGGAGCTTCACCCAGGCAGGGTGGTGTGTGCTCCTGTCCCTTTTAACAGGTAAAAGGCTGCAGGCAAGTTTCAGAAATCTGCATGAGGGACAGCCAATATCTCAGTCTCTATCAACTGATGACAAAATGAAATGTGTGCGCACATGCTCATGTTGCATAATTCTTCCTACAGCCATGCTGTGGGATACAAGAGGGTCCAGAAGGTGGTTCAGAAGGCCCATCCGCTCTCAAGTCTTTTCAGTGGCCTTCAAACATATTGTCTCCTTTTTAGTCAAAGAAACTTTCAACTGTTTACAACCAAACCAATTTAAAAAAAAGGAAGTAGGACACCAGAAAAGGGAAAAACATAGACAATGACAGAGCCAGTGGGGGTACAATCCATGGCTGCCAGATCATAAAAATCATCACCAGATTTAGGGGATGCTCTGGCCCCTCAAGCACGGCAGCTCTATCAGCATAAATGCAGTAGCTGCACTTCAGATAGCATTTGGGTCAACACACAACCATCAGACCCTTCCCTAAAGATCTCATCATGCAGAAAAATGGGTTCCCACTAAACACCCCAATTTCAAGCATTAAATGTCAGGACCAGCACCTTGAGCACGACTCAGGAACAAGCCCAGGCAGGTCAGCAATAGTTGGGCGGCGTGAATAACAGCCCCCAACAACATTCTGTACCAGTTGCAGTCTTTGAACATTTGCCAAAAGCAGCCTCATGTAAAGAATATGACCGTGGCCCAGTTGGGATGTGAGCCAGGCATGTGAGACCATACCCAGACCTACCTTCTCCAAGGAAGAGCGGCAGTGGGCACCCTTATCAGCGGTGAAACACTTCTACCATCAAGCTGATATTTGCAAACATTAACAAAGGCTAGGAGGTGCATTTTAAAAATGAGATGGACTCCCTGGGAGCTGAACTCTGCACATGGATCAGGTTCTGTTCTGCCAGGGATATTTAGATGGTGTTCTGTCCTGCTTATAGACTCTTCTGGGCATCTGCAAATGACATGCACCCAGCTGGTCCAGGGAGAGACCAGAAGGGACAGAAAGGCAGGGTGGAGGAAGAGGAGGGGAGTCTTCAGAGTGTTATGTGGAACACCAGCTGCTTGGGGAGGGAGAGGTTGCCCCAAGGTCCAGGGTCCACTGACCTTGTGCTGCTGGCTAAGGACTTTCTGGAAGCAGTCAGCAAAAAAATGTAGCCAGTCTCAAGTCAGCAATTTCCTCCAGTAAGCTGTAAGGTATTACAAGTTGTCTTGCCAGGAAACAGCTGGGGGGTGGGGTGGGGGTGGAGGTGGTCTTGGAAGGGACACATTCCCAACTGCAAGTGCAATCCCAACAAGGGTTCATTCCAGGTCCCACATCTCCAGTGTTAAGCAGCTCTCCTTAGGGAGTCCTCCTGCTGGGGGGAGGGTCACCCACCTCGTCCCTGACACTAGAATCTTTCTGCCACACCTCTTCCTCCCCGCCCCCCCAGTGGCTTGGCCCAGTTTACTGCCCCAGCAGTAGAAATGCTTCATGGTTTTGGCAGCCAGGCGCAGCATACATTCCAGCTTGCTGCCCAGAGTGGTGCCAGAGGGCTCAAAGGTGATGGTGGTAGTGGGGCTCTGCTGTCTCTTTGGGCACTGGCACTATTTACATGTGGTGCCTCTTCCTGAGTGGCGGTTTGCTTCTAGGGCAGCTTTCTTCCCCAGTGACCTGTACATTTCAGAATTCGGAATTCTCTTGGCTTGCAACAGAGGGACTGATTGCAACAAGCTTGTGCACTCAGAAAGTTTTCTGGCAGTGATTAAGCTACACTACACCCCTGTGCATCCATTGCCTTGCTGCTCAAAGCTGTCATCTCCTGAAGCTAGGCTTCTCTCCAAAAGAATTCCCATTACCACATGTGGTAGTATGCCACATCCTGTAAGCAGAGCATGAGGATAGCCCCGGGTTCTGCTGGTTGGGCTAAACCAAGGCCTCTTTCTCAGAAGAAGAGATGAAGAGGCAAACCGGTGTCTGGACTGTGCCATATCAAAGTGTATTAAACCATTCCCTGCACACAGAAAACTCAGTTTCTACATCAATTTTCACCAGAGTTCATACTTCCTTTTCTCACCAAAGCAATTTGCTTACTCTGTTTTATGCCACAGATGAGTAAAGGATAGGTTACCATAGTCTCTCAAGACTGAAAGATGCCTAAAAGTAAAGGATGATTTTTAAAAATTCTTCTGGATTGCTCATATGCAGCAGCTCCACTCACATCAGATATCCTACTTCCAGGAGGTGGAGCTTGGGGATTCTGCTCGACCTGGGGATTTAGAGTGCAATATCAAAAATTAGAGTAAAGCAGACAAACTGGAACAAGTTCAGTGGAGGACAACAAGGTTAATTAGGGGAATGCAAACCAACCCTATGAGGAAAGACCAAAAGAACTGGGCATGATTAGCCTTGAGAAAAGAAGACTGAGGGGAGATAGGATAACCTTATTCAAATACTTGAAAAGTTAAACATACAAAGGGGAGGCAGGATCTGTTCTTGGTCATTCCAGAGTGCAGGACACGTAATCATGGGCTCAAGCCACAGGAAGTCAGATTTAGGCGGAATATCAGGAAAAACTTCTTAATTGTTAGAGCAGTATGACAATGGAACCAATTACCTATAGTGAGTGTGCCTCAGCATTGACTATCTTAATGCATAACACATACCCTGGAGAAGAAGCTATTTGTTGGGGCAGCCTATGGAGAAACAGGGTGGTTTCTCATAGGTAAAGATGTCAGATGTGTATTTTATCTCCCCATCTATTAAATCTGCATACAGAACATATATGGAAAGCAGGGTTAGATACAGCTGAAGGAGCAAATATTGGTGGGGAAAATATCAATAATGGCAATGCAGATGACACCATATTACTGGCAGAAACCAGGAATGACCCAAAACAGCTCCTGATGCAAGTGCAAGAAGCAACACTGCAGCTGAAAATTAAGAAGACAATTTTCATGACTGCCGAAGAATTATATGACTGAACACTGGTAATGAAGAAATCAGAATTGTGGAAGATTTTCTATACCTCAGTTCAGTCATCTGTCCAAGTGACGACTGCAGATCATCTGTGCAGTGGTGTCCCTCATTATGATGTATGAATATGGAAGCTGGACATCAAAATAAGCAGACAAGAAACTTAAAGATTCATTTGAAATGTGGTGTTAGAGGAGAGGTTTACAGATCTTGAGGACTGCCAGAAAAATGATAAAGGGAATGTTAGAGCAAGTCAAGTTTAAGATCTCTCCAGAAGCAAAAATCACTAAACTTTAGTTATCGTACTCTGGACATACATATTATGAGAAGACAAGGCTCACTGAAAAAGTCAACAATGCTGGGGAAAGTTGGAGGAAAAGAGGAAGACATAATATGTGATGGATTTGCTCATTAAGGAACCAAACTCTTCTGTTTGCAAGATGTGAGCATAGCAGTAGGACATTTGGCAGGTCAGTAATTCAGAGGGTCACCATAGGTCAGTGGTGACTTGACAGCACATGACCGATGTGCTATTGACATGCAGCTTTTCTGTTCATTCAGCCCCTGTAGCGGTCCTTCATCCTGTCTGGATAAGGGCCGCTGGATATCTCTTCTTATCCAGAAGAGATATCCAGATATCTCTTCTGGATAAGGGCCACCAGAAGAGACTGCTGGTGGGTGGCTTGTCTTTCTGGAGCAACAGAGTTCCACCTGTTCTTGAAAGCACTACCCTCCTCCCTAAGGTTTTATGTCCGTAGATGTCTTTTGCCAGCTTCAGCTACAACCCAGTCTGGACAGAGAAAGACCCCACATGCTTCAGTGAGTCATGTGAGAAGGATCTCCCATGGTGACTACTGCTATGAAGCAGATATGGGGCGGCCTTTGAAAATGTACCCAAGAATTTCACTTAGTAGAAATGATGACAGCAACAAGAAATCAATAAATGATTGTCAACAGGGCATTAAATCACAATATTTACTTGTTTATTGTTTTCATTTATATGCTGTTCTTCTCTCTAAAGAGACCCAGAACACCCAGAACACTAAACCAATACATGTAACAATAGAATACTCCATCTAAAAAATGTAAGAAAATGTAGCAACAACATAAGTACTAAACATAGAACAATGAATGCCACATCACCTTTCGTCCTCTGCTGAATCCCTATTTGGATGTCAAACTTTGCAGGGACACAGGAAAAGAATTCCAGAGCATGGGGGCAACGCCATGATAGGATCTTTTTTGAATACACTCAGCAGTTGACAATTTTAGAAGGGCAGTTCTGGATGACCACAGTTGACATGGAGGTTTGTATGGGTAAAGGCAGTCTACTAAGTATGTGGGTTCCGACTCATGTAGAATTTAAAAGGTAATAACACCTTGAACTGAATCCAGAAAACCACTGGCAACCAAAACAGAGGTGATGCTGGTCATTTGACAATTGACAAATCCAGCTGTCATTGATGAAGATCATGCAGAATCAATGTTACATGATCATAACAGAAAGCACCTGTTAGTAGCCTAGCTGCCAAATGTTGTACCAGCTGTAGCTTCTGAGTTGTCTACAAGGGTAGCCCCATGCAGAACAAATTACATTAGTCTAATCTCAAGCTTACAGTGGCATGGGTCAGGGTGGCCACATTGTCCTTCTCTAAGTAAAGCTTCCAGACTGGGGTGAAACAATAAACTGCTGGCCTGACTACAGTTCCCATAAGACATCTAAACTCCTCCTTACCTGGTTCACAGGGGGAATTATTTTTCTCCATCAGTCCTTAGAGAAGTGACAGCTGGATGCATCAATTGCTGAACGACCAGCATCGCCTTTGTTCTGTCTGGATTCAGCACCTGCCAGTGTAGCAGTGACTGTGCTAGCCTCACCTTTGCTTGTCTGACCAGTTTGGGAGTCCAGTTTCGAACGACACAGCTCTTCCATTTGTTGGCTAATTAACAATCTTGATGCAAACTTCAACACATGGGAGGAGGGGTCCTCTTTCACACAAACGCACTTGCTTGGTTGTGTCCATATTTTATTCTTGTGTAAGACTTCTCTCTCCTCCTTTGCAACTTCTCTCCGTTTGGTGCCCTCTTGTGCTGGCACCTGTTCAACTTCTTCCCAGGTTGCTGGTTCATCTGTCTGCAATGGCCTTGTGAGGCAGGACGGGTGAGAGGGCAACACACCTCTGTTGGATTGTGATGAGCATCTGACGTCTGGTTCTGGAACCTCTGGTGGCATAGCGCCATCTTCCAGTTCGACAGCTTCACCAACTGCTCCACCAGTGTCCTTTTCTTTTGGTGTACTGCTCTCGTTCTTTGTGTGTCATTCCCATCCTCCTCTGTCTTTGATTCAGTCTGTGAGGGCCCTGACATAACAATGTCTAGGAGAGTCTGGATGTGCTGATCTTGCTCATTAGAGCTGTCTAACACAGTCCCTCTTTTGTCAGCCTTCCTCTGTTTATCAGAGTAAACCACATGTCTTGCACTGACTTCACCAGTTCCTAAGAGCCATGACTCTGTACCCTTTGACACTACAGACAGAGCCAATAAGAACTGTCTGTTCAGTTCTAGAGTCCAGTTTATGCCTCTTCTCCTTGGGAACGTAAGAGTAGGCGATGTTTCCAAAGACTCTTGAAATGCTCAGAGTCCTACCACACCAATTTTCAAAAGGCGTCTTTGCGATGCCCTTTGCTGGTCATCTGTTCTACAGATACGTACGTTGCTATCATGACTGCATCACCCCCAAAGCCTGTTGGGCAGTTCCGCATCTGCAAGCATGCATCTGGTCATCTCTAGAAGACATCTCCGTTTTTTTCTCAGCTCCTCCATTTTGTTCTGATGTGTATGGAACAGTCCTTCTGTGTGTAAAATGTTTTGTTCCTCAAAGAATGTCTCTGTGTGGTGTCCAGTATACTCACCACCACTGTGAGTCTGACTGAAACACTTGGGGTTTTCTTTCAAATTTGTGGCTCACTCTGGCCATGTATCTCCTCAGAAGGTTGTGGGTCTCACTCTTGTCCTTCAGTAGGCAGGTGACACCATACCTTGAGAAATCACCCACAATTACTAGAATAGGTCGGTTGCCTCCCACTGACGGCACATTGATTGGCCCACGCAGGTCAGTGTGAATTAATCCCAACCCCTTTGTGCTCTTCTCGGTACCTGAGCAAAATGAGGGTCTGGCCCCCTTTTTTTCTGTGAGGCGACTGACGCACCTGGGAGTCTTGTTTGTGTCACGTGGCGTTTACCACCTCAACACCTTTGGCCAGGTTCTCATTCTGCCCTTCCAGGGCCACGTTTGTGCCTTCTACGAGCGGATCTGCCAGGCCAGGCCAGAGGCCTCGGCGGGTCCTCACGTCTTGCACCGTCTCTGCCGCGCTGATTCTCACCGGTCCATTCCAAGAGGCTCGCTTTATAGGCGCCATTAGATTCAGAGCCTTCCAAATAGATCCCCGAAGGCCCCGGAAAAGGAGAGCCGCCGCGTTCAGGGGTGAGGAGGAGGAGGAGGACGAGGAGGAGCAGCAGCCAGGGCCCCCGGGGCCGCTTCCACCCGCCAGCCTCTTTCCCCCCCCCCCCGCCACCTCCGAACAGGACCGGGCCACGCCCCCGCCCCCGCCCCCGCGAGGGGCTTGACGCTCCCACGCCTCCCTTGCGGCGGCCACTCGGAGCCGCCCAGAGGCCCGCCCACCCCCAGCCACGCCCCAGAGGGGCGGGGCCTCAGCTTCGCCCCCGCCCCGCTTCCTCTCTCGCCACGGCCGAGCCGGAAGTACGTCACGGGCGCCCTCTCCGGCGGGACATTTGAAGCGGCGACAAGCGGGAGGTTCCTCCTCCTCCTCTCTTCGGTACGTCGCCCGGAAGGAAGAGGGAAAGGGGAGCGGGAGGGCAGCGAGGGGGGGGCACTCCCGGTGGGGGGGGGTGAGATTCCTCCCGGGACGGACTTCGGCGGCGGTGGCGGTGTGTATATGGCAGGGGGGCTCCCTCGGCCTCTCTCCCTCCCCCCCCCCCCCGGCTGGCGAGCCCGGGCCGAGCCAAGTGGGCGCTGGGCCGGGGTCTCCAGGGAGGGAGGGACACACACCCACACACACACACACACCCCGTCCGGCTGGGGGCGAAGCGGGCTCCTGCTCGCGGGGGGGGGGGGCTGGAAGTCGGGCTCCGCGTTGGCCGCCCCCTTCCCCCACCCCTCCCCTGTGGGCGAGGGGGAGCCCGATCCGTTGGCCCTGCCAGACTCTCTCTCTCTCTGTGCTCCCCCCCCTTCCCGCGCCTCCCCGTCCTTTGTTTCGCCCCCCCCCCCTCTTCACGGCGGCTTTTCCTCCTGCCCTCCCCCCCCCCGGCAGCACAGCCACCCCCCTCCCGCCGCCGCTGCCGCCGCCGGGGAGCCGGAGGGAACGAGGGAGGGGACGTTGGGGGGGGGGGAGAACGGGGGAACCTCCCCTCCCCCCCCCGGTCCCCTCAGGTCTTAGGAGGACCCCCCATCTGACCCGGGAAAGCCTTTCTTGGGGGGTCCCCCCCTGGGGGGGGGCAGCCCGGCCCCGGGACAGATTTCGAGGCCTTTCCTCCTCCCTTTCTTTCTCTTCCTGGCAGAGTCTTGCTCAGTTTGAAATCAGGGACATTTATGCGGTATATAGGCCGCCTTGGGTCTCCTTAGCGGGAGAAAGGCGGCCTATAAAACAAACAGTCAAACAAATATTAGTGAAATTGAAAAGAAGTGTAAATGTTAAGATAATTAAACTGTTTTTGAGCAGAAATGGGCGGCTTCAATAGCCTCCTCATCTCAGCCATTTGCTAGATCTCCTTCTGTACACTTGTTAGGGTGTAAATTGGAGGCACGGAAGTGCTGCATGGATTGAATTTCTCCACAGTCCCAGAAAATGTTTCCTGTATCCAAGTAGCCCCAAGTTATGGGATTCTTCATTGATCTTCCTATTTTGCCTCAAAGTCTGTTAAGTGATTTCCAGATGGCCTTGCGCTGGTGGGAGACACTCCTCAGCATTCATCCATTCAGCAAGGTGTGCTGCTTTTGCTCTCTGTACGTGTGCCATGGCCTCTTTTGGTTTTATATTTAGAGCCTGAGATGTATGCAAAAAAACAAACTAACAAAAAAACCCACCCTTCTCAGTGGTTTTCGCTGTCGCCTAAGGCAGTGGTCCCCAACCTTTTTCCGCACCGTGGACCGGTTGGGGGGACAGGGTCCATGCGTCGGGGGGCGCGTTCGCTCTTGCGGGTGGGTGGGTGGGCGGGGCACCGGTGCATGCGGGGGGATCTGTCTCCCCGGCCCGGTCCTGCCATAGCCACGGACTGGCAGGGCTGCGGACCAGGGGTTGGTGTCCTTGAAGTGGATTCATCTGGTGCTGGATTATCGTATTTCGTTCATTATTTGTTATCACCTCACGGCTTGCTTCTTGAGGGGCAATGCTAAAATAATGAACTTTTTCAATGGAGAGGGGTAGGTTGCAGGCAGCCAGCCAGTATTAATCCTGCATAATTCACTAAGAGATGCACCCACTTGTTCAGCATGGGCTAATTTATACAATAAGGCACTAACGTATTCTACTGTGGTGCAGCACAGGGACAAAGCCATTGTTGTTACTGTTTGTTGGGTGTGCACCCCAGTCTGACCAAACCCTAAGTATGTTATTTCTGGCAGCAACTTTCTTTATGGTGTTTAGACAATGTTTTTTGTAAGTCAGGCTTTGATCCAGAGTGAAGATTACATAATTGGGGGTACGGCAGTCTTCCAAGTTGCCTGCCCAGCTAACTTGGAGCTTTTTCTCTGCTTCTCTGTTCTTTAAGTGGAAGGCACAGGTCTCTTTTTAAAGGCATTCGTTTCAGCTGGTTCTTTTTATAACATAAGGATAAATCTAATGTAGAGGTTAGCTGGTGCTTGATGGCTTCATTGACATGGTATTTTCCCTCAGACAGTTGCAGGAGAAATGTAGGGAACAACGACAGCCACTCTTTGTGGCCTTCATAGATCTTACAAAGGCCTTTGATTTGGTTAGCAGGGACGGCCTTTTTAAAATACTTCCCAAGATTGGATGTCCACCTCGACTCCTTAACATCATCAGGTCCTTTCATGAGGAAATGAAGGGCACTGTAGTTTTTGCTAGCTCAACATCAGATCCCTTTGACATCCGAAGCAGAGTGAAACAAGGCTTAGTCCTTGTGCCGACTCTGTTTGGGATATTTTTTGCTGTCATGCTGAAGCACGCCTTTGGAACTGCAACAGAAGGTCTCTGTCTCCGGACTAGATCAGATGGAAAGCTCTTTAATCTCTCTAGATTGAGAGCGAATACCAAAGTCCAGCTGAAATGCGTGCGGGACTTCCTCTTTGCCGATGATGCAGATGTTGTTGCCCATTCTGCTGAAGAGCTCCAACAACTTATGAATCGTTTTAGTAAGGCCTTTCAAGATTTTGGACTAACAATCAGCCTAAAGAAAACACATGCCATGGGCCAGGACGTGGACTCACCTCCCATCTCTACACAAGAATTGGAGGTTGTTCATGATTTCGTGTACCTTGGCTCAATGATCTCTGACACCCTCTCTAGATGTTGAGCTGGATAAACGCATTGGCAAAGCAGCTACCATGTTCTCTAGACTCACAAAGAGAATATGGCTTAATAAGAAGCTGACGGCATAGACCAAGATCCAGGTCTATAGAGCCTGTGTCCTGAGCACACTCCTGTCCTGCAGGGAGTCCTGGACCCTTTGTGCACGGCAGGAGAGGAAGCTGAACACCTTCCATATGCGTTGCCTCCGACGCATTTTTGGTATCACCTGGCAGGACAAAGTACCAAATAGAGTAGTCCTAGAACAAGCTGGAATTTTTAGCATGTATACATTACTGAAACAGCGACGTCTATGTTGGCTTGGGCATGTCGTGAGAATGGCTGACGGTCGGATTCCAAAAGATCTCCTGTATGGAGAATTAGTGCAAGGAAAGCGCCCCAGAGGGAGACCACAGCTGCGATACAAGGAGATCTGCAAGCGGGATCTGAAGGCCTTAGGAATGGATTTCAATAGATGGGAAACCTTGACATCTGATCATTCAGCTTGGAGGCAGGCGGTGCAGCATGGCCTCTCCCATTTTGAAGAGACACTTTTCCAGCAGGCCGAGGCAAAGAGGCAGTCCCGAAAGCAGCAAAATCAGGGAGCTGGACAGGGGACAGATTGTATTTGTCTTCAGTGTGGAAGGGACTGTCAGTCTCAAATTGGCCTTCTCAGCCACACTAGACCCTGTTCCAAGACCTCTATTCAGAGCACGTTACCATAGTCTTTGAGACTGAAGGATGCCTACAGATCGATGGCTTCAAAGGTTTTCCCCTGGACTGTCAAAGCAAGATCATCAACATAGATGAAACTCCTGGAGTATGGGAATATTGGCAGATCATTTGTGTAAATGTTAAAAAGTAATGGTGCCAGGAATCAATCAATTAATCTATCTATCTATCTATCTATCTATCTATCTATCTATCTATCTATCTATCTATCTATCTATCTATCTATCTATCTATCTATCTATCTATCTATCTATCTATCTATCTATCTATCTATCTCCTTGAAAAGAACCAAAAATGGCTTACATCATTAAAATACAGTATCTAAAGCTAAAAACAGTGAGTATACAATACTAAAAGGATAAAATTAATACAAGACGAAAAAAACATAAGCAACATCAAAACACATTGAAATCAGTAGGGTATAACAATCCATTTAAAAATCCCACTCAAGCAGCTAGTTGCTAAGGGAAAGCTTGCCTGAAGAGAAAGGTCTTTGCGGAAGGACAATAAAGATGGGGCCTGCCTAGCTTCCTGTGGGAGGAAGTCCCAAAGTCTAGGAGCAGCAAGAGAGAAGGCCCTCTCCCATGTATCCACCAAATATACCTGTGAAGGTGGCAGGACTGAGAAAAAGGCCTCTCCTGATGATCTTAATACTCAAGCAAGCTCGTCAAGGGAGATGCAGTCCTTGAGATAGCTTGGGCCTGAGCTGTTTAAGGCTTTATAGGTTAGAACCAGCACTTTGAATGGTGCCCAGAAACAGACTGGCAGCCAATGGAGCTGCTGTAATAGGTGTTACAGCCCCAGGTAGCAGTCTGGCTGCCATGTTTGGGACCTGCTGAAGTTTCCTGACACTTTCCAGAGGTAACCCCATGTAGAGTGTGTTGTAGTAATCCAACTAAGGCACATGTCATTGTGGCCAGATCAGACCTCTCCAGAAACGGGCATAGCTGATGCACTAGTTTTAATTGTGCAAATGCACTCCTGGCCACTTCTGAAGCCTGGGCATTCAGACTCGGAGACAAATTCAGGAGCACCCCTTGGAGACTGTTCCTTTGATTTCTCCATCGACTGTGACAGTTGCAGAAGCGAAAATTTGTTAATGAAATTCATGGGTAATAATTTTATCATACAGAACTGCCTTTGAGTGAATCAGTGAGTTTCTTTTTAGATTAAAGTAGAACCTTTTTGGGAAAAGATCATCTACTTCAGTGGTTCCCACCCTTGGGTAACCCAGGTGTTCTTGGACTGCAGCTCCCAGAAATCCTGGCCTGCACAGCTTAGTGGTGAAGGCTTCTAGGGTTGTAGTCCAAGAACACCTGGGTTACCCAAGGGTGGGAACCATTGATCTGCTTTATACAGTCCGTTTAAGGTTTTACGTTGTTCCTAATTGTTTGTTTATTTAATACAGGTTGGCTTTTTTTTTAAAGTCTGTTACTGAGGTCAGAATCCCATTAGTAGTCCCAACTATGGTAGATCCATTGAATGAATGGGAGTTGCATAAGTGCTGACTCACTATTCCAGTAATTGATTCAATGAGTCTACTCTAGTCTAGCTATGGGATTTAGGCCCTTAAGATCTGTAAAGACAGATGTGCTTTTCTCAGGATTGCTCTATGTGATTTCCTACATTTCACAGAGCAGGGAAATTCCTAAAAGGAAGAGAGAAGAAGCAGTTGGTTTAAAACAAACAGTTATGGTGAACATTCTCCCCAAAGCAAGGAAATTCAGAGCGCAAGTTACCTTCCCCCACCCACCTTTTACCTTTTCATCCTGAATCAACCCTCCTGACGCTACTCTTTGATTTCCCAGAGGGAGAGAGAAAAAGAACTGCTTACTTGTGAGTAAGCCCATTAAGTTATTTCCCCCCAAATACGGACCAGTTGGACTGAACTAGGAAAGAGTACGCCAATGCAGAGCAGTCCGTGCTGCAAACCTGCTGATTGTAGTTAAGTAAAGGAATCAAAGGTTGATCAATTTTTTGGACTTCTTTGCTTTCGGGGTGTGTGGCTTCAGCCATAACATTTTGTTTTACACTTATTCTCCACACACACACCCTTCACAGAGTAGACTAAATTTGTTGTTTAGTCGTTTAGTCGTGTCCGACTCTTCGTGACCCCATGGACCAGAGCACGCCAGGCCCTCCTGTCTTCCACTGCCTCCCGAAGTTGGGTCAAATTCATGTTGGTTGCTTCGATGACACTGTCCAACCATCTCATCCTCTGTCGTCCCCTTCTCCTCTTGCCTTCACACTTTCCCAACATCAGGGTCTTTTCCAGGGAGTCTTCTCTTCTCATGAGATGGCCAAAGTATTGGAGCCTCAGCTTCAGGATCTGTCCTTCCAGTGAACACTCAGGGTTGATTTCCTTCAAAATGGATAGGTTTGTTCTCCTTGCAGTCCAGGGGACTCTCAAGAGTCTCCTCCAGCACCACAATTCAAAAGCATCAATTCTTCGGCGGTCAGCCTTCTGACTAAATTAGCTGAGTTAAATTGCCCACAACCTCAGAAATTATTCCTCAGACTCTGTTGGCTCTTAGGAGGGACGACATTGGTGGTCAAGCTGCCATAGTCTTTACCACCCCAGTCAAAAGGCTATTATGATTGGAATTAGAACTACTATTAATGTCGATGATTATTAATTGTTGATTATTTAATATAAGCTGTAACAAAGTAGTTTGCAAAATAAATCAAAGGCAATGAAACCTAACAAATAAGAATTGAGGAAAACAGGTGCTAAGTATCAGCATTTGTATGAACAGATACGTTTTTACTATGGCAGAATCCTGGCATTCGAGTGCTTGTCGTATCTCTTCAGTACGCATCATTCCACAGCTAGGCTCCACTGTAGAGGCTGCTACCTAAGTCATCATATGATGTACATATCTCCTCTTACAGGCATGACTAGAAGGACCTGTTCAAATAACCTCAGTATATATAGAAAGAGGTTGCTCAGAGAACTCTAACCTAAACTGTTCAGGGCTTAAGTCAACAACAGAGCTCAGACATATTTTGGTAGTCAGTCAGTCAGTTATTTCCACCATGGTGGGATCCTGTGCGGTAGGACTTCCTACAAGGCATCCTAACCTCTGTGTCTTGTACCAGCTGTGGCTTCCAAACTGACTTTAAGGACTGTCTCACATGGGGTGCATTGCTGTAGTCCAGCTCATTGGGTAGCTGGGTGGAGAAGGACTCCACAGGTAGCTGATGAGCTTGGAAAGGGGCTTGCCTGAGATGTTGAGCAACTCCTTCCAGTCAGAAGAGAGGCTAAGCTAGATGGACACACAGCTGAGGGCACTGACTTGCATCCTTTTCTCTCTCAGACCCCCATGGCCATGCAGAATGTCCCGGAGTGTGTGCTGCGAAGCCCTGAGTGGTGAGTAGATCTTAAATGGTTTTCTTACAAGCCAATCTAAAGCTTCTTCCCTGAGATGGCAATGTTTCCAGATGTTCTCCTTCTTTACTGTTTTTTTTCTACACTGCTGCATTTGCTTCTTCAATAGAACGTTGTTGGATGCATTTTATTATATTCATACCCTGCTTTTCCACTAAAAATTGCATTCAAAGCGTCTAAGAGAACTAAATTAAGACAGGATTCTTTTTATTTTTAAACTATAAACAGGTGAGAAGCTGATCAAACAATAAAACCATGAAAATCACAACAATCTAAACAATTAAAGTAATCATAGTAATTAGTAAAAGCAATTTGAAGTGTAAGTTTAAGGAGTTCACATTCTTCCTAAAAGCAATGAGAGTGGCAAGTGATTGTGGCTCTAAGGGGAGAGTGTCCCGCAGTCGGTTCGCCACATGAGGGAAAGCTCTCTTCTGTGTTCGCATTGAGTGGCCCTCTGCAGTCAATGGTATTTTCAGGATAGATTCTCCTGAATGTCTTAACGGCCTGCCAGGTTCATAAGAAGTAAGGTGATTCCTTTGCTAGCCTGGGCCCAAGCTGTTGAAAGTGCTAAAGGTTTAAACCCACATCTTAAGCTTGGCCGGGAAGGCCATTCTCAACCCATTGAGCTGCCAGAATCTTGTTACCATATGCCAGGTAGCAGTTTGTCTGGTACTTATTGCATGAACATGCGCACCCCCACACCTGTGAAAGCTTGGGCCCACAGAAGACGCTTGGCAGTCGTCAAGGGGCAGTATAACTGAAGAAGAAGAGGACCGTGCCCTCTAAGGCTCACACTAAAATGAAGGGCCAAAAGGCTTGGCTTGGGAAAGTCTGTGTGCTCAACGGAACTGTGCAAAAGCACTTTTTGACAGAATGTGGGGCTTGTGGGGTAGGACTGAATGTGGGGATGTGGAATGATAAACAGCACCTTAACACCTGGTGATGAGCTTCCAAGGAGCCGTATCATCATTATTAATAGCAGGTTCTGAACATTTAGAGCATTGATGACATTAAAATCCTGGCCATGGATACACCCTAGGGGGCACCTGGAGGATTAAGCAGAGATCTGGACTTTCTAAGCACCTTGTGGTCAAAGGCCTCTCGCACACCTACTCAAGTGGTGTAACTTTTGGAAGCTGGTTGCCCTAAGTTAAGAAATCGACATAGGCCTTACCACTTGTACACTCAGTTCTACAACTCAGTAAGCAGCTGGTAATGTCTGGAGTGACTTCTTAAATGGAAGAAATTTGCCCTCCAGATGTTATGCCAATTGTGTGCTACACTCCCATAACAAGGTAAGAGGTTTTAATTATTATTTTTCTCTAATATTCAAGCATTTATTTTTGGCAAAACCCTGAACTGAGCACAACCTGCTCTTCTTGACAACTCAGGTCCTCAAAGGACATTATTTGCATCTTCCTGCTTCACACAGATTAACATCACCAGCCCTTTCAGTGCTCACAACCCCTGTGAATAAGGTTGTTGTCACGGTGGACGCTCACGACCTTGTCTGAATGTGCGTCTGTCATTCCACCTGGTTCCGTTCCACACTTGGCTCTGCCTCCCACATCCCCAAGCAGCATGTGCTGCGTATAAGAAAACGGTATATTCCATGACTGTGTTTATGTTCATTCTGGTGTTTTTGTTGTTTTTCCTACTTCCACACGGACTCAGGCTGGACCTTCCACATGAGACCAGGACTGTCTGCAGTTTGCATTTTGGTGTTTTCTTCACCAGACATAAGCTGTTCCATTCAATGCACGCAGATGCCTTTAGCTCTAGGGATTTTTTTTTTTAAGGGCTCCATTTTACTTACAAGTTTTATAAAATCAGATTCTGGCCACTTCCCTGATCAGCCATCCTGTTCTTACTGTTTGTGTTTTCAGCTCTGCATCTTCGGGCAGTGATGGTGAATTTGAACAGTGTAAGTAACCCTTAACTTTGGGGGAGGAGAGAAGCTCCACGTGTTCTCACTGGCTGGCTGTCTGCTCTTCTTCATACCACGTATCCACCTTGGATTAATCTGTCTTTTTGACCTGGGGGACAAGGAGCTAGATATTGAGATCTCCTGCCTCCATGACGTCTCCCGCAAAGAGTTGGGGTTTTTGGGAGAGATGGAAGAAATGTTAAGTTTCCCCAAAAAAAACACCCTACTACAGCTGCTTTTGTCATCAGTCTTACATGGTACAAGTTGTACCTCCAGAAGTTCAGCCAGTTTCTGAGGAAGGTGGATGAATTGACTTTGCTTCCGGCTCAGGTGTGGGACATAAGGTTTGGCTGTCAAGATCCTGAGCTATTACTACCCTTCGTCCCCCAGAATTAGCCAGGGCTGATGAAATTGCAGTCCAGCAACATTTGGAGAGCTCTGAACTGGGCCCAGAAGCCAGGGGAGATATTTTGGCACTAGGCGCAGTCAGTGCTGTTAGCTGACCGGACACTGTGTTTTGTGGCCAATGAAAGCTTCCACACCGTTTTCAGAAGCAGTCCTGTACCAGAGAAGTGAACAATCTAGCTAGATGTTCTCTAAGCCTGGATAACGGGTAATGTAATGTCATGTGTAGTGCTGAAGCCAATGCTTCAGCCAAAGTTGGTGAAAGGTATTTTGGATAGCGCTTGAGTGCAATCTGTATCACCTCCCTCATTTGCAGTCCTGAACAGCACCATGTCTGGATTGAGTTTCAGTTGGTCAGCCCTTATCCAGTCCATTGTTTGTTTTTTTCATATATTTCTACACTGCTGACTTAGCGTACGACACTAAGCAGTTTAAACATAAAAGCAATAACTCAAAACATCCACCAACACAAATACAATAACCAAATAAACCCCAAGTGAAGATGGATTGTGGGAATGCCTGTAAAAATTGGAGTAATTATTGAATCCACATACCTGTTCAGAACATCCAGAACTGCAAATGGAGAAGGTGAAAGTGAAAGGAAGCATAAGTTAGATATCCTTATTTGGGAAGACTACCCAGGTTTGCTGGCTGGGGGTCGCAAAACAGAACATGGAATGAATCTTAGTAATATAACAATAAACGATTGCTTTCAAAAGCAGGAGAATCACTGACACATACAGTATATGTGTATAGTGAGTCTCACTGAATAATGAAACAGGTCACTCTTTTATAGCTGCAAGTGGAAAGTTCCAAAGTAACAACTGAGCATGTGCAGGACTGCATAAATAAAACGTGACAGGAGTTGGACTTGATAATCCATAGGGTCACTTCCTACTCTTCAGTTTCAAAATCATCATCATCATCATCATCTACTGAAAAGCAGCTACAACATAAACAGCTTTCTCTATTAGGCTGTTTAAACTATCTGATCAGGAAATGTTTCATCTATAACACCTCTGTTTGATTTGACCCAGTGAATACAAACTTTCTGGATTTCCTCTGATGCCCAGCTATGGACCCTTCCACATTTTCTTCCCCCTCTCCACATTCTCTGTCTCTGTGTCCCTCCTCATTCTCTCTGTGTTGATGGTCCTCCCTCCAAGTTCCCAAACAACCTGACATTGCAATGTCATGAATCACCATGTGGGGCAAGATTAAAGGAGAATTAAAGGTGTGCTGCACCCCATCCCAGTAGAAGCTCAACAGGATAGGTCTGCAGCTCTTGTTGACCATTCTCAGTTTGCCATGTGGTGCTGGAGCTCCTGAGCTATGAGATCATGCGATCCTTTGCAACATATGTGTCTTGTCATCAACCATCATGTGATCTCTACATTACAAATCTCCACACCTCATGCATCTATGCCCTGTCCTTGAACTTCATCCCTCAGCTGGCTCTGTGTGTGCTTCCTCTCCCCCATCCATCTATGGTTTCCCAACTGTGCTTGTGCTTCCTGGGCCAGCAGCTGTCCTGGGTCCCAGGTATAACCTCATGCTGCACCGCTTTCAGCCACCTTTGCTGCAACTACCTTGAGCTTTCTTCTTAACCCTGGTGTTCTGTTTGGGGATTGGTGACTGACCTACAGGGACCAAGTTTGATCAGGGGGAATCCAGTGACTATCTTGTTGTGGCGTGAGGTGAGTTCTAACAAAAATTTGGGGTTGGTCTGCATTTCAGTTTCTTGAGGATGCTCGTGCCTTGGTGGGGGGAATCTCCAAACCTCAGAGAAGCAGGTGGCTTGTGGTTCAGATGGAACAGTCTGTGGCTGTCCAGACCTGGCTGAATTCTGTCTGCTGCCCTCTGTCCTTTGGCCAAACCGGCTGAAGGGAGTGAGAGCCAAACCCCAGCATCCCACTGCGGAGGGCTAGACTCCATACCTAGCATGTCCAGGAGCTCAAGGAGTGCTTCACAGGTTTCTCATTAATCTTTAGGAAGTATCCAAGGAGCTTTAATGTCCACAGTTTCTAAGAGTACCCAGATGGCAGGACTGATCTGGAACTGCTGGAGAGCTCCTTGGCTGAGGTATTTGGCTGCAGAGCCAGAGGCTGGGAGTTCAATCCCCCATCATGCCTCATTAATGGGGTCTGGACTCCATGATCCATAGGGTCCCTTCCTCCTCTGCAATTCTAAGATGATGGTGATGATTACAGGATGTACAACCCCCTTGCAACAGGTGTCTCCATTTCATCAGGCATCTCCATTTATTTGGCTTCTTTCAGGCATTCCCCTGATAAGGCCCTGTTTCTGGGCATGGTTGCTTTGCCTGTATGAGAGAAGGAGAGATCAATCTCTCGCTTGTTGTTACCACTCGCTTGTTGGAGGGACTCAACTACATTTCTGGATAATTGTCTCAGGTTTCATACAGAGGTGAAAAAGTGTGGAGGATAAAGCAGATCCCCAGCGGCCGAGGGCAGCCCCAGATCTCCCAGCAGCGCCTTCTGGGACTAAACATCCAGAGAGGAGCAGAACTGACTGCAGTACTTCTTATATGTTTAGAGTTCCTGTTTGAGGCAGAACCTGATGTTTTATGTTGTTCTCCTGTGAGCAGTTTTATGCTTGAATTTGGCTTCCTTTGCTTGCTGGGGAGTTTTAGCAGGTTCAAATGTTGACTTTTTTTTTTAGTAATTGCCACTTCTGTAATAAAGACCAAGAGAATTCCTTCCAGGGGGGAAAAACTTATGTTTCCTGGTCTGGCTTAGTTTTGTCTAGAATGAAGACTCCCAAATCAGGAACATGTTGTGCACCAAGGACACAAAGCAAGAGGTATGTATTGGAATTTCCTATATTAATTTTTGGAGCAACAGATTCTCTGAAAAAATTTAATTGGAAGCACTTTCAGTTGTTTCAAATGGCTTGACATCTGATTTGGTTCCTTGACTTACCGTCAGTGAACAAAAATGTTTGGAAATGTTCTGTCTTAGCTTTATGTAGCTATTTAAATATCTGTTGAGTTATCCCAACAGTCAAAATTAGATCAGGCATTTTAAAAAAATCCATTCGCTGTGGTTGGAACTGTTTAGTCAAGTACACTGGAAGCTTCACTTTCTGGAAATATTCCTACTGGCATGTTTACATATGCAAGAACTAACAGCTATACTGTATGTCTTTTCCATCATTTAGGTTTTGAAAACAAAAGGAAGGCACTGGGGACAATTTTAGCAGGGCCTGAAGAGCTTTGGTCTTTTTCTGGAAAGGGTTTTCTGAAAAAGGCTCCAGTTTTGTTTTTAGGCTTGGCCAACCTTTATTCCAGTTGTGCCTGACCTGAACCTAGTGTGCTAGTTCCATCATTCTTCTTCTCCCTCTCTGGGTGGAAGTTGGGCATCGTAATAGCTATTCTGACTTGGGATGTAGCAACTTTTAAAGAAACGGAGTGTTCTACCCAAGCCAGTTCCAAACGGTTTGTAGCCCCCAAACATCTTATCCTTCCTGCATTTCTTTTATCTTGAATGATCAGTTGCTACTATATGTATTTTTAAAGTTCCCATTATGTGGCCTTGGGCAATCTGTGCAGTCCCAGGGCACCCCCAGAAGAAGAAGGAAATGGGAAACCACTATGTATTCTTTACCTGGAAAACCCAGGGAAAGGGTCACCATGTTAGAATTGGCTTGCTAGCACATTGTTGTTGTTGTTGTTCAAAAACACCAAGCACAGTCAATCAAAATTATAAAAACATTGACTGGTATTATATAACAGATACAAGTAGTAACCAAAAACCTAAGTATCTGTTAAATATCTATGCAGTATATATGCTGTTCCTAATATTGCTGTTTTTTGTAGCTCTGATGGTGTTATTTCTGAGATCAACAACAACAACAATAATAAGAAGAAGAAATTTCACACAGTACTATTATCAGTTGCATATCTCAGAAATCACACCATCAGAGCTAAGGAGGTATTTTACAATGTTAACAGGCAATATTAAGGCAAAGATCAATAAGTATACAAAAAAAAGTCACTCTGAGAAATGGAAAACACAAAAATGGAAAACACAAGTAGTACTAAAAATCCAGTCAAACCAATGATATATAACAATCTATCCAAAAATCAAGGGAAAGTGTGAAGGCAAGAGGAGAAGGGGACGACAGAGGATGAGATGGTTGGACAGTGTCACCGAAGCAACCAACATGAATCTGACCAAACTCCGGGAGGCAGCGGAAGACAGGAGGGCCTGGCGTGCTCTGGTCCATGGGGTCACGAAGAGTCGGACACGACTAAACGACTAAACAACAACAACAACAATCCAAAAATCACACACAGTAGCTGGTTACTGAGGGAAGGTCTTTGCCTGCTTGCGGAAGGATAGCAAAGACGGGGCCACTCTGTCCTCCTGTGGGAGAGAGTTCCAGAGTCTCTGGGAGCAGCCACAGAGAAGGCCCTCTCCGGTGTCCCCATCAGATGCACCTGTGAAGATGGCAGGACCAAGAGGAAGGCCTCTCCTGATGATCTTTACACCCGAGCCGGCTCATAACAGGAGATACGGTCTTTGAGATAGCTTGGACAAAGCCTAATTACTCTTAATTCAAAGGGAAATGGTAAAATAATTGAATAATAATGACAACCCAATTCTTTCCATTCTCCCTTCACATCACATTTAACCCATCCCAATTGAACACCAAGAAAAAGCCCCAGTACAGAAAATAAGACCCCGAAAATAGTGGAAATGCATTAAGTAAACTGATAAGGCTATGGAACCCTATCCAAAAAGGGGAGAGAAAAAAGAAAACCTAAATGATGAACAGTAAACAAACAAACAGAGCAATTAACAGATACAGTTTCTTGTGGCTGTGGTATATGTAGGGGTAGAGTAATGGACTAGGACCCCGGCACGATTCCGCAGTTGTGCCATGAAAACTCACTGGGGTAGCAATATTGCTTCAAAATATTGAGTGAGCCCCAAAATTGCAGACACAAGTGTTTCTCGGTGTGGCTGCTTCATAAACTTCTGTACACCTTGTTTTGGTTTTGGACCTCTCTGCATCCACTAGCTTTGTTTCATTTCTTCTTCCCAGGATGAATGACTCCACAGAGGATTTCTTCAGCTATTTTGTAAGCAAGTATGGATCTACCAAAAAAGGCAAGTGATGGAGAAGCCTAAGGTAGCACACTCTCCCTCCCTCTGTCTGTCTGTCTCTGTCTCACACACACACATGCGCCTTTTCTTTTCTCTCTCATTCTCTCTTCTATCCTAAAGCCTGGATAACAGCATGTCAATATGAGGTTGATGCACCAAAGGTTTGCCTTGGTGTAAAATGCAACTCAGACGATGAGGTCCTGACACCTGGGTCATATCTCTTCATCCTCCCCATGCTGGACTGTGTCATTATATGCTGCACTGTACATGTTGCTGGATCTCTTGGCTGGGGTATCTGGAGCTCATGCAGAGGCCCTTGGACTGGGAATATAGTTTCCCCCCACCCCACCCTAACCTGCTGGGATCTTGTCACCTTCTTGATAAGTATCTGCACAGGGTGTATCTCAGGGTGTTTTTTTTTTTCACAAGGCCGTGTGAAAATGAAGGGCGTCAGAGCCCTGTTTGTCTTTCTGCACAGCTATCTTCACCAATGATCCTTGACAACGGAAGAGATGGGAGAGGTGGAAGACTCTGGTTCCAGTCTCCTGGACCATGCAGTTCCCTTCCTAATGTTAGAGCAACCTCCCTCTCCTGCTCTCTTTCTGGGATTTACCTCACAAGGGTCTTCTAAGAACAGAGTGAGGAGAAGGGGAGTGTATATGCTGCCTTGACTTTACTGGTGGGATAAAACAGCCGTGAAGAAACTAATAATGTAGTTGCACAGTTTTACTTCCAAGAGATGGGTTTGGAAACAGCCTGTTTCAAGTGTTGTGTTGCTTTACAGAACACATGCCAAAAATTCCTGGCATGCCAGGAAAAGAAGCTGCCGGCACCACCTCCATTCTGCCTCCACTGGACTTCAGTGACAGCGACAGCAATGATGATTCTGTTTTTGTCAGAAGTACACCGAGGGGAGCACCCAAAGGGAGGCAGCTGGGCAGTCAGCCACCGATGTGGAGGAGTGGGCGCCCTGCCTCTTCCCAGGAGGGTCCCACGACAGCCAGGGATGGCTTAGCTTCTTCTGCAAGTGAGGGAGAAGGAGGTGCCACCAAGAAGCGCCCTCAGGCTAGAGGGGCAGCGAAGAGCTGGCAGCCACGAGCAAGCCCCGTGCTGGGATCGAGCAGCTCAGAGGAAGAGGTGGACAGTCTTGCTGTACGTGTGAGGAAGAGGATGGGCTTTCCTGCAAACGGGAGGGGCACAAACCGAAAGAGCACGACTGGTAAGAGAGAGCTCCCCTTCGGCCATGTCCCAGCCTAGACCGGGGTCATACTGAGTTCTTTGCCACAATTAATGGCCGGAGAAAATTGTTTGGGTTTAAGGGAAAGAAGCACGGAATTGTTTTGTGTATTCTAAACAAGAGAGAGTCATCAGCCCCTCGAGAAAAAACTGCTGCCCCCCAGTCTGACCAGGGAGAGGAACAAGGAGAAGGTAGCTGAGGAGAACTCATCCTCCTGTGCGGCCCACTTCCTGAATGTGCTGAATGTGCACAAAAGCAGAGCCACGGGAGGGAAGGTGTTCCCTGGAGCTTCTGTTACGGACTGGCTGTCCGTCTTGGGCAAACAAAGTGGTTGGGGGGAGGAGGTTGTGTGAATGAGAAGGTGGAAAGCAAAGTGTACTCCAGTTATCTAAGGAGCTGCTTATCTCATTATGAGCCTGTCTGAGTGTTAAGATCTTCAGGGGAGGTCTTGGTAAGAATACCAATT
Organism: Intellagama lesueurii; assembly: GCA_037013535.1. NCBI lineage: Eukaryota > Metazoa > Chordata > Lepidosauria > Squamata > Agamidae > Intellagama > Intellagama lesueurii. Next base: position 49,984 of record JBAJHW010000005.1, on the reverse strand, counting down.
TCTACAGAAGCCATGACAGGAACTCAGGAGAGGACATTTACAATGCAGCCCCCTCAAAGTTGTGATCATATTCCATTCTTTTCTTTTTTTCTTTTTTTTAAGAAGGATGTAAAAACACATGTTTTTAAACCGGTGTGTGATCTCTAACTTGAATGTAAACTGAATTACTTTTAACGGTCTTTATGGCAGTTTTGGTTCTATTTGATTGGAACAATAGTGTGATTAGTTTTGTGAAGACTCTAAGCCACCTAGAGCTACTTTGTAAACATAAGCATACAAAGTATAGATGTACAGTAAATGTAAATCATCATCATCAACATCACCTTCTTCCAGCACTGCCTCCATTGCCTGCTCCTGATGCACTGATTCCTGCTCAGGTTCCCAGGAAGTGCAAAGTCCTCAGTGATGTCACCCAGTCAGACTTGACACTGATGAGGTAGGTGGTTGCTTACGATGCTTTCCCTGTCATCTATTTGGCTGTGGGCTTCCATCCAAAGGGTTAGCGTGAGCGCGACATGGACCTGGAGGAATGGGTTCCCGCTGCTTCCATTCTTCATAGAAGTAAGAGAGCCATGACGAATTGTGTTTCTTCCAGGGGAATGTTTGACGTCCTTTCTAATAACGTTTCTAGCCCCCCTTTTTCTCCATGGAGCTCAGGGTAATGGACATGATTTTGCCTCTTCCGCTTATTGGCCAAGACAGAAAGAGAATAATTAGCCCATGACTGACAGTAACTTGAACCCTTTGCACCCCTACCAAGTTCGAGGGGGGGCTATAAGGCCATTCAGTTTAAACCCCTGCTCAATGCAGGAATACAAATCACATGAAATAACAGCTGTCCTCCCTCTACCTGGATAATCACAGGACAGGCAGGCATCCCTCTCACTTACAACAAGATTTGAAATAGAAAAGAAGCAGAAACTAGCTTGTGTTCCTAAACGATTTTGATAAAGTCCTTTCCCAAAACGTCTGAGTTGTGTGCAATTAAGTTGACATCTTCCTTTTGTGGAATGACAGCTGTTTAAAGAAATGGAAGCAGTGTGTGGGGATAGAGGGTCACATCTTGAAATGAATAGATTTGAACTTGGATCTCCTCAGGATCTGTACTGGGGGGGGTGAGACTCTTTTTCATTTGTTCATCAATGATCTGGAGAGGGTGGAGGGAGTGGTGAGGTGGCTAAGACTGCTGGGGCAATATGAGCTGGGTTTAGGAAAACAGTAGGACAGGTAGGACTGCTTCAAATAAAGATGAGCTAATAGAAATTTATGAAGTACCAGATGTATTCAGAACAAGACAAACAGAAGAATGGAAACAACAGTCTGGTAGCAACAAGTCAGAAACTGCATCAGCAAAAGCCCAGCTGGCAAATGAATCGCTGAAAAGGGAAAATCTAATTAAAACTTTTTTTAAATTCATGATTTAAGGTACTGAGTGGTGGAGGAGGATGTCTCAGAAGGCAAGAGGTTAACATTAGGTGGTAACTACTACCTTGGCAAATGGGTGAAGCAGCCTTGCAGAGGAAAGGAACAAGAGATGAACTTGTCAGACCCACTTAAAGAGGGCAGAGACTCTGAGAAAAAGGTCCATATCAGATAAGCATCCATATCAGATAAGCATCCTCTGTTGCAGCCACAGAGAAAGGGGGGAGTTTTCTTCATTTTAGTTATTTGCTTAGTTTTTTGACACAAGAAAGACTCGTCAGAGAGCAGGGAGAAAGCAAAATCCAAAGACCAAGATCTTCCAAAGGCAGGATGGACAGGCATTAAAGATCCACAGAGTGATGTATGAGCCGTGTCCTGAAGCAAGCTTAGGAGGCCAGGGAGAGCAGCAAGGAAACAACAGGGTCCATAGAGCAATACAATCTAAGGAAAAACATGTAATTAAAATGACGGATAGCTTTAGAATACTTTCATTGAATGTAAATGGACTGGGCTCAGTGCTGAAAAGATATGAGGTTATGAAAATAGTGAAATTATATACCCCGGATGTGTATAAATAGTTAAATTATATACCCCAGAATGCTACAAGAAACATGCCAAGGGAAGAAAGTAAAAGAACCACTGAGATATCCCTATTTTAAAGCTCAGTTCCCTTCCTCTGGGACATCAAAAGCAAGAGGACCAGCAATTATCCTCTCCAACAATGCGCTCCAGAAATAGCAGATGTATTGCCAAGCCAGAATGGGAGAGTTGTGTTCATAAAAGCCCCCCCCCCCAAAAAAAGAAATTACACTTTGCTTCTACTATGCGCCAAAGAGCTCCAAAATCAATTTTATGAAAGATGTGATTGCTAAATTAGAATGATTTGCTGAAGGGGGTATTGTCCTGAGGGCAATGCAAACGCAGTGTTTGATGAGAAACTGGATAGACGACCAGTGGGTCTTGTTAGACTACCAAGATGCTTGCCTAGCACAAGTGATTCAATGAATGAGAAGGGTGCTTGGTATATGGGGGCACATATACCAGAAAGGAAGAGAATGGGCACAATGTCCATCAAGGTTTCAAACTAATCACATATGGGTAAATGGCAAATTTGCAAACCCAGTTGGGCTACTGGATAGCTCAGTGGTTTAAGTATCTGTCTGCGGAGCCAGAGTTTGGGGGTTAGGGTTGGGCTTGGTGATCCAGAGGGTCCCTTCCAGACCTTCTGCAGTTCTAAGATCACTATAACGAATGCAGGAGGGATGACAATATCTGGCCGTGCCCCCTCTAGTGGTAAAATGGGGAACTGGTCACCCAAAACAAGTTGAAGGCCCACTGAGAATTTATAGGGGAAACAGATATTAATTTGGATCAAATTAAAAAAAAAAAAAGCCCTCCACCTCAAATGTCAGGATTAGAAGTGTTACTGAGGGCACTATGAAAGTCGTATGAAGGGGGCTTTCCTATAGTAAAGGCCAAGGGCTAACACAAAAAGAAGGAACTGGAACACAACTGTAACACAATTACAGAAATTCACAACACAGCATAAAAAACTCAGAAGTCCTAAAGTTGGACCCAGAATTAGCTAGGAGAAAAGCTTGATTATTAGAGTTTTTAAGATAAAGGTATAAAGAAACCATGATAAAAGTTGTAAAACAATACAGCTGCTTTTGTAGGGAAAATGTATGTAAAAAGCAACCTCAGGAACATGTCTACTTACAGACTTGTAACTGGATGAGAAAACTGAATAGAACAAGGGAGCGGGGGGGGGGGGAATCTCCTGGTTCAGAAGGACTACATCCTAGTTACCAAAGGAAGGAATGTGCAGATTTAATCTTAGAGCCTCTCTCTATAGTCTTTAGGTAAAGGTTCCCCTTGACATTTAGTCCAGTCGTGTCTGACTCTAGGGCGTGGTGCTCATCCCCGTCTCCAAGCCATAGAGCCAGCGTTTGTCCGAAGACAGTTTCCGTGGTCACGTGCCAGCGCGACTAGACACGGAACGCCGTGACCTTCCCACCATGGTGGTACCTATTTATCTACTCGCATTTACATGCTTTCGAACGGCTAGGTTGGCAGGAGCTGGGACAAGCAACGGGAGCTCACTCCGTCGCGTGGATTCGATCTTACGACTGCTGGTCTTCTGACCCTGCAGCACAGAGGCTTCTGCGGTTTAACCCGCAGCACCACCACGTCCCCCTCTATAGTCTTTAGCAAGGCCTGAAATACAGGTGAGGTCCCTGAAGATGATGCAAGCAAATGTCATATTTGAAAAGGGGTGGAAAGAAGTTCGAGGCAACTGCCAACAGGTCAGCTTGACTCTGATGCCAGGAAAGTTTCTAGAACAGATCATTAGACACTCAACCATCACGGGTCTCTTAAAAACAAGCCATGTAATATGAATCCCACCTCTTTTTTCAGTAGAGGGGAGAGCTGTGAGTATAGCATGACTTTACTTCAGCAAGGCTTTTACCTGGTGAAATTCTTTGTGGCCAAGACGGTAAAACACAGGCTAGAGGATGCTACTGTTAGTTGAGTTTCTAGTTGGTTGACAGGCAATTCCCGAAGAGTGCTCCCGACTGGTTCCTTGTCATCCTGGAGAAAAGATCCCTTCCACCTCCACTTCTATGACTAAAGGTGACAGAACAGCCCCAGCCTCAATCTAGCAAGGAGGTTTGGTGGAAAAACACTTGAAGTTTTCAGACAGTCACTTGAAATGTTAAGCTTTAGAACAGTTCAGACTTAAACAGCATTAGCAGGTGTCTTTGCTGTTAATGTTTTTGAAGTGTGTAAAGCCACATTACCCCTTTCTCATCAAGTGCCGTAGGAGATGAGGAAAAAAGAACAGAAGTAAGTTTGTCTCCCTTTTCATATGAGGGCATGAAGCTGCCAAGGTGCTTAAAAAGCAAATTCTAATGAGTTTGTTGAAACAAGGAAAAATAAGTCCTGAAGTTCATAGAATAATGGAGTTGGAAGTGTCCTATTAGGCCACCCAGATCAACCCCCTGCTCAGTGCAGGAATCCAAATCAAAGTATATCTGAAACTATTGAGCAGGAGGTTGGACTCAATGGCTGTATAGGCCCCTTCCAACTTCATTATTCTCTGATTCTATGAAAGATGGTTCTCTAATTTTCCCTTGAATGTGTTGGAGTACTTGCCACTTCCTGAGATCATGGGTTCCATTGTCATAGTGCTCTAACAGGAGGTTCCTCTTCGTGGTCTCTGTGAATGGGTTATTCTGCGCCTGCGCAGGACCTCTCGGAAGTTTCTAGAGCTTAAAGACATGTGATTAGTGGGACGTTCCCCGATGGAGCACATGCTCCACCCGCTTGAAGTCCCCTCAGTTCCTTTTAGCCGCCACTTAGGTCAGACCTTCTCGACGACTAGAGCAACTATTTTCAATTGCGTTTGCCTTTTACTATTTGCCTTTATAGGCCTGTGTCATCGCTGGGACACCCCTACCCTGGACATCTTGGCCACAGAGCAAAACGCCACATGCGACTGCTACTGCTCCAGGGCAGGAAAAGGACTGAACTCTCTCGGAGACGCTTTCATGGTCAACTGGAAATCGGACCTTCTCTGCCTATTCCCCCCCCCCCCCCATTCCTCTCGTACAGAGGACAATAATCAGGTTCCAACAATTTCGCTTCAACGCCATCCTCATAGCTCCATGGTGGCCTCACCAACCTTGGTTCACCCAGTTTAGAACAATGTCTATCAACCTTTTTCGGCTCCTCCTCCTCCTCCCTCATTGGCTGACCCAGGATAGGGGCACAGTCTACCATCCAGACTTGGACTCCCTCCATCTCACAGCATGGAGGATTCGCCTTCCATAGCAGCTGTTCTCGACAAAGCCAGAAAACCTTCCACTAAACTCTTACACTCTTACAAATGGAGGACCTTTTCCACCTTTGCTGCTTCCAAAGGACTCTGCAGTCCCTGTCGCCCTGGATACCCTCCTCACCTTCCTTCTCCACCTTTTTCACCTCAGACTCTCGCATTCCACCTTAGGTATACATTTTTGCCATAGTAGCACACCAGCCACCAGGCTCAGATTCTTCTCAGCTCTTCTCTCACCCTACCTTAAAAAGATTTCTTAAAGGCCTCCATAACATTCGTCCTCCTCAAAGACCACCACTTCCACAATGGTCACTCCAAATCGTCCTTCATACTCTTACTCGGCCTCCTTTCGAACTGCTGACCACCACCAATTTTAAACTTCTCTCGTTCAAGGGCCTTTTTCTGGTTGCTATTACATCTGCTAGAAGAGCTAGCGAGCTGGCAGCTCTCAGAGCTGACGCCACATATCTATAATTTCATCCTGACAAAGTCACCTTGCATCCAGACGTTTCCTTCCTACCTAAGGTCGTTTCGGACTTTCACCTCAATCAGCCTCTTATCCTCCCTTCTCTTTGTCCATCTCCGACATCAGATCTAGAGCGCATGCTTGATACTCTGGATGTCAGACGCTCCCTGGCCTTTTATGTTTCCAGGACAAAGACTTTCTGAAAGTCTCCTCGTCTGTTCCTCTGTTATCATGGTCCACGCAAAGGTTCCCCAGCTTCTTCACAGACTCTGTCTAGATGGATAGTTCAGACAATTGCCCTATCCTATGAACTAGTTCAAGAAAAACATATACTTCTGCTTCATTGACTACGCAAAAGCCTTTGACTGTGTGGACCATAGCAAACTATGGCAAGTCCTTAAAGAAATGGGAGTGCCTGACCACCTTATCCATCTCCTGAGAAATCTATATGTGGGACAGGAAGCAACAGTTAGAACTGGATATGGAACAACTGATTGGTTCAAAATTGGGAAAGGAGTACGACAAGGCTGTATATTGTCTCCCTGCTTATTTAACTTATATGCAGAATACATCATGCGAAAGGCAGGACTGGAGGAATCCCAAGCCGGAATTAAGATTGCCGGAAGAAATATCAACAACCTCAGATATGCAGATGATACCACTCTGATGGCAGAAAGTGAGGAGGAATTAAAGAACATCGTAATGAGGGTGAAAGAGGAGAGCGCCAAAAATGGTCTGAAGCTCAGCATCAAAAAAACTAAGATCATGGCCACTGGTCCCATCACCTCCTGGCAAATAGAAGGGGAAGATATGGAGGCAGTGACAAAGTTTACTTTCTTGGGCTCCATGATCACTGCAGATGGTGACAGCAGCCACGAAATTAAAAGACGCCTGCTTCTGGGGAGGAAAGCAATGACAAACCTAGACAGCATCTTAAAAAGCAGAGACATCACCTTGCCGACAAAGGTCCGCATCGTCAAAGCTATGGTTTTTCCAGTAGCGATGTATGGAAGTGAGAGCTGGACCATAAAGAAGGCTGACCGCCGAAGAATTGATGCTTTTGAATTGTGGTGTTGGAGGAGACACTTGAGAGTCCCCTGGACTGCAAAGAGAACAAATCTATCCATTTTGAAAGAAATCAACCCTGAGTGCTCACTGGAAGGACAGATCCTGAAGCTGAGGCTCCAATACTTTGGCCATTTCATGCAAAGACTCCCTGGAAAAGACCCTGATGTTGGGAAAGTGTGAAGGCAAGAGGAGAAGGGGACGACAGAGGACGAGATGGCTGGACAGGGTCATCGAAGCGACCAACATGAATTTGAAAGGCAGTGGAAGACAGGAGGGCCTGGCGTGCTCTGGTCCATGGGGTCACGAAGAGTCGGACACGACTTAACGACTAAACAACAACAACAAGAACTAGCGGGAAGACCGCCACCAGACATTATTAAAGCCCATTCCACGAGGGCTGTATCTACCTCTACTGCCTTTCTTCACAGTATAGATGTCTCCAATATTTGTCGAGCTGCCACCTGGTCTACACCCTTGACATTTGTAACTCACTATCAGCTGGACGTCAGAGCCAAGAATGAAGCTAGCTTTGGCAGGGCTGTTCTTATCTCCTTTTTAACGTGACGTCCCACCAACTGGTAAGTGAGCTTGCTAGTCACCCATTCGTGTGCATTCACAGAGACCACGAAGAAGAAAGAAAAGTTACTTACCTGTAACCATGGTTCTTAGAGTGGTCCTCTGTGAATCCACACGTCCCGCCCTTCCTCCCCTCTGTCTGTCACATGGTCATCTCTATCTACTTTTTTGACAGTGGCGGACTTTTTCGGAACTGAGGGGATGTCAAGTGGGCGAAGCATGCGCTCCACGGGGGAAAGGCCCACTAATCACATGTCTTTAAGTTCTAGAAATTTCCGAGAGGTCCTGCGCAGGCGCAGAATAACCCATTTGTGTGGATTCACAGACGACCACTCGAAGAACCATGGTTACAGGTAAGTAACCTTTCTTTTTTCCTGATACTCAGTCGAAATCTGGCTTCCTGAAACTTGAGCCCATTATTATGTGTCCTGCACTCTGGGATGATTGGGGCTAGATCCTGATGTTCCTGCACAGGACAATTTTTCAAGGATTTGAAGAGTGCTATCTTATCTCCCCTCAACTGTCTTTTTTTCTGTTTATTTATTTAATTGCATTTTTACCCCACCCATATAGTGGTATCCCACTACTGCAGGTGACTTATACAGATAAAAACATAAAAACACTCAGCCCACAATCATTGAAAAGAAATAACTCAAAAAAAATCCCCCGGGGCAACAGCAATAAAAAAACAAATTATAAACAAACACAATAAGCAATGATGCAGAGAGAGTATCCAGAAAAGCTTCTATGAAAAGATGTGTTTTTATTGACTTTGTGAATGCTAGGAGGGAAGGGGCCTGGCGTAGCTCTTCTGGCAATTTATTACATAATGTGGTAGCCACCCTAATGTGGCCCTCCTTCGGGGTGAAAAATGCTAAATCAAGGGTAAATATGCCCAGTCTTTCCTCACAGGGCTTGGTTTCCAGCTCCCTGTTCATCCTTGTCGCCCTCCCTCTGAACTTGTTCCAATTTGTCAGCATCCTTCTTGAAGTGTGATGTCCAGAACTGGACACAAGACTCAAGGTGAGGCCTAACCAGTGCTGAATAGAGGGGAACTAGCACTCTACGGGGATTTGGAAACTATGCTTCTGTTTTTGTTGTTGTTTAGTCGTTAAGTCGTGTCCGACTCCTCGTGACCCCATGGACCAGAGCACGCCAGGCCCTCCTGTCTTCCACTGCCTCCCAGAGTTGGGTCAAATTCATGTTGGTAGCTTCGATGACACTGTCCATCCATCTCATCCTCTGTCGTTCCCTTCTCCTCTTGCCTTCACACTTTCCCAACATCAGGGTCTTTTCCAGGGAGTCTTCTCTTCTCATGAGATGGCCAAAGGATTGGAGCCTCCGCTTCAGGATCTGTCCTTCCAGTGAGCACTCAGGGTTGATTTCCTTCAGAATGGATAGGTTTGTTCTCCTTGCAGTCCAGGGGACTCTCAAGAGTCTCCTCCAGCACCACAATTCAAAAGCATCAATTCTTCGGCGGTCAACCTTCTTTATGGTCCAGCTCTCACTTCCATACATCGCTACTGGAAAAACCATAGCTTTGACGATGCATACCTTTGTCGGCAAGGTGATGTCTCTGCTTTTTAAGATGCTGTCTAGGTTTGTCATTGCTTTCCTCCCAAGAAGCAGGCGTCTTTTAATTTCGTGGCTGCTGTCACCATCTGCAGTGATCATGGAGCCCAAGAAAGTAAACTCTGTCACTGCCTCCATATCTTCCCCTTCTATTTGCCAGGAGGTGATGGGACCAGTGGCCATGATCTTAGTTTTTTGGATGTTGAGCTTCAGACCATTTTTGGCGCTCTCCTCTTTCACCCTCATTAAGAGGTTCTTTAATTCCTCCTCACTTTCTGCCATCAGAGTGGTGTCATCTGCATATCTGAGGTTGTTGATATTTCTTCCGGCAATCTTAATTCCGGCTTGGGATTCATCCAGACCAGCCTTTCGCATGATGTATTCTGCATATAAGTTAAATAAGCAGGGAGCCAATATACTTCTGTTAATGCAGCCTAAAATAGCATTGGCTTTTTTTTTGTAGCCACATCAAACCGTTGGCTTGTGATCTACAACGACTCCCAAGATTTTTCTTGCTAATAGTATTACTGAGTCAAGCATCCCCCATCTTGTAATTGTGCATTTGGGTTTTTTCCTCCAGGTGTAGAACTTTGCACTTATCCCTGTTGAATTTCATTCTGTGTTTTCAGCCCAGTGCTGAAATTTTGTTTTTGTCTTCCGCAGTATTAGCTATTCCACCCAATTTTGTTTTGTCTGCAAATCTGATGAGCATTTTCTGTATTCCCTAATCCAGGTCATTGACAAAAATGTTAAAGAACACGAGGCCTGGGAATTAGCCTTGTGGTACTAAACTTGTTACCTCCTCCGAGTTTGAGAAGGACCTGTTGATACGTACCCTCTGAGTACGATACTGTAGCCAACTGTGCATCCACCTGACTCTTGTGCTATCCAGCCCACACCTTTTTAGCTTGCTAATCAGAATATCATGGGGCACTTTGTCAAAAGCTTTGCTGAAGTCAAGATATATCATGTCCACAGCATTCCCAGTGTCTGCCAGTGAGCTTATCCAATCAAAAAATGAGATCAAGTTAGTCTGGCAGGATTTATTCTTGACAAATCTGTGTTGGCTTCTAGTTAGAGTTAGGGTTAAAAACCTACACACAACAAGCACACAGCTAAAACTCTTTGCTTACTTCCTAATCCCTTTCTTGCTCCATGCAGTGTGCAGGTTGGTAAAACAGTGATCTGGAACTGTTGGAAGCTTTGCCTCCATGATTTACTGCTCTTTATATATAATATGTTGCAACCATTAGTTAGGCATTGCTCCTTATTTTCTTCTTTCCACACAAATTTGTGCTGTGTTGTCTTGCTTCTTTGAGGTTAGATTTTGAAAACGCTGTACTGTAGTTCTTACGCTGTAGGAGCCGGAAAAGGGGTTGCCTATGTATACACACAACCTGAGAACCAGATGAATCTGAAACTGGACTGGATTAGTGTTGGAGGGTCTAATTTTGCCTGCCTCCCTTGACATAAGAAGAGCCCTGCTGGATCAGGCCAAGAGCCCATCTGGCCCAGCTTTCTGTATCTCACCCGTGGCCCCACCAGATGCCTCTGGGAGCACACGAGACCACTAGATACCTGTCTCGTGATACCCCTCCCCTGCATCTGGCATTTTGACCCACCCGAGAAAACTGGAAGTGGCTGAAGTACATGTCTGGCTTTAAAAACTTTGCTTGTTACACCTGAGAAGGGGGTGATAGATGTGATATAAAGGTAAATCTCTTGGTCTGGACACTCCCCTGAGTGCAGTTATCGTTTTTTACATGTTTTTATTTGGAAGGGCTCCAGGACGCATTAAAAATGCTTGGTGGTGGGCCCCCGTGTGGAGCTATTTATTTAATCACTCTACCACCCCATTGGTGCAATGTACTATTCTGGTCAGTTTACGACAATAAATAAAACATATACTAATAAAACTGCAATTAACCCTAAGAAATTAAAACATTTGACAGAATAAAACGAATGACACCAGAGGCAATTGCCTATCTAGTAGCAGGACAGGAGGCGTAAAATCCGACAGGGTCAATGTGGAAGGCCTTCCTGAAAAGCAGCGTTTTACGTGGCCTTCTGAACGTTCCCAGGGAGGGGGGCCGGGCGTAAGCTGCACCAGGAGCTGGCTCTACACAGTCGGTGCCACCGCAAAGATGGTGCTGTGTGTTGCAGCCTCTGCATTGGACCAGCCTTTCAATGTGTTAGAACTGCATTTTTTTGCTCTGTCTGGCCCTTGGAGATGTGACTAAGATGGGCTGAAGTGGAGGGAAGAAGAATTAGGATCAGGCCTGTATAAGATGTGGCTGCAAAGCTCTCAAATGCCCCTTTCAGAGACCTGCTTCAGTGCAAGCATGGCGCCTGCCTCCATGTGGCCTGCTCTCCACAAGCAACCAAAGTGTGAACCCTTGTCCTTCTGTCTGAATGGCTCCCAGTGTGGCTACATCTCATGCCAGGATTTCGGTGCCTTCCTTTTGACGGGCGTTTGTCTCCACAGGAGTTCATGTCAGGTCAAGGGCTGCTTCTTGCAAGAACTGTCAAACCCGGATTCCCAGCAATCAAAGCATTTCCGGAGTGAAAAAGAAGAGCTGGCACAGAAGCTGTATGCTTTTTATAACTCTTCTGTGTTTGAGCAAAAGGTATCCTGTTCACCTGGGTTTCTTTCAGGATTACTGCTAGGAGGAGGCTGACGGATCTGGGCTTTCTTTCCCAAGCTAGCCATTTTGTAGATAGCCAGAATTCCCATTTCCTTCTTTGAATCCTGAGGTTCGTAGAGGGAACCCTGTGAAGGGAGGCCTGTGTGCTCCCTAACGGCACTTCCACCTGGTTTCTGGGAAAGACACCAGCACAGCAGGGCTTGGGAGAGCCACTAGGTTTTTTTCCCTTCCGCAGAGGAGAGGTGCCTTCTCTCCCATGAGCTGTTTTTTTGCCAGCAGGATAGAGAGGGCTGTTTACCCCTGGGAAGTCGGTTTATGGACCCTGGAGTCCAAGCAGCAGTTCAGATTTCTGTCTCCCAGGAGCAGCTGGAGATGGGATTTCTTGTGTGTTGCATGTTATGAGTGGTAGAGGTGTGAGAGCTGCCCCTGGGCATGCTTTACTATGGCAAGGTCAGAAGTAAGAGAAGAGAGCCTTTTTCTTATGCTCTCTCTTTCCTAGTGAACTCTCACAGGTATCTGTGCATAAAAGAAACTGAAACTGCTGATGGAAAGAGTATTTTAATACCAAAACTGATTTGCTCAGTCGTGTACAAGAGTAACTGAGAGCACTCTTGTTGCCTGTGGGTTTAGAAGCTAAGGAAAATAGAGTGGATGGTCCCAGCTCCTCTGTGGAGCTGTACAGGATGAGGGTGATGCACCACTAGCATCCCGTTCCCCACCCCCACCCCCTGCCTCTGGTTTCTTGGGCAAGTAGAATCTGTATGTGCCTTCCCTGCTCCCAGGCAGCAATGACAAAGACTGTTGGGAGTGTGTAGAAAGGTGGCCAGTCAGCACTTTCCTCACCAGTAGGAAGTCTTAGCTACAGCTCAACAGCTGCAGTGGCCACAGCTGTGCTAGAACTCTAGGAGGCTGGTTTCTCTTGCCTTTTGCCTTCTGTTTTCATTGGAAGGAAACTAAGCATCTGGTCACATAACACCTTGCTATTCCTTTCAGTTGCCAGAGCAAATGGAGATCATCTGGAATAAGAAGATGCAGAAGACAGCAGGGTGCTGTGTAACAGGCCAACTGAAGGGTCCTGAGGGGCAGCGCTATGCACGGATCATGCTGTCGGAGAAAGTCTGTGATTCTTCAGGTAAGTGGGGAAAAGGCTTGTGCATTTCCAGTATAGGTTCTGGAAATGCCTTTATCATTATCATCATCATCATCATCATCAGTGAACTGCAGAGCTCAAAGAGACCCTATGGATCATAGCATCCAGCCCCTGTTAACGAGGCACAGTAGGAAATCAAACTCTCAACCTCTAGTTCCACATATAGCATAAAGAGTTAATGCGCATTTGTCGTTTAAAAAAATCATGCCAGTTTTGGATAGCACTGCTTGTCATGTTCCATGTGACTGCCATGACCCCCTTATTGGACCTGGAGTAATCACCCATCTTTGAAATCTGGATCGATAAGGGTTTTTTTGTTTTGTTTTTGATTTAGAAGATGTTGGCCAGATTTTTCTTGACTGTTCTTTGCAGCTGTGATCTTCCTTTGCTAAACCTGCTGGCAAAATAACAGATATCAGTGCTCTTTAAAACCCTGCACGGTATTCTGCCAGCACATGTTTTGTTTGTTTGTTATGTACCATCGAGTCATCTGTAACTTATAGTAACCCTATGAATAAGTGACTTCCAAAATGTCTTGTCATTAACAGCTCTGCTCCACTCTTGCAAACTCAAACATTGTGGCCACCTCATAGTTGGTCCTCCTATTTTCATTGGAGCATAGACTTGCGTACTGGTTATGTTAATGGTTTTTGTGAGAAATCTAATTGAAATTATTTGGACAGACATTTCATTAGCGCCCCTAATGTGTTGTGCTGCATCTTGGTTTCTCCTGATTTTGTCGTTCCTGACATAAAGCAATTTGTAATTATCTGACTGTGTGACTGAAATCCTGTTGCTTACCATAATGTGTCAAACTCTTGTAGTCTAGTTGAATAAGTGAGAATTTGGTGAGTCAACTGTTCCGTATGTTCAGTTGATTTATATGGGCCTACAGCAGTAGAACCCTGTCTGAAAGCTCTTTCTACAACCACCTTGATTTCATTAGGTGTTTCCTACTTTTCTTTCTCATAGGAATTGTTTGTGATTGTGCCTTTAATTTTCCTGTACAAGCCGAAGCTTCCTCCAACTGTAATATAGGTCAAGCATCTTGTATTATGTGATAGTTGGGATCTACTACCAGTTACGTACCTGATCAAGGAAAATATGAGGATGAAACGTTTGAAGAACAAATTGCAACAATTTCAAAGAGACAAGATGTGGTAGTAGTGGGAAATTTAAATTATCCTGATATCTGTTGGAGGGCAAATTCTGCCAAATACTGCTCTTCCCAGAAATTCATGGCTTGTATGGCTGATACTTTTCTCCTATAAAAAGTGAAAAAAGAAACTAGAGGATGAGCTATCCTGGACTTGTTTCTAACCAATAGAAATGACTTGGTGGAAGAAGTGGCAGCAAGAGGAACTCTGGGGGAAAGTGACCATGTTCTGCTTGAATTCTTGATTTCAAAGGAAGCAAAAGCAGATTGTAGTCAGACGTATACACTGGATTTTGGGAAAGCTAGTTTTAATAAACTCAGAACAGTGATCAGTAAGATCTCATGGCAGGTTTTCCTAACAGGAAAAGGGTGGGAGTTTCTTTAAAATTTTCACCATGGAGAGAGGTGAAAAGCAGTGTACCCCAGGGATCTGTCCTGGGACCCGTGCTTTTCAACCTGTTCATAAATGACCTGGAGACAAGGATAAGCAGTGGTGGTGAAGACCAGAAGGGATGGTGAAGAGCTCCAGAAGGATCCCTCCAAACTGGGAGAATGGGCAGCAAAATGGCAGATGCGTTTCAATATAAGAAAATGTAAAGTAATGCATATTGGGGCAAAAAATCAAAACTTTAGTTATCAGCTAATGGGTTCTGAGCTGTCCGTGACGGATCAGGAAAGAGATCTTGGTGTGCTGGTGGACAGCTCGATGAAAGGGTCAACCCAGTGTGCGGCAGCAGTGAAGGCCAATTCCATGCTAGGTATTGTTAAAAGGGGGATTGAAAAATAAAACATTATAATGCCAGTGTACAAAACGATGTCTTCAGTGTGGAAGGGACTGCCACTCTCGAATTGGCCTTCTCAGCCACACTAGACGCTGTTCCAAGTCCTCTATTCAGAGCACGTTACCATTGTCTCTCGAGACTGAAGGATGCCTAATCTTAACAAAACGATGGTAAGGCTGCACCTGGTGTATTGTGTACAGTTCTGGTTAGGTAAAGGTAAAATTTCCCCTTGACATTTAATCCAGTCGTGTCTGACTCTAGGGCGCGGTGCTCATCCCCGTTTCCAAGCCGTAGAGCCGGCGTTTGTCCTTAGACAGCTTCCGTGGTCACGTGGCCAGCGCGACTAGACACGGAACGCCGTGACCTTCCCACTGAGGTGGTACCTATTTATCTACTCACATTTTTACATGCTTTCGAACTGCTAGGTTGGCGGGAGCTGGGAGAAGCGACGGGAGCTCACTCCATCGCGTGGATTCGATCTTACGACTGCTGGTCTTCTGACCTTGCAGCACAGAGGCTTCTGCAGTTTAACCCACAGCGCCACCACGACAGTTCTGGTTGCCACACCTCGAAAAAGACATAGTGGAACTGGAAAAGGTGCAGAAGAGAGCAACTAAAATGATTACCGGGCTGGGGCACCTCCCTTATGAGGAAAGGCGACAGCGTTTGGGGCTCTTTAATCTAGAGCAGCGATGGCGAACCTATGGCACGCGTGCCACAGCTGGCAGGCGGAGCCCTTTCTGCCGGCATGCGAGCCATAAGTCGCTGGATCGCTACTCCCCCCCCCCCCCCGCAACCAAACCTGAGCAGGCAGCTGCAACCGTGGTGCTGGTGCCCGGACAGGCGGCGGGTCAGGATCCGGAGCAGCTGGTGCTGGCGGCGGATCCGGAGTGGGGTCTTGAGGCACCTCCGTGCCCGGGATTCCCCCTTCCGCCGCCACTTCCGGTTCCGCCGCGGCGGCACACCGCCCCATTTTGTTTTTGTTTTTCCAGTTTGGGCATGCGAGCCCAAAAAGGTTTGCCACCACTGGTCTAGAGAAAAGGCGCCTGAGGGGGGACATGATTGAGACGTATAAAATGAGGCAGGGGATGGATAAAGTGGATAGAAGGAAGCTATTTTCCCTCTCATGCAATACTAGAACCAGGGGACATCCCCTCAAATTGAGTGTTGGGGAGTGAGAAGAGACAAAAGAAAATATTTCTTGACCCAGCATGTTGTTAGTCTGTGGAACTCCTTGCCACAGGATGTGGTGATGGCATCTGGCCTAGATGCCTTTAAAAGGGGATTGGAGAGATTTCTGGAGGAAAAGTCCATCGCAGGTTACAAGCCATGATGGGGATGTATAATCTCCAGGCTTAGAAGGAAGGTATCTCAAAATACCAGACGCAGGGGAAGGGTATCAGGAGACAGCTATCTAGTTGTCTTGTGTGGTCCCAGAGGCATCTGGTGGGGCCACTGTGAGATACAGGAAGCTGGACTAGATGGGCCCTTGGCAGGGCTCTTATGTTCCTATGTTCTAAAAAGGAAATCCTAAAGGCAAAACTATAAACCATTCCAAGAAGAAGAAAAGGCACAAGACATTGAAAAAGATGGTTGTGACTGCACAAAAAGCTCAGAAAATATAACAGGACACATATGGAAGGAAGAACAGACCATAAAGAAAGAGTACAGACAGGTAGCAAAGCATTGCAAAAGCTGAGAATGAGCTGATGCTGAAAACAACATCAGCTTTTGCAATGCTTTGCTACCTGTCTGTACTCTTTCTTTATGGTCTGTTCTTCCTTCCATATGTGTCCTGTTATATTTTCTGAGCTTTTTGTGCAGTCACAACCATCTTTTTCAATGTCTTGTGCCGTTTTTGCTACCTGTTTGTACTGATAAAACTGTAAAAACAACAAAAGCATTCTTCAAGTATTTGCATGACAAAAGACAGAGAAAAGAAACAGTGGCTCAACTCAAAGGGGATGGAAAGATAATAAGAGATTACAAAGAAAAGGCAGCTCACTTTTTTCTTCAGTTCAGTCTTCTCCCAAAAGACAGTCTATGCCGCTCCAGGCAAATGTGAAATGTAAAGGGAGGGGACAGGATTGCAGTTTGAGATGGATAGTCAAATAGTCAAGGAATATCTTATTACTTTGAGCGAGTTCAAATTTCCATAGCCCAATGAAATGCATCTGAGAGCATCAAAGGAACTGGCTGAAGAATTCTGAGAACCACAGACTATTATTTTCTTGAAATCAAGGAGGACGGGTGAAGTGCCATATGATTGGAAGAAGACTAACATGTCCCAGTCTTCAGAAAGGACAAAAAGGAGGAAACGGAACTACAAACCAATCAGCCTGACATCAATCTCAGGGAAAATTTTTGAGCAGATTATAAAGCAGTCATTCCCCAAGCGCCTTGAAAAATAACGCTGTGATAACCAGAAGTCAATAGGGGTTTGTCAAAAAACAAATCCTGTCAGACTAATCTGCTCTCATTTTTTTTATCAGGTAACCTCCCTGTGAGATGGTGGGAATGCTGTAGGTGTAATATATCTTGACTTCAGAAAAGCTTTTGACAAAGTGCCCCATTGTATTCTGATTAGCAAGATAATGAGGTGTGGGGTTTTGTAGAGCAAGTGTCTGGCAGACACACAGTTGATTACAGAATTGTATGCAGAGAGTGTTTGTCAACAGCTCTTTCTCAAACTGGGAGGGGTTAACAAGTGGGGTACCACAAAGGCTCAGTGCTCTTCAACCTTTTTATTAATGACTTGGAGGAGGTTGTGCAGGGAATGCTTATCAGAGTTGTAGATGACACAAAACTGGAATAACTAATACTCTGGAAGACAGAAAAAAAATTCCCCAAGATCTTGATATTTATTTTTTTAAATTTATAGGCCGCCTTTCTCCCGATAAGGGGAACCAAGGCAGCTCACAATATTAAAAAGAATAAGAACACAATAAGTTAAGCATTAAAAAATGACTAAACTATAAACTAATTAAAATACAATTGAATAATTAAAAGCAAGTAAACATTAAATAGGCTGAAGTACTGGGCTGAAAACAGCAAGATGAAATTTAGCATGGATAAATGCCAAGTTCTACATTAAAAACCCAAATGCACAGGTACAAGATGGGTAATACTTGACTCATTAATAGTACAAGTGAGAAAATTTTTGAAATTGTCATAGAACACAAGCTGAATATGAACCTTAAGTGCAATGTGATTGCATAAAAAGGCAAGTGCTGTTTTAGGCTGCGTTGATAGAAGTATATTCTCCAAATCCCATGAAGGGCTATTTCACCTCTATTCAGCAGTAATTAGGCCTCATCTCGAGTACTGTCTCCAGTTCTGGACACCACACTTCAAGAAGGATGCTGACAAATTGGAAAAGTTCAGAGGGAGGGCGACAAGGATGATCAGGGGACTGGAAACCAAGCTATAAGACTGAAAGAACCAGGCATGTTTAGTTTTGAATACTGAGGGGAGATAGTATAGTATTCTTCAAATACTTAAAGGCAGTCCTACAGAGAAGGGGCAGGATCTGTTCTCAATCATGTGGAAAACTTCCTGACTATTAGAGCAGTACAACAAAGAAACCAGTTACCTCGGGAAGTGGTGAGCACTCCAGTGCTGGAGGCATTCAAGAGAAAATTAGAGAACCATATTTCAAATATACTTTGATTTGGATTCGCGCCTTGAGCAGAGGGTTGGTCTTGATGGCCTTATTAGGACCCTTCCAACTCCATTATTTTATGGTTCTATGATCTTACCCCAGGCTGTTGCCATTAGTAGCAAAAGCTGTTGAGGAGCCCTTTATTTCTTTTTCTTCTTCTTAGAAAAAATTGTTCTGTCCTCTCCCCCAATGCATATGCCATATTCTGGGCAGCTGTACATTGTGAAGAAACCAGATGGCATATTGCAAACCAGAACTGTGATGTTGTGCATGTGATCCACCCACCACAATTGCTATTGCATCTGCTCTCCCAAATGTTTCTAGACTCTGCTTCCATATAGAAGCACATACGGTAGGTCTTTTTTCTGGGCTCCTAATTTGTCTCCTGTTTTGTCTCTTGCTTAGATCGCCTGAGGGACACGCTGATCCATGAACTGTGCCATGCAGCTGCCTGGCTAATCCATGGCATTCGAGATGGGCATGGACGGTTTTGGAACCTATATGCAAAGAAGTCTGTCCTGATTCACCCAGAACTCCCCATGGTTTCGCGCTGCCACAACTATGAGATCAAATACAAGTTTATCTATGAGTGTTCTCAGTGCAAGAATACGTAAGTGGTTGAGTTCTCCTGCTTGTGACTTAGCATATACATTCCTTGCAAGGGGTGTTTCAGTGCCTTTCATGTGTGCAGGACATATTATTGATTGACTTGCAACCTCTGGGATTGCAGGTGGTTCAGTGACAAAGGCAACATGGATTTGTCAAGAAAAAATCCTAACAGGCTACTCTTATCTCATTATTTAACAGGTAACCTCCTAATAGACAGTGGGAATGCTGTAGATACAATTTATGTTGAATTTAAAATCATAGAATAATGGCGTTGGAAGTGGCCTACAAGGCCACTCAGTGTAGGATTTGAAATCAAAGCAGATCTGACAGATGGTTGCACAATTTTCTCTTGTATGTTCCTGTAGCTTGAGCCCATTATTATGTGTCCTGCACTCTGGGATGATCAAGAACAGATCTTGCTCCTCCTGTATAACTGCCTTCCAAGTGTTTGAAAAGTGCTATCCTATCTCCTCTCAGTCTTCTTTTCTCAAGGTTAAATGTGCCCTGTTCTTTCAGTCTTTTCTGAGAGGGCTTGGTTTCCAGTCCTCTGATCGTCCTTGTTGCTCTCCTCTGAATTTGCTCCTGTTTATCGACATCTTTAATTGTTTTCTGGACTTGATATAACTGTCAGCCTTATGTGGGTACAAGAAATACCCAGTCTCAAAGGGCAAAGATTCTCAAGGAGCCAAAATGTTGTATCTTTGTGCTTTGATGATATTTTGTCTTTTTTTTTTCTACTTTTCTACCCATTGTATCCAGAGTGATTTATTACAATGTATTCAATTCATTTAATCTTGTACTCTCTAACATAATATTAATCTAATCTATTCTATTTAAATCGGTGTAGATTTCATCCAGGTGTAAAGAGGTTCCCATTTATTATTATCCAGTCTGTCATTTAGTGTATCTGTCAAAATATCCATTCCTTTTATTTTTCATTTTCCAGGATTGGACGCCACTCAAAATCCCTGGACACACAGCGCTTTGTGTGTGCCCTTTGCAGGGGACAGCTAGTGCTCTGCCAACCCACAAGGAAAGATGGTACACCAGCTAAAACATCCCTTGCTCCCTTTGCAAATTATGTGAAAGAGAACTATGGCTGCACTAAGCGATCGCAGCAGGGCTTAAGTCACAGAGCCATCATGAAGAAGCTCAGCATGGACTTTGCAGCCCAGACAAGTCTCCTCAGCCCTTGAATTGCTTCAGCAATGGACTGATGCAGCAGCTCCAGTTCCACACTGCCAGGCTCCTTCCCAAGAAGAAAGCAGAGCCTTGGAAAATGTCCGGAAACAAGAGGGTATTTGGACATATCTTTCTACCTGGCTCTGCCATAGCTCTGTCCTTTTTCTAATCTTTATGTCTGTGAACTTGTTTGCCCCCAAGGCATTGAACTTTTTTTACAATACATTAATAAAGTGGAGCTTAACACTTGAACTTTATATTTTGTTTATCTCTTTTGTGTATAAAAATTACCAAATGGTTGTATTTGTGAGTTAGGAAGTTGGCATGCTGCTCGCTCATAGGTATGCAGATTTTGAAGCTGGGAAAAGAATCATATACAAATGATCAAAGAGGAGTAAGAGTAATTAAGTAATGGTCAGCCTGGGTGTCAGTGGGGCATTCATTGGTACAAAGGAGAAATTAGAATTTGAACTTCTGAGACTTAAGACAGCTTAAAGAAGCAGAGTTTCATTTCCCATGGCAGCATTACTCATGAATAGTCCTCTGTGTGCCTTGTAAGAACTGATGCCCAGGAACCAGTGATTGTTCCCAGTTTTATTCCATCATTCAAAGTACTTTACTTAGGTATGGGATAGATAGGGCACTGTTTATTATTTTCTAGTCTTTCTGTTTTATATCCTGTAACCACAGTTATTTTGGATCTGGAACTGTTTTTTGTTGTTGCTTTATTATTATTATATATTTATTTTCTCCTTTTTTCTTTTAAAATAAATTTTTGAAATCCGTTCAAGGCAGTGTCTGGATGGTGACAGAGAGGGGAAGTGTAGTACTAAATTTCCAGTCCTTGCATCAGTTAAGCCACCGAATTGGTGATTTTGAAGTCAATGGGAGCCGGTGGCAGCCTAAGTGGTAACCCCTGGATCATGTGCTGCCTAGCAAGCTGAAAGTGTGTTGGGTTTGGAAGGATTCCAGCAAGAGCTCCTAGCATTTGGTAGTGTGATTAAATGGCTATAGGAAGGCACCTGGGCTTCAGGATCATGACAGGCACCACTGGCACTCCATGCCAGTATTATGTCAGATGTGAAGAAACAAGAACTGCCATTCATTCTCAGCTCCTGCATGTGGCATTTGTCCAGGATGATGTCATAGGCAGGCTAATCTATGTTAGGAACTGGGAAATCCATCACTGGGGAAGAAAATCACCTCTTCTTTTGTTGCGGTTTTTTTTTTTTTTTTTTGGTGAAACCATGGACAACTACATGCAAACTTTCTGGCCTATGTGGACAACAACACTAGGATGGGGAGGTGATCTGGCCAACTGTTTTGAAAGAGAGGAATCATTGGTTGCTGAAAAGAAACATGAAGAGACTATTTCTAATGCTTTATAATGGGTCATATGGTCTGTCTAGTTCACTACTGTCAACTCTGACTGGCAGAATTAAGTCTCCTGGATACCCAGGTGACCAGAATATAAAATACCTTAGCTCTTTTATAATAGTGTTGCCATGGCCACTTCACAATCTTAGCTGCAGGCTACCCTCGTTATAATGGCATGCCGCTTCTCAGGGGCTGGGAGAATTTATAAATGCACCAGACATAAACAATTTATTATTTGTATTCTCGAAGGCTTTCACCGCCGGGATCGGATGGCTGTTGTAGGTTTTTCGGGCTGTTTGGCCGTGTTCTTGAGGTTTTTCTTCCTAACGTTTCGCCAGTCTCTGTAGCCGACATCTTCAGAGGACATAGAACATGGCCAAACAGCCCGAAAAACCTACAACAACCAATTTATTATTTCTCTTTTAAAATGAAGCTTTTTGAGAAAGAGTGTGTGTGAGAGAGATTGCAAATGAAACAACAGTGTAATAGCAACAATGAAAGTGTACTTTCTAATGGGACTAGCTGGTGAGCTTGTGATGTCAAGGCATTCTATCACCATGGATGCGCACAACTTTCTATAGTTGCCAGTCACTTGGAATGAAAGTGGTTCTCACCTGGTTCCAATGCATTGTCTTCTCTTACGCTTCATCTGAGAAGTGGTTGACCAATAGCTAAGACGTCAAGGACTCTGCATTAAAACACAGGTTGGTGAGATCCACAAGCTTCTTTAGGGAGTAGCATTGGGTTGTTTTTTTTCACAAACATGTATAATGTCTGCCAGATCTTTTGGGGAGTTCGCTTTCTACATGGTAAGAATCAGAGTGTTGCATAACCACCCTCCACCTTTACAATCGTAGGTGGTAAAAGATGTCAATGGTAGGGTAAGGCAGAACACTCAGGCACACGGCTCGCACCATCAAAAGAAACCACATGTTTTAAATAGGTAGAAAAAGGCTACAATTGTATTGGCACAGCATAAAGACTGGATCTAAGCATCAGGTGATCTACCTGCCAGCCAATGCCCCTATCCCAGCCCACTGAGGTGGAAGACCACAAAGAACCCTCTGCCACCTGTTGCAAAGAGAGGAGGCTGCCCTCATGAGCTGGGGACACCATCACCCACTTTCACACAATGGGGATGACTCTTCTGAGGTAGCCTCCCCACCCAATTGGATCCATTCCTATGAGCAGAATCCTACACTTACATTTACAAAACAGCAAAATTGTGACAAAAGTGAAAGGTAGCATACAGATATCAGTCGATGTAATGAGAGGCATAAACCCTCACTCAAGTTAAAAGCAATAGAAAGTCCTTCCATCCAGCAAAGAAGGAAGTACCATGATCTTCTTTGTCTGTCTAAATCCAAAGTAGCAACTGTTGGCCATCTAGATATTGGTGGACAACAATATTCTTCTCTCCCACTTGGGCTAAGCTGATGGGAATTGCACCTCAATATCTACAGGGCCTCAAGTGGCCCACTTTTTCCTCTCAAATATGTGGCTAACTTGATTGGTGGTAGCCTGTTTATGTCTAAGCCAGCATGAAGTGTTGCCTGTTACCTGCTCATTTAGCCCAGAAATCAAACCTGGAACCTTGCACATATAATGTGTGCTTGATACTAAATAGTGTACCTTCTTTATCTTTGCACAAGCCTTGTGCTGGCATGCAGGCCAGGACCTCTCACACCAGAAGCAGGAATTGACGCTTACAGATACAATAGATACAATTTATGTTGAATTTAAAATCATAGAATAATGGCGTTGGAAGTGGCCTACAAGGCCACTCAGTGTAGGATTTGAAATCAAAGCAGATCTGACAGATGGTTGCACAATTTTCTCTTGTATGTTCCTGTAGCTTGAGCCCATTATTATGTGTCCTGCACTCTGGGATGATCAAGAACAGATCTTGCTCCTCCTGTATAACTGCCTTCCAAGTGTTTGAAAAGTGCTATCCTATCTCCTCTCAGTCTTCTTTTCTCAAGGTTAAATGTGCCCTGTTCTTTCAGTCTTTTCTGAGAGGGCTTGGTTTCCAGTCCTCTGATCGTCCTTGTTGCTCTCCTCTGAATTTGCTCCTGTTTATCGACATCTTTAATTGTTTTCTGGACTTGATATAACTGTCAGCCTTATGTGGGTACAAGAAATACCCAGTCTCAAAGGGCAAAGATTCTCAAGGAGCCAAAATGTTGTATCTTTGTGCTTTGATGATATTTTGTCTTTTTTTTTTCTACTTTTCTACCCATTGTATCCAGAGTGATTTATTACAATGTATTCAATTCATTTAATCTTGTACTCTCTAACATAATATTAATCTAATCTATTCTATTTAAATCGGTGTAGATTTCATCCAGGTGTAAAGAGGTTCCCATTTATTATTATCCAGTCTGTCATTTAGTGTATCTGTCAAAATATCCATTCCTTTTATTTTTCATTTTCCAGGATTGGACGCCACTCAAAATCCCTGGACACACAGCGCTTTGTGTGTGCCCTTTGCAGGGGACAGCTAGTGCTCTGCCAACCCACAAGGAAAGATGGTACACCAGCTAAAACATCCCTTGCTCCCTTTGCAAATTATGTGAAAGAGAACTATGGCTGCACTAAGCGATCGCAGCAGGGCTTAAGTCACAGAGCCATCATGAAGAAGCTCAGCATGGACTTTGCAGCCCAGACAAGTCTCCTCAGCCCTTGAATTGCTTCAGCAATGGACTGATGCAGCAGCTCCAGTTCCACACTGCCAGGCTCCTTCCCAAGAAGAAAGCAGAGCCTTGGAAAATGTCCGGAAACAAGAGGGTATTTGGACATATCTTTCTACCTGGCTCTGCCATAGCTCTGTCCTTTTTCTAATCTTTATGTCTGTGAACTTGTTTGCCCCCAAGGCATTGAACTTTTTTTACAATACATTAATAAAGTGGAGCTTAACACTTGAACTTTATATTTTGTTTATCTCTTTTGTGTATAAAAATTACCAAATGGTTGTATTTGTGAGTTAGGAAGTTGGCATGCTGCTCGCTCATAGGTATGCAGATTTTGAAGCTGGGAAAAGAATCATATACAAATGATCAAAGAG
Source organism: Intellagama lesueurii (assembly GCA_037013535.1). Taxonomy (NCBI): domain Eukaryota; kingdom Metazoa; phylum Chordata; class Lepidosauria; order Squamata; family Agamidae; genus Intellagama; species Intellagama lesueurii. The sequence continues at coordinate 25,416 of JBAJHW010000005.1, read as the reverse complement.
GAGTAAGAGTAATTAAGTAATGGTCAGCCTGGGTGTCAGTGGGGCATTCATTGGTACAAAGGAGAAATTAGAATTTGAACTTCTGAGACTTAAGACAGCTTAAAGAAGCAGAGTTTCATTTCCCATGGCAGCATTACTCATGAATAGTCCTCTGTGTGCCTTGTAAGAACTGATGCCCAGGAACCAGTGATTGTTCCCAGTTTTATTCCATCATTCAAAGTACTTTACTTAGGTATGGGATAGATAGGGCACTGTTTATTATTTTCTAGTCTTTCTGTTTTATATCCTGTAACCACAGTTATTTTGGATCTGGAACTGTTTTTTGTTGTTGCTTTATTATTATTATATATTTATTTTCTCCTTTTTTCTTTTAAAATAAATTTTTGAAATCCGTTCAAGGCAGTGTCTGGATGGTGACAGAGAGGGGAAGTGTAGTACTAAATTTCCAGTCCTTGCATCAGTTAAGCCACCGAATTGGTGATTTTGAAGTCAATGGGAGCCGGTGGCAGCCTAAGTGGTAACCCCTGGATCATGTGCTGCCTAGCAAGCTGAAAGTGTGTTGGGTTTGGAAGGATTCCAGCAAGAGCTCCTAGCATTTGGTAGTGTGATTAAATGGCTATAGGAAGGCACCTGGGCTTCAGGATCATGACAGGCACCACTGGCACTCCATGCCAGTATTATGTCAGATGTGAAGAAACAAGAACTGCCATTCATTCTCAGCTCCTGCATGTGGCATTTGTCCAGGATGATGTCATAGGCAGGCTAATCTATGTTAGGAACTGGGAAATCCATCACTGGGGAAGAAAATCACCTCTTCTTTTGTTGCGGTTTTTTTTTTTTTTTTTGGTGAAACCATGGACAACTACATGCAAACTTTCTGGCCTATGTGGACAACAACACTAGGATGGGGAGGTGATCTGGCCAACTGTTTTGAAAGAGAGGAATCATTGGTTGCTGAAAAGAAACATGAAGAGACTATTTCTAATGCTTTATAATGGGTCATATGGTCTGTCTAGTTCACTACTGTCAACTCTGACTGGCAGAATTAAGTCTCCTGGATACCCAGGTGACCAGAATATAAAATACCTTAGCTCTTTTATAATAGTGTTGCCATGGCCACTTCACAATCTTAGCTGCAGGCTACCCTCGTTATAATGGCATGCCGCTTCTCAGGGGCTGGGAGAATTTATAAATGCACCAGACATAAACAATTTATTATTTGTATTCTCGAAGGCTTTCACCGCCGGGATCGGATGGCTGTTGTAGGTTTTTCGGGCTGTTTGGCCGTGTTCTTGAGGTTTTTCTTCCTAACGTTTCGCCAGTCTCTGTAGCCGACATCTTCAGAGGACATAGAACATGGCCAAACAGCCCGAAAAACCTACAACAACCAATTTATTATTTCTCTTTTAAAATGAAGCTTTTTGAGAAAGAGTGTGTGTGAGAGAGATTGCAAATGAAACAACAGTGTAATAGCAACAATGAAAGTGTACTTTCTAATGGGACTAGCTGGTGAGCTTGTGATGTCAAGGCATTCTATCACCATGGATGCGCACAACTTTCTATAGTTGCCAGTCACTTGGAATGAAAGTGGTTCTCACCTGGTTCCAATGCATTGTCTTCTCTTACGCTTCATCTGAGAAGTGGTTGACCAATAGCTAAGACGTCAAGGACTCTGCATTAAAACACAGGTTGGTGAGATCCACAAGCTTCTTTAGGGAGTAGCATTGGGTTGTTTTTTTTCACAAACATGTATAATGTCTGCCAGATCTTTTGGGGAGTTCGCTTTCTACATGGTAAGAATCAGAGTGTTGCATAACCACCCTCCACCTTTACAATCGTAGGTGGTAAAAGATGTCAATGGTAGGGTAAGGCAGAACACTCAGGCACACGGCTCGCACCATCAAAAGAAACCACATGTTTTAAATAGGTAGAAAAAGGCTACAATTGTATTGGCACAGCATAAAGACTGGATCTAAGCATCAGGTGATCTACCTGCCAGCCAATGCCCCTATCCCAGCCCACTGAGGTGGAAGACCACAAAGAACCCTCTGCCACCTGTTGCAAAGAGAGGAGGCTGCCCTCATGAGCTGGGGACACCATCACCCACTTTCACACAATGGGGATGACTCTTCTGAGGTAGCCTCCCCACCCAATTGGATCCATTCCTATGAGCAGAATCCTACACTTACATTTACAAAACAGCAAAATTGTGACAAAAGTGAAAGGTAGCATACAGATATCAGTCGATGTAATGAGAGGCATAAACCCTCACTCAAGTTAAAAGCAATAGAAAGTCCTTCCATCCAGCAAAGAAGGAAGTACCATGATCTTCTTTGTCTGTCTAAATCCAAAGTAGCAACTGTTGGCCATCTAGATATTGGTGGACAACAATATTCTTCTCTCCCACTTGGGCTAAGCTGATGGGAATTGCACCTCAATATCTACAGGGCCTCAAGTGGCCCACTTTTTCCTCTCAAATATGTGGCTAACTTGATTGGTGGTAGCCTGTTTATGTCTAAGCCAGCATGAAGTGTTGCCTGTTACCTGCTCATTTAGCCCAGAAATCAAACCTGGAACCTTGCACATATAATGTGTGCTTGATACTAAATAGTGTACCTTCTTTATCTTTGCACAAGCCTTGTGCTGGCATGCAGGCCAGGACCTCTCACACCAGAAGCAGGAATTGACGCTTACAGAGATTTAAACCCAAGAGAGAGAGATTACACTTTCTTTTCTAAAAAATATGCTACGTATTCAAGAATAGATCACATACCATTGTGTCTGAATCACTAGCACCACAATTATATAAAATTGAGTTTGCCCCAATCACATCTTCAGATCATGCTCCAATAAAAGTACAATGGAGTAACAATACTTTTAAAAATAAATCAAAGATTTGGAGGCTAAAAATTCTAACATGCTTACTAGCCCATGAATTATTGCAAAAATTAAAAAATATATTAAGCTGTTCTACGAAATAATAATAGCTATTTCAAAATCAGAAAAAGATACCACACTCCCCTCTGCTTTTAGATCAATAACATTACAAAACCAAGATCAATTTCCCCCCTCTATTTTAGCACAAAGACTGAATAGTTTTGTCACAAATTATATCCACACCGATCAATATGGTTTTATACCAGGTAGGCAAATGTCAGTATTGATTTGTAGGGTTTTAAACATAAAGATAGCAAGTGGGTGGGGGGAAAGGAACGTGGAAATACTTTCATTAGATACTCTTAAAGCCTTTGATCGCATTGGATGGCAGGATTTATTTAATTTATTAGCGAGGATGAATACGGGAGGAAAATTTATTGAGGTGGTAAGAAATCTATATGAAGGGGAGAAAGCCACAGTGATTGTAAATGGAGTAGAATCAGATAGATTACAATTACATAGAGGAACAAGACAAGGAGACCCTTTGTCTCCATTAATATTTGCTCTAGCTATTGAACCACTGGCTGTAAAGATTATAGAAAATGATAACATTACAGGCATGACAACCAGCAACAGACAGCATAAAATTAACTTATACGCTGATGATATGCTTCTATTTTTGGAAAATCCATTGAAAAGCATAGAGAAGCTGAGACAAGTACTGGAAAGATTTAATCAGTAAACAGGATTAAAAACAATTATCTAAAATCTAAATTGTTATGTATAAACATTCCTATAGCAGAAGAAAAGAAAATCAGGGTAATGTCAAATTTAGATTTGTGTTGTTCTATTTATTTATTTATTTATTTATTTATTTATTTATTTATTTATTTATACCCCGCCCATTTAGTGAGCATGCCACTACTCTAGCTTTAGATATTTAGGAATCTGGTTAGCAAGAAGCATAGATCAACTAATGTATAGGAATTACAAGGCTATATGGGCAACTATAAAGGAAAAAATAAAGAAATGCGGAAAACTAAATTTATCATTATTAGGAAGAATAGCAGTAAAAGCCTATATTTTACCAATATTATTATTTTTGTTTTACAATACACCCCTACAACCAGAAATGAAAAAGATAAAACTATGGCCAAAAAACCCAAAAATTTTATTGCAGGAAAAGGAAGAACAATAAGATTCATAAATTCTGTAAAATATTGACCAAGTGTAAAAGGTTTAGCAATGCTGCATTTAATAAAATATTATGAAGCTTATGAAGGACATTTTATTTGGTGCCTGGGTAGAAATGCTCTAAGTGTCAGCTGGTGGTCCTCTTGGAAGACAAGGTCCAGCAGCTGGAGGCCTGTGTTCTAATCTCCGCACTATCAGGGAGCAGGCCGGGTAGGTGGGGCTCGTCAGCCTTGGAAGGCAGCCCATCTAGGAGAAGGAAAACTCCAATTTCAAACCTCCACTGCCTTGTGGCTATATCCACTGATGGTAAAGGCTTCAGAGTTAACCTCGAGGCAAAATCCGGAGCCGGAGTCCTGGAGGCAGTTCGTGTCGTTCTGGCAACTCCTGCGACATCGATGGAACCAGTTGTATTGGCTCTTGCCTTTCCATTGGACTATTTCAGTGACGTGGAGAGGGGGGATGGGCTGCTTGGGTAACAGCCTATCCTCCATATTATTTTAGCCAGGCTTCGTGCTCTGGAGAGGACACTCCAGCTTCGCATACAGCGTCAAAACAACTCGGGAAGTAGCAGTAACCGGTTATAAGTCTTTGCTCGATTGGCGTAGAGCATGACGCCAGGGGCTACTTCTGACGGTGGGAGAGGTCATTGCACCTCACTAGATAGCTACCGCCCGCCTTAAGCTAGCCAGCCCCCAGCCAGTAAGCTGCTGCCTCGCCACGGTCTGTTAACCTCACAGGGTGCGTGGGGTTTAGGGTGAAAGCCGACAAGCAGATCAAGAACCCTGTACCATGCAACAATCATAAGAAAACTTTTGCCCTAAAGTTGGGCACCTGGAATGTTCGGACAATGACCCCTGGCTTTTCTGACGACCTGCAGGAAATAGACGACGTGCGCAAGACAGCTGTCATCGACATGGAACTGAGTAGACTGCAGATGAACATTGTTGCCCTGCAAGAGACGGAATTGCCAGACATGGGATCTGTCAAAGAAAAAAACTTCTCATTCTTCTGGCAGGGAAAACCATTGAATGAGACCAGGGAACATGGTGTTGGCTTCGCGGTCAGAAATACTCTGCTGAGATCCATTGTTCCACCTACTGTGGGGAGTGAAAGAATCCTGTCTCTGCAGCTCCACTCATCAGCGGGACCGGTCACCCTCATTAGTGCATATGCACCACTGTTCATTCTCGGAGACTTTAACGCTAGAGTTGGTGCTGATCACAATTCTTGGCCTACTTGTCTAGGCCGTTTTGGCATTGGGAAGGTGAACGAAAATGGCCAACGCTTGCTGGATTAAGCTTTTCCAATAGCTCAAGCAATTAACTTTATAAAGGAAAAAGAGACCCCTGAATGTTCAAATGGAAGTGGAAGGGAAAGCAAACCTAGTTAAGCTACATTTAAATACATCTAGGTTGCCAAAAACTGGGACTCAGTTACAAAACCCTTTTACTACAGAAGCAATGGAAATACAGAGAAGAAATACGAAAATGTTTGCCCCTCCAATACCCCCGTTATGCCCTTGTTTAGAACAGCCACTTTTTAAATCTAAGAATAAAAATGTTCACGTTAAACTTTGGGAGGAAATAGGAATTTATAGAATAAAAGATCTATTTGTAGAAGGAAAACCAATTATAAATAGGCAGTTACAAGAAAAAGCTAGAGAAATAGCAACTAACTGATTTCAATTAGTTCAGATAAGAAATGTCACAATTCAACTCTATGAGAAGTTAGGACCTAATAGACCATTAACAGAGCTGGAAAATTACTATATAGACAGGAAAAAAGTACTAATTTAATTAATTTATAAAAGCATTCTGGACAAAGAATATGGTAGCAGCACAGGACCAAGGTTAGCTTGGGAAACAAATTTAAAGATCAACATATATTCGGAAAAAAATATGGAATACTCAACCATACAAATCGATATCAGCAAAATCTAAAGGAATGATGTTAAAAGTAGTTCATAGGTGGCACTACTGTCCTAAATTACATAAAATTAATAGAGAGATACCAGAATTATGTTGAAGAAAATGTGGCCATAAAGGAACGTTAGAACACATGTGGTTAGACTGATTGAAAGTAGAAGTATTCTGGTATGAGGTAATTAAAAAATAACAAATAAAAAAATACTTCCAAATAAAACATTATTATTCTCTCTATTTACTGGAGGAAATGAAAATTAATCAAATGAAGAATTGGTGGCAACTCTTACAGGGGAACAACATTGCCTGATGCTGGTAAGATGCTCAGGACCATACTTGGCAAAGATATCTGAATAAAATAAGGGCAGGGGAACTGATGGAGAAAGTGACTAACCGAATCAGATAATACAGAGGGGAAATTCCTGGCTTGCGTGGCTGATAATTTCCTCCTACAAAAAGTGGAGAAAGAAGCTAGAGGATTTGCTATCCTTGACTTGATTCTGACCAACAAAGATGACTTGGTGGGGGAAGTAGCAGTAAGGGGAACTCTAGGTGAGAGTGACCATGTCCTTCTAGAATTCTTGATTTCAAAGGAAACAAAAGCAGAGTGTAGCCACACTCATCTGCTGGATTTTAAAAAAGCCAATTTTAATAATCTCAGAACAAGGATAAGTAAGGTCCCATGGCAGGAGATCCTAACAAGAAAAGGACTCCAAGAAGGGTGGGAGCTTCTTAAAAAATAAATTCTAAAGGCACAACTACAAACAACTCCAACAAGAAAAAAAGGTGGGAGGCAGCAAAAAAAAAAAAAAAAAAAAAAAAAAAAAAAAAAAAAGGCCAGTGTGGCTTCACAAAAAGCTCAGGGAGGACCTAAAAAACAAAAAAGCCATATACAGGAAGTGGAAAGGAAGCCAGGCCACCAAGGATGAGTACAGACAAGTAGCAAGGAAATGCAGGGATGGCATTAGGAGGGCAAAAGCTGAGAATGAGCTGAGGTTAGCTAGAGACACTGAAAGCAATAAAAAAAGCATTCTTCAGGTATGTGAGTAGCACAAAAGACATAGTGGCACAGCTCCGCAATGGAGACGGAAAAATGATAACAGAGGACAAAGAAAAGGCAGAGGTGCTCAATTCCTATTTTAGTTCTGTCTTTTCCCATAAGACAGACTATGAACTTCCAAACAAATTGGACGTTCGGGGGGGGGGGGGGAGAGAAGATTGCAGCTGGAGATAGGTGAGGTGCCAGAAGATTGGAGGAGGACCAATGTTGTCCCTATCTTCAAAAAGGGCAAAAAAGAGGAACCTGGGAACTACAGGCCAGTCAGCCTGATATCAATCCCAGGCAAAATTCTGGAACAGATCATAAAGCCATCATTGTGCAAGCATCTAGAAAACAATGTAGTAAGAACTAGAAGCCAACACAGATTTGTCAAGAACAAATCCTGTGAAACTAATTTGATCTCGTTTTTTGATCAGGGCACCTCCCTGATAGACAGAGGGAATGCTGTAGACATATAGTATATCTTGACTTCAGCAAAGCATTTGACAAAGTGCCCCATGATATCCTGATTAGCAAGCTAACTAGGTGTGGGCTGGATAGATCAAGTGTCAGGTGGATACACAACTGGCTACAGAATTGTACTCAGAGGGTGATGATTAATGGGTCCTTCTCTAACTGGGAGGAGGTAACAAGTGGGGTACTCCAAGGCTCAGTCCTGGGCCCAGTGCTCTTCAATATTTTTATTAATGACCTGGATGAGGGAGTGCAGGGAATGCTTGTCAAATTTGCAAATGATACCAAATAGGGCGGAATAGCTAATACCCTAGAAGACATAAACAAAATTCAAAATGACCTTTATAGGATGGAACACTGGGCCAAAAGCAACAAAATGAAACTCAACAGGGATAAGTGCAAAGTCCTGCTCCTCGGAAAAAGAAACCAATTGCACAGTTACAAGATGGGGGATACCTGGCTCAGCAAAACTACGAGCGAGAAGGATCTTGGAATTGTTATAGATCACAAGCTAAATATGAGCCAACAATGTGAGGGGGCTACAAAAAAGGCAAATGCTATTTTAGGCTGCATTAATAGAAATATAGTTTCCAAATCCCACGAGGTGCTGTTCCCCCTCTATTCAGCCCTGGTTAAGCCTCACCTTGAGTATTGTGTCCAGTTCTGGACACCACACTTCAAGAAGGATGCTGACAAATTGGAACAAGTTCAGAAGAGGGCAACAAGGATGAACAGAGACCTGGAAACCAAGCCCTGTGAGGAAAGATTGGGCATATTTACCCTTGATTTAGCATTTTCCACCCCGAGGGAGGGCCACATTAGGATGGCCACCATATTATGTAATAAATTGCCAGCAGAGCTATGCCAGGCCCCTTCCCTCCTAGCATTCACAAAGTCAATAAAAACACATCTTTTCAGATAAGCTTTTCTGGATACTTCCTCTGCATCATTGCTTAGGGTTAGGCCTCACCTTGAGAATTGTGTCCAGTTCTGGACACCACACTTCAAGAAGGATGCTAACAGATTGGAACAAGGTCAGAAAAGGGCAACAAGGAGGATCAGGGGGCTGGAAACCAAGCCCTATGAGGAAAAGCTGAAAGGATTGGGCATGTTTAGCCTTGAGAAAAGAAGACAGAGGGAGTGATATGATAGCACTTTTCAAATATTTAAAAGGCTGTCATACAGAAAAAAGGCAAGATTTGTTAGAGCAGTACGACAGTGGAACCAGTTACCTCTAGGGGAGTTGGTGAGTGCTCCAACACTGGAGGCATTCAAGAAAAACTTACGTAATCACCTGGCAGATATGCTTTGATTGTACTCCTGCATTGAGCAGGGGGTTGGACTTGATGGCCTTGTAAGCCCCTTCCAACTTCACTTTTCTATGATTCTATGAGATTTTAAAAGATAACTGTATGGAGATATGGCCCCCTTTTTGGGATCCAATATGGAGTAAAAAAACCAAGTGGGTAATGGGTTGGACTGCTGGTTATTCTAAGTGGCATTAGCTAGACATAAAAATGCAATAATGAGCGAAGGAAGAGTCTATGTGAAAAGATAAAGAGATAATGTAAACAGAGTGTGCGTGCATGCGTACGTACGTACGTACATATGAAGACATAGGAGTTTGTGAACAAGAAAGTTATTATTGTAACACAATAGGTATTATTCTGTTATGCTATTTTGAATGGATTTATAAAAATAAATTAAAACAAAATATTTTTTTATAAAAACCTGGTCTATGCAGCCCACACCACATTAGCTTGCTATCATGAGGCACTTTGTAAAAAGTTTTCCTGAAGTCAAGATATAGTATGTCTACAGCATTCCCATTATCTAATTGGGAGGTTATCCAATGGAAAAAATGAGACAAGATTAGTCTGACAGGATTTGTCTGAGATCTCTTCAACCAGTTCCTTCAATATCTTTAAATGCAGTTCATCCAGCCGCAGGGAATTTGAACTCATTCAAATGTAAAGTATTTGTTGACTATTTATTTGGCAATCCCAAAGTGCAATCCTATCCCCTCCCTTTGTACTTCACATTTGCCTGGAGGGTCATTGACTATCTTTTGGGAAAAGATGGAGCTGAAGAAGGAATTTAGCACTCCCCCCCCTTTTTTTTTTTGTCATTTGTTATCACTTTCCCATCCCCAATTAGCAACTTAACCACTGTTTCTTTTCTCTGTCATTTGCTACAACTGAAGAATGTTTTTTTGTTGTTGTTGACTTTTAGCCTCTCTTGCTAACTTCAGCTCATTTTAAGCTTTTGCATTCCTAATGCCATCCGTGCAACTCTTTGCTATGAGGAGCTGGGCTGGGGCAGCTCCCTTATGAGGAAAGGCTACAGCATTTGGGGCTCTTTAGTCTAGAGAAAAGGCGCCTGAGGGGGGACATGATTGAGACGTATAAAATGATGGAGGGGATGGATAAAGCGGATAGAAGGAAGCTCTTTTCCCTCTCACACAATATCAGAACCAGGGGACTTCCAGTTCAATTGAGTGTTGGGAGAGTGAGAAGAGACAAAAGAAAATATGTATTGACCCAGCATGTTGTTAGTCTGTGGAACTCCTTGCCACAGGATGTGATGATGGCATCTGGCCTAGATGCCTTTAAAAGGGGATTGGACAGATTTCTGGAGGAAAAGTCCATCGCAGGTTACAAGCCATGATGGGGATAGAGAGCAGAAGGTCCGTGAGTCCATCATCTTAGATAATTCCTAACCTGGTAGCACATGTCTCTGCCTATTAGCTCTGTTGTTGTCCTGTGGCCTTTGAAAATGAGGCCCAGTTTCTCATTACATGCAATTTAATGACCTTTAATCATTTAAAGTGGTGCTCTTGGGCAGAAGGGCAGAATATATATTTAATTAATAAATAAAATCCTTTTGTCTCATTGCCCCATATATTGCCCC